>OU744721.1:43592173-44953438 GCA_916613615.1 Steromphala cineraria
ACGCGAGCCGCTACTACATTTCGCTTAGACTCAATATCGAGAGGGCAGTGAGTATTATTGAGCCTAGGTTTAGTTGAGTTTGATTGACAGTTTAACAACAAGTAACCCCATTCATTTAGTTCAATCCTAAATACACGTTGAAACACTTAAAGTAGATCAAATGGAAAACGAAAATATAAAAATTACTTTCTTGTAACATGAAGTATTCATCTTTACCAAATAAACATATAATGTTTACCACCAGGATAATGTATAGAAACTAAACCTACCGTCTTCTACAGGTCATTTTGGTTTCACTTGTTTGCAAAGCAAACCGTTCCTTCAAATTCACTTTGACCCTGAGATGAGATTCTCTCGTCATTCGATGAAATTATTAAACCTTGGTCGTACACATGCATAAAACGTTTCTTCCCTTTCTGTGTGACTTGTGTACAATAAGGATATACAATGAGGATACTCAGACCTTTTGTCCATCCGAGAACCAAATGACCGGGCAGAATGTCAGATCATTTCTTTTAGAACCATTTGCGCGTGTATTAAAAATTTACTGTCTAAATAGTTGGATCGCACATGCATTTACAATGTTCGGCATGGTGGTTCTGACGCATACATTTAAAACAGTTTACACATGCATTAAGAATGTACTGGTTTACCAGATTTAGGCATCTCAAAGGGTATTTTGTGTTTGTGTATTTAAACTGGAGTGTTTATCACTCAAAAGTAAAGCTGAAGGTTGTACAAAAACATTGAGTAATTGAAGGGTCTGAATGACGGGGTATCTAAAACATCAATAAAATGCAACATTTTCCTTGAAAATGATTGAAATGAAGATATTCTGACAGCTAAAATGATTTTCTATAAATCAATTATTTCCTTGAAGCCTTGAGTTTGGTTGCAGAACCTATAATCGCAATGAAATCGAGCCATACGAGGAGTTTTCGAGTTTGGTTGCAGTCCCTATAGGCAACTGCAACCAAATTGTTTTCTAGCAAATATCCATCACTTTTCGTGTCTTGACAAACACTAATTTGGTTGCAAAGATTGTAGTTGCTTGTTGAATAGCAAAGAGACAAATTTGGTTGCAGGAGTTTTATAATTTACCTTATTTGACGTGAAAACGAAAACAAATCAACAGTTCCATTTTGACAGGTTCCCTCTCACTCTGTGTGTGACGATATGCCATGCTGTATATAACGTGTCCTACAATTGGTTGATTCAGTCTCCAACATTTCCAACAATTTTTCAAATTTCCTAATTATACCCCCGCTACGACGTAGTCGGGGGTATATAGCGCTCCGCGTGTCCGTCCGCCCGTGCGTGCGTCCGTGTGTGCGTCCGTCCGAAATGGTTTCCGGAGCATTACTCTATACCACTATACCACTTACAAACTTCAAATTTGGTATGGCAGTAGCCTATATGATGTTGTTGTGCCTTTTAGGGGTTTCATCTCAATGGTTCAAATAATTTTTGAAATTTTGACCAAAAACCATCCTATTTCTGGACTTTGTCTCGTTTCCGGAGCATTATTAAAAAACTATACCACTTGAAAACTTCAAATTTGGTATGGCAGTAGCCTACATGATGCTGTTGTGCCTTTTAGGGGTTTCACCTCCAACGTTGAAATAATTTTGGAAATTTTGACCAAAAACTGTCCGATTTCTGGACTTTGTCAAGTAACCAAAAGAAAGGGATTGTGACTGATTGTGATACTCATATGGACACTGTATGAACATAGAACATGACTGATGTTGTTACCACTGCAAAGAATACATATATTGGAATGTTAATTTGTACCACTGCAAAGAATACATATATTGGAATATAAATTGACCTACATGGAACTGAATGGAAGGTGAGAGTTTGTTGAAAAACATTTATTATCATAGTTATACTAGTTCACACCTATTCAGACAAATTAAATTTTAATGTTATTTTCTATATCATGTGATGGAAAAATACGGTAACAATCCTAGGACTTATCAGAACATATGACTTTTCACTATTTTCGTCAAAGAAAGGCGGTCAAACTACAGGCGGGGGTATGTGAGCTGTGCTCACTTTTGCCTTGTTTTTGATTGATAATTCATCTTGTTCTTTTTTTGGATAGAAACTATTTGTTAAAATTACATTTTGATTTTGATTTTCTATCAAAACCATTTGGCAATTAAAGGAATTTGTGACAGCCAATGAGAATCTTTTTGAGATATAACAACAATTCAAATCTGCTACGGGAGCACGTTGAAACACAGAAATGAAATTTAGGGATTAATTTGGTAAAAGATTGTCTAAAGTACCTACCATGACATGCTTTATGATAGAAATTGTTAAAATAATCAAGGTCAGTGAAATATTTCTATCCATAATGTCAGAAACGATTTCAAAACATGATGTGACATGATCGAAAACCGGACTCGATAGCGATCGGTAAGTGGCTGATGTGTCATTGAAATGTAAATAAAAAGCCAGGTAAGTGATCAACAGTTGTCAAATCATCATATATTCCATCTGCAACCAAATTTCTTCAAGCCAAGGCTCTTCTGTTTGATAAAAACATGTATTTTCTTGGAAAAATAATTTGGTTGCAGTTGCCTATAGGGGACTGCAACCAAACTCGAAAATTATGCGATTTCATTGTGATTAATCTTTCTGCAACCAAATTCAATGGTGTCATTCCATATATCATTGTATAGATAATTATCTCAGCTTTCAGAAAATTCAAAGTTGAGTCTTTTTGAAGAGCTAGGTTGCATTTAACAGTCCTTTTTGACACCCCGTCATCCGGACCCTTCAATTACTCTTAGGCCAAACATTTTTATACCTAGGCTGTATGTTAAGAATTAGATTAGAGAATCTGAACTGTGTTACAGAACTGAAATTTCAAAATTTGTAGATTGGTGTAAATCAAACTTTTTGTTTTTGAATGTGCAGAAAACCAAAGAAATGGTCATAGATTTTAGGAAAAAGAAGTCTACATTTAATGCTGTGACTATAGATGATGGTGAAATAGAAAGAGTAACAGAATACAAATATTTGGGTACTGTCTTGGATTCAAAACTTTCTTGGAACGAAAATACTGACAAAATTTATAAGAAAGGACAGCAACGCTTGCATTTTTTGTGGAGATTGACACATTTTAAAATAGATCAAACTATATTGAGGTTATTTTACAGAACATTTATTCAAAGTATCTTGACCTTTAATTTCTTGAGCTGGTACGGAAATCTGTCTGTTCAGAATAAAAACAAACTCTCAAAAATTGTTAAAACAGCTTAAAAAATTATTGGACTTCCAATTGAAAGTAACGGCGATTTTTATGAGCAGCAAATTTCCAAGAAAACAAATAAAATTTTAAGTGACCAATCACATATTCTTTTTTCGGAATATTCTTGGCTACCTTCAGGTCGCAGACTGCGCATGCCGACTGGGAGAACAAACAGGTTTCGCTACTCTTTTATTCCAAACAGTGTTCGTTCCTACAATGAGCAGTTTATTGATTAATGTCATATTACTGTTTTAGTCAAGTGAATGTGAGTGTGACTAAATCGGATGTGTTCATGTTTATTTAGACAAATCTTATGCATAATAATATTATCATGTACATTTAGTTTGCTTTGTTTGTAACTGGAGAACTGTATATATGATGTTTACTGTTTGAAATTCTTCTTGCTTCTACTCGTGTATTAGTAAAGTGAAAGGCATTCTGGAACTATGCATTTGACTTGCTGATTGTAGATATTTACGTATGTCAGTGGAGCATCAAAGTTTGTTTTGCATTGTAACCAGTCAGCATTTAACAGTTTGTTGAGTAGTATATTTAAAATGTAAACACAATGACCTTAGGATTTGACTTTAAGAAAGTGTTTAAAACAACCTGATAAAAACAAACACAGGACAAAGTACTGACATCACTAGCATTATTACTGCATAGGAGGTCTGAAGATGTTGCATATAGATTCCAGTTTCCTGATGAATATCTCTGTTCCAGAGCTGTTGAGCTCTGAAGATGTTGCATATAGATTCCAGTTTCCTGATGAATATCTCTGTTGCAGAGCTGTTGAGCTCTGAAGATGTTGCATATAGATTCCAGTTTCCTGATGAATATCTCTGTTGCAGATCTGTTTAGCTCTGAAGATGTTGCATATAGATTCCAGTTTCCTGATGAATATCTGTTGCAGAGCTGTTAAGATCTGAAGATGTTGCATTGCATATAGATTCCAGTTTCCTGATGAATATCTCTGTTGCAGAGCTGTTGAGCTCTGAAGATGTTGCATATAGATTCCAGTTTCCTGATGAATATCTCTGTTGCAGATCTGTTGAGCTCTGAAGATGTTGCATATAGATTCCAGTTTCCTGATGAATATCTCTGTTGCAGAGCTGTTGAGCTCTGAAGATGTTGCATATAGATTCCAGTTTCCTGATGAATATCTCTGTTGCAGATCTGTTTAGCTCTGAAGATGTTGCATATAGATTCCAGTTTCCTAATGAATATCTCTGTTGCAGATCTGTTGAGCTCTGAAGATGTTGCATATAGATTCAAGTTTCCTGATGAATATCTCTGTTGCAGATCTGTTTAGCTCTGAAGATGTTGCATTGCATATAGATTCCAGTTTCCTGATGAATATCTCTGTTGCAGAGCTGTTGAGCTCTGAAGATGTTGCATATAGATTCCAGTTTCCTGATGAATATCTCTGTTGCAGATCTGTTTAGCTCTGAAGATGTTGCATATAGATTCCAGTTTCCTGATGAATATCTGTTGCAGAGCTGTTAAAATCTGAAGATGTTGCATTGCATATAGATTCCAGTTTCCTGATGAATATCTCTGTTGCAGAGCTGTTGAGCTCTGAAGATGTTGCATATAGATTCCAGTTTCCTGATGAATATCTCTGTTGCAGATCTGTTGAGCTCTGAAGATGTTGCATATAGATTCCAGTTTCCTGATGAATATCTCTGTTGCAGAGCTGTTGAGCTCTGAAGATGTTGCATATAGATTCCAGTTTCCTGATGAATATCTCTGTTGCAGATCTGTTTAGCTCTGAAGATGTTGCATATAGATTCCAGTTTCCTGATGAATATCTCTGTTGCAGAGCTGTTGATATCTGGGCAATCGGATGTTTACTGGCTGAGATGTTGACCGGAGAACCTCTTTTTCCTGGCGATTCAGACATCGATCAGCTGTACCACATTGTGAAATGTTTTGGTAAGTTCACTCGATATTAGTTCTACTGTCAATGATCAGCTGTACCACATTATCAATTGTTTTGGTAAGTTCACTCGATATTAGTTCTACTGTCAATGATCAGCTGTACCACATTATCATTTGTTTTGGTAAGTTCACTCGATATTAGTTCTACTGTCAATGATCAGCTGTACCACAATATCAATTGTTTTGGTAAGTTCACTCGATATTAGTTCTACTGTCAATGATCAGCTGTACCACATTATCAATTGTTTTGATGCATGAATATATATAAACACAATTTTTTTGACAAATCTAAAATATGTTTCTATGTTCTCTCATATGTTTTATTTGTTCTTGATTAACAGGAAGCAGTGTATTAAAAGTGGCAGACAGCAAATGAAATATGTGAATATGTGTTTAAGAATACTAGTAGAAGTAGTGCCCAGATAGGAAATGACACATTCTTAGAGAAGAGCACTCACTTTAAACAAAGATTACTTATGTTTGCACTATCAAGATCAAGCAGGAGTTTAATTTTGGCTAGACAGATATTCCCCCATGGCGGGTCCATTCAGCATTGACATAATCTGACATCTATTCATCATGGAAGAAAACATTACCAATAGCTGGCACCAATCGATTGGCTTTCATCAGCCATCTTGAAATGTTGGCATTGCGAGAAAACAAATGTACTGTATTATGCTAATTCATTAACTAAATTAAGAAATAACTACTTGATTAATATTGATACTTGGCTTCATTTCACGATGTTTTTCTTTTTTGCGCTATACACTTTATTCTTTGTCAATTTTTATGCCCTAGCCATATATGGCAGGGGCATATTGGATTACCTTCGGTTGTCCGTATGTACGTCCGTACGTACGTAACCACTCTATACAGGGTATTGTCTATCCACTTCTCCTCAAAAACCATTCAACTAAGGGTGTGAATCTCATATTTGGTTTTTCAATTTTTGAATTATTTTCAAATTTCTGACATGTTGAACTTAGGTGAATTTTGGGGCAAGTGAAAGCTCATAGTAGTGTGATAGGGGGTGTTGTTTTTCCACTTCTCCTCAAAAACCGTTCAATGGATTTAATTAAAATTGCACTCATGGCTTATAGGCATCCTAAGGGTGTGCATCTCATATTTTGTTTTTCAATTTTTGAATTTTTTCAAATTTCTGACATGTTGAACTTATGTGAATTTTTGTGCAAGTGAAAGCTCATAGTAGTGTGATAGGGGGTGTTGTTTATCCACTTCTCCTCAAAAAGTACTGGATAGACTGCGCTATTCTTCCAAACATGCTTTATAGGTATCGTAAAGGTGTGCACCTTATATCATGTTTTGGTAATTTTTAATTTTATCATATTTTCATGTTTTGGTAATTTTTAATTTTATCATATTTTAATGGATGTTTGAACTTAAATTAAGCTAAAGATGTGCATCTCTTTTTAAATTCTATGGTTGAAAACATTGAGAGCTTTTTTATTAGCTGGGGCATCTGTGTCCCATGGACACAAATTTTCTAGTTTAAATCTTGAACAACTAAAATATTAACCTCACAAACATATCTAAAATTAAACGGCCCGTTCGAGCACCGATAAGCTTAAACTGCTAACGAAGCTATTTTTAGACACAGCGCGTCATTTGTTTAGCAGATCTATAAATAGAATGAGAAATGTCCCTTCCCATAATGCAATGTAGTCTGCAGGGATAATTCTGGGTGGGACCTATGTTTTCAGTGCCCATCAAAATTCGACATTGGCCCTTCGTTTTTTAAAAACAGTCACTAGGCCTACGTTAATATCATGGAATTTACATGGATATATGTGTAAAAGGGTCATTTCATCCTTGGAAAAATCTTTGTCAGTAAACAGTAAAATCCATTGCATTTAGGCCTCTTGCAGTGACATGTTAACGTATGATTGTAAAGCAAATTTAAAATGTTTATCCAGTTAAAAATCCGTAAATTTATTGTAGATTGCAGGTTATTTCATCGCGGGGCAATGACTCCCAAATAAATCCGCTTGACATTTCTCTCTTGTCTACTCGCATGCGAATTTCCATCGTACTTTCGCGGTGGCCCTCGACTTCGCAGCTCGCACAACCTCATTCCTCAGAAATAAATCTTAGTCACTTAATTCACATGAAGTTTTTATGTTCGGAAAAGTGCAATACGTACTGTGTATAATTGGGAGTTCGGCAACGCTTACGAATGTTTTATTTATTCAAAAGCCAGTGCGAATCAACTTTTCTTCTCAGTGTCATATTGATTGAGCCTAGCCAGTTTAGGTGTCATATGTAGATTTCAATAAACAATAATTAATCTGTCTGTCTGTCATATTTTCTTATGCAAACATTATTAACAAATCTCTTACAATATAAACATCCAAGTAACTACCACACCGACCAAACAATCAGCTGACAATAATCCTAGTGGCCGCCAGCCATGATCAACGTTTCGAGTTCGATCGGCTTTCCTCCGCCATTTTGAATTGTTAGCATTTCGAGAAAACAAATGTACTGTATCATGCTAATTTATTAAGTAAATCAAGAAAAAAAATTGATTGATGGAAGAGGGACATGTTTACACATGATTCATAATAAAAGTTACCAGTAAAGACAATGTTTTGTGGCAGTAAATGCCAGTAATGCATCTCACGCTCGTAGCTCCGATGATTGGCTTCATTTCACGATGTTTTTGTTTGTTTTGGCGATACACTTTATTCACGATATTATTTGTCAAATTGTTAAATCATTAAAAACTGCAATGATAACCTCATGAACATATTTGAAATTAAGTGTGAAATAATCATGTAAAAATCGTATATTAGATAACAGGAAAGTCCTCCTGAATTTTGTTTCCACAAAAAATACACCACTCGAACTGCTTGTCAGTGGCTTTGATTATTTTCGCTATTTTTTTGTTTTGAAGGGCGGATTAGAACTAATTACCAGATTTTACATAGTTATTACCATAAAAAAATCGAAAAAAAATCGAATATATAAAATTTGACGTGTCGTGTGCAAAAGGGAATTCCCTCCCGAATATTTGTGGAACAAAAATACCCGCTCGAACTGGCCGTTTAAAGGGGCAGTAGCACGTTTTTATATAAGGTGATGTCAGGAAAAGGAAAATAAATGGTTCCAATTGAAAGACAATGTTTTCAAACTAAATGAAGCAGTAATAATTCAAATATATAACGTAAAGTTCAGCCATGCGATTCATTTCTCTTACAAAAATGAATTAAAGGTGTTCACAAAAAAATGGCCGCCAATGGATTTTATGTGAAGCCTCATTCTTTGTCCTCTGACTATGAATTATTGGCTTGTGTAATGAGATTGTTGACACTGTCAATATGATACATTTAGCATTTACTTACAATTATAAGGAAAATATTTAAAATGTAAATTTATCAAAAAACGTGCTACTGCCCCTTTAAGTGGGAAATTATCATGTAAAAATCATATATATTTGTTAACTGGAAAATCCTCCTGAATTATATTTCCACAAAAAATACTCCGCTCGAATGGTCCCTTTAAGATTTTAAAGAGACACTCCATGAGTTATCAATTCTTCATAAGACTTACCAAAAATTCAACAACGTACAAAGAGCAATTTTTTTGTGTGCCTTTTTTTTAATCATGATTCAAGATATTTCAGGCCATAATCTCAAAGCTATTCAAAATGCTTAAAAATAGATTGAGTCGTAGAGGTTTATGACGCGATGCATTATGGGAATTGGGTGAGTTTATACGAAAGCTCCAATGCTGAGAACAGTTAATGGGACTCTCTGCAGATAATAATGAATAACACACAAATCATCAATTGAACTTAGTACCAATGGGGAGTTGGGTCCTTTTCCAGTCTCTATCTCAATATATATTGTGCCCCTACTAAGGGGGTAACCACATTGGCCACACCCTAAAGCAAAATCAAATGTAATGCTTGATGAGCTACAGAGCCAATGGCTCAATTTTTCTCTTTTTTTTGTTCTGGTTTCCATGGAAACAATTTTAACGTAGTGCCTGTAGGGATTTGGGCCCTTTTCCTGTGTAAGCTTCTAGATTATACCCCTCTTTAACCTTCTGCCTGCTGAATACATACCTGGGTAGATTCTTTGAAGGGTGGGTATATTTTCAGACTTTACACCGGTAAACCATTGCACTCAATTTGTTTCCATTTATTGATGTGATATGAATGTAAAGGGCATGCTTCCTTCTAAACTATGTAAACTAATACATGTATCTCATCATATTATTAGCAGCTTGGGGTTATTGCAATGTTAGTGTGCAAAATTTGTGGCAAACACAACTTTTTTATCATTTGGACAATAATTATTATAGGGACTTGATTTCTTCAAAAACCTTAAATTCTTCTCCTGTCCTCATTAGGACTCAATTGCTCTTTATCTCCTAAATCCATAATTTCTCCTGGGGTAGTCAGAGTATATATATATCAGTAAGCAAGTCCATCAGTCCGTCCGTCACACTTTTGGTTATGTTGAGTTGAGTTTAGAACAGTTGAAACCTTAGAAAACTATGAAACAAATGTTAAACTCTACAATATGTAGATATGCCTTTTTTATGTTTCAGTTTATCGGTTTATCATTTGAGATATTTTTATATTTCTTTCACCTTCAGTCAAGGAGAGAATTGTCTTTATTTTCATGTATCATTTGTATAAGCACGTACAAAAATAAAGAAGCGGCAAGTGTTGCGACAAGTGTCGCACATATAATTTTTTACCTCAAAATGAGTGAGGGTACCCACCTAGCGGCATCCATAATATTATCTCACGAACCATTCGTGTAGAGGAGAGAATTGTCTTTATTTACATGTATTATCTGTATTTATTAGCCTTAAGATAAATTTCTCGAATTCTGATTGGTCAATAGCCAAAGCATACATACACGTGTAGTCGGATTTGGCAGGGTTTACGAAGTGTACACCCCGTCAAATTTGTCACGTGTCATACCAAACGGGTCATACGGATGACCTTGATCTCAGATGGAATGCGGAAGTAAAACGGCCGCTCGACTGACAATTTCAGAATCAAAATTTACAATGACCAACATCAATTGAGAGATTCTAATGTTATGTCATTGTTAATTTCCATTGTGTTATTACATTCATTCAATATGAACACATGTTTCTTTTTAATTATTTCATTTAACAACACTTTTAATTTGGATATTTTTAGTCACAGAGTTATCTCCCTTTATAGAACTGCCGTTAGCTCCGTACCGCGACTCTTGATGTTCATACTGTGCTGAGCTTGGACCGCAGTCTAGTTATGACTTATTTTGGTTGAAAATGAGTAAACTGTGTTGAAATAAAGATCTTAAGGGTAATAAATTCGTTACACGGCGTTTTGACAGGGTGTACGGGACTGTAAGACCCTTGGCTGTCTTGGTTTCGCCTCAGGAAAATACAGAATGTACAAGGGTCTTACAGTCCCGTACACCCTGTCAAAACGCTGTGTAACTAATAATATATGTGCACACAAAAATAAAGAAGCGGCAAGCTGTGAACGTAATAAAAGACGTCTAATTGCCCTATCACTCCGGCTATCGCTAATTGAACTTGTTTCTCGCGCACTACCGAGGTGCCTGTCGGTTCCACTGTGCATGCAGGGGCATATGTTCCCCCTAAAAATCTGGTGTGTTCAGAAGTTTTCATGTTTATTTATATATGCATTTTTCATCCTTTGTATCTTTAGGGGTATTATCGTGATTCTTTTTAGTCATGAAAACGAATATATTCTCTACAGTTCCATATCGTGAGTCATATCCAGAATCGTGTATGCGGGTTGAGTATTCTGTATTTTATCAACTGTAAATAAAGACTTTCTTTTGATGACTGAAAAACTAAATATGAAGTGCGCATCGTAATTTTTTTGATATATCTATAAAGAGGAATAGTGTATCTACGAGTCCATGTAAAAAGAATTATTGCGTGTTCACAAATAATGATTTTACAAGGCTCTAAATAAAGACAATCTTTAGATTGTTATAAAAATCGTTCCAGACATGCTAAAAATTTAATTCAAAGACGCAGATACGTATCATTTATTTGACTACTTTTATTAGAATCGCGATATTACGACCAGGATTTGTGAAATAGATACACTAATTGTTGTAAAAACGCACAGGCCTCGCTACAGAAAAATGATACAGCCAGCAGTACAAAAGTATTCAGTCACGGTGCCTTGTAGAGCACATAAAGAATTCAGCGTCGTGAGGGTTAAGCTTTCCAGGACTACTGCATATACTTCGGGGGAATTATTTTGATATATTCACATTGAAGGTCAAAGGTCAAGGTCATGAGTTATAAAATCACTTTAAAAATCAAAAACCATAACCTGAAAAGTTTTGTGCTGTGAAGCTCTAATTTGGTATATCATCCATGGAGAACTGCAAAATTTTGAAAAAGTCATGACTACGGTGTGACGTTGCGTAAATCTATTGAATGTATTAACCAGTCTTAATCAGTACAAAACTGTTATTCCCAATGAAAAATGACCATTGATTGTTCAAGTAGGTCACTAGATCCAACGTTTTTTGTTTTGTTAATCATTTAGCACACAGGTGAAACTGATGACAATAAACCTATCGACTTTCTGTCAGTTCAGGGCAAAACTACACTTTATTGCAAAACACAAGATAGTTAGGGCTAATTTAACACCTAATTATTAGCTCATCAGGACTGAAAGTCCAGATGGGCTTATGGCATGGCCCGTCGTCCGTCCGTAAACTTTTGACACTTTCGACTTCTCCTCATGAACCATACACATTAGAGAGCTGAAATTTTGTGTACAGGTACCTTAGAATATGGAGATTCTAATTTGTAACTTTGGTGACCCTGTGACCCCAAATAGGGTCACAGGGGTCACAACTTTAAAAACCAATTTTCATCTTCTTCTCCAGTTCAAAAAGGAGTAGAGAGTTAAAAATTATATGTGCAGACTCCTTGGACAATGGGGATTTTAATTTGTAACTTTGGTGACCCTGTGACCCCAAATAGGGTCACAGAGGTCACAACCTTAAAAACCTATTTTCATATTCTTCTCCAGTTCTAAAAGGACTACAGAGTTAAAAATGATATGTGCAGACTCCTTGGCCAATGGGGATTCTTTATAGTAGATTTCGTGATCCAATGACCCCAAATAGGGTCACAGGGGTCACAACCTTAAAAACCAATTCTCATCTTCTTCTCCAGTTCCAAAAGGAGTAGATAGTTAATATTGATGTGTGCCGACTCCTTGGACAATGGGGATTCTAATTTGTAACTTTGTTGACCCGGTGATCCCAAATAGGGTGACAGGGGTCACAACCTTAAAAAACTATTTTCATCTTCTTCTCAAGTTCCAAAAGGTCTAGAGAGCTGAAATTATATGTGCAGACTCCTTGGCCAATGGGGATTCTAAATTGTAGATTTCTTGACCCCATGACCCCAAATAGGGTCACAGGGGTCACAACCTTAAAAACTTATTTTCATCATCATCTTTAGCTCCTAAAGGTCTATTGAGCTGAAAGACTGCATGTAGACTCCTTGGCCAATTGGGATTCTAAACTGTAGGTTTCGTGACCCCATGACCCCAAATAGGGTCACAGGGGTCACAATCTTAAAAACCTATTTTTCTCCATTAGATGACAGTCTATGGCAAATTTATTTCTCCTTGGATATTTTAGTGTGGACTTCTTTCACTGTCTGATATTGGTGATCTAGAAAGTGTTGAATAATAATAAATCATTTGGGTAAGGAAATTTATTCCGAAATCGTTACATTTGTTTTGTAATTTTTGTATAGGTTTTCTTGCAATAGATAACATCAGTTTCATTTTTAGCTCATCTGGCCTGTATAAAGCAAACTTGATATGATGCCTGATGAGCTACAGAGCCAATGGCTCTATTTTTATCATTATCATTATAACTATTATCTTTATCTGTAGTAGTATTATTAATAGTATTAGTAGTAGTAGTAGTAGTAGTAGTAGTTATGCCGTTAGAACACAAGTTATACTACTGTTTCCAGGGCCATGCAACTAAGGATGAGTAATAATTATCTTGTGTAGGATGAATTCATTACCCATGATGTGTTTTGGTTATAGAAAATATGTTATCAGTTACTTAAAGAAGCCAGTTATTACAGTACACTATTGTTCAATGTTTACACCCTTTCCCCACTGGACGGAACATAACGGACTCATCTACATGTTAGATGTCAATCTAAATAAATCTAAACCAACACGTTTTATATTACTGTTGATGTAAAATTGACCGGTGAGGCGAGTCATCCCACTGAACTTTGAAATCAGCCTCATTGATTTTCATTTTCAAATGGTTTAGCTTATGACAAACGATTATTGCAAATCACACAGACTTTACTGACATGGCGAAATAACAATCGCAAAGTTAGAGCATGATAAATGTCAATATTTACAAAAGACTGCATGCTAGGGGAGACTCTTTTATTTCAAACTTGTTTGTACTAATTTCTTTCATTTCCATCGAAATAATCAGATATAAGATTAATTACCATGAATCCTCGTATTTAAGCCCTGGGCTTAATTTTGAATTTCACCCATATCATGCGAGAAATATATTTTCTGAAATTAAGCCCTGGGCGTAATTTCGAAGGGAGATAAATTGCAACAAAATTTAGGCTTTCATTTTAGTATGAATCTAAGGTATCCCTGTAGTAGTCGAGGTTGTATTTGTTAATGATTCCACCTATATGTAATGCTGCAATGGCGAATGAAAAAGAGAGACTTATTTTTCTTTTAAAACTTGATTACCAACATCAACGCTTTCACACTATTAGTTCCTGATTGCTTATCATCAACCGTATTTAAACTATTTTGTTTTGTGTCTAGAATGACCCTTGTATATGGACCAATGCATTGTCTACGCTTAAACCCCAGTTGACAATCGTAGCCAAATATAGGAGGAGGGATTCCACCGAAAACAATTGTTTTGCACAATTCAAAAGGAGGGACTATTATATCAAATTTATGCCCATGGGTCTAAAAATCGAAACCAAAACTCGTTAGTAAGCTCATGGGCTTAAAAACGGCAGGGCTTAAATACAAGGATTTCTGGTATTTCTCACAGAACCAAAACTATTTCATACAATCAACACACTGTTATTGAGAACAGGCCATAAGCTATCATACGTTTCTTCCGTTCACACCTTAAGTGTTTGACTTTGAAACTGTTTGTGACGCTGACTTTGATTGATCAATTCGTGAATTCCTTATTTGCACACGAAAGATCATCAGGTTGACCTCTTACACTGGTCAATATTTCATCAACAGTATGGCCTAATATAAAACCTCTTGATCTTAATTTATTTAGGTTGGTTGGATTTTGACTAGAGTGATATTTTGAATCTCAACTTTGCTTTTAAATCCCTTTTGGGCAGTAGTACTTTGGATATGTATCTTCTGTTTATAAATGTATATTTGCATTATGAACAACTTTGTTAATTTCAAGTCAGTGATATATCATCATTTAGAGAAACATTTTTTCAGATCAGGTAAAGTATCAAACTTATGATGTATGTAGAATTCAGATTTGTATATGTGTAATTGTATATAATGTAAGCCACCTGACCAAGAACTACAGACAAGCTGAAACCAATAATATGAATTTTATCAATTTACAACAAGACCAGACCACTATATCTTTGATAACTGAGAAAACTGAGGCTTGGTTGTCTTGGAATAAACATTTCACCAGAAAAACAACAACAAAAACAAAATAATAACCTCGTAAAAGCTTGAATAGTTCATGCCTGGCCTAGTATAAAGTTTCGACCTAAAAGTGGCAAAGGAAGAGTATTATTTTTATACTTATTCCTCTACTATATAGATGAAAAAATATTTAATGGTTTGAATACTTTCAATTTGTCTTAACATTTGTTACTGCTACAATAAATGTCTCTGGGGTTTATATGCACTTATAATTAATAAGGTAGGGATTCTGATATTTCTAATAGATATTTGGCATGTGTACCTCTCAGTTCCATCGCTGCTTATGTAGCTGTCATAAGGGTCACGTGTCATAATTTTGACCAATCACCACCCTGGACATCGCTAGCAATACCGAGTGGCAGGTATATATGATGATCCGTGGGGAAGTGATCATTCCCCTATTCTCATTTCCCTTATCAACTTTCTACCTCCAAATCATTCAAAAATTGAAAATTGTCCCCAAAATCCCCAATTTTTCTACAACAATGCTGACTGAGATAAATTTCAAAATCTCTGTGATAAACTTGACCCAGCAGACCTTGAAAATAAAGACCCCGAAATCTTTTCAAATAATTTAACTTATTCCATCATTAATGCTGCCAAACAGTCAATACCATTTTCCAAACCCAAAATACACAAACCGTCAGTCTGGTTGACCGACGAAATTAAAAAAGCGCGGAAAAAAGGCAATCGGCATTTAACAAAGCCAAACATGACACCGCATACCTCCCACAAACTAATCTTCTTAAAAATTAAGTAAATACACTAAGGAAACAAACTAAACAAAAACACTGGGAACAAGTTTTGCGAGGGCTTGAATGGCTGGGCCAACTCTAAACGAGTTTTGTACAAGCTTCGAGCCATTCGTGGCGGCAAACACAAAATAAAACTCCCAACCATAAATAACCAAACACACCCTAAAAATAAAGCAAACACTCTTGAATCCCACAATATCTTTTAGAATCACAATTTTGACTGACATCACCACCTAATAACTTGTCGTGACTACAGTAAAGTAGTTCGGGATGCAATTCAGAGATGCCAACCCCATACGCTTTTGGCGTAATTGCTATGATTTTTGCCATTAAATTACGCTATTACACTTACTCTGCTGAAAATTATGTTTTTTTGCTTATTTACGTAAATCGTAAAGTGGATCAAAATTTCACAGGGAAATGTACCGAGAGGCACCGATACAGAGGTTCAGATATGCCATTACACCGGTAGCATTCGCTAAGCTTGTAGCATCGCTTCCATTCCAAGTAAACTGATCAACAAATTTCGATGTTAGGAGCTTCATAATTAATGGTCACGTGCACTGCCGTCTGGAATGTTCGTTTGATAGTGTGGTCACAGTTGCGGGAGACATAATGTTTTCAGTTCCGTCCGAAATTCCGTAATTCCGTAATTCCGTAAATCCGTAAATCCGTAATTCCATAATTCAAAAACGCTTTCGTTTCCGGACCATATCTCCAAAACCGTTTAATATTTTTAATTACTGGAGTGGTGCCTTTTGAAATTTTGGTTATTCTGAATTTTTTTTTTTTCTGGTTTCCATGGAAACAATTTGAACTTAGTGCATATTGTGGTAAGGACTGTTTCCGGGCCATATTTAAAAAAGTATTGAATATTTTTTTTTCGAAACTTGGTATGTGGTTAGATCTAGTGGTGGAGTGGTGCCTTTTGCTATTTTGGTCATTCTGAATTATATAAGTTTCCTGGTTTCCATGGCAACAGTTTGAACTTAGAACATTTGGAGAGAGGACCATTTCCGGGCCAAATCTCAAAAACTATTCAATATGATTTTACGAAACTTGGTATCTGGTTAGACCTAGTGGTGGAGTGGTGCCTTTTTCTATTTTAGTTATTCTGAATTTTTTTTCTGGTTTCTATAGAAACAAGTTGAACTAGGTGTATATGGGGGGTAGGGCCTGTTTTCGTACTGTAGCTTAAAAACTATTCAAAATATTTTTACTATACTTGATATGTGGTTAGAACTACTGAAGGAGTGGTGCCTTTTGCTACTTTGGTTATTCTGAATTGTTATTTTTCTGGTTTCCATGGAAACAATTTGAAATTTGTACATAATGGGGGTAGGGTCACTATCGAATTAAATGTTAGCGGGGGACATCACAGTGCATCACATGCACATATTTCTAGTTGATCAAAACATTGCCATATCAATACAACCGTCAGAAACTTCAGAAACGGTTTCTCAATCAAAAGTGGAAGCGAAAAGTGCAAGCAAGTTGTGCAACATTACAGAAAGGATTATTCTAGTGAATGGCCGTGCCTAAAGCAATCTAGATCTGGTGATACTTACTTTTTTGTTCTATTTGTAACAGTGATTTCAAAGTCCAACATGGCGGACATTTTGACTTTAAATTAATATCTTTTTACTTATTAGTTTTTAAGATTTAGCTTCGATTAACAAGTATTCCCGGTACACTTTTTAAAGTTAAAATTAAATTTTTTGACCTCCATTTGAAACAATATTACACTTAGGGTCAAAATAGGGTTGGCATCTCTGTGCAATTGCTTTCACGTGCAATGTTTCACAACAGTGTTAAATAACATGTTTCACAACTGCAGTATCTTCAAAAAGAGTGTAATAATACTTGTTTAGCAATGATGATGTAATGATATTGCAAATATTAATTCATTCAAAGAAACATTTACCGGTACACTAAATTTTCCAAATTTTGAAATGGACAATGGCAGGTGGCCATTACAATATATATGCGTATATGTATATAATGAAGACTGATGTGGGGAACAACAGGAAGTAGTGGGTACTGATGTATTCTCTCTCTCTGTTTGCCCCGCCCCTTGCAGGAAACCTGACACCCCGACACAAGGAGGTCTTTCTGAGAAACCCGCTCTTCGTCGGCATGCGCCTCCCTGAAGTTCGCGAAGTCACACCTCTTGAAAAAAAGTTCAACAGAATCTCCCCATTCTCATTGGACCTAATGAAGGTATGTTCTTTTTGTAAAGAAATAGATATTCTATAAACGTCCTGTGATGCCTGTTTCCATGGCATTAGAAAAGATGTACAGAGAACAAAATGAAATAATCTTGAGAGTCATGACTTCTCTACTCACTACTATTATAAAACATCATGAAAATCACTCTCAAATAGCATGTCTAAGTTATTGCCATAACAACATAATAAGATGGAATTGAAACAAAAACATTAACATCTTCATTACGCAAGGACATTTACCTCATAAACATCATCTACTTTAACTGTAGGAATTTAACCTTTGCTTAAGAACTATCCATAGAATATATTTATTGATTACCCTATGTAGCATTGTTAACACCACTCATCCTTCATTCTTCCATTAAGTATAGTTTTTGAGTGGTGTCAGAGGAACTTTAGAAGCATTTATACCCCGGCCCTGTGAAAGGCAGGTACTTCCTCACTGAGTGTCTATTGTAGATGTTTTGCAACTACATGTGTTGGTATGTAAAAATGGGATGTTTCTGTGCAGCAATGTTTGAGGAGAGATCCAGACGAGCGGCCTACCTGCTCGGAGCTTCTAAAGCATGACATGTTCACAAAGGATGGGTTCTCGAACCGGTATGGGCAGGACCTGAAGCAGAAGATCCACCGCGAGTACCACGACAACCCTCTGCTCAAGAACCAGAGCTCCTGGGAGAGCACCATCACAGAGAACACCGACTCCAGCACTCGCAGGAAGAAGAAGAAGAATGACAATAAGGCAGAAAACAAAGACAAAGATTCTAAAGATAAGGTACACAGTTTGTAATTGTGTTAAATCCTCTAACTGCAGAATAGTTCCAATGTTAGTGTGATGGTGATTTTTTATGCTATCTGCTCGCTACCATTATTATCTGATGATTAGCTAGGTCATGAATCCTGTAAATAAATGGACAATACGTATCACAAACTTCTTTTTTTATGCAAAAGGAAATATTCCATAATTAAACATTCACCAACACAAAAAAATTACTTCCTCATAATAAATTACCTCATCATCTGGCCTGTAAGGCCCGATGGGCTTTTGGCATGGCATGGTGTCTGGCGTCCGTCCGTCCGCAAACTTTGTGGAATTTCGACTTCTTCTCCAGAACCTTAAGGCCTAGAAAGCTGAAACTTTGTACGACTTCTTGACTAGAAAGGATTATAAATTGTAGCTTTGGTGGCCCTGTGGCCCCTAATAAGGGCCAGAGAGGCCACACCCTTTCAACTTATTTCTATCGTCTTCTCCTGGGGCCCCTTTCACAAAGCAACCTTTACTAAGGTTAACTATAACTCCCATTCTTATGTCTCCCCCCGAAGGATCGGGAGACATATTGGTTTTAGCCGAGTTCCCGTCGGAGTTGGCGTCAGCGTCGGCGTTGGTGTTGGCGTTCCCATTTCATTTTTCCGGAGCAGATCTCTAAAACTATGTGACCGATCATCACCAAACTTGGTATACTGTCTCTCCATATCATGTAGATGTGCCTTTTGGAGGTTAAAGATTTTGTAAAAAAAATTTTTTTTTTATTTCCGTGGCAACAATTTGGACATAATCTTTTACAAGGGTAGTGGTCGTTTCCGAAGCAGATCTCTAAAACTATGTGACCGATCATCACCAAACTTGGTATATTGTCTCTCCATATCATGTAGATGTGCCTTTTTGAGATTTAAAACAAATTATTTTGTTTATTTCCATGCAATTTTGAATATTTTGTTTGCTACAATTTTGGAGAATTATACAGAGAACATTAATGGTGCTTCATGATAGTATTGTTTAGAGGTTTGGAGCATTTGAGGAAGGGGGAGACATCTGTTTTTACGGGTAAAAACACTTTCTAGTTTAACATTGGGCTATGGTTACCTTAGTGACTTACGATCACCTTAGTGCTTTGTGAAAGGGGGTCCAGAACCATAAGGCCTAGAAAGCTGAAACCCTTCTGTACAGACTCCTTGACTAGTGAGGATTGATAATTTTAGATTTTGTGACCCTGTGGCTCCTCCTACTAAGGGCCACACACTAATGCAAAATCAAATGTAAAGCCTGATGAGCTACAGAGCCAATGGCTCTTTTTTTTTTATTTCATCGTGCATATGCAAATAATATACTAGATTAGAGATATTTCTTTATGATGATGTAAACATGATACAAATATATCACTTGGTTCAGAATATACAAAGTATGGATTTTGAGCATTAAGCATTTTGAGTTAGACTCCCTGTTCCGGGGGCCGCCCAGAGGGTTTGCGGTCAATTCTATGTTTGCCCGGGTTACGGGTTAAGTTAAGTTAAGAAAAAAGTTTTGCTGTTCTGTTTGTGTTCCCTCTATCCAAAAGTGAAAAATAGTTAATACAACTTTGCAAATGAATAGAGGATGTCATATATAATATAAAGAGGTCGATGTTTACACCAGAAGCAAAATGCATAATCATGCATCATGTCATTTCAATATTGAACGGATGAAATAAAAATATCTTTGTCTTTACGCATAGAGAAGTTGAAAAATATAAAAAGATATATAAATATATATATAGTTTACTTTTTCAACTCATTAGTGATTTTGTATAAAACTGAATTATGATTGTCTAATACTAAATCATTTGCTTATTTGATAAAAAATGGAAATGGAAAGTGGTATAGTATCGTGTGTGTATGACAGGAGTCGAAGGAGAATGCTGATGACAAGAGTAGCAGCAGGAAGAAGGTAGAGAGTGATAAGATGCAGAAAAAGGTCATCTCTACCCCCGGCCCCACAGAGCACAACCAGACCCCCTCCTCCTCTACCCCTATAGGTGTTTCTAGCCACGTGATCTCCAGCAAGTCTCTCGCCAGTCAGGGGGCGCTACAGTCTCACACAACACTCCTTCCAGCAGCTGCAGGGGCAGGGACAGGGGGACTCACTGCCTGTGAGGACGGGGAGAAGGAGGGAGGGGAGACAGAGAGGGGGAGTGTCGGTAGTCAGGTGCTTCTCAGCACTACCAGCATCCCACCCATCAACCAGCCCTCCCAGAACATGACCACCACACAGTCCATACCAGCCATAGCCAGGTCAGTTTGTCAGTCAGTCCATTTCAGCAATAGCCAGGTCAGTTAGTCAGTCAGTCCATACTGGCCATAGCCAGGTCAGTTAGTCAGTCAGTCCATAGCAGCAATAGCCAGGTCAGTCAGTTAGTCAGTCCATTTCAGCAATAGCCAGGTCAGTCTGTCAGTCAGTCCATACTGGCCATAGCCAGGTCAGTTAGTCAGTCAGTCCATAGCAGCAATAACCAGGTCAGTTAGTCCATACTGGTCATTGCAATGTCAGTCAGTCCATACTGGCCATAGCCAGGTCAGTTAGTCAGTCAGTCCATAGCAGCAATAACCAGGTCAGTTAGTCCATACTGGTCATTGCAATGTCAGTCAGTCCATACTGGCCATAGCCAGGTCAGTTAGTCAGTCAGTCCATAGCAGCAATAACCAGGTCAGTTAGTCCATACTGGTCATTGCAATGTCAGTCAGTCCATACTGGCCATAGCGAGGTCAGTTCGTCAGTCAGTCCATAGCAGCAATAGCCAGGTCAGTCAGTTAGTCAGTCCATACTGGCCATAGCCAGATCAGTTAGTCAGTCAGTCCATACTGGCCATAGCCAAGTCAGTCAGTCAGTCCATAGCAGCAATAGCCAGGTCAGTCAGTCCATACTGGCCATAGCCAGGTCAGTTAGTCAGTCAGTCCATTGCAGCAATAGCCAGGTCAGTCAGTCCATACTGACCATAGCCAGGTTAGTTAGTCAGTCAGTCCATAGCAGCAATAGCCAGGTCAGTCAGTCAGTCAGTCAGTCCATACTGGCCATAGCCAGGTGAGTTAGTCAGTCAGTCCATACTGGCCATAGCCAGGTTAGTTAGTCAGTCAGTCCATAGCAGCAATAGCCAGGTCAGTTAGTCAGTCAGTCAGTCAGTCCATAGCAGCAATAGCCAGGTCAGTCAGTCCATACTGGCCATCGCCAGGTCAGTTAGTCAGTTAGTCCATAGCAGCAATAGCCAGGTCAGTCAGTCAGTCCATAGCAGCAATAGCCAGGTCAGTCAGTCCATACTGGCCACAGCCAGGTCAGTTAGTCAATTAGTCCATAGCAGCAATAGCCAGGTCAGTCAGTCCATACTGGCCATAGCCAGGTCAGTTAGTCAGTCAGTCCATAGCAGCAATAGCCAGGTCAGTCAGTCCATACTGGCCATGGCTAGGTCAGTCAGTCAGTCAGTCCATAGCATTAGCCAGGTCAGTCAGTCCATACTGGCCATAGCCAGGTCAGTCAGTCAGTCCATAGCAGTAATAGCCAGGTCAGTCAGTCCATACTGGCCATAGCCAGGTCAGTTAGTCAGTCAGTCCATAGCAGCAATAGCCAGGTCAGTCAGTCAGTCAGTCCATACTGGCCATAGCCAGGTCAGTTAGTCAGTCAGTCCATAGCAGCAATAGCCAGGTCAGTCAGTCAGTCAGTCCATAGCAGCAATAGCCAGGTCAGTTAGTCAGTCAGTCCATAGCATTAGCCAGGTCAGTCAGTCCATACTGGCCATAGCCAGGTCAGTCAGTCAGTCCATAGCAGTAATAGCCAGGTCAGTCAGTCCATACTGGCCATAGCCAGGTCAGTTAGTCAGTCAGTCCATAGCAGCAATAGCCAGGTCAGTCTGTCAGTCAGTCCATAGCAGCAATAGCCAGGTCAGTTAGTCAGTCAGTCCATACTGGCCATAGCAAGGTCAGTTAGTCAGTCAGTCCATAGCAGCAAAAGCCAGGTCAGTCAGTCCATACTGGCCATAGCCAGGTCAGTCAGTCAGTCAGTCCATAGCATTAGCCAGGTCAGTCAGTCCATACTGGCCATAGCCAGGTCAGTCAGTCAGTCCATAGCAGTAATAGCCAGGTCAGTCAGTCCATACTGGCCATAGCCAGGTCAGTTAGTCAGTCAGTCCATAGCAGCAATAGCCAGGTCAGTCAGTCAGTCAGTCCATACTGGCCATAGCCAGGTCAGTTAGTCAGTCAGTCCATAGCAGCAATAACCAGGTCAGTTAGTCAGTCAGTCCATACTGGCCATAGCAAGGTCAGTTAGTCAGTCAGTCCATAGCAGCAAAAGCCAGGTCAGTCAGTCCATACTGGCCATGGCCAGGTCAGTCAGTCAGTCAGTCCATAGCATTAGCCAGGTCAGTCAGTCCATACTGGCCATAGCCAGGTCAGTCAGTCAGTCCATAGCAGTAATAGCCAGGTCAGTCAGTCCATACTGGCCATAGCCAGGTCAGTTAGTCAGTCAGTCCATAGCAGCAATAGCCAGGTCAGTCTGTCAGTCAGTCCATAGCAGCAATAGCCAGGTCAGTTAGTCAGTCAGTCCATACTGGCCATAGCAAGGTCAGTTAGTCAGTCAGTCCATAGCAGCAAAAGCCAGGTCAGTCAGTCCATACTGGCCATAGCCAGGTCAGTCAGTCAGTCAGTCCATAGCAGCAATAACCAGGTCAGTTAGTCCATACTGGTCATTGCAATGTCAGTCAGTCCATACTGGCCATAGTGAGGTCAGTTCGTCAGTCAGTCCATAGCAGCAATAGCCAGGTCAGTCAGTCAGTCAGTCCATACTGGCCATAGCCAGATCAGTTAGTCAGTCAGTCCATACTGGCCATAGCCAGGTCAGTCAGTCAGTCAGTCCATAGCAGCAATAGCCAGGTCAGTAAGTCAGTCAGTCAGTCCATAGCAGCAATAGCCAGGTCAGTCTGTCAGTCAGTCAGTCCATAGCAGCAATAGCCAGGTCAGTCTGTCAGTCTGTCAGCCAGTCAGTCCATAGCAGCAATAGCCAGGTTAGTCAGTCAGTCAGTCAGTCAGTCAGTCCATAGCAGCAATAGCCAGGTCAGTCAGTCAGTCAGTCAGTCAGTCCATAGCAGCAATAGCCAGGTCAGTCTGTCAGTCAGTCCATACTGGCCATAGCCAGGTCAGTTAGTCAGTTATTCCATAGCAGCAATAGCCAGATCAGTTAGTCAGTCAGTCCATACTGGCCATAGCCAGGTCAGTTAGTCAGTCAGTCCATAGCAGCAATAACCAGGTCAGTTAGTCCATACTGGTCATTGCAATGTCAGTCAGTCCATACTGGCCATAGCGAGGTCAGTTTGTCAGTTAGTCCATAGCAGCAATAGCCAGGTCAGTTTGTCAGTCAGTCAGTCAGTCAGTCAGTCAGTCAGTCAGTCAGTCAGTCAGTCAGTCAGTCAGTCAGTCAGTCCATAGCAGCAATAGCCAGGTCAGTCAGTCAGTCCATACTGGCCATAGCCAGGTCAGTTAGTCAGTCAGTCCATAGCAGCAATAACCAGGTCAGTTAGTCCATACTGGTCATTGCAATGTCAGTCAGTCCATACTGGCCATAGCGAGGTCAGTTCGTCAGTCAGTCCATAGCAGCAATAGCCAGGTCAGTCAGTTAGTCAGTCCATACTGGCCATAGCCAGATCAGTTAGTCAGTCAGTCCATACTGGCCATTGCCAAGTCAGTCAGTCAGTCCATAGCAGCAATAGCCAGGTCAGTCAGTCAGTCAGTCAGTCAGTCCATAGCAGCAATAGCCTGGTCAGTCTGTCAGTCAGTCAGTCCATAGCAGCAATAGCCAGGTCAGTCTGTTAGTCAGTCAGTCCATAGCAGCAATAGCCAGGTGAGTCAGTCAGTCAGTCAGTCAGTCAGTCCATAGCAGCAATAGCCAGGTCAGTCTGCCAGTCAGTCAGTCCATAGCAGCAATAGCCAGGTCAGTCTGTCAGTCAGTCCATACTGGCCATAGCAAGGTCAGTTAGTCAGTCAGTCCATAGCAGCAATAGCCAGGTCAGTCTGTCAGTCAGTCCATAGCAGCAATAGCCAGGTCAGTTAGTCAGTCAGTCCATACTGGCCATAGCCAGGTCAGTTAGTCAGTCAGTCCATAGCAGCAATAGCCAGGTCAGTTAGTCAGTCAGTCCATACTGGCCATAGCCAGGTCAGTTAGTCAGTTATTCCATAGCAGCAATAGCCAGGTCAGTTAGTCAGTCAGTCCATACTGGCCATAGCAAGGTCAGTTAGTCAGTCAGTCCATAGCAGCAAAAGCCAGGTCAGTCCGTCCATACTGGCCATAGCCAGGTCAGTCAGTCAGTCAGTCCATAGCAGCAATAACCAGGTCAGTTAGTCCATACTGGTCATTGCAATGTCAGTCAGTCCATACTGGCCATAGTGAGGTCAGTTCGTCAGTCAGTCCATAGCAGCAATAGCCAGGTCAGTCAGTCAGTCAGTCCATACTGGCCATAGCCAGATCAGTTAGTCAGTCAGTCCATACTGGCCATAGCCAGGTCAGTCAGTCAGTCAGTCCATAGCAGCAATAGCCAGGTCAGTCTGTCAGTCAGTCCATACTGGCCATAGCCAGGTCAGTTAGTCAGTTATTCCATAGCAGCAATAGCCAGGTCAGTCAGTCAGTCAGTCAGTCCATAGCAGCAATAGCCAGGTCAGTCTGTCAGTCAGTCCATACTGGCCATAGCCAGGTCAGTCAGTCAGTCAGTCCATAGCAGCAATAGCCAGGTCAGTAAGTCAGTCAGTCAGTCCATAGCAGCAATAGCCAGGTCAGTCTGTCAGTCAGTAGGTCCATAGCAGCAATAGCCAGGTCAGTCTGTCAGTCTGTCAGCCAGTCAGTCCATAGCAGCAATAGCCAGGTTAGTCAGTCAGTCAGTCAGTCAGTCAGTCCATAGCAGCAATAGCCAGGTCAGTCAGTCAGTCAGTCAGTCCATAGCAGCAATAGCCAGGTCAGTCTGTCAGTCAGTCCATACTGGCCATAGCCAGGTCAGTTAGTCAGTTATTCCATAGCAGCAATAGCCAGGTCAGTCAGTCCATACTGGCAATAGCCAGGTCAGTTAGTCAGTCAGTCCATAGCAGCAATAACCAGGTCAGTTAGTCCATACTGGTCATTGCAATGTCAGTCAGTCCATACTGGCCATAGCGAGGTCAGTTTGTCAGTTAGTCCATAGCAGCAATAGCCAGGTCAGTTTGTCAGTCAGTCAGTCAGTCAGTCAGTCAGTCAGTCAGTCAGTTAGTCAGTCCATAGCAGCAATAGCCAGGTCAGTCAGTCAGTCCATACTGGCCATAGCCAGGTCAGTTAGTCAGTCAGTCCATAGCAGCAATAACCAGGTCAGTTAGTCCATACTGGTCATTGCAATGTCAGTCAGTCCATACTGGCCATAGCGAGGTCAGTTTGTCAGTCAGTCCATAGCAGCAATAGCCAGGTCAGTCAGTTAGTCAGTCCATACTGGCCATAGCCAGATCAGTTAGTCAGTCAGTCCATACTGGCCATTGCCAAGTCAGTCAGTCAGTCCATAGCAGCAATAGCCAGGTCAGTCAGTCAGTCAGTCAGTCAGTCCATAGCAGCAATAGCCTGGTCAGTCTGTCAGTCAGTCAGTCCATAGCAGCAATAGCCAGGTCAGTCTGTTAGTCAGTCAGTCCATAGCAGCAATAGCCAGGTGAGTCAGTCAGTCAGTCAGTCAGTCCATAGCAGCAATAGCCAGGTCAGTCTGCCAGTCAGTCAGTCCATAGCAGCAATAGCCAGGTCAGTCTGTCAGTCTGTCAGTCAGTCAGTCCATTGCAGCAATAGCCAGGTCAGTCAGTCAGTCAGTCAGTCAGTCAGTCAGTCAGTCCATAGCAGCAATAGCCAGGTCAGTCAGTCAGTCAGTCAGTCCATAGCAGCAATAGCCAGGTCAGTCTGTCAGTCAGTCCATACTGGCCATAGCCAGGTCAGTTAGTCAGTTAGTCCATAGCAGCAATAGCCAGGTCAGTCAGTCAGTCAGTCAGTCAGTCAGTCAGTCCATAGCAGCAATAGCCAGGTCAGTCAGTCAGTCAGTCCATACTGGCCATAGCAAGGTCAGTTAGTCAGTCAGTCTATAGCAGCAATAGCCAGGTCAGTCAGTCCATACTGGCCATAGCCAGGTCAGTTAGTCAGTCAGTCCATAGCAGCAATAACCAGGTCAGTTAGTCCATACTGGTCATTGCAATGTCAGTCAGTCCATACTGGCCATAGCGAGGTCAGTTCGTCAGTCAGTCCATAGCAGCAATAGCCAGGTCAGTCAGTTAGTCAGTCCATACTGGCCATAGCCAGATCAGTTAGTCAGTCAGTCCATACTGGCCATAGCCAGGTCAGTCAGTCAGTCAGTCCATAGCAGCAATAGCCAGGTCAGTCAGTCAGTCAGTCAGTCCATAGCAGCAATAGCCAGGTCAGTCTGTCAGTCAATCAGTCCATAGCAGCAATAGCCAGATCAGTCTGTCAGTCAGTCAGTCCATAGCAGCAATAGCCAGGTCAGTCAGTCAGTCAGTCAGTCAGTCCATAGCAGCAATAGCCAGGTCAGTCTGTCCATAGCAGCAATAGCCAGGTCAGTCAGTCCATAGCAGCAATAGCCAGGTCAGTCAGTCAGTCAGTCCATAGCAGCAATAGCCAGGTCAGTCAGTCCATAGCAGCAATAGCCAGGTCAGTCAGTCCATACGGGTCATTGCAAATAAGAAGTGGTGTGTTGTTTAAAACACCCAAAACTGCTCTTGCAATATTTGAAAATGGTTAAGGGTGAAATAGCGACCTCAGCACGAGGCGTTACCTGTGATATTACCGGCGTGCGGTAGTGAGAGGGTGATATCACAGCTAATGCCGAGTTTATCTTCATTACTAAGACTGAATACATGATATCAATGAGGTTCAATATATCGTTTATTACATGTTACAGTCATATTGCTGATAAAAGACATTTGAAAAAAGATTACGGAAAAATTAATAGAGGTTCGATATTGATACTGTGTATCCGCTGACAGAGGGGGTTCTTTCTGAGGTGTGATACTGATAAACATATAAAGATATAAAAATCAAAGGTAGGTTTTTTTTCCTGTCTCAGTTTCAATTAGTATTTAAGATAATTCAAGACATGTTAGTTACTTAAAATCATTTTTCAAGCTGATGTGACAATGCAAGTTCAAAAGGGAATGTATTAACCTAAAATTGCGTAAATGAAACAATTAGGGGAGAGCGGGGCACATTGGGACAGAATTTACTCTCTGCAATATATCTTTTATTCTAATTGAATCAAATAAACAATAAGCACATTTTCTGGTCAACAGTTTAACCCTTACGATGCGGGGCGCGTGATATTTCCGGGCCAAATATAAAATGGCACGTAAGCCCTCTTGGCAAAATTCGTAACTTTCAGGATAAGGCTATAATTGACTGCAAGCAGTCTTGGCTGCTCCCGGATATAAAATATCAAACCTTTTCTCAAAAATGATTGAGGGTATCCACCTTGCGGCATTCATATCTCACGAACCATTAGAGATAATTCTATAATTTTTACATCATCGTGTAGAAGAAAGAATTGTCTTTATTTCCATGTATCATATGTATACTGCGCACAAGAATAAAGAAGCGGCAAGTGTTGCGACAAGTGCCGCAAATTTTATTTTTTACCTCAAAATGATTGAGGGTACCCACCTTGCGGCATTTATATCTCACGAACCATTAGAGATAATTTTATAATTTTTAAATCATCGTATAGAGGAGAGAATTGTCTTTATTTCCATGTATCATATGTATATCCGCGCACAAAAATAAAGAAGCGGCCAATCAGGATATAACGGTGGCTGGCACCGGACAAAACAATTCCGCCACGTGGGCTTGTAGAGCAAAAATATATACCCGCATCGTAAGGGTTAATGATGAACACCTAATCAAAGTAAAAATATCACAAACACAACAGCAACTGAGCTAAAGAGATTTTGAAAAAATTATTTTTGTATCCCAATGTACCCAAACTGTGGGTACATTAGGACGCAAAAAAATTTAGTACAAAATATAAGTATATGATTCCATTTCTAATAGTTTCTATTAAAACATTGTCAAGAACCATCCAAATATGTACACTTTCAACGTTTCACAAGCACATTGCTCGCTTCATCAGGAATGAAAGTTCAAATTAACACAGCTGGTATGTGGTGAGGCTTGTTATAGGGGACAAAGAGTCCAAGCTGAAGTGATTAGTCAATCAAGTCAACAGCCGGTCGGTTCATATTCATTTAAACTATTAGGCCAGACACAGTTGAGTTTATGTATCCAAATTGATTCAGCAATGTTGAGTTTCACTTTATCTTTTGTTGGGACTCTCTGTAATATAAACATTTTAAAATTATGATCTGGCTGATTGAAATGTGGTGCTACATGAGGGGCTTTTTCTGTTTTGTTGTATTTGATATTGTGGCGATGTCCTGATAGACGTTTGCTGAAAGATGTGATAGTTTGTCCAACATACTGCATGTGACATTTAGTGCAAGTGAGATTGTAGATGACGTAATCAGACTGACAAGTGAGAGACTGCTTGATGGGATGGGACACAGAGTTTCTGTCTGTAATGGAAATAGCAGTTTCCATGGTAACACATGCTTTACACCTAGGTCTTTTACAGGGGCGACAACCCAGATTATCATTCCTGCTCTCTGTATCTTTGACTGGACGTAATTTGTTCATTTTCAACATGTTTCCAATAGTTTTATTTCTTCTTTCTGCGATTATAAATTTATTTTTACTGGTGATTCTTGTCATTCGTTGACTTGTTCTAAGGACAGTGTCATCTTTAACTAGCTGTCTCAAATTCGGCTGACGGGGATCATAGGTTGTGACCCAGGGGATAAGGTTGTTGTTGTTGTCTGGCTTAGCTTTGTAAGCGAGGAGCTCCTCGCATGGTTTGAAACTGGCTTTAGCAAACATTTCTCTGATGACTTTGGCCTTGTAACCAGAGTTGCGCAAGTAATGGAAGAAATCCTCTAGGTTTTTCTCTGCCCATTCCTGTTTGCTGCAAATTCGGCATATACGGAGAGCTCCACTGTAGATAATAGAGCGAAAGACATGTCTAGGATGACAGCTATTGGGAGAAAGGTATCGATGTGATTTCTAATAGTATTAGCCCTTCCAACTACACCAAACAACAAACTTAAAAACAAAAACATTTTTTGACAATTACTGCCAGTAAACTATTTGCAAAAAGATCTGTTTGTAATTCAACAAATAAAACTCTATCTTAAAGTTTATCACTCAAATTAAATTCAGCATTTTTGCCATAAAAACAATACATACAATAGTTCCAAAATATTTATGGATTGTGTTAATTTGAAATTGACTTTGAAATTGCCAATATTTTTTTAAAAACACTTGTTTATAATGATATAAATCGCATCCTGACCAGACGGAATTACAAATGGTTAAGTATAAAATAGTCACTAAGATCACGTCAAATCTCAATTGCTTCAAAGATCGAACTGTTCAAAACAACTTCCAGTTCATTAAACTTTAAATGTATAAAAATGTAATTATGATGATCAACTAGAATCACCTGTATGGGGTGCACTAGGACATGTCCCAATGCACCCCAGTCAACATGTCCAAATGCACCCACACCTACCCTTGCAATGTTTTGGTGACTGTATGGCATAACCATGTGACAAACTGGTTTATATCTTTTATCTGAGTACCAATAAGTAATTATTCTATAAAGTATCACTCATGCATCAAAAGAAGAATACTGTATTTGATCACACAAAGGTTTGTTAATAAGAGTCTGAATTTTACGAGATGCAAAAAACACATTTTAGTCACCAAACTTCTGAATGTTTCAACTGCATCCAGTGATGCAACAAAAAATGTCAGTATGTATGATTTCTCTTCCTTGAGACATAATGATAATATGATTGCACATCTAACAATAACTGCTTTGTGGGGTGTCCCAATGAACCCACTGTCCCAATTTGCCCCGCTCTCCCCTTTGTTGAAATATATTCTAGAATAAGGTATTTTCAATGTTCAATTCCCGTCAACACGACCAGTTTAAATCAATGTTTACATATTTTTTAAAATTTATCATCAGTTTAACGAGGACCCGTTTAACAAGCATGTCTGACGTCACTGTCGTAGAAGCGCAGTTGACAAGCTACTCAGCTATGAATCCGAGGTAAGGTGGTTTGATTCCCACCACAGACAGATTTGTGGAATAATATCTCAGATCCTTTACTCAGGGGTGATATCTGATATCGTGCAGGCAGTTTAAGATATCAGGTTGATATAGTCGTACCCAGTGGTACCGTTTCATAAAATCAAGAACCTTGAAATAACAACACTGTGTTGTCTATTTATTGATGTCACTGTTTAAATAGTGTCCTATATACTTACAATATGCCTCAGTTTAGTTCTGGTGTGATAAGCCTGATGTCGAGTGTGGTCATGAGTGAGCTAGTTGCTCACAAGGGAGTGGTAGAGTAAGGTGACCAATGTACTGTTGCAGAACCAGTGAGAAGAGTCTTAGCAAGAAGCACCAGCAGGTGGTTGGGCTCAGCAAGAAGCAGACGACATCCAACCACCACAGCATCACCATCAGCCCTCAGCCTCTGCAGACTGAGAAGAGCGCCATCTATGAGAAGAATGTGACGTACCAAGAGCGTGGCAGCAAGAACCGTCTGGTTGAGCGACGGGAGGATAAGGGCTTGAGTCTGCCCGAGGTGCGGGGGGCCGAGGGTGAGTCTGCTGTGAAACCTCTTCATATGTATATATGTATGTATGTGCATGTGTTTATATGTACCAGTTTTTAATCGATCCTTGATATATCAGTGGGTGGCCAAAATGTTCTATCTATCTATCTATCTATCTATCTATCTATCTATCTATCTATCTATCTATCTATCTATCTATCTATCTATCTATCTATCTATCTATCTATCTATCTATCTATCTATCTATCTATCTATCTATCTATCTATCTATCTATCTATCTATCTATCTATCGGCCAAACTGCACTATCAATGGTTGTCTGTTTTGCAAGGGAAGTAACTCCGGAGTCGATTACTTTATAAGAAAGATAATGATTTCTTTACTTATTCCGACTAATGTGCTTGATCTGTGAGTTTTTTTAGCTGTTTTCGAACCATGTTTCTTTTGGAAAAAAAAAAAAATCTAGTGTGTTCGTTTAATAAAGAATATTTGATTCATAGCTCTGTGTTCGCGTTAACGCAGAAATCTGAATACACACAGACACACAAAATAATTTGCATGCGTGTCTTGTACCCATGGTCAGAATCCAAAATATTTGATAATAATGATACGTTGGCACATTCAGTATAGAATTTAGGCAAAATAATGTTTTAATAACTTGAAGATGATATTTATTTGCAAGTATTCACTTACGGCGTTTATTGTTTGTTTTAATCAGATAACATATATTCTTATTAAATACAGACGTTCAGTCAACAAGTATTCTTGTTGTGTTAACGGGAAATGAGATATTTGTTACAAGTCTTTTTATTGGATAAGACAAAGGAAGCCGCCTAATCAGCAAGTTGATTTGAAAATGATGCACGAAACGTAAAACGTGGTGCTAGTAATTTCATAACAACATATTGTAGATACAATATTACATGTCTGAATAAAAATTTTGGAGAAAAAAAACTTTCTAACATTTTACCTTTTGAAAATCAACATGCAGTTGATATTTACGTTAATAAAATTTGAACAATGATCACGAAAAATAATTATTTAGTGATGTTATATGTCATCAAGAAATTATGGTCGCCATTCTAAACACAGTAACACAACATGTTTTCACGAGTGTATCGCTTGACAAAGATTTGTCTGAACTTTGATAAAAAAACGATGAATCAGTTTGGAAATAAACCTTTAAAATTGACAAGCCTTCTCAAGCGATAATTATCAATTATATCTAAAATATCAGGTTTTTCATTTCCCGATCATGGATGCGAATGCGAGTGATGCCACATGTCGTATCTGCCGAAATCTAACAGAAATTGGCCTACAGGATTGTCACTCTAACTAAGAAGCACGAACATATCACCCCTGTGCTTAAGGATTTACACTGGCTGCCTGTGAATTGCCGCATCAAGTACAAGCTACTATGCATCGTCTACAACTGTCTCAGTGGCTCAGCACTGAAATACCTTGCCGACCTTCTTCAGGCATATACACCATCAAGAAGCCTACGGTCAAATTCACAACATCTACTGGTCGTACCCAATGTCAAATCAGTGAACTATGGCCATCGATCGTTCTCATTCTCTGCTGCAAAAGAATGGAACAGTCTTACAATTGATCTGAAAACTTCACCCTCACTATCCGTCTTCAAATCTAGACTAAAAACTCATCTTTTCAAATCTATCTTCTCGAAATGAACGTTGTGCGCTTCGAGCATGCATTGCGCATGGAGTTAATGCACGATACAAGTGGACTATTATTAAGGATTATTGTTATTGGCGTGTTTATTATTATTATTATTTCACGATTTGTGTGGAAGGATTAAGCCAAAACGACTGAAGCAAATGCACTGAAACTTTACAGACTTATAGCCCTTACCCTGAAATATTTTAGTTAAGCTTTTCAGCCTGATTGGTCAAAGCATTAAAGGTCCAGTTCGATTCCAAAATCGAAAAATTAACATTGATTTTTTTTTTCAAAATGCACTAAGAGACCTGAAACTTTTTTTAAAAGATGCGCAATCAAAAATAATGAAAAAAAGACAATCATGACAAATTTGGAGGTCACATGGTTTGGCCGCCATGTTGATTGTAAACACTTTTTTTCACTTTCGGCAAAATCTTTACCCCACACACCTTTTATTTAAAATTTAAAAATGCAAAATACTTTTTTGTGTAATGACCTTTCAAAGTTTGACAATTTTTAAAAATATCAATTTTCAAAGGCAGATAACTCAAAAACCTGACCGACGAATTTCATGATTTTTGCATGAGAGCTAGACATGACCAAGGTCTTCAAATTCAAAAAATAAAATAGCTCGCGAACAGTCATTTCCGGCCGCCATGACGCATTTTCCTAACATGGGGTCAGCTCCGACAGAAAATAAGCAAATCATACTTTCCAATGCTGCTGTAGCTTATTGCTTCACAGGACGTTCATGAAACTTTGAGGATTGATTGCTAACATTTTTATCTGTATAATGTATACGTTAGATGTACGGCTGAATCCTGTTTTCGTCGCTTGCGACTATATTTATTATTATTATTACTGTACGTGAATGATGCATGGATATTTTATATCAATATATTCTTTCTACATCTCTTTGTATTTATTATATGATTGGCGGTGAAATACCTAGATCTATCAATGACAGTAAACTGTGTTATCAGTCACTAGTGACAATAACAATGGAACGTGTTATCAGTCACTAGTGATGATAACAACAATGACCTGACGTCATCAAACAATGCTCTGAAGCAATGACACGCTCATGACATCATATTGGCGACGGGCTCTCTGTGGAGCCGACTCAACATAAATGCACTTAAATTTTGTTAGAAATACAACGATAAAATCATAAAATAAATAGAAATTTTTTGTTTTCTTGACAAATACTATTTATTAAAAACAACAACAGGACAAAGGTATTTTTATTTCTCAAGTTCAATATTATGTTGAAATGACATCGATGTTTGTGCATTTTGCTTCCGGTGTAAACATCGACTTGCTTACTCGCTGGGGAGACAGATAGTTTATATATAATTAGGTTAGTGTTTTGAACATTTTCACGCAAAGAATTTAGAAATGATAATTTTGTTCAAATTTTTACACTCATTAGAGAAAACCCTAGCGCGAACACTGTAGCTTGAGACTGTTGGGTGTTGTAGAGATATTTTCAAATGTGGTCCAATGAAATATCCTAATATGAGAACTGGATTTAGAAGGTAGTCATTTGGAGACATCGGGAAATCAAATATAGTCGGTCAACACAATTATTGTGACCTCGTTGTGTTTATGACGTCATAGCATTGTGGCGTCATTACTGATGATGTAAAACGTTTGTGATGTCATGAATTTTCTGATTACAGGGCATTGTTCAAATTCTACTGTCAAAGCGATATCTCCTAGGAGATATCGCTTGATCTTCCACAAGCAATATCTCCTGTGGAACACAGTTTTGGATGATAAACACATTTTTCCTACCGCTTCTTGACCTTGCGCAACCGCCTGCATAGAAGATCCCTGATTTCATGGAAACCCAAGACTCTACCTCTCGAATGATGTCATTGGTGTCCTCAAAACGACGTCTATGAAGAGGATTTTTCATCTCGGGGAACAAGAAGAAGTCCCTTGGTGAAAGATCAGGTGAATAGGGGGGGATGTGGTAAGATTTTAAAGTCACATCGCCGTGCCTCCACAGCAGCTGCTTGACAAGTGTGAGCTGGGGCATTGTCAGCTAACAGGCGTACACCTTTGGTGATCATACCGCGGCGCTTCTGTTTAATTGCATCTCGTAACTTGCTCCGCAGGTTGCAGTAATAAGCTCCAGTAATGGTCTGACCCTTAGCAAGAATAATCCATCAAGATGACTCCACAACAATAAAAAAAACCACCATGACCTTTCCTGCACACTTGGCCTTTTTGGGAGGTGGTGACGTAGCATGCTTCCACTCTTTGCTCACCTCTTTTGTCTCAGGATTGATAGACCCAGCGTTCATCCATGGTAACAAGACGTTTGAAGAAATCCTCTTCGTCTTGTTCCAGAAGCTCCAATGCCTGCTGTGACATGTCTGTTTTTGCAATGGAGTCAGTAAGCGAGGAACCCAGCGTGCTGACACTTTGGACATATGTAATTGGTTATGGAATATGTTCCATGCACTGCCATAAGTCAGATCTGTTTCATGCATTTTCATTTGTAGAGTTACGCATCAATCACCTTGAACCAGCATCTCAACCTTCTTGATGACATCCTTATCATCAGTAAGTGAGGGGTGTCCACTTCTTGGCTTATCTTCGAGGGCATGTGGCCTCACGTCATAGGATGGGCTGTCATTGTCATAAACAGATTTCCTCTCGTCATGAATTTTCAAATTTAATTACACTGCACGCCTCAATTTACTTAAAGGGGGGTACTGTACTGTGCTGTTTGGTCAACAGACGTAAAACTGGCTGTCGGTTAAAAGACTATTGTTGACCCAGGAACTAGACAAGGATCACTTATGCTTCAGTGACCATTTGGTCCATATTCACCAGTACATTCTTTGTGATAATTGAAACTTTTTGATATCCCCTCATAAGGTGTGCTTTTCCGCTAACCACCTAGACTGCTTACTTTCAATTATGGCTCTCTCCAAAAAGCTAGAGTTCCCATTCTGGGAGCTGTCTAGACTGCTTACTTTCAATTATGGCTCTCTCCAAAAAGCTAGAGTTCCAATTCTGGGAGCTGTCTAGACTGCTTACTTTCAATTATGGCTCTCTCCAATAAGCTAGAGTTCCCATTCTGGGATATGTCTAGACTGCTTACTTTCAATTATGGCTCTCTCCAAAAAGTTAGAGTTCCCATTCTGGGAGCTGTCTAGACTGCTTACTTTCAATTATGGCTCTCTCCAAAAAGCTAGAGTTCCCATTCTGGGAGCTGTCTAGACTGCTAACTTTCAATTATGGCTCTCTCCAAAAAGCTAGAGTTCCAATTCTGGGAGCTGTCTAGACTGCTTACTTTCAATTATGGCTCTCTCCAATAAGCTAGAGTTCCCATTCTGGGATATGTCTAGACTGCTTACTTTCAATTATGGCTCTCTCCAAAAAGCTAGAGTTTCAATTCTGGGAGCTGTCTAGACTGCTTACTTTCAATTATGGCTCTCTCCAATAAGCTAGAGTTCCCATTCTGGGACATGTCTAGACTGCTAACTTTCAATTATGGCTCTCTCCAAAAGTTAGAGTTCCCATTCTGGGAGCTGTCTAGACTGCTTACTTTCAATTATGGCTCTCTCCAAAAAGCTAGAGTTCCCATTCTGGGACATGTCTAGACTGCTAACTTTCAATTATGGCTCTCTCCAAAAGTTAGAGTTCCCATTCTGGGAGCTGTCTAGACTGCTAACTTTCAATTATGGCTCTCTCCAAAAAGCTAGAGTTCCAATTCTGGGAGCTGTCTAGACTGCTTACTTTCAATTATGGCTCTCTCCAATAAGCTAGAGTTCCCATTCTGGGATATGTCTAGACTGCTTACTTTCAATTATGGCTCTCTCCAAAAAGTTAGAGTTCCCATTCTGGGAGCTGTCTAGACTGCTTACTTTCAATTATGGCTCTCTCCAAAAAGCTAGAGTTCCCATTCTGGGACATGTCTAGACTGCTAACTTTCAATTATGGCTCTCTCCAAAAAGCTAGAGTTCCCATTCTGGGAGCTGTCTAGACTGCTTACTTTCAATTATGGCTCTCTCCAAAAAGCTAGAGTTCCAATTCTGGGAGCTGTCTAGACTGCTTACTTTCAATTATGGCTGTCTCCAATAAGCTAGAGTTCCCATTCTGGGACATGTCTAGACTGCTTACTTTCAATTATGGCTCTCTCCAAAAAGTTAGAGTTCCCATTCTGGGAGCTGTCTAGACTGCTTACTTTCAATTATGGCTCTCTCCAAAAAGCTAGAGTTCCCATTCTGGGACATGTCTAGACTGCTAACTTTCAATTATGGTTCTCTCCAAAAGTTAGAGTTCCCATTCTGGGAGCTGTCTAGACTGCTTACTTTCAATTATGGCTCTCTCCAAAAAGCTAGAGTTCCAATTCTGGGAGCTGTCTAGACTGCTTACTTTCAATTATGGCTCTCTCCAATAAGCTAGAGTTCCCATTCTGGGAGCTGTCTAGACTGCTTACTTTCAATTATGGCTCTCTCCAAAAAGCTAGAGTTCCCATTCTGGGACATGTCTAGACTGCTAACTTTCAATTATGGCTCTCTCCAAAAGTTAGAGTTCCCATTCTGGGAGCTGTCTAGACTGCTAACTTTCAATTATGGCTCTCTCCAAAAAGTTAGAGTTCCCATTCTGGGAGCTGTCTAGACTGCTTACTTTCAATTTTGGCTGTCTCCAATAAGCTAGAATTCCCATTCTGGGACATGTCTAGACTGCTTACTTTCAATAATGGCTCTCTCCAAAAAGTTAGAGTTCCCATTCTGGGAGCTGTCTAGACTGCTTACTTTCAATTATGGCTCTCTCCAAAAAGCTAGAGTTCCCATTCTGGGACATGTCTAGACTGCTAACTTTCAATTATGGCTCTCTCCAAAAGTTAGAGTTCCCATTCTGGGAGCTGTCTAGACTGCTTACTTTCAATTATGGCTCTCTCCAAAAAGCTAGAGTTTCAATTCTGGGAGCTGTCTAGACTGCTTACTTTCAATTATGGCTCTCTCCAATAAGCTAGAGTTCCCATTCTGGGACATGTCTAGACTGCTTACTTTCAATTATGGCTCTCTCCAAAAGTTAGAGTTCCCATTCTGGGAGCTGTCTAGACTGCTTTCTTTCAATTATGGCTCTCTCCAATAAGCTAGAGTTCCCATTCTGGGACATGTCTAGACTGCTTACTTTCAATTATGGCTCTCTCCAAAAAGTTAGAGTTCCCATTCTGGGAGCTGTCTAGACTGCTTACTTTCAATTATGGCTCTCTCCAAAAAGCTAGAGTTCCCATTCTGGGACATGTCTAGACTGCTAACTTTCAATTATGGCTCTCTCCAAAAGTTAGAGTTCCCATTCTGGGAGCTGTCTAGACTGCTTTCTTTCAATTATGGCTCTCTCCAAAAAGTTAGAGTTCCCATTCTGGGAGCTGTCTAGACTGCTTACTTTCAATTATGGCTGTCTCCAATAAGCTAGAGTTCCCATTCTGGGACATGTCTAGACTGCTTACTTTCAATTATGGCTCTCTCCAAAAAGTTAGAGTTCCCATTCTGGGAGCTGTCTAGACTGCTTACTTTCAATTATGGCTCTCTCCAAAAAGCTAGAGTTCCCATTCTGGGACATGTCTAGACTGCTAACTTTCAATTATGGCTCTCTCCAAAAAGCTGGAGTTCCCATTCTGGGAGCTGTCTAGACTGCTTACTTTCAATTATGGCTCTCTCCAAAAAGCTAGAGTTCCCATTCCGGGACATGTCTAGACTGCTAACTTTCAATTATGGCTCTCTCCAAAAGTTAGAGTTCCCATTCTGGGAGCTGTCTAGACTGCTTACTTTCAATTATGGCTCTCTCCAAAAAGCTAGAGTTTCAATTCTGGGAGCTGTCTAGACTGCTTACTTTCAATTATGGCTCTCTCCAATAAGCTAGAGTTCCAATTCTGGGAGCTGTCTAGACTGCTTACTTTCAATTATGGCTGTCTCCAATAAGCTAGAGTTCCCATTCTGGGACATGTCTAGACTGCTTACTTTCAATTATGGCTCTCTCCAAAAGTTAGAGTTCCCATTCTTGGAGCTGTCTAGACTGCTTACTTTCAATTATGGCTCTCTCCAAAAAGCTAGAGTTCCCATTCTGGGACATGTCTAGACTGCTAACTTTCAATTATGGCTCTCTCCAAAAAGCTAGAGTTCCCATTCTGGGAGCTGTCTAGACTGCTTACTTTCAATTATGGCTCTCTCCAAAAAGCTAGAGTTCCAATTCTGGGAGCTGTCTAGACTGCTTACTTTCAATTATGGCTGTCTCCAATAAGCTAGAGTTCCCATTCTGGGACATGTCTAGACTGCTTACTTTCAATTATGGCTCTCTCCAAAAAGTTAGAGTTCCCATTCTGGGAGCTGTCTAGACTGCTTACTTTCAATTATGGCTCTCTCCAAAAAGCTAGAGTTCCCATTCTGGGACATGTCTAGACTGCTAACTTTCAATTATGGCTCTCTCCAAAAGTTAGAGTTCCCATTCTGGGAGCTGTCTAGACTGCTAACTTTCAATTATGGCTCTCTCCAAAAAGCTAGAGTTCCAATTCTGGGAGCTGTCTAGACTGCTTACTTTCAATTATGGCTCTCTCCAATAAGCTAGAGTTCCCATTCTGGGATATGTCTAGACTGCTTACTTTCAATTATGGCTCTCTCCAAAAAGTTAGAGTTCCCATTCTGGGAGCTGTCTAGACTGCTTACTTTCAATTATGGCTCTCTCCAAAAAGCTAGAGTTCCCATTCTGGGACATGTCTAGACTGCTAACTTTCAATTATGGCTCTCTCCAAAAAGCTAGAGTTCCCATTCTGGGAGCTGTCTAGACTGCTTACTTTCAATTATGGCTCTCTCCAAAAAGCTAGAGTTCCAATTCTGGGAGCTGTCTAGACTGCTTACTTTCAATTATGGCTGTCTCCAATAAGCTAGAGTTCCCATTCTGGGACATGTCTAGACTGCTAACTTTCAATTATGGCTCTCTCCAAAAAGTTAGAGTTCCCATTCTGGGAGCTGTCTAGACTGCTTACTTTCAATTATGGCTCTCTCCAAAAAGCTAGAGTTCCCATTCTGGGACATGTCTAGACTGCTAACTTTCAATTATGGCTCTCTCCAAAAGTTAGAGTTCCCATTCTGGGAGCTGTCTAGACTGCTTACTTTCAATTATGGCTCTCTCCAAAAAGCTAGAGTTCCAATTCTGGGAGCTGTCTAGACTGCTTACTTTCAATTATGGCTCTCTCCAATAAGCTAGAGTTCCCATTCTGGGAGCTGTCTAGACTGCTTACTTTCAATTATGGCTCTCTCCAAAAAGCTAGAGTTCCCATTCTGGGACATGTCTAGACTGCTAACTTTCAATTATGGTTCTCTCCAAAAGTTAGAGTTCCCATTCTGGGAGCTGTCTAGACTGCTTACTTTCAATTATGGCTCTCTCCAAAAAGCTAGAGTTCCAATTCTGGGAGCTGTCTAGACTGCTTACTTTCAATTATGGCTCTCTCCAATAAGCTAGAGTTCCCATTCTGGGAGCTGTCTAGACTGCTTACTTTCAAATATGGCTCTCTCCAAAAAGCTAGAGTTCCCATTCTGGGACATGTCTAGACTGCTAACTTTCAATTATGGCTCTCTCCAAAAGTTAGAGTTCCCATTCTGGGAGCTGTCTAGACTGCTAACTTTCAATTATGGCTCTCTCCAAAAAGTTAGAGTTCCCATTCTGGGAGCTGTCTAGACTGCTTACTTTCAATTTTGGCTGTCTCCAATAAGCTAGAGTTCCCATTCTGGGACATGTCTAGACTGCTTACTTTCAATAATGGCTCTCTCCAAAAAGTTAGAGTTCCCATTCTGGGAGCTGTCTAGACTGCTTACTTTCAATTATGGCTCTCTCCAAAAAGCTAGAGTTCCCATTCTGGGACATGTCTAGACTGCTAACTTTCAATTATGGCTCTCTCCAAAAGTTAGAGTTCCCATTCTGGGAGCTGTCTAGACTGCTTACTTTCAATTATGGCTCTCTCCAAAAAGCTAGAGTTTCAATTCTGGGAGCTGTCTAGACTGCTTACTTTCAATTATGGCTCTCTCCAATAAGCTAGAGTTCCCATTCTGGGACATGTCTAGACTGCTTACTTTCAATTATGGCTCTCTCCAAAAGTTAGAGTTCCCATTCTGGGAGCTGTCTAGACTGCTTTCTTTCAATTATGGCTCTCTCCAATAAGCTAGAGTTCCCATTCTGGGACATGTCTAGACTGCTTACTTTCAATTATGGCTCTCTCCAAAAAGTTAGAGTTCCCATTCTGGGAGCTGTCTAGACTGCTTACTTTCAATTATGGCTCTCTCCAAAAAGCTAGAGTTCCCATTCTGGGACATGTCTAGACTGCTAACTTTCAATTATGGCTCTCTCCAAAAGTTAGAGTTCCCATTCTGGGAGCTGTCTAGACTGCTTTCTTTCAATTATGGCTCTCTCCAAAAAGTTAGAGTTCCCATTCTGGGAGCTGTCTAGACTGCTTACTTTCAATTATGGCTGTCTCCAATAAGCTAGAGTTCCCATTCTGGGACATGTCTAGACTGCTTACTTTCAATTATGGCTCTCTCCAAAAAGTTAGAGTTCCCATTCTGGGAGCTGTCTAGACTGCTTACTTTCAATTATGGCTCTCTCCAAAAAGCTAGAGTTCCCATTCTGGGACATGTCTAGACTGCTAACTTTCAATTATGGCTCTCTCCAAAAAGCTGGAGTTCCCATTCTGGGAGCTGTCTAGACTGCTTACTTTCAATTATGGCTCTCTCCAAAAAGCTAGAGTTCCCATTCCGGGACATGTCTAGACTGCTAACTTTCAATTATGGCTCTCTCCAAAAGTTAGAGTTCCCATTCTGGGAGCTGTCTAGACTGCTTACTTTCAATTATGGCTCTCTCCAAAAAGCTAGAGTTTCAATTCTGGGAGCTGTCTAGACTGCTTACTTTCAATTATGGCTCTCTCCAATAAGCTAGAGTTCCAATTCTGGGAGCTGTCTAGACTGCTTACTTTCAATTATGGCTGTCTCCAATAAGCTAGAGTTCCCATTCTGGGACATGTCTAGACTGCTTACTTTCAATTATGGCTCTCTCCAAAAGTTAGAGTTCCCATTCTTGGAGCTGTCTAGACTGCTTACTTTCAATTATGGCTCTCTCCAAAAAGCTAGAGTTCCCATTCTGGGACATGTCTAGACTGCTAACTTTCAATTATGGCTCTCTCCAAAAAGCTAGAGTTCCCATTCTGGGAGCTGTCTAGACTGCTTACTTTCAATTATGGCTCTCTCCAAAAAGCTAGAGTTCCAATTCTGGGAGCTGTCTAGACTGCTTACTTTCAATTATGGCTGTCTCCAATAAGCTAGAGTTCCCATTCTGGGACATGTCTAGACTGCTTACTTTCAATTATGGCTCTCTCCAAAAAGTTAGAGTTCCCATTCTGGGAGCTGTCTAGACTGCTTACTTTCAATTATGGCTCTCTCCAAAAAGCTAGAGTTCCCATTCTGGGACATGTCTAGACTGCTAACTTTCAATTATGGCTCTCTCCAAAAGTTAGAGTTCCCATTCTGGGAGCTGTCTAGACTGCTTACTTTCAATTATGGCTCTCTCCAAAAAGCTAGAGTTCCAATTCTGGGAGCTGTCTAGACTGCTTACTTTCAATTATGGCTCTCTCCAATAAGCTAGAGTTCCCATTCTGGGAGCTGTCTAGACTGCTTACTTTCAATTATGGCTCTCTCCAAAAAGCTAGAGTTCCCATTCTGGGACATGTCTAGACTGCTAACTTTCAATTATGGCTCTCTCCAAAAGTTAGAGTTCCCATTCTGGGAGCTGTCTAGACTGCTTTCTTTCAATTATGGCTCTCTCCAAAAAGTTAGAGTTCCCATTCTGGGAGCTGTCTAGACTGCTTACTTTCAATTTTGGCTGTCTCCAATAAGCTAGAGTTCCCATTCTGGGACATGTCTAGACTGCTTACTTTCAATTATGGCTCTCTCCAAAAGTTAGAGTTCCCATTCTTGGAGCTGTCTAGACTGCTTACTTTCAATTATGGCTCTCTCCAAAAAGCTAGAGTTCCCATTCTGGGACATGTCTAGACTGCTAACTTTCAATTATGGCTCTCTCCAAAAAGCTAGAGTTCCCATTCTGGGAGCTGTCTAGACTGCTTACTTTCAATTATGGCTCTCTCCAAAAAGCTAGAGTTCCAATTCTGGGAGCTGTCTAGACTGCTTACTTTCAATTATGGCTGTCTCCAATAAGCTAGAGTTCCCATTCTGGGACATGTCTAGACTGCTTACTTTCAATTATGGCTCTCTCCAAAAAGTTAGAGTTCCCATTCTGGGAGTTGTCTAGACTGCTTACTTTCAATTATGGCTCTCTCCAAAAAGCTAGAGTTCCCATTCTGGGACATGTCTAGACTGCTAACTTTCAATTATGGCTCTCTCCAAAAGTTAGAGTTCCCATTCTGGGAGCTGTCTAGACTGCTTACTTTCAATTATGGCTCTCTCCAAAAAGCTAGAGTTCCAATTCTGGGAGCTGTCTAGACTGCTTACTTTCAATTATGGCTCTCTCCAATAAGCTAGAGTTCCCATTCTGGGAGCTGTCTAGACTGCTTACTTTCAATTATGGCTCTCTCCAAAAAGCTAGAGTTCCCATTCTGGGACATGTCTAGACTGCTAACTTTCAATTATGGCTCTCTCCAAAAGTTAGAGTTCCCATTCTGGGAGCTGTCTAGACTGCTTTCTTTCAATTATGGCTCTCTCCAAAAAGTTAGAGTTCCCATTCTGGGAGCTGTCTAGACTGCTTACTTTCAATTTTGGCTGTCTCCAATAAGCTAGAGTTCCCATTCTGGGACATGTCTAGACTGCTTACTTTCAATTATGGCTCTCTCCAAAAAGTTAGAGTTCCCATTCTGGGAGCTGTCTAGACTGCTTACTTTCAATTATGGCTCTCTCCAAAAAGCTAGAGTTCCCATTCTGGGACATGTCTAGACTGCTAACTTTCAATTATGGCTCTCTCCAAAAGTTAGAGTTCCCATTCTGGGAGCTGTCTAGACTGCTTACTTTCAATTATGGCTCTCTCCAAAAAGCTAGAGTTTCAATTCTGGGAGCTGTCTAGACTGCTTACTTTCAATTATGGCTCTCTCCAATAAGCTAGAGTTCCCATTCTGGGACATGTCTAGACTGCTTGCTTTCAATTATGGCTCTCTCCAAAAGTTAGAGTTCCCATTCTGGGAGCTGTCTAGACTGCTTTCTTTCAATTATGGCTCTCTCCAATAAGCTAGAGTTCCCATTCTGGGACATGTCTAGACTGCTTACTTTCAATTATGGCTCTCTCCAAAAAGTTAGAGTTCCCATTCTGGGAGCTGTCTAGACTGCTTACTTTCAATTATGGCTCTCTCCAAAAAGCTAGAGTTCCCATTCTGGGACATGTCTAGACTGCTAACTTTCAATTATGGCTCTCTCCAAAAGTTAGAGTTCCCATTCTGGGAGCTGTCTAGACTGCTTTCTTTCAATTATGGCTCTCTCCAAAAAGTTAGAGTTCCCATTCTGGGAGCTGTCTAGACTGCTTACTTTCAATTATGGCTGTCTCCAATAAGCTAGAGTTCCCATTCTGGGACATGTCTAGACTGCTTACTTTCAATTATGGCTCTCTCCAAAAAGTTAGAGTTCCCATTCTGGGAGCTGTCTAGACTGCTTACTTTCAATTATGGCTCTCTCCAAAAAGCTAGAGTTCCCATTCTGGGACATGTCTAGACTGCTAACTTTCAATTATGGCTCTCTCCAAAAAGCTAGAGTTCCCATTCTGGGAGCTGTCTAGACTGCTTACTTTCAATTATGGCTCTCTCCAAAAAGCTAGAGTTCCCATTCCGGGACATGTCTAGACTGCTAACTTTCAATTATGGCTCTCTCCAAAAGTTAGAGTTCCCATTCTGGGAGCTGTCTAGACTGCTTACTTTCAATTATGGCTCTCTCCAAAAAGCTAGAGTTTCAATTCTGGGAGCTGTCTAGACTGCTTACTTTCAATTATGGCTCTCTCCAATAAGCTAGAGTTCCAATTCTGGGAGCTGTCTAGACTGCTTACTTTCAATTATGGCTGTCTCCAATAAGCTAGAGTTCCCATTCTGGGAGCTGTCTAGACTGCTTACTTTCAATTATGGCTCTCTCCAAAAAGCTAGAGTTCCCATTCTGGGACATGTCTAGACTGCTAACTTTCAATTATGGCTCTCTCCAAAAAGCTAGAGTTCCCATTCTGGGAGCTGTCTAGACTGCTTACTTTTAATTATGGCTCTCTCCAAAAAGCTAGAGTTCCAATTCTGGGAGCTGTCTAGACTGCTTACTTTCAATTATGGCTGTCTCCAATAAGCTAGAGTTCCCATTCTGGGACATGTCTAGACTGCTTACTTTCAATTATGGCTCTCTCCAAAAAGTTAGAGTTCCCATTCTGGGAGCTGTCTAGACTGCTTACTTTCAATTATGGCTCTCTCCAAAAAGCTAGAGTTCCCATTCTGGGACATGTCTAGACTGCTAACTTTCAATTATGGCTCTCTCCAAAAGTTAGAGTTCCCATTCTGGGAGCTGTCTAGACTGCTTACTTTCAATTATGGCTCTCTCCAAAAAGCTAGAGTTCCAATTCTGGGAGCTGTCTAGACTGCTTACTTTCAATTATGGCTCTCTCCAATAAGCTAGAGTTCCCATTCTGGGAGCTGTCTAGACTGCTTACTTTCAATTATGGCTCTCTCCAAAAAGCTAGAGTTCCCATTCTGGGACATGTCTAGACTGCTAACTTTCAATTATGGCTCTCTCCAAAAGTTAGAGTTCCCATTCTGGGAGCTGTCTAGACTGCTTTCTTTCAATTATGGCTCTCTCCAAAAAGTTAGAGTTCCCATTCTGGGAGCTGTCTAGACTGCTTACTTTCAATTATGGCTCTCTCCAAAAAGCTAGAGTTCCCATTCTGGGACATGTCTAGACTGCTAACTTTCAATTATGGCTCTCTCCAAAAGTTAGAGTTCCCATTCTGGGAGCTGTCTAGACTGCTTACTTTCAATTATGGCTCTCTCCAAAAAGCTAGAGTTTCAATTCTGGGAGCTGTCTAGACTGCTTACTTTCAATTATGGCTCTCTCCAATAAGCTAGAGTTCCCATTCTGGGACATGTCTAGACTGCTTACTTTCAATTATGGCTCTCTCCAAAAGTTAGAGTTCCCATTCTGGGACATGTCTAGACTGCTTTCTTTCAATTATGGCTCTCTCCAATAAGCTAGAGTTCCCATTCTGGGACATTTCTAGACTGCTTACTTTCAATTATGGCTCTCTCCAAAAAGTTAGAGTTCCCATTCTGGGAGCTGTCTAGACTGCTTACTTTCAATTATGGCTCTCTCCAAAAAGCTAGAGTTCCCATTCTGGGACATGTCTAGACTGCTAACTTTCAATTATGGCTCTCTCCAAAAGTTAGAGTTCCCATTCTGGGAGCTGTCTAGACTGCTTTCTTTCAATTATGGCTCTCTCCAAAAAGTTAGAGTTCCCATTCTGGGAGCTGTCTAGACTGCTAACTTTCAATTATGGCTCTCTCCAAAAAGCTAGAGTTCCCATTCTGGGAGCTGTCTAGACTGCTTACTTTACTTTCAATTATGTCTCTCTCCAAAAAGCTAGAGTTCCCATTCTGGGACATGTCTAGACTGCTTACTTTCAATTATGGCTCTCTCCAAAAAGTTAGAGTTCCCATTCTGGGAGCTGTCTAGACTGCTTACTTTCAATTATGGCTCTCTCCAAAAAGCTAGAGTTCCCATTCTGGGACATGTCTAGACTGCTTTCTTTCAATTATGGCTCTCTCCAAAAAGTTAGAGTTCCCATTCTGGGAGCTGTCTAGACTGCTTACTTTCAATTATGTCTCTCTCCAAAAAGCTAGAGTTCCCATTCTGGGACATGTCTAGACTGCTTACTTTCAATTATGTCTCTCTCCAAAAAGCTAGAGTTCCCATTCTGGGAGCTGTCTAGACTGCTTACTTTCAATTATGGCTCTCTCCAAAAAGCTAGAGTTTCAATTCTGGGAGCTGTCTAGACTGCTTACTTTCAATTATGGCTCTCTCCAATAAGCTAGAGTTCCCATTCTGGGACATGTCTAGACTGCTTACTTTCAATTATGGCTCTCTCCAAAAGTTAGAGTTCCCATTCTGGGAGCTGTCTAGACTGCTTTCTTTCAATTATGGCTCTCTCCAATAAGCTAGAGTTCCCATTCTGGGACATGTCTAGACTGCTTACTTTCAATTATGGCTCTCTCCAAAAAGTTAGAGTTCCCATTCTGGGAGCTGTCTAGACTGCTTACTTTCAATTATGGCTCTCTCCAAAAAGCTAGAGTTCCCATTCCGGGACATGTCTAGACTGCTAACTTTCAATTATGGCTCTCTCCAAAAAGCTAGAGTTCCCATTCTGGGAGCTGTCTAGACTGCTTACTTTCAATTATGGCTCTCTCCAAAAAGCTAGAGTTCCCATTCTGGGACATGTCTAGACTGCTAACTTTCAATTATGGCTCTCTCCAAAAGTTAGAGTTCCCATTCTGGGAGCTGTCTAGACTGCTTTCTTTCAATTATGGCTCTCTCCAAAAAGTTAGAGTTCCCATTCTGGGAGCTGTCTAGACTGCTTACTTTCAATTTTGGCTGTCTCCAATAAGCTAGAGTTCCCATTCTGGGACATGTCTAGACTGCTTACTTTCAATTATGGCTCTCTCCAAAAAGTTAGAGTTCCCATTCTGGGAGCTGTCTAGACTGCTTACTTTCAATTATGGCTCTCTCCAAAAAGCTAGAGTTCCCATTCTGGGACATGTCTAGACTGCTAACTTTCAATTATGGCTCTCTCCAAAAGTTAGAGTTCCCATTCTGGGAGCTGTCTAGACTGCTTACTTTCAATTATGGCTCTCTCCAAAAAGCTAGAGTTTCAATTCTGGGAGCTGTCTAGACTGCTTACTTTCAATTATGGCTCTCTCCAATAAGCTAGAGTTCCCATTCTGGGACATGTCTAGACTGCTTACTTTCAATTATGGCTCTCTCCAAAAAGTTAGAGTTCCCATTCTGGGAGCTGTCTAGACTGCTTACTTTCAATTATGGCTCTCTCCAAAAAGCTAGAGTTCCCATTCTGGGACATGTCTAGACTGCTAACTTTCAATTATGGCTCTCTCCAAAAGTTAGAGTTCCCATTCTGGGAGCTGTCTAGACTGCTTTCTTTCAATTATGGCTCTCTCCAAAAAGTTAGAGTTCCCATTCTGGGAGCTGTCTAGACTGCTTACTTTCAATTATGGCTCTCTCCAATAAGCTAGAGTTCCCATTCTGGGACATGTCTAGACTGCTTACTTTCAATTATGGCTCTCTCCAAAAAGTTAGAGTTCCCATTCTGGGAGCTGTCTAGACTGCTTACTTTCAATTATGGCTCTCTCCAAAAAGCTAGAGTTCCCATTCTGGGACATGTCTAGACTGCTAACTTTCAATTATGGCTCTCTCCAAAAAGCTAGAGTTCCCATTCTGGGAGCTGTCTAGACTGCTTACTTTCAATTATGGCTCTCTCCAAAAAGCTAGAGTTCCCATTCCGGGACATGTCTAGACTGCTAACTTTCAATTATGGCTCTCTCCAAAAGTTAGAGTTCCCATTCTGGGAGCTGTCTAGACTGCTTACTTTCAATTATGGCTCTCTCCAAAAAGCTAGGGTTTCAATTCTGGGAGCTGTCTAGACTGCTTACTTTCAATTATGGCTCTCTCCAATAAGCTAGAGTTCCAATTCTGGGAGCTGTCTAGACTGCTTACTTTCAATTATGGCTGTCTCCAATAAGCTAGAGTTCCCATTCTGGGACATGTCTAGACTGCTTACTTTCAATTATGGCTCTCTCCAAAAGTTAGAGTTCCCATTCTGGGAGCTGTCTAGACTGCTTACTTTCAATTATGGCTCTCTCCAAAAAGCTAGAGTTCCCATTCTGGGACATGTCTAGACTGCTAACTTTCAATTATGGCTCTCTCCAAAAAGCTAGAGTTCCCATTCTGGGAGCTGTCTAGACTGCTTACTTTCAATTATGGCTCTCTCCAAAAAGCTAGAGTTCCAATTCTGGGAGCTGTCTAGACTGCTTACTTTCAATTATGGCTGTCTCCAATAAGCTAGAGTTCCCATTCTGGGACATGTCTAGACTGCTTACTTTCAATTATGGCTCTCTCCAAAAAGTTAGAGTTCCCATTCTGGGAGCTGTCTAGACTGCTTACTTTCAATTATGGCTCTCTCCAAAAAGCTAGAGTTCCCATTCTGGGACATGTCTAGACTGCTAACTTTCAATTATGGCTCTCTCCAAAAGTTAGAGTTCCCATTCTGGGAGCTGTCTAGACTGCTTACTTTCAATTATGGCTCTCTCCAAAAAGCTAGAGTTCCAATTCTGGGAGCTGTCTAGACTGCTTACTTTCAATTATGGCTCTCTCCAATAAGCTAGAGTTCCCATTCTGGGAGCTGTCTAGACTGCTTACTTTCAATTATGGCTCTCTCCAAAAAGCTAGAGTTCCCATTCTGGGACATGTCTAGACTGCTAACTTTCAATTATGGCTCTCTCCAAAAGTTAGAGTTCCCATTCTGGGAGCTGTCTAGACTGCTTTCTTTCAATTATGGCTCTCTCCAAAAAGTTAGAGTTCCCATTCTGGGAGCTGTCTAGACTGCTTACTTTCAATTATGGCTCTCTCCAAAAAGCTAGAGTTCCCATTCTGGGACATGTCTAGACTGCTAACTTTCAATTATGGCTCTCTCCAAAAGTTAGAGTTCCCATTCTGGGAGCTGTCTAGACTGCTTACTTTCAATTATGGCTCTCTCCAAAAAGCTAGAGTTTCAATTCTGGGAGCTGTCTAGACTGCTTACTTTCAATTATGGCTCTCTCCAATAAGCTAGAGTTCCCATTCTGGGACATGTCTAGACTGCTTACTTTCAATTATGGCTCTCTCCAAAAGTTAGAGTTCCCATTCTGGGAGCTGTCTAGACTGCTTTCTTTCAATTATGGCTCTCTCCAATAAGCTAGAGTTCCCATTCTGGGACATGTCTAGACTGCTTACTTTCAATTATGGCTCTCTCCAAAAAGTTAGAGTTCCCATTCTGGGAGCTGTCTAGACTGCTTACTTTCAATTATGGCTCTCTCCAAAAAGCTAGAGTTCCCATTCTGGGACATGTCTAGACTGCTAACTTTCAATTATGGCTCTCTCCAAAAGTTAGAGTTCCCATTCTGGGAGCTGTCTAGACTGCTTTCTTTCAATTATGGCTCTCTCCAAAAAGTGAGAGTTCCCATTCTGGGAGCTGTCTAGACTGCTTACTTTCAATTATGGCTGTCTCCAATAAGCTAGAGTTCCCATTCTGGGACATGTCTAGACTGCTTACTTTCAATTATGGCTCTCTCCAAAAAGTTAGAGTTCCCATTCTGGGAGCTGTCTAGACTGCTTACTTTCAATTATGGCTCTCTCCAAAAAGCTAGAGTTCCCATTCCGGGACATGTCTAGACTGCTAACTTTCAATTATGGCTCTCTCCAAAAGTTAGAGTTCCCATTCTGGGAGCTGTCTAGACTGCTTACTTTCAATTATGGCTCTCTCCAAAAAGCTAGAGTTCCCATTCTGGGACATGTCTAGACTGCTTACTTTCAATTATGGCTCTCTCCAAAAGTTAGAGTTCCCATTCTGGGAGCTGTCTAGACTGCTTACTTTCAATTATGGCTCTCTCCAAAAAGCTAGAGTTCCCATTCTGGGACATGTCTAGACTGCTAACTTTCAATTATGGCTCTCTCCAAAAAGCTAGAGTTCCCATTCTGGGAGCTGTCTAGACTGCTTACTTTCAATTATGGCTCTCTCCAAAAAGCTAGAGTTCCCATTCCGGGACATGTCTAGACTGCTAACTTTCAATTATGGCTCTCTCCAAAAAGCTAGAGTTCCCATTCTGGGAGCTGTCTAGACTGCTTACTTTCAATTATGGCTCTCTCCAAATAGCTAGAGTTCCCATTCTGGGAGCTGTCTAGACTGCTTACTTTCAATTATGGCTCTCTCCAAAAAGCTAGAGCTGTCTAGACTGCTTACTTTCAATTATGGCTCTCTCCAAAAGTTAGAGTTCCCATTCTGGGAGCTGTCTAGACTGCTTTCTTTCAATTATGGCTCTCTCCAAAAAGTTAGAGTTCCCATTCTGGGAGCTGTCTAGACTGCTACCGCGCGATCTTATCTGCAGCCCGGAATATTCAATTAATCAAAATATTCAAATTATATCTATGTATAAGGATATATAAAGTCTATTTATTCCTGAATTTTTTTTGTTTCAAATCTTTGGCAAAACCTTAAACCTATATATATTATTGAAAGATCCTGTTGAATAAGCAAAAGGAAAAGTACTATTAACAAGAAGATATTGTCATCAACATCCCCGGCCAAATTAGTTAAGAAATAGAAGACGAGTTAGAGTGCATCTATCGTTGAAGAAAGCATAGCAGGGAGCAATTAAAACACGAAGGGCGCAGCGTTTTATTCAATGATAGATGCACAACAACAAGTTTTCCATTTCTTATATAAGATATCCTTAACAATTACTCGCTTTTTATATAAAATCAGTTGAAAATTATGATAATTTAAAAGAATAAATTTGAAAATAATGATGTCAAATTCAGTAGCATTTGACAAGTCCATCATAATGTATAGGGGTGGGCGCTCAAATAATTATCATAGTGCTTATATATGTATATATTATCTCCATAATTTTCATATTTTCTTATCCATAAGTTTATCAATATTTTCAAGCAACTTTGTCAAACCACAACAGAAACTTTGTTTCATTGTTTGAGGATCTTGCCTTGTTCCATTGTCTAAGGATGTTGCCTTAGGCAATCACCTATCTATAACAGTAATTTTTGTATATGCTTCGGTAATTATCCAATGCTTAATTGTCAATCACTTAGGGCTATTGAAATTTGCAATTGTTTCATTGAGACGCAAGGAAGTGAATGTCAATCACAACCTATGCTGACATATTATTTGCTCAAGGCTCTAAAATCAAATGTCAAATATACCCTTTAAGTAGGAGGGTTCAGATATTCTAATGAGTAGATTATACAGTAGATGTTGAGTGAATATTTCAGTGGATATTGTAGTGTACTTTTGAGTGGAAGTAGGAATGGAGTCAGCAAGTGGGGTATGGGCCATGAGGCATTCACTATGCCTCCATGTGCCGTCGACATTACAGCTGACCTCCCCCTCTTTACTTTTGTAACAACTACTCTGATGTCATAACGAATAAACCATCATATCTATGACATCATCATCTTGTGTGTCTCTGTCCACTCCTGCCTGTCTCATAAGATGCTCTCCCCAGAACTCCTGAGGTTGGATCCTATAGCATCAAGCTAATTCCCTGGGATAAAGTCTAGCCAAGTGCCACCCTGCAGGATGGTAACTCCTTCCTCATGCGGGTTGGCGCTTACTACGACATAATCACAAAATCATATGAATTGAACATTCAATGCATGTTTATTTATTAAACATGTATAGTTAAATATTTGCACAAAATATCTATTCTGAATGACATGTGATTTGGTTTCGAATCGACAGACGCCAAGTCAGCCATGATGGACAATAGATGCCCCCTCAAGTTAGATCAATGGACTTGACAATTATGACGTCATTTGATATGTTATGTTCTAATAACTGAAATGACGTCATTGATCTTGAACATGGTTGTATCGTCAAATAAAGCACATCGTCGGTCCCATTGTCTGCCATTGTTTCAATGCCGTGGTTATCTTATATTTTACATTACAGCTCCAACCATTTTCCTACATGGGCCATAACTCTGTAATATGTAAATGCATAAATGTCAACAGAGTCCCAAAACATGGAACAAGGGCAATAACTCTATAAAAATAATGGCGCGGCTCTGATTTTCAAACATCATCAAGGTATTGAATCTATTGATGCCCTAAAGACACAAAGCAAATATGGTTATTTAGTCTTAAATAGTTACTGAGAAAAGTTGTCCCCTTTGGCGACACCCTCAAACAGAGTCCAAAAACACGGAACAGGGGCAATAACTCCATAAAAAATAATTACTCAGTTCTGATATTCGAACTCCATCAAGGTATTGATGCCCTGAAGACACACAACAAATTTAGTTATTCTATCTTAAATAGTTTTTTAGAAAAGCTTTCCCCTTTAACGGGCGGACGGATGCACGGAAGGATGCACGGACATACGGAGCCCAAATCTATATCCCCCTCGCGCAGGGGATAATCATAATAATGGTGTTGTCTTTGTTTATTTGTTCAAAATATGTTCATGGGGATTTTATTAACTGTTTCATTGACATTTATTGTTAAAAGTTTGATTTGTTTTTTTAATCACACATGCTTACACAAATTTAATCACACATGCTATAATGCTTATGGTTGTTAATAAATCCTTAATAACTTTAACAGTATTTAGATAGATAAAACAATAAAGTTCACTTGGGATTGCCAAACCACCTGAAAGAAAGCTTCACTTTTGGTCTTAGTTGCTGCCCAGCCTTCTTTCCTCAACATCTCAAGTCCCAAGCATAACCTTGCTCTTGCATTCCATCATTATCATAGCCTGCTGTACACTGTTCAATGTATAAACATCACTGATCTTGCTTTTCAGTTTTCCCATCAAAGGGCAGGGAGAAAGCAGTTGTGAAGAAATCTAATGTAGCTACAATACCTCACATCACTAACATTGACCCATTTCAATCAGCAAGCCAGGTATGTCATTCATCTACAGATACGTTCATGTGATAAACATGGTATCTGTTATTCAAAATATTGTTATCTTATATGATATACAAAATACATTTTTTAATAAATTTCTATTAGACAGTGCTTAGTGAGTTAAGAATTACTATCCTTAGTTCATTCAGGACATTGTCAATTTAACAGTTAATTTTGTAACACAGATGCAAATGCATTGTTCACTCTGGAGCAGTATTGCCATTTTCTTTTTGATAGAGCGTGAATAAAACATTATTCTAAATATCTTAATCTCCGATGGACCTTCAAATGACACAGCCCTCTCCATTATAGCAGTTAACCAGTGTGTGTATCTTTGTAAATTATGTTCTTTGTTTGTTAGGAACAAAGCAAATGTTTGTTAAATATACAAAGAATGTGTAAAAAATCATGTTTTACACTCTGATTATGAATTTTTAGTTCATCTGACCTGTAAGGCCCGATGTGCTTATGGCATGATGTCCGGCGTCCGTCCGTCCATCCATCCTTCCATAAACTTTGTGGAATTTCAAATTCTTCTCAAGAACCATAAGGCCTAGAAAGCTGAAACTTTGTGTACAGACTCCATGGCTAGTGAGGATTATAAATTGTAGCTTTGGTGGCCCTGTGGTCCCCTAAAAAGAGCCACAGGGACCACACCCTTAAAACCTATTTTCATCTTATTTTCCAGAACCATAAGGCCTAGTAAGCTGAAACTTTGTGTACAGATTCCTTGACTAGTGAGGATTATAAATTGTAACTTTGGTGGCCCTGTGGCCCCTTATAAGGGTCACAGGGGCCTCGTCTGAAAACCTATTTTTATCTTTTTTTCCAGAAGCATAAGGCCTAGTAAGCTGAAACTTTGTGTACAGATTCCTTGACTAGTGAGGATTATAAATTGTAACTTTGGTGGCCCTGTGGCCCCTTATAAGGGTCACAGGGGCCTCGTCTGAAAACCTATATTTATCTTTTTTTCCAGAAGCATAAGGCCTAGCTGAAACCTTGTGTACAGATTCCTTAACTAGTGAGGATTATAAATTTTGAAGACGGCTCAGATATTCAAATGATTTTTACACCACACTGTATCTGTTTCACGGCTCTTTTTGATGTAATCTGGGCCATGAGGCCTTTAATTCTATATAAAGTCTGTCTGTCTGTCTGATTATAGATTATAGCTCTGGTTGCCCCTAATAAGGGCCACAGGGGCCACACCCTTAAAACCTATTTTCCTCTTCTTCTCCAGAAGTATAAGGCCTAGAAAACTGCAACTTATTCCCTATATACTTAATTTTAGGAAAGGTGATCCTGTGTCCTCCAGAAAGGGGGAACCACATTGGCCACACTCTACAGCATAATTGAATATGCAGCCTGATGAGCTACAGAGCCAATGACTCTATTTTTAAGCTGAAAGTGTAAGCATTATATATTGAATGATGTGTGTTAATGTTTCAGGATAGCATGGTGAATGATCGAGACAGCTCCTTCCCGACTGTATGACAGATGCTCTGATGGTCCAGTGGTCTCCACTTCATCACCTCATCACACTTCACCTCTTCACCTCTTCACCTCATCTCAACTGGTCTCCAGTGACAAAGTGTGGCACCAACTGCTTGCATTTACTACATATTGAAATGAGCCAAAGCATTAGGGCTTTTTCCTGTTATTAACATCAATATACATGAGATCAAGTTTATTTGGAAAAGGCAGTACAAAAGATGTCTTGACAATGAAGTTTTTACATGATAAGTACAGGACAAAGAATTTTTAAGGAGAGATTGGATGAACAAATTTTTAAGTCATGCACATACTTTAGATATTGTTAATGATTATATATTATATGCTTATTTAAATAACAAAAAAAGTAAAAATAATAATAAAGGGTCACCAAATAATTTAAAACGTTTTAAAATTGCAAATAAAGGTGTTGATGATGTCATACATCATGTTGTAAAACAATCGTTAGAAAACAGCTGCATAATATATTAGAGATTGGCTTCAGTGTATGGATAAGCCATTATTTCAGTTACCGGTAATGTAATGAGTATATTTTTGGATTAATTGACATCAATACAATGTTGTGGCAAAATGTTACCGTAAGTGAGTTCGATTTCTGGGTGCCATCTCTCCTTTATCTGACTATTATGTTGGCAGATTCTGAAACTTGCTGAATGTGCACTAGTATTTCTTTGTCTCTTGCCCATCTCTAATGATTTCTGAAGCATTGTTAGTGATAAAAGCTCCCTAATGATAACCCAACCATTGTTAGTGATAAACCCTATATCATGATCATCTAACCATTGTTCAGTTTTGGTTTATAATGTACCCAGAATAACATGTCTCAGATTTTCAAACAGATATGGTTTGTCTCCTAAATTTGTATATCATGAATGTCATGTGTGAATAATGTAAGACATTTACTCAATTCTCAGTTTGGACATCTCGGATGTCTTTGAGATATGCTGTAAAGAATTGTGTACAGACATGAAATCTTTGCAGATTGTGAATGGTGCTTATCTGAATAGATTTCATCTTTATGACAGTCAGTGATATAACTGGACACTATTTTTGACTGCAATTACCTTGTGTAAACTGCTGACTACATGTACATAGTTCAGAAGATGCTGCTACATTGTAACCCTTCATCCTCCTCTCACTTTTTCCTTCATTGTTAATGCTAAACTTTCTTGACTATACTGCACAGTATCCTAACCTTCAACTTGACCCTACCCTTCCCTTCTTGACTATACTGCACAGTATCCTCACTTCAACTTGACCCTTCCCTTCCCTTCTTGACTATACTGCACAGTATCCTAACCTTCAACTTGACCCTACCCTTCCCTTCTTGACTATACTGCACGGTATCCTAACCTTCAACTTGACCCTACCCTTCCCTTCTTGACTATACTGCACAGTATCCTAACCTTCAACTTGACCCTACCCTTCCCTTCTTGACTATACTGCACAGTATCCTAACCTTCAACTTGATCCTACCCTTCCCTTCTTGACTATACTGCACAGTATCCTAACCTTCAACTTGATCCTACCCTTCCCTTCTTGACTATACTGCACAGTATCCTAACCTTCAACTTGACCCTACCCTTCCCTTCTTGACTATACTGCACAGTATCCTAACCTTCAACTTGACCCTTCCCTTCCCTTCTCTTCTTGACTATACTGCACAGTATCCTAACCTTCAACTTGACCCTACCCTTACCTTCTTGACTATACTGCACAGTATCCTAACCTTCAACTTGACCCTACCCTTCCCTTCTTAACTATACTGCACAATATCCTATCCTTCAACTTGACCCTACCCTTCCTTTCTTGACTATACTGCACAGTATCCTATCACGTCAACTTGACCCTACCCTTCCCTTCTTGACTATACTGCACAGTATCCTAACCTTCAACTTGACCTTACCCTTCCCTTCTTGACTATACTGCACAGTATCCTAACCTTCAACTTGACCCTTCCCTTCCCTTCTTGACTATACTGCACAGTATCCTAACCTTCAACTTGACCCTACCCTTCCCTTCTTGATTATACTGCACAGTATCCTAACCTTCAACTTGACCTTACCCTTCCCTTCTTGACTATACTGCACAGTATCCTAACCTTCAACTTGACCCTTCCCTTCCCTTCTTGACTATACTGCACAGTATCCTAACCTTCAACTTGACCCTACCCTTCCTTTCTTGACTATACTGCACAGTATCCTAACCTTCAACTTGACCTTACCCTTCCCTTCTTGACTATACTGCACGGTATCCTAACCTTCAACTTGACCCTACCCTTCCCTTCTTGACTACACTGCACAGTATCCTAACCTTCAACTTGACCCTTCCCTTCCCTTCTTGACTATAATGCACAGTATCCTAACCTTCAACTTGACCCTACCCTTCCCTTCTTGACTATACTGCACAGTATCCTAACCTTCAACTTGACCCTACCCTTCCCTTATACTCAACTCTACCATACCCTTTGACTAAAACCTACCCTACTATATCCAACCCTTTCGCCTAGAACCTACCTTATTATATCCAATCCTTCGGCTAGAACCTACCTTACTATGTTCAACCCTTTGGCTAGAACCTACCTTAATATATCAAACCCTTCGGCTAGAACCTACCTTACTATATCCTACCGTTCAGCTAGAACCTACCTTACTAGATCTTACCCTTCGGATAGAACCTGCCTTACTATATCCAACCTTTCAACTAGAACCTACCTTACTATATCAAACCCTTCAACTAGAACCTACCTTACTATATCCAACCCTTCGGCTAGAACCTACCTTACTATAAAATACCCTTCAGTTAGAACCTACCTTACTATATCAAACCCTTCAGATAGAACCTACCTTACTATATCCAACCCTTCGGCTAGAACCTACCTTACTATAAAATACCCTTCAGTTAGAACCTACCTTACTATATCAAACCCTTCAACTTGAACCTACCTTACTATATCCAACCCTTCGGCTAGAACCTACCTTACTATAAAATACCCTTCAGTTAGAACCTACCTTACTATATCAAACCCTTCAGATAGAACCTACCTTACTATATCCTACCCTTCAACTAGAACCTACCTTACTATATCAAACCCTTCGGATAGAACCTACCTTACTATATCCTATCCTTCAACTAGAACCAACCTTACTTTATCCAACCCTTCGGCTAGAACCTACCTTACTATAAAATACCCTTCAGTTAGAACCTACCTTACTATATCAAACCCTTCGGATAGAACCTACCTTACTATATCCAACCCTTCAACTAGAACCTACCTTACTATATCCAACCCTTCGGCAAGAACCTACTTTATTATATCCTACCCTTCAACTTAACCCTACCTTACTCTTGGACTTCATCCTACCCTTTGACTGGTCTGTACTTTACTGTTTCTACATTTCAACTCGTCCCTACCTTACCATTCAGTCTTGCCCTTATCCTACCCTTTGTCTCAACTCTACCCTATCGTAACCTTCTATATTGAAGAGAGTGAATGTTTCTATCTTGACAGGTCCCTTCCGTCACTAGATGAATGTCAGACTATGATTACATTTGATTGCAACATTCAGAAGTCCCTATCCTAGAAATGATATCTTGTAAATATGAAGGTTACAAAAAATACCTTTTTTTTTTTTCTTTTATTCATTGATTTATAAGTGGTTGAAATCTGATATGCTATGATGGAAAGGCTTTATATAAAGCCACATGAGCAAGGTTCTTTGTGTGTTTTATAGCATGTTTTTATGAGTGAAGTTAAACTTATTTATGCTTGTGCAATGTTTGAAATATTTTACTAAGTTTTGTTGATTGTGGTTTATTTATCAAGAATTTATTTGTTTGAAATTTGACTGTACCATCCAGTTTCAACATATTTATACCATTCAGTATTACATAAATTGGTAATAATATTCCTGTATATACATTATTTTATTTGTGTTAATAAAGTGTATTGCCAATTTAAGTGTTGTGAAGTGATGAACTCTTATACCTGCAAGATTTTCATTATTCAACATATAGACAGACAGAACTTATTCAGTTTTTAAGTCTCTGGCCCAAACACCCTATATAGGTTGAACATTGCTCGCATATACTTTTTACGATAAATACCATTAAAATGAAAAGTTATTTGAATGTTTTACTCATCCTGCTACATTATAAGTTATACCATTCAGAGGCGGGGTACATGTAGTAAATAATAACTCGGTACCGTTGGGTAATGGAAAATAACCTCGCGAGGGCGTAGCCCGAGCAGAGATTATTTCCATAACCCGAGGCTTACACTCCCGCGGAAGACTCCTGCAATCTTTTCAACTTAATTTGTTTATAAAAAGTTAATTTGAAAACGTTCTAATGATATCATTCGCGGGTTTATCGTGTCTTGATAAGAACAAATATTTGAAATACTCTCAGATTAGGGTTTTAGAAATAAACGCTTGATTTCTTACAATAAAAACTATTTTATTACGGTGTTTCAACTAAATTGGTTTACATACAAATAATTGAAAAACGTGTTAGTGATCCATTTTGATGGTTTGATATGTCTTGATAAGAATACTATATTAGACTACTTACAATACCCCCTTCTTAGGTTTTTAAGAACTAAAAACTTGATTCCTTACATCAAAAACTATTCTATTGCAATATTTATATTTATTGGGGGAAAAAAAACCAAACATAACACACAAAAATTTACATCAACTGGCATGGATCCTCGGTAGCTCAACAGGTAAGAGCGCTGCTTGACAACATAGACGTCCCTGGTTCGAATCCCACTTTCGTTGTTCATAAATCTTAACTTTCTTGTTTGATTAAAAATCCAAATTTTACATGTCCAAATGTTTGCGATTGTTTTCAGGGAAATATCCACCACGAATTTGGTGTTATGCGACGAGCCGAAGGCGAGTTACATAACACCAAGCAGAGGCTGATATCTCCCCATAGACCCTGCCTCTGAATGGTATAACAAATTTATCTTACCGAATGTTTAAACAAAACGCATATAATATGAAGAGAAAGAAAAACGTTAACTGCGTAAACCTATTGACTATGGTTTGTTCAAAGCTACATATCGGTTGATCAAAAGTAACCAGCTTGATCATGCGTTCGAGGTAACATACGTTGTATATATCAAGACGCTCAATCAGCACGCTTTTTTCATGCTTTTTATGTGCCGGGGTATAAATAATTTATCACCCCGCTCAAGAGGGTGATATCAGTATTTATCCAGGGTCATGTGGACCAATCAGAGAACGAGATTCTTACATGAGGTAAAATAACAGCGTATATGTCTCCGCGTTCTGCTACAACCTATGCCCTTATATCCTATCATAATCTGCCGTATCACTGACAGGTGGTACCTAGCGCTTTTTATAGCCTCTCTGTTTTTGGCCAAACTATTTCAAACTCCATACACTGTTGTCTAGCAATGTTGCTCGTGGAAATCTAAGAGAATGTGGTTTGGAGCTTAGCGGGAGCCTGCAGTGAGACATCAGATATATTATCTAATAGCACTCCCATTGGTTAATTTGAATCACGAGGTGAGCACGCAGAAAGAAGCCCAGAAACCATTTTGCTGCTATCGCTGAAAGGGCATCATTTGATTGGCTTGCTATATATATAGCGATACGGCAGAATACGATCGAAGGATATCAGGGGATAGGTTGTGGCATAACGCGGAGACATATAAGCTGATGTAGCAGGTTGGTTTTACTGAGATACTTTCAGATTTGTTTAAGAGTCTTGATATTTTGCGTAGACATTAAGTTTAGGAATTTTAGGAACTGGCAGTATTTGCATCAAACCAGCTTTACATGATATTCATAGTCTAAGAAAGTTGTCGGCCTTGATTGTGAATCATGCAACCTGTCTTTGCCCTCACTCACAAGAAAATGATTTTCTTCACATCAATAATGGATGCAGATTTTGCCAAAATTCTGTAGTTATGGGGACCTTTGGCAGCGTGTAAAGATGTGTTCTTGCTTTGAAACAGGGATTAAGGGTAATTCTTCTGTACATTAAAATCATTAGACCATCTCAACAGCCAGTTGTATCACCATACATGTTGGAATGATGCTTATCCAATTTTTACCTGTCTTCAGCTTTAGGAATACTTCATGGCTTTACGAAAAAGAAAAACACATTTCTCTTCTGTCAATTACACCATTTCCTATGCTATGAGAATGGTTGTAGTGTTTTTATCATTGATAAAAAAGCACATGAGTCCGTGTGTTTTATTGTGTGTAAGCATTCATACTCTGCATCAAAGTGATCAGTCTAAGTGCATCAACAGCCTGTGAAGCCCATTTCATGCCTTTTGAAAAACAACCAGGACGTAAAATGACGTTAAAAATGCTGGTTCTCTCTGTTCGTTGTAACACAAATTTTGGTCTATTTGCAAGCAATGGTAACAATAGTGATATTGCCAATCTCATGATCTTCCAACATTAACATTGTGGATGATATTTCATGCTGCTTTACAAACATGCAGGTGCTTCAATTGTCAAGACCCCAATCTCTGACATTTTAACCCTCCGCTTATTATCCCCAGCCAAACATAGTTGGGGGGGGGGGGGGGGGATATTGAAATGGTCTCCGTCCGTCCGTTCCTCCGTTCGGACGTCCCGATAATGTTTCCGGAGCACAACTCCAAAACGGTGAGACCTAGCTCGACAAAACTTGGTATGTGCAATGGGCATCATGTGGAGATGTGCCTTTTGGGGTTTTCAACTGGAAACGTAACATAGGATTTCGTTTCCGGAGCACAACTCCAAAACTGTTAGACCTAGCTTGACGAAACTTGGTATGTGCAACGGGCATCATGTGGAGATATGCCTTTTGAGGTTTTTAACTTCTTTGCATTTTTATTTTTACCCGTTTCCATGGAAACATAACATAGGATTTCGTTTCCGGAGCACAACTCCAAAACGGTTAGACCTAGCTCGACGAAACTTGGTATGTGCAATGGGCATCATGTGGAGATGTGCCTTTTGAGGTTTTCAACTTCTTTGCATTTTTAGCTCATCAGGACTGAAAGTCCAGATGGGCTTATGGCATGGCCCGTCGTCCGGCGTCCGTCCGTAAACTTTTGACACTTTCGACTTCTCCTCATGAACCATACACATTAGAGAGCTGAAATTTTGTGTACAGGTACCTTAGCATATGGAGATTCTAATTTGTAACTTTGGTGACCCCATGACCCCAAATAGGGTCACAGGGGTCACAACCTTAAAAACCTATTTTCATCTTCTTCTCTAGTTCCAAAAGGAGTAGAGAGTTAAAAATGATATGTGCAGACTCCTTGGACAATGGGGATTCTAATTTGTAACTTTGGTGACCCTGTGACCCCAAATAGGGTCACAGGGGTCACAACCTTGAAAACCTATTTTCATCTTCTTCTCCAGTTCCAGAAGGACAAGAGAGTTAAAAATGATATGTGCAGACTCCTTGGACAATGGGGATTCTAATTTGTAACTTTGGTGACCCTGTGACCCCAAATAGGGTCACAGGGGTCACAACCTTAAAAACCTATTTTCATCTTCTTCTCCAGTTCTAAAAGGACTAGAGAGTTTAAAACAACATGTGCAGACTCCTTGGCCAATGGGGATTCTAAATTGTAGATTTCGTGACCCCATGACCCCAAATAGGGTCACAGGGGTCACAACCTTGAAAACCTATTTTCATCTTCTTCTCCAGTTCCAAAAGGAGTAGAGAGTTAAAAATGATATGTGCAGACTCCTTGGACAATGGGGATTCTAATTTGTAACTTTGGTGACCCTGTGACCCCAAATAGGGTCACAGGGGTCACAACCTTAAAAACCTATTTTCATCTTCTTCTCCAGTTCCAAAAGGAGTAGAGAGTTAAAAAGCTGAAAGACTGCATGTAGACTCCTTGGCCAATTGGGATTCTAAACTGTAGGTTTTGTGACCCCATGACCCCAAATAGGGTCACAGGGGTCACAATCTTAAAAACCCTATTTTTCTCCATTTGATGACAGTCTATGGCAAATTTATTTCTCCTTGGATATTTTAGTGTGGACTTCTTTCACTGTCTGATATTGGCGATCTAGAAAGTGTTGAATAATAATAAATCATTTGGGTAAGGAAATTTATTCCGAAATCGTTACATTTGTTTTGTAATTTTTTTATAGGTTTTCTTGCAATAGGTAACATCAGTTTCATTTTTAGCTCATCTTGCCTGTATAAAGCAAACTTGATATGATGCCTGATGAGCTACAGAGCCAATGGCTCTATTTTTATTGTTACCCGTTTCCATGGAAACATAACATAGAATTTCGTTTCCGGAGCACAACTCCAAAACGATGAGACCTAGCTCGAAGAAACTTGGTATGTGCAATGGGCATCATGTGGAGATGTGCCTTTTGGGGTTTTCAACTTCTTTGCTTTTTTATTTCCTCTTTTTCTCAAGGAGCATCAGGCCTTAGTAGAAAGCTAAAACTTTCTGTGCAGTCTCCTAAGTTAGATAAAGAGGATAAAGAGTAAGGGGGGAACCACATTTGCCACACCAATAAGCACAAATGATTAGCTGTTTACATGGAAACTATACTTAAGATTTTGTTTCTGGAGCAGAACTTGAAAACCTTGAGACCTAGCTCAACCAACTTGGTGTATGGATCAATCATTATGTGTAGATGTGCCTTTTTGGGGTTTGAACTTGTTTGGATTATCATTTTTGCAGTTTCTTTGAAATTGTAAGTTGTGACAATTTACGACACCAGAAATCGGAGATACTTAAAATTCAAAGTCATGTTTTTTTTCGTCAAAATATTCCAAATGGCGGGGGATATAGACGACTCTGTCTGCTTGTTTTTAAATGGGTTGAACAAGATGCTTGTTTTTGGTTGGGTTTTGTTGTGGAGGTTACTAAGAAACCCAGACGCACTTTGGAATTCATCAATTTCTCTGGGATTTTTGTCCTATGATTGATTCCTTTTGTAGACTTTTCTTTAGGTAAAAAGATTGGTGTCAAAAAACTTTTTCAAATTTAAGTTTTAGCAAAATTTTATTTGAACATTATGCAGCATTACTAAATCGTCCCAGTGTCAGTTTCACATTTTCCTGAAACAAGTCTGGAATCATTTCTGAAACCTGATGTTTCTTTTGCAGTTTTGTATATAATAGAATTTCATATGAAATGAGGTATTTTAGCATTTAATAGTAACAGTTACATTTAGAGGAATCTGAAAGACATGAGTGCCAGACAGTCCTGTATTTTTTTGTTGAAAATGTTGGCTCCTTGAGGTAAGTGTTTAATGTCAGTATTCACTGAACCTGAAGGAGCCAACATGGCAGAACACATTTGTTAGAAAAAGCTTCAAGATCCTGGGGCCAACTGACTCACCGATTCTAATATCAAACGTGAAGACATTTCAGATACCGTACTGTAATTAATTCAGAAATGGCAAATTAATCAAACATTCAAAGAAAATTTTAAAAGGTGTAAAGAAGTGGCCCTCAACTGAGTAAGGAGGCTGCCAAATCTGCAATTGATCATGTACGGCATAGGATCAAAAGGTTCACCAAGCCCTTTATAGAGGCCATTGGGTCACACAAACTGTAAAGCATAATCCTCATAAGTCAAGGAGTCTGTACACAAGATTTCAGCTTTCTGGGCCTTATGTTTCTGGAGAAGTAAGTAGAAAATGCACAAAGTTTACAGATGGATGTATTGGTGGTCAGATGCCAGACACCATGCCAGGCCTTTCATGTCTGATAAGTTTTGTCAGCATGAGAGGCAAAAATTTGGTTGATAAGAGACAAATTAACCATGTAATTAAGATCTAATGAAAACACATTACCTGTGTACCTATTTCTAAATACACTGATAATCATTAAATATATATATATTTTACCTTTATAAAGGAATGTAAAATGAAACATTGCAAAGATTTAGCTAGTGTGAGCAGTTTCATAAGATTACTTTAACAGGAACACTGTCCAAACCTTGATCAGAAAATTTAAGCTTTTTATATGCTTGTTGATTATGGTCAAGAATAAGCATTGTCTTGAAAAAAAAAGAAAAAATTAAAGGCACATCATTATAAGAAATGTGTTTACCTCAATCAACCATTTTTAAAAACATTTCAACCAAAATTATTACAAATTTTATACACAACGGTATATGAAATTGAAATGAAATTTTTGCAATTGTTACACAGTGTTTTCACTGTATGGGAGACGCGTCGCTTCAAGATGTTTTTAACCGATAAATACGCGACGGTAGTACGCCGATAACCTCAAGAAGCAACAAGAAATACATGGTTGAGGACACAAACGGTACAATTAACTTTGCTCATCAACCTCATCTAATTCCATTTTTTGGCGATATCGAAAATAAAGTATAGTTTTATTACCATAATGAAGAAGACAAGTTCTTATCACTTTGATCTCAATTTATTTGGATTTTAAGTTGCATTTATACCTGAAAAAGTGATTTATTGTCTTCCATAGTGCTATTTATCAACATAAACATTTCATTTTAGTATAATTATAATCGTTTCTACAGTTTACATACTTTTGACTGAAAATTTCAAGTTTTGAACCTCACCAATCGGAATGATTCATCTTTGAAAATTTCTGAGATTTACGCGACTGTTTTTAACAATGCTACTGTTTTTAACCGAGAGGTTACTGTTTTTAATCAGATTTTCGCTAGTGTTATCCTTGTCATAAGGTCCTTTTACATGCACTGAATATCGTTAAAATAACATCAAATATTAGAATTAATGGTATATATGTCATTCTAAACGCAGATTGAAATAGAAGAAACTTTACATGAACAATGTGGTTCGTTTGTTGAACCAGTACTAGACAGTAGTTAGTAACGTTGTTGAAATCACAGAAACTCCTGACCGTGATGTGCTCTTAACATCCACACCCAAAGAAAAGCAAACTATGAGGTTTATACTTGTGGGGTAGAAGGGTGTTCCTACAAGAGTAGATGGCGCCAGAAGGTACAGCGACATGAGGCATCCCACGCCGATAAAGATCAACGCCGTTTCACTTGCCCCTCATGTAATAAAGGCTATGCGTCCCAATATGAGCTAACTCACCATCAGAGGAGCATTCATGATAAATCTAATTTGTGCTCACACTGTGGCAAGGTTTTTTCGTCTAGATCTGGACTCCGCTTTCACGAAAGAAGACATGACAAGAATCAGAAGGTTTGTTGCCATATCTGCGGGAAAACATTTGACCACAAGCAGCATCTGAGTGGTCATATCAACACGACCCACACCAATTATAAACCCTATGAATGTAAGAAATGCAAGGCCAAGTTTTCTTATTCTCATTCACTCATACGCCATCAGCAAACATGCACTCCTATAAAAAAAATCCTACAAATGCAATGACTGTGGCCTGACATTTGCACGAAAATCGTATTTAGATGACCATAACAAGGGGAAACACTCAAACAAAACGATTGTGTGTGAACTTTGCTTGAAATCTTTCTCCTGGCGACAGTCATATTATCGTCATATGAAAACCCACTAAAATGTTCAAGTTTCAATTCGACCTTCACATTAATTTTCACGTTATTGTTTTGAAATAGTTAGCAATGTAAGCAAGAGCCTTACAATGCCCGTTACTTATTTGACTCATTTTAAAGTTTCCGAGTTTCATTTCATTGACATCTAGTTGTAAATGCAAACAACATAAAGCATGAGCAAAGACAAATAATTGTCAGTGTTTGATTTTCTGTATTTCAGTTGTACCTTAATGACTCTTCTGATACCATTCTTTTCTCACATGCAAAAGATACAACACGGGCAGTGACTTTGCAACTCTTTGTTTGGGTATTTATTTGATGTATATTTTTGTACATGTCATAATGTACATTTGAATGAAATAAATGAAGTATATAGTCAAATACTTCAATAACATTTGCGTTACCTTGTCTTATAATAGTAAGTAATACTAGACACATCATATATAACTAGCTGTTCAAAGAGTATTACGTACCACAGATATGGTTTGTGAAGGTACACTTAATCTGTGTTCTGTGTAATTTGTGTTATCACGAAAACTCGGTAAAGGATGAATGAAGTATACTAAACATATAATATCATTGGTTAAACAGTGTTTCTAACTCTGAGTCTGCAAAACTCAAAACCGATTTGCATATCATCCTACAGATCTAACGGAAGAGATACCCCAGCCCTTGTGTGAGGTGAAATATTAAGAATTATACATGCTATGTTAGATTTTGAGTTAGTTTTTCAAGATTTGTATTGGCCGAACGACTGCAAATATTAGTTAAAAACTGTAACAATCACTCTCAATCATGGTTAAAAACCGCAACCCGGAATCTAAAAGCCGTCGCCTACGTTTTACACTTTCGACATTAAATGTCCTTTTAAAATTAAACACGCGAACCTTAATTAACAAATCTTATTCATTTTGAAAGAAAAGAGATTCAATGTTAATATTCACATATTTCAGATAAAATTTGTCTTATATAAATGTGTCTTATTGCCGTTTCTATATTACGACTTCAATTTATAATGAATAACTGTTTTTTCTTTCCAAATAGCTCATAAAATTTTATAAAAATGCAGTGAAATAATCTCCAATCATTCAACAAAATATTGACATATATTTCATAATCGTTGCACTCAACATTCTTACATAAGATAACAATATCCGAAGACACCCTCCTAAAAATGTCAGAATGGCTAGTTATCGGCGTACTACCGTCGCGTATTTATCGGTTAAAAACATCTTGAAGCGACGCGTCTCCCATACAGTGGTTTTGAAAGGGTATATGGGAATGCAAGACTCTTGTAGATTTCCTCATATTGCAGAGCTTTGAAGACCAAATGTACTAACTTTGAACCCATACATGATACATGCAAGGCTGGTGACTCCCAACAAAATTTAATATTTGTAAGTACAGTTGTTCTAAAAAAAGTTGAAAAATGGCAACAGTTAACAGACCAGTTCCTTGTAGGCTAGATGAGCTAAAATTCCTATTCATATGGTGCAAGTTGAGTATTCTATTTTTCACTTGCTCTAATTTGTTGAATTTAATTGGTAACAGTTTGCTGAAACTATTAATACTGCAAGTCTGTTTCTTTAATGAGAGATGTACCAACTGTAGGTTATTTGTATGTCATTAGTGGAACAGTATTACACTATTGAACATTCCACTACAGCCTTATACTGGCTAGTAATGAGGAACGAGGAAAACAACCCAACTATGAACCTATTTACATGAAAATTTATTGGTACATTAAGTTAAGCATCAAGTTCATTCTCCCGATGAAATGCAAACATACACAAGGAGAAGTAGAAAGAGATCATTCAGTCGTTGCACACAGTCACTTCAGCTGTAAGAGAGAGAGAGATAGAAGTTCACTCAACACTGGCTGCTAGAAATACTGCCACTTCCCTAACACAGCGTCCTTGATGGCCTCCACAAACTGGGCCGGCACCCAGTACACCCAGTATCTTGATGCTTCTGTCGGACCCAGCTGGATACCCTGCAACACACCCAACTTCTAGTCAGACAGACAGACAGACAGACAGACAGACAGACCATCAGTGTGCTGCTGTTCTTCATTCTTTAGTATTACCATAAAAAGAATACCAAAATAATCTTGCACTTACTTGTAAGGCAAGGAGATTAGATAACCATAAAGACATAATGAGGGGAAAAAATGAAAAAAATTCATATCTGGAATCTCCTTAGATGATTTGTATAAATATAAAAAAAAAAGACATTGGCTCTGTAACTCATCAGGCTTCATATCTAATTTTGCTGTATTGTATGGCTCATGTGTTTTCCCCCTTTGTAGGGGCCACAGGGTCAGACTCCCAGACTAATTTATCCAAGCCAAACTGTACATTTATGGTCACGTTTTCATAAAATGTTGTTCATAATATGAATTTACGCGAGGTCGTTATGAAAATAGGTTTTACGGGCGTGGCCCCTGTGGCCCTTATTTGGGGCAACAGGGACACCAAAGCTACAATTTATAATCCAAACTCGTCAAAGAGTCTGTACACCTGTACACATGCTTCTGGTGAAGGAGTCGAAATTCCACAAAGTTTACGGACGGCTGGACGCCGGACACCTTGCCATGCCATAAGCCCATGGAAGCGTTAGGGCGGATCCAGCTAGCATCATCTGAGAAATGTCAACATTGTTGGTATATAGATGTTATCATGCGAGTGTGTTTTGGGATCGTTGATATCCTGCATTAGGAATAAACATTGTATTTTGCGAGCCTTGGCGAGCTAAATACATAGTGTTTATTCCTAATGCAGGATATTTACGATCCCAAAACACACGAGCATGATAACTTCTTTATCATACAATCTCATTTTAAAATTTAATTCGATAAAAAATGCCTGATAATACTATTTTAATAGTTGAAATAGTTTTAAGATTCGAGCATTGATATATGCAAATGAATAGAGCAATGACTCTGACGGTGAATTGACAAAATATAATTCCTCCTTATATATGCCTTTTATTGCCGTTTGAGTTATTTTGTCACGACTCCAAAGTTTTGAAATTTTAAAAATCTATAAAATACGATGATTTAAAAAATTAGACACATTTTAAATGGTCTTTGGCGGGATCGAACTGACGTTCTTTAATCCGACGTCATCGAGAGGACAAATCAATCTCACCACTCACCAAGGGGCAAGAGTTGCTTCCCTTCGCCTACGTGAAAATGGCAGCTTGGAGTTGAGACAGCGATTGAACGAACATTGATGGCCGGAGAGCTAAACTAGATGATAGTCTGTGGATTTCCGAATCCAAACTAAACAATATTAAAGTAAAGAACACCGAAGATGGGTAAAAGAAGTGTTTGAACATGAGACTTGAACTGCCTTTGATATCTGTGAGTAAAATTGTTCGTTCGGCTTCATTCAAATTGTGATGACAGTGTTTTAGCACTGCTAAGTCATACATATGGCTAAAGACCCATACAGTTTTGTTGTTATTTCTTAGATTAATGTTTATGCAATGTATCATTCATATTGTAATGCCTTTCTCCGTTACTAAAGGCGTTCAAAATATTAACGCTTGTGACATCATCGGAATTTTCGAAAGAAGTTCCGACCTTGACCTTTGAAATTTGCATCGGTATCCGTATATGACCCTTAGCCACGCCCAACGGATATCGAAAATATCCGTTGGCTTTATTATGCCGAGAACACTATCCATTGTATGATAATACTATATACCCTCCACCGCTCGTCAGGGAAATGCAGAAAACTTATTATAAATAATCATAAAATAAGCAATGTCTACAAGTTTACAATTACCTTTGAGTGAGATACTTAGAGCTCTTACCTTGTTAAAACTATAGAGGAGTGATTGTTATCTTAGAATGTAGTGAGCCTTTTCTAACTTTTTTAATGATTGATAACTTGAACTTGCAACCCTACACAATGGGGAATCCTTATGTCATGACATCTATGCATAAATATTGTAAAGAATGTCATTTTCTCATAGTCATATAATAAAAGATCTCCTGGTAATGGGAAATAAATTTGTTACACAATGTTTTGAAAAGGTGTACTGGGACTGTAAGACCCTTGTACATCTCGCATGTCATCTGGTTGGCCTCAGGAAATACTAGGTCTTCAAGGGTTTAACACTCTGTTACATCTTTTCAAATCAGTGTACAACTAATATTGAGAGCCCTCTAGGAAACTTACCATAATGTGATATTCTTCATGGCCATCAAGGGGTTCACTGACTATAGTTTTAATGGAATTCATTGGTATTTTGTCTGTTCGGTCTGAAAATAATGAAGAGAACATGAAATCAGCGACAGCAAGAGCAACAAGGTCATCAGTATGTGATCACTTCCATTTTGTTCACCAGAAGTGATGCATGATGACTTAAAGAGCCACTCCGAAAGTTGTTGAGGGTCACATATGCCAAACTCTATAAATGATGTTCTTTGATTGAGAATTATTGACTGTTGAAGGAAAGTATTATTTTAGAGCCAGCCGACATTGTATAGTTACATTGGGAACAAGTCGTGATAATGATCGAAAACTTGGCAATGACACATTAAATATGCCATCTTTATTCGTTTCAAAGCAAAATAATATGTGTTGAAAATCCCGATGTGGTTCTGTAAATACAGGTAGCAGCACTTGCCTTTTGTTCCTATCCACAACTGATCCTGCTCCAACTTGAATGTGAGCCTCACTTTGCCGCCAGCCTTGTTGTACATGCCAGCTATAGGGAATGAGGGGAGGGCTTCGCGTACATTCTGCAGACCAGGCATGATGTCATCTGGCTTGCCGTGCTTATCCAGGACTTTCTTATGTACCTGCAACCCACATCAAACCATAAGTCTTAAAGATCAAACAAACTATAATGACCAGTTGTTTTAGTGAATATCTAAACTCTTGATGTGTTTCTGATAACGTTCTGTGAAGGTATCATATGTAACATAATGTCTTTTAAACAATTACAGTACTTGATAAATTGTAAGACAATATCTGAGAAAGAATTTACTTTTTTAGTTAGGTAATAATAATACCCAGTTATGATAATAGAGATAGAGAGATGGAAATAGAGAGACAGAGATAGATTGAGAGATAGATAGAAAGAGAAGAGAGAAAGAGGTGGTTGAAGGTGAGACAATGAGAGGTTGAGGAAGGGAGGAGCAACAGAGAGGAGATGGTAACCTTCTGTTGACTGAGCGGCTGTTTTCCATCTGCGCTGACGGAGGAGGCCTCTTCCTGCAGTTCCTTCTTGCTAGGCGCGCTGACAGACAGCACATCGTTCAGTGTGGAGCCCACTACCATCACCTTGGCTCCTTTGCTTATCTTCATGTCTTTTAATGTCATGTCATCCTTCATCAAACCTGTTTTCCAAAACAGAAGGTGACTCATTTAAGAAGATTGTTTTTATAATGTAATTGCAACTTGCTTTTACATAGAACCACCAAAATTAAGATATAAAAAATAGAGCCATTGGCTCTGTAGCTCATCAGGCTTCATTATCAATTATGCTGTAGAGTTTGGCCAATGTGATTCCCTCATTGTAGGGGCCACAGGGTCACCAATCATAAAGTTAAGTATGTAGGCCTAATACTTCAGGAGGAAAAGATGAAAATAGATTTTAATGACGTTCCTTTTGCCTTTATTAGGGGCAACAGGGTCACCAAATCTACAATTCAAATTCCTCACTTGTCAAGGAGTCTGTTCACAAATTTTCAGCTTTCTAGGCCTTATGCTTCTGGAGAAGAAGATGTAAATAGGTTTTTAGGGCTTGGTCCCTGTGGCCCTTATCAGGGGTCACAGGGCCACCAAAGCTACAATTTATAATCTTCACTAGCCAAGGAGTCTGTACACAAAGTTTCAGCTTCCTAGGATTTATTCTTCTGGAGAAGAAGATGAAAATAGGTTTTTAGGGCGTGCCCCCTGTGGCCCTTATTAGGGGTCATTATTAGGGGTCACAGGGCCACCAAAGCTACAATTTATAATCCTCATTAGTCAAGGAGTCTGTACAGAAAGTTTCAGCTTTCTAGGCTTTATGCTTCTGGAGAAGAAGATGAAAATAGGTTTTTAGGGCGTGGTCCCTGTGGCCCTTATAACGGACGGACGGATGGACGAACGGACGGACAACATGCCATGCCATAAGCCCATCGGGCCTTACAGGCCAGATGAGCTAAAAATGTTGAAAATAGAGCCATTGGCTCTGTAGCTCAACAGGCTTCATATTCAAATTTGCTTTAGACAGGGGCTACAGGCTCATTAAATGTGCATTTAGAATGCGACCAACCCTACATTGAGTAAGAAGGCTACCAAATCTGCAATTGATAATTTTAGGTATAGGATCCAAAGATTCATCAATCCCTTTTTAGGGGCCATAGAATCACCAAAATTGTAAACTATTATCCCCACAAGTCTGTTCACAAGCTTTCAGCTTTCTACACCTTTGGTTCTGAAGAAGAAGATTATGGTGACCCAAAATAGGGGTCACAGGGTCATAATCCTCACTAGTCAAGGAGTTTGTACACAAGGTTTCAGCTTTCTAGGCCTTATGCTTCTAGAGAAGAAGATGAAGAAGCTGTTAATAGCATAGCACCCTGTGGCCCTTATTAGGGGTTACATGGTAACCAAAGCTCTAAGAGAGAGGATCTTCTTCTCCATCCAAGCACCAGACTTCCTCATCCGGACCCTCTCAAGTTTCGTCTGTACATATGGTGCATATGCAGGGAGCTTTGAGGGCCAAGGGTTATTCGACTCAGGCTTTGTATGTCATGAGAATCCTGTTTGAGAAGGGAAAGCATGGAGCAGTGCACCTGGGGTTGCCCTGGGATTTTATTGCTAAGAATCAACTACCAGGGAGTTCACCATCTCTCCTCTTTATTCGATTGTGGGGTAAGATGATGAAGAGGAGTTGTTTTTGTGACCAGTAAGAGCCCTTGAGTATTCATTGCCAGGTCTAGGGCTAAACGTCGGACTAGAAAACGACTATTCTTACCCCTCTCATCGATACCAGGCAAAGAGGTCAACAGGAACCCTTTGACCCTTTGATTGAGGACAACATTTTTAGAAGCGTATAAAGCTAAAGCATTGGATTCTCCGGTAGCTCATAACCCTCATAAGATTAAAGCTTTAGCTTTAACGTTGGCGGTTCACCGACATTTTCGGTGAATTCCATTATTGAGGGATGCTTTTGGAAAATGACATAGGTCTTTGCTTCGCACTGCTTCAGGGACTTGTCAGTGGAGAACGTAGGACTTGAGTCTTTTGGTGCTCTAGTAGTGGCACAGCGATTAACTTAACCTTGGTGCTACTGTTAGGTGAGTTCTGTCATTTTCTTATTTTTTTCACCTTGAGATTACTAATACTTTAAGTCTGGTTGCGCTGGTGTACTTATCGTCTAAAAGGTCTTATGACAATGTAACCTTTGTTTGAGGTTGACCTCTGGTTGTAATTATCTATCTTGGTTTGTTTCAGCTGTACGTCCGTCGCCCCTCCGACCCAGGACTGTCTGATAACGATGCATATGTAAAGCAAGGTAAGTATTAAAGAATTTATTAAAATCTAAATATTTTATATATTTAAAGACACTTACCTTGCTCTACAAGTTTTTAACCCACCCAACCTTTTCCTTGGCTCCGGACACCAGCTGGCTTTCTCTTGGAAATGGAAAGTGAGGGATATAGCGGCCGATGTCACGGACCAGATAGTTATTACTCATGTTTGCTACAGACTGTCAGTCAAGTTTCAACTCTTGCTTTCAGCTTTCTCGTTAAGGTGAATTGAAGATGCATATGTAGAGCAAGGTAAGTATTAAAGAATATGTGATATAAAACCAATGCCTAATGATGCAACAAAGATAAGGTTAGCACAAGTGTTAATGTACATGTGTGGAAGAGAAACATACCTTTGTACATTAATTTCTGCATAGCTGCTGGAACACCTGCAATGCAAAGTACTTCTAAATTATCAACAGGCAATCAATGTAATTGCAAGCACAGACATGAAAAAATAGAGCCATGGGCTCTGTAGCTCATCAGACTTTTGATGGAAAAAGGTTTTGACCCCTGTGACCGCATTTAGGATCATTGGGTCACAAAATCTACAAGTTTGAATCCCCATTGGCCAAGGAGTCTACACACAACTTTTTAGCTCTCTAGACCATTTGGAACTGGAGGAGAAGATGAAAATAGGTTTTGAAGGTTGTGACCCCTGTGACCCCATTTGGGGTCATGGGGTCACCAAACCTAAAATTTAGAATTCCCATTTGCCCAGGAGTCTACACACAACTTTTCAGCTCTCTAGACTTTTTGAAACTGGAGAAGAAGGAGTAAAATATGTTTTTAAGGCTTTGACCCCTTTGACCCCAATTGGGGTCAAGGGGTAAGCAAACCTAAAATTTAGAATCCTCATTGGCCAAGAAGTCTACACACAACTTTTTAGCTCTCTAGAACTTTTGGAACTGGAGAAGATGGAGTAAAATAGGTTTTTTAGGTTTTGACCCCTGTGACCCCATTTGGGGTCAAAGGGTAACCAAACCTAAAATTTAGAATCCTCATTGGCCAAGGAGTTTACATACAACTTTTTAGAAGATAAGATAAGATAAGATAAGATAACACTTTATTACCCAAAAGGGAATTCTTCTTGAATCAAATAGAGCTCATGGCATGAAATACATATGGACATTTATATAATAAGTTAAATATTAATAAAAAGTCTATTTACATAAAAAACACACACACACACATTCACATAAATACACGTAATTTGAGGCCTTCAGAAAAATAATAAGGAGCACAGTCAATGTTTATCTGACATTTTGTTGAGAAGTGAAATACTTGAAGGTACGAATGACTTCTTAGTTCTGTTAGATCTGTGGAAAGGCATATTAAACCGTTTACCGGATGGCAAAAGTGAATATTCTGAGTGCAGGACATGTGATGGATCTGAAATAATCTTTCGAGCGTGTGATAATACTTTGTCGTCATTTATGGACGCCGGGTGATCTAAAATGGTACCAGCAATTTTTGAACTTATATTTACAATTTTGATTAATTTGTTTTTATCTTGAAGACTAAGAGAGCCGTACCAACATTGCATGCTAAATGATAAAACGCTTTGAACAAAACATGTGTAGAAAACTTTCATTAATTTCACATCAACATCAAATGATTTCAATTTCCTCATGAAATATAGTCTCTGTTGGCACTTCCTGTACAGAGCTTGTGTATTGTTATTCCAGTTCAATTTGTTATCGATAATAGTACCAAGGTACTTGTATTCTGGCACACTTTCTACAGGAGTATCACTTATTTTGATGGGTTCTAACTGCTTTCTCCCCATTCTGAAATCAAAAACCATTTCCTTTGTTTTTTTCACATTAATATGAAGAAAATTATCCTGGCACCAATCTGATAGATTTGATATATCTGATCGATATTGATCTTCAGAAGAATTATCATTTAATAGAGCAATAAGAGCAGCATCATCAGCAAATTTCACAATTGAACAATTTTGATTATGTGCAACACAGTCATTCGTATATGTGATAAACAGCACTGGTGACAGAACGCATCCTTGTGGGGCGCCGGTATTGATGGTAATAGTTGAGGAGTGACAGTTATTCACACGGACAGACTGTGTCCTATTGGTAAGAAAGTCACTTATCCATTTAATAATGGATGGGTTGACACTCATGTTGATGAGTTTACGGACAAGGAGATGAGGCTGAATTGTATTAAACGCCGACGAGAAATCAACAAATAATACACGGGCATAAGATTTTGGAGTTTCAAGATGATTGTACAGTTTATTCAACAACGTTAGAGTGGCATCTTCCACTCCACGCTTTGCCCGATACGCAAACTGTAATGGGTCCAAAATATGATTTATGCTTTGCAGGAGAAACGGAAGCACAAATCTCTCGAAACATTTCATGGCGACTGATGTAAGTGAAACGGGCCTGTAATCATTCAGTTCCTTTGGTCTTGATCGCTTCGGAACTGGTACCACTGTAGATGTCTTCCATATCTTTGGTATTCTATGGGCGTCGAGAGAGGCCTGATAAAGCTTACAAAAAATCGGGGAGAGTTGGTCCGCACATGACTTCAAAACAATTCCTTGTAAATGATCTCGTCCTGTATGAAAATAGGTTTTTAAGGTTTTGACCCCTGTGACCCCATTTGGGGTCATGAGGTCATGAAATCTACAATTTAGAATCCCCATTGGCCAAGGAGTCTACACACAACTTTTTAGCTCTCTAGACCTTTTGGAACTGGAGAAGAAGATGAAAATAGGTTTTTAAGGTTGTGACCCCTGTGACCCTATTTGGGGTCACAGAGTCACCAAAGTTACAAATTAGAATCCCCATTGGCCAAGGAGTCTGCACATATCATTTTCAACTCTCTAGTCCTTTTAGAACTGGAGAAGAAGATGAAAATAGGTTTTTAAGGTTGTGACCTCTGCGACCCTATTTGGGGTCATGGGGTCACGAAATCTACAATTGAGGATCCCTATTGGCCAAGGAGTCTGCACATATCATTTTTAACTCTCTAGTTCTTTTGGAACTGGAGAAGAAGATGAAAATAGGTTTTAAAGGTTGTGACCCCTGTTTCCCTATTTGGGGTCACAGGGTCACCAAAGTTACAAATTAGCATCCCCATTGTCCAAGGCGTCTGCACATATCATTTTTAACTCTCTAGTCTTTTGGGAACTGGAGAAGAAGATAAAAATAGGTTTTTAAAGTTGTGACCCCTGTGACCCTATTTGGGGTCACAGGGTCACCAAAGTTACAAATTAGAATCTCCATATGATAAGGTACCTGTACACAAAATTTCAGCTCTCTAATGTGTATGGTTCATGAGGAGAAGTCGAAAGTGTCAAAAGTTTACAGACGGACGACGGGCCATGCCATAAGCCCATCTGGACTTTAAGTCCTGATGAGCTAAAAATGCACAAAGTTTACGGATTGACGGACCAATGGATGGAGACAAACGCCGGACACCATGCCATGCCGTAAGCCCATTAGGCCTTACAGACCTGATGCGCTAAGAATAGATGTTTATTTCTTATATTGCAACAAGCAATCATTTCAAGACTCTTTATCTCCGGCAATACCAACACTTATAGGAAACCATTGTGAATGAATATTTATAACACAAATATCCACTAAGTTCCAAATAAGAAATAATCGACAAAAAGCATTTTATTTCTATTGCCTTGAGTACTATAGGGTGAACCAGTGCAAAGGGTCCCATATGCTCAGAAAATAACAAAATGCCCCCCACAGCTGATCACTCAAGGTACAAGACTGCATTGGAATTAGCATCCACGTCCCAGCATCAACCGTATACGGTTTCCCTCTTGTTACTTTGTATGTTGTTAGGGATCTATTATTAGACATCAAAGCTTGTCTATATTGATATAATATATTGGTATAAGTACCAGAAACAACTCCTACTCAGACTTACCAAAAATCGTGAACTTTGAGATTGTCCCTACTCTCAGAATAACAATCTCTGTTAAGTCATCGCAGTCATACTTTCTCCCTTACTCATCAAACTGTTAATCTCACCTGTGAGTATCTGTATATGGCTTTTCAGTTGAGAAACAGTGCTTTCTAGCGGGAAATTCACATCATATTTCTGTTTGTTGAATATCACCTTGAACTCTACATTATCTTCAGCATTCTTTTCTGAAAGAGAAACTTTAAAATCAGAAATCCATATTCACTCTTTCACATGAATGAAATTTCAATTTTGATTACAATGCTGAAAGGTTTCAAAACAGTTCAAACTGGCATGGCCCCTGTGGCCCTTATTAGGGTCACCACAAGGTCACAAAGCTACAATTAATAATCCTCATTGGTCAAGGAGTCTGTACACAAAGTTTCATCTTTCTAGGCCTTATGGTTCTGGAGAAGAAGATGAAAATAGCTTTTTAGGTCGTGGCCCCTTTGGCCCTTATTAGGTGCCACAGGGCCACCAAAGCTACAGTTTTTAATCCTCACTAGCCAAGGAGTCTGTACACCAAGTTTCAGCTTTCTAGGCCTTATGGTTCTGGAGAAGTCGAAATTCCACAAAGTTTATGGATGGATGGACGCCGGACACCATGCCATGCCATAGGCCCATCGGGCCTTACAGGCCAGATGAGCTAAAAATGGACTATTATTATTATTATAACAGTTTCAAATACAGTTAACAAGCAGCTGACATGGTCGATCTATATCCCCCGCAAATTGCTGAATATGTATAGGTTTTCCTTATCATATTACTGTGGCAGTCAAATATTTCACTGTGTGTATATAATTTTTTAAATCATGTTTAATAAAGTTGTACACATGTATTCAACATGTGTGTATTACATTTTATCCCTTTTAGTCTCTCATTGTTTATAGTATCTTAAGGTGTTCATTTGTGTTGTAGATAGCAGGCTTGTCAATTTCAGAAGCCTGCACTTAGAGGGTTAGTCCATTTCACGGGTAGGGGTAGTGCTTGGGTTAGTCTATTCTCTATTGTCTTTCTCTTGCTCTATTGTCTTTTCTCATGCATCTTTCATAATTATTCTGTAGATGGGTTAGATCCTGTGTACCATTGGTGTGGTGTCCCGGCGAGTTGGGTAGCACCTGAGTACCACATACTCGGTAGGTTTATGTATTTGTATTATATGCATATATGTATTATGTAATCATATATGGTTAAGCTATGTTTTATGATTAATGTTACTTCATGTTTTCTATTGAGGATAATTACTTTGTTAAAGTAATTATATTTGAAGACTACAAGTTGTGTTCTATATGCATCCAGTAAATGTGTATACTTTATGTAAGTAAGAAATATTGCGTGTGCCATAATCATTCCTTGATGCATAATTAATCATATTTTCTATATCATCCATGTATCACTTATATCAATAATTGAGTATTGGTGAGACTAATGCTTGAGAAATATGTTCTTATCATAAAGTGTATGTGTACGTATGTATGTGTAAATGTTTCATGTATGCAGATGGATTATGTTTACTTTTTATTATACAAATGTTTCAGGGTGTCTTTAATACCAGAGCTTATTGACATCATCAATAAACGTCCTCCACACCCCAGCAAGTGTTCGTCATCATTGACTACGTTCACCCCTGCTACATTACCGATTAATTTTTTCGCACAAAATAACATAAGAAAACTGTTCTAATCAAAACACCAAATGATACCAACATTATGTTCACTGTTGGGCATAATTTGAGTAAACTGACAAAATTTAAAGCAAACGAATAAATTAATGTATTATTTATTTGGATTTCTATGATCAATTTGATCATATATATAAACAAACATATTTTCAAAATTGTTCTTCATGATACACCTTAATATAATTATGTATCTCCATTTGCTTAACGTCATAATAGTTCAGGGCAAAACTAAACTTTATTGCAAAACACATGACGGTTAGGGCTACTCTATATAACTTTTCTAGTATGTTGATTTAAACTTGATTTTAAAGCTATTTCTACTCCAAAATAAGCAAATTTTATAAATCACATTCGGCCGTAAATTGAAATTCCTCGATGAGGGCCGGGTCTAGTGACATCATAGCCGATTGTTATTGACCTCATGGCCCATTGTTTCGTGACTTCACTCAAAAGCTATATAAAGGGTCGGCAGCGCTTTTGATCTTTACGGTAACATTACTAGACATCAAATTTGATCAAATATGATGATTAGTGTAGAAGTTGTGAGCCAAACAAGACTTGTAACAGTTTTCATACAGAGTCATTTTTTGCCAAAAAAGGCAAAATTTTACAAATATATTTCCAAAATTGTTGTTCATGACACACCTTCATATGATTATGTATCTGAGTTGTGTTCAGCAGCGACTGATGTAAACCAAATTTCCTTTCTGGTTAATAAAGCATTATTATTATTATTATTAACTAGATTAGCGTTTGCGGGACACCACAAAAGCAGAGCAGCCCCGAAACTTGGGGTTTCGCCTTACCCTGTTCCGCCTTCTACAAGCCTCAGCATATTGGGCATTTTCTTGTGACCTTAACTTTTGACACTCAAGGTCACGCAATCAACGAATACATTTTATTGAATATAACATTAATGTTACGAATTTGACCTTGAAAGTGAACATGTAATTGTAATTCCCCAGAGGTGTAAACACTTATACATGTTCATAAAGTTCGTAAAGCTTAATGGGATTAAGTTATATCCAAATTATTTGCACATTGCAATAACACAAATCTCATGACCTTGACCTTTGACCTTTAAGGTTACACAATCAATGAACACTTTTCATTGAGTATAATAATCATCTATTGATCAAAAGTGTTCATAGTTAAAATAAAGCATTTTCGCAAAACCATGCTAAAGTAGTGACCTTGCTGTGACCTTGACCTTGGACAGATTGTAGCGAAAACCTTTTCAAATTTGTTTACTCTTCCAAGGATGATATATACCAAGTTAGAGCTACATAGCACAAAAACTTTTCAAGTTATCGCGTTTACAAGGAATTTTTTTAGTGATTTTATAGCTCGTGACCTTGACCTTTGACCTTGAAAGTGAACATGTCATTGTAATTCCCCAGAGGTGTAGACACTTATACATGTTCATGAGTTCTGAAAAGCTTAATGGGAATAGGTTATATTCAAATTAGTTGCACATTGCAATAACACAAATCGCATGACCTTGACCTTTAACCTTCAAGGTTACACAATCAATGAACACTTTTCATTGAGTATAACAATCATCTATTGATCAAAAGTGTTCATTGATGAAATAAAGCATTTTCGCAAAACCATGCTAAAGTAGTGACCTTGCTGTGACCTTGACCTTTGACAGATTGTAGCGAAACCCTTTCCAAAAATTTTTACTCTTCCAAGGATGATACATACCAAGTTAAAGCTTCAAAGCACAAAAACTTTTCAAGTTATCGCATTTACAAGGAATATTTTAGTCATTTTATAGCTCTTGACCTTGACCTTTGACCTGGAAAGTGAACATGTCAAAATCGTTCCCCCGAGGTATAAGCAGTAAGTTATGAATACAAGTTCTGGAAAGCTTAGTAGCAAAAAGTTATAGCCATTAGTAAGTTTACGGACGCGTGACACCATGCAATGCCATAAGCCCATCGGGCCTTTAAGGTCAGATGAGCTAAAAAAGATAATTATTGTTCTTTGAAAAAAGTATTTTACCGTTTTTTATTAATTAACTATCAATGATATGGCACTTATACAATCTAAACGGCCTACACTATACGATTCTGCAACTGGGCCAATAGAGGTAAGCTGGGCCAATACGGGCCAAACTGGGCCAATACGAGCAGACTGGGCCAATACGACTCTGAGCATGCGCATATACACAAATGGTGCAAGTCCGAAGCTATCGCTTCAAAACTTTCAACATATATTACAGTTCACCAATCTCTTTTATAATTTTGATTTCGATGAAAATGAACTCTCTAATGTTGTACAAGTAAATCACAAAGAAGTTAATTAATAAAAATGTCATTAATCAAGTTTTTCCATATTGGCCCAGTTACAGGTCCTCGGTCCGCTGTATTGGCCCTTGGCTTCGCCTCGGGCCAATACAGCAGACCTCGGACCTGTAACTGAACCAATACGTAAAAACATGATTAATAACATTATAGTACGGAGATTACAGCTCATCTACGTACTAAAGCTTGCATGAGAAACCTATGTTTCGAGAAGCAGATATTACACAATTCTCTTTTTATGCATATGTATATCTTGGGGGGATTTTACAAAAACTTCAAATTTGAAGTCTATTCACATCTAAGAAATAATCAGAGTATTTATTTCCTGTTTCTGTTTCTGTTTCTGTTGAGATACTGCGCAGGAGTCAATTCCGACTATAAGAGCGCAGGGGGAGGAGTGCGCTACGGCGAGTTAGTAGCGGGCTTGGAGGGCAGACGTGAAGGCCTCCACTGACCGCGCATGCTCAAGATCACTGTCCAGTTGGTTCCAATCAACTACTGTCCTATTGAAGAAGGAATTTCTATATTGGTCTGATTTTACCGGTTTCACAGTAAAGCACTTGTCGTGGTTCTGATTATGTCTTTCCACAATATTAGTTGTCACACAGTCCCTGAATTGTCTGGATTTGATGCGCCGCTTGGGACGAGCTGGTATAAGATACTGGTCTGAGGGTATAGCTGGCACTAGCCCCTCGCTCACTTTGTACAAGAGTGTCAGTCGTAATTGCTTTCTCCGTTCCTGGAGGCTGGGGAACTGTAGGACCCTGATCATAGTTGAAACACATCCAACTGTTCTTGATTTATAATCCCCTGTTATGAATCTCGCTGCACAGTGTTGTAATCTATATCTTGTTGTAGGAAAGGATCCCAAACGCTGGCACTATATTCAAGTGTAGATCTTATTAATGATATATATGCGATACGTCTACAGTTCCTTGGACAATGACGTAGGTTACGACGTAAAAAACCCATCGTGTAGTTTGCTTTCTTATAGAGTTTGTTGATATGATACGACCACTTCATGTCCTCGGATAACTGTATTCCAAGATAGGGGTTGGTGGCAACCTGTTGGAGTATAATATAAAGCATATAATAATGATGAGATTTATTTCGCACTGACATGATGTAACATTTCTTTGCATTGAATTTCATCCCCCAGTCTCTGGCCCACTGTTCAAGGCTACGTAGATCTTCTTGAAAAAGATTATGGTCGTTATATGATTTGATTTGTCTATATAATAAACAGTCATCAGCGAATAATCGAACCTGTGAGGATACTCTGTCAGGCAGATCATTTATGTGGCACAAAAAGAGTAAAGGTCCAAGCACTGTGCCCTGGGGGACACCTGACAGTACTGGTTCCATTGAAGAATAGTCACCATCAAGCACAACTCTCATGTGTCTTGTAGTTAGGAAGGATTTAATCCATGAATGAAGCTGGCCCCTGATTCCATAATTATGAAGTTTATACAACAGTCTATCATGGGGGACTGTATCGAAAGTTTTAGAAAAGTCAAGTATTGCAACATCAGTCTGTTTCCCTTGGTCATAAGATTTCATGAGATCTTCAACTGTTATGGTTAATTGGGTTTCACATGAATATCCAGCTCTGAATCCGTGGTTAAGACTGGTGAGAACATTATTATTTTCCAAGTGAGATATTAAGTGACTGCATACAACATGTTCTCATGTTTTACAGATAATTGATGTTAAGGACACAGGGCGATAATTTTCTGCCAAGTGCTTATCGCCTTTCTTATACACAGGGGTAATATTGGCATTAACCCAGTCCTTGGGGGGTGTACCAGAGTCCACAGATAGTTGGAATAGCTTAGTAAGACCAGGGGCAAGTTCCTTAGCACAGTCCTTCAGGATCCTAGTAGGGATACCGTCCGGCCCTGGGGCTTTAGATATATTAAGTTTGGCTAACAGTCTATACACTCCTTCTTCGCCTATCGAGAGCAATGGTATACTTTCCTTGATTTTATGTTTCATTTCAGGCAGATCGACACTGGTTCCTCTTGTGAATACTGAGCTGAACTGTCTGATGAGCACATTTGCCTTGTCGTAACTACCACTATGAAGTGTTCCATGTTCCTTTAGTGGTGATACACCAATATTATCTTGTTTCCTGGATTTAACATATTTCCAGAAGGGTTTAGAATTATTTTCTTCTAGTCCTGTTATGATTGTGTTATTTATGTATGACCACTCTGCTTGTCTCAGTTGGCATTTGCACTCCTTTTGGATGAGTTTATAGATTGACCAGTTCTTAGTTTTCTTCGCTTGGCGATATACTCTTGCTTTACGTCTAAGTAGACGTCTTATACTGGTGTTTATCCATGGTAAAGAGTTCATATTTCTCATAGCCCGAGATGGGACAAACTTGTCAAGTGTATTAAATATACAGCCTTTAAAGAGAGACCAAAGTTCTTCTACAGAGGATCCTTTACTATAAAGGGAACACATGTTAATGGATAAAGTAGTCATTTCTAGGGGTGCAACCACACAGGAGGGTAGCGATACGATACTATCTAGATATTTGGGGTACGATACGATACGTATCTCGATACGTATTACACAGGATAGTGAAGTATTAAAAGAACATTTACTTTATTTGTCTATAATAATTTAATAGATGCTGTTGACACTGACAGGGTAAAAAATTAAAATTAAGAAATTTAATTCCACTGTAGGTCGTATCGTAGTGTATCGATTCAGAGGCAAAACGTATCGTGTTTCGTATCGTCGGCCATATAATCGCAATGCACCGGTGTATCGTTGCACCCTTAGTCATTTCCTGTCTGATACCATCCCAGTCAGCTTTACTTAATTTATAGCATATCCTTGGTTTTTGTCTTGATCTCAGTGGTGAAATTAACATGTCTGTGACAATAATGTCATGGTCTGATATTCCTGGAATATTACATGTTGATTTTATAAGAGTTGGATTTGATGTAAATACTAAGTCCAATAAGTTATTTTCTCTTGTGGGCTCATCGTGAACTTGTATGAGCTCGTTTTCGCACATGTTATTCAATAGGAGATGTTGAATGTCCCGATCTTGGGCTTGTGGTTTTATAATAGCATCTTTCCATAGAATGTCCGGGCAATTAAAGTCACCTGACAGAATAACAGTCTTTATATTTGGAGGGAGTAATGATATTGATTTATGTAGTTGTTCCAAGTCATTTCTGTTCCTATGAGGCATATAAAATGAACCAATAGCTAGAGTTTTATTTCCCTGTAGGGAAACTTTAATCCATATAAGTTCACAGTCAGTGTCCATGAGAGTAAGGCTCTCAACAGCTAGGTCTTTATGGGTTAGGATGAATACACCGCCTCCTAGAGCAGATCTGTCCTTTCTATAAGCTACATAATCCTCCGGGAAAACCTCACAAGACTTAATGTCCGATCTAAGCCATGATTCTGTTCCGCATACTATGGTTGGTTTAGTATAGTTTATACAGGCCTTGAGCTCACTAGCATTATTTATTATGCTACGGCAGTTCACTGTGAGCAATCTGATGTTACCACCTATGGTATTTAGTTGGTATGGGCATGAACATTCTGATGAATGGTTAGATTGTTTTTTCCTTGTCTTAGGTGCTTGTTTTTCCTTTCTGATGTGATTGGATTTATCCCTGACATAATGGTTAAATGTGGGACTACGTGTAGATTCATCTTTATGCTGTTCATTTCTGGGGCTACTTGTGGTCATGGGACTGAATGCAGAGTTTATAGAATCAATTGAGTCATCAATGTCCAATAGGGGTGCATAAAAATTATCATCAAATACATAACTATGAAAGGTGAATGTTTGAATGTTAATGCTTTCGCACATACAACAAATCCACTGAACGTTTGATCAGTCCAAGAGTTGGTAATCTTGAGTGCATAACTCTACACAAGTCTTATGGTGCCACATGTTACAATCATCACAACATACTCCATCACATGACCAACCCACTGGAAGATCACAGAATGCACAAGGATAGACACTAGCATTCTTTGGACCGGGATTTACTTGGATATCACCACAGAGAATTAATGTTAATAGCATTATGTTTGAACAAGGTTTTGGACATGACACACTGTTGCAACGCTTGAACGTTATTGATGATGATATGTTAGGGCTTGCTAATCTTACTGTAGATATGGAGTCTGTTGAATACACACAGAGTCTGTAGTTTAGACTGATGAAACATAGCAAAAACAGTGTAGCCAACATGGCGTCTGTATGGATGCGTGGTCAAAGTGAGCGAAGGGCCAGGACCGTGTGCTATATATTTAGAACGGCGACATTTTGGTATGAAAGTGTGCTATATATGATTATGAGACCGATAGACACATTAAATTCCTGTTTTGGTTCAAGAAGACATTCCACCATCTTGCGCATGCGCACTCCTTGTCAGTGACCAGCATAACAAGACTATTGACTCAATAAAACTACTGAACAATCTCGTATATAACCAGTCTTCTTTCATCCTATTGAACTTTGCACCGTATGACATAGTCTTGTGATTCTTTGTACCAATTTCATATAAATATTTCATGTGCACACACAGAGAATTAAGTATTATAACAGCTGGAATTAAAGACTTCCCTTTTGACGACTATGGAAACCTTACTATAATACATATCATAATAATTCTAATATTATTACGAAGAATAATAGAAGAACAGTGCTCTTCTATTCAATATACAGTTTTCTGTTCTGTGTTTGTTGATGCCCCCGGATATCAGTAAATGGCCTTTTTAAGGCTTCAAAACACAAAATTAAGGCTTAATTGTCACTGAATAATAGGGTATTAATTACCCGGTAAAGAGAAAATGCATCTCCGCCTAAACTCATGGCACTGTTCAAAAGATGGGATTTCAAAACATACAAAATCAACTTATGAAACCTAAATGTTAGAATTGTTATCTTTACGGAGAATGCAATTGAACTTATTTCACAGTTAAAAAAACACTTTTGCTAAATTTAAGGCCTTTTAAAGTATTTGTGTCAATTTTTAAGATCTTTTTAAGGCAGTACTTGATTTAAGGCCTTTTTAAGGCAGTTCTTCAACTTCAAGGCCTCTTTCAGGCTCATGATCTCTATCCAATCATAAGTTATGTCCAAGGTTATTTCGAAAGATGCTGCTGCACAAAGGACAAGGTCACGAGGTAAAACATTTTACCTAATCTGAAAGGTCTTATCATGATAGATGCACATGTGAAATATCAAGTTCTACCTTTATCCAATCACAAGTTATGGCCAAGGTTAAAGTTTTCAAAAATGCTTGCTGCAACAAGGTCACGAGGTCAAAAATTATGACCTCATTTGAAAGGTCTTATCATGATAGATGTACATGTGAATTATCAAAGGTCTATCCCCAAAGCAATAAAAAGTTATGAGCAAGGTTAAAGTTTTTTGGTACAATAAGACTGACAGACAGACGGACAGGGGAAATACTATATACCCCCGGAATCTCCAATTCGGGGGCATAAAAATTATTCCTGATCCTAAATGATTTTAACAACCACTTCCATTTAAGTTTGATAGTGACGGTCAATAACGTATGATATTCAATGTATCAATACATGACAGTTTAAAAATGCATTGGGAGAGCTTGAAAGCTCTGCTGTGATGGTATGAGTTAGTTGAGCTAGAAGGTATGACTTGGTGGGCTGGCGAAGAAGAGGAAGGAGGGAGACGTGCCTGTTTCCTGGGTGACAAGGTTCCCGGACTCACTGGACCCCCCAGGGTCTGGGCTTGTCTGGCTGCATGGCGCACATGAGTTGCTGTTGGCATTGTTCTCCTCGGGCACAGACTCCGTGCTTTCAGTATTCTCTACTTCTTCCTCTGTAGCTGACGGCGTACCATCTACAAGAATGGAATATACAACAATTTTGCTCTCTTCATAATTCATTTCAGTCATCTAGGTGAAGCTACAAAGTATTGACAATATTTCTTGTACACTAACTGTTAGCACAGTGCTAAGTTAGCTCTAATTGCTTGTTAGTTTCAACTGCAATGAATATCAATTATATTCTATATTAGAAGTAATACAATGACCAGTCAAACAAGTTTTAAAGCAAACAATGACACTGCCAGGATAGTTTCTATACATCTTATAGCCTTAAAGGTGTCCTCAAATGACTACAGCAAAGCGATAGCGATAACTGTTACATGGAGAAACTATACTCGCTCATAAGCTCTTTTATTTATTTTCACATCATGTTTAAGGTTAGGATTTGATTTCTTGATTCAACAAAGGCAAAATTATTTTCCATCAAAAAATTTGGAAATACAATACTCTTACGACTAGAGACTTCTTGTTCATTGCAAACAAATGAAAGTTTTCTTAACTTGTCCAAGCAGGAATAATTGTCTATTTCATTTCTTTACAATCATCTAAAGTACCCTTCAAAATCAACATCGCACCCATTTTCATGTGATTTTCGGATTTTATCGATTGCCTTACTGTCATGATGATCAACAAGTTTTCTCGGTTTGAAAATCGAGCACTCTTACAGTCATCATATGCTACTGAGAACAACACAAACTGAGCTAAAACTCAATAATTATCGCACTGTAAACGTTGGACATTATTTTCTAAATAGTTAGAAATGAAACCCTCATGCAATTTGACCAGGGAATCTTAGTTTCAGTCGATGATGGGTTTACAGTTAATTTCGAATGTAAATTTCACATTCAAAGAACTGCTAATTCATTTCCACCTGTTTCGGACGCCATCTTGAATGTTGATATTTGAAGAGCTGAAGGTGCATTCGTAACCAAAACGAACTCGTCCCCAGCGTGATTTCGTAACTAAAATCAGAGACTTTTTAGATTAATTAATATCATGTCAACACACAGTAAATATCCATTTTTTGCTTTAAGAACGTCACTAAAAGCTTAATGTATATCATGTTAACCATGTCGGATGTGTAATCAACATCTTTCTAATGTTGTTTATATATATTTCACAGGCAATAAACTTGTTGTAACTCTTCGGCGACGTCCCCGTCTTTTATACGGACGATTCTGCGACCTGAACCCGTGACATATGTATATTTGTGTGTATATTTTATAATGATATGTTTATTGAGCCTGTCGACTTCAAACTTCATTAATAATCATACATCATTATTTCCTTCAGCAACTTATATTATTTACTGCCTCATGTCTTCCAGGCGCTACATGATGTGCTTTACTGTTGTACTCATTGCATTGTATAATGGGCCTGTGGCCCCTTTACCGAATAAACCATCTATCTATTAATAATCATACACAGATAATGCGGTCCCTTGTCAAACGAAACTTCAATCTTTCTTCAGAGAGCCTTCAGATTGTCAAACCTCTATTCATTAGACTGAATTAATAGTAACACGAAGACATGGTCATCAACATCCCCCGCCAAATAAGTTTTCATTAAAGTTGCCAATACTTTTCTAAATGGGCTGTTACTCTGTAAGTAAATTCCGTAACCTCATTTTCGAACTCCATCAAGGTATTGATACCTTGAAGGCACACATCAAATTTGATGATCCTATCTGTAACAGTTTCTGAGAAAAATTAGCTCCTTTGAAGACACTTCGAACAGAGTCCCAAAAAACGTAACAAGGGCAATAACTCCGGAAAAAATATTTGAGCTGTTCTGATTTTCGAACTCCATCAAGGTATTGATACCCTGAAGGCACACACAAAATTTGATGATCCTCTCTTAAATGGTTTCTGAGAAAAGTTGGCTCCTTTAACTCGGACGGACGGACGCACGCACGGACGCACGCACGGACGGAGCCCAAACCTATATCCCCCTTCCACTTCGTGGCGGGGGATAATAAAGCTGACATTTGGTTTCAGTGCTATGATGTCATCACGTTTACGACGGAACAGAACAGAACTTTACTCAAGGCTATGAACATAGCAAATTGAGGGTTAACCGTGAGGAGAAAATGTTTCGATAATGACTAATAAGAATGAAAATGGACAGGTTGATTGGCATTATATTTTAGACTATTGATAATAATAAGATAAGATAAGATAAGATAACCGAATTTAGCTAACTTTCGCAAAACACTTATTTTATGGCAATTAGATCATGAAGATTTTTTACATACAGGTGGGTTTTGATAATTATACACTGAAATGTACATTTTTCTATACTCATGAAATACTTTACAAATGAACAAATAATAGTATTCATCACAAATGTTTTTAGTATCACACAATTTACAACATCGATTTACATTTCAACATTATGTCATCGTCCCACTTCAACTGGCAGTCTATGGCAAGATGTTCTAAACTGAGTAGAGGTAGATAAACATTTCTGTCTACCTTAGATAACATTCTAAATCTTTTTTTAGTTTGATAACCATGTAAAAAATACATTTGGATGAGTCATTTACACAAGAAAACAGATGTATGAATTGATCGTTAGGCAGCTCCGTATATTAACTTTCAACCAATTAACCCTCACGCAACCTTTGCAGCCATGTGGGCCTCAGAGCCCAGGCACATGCACGTGCAACTCAGAAACGCTGCCAGGACAAAAGGGACAATATTATTTATGATGTTATGTATAATATGTCACCTATGTGTTCCAATCCTCACAAACCGACCGGTGACATGTTTGTTTGATACTCATTTGCAGGCTTGTTGGTAAAACATTATTTGGAAAAAATGTAAAGCAGAATTAACCTAAGAGTAAACGCTAGATCATGTGGTAACTTTGACCAACCGAAGGCAATCATTGCTTATCAATCATTATAATATTCATTATAGCCATAATGCGCATTATTGGTTCGTTCCTCCAGGCCAATTCCGACCAAAAGAGCTTAAGATGCATGTGTGCATTAACGAGTTGCCAACAAACCCCAAAATCTTTACATCCGAGTTACAATGTTCTTCATTCTCTTACCAAAGGGATACAGATTATTCATATTATCACTAATTTGGGTTAAAAAAAAGTCTACCATATTTAAACTTCACGAAAGCGTTTGCATGAATGGGGTATTTGACCATGAAGGCAAGTTAACGCATCACCTGTTTTTGTGGATTCAAAGAACTCAATCATATGAACTGGCGTTTTACGATCATGATCATGATCACAAATTCGTCAATAACAAAGAATAACTTTACCTAGCATAGTTTTCAGTTTGAAAAAGTGAAAATTTTGCCAATAGTTTATGCCACAAGTCAACAGATTCGGTTGAGACAGTGTGATTGGGTTTGATACAATATTTAGCACACAAAGATGTGGTTAATTGATGGTCTTGAAGAAGTTGAGACGCAAATCGCAAATTCGATAACATCCATTAACGTCATTTGCATCAGATTATTGACCGACAAAGGTAAGCTCGGGTATGACTGAGCTGCCTCTGTCCCTTCTGGTTTATAAATTGATATTCAACGATTTTATTTTGGGTAAATATTCACACAACAAGAGAAACTTTCTTCAGAAAACTTTCGACGACCTTGGGCTTTGACGCTTCAAAATCAACTATCTATACCTTTTTTAAAAATCAATCTCTCCATTTTGAAAAATATCTAAATTTTCAGCATTACAGATTCCGTACTTCAATCCATTTCTTCCAATCGAGACAGGTAGATGGCGATGAAGCACAATGGAAGATAAAAAATGCACTTCGGTAATTTAAATGATATTGGTGACGAATTCCACTATTTATTTGTATGCCCTATGTTAGAATCAGAAAGACTTAGATATATGCATAGATATTACCATAACAGACCAAATATTAAAAAATAAATATACTATTCAATACCAATAGATTAGGAACTTTACGAAAATTGTCATCTTTTGCAAAATCATTATGTCTTTATTTAAGAATTAATTCTCATAACACCAATCCTTCATGTACCATTAATGAATGCAACGCCTGTACATAAATTTATATTGTATGTTGTATAGATGTCAATATGCATTGTACCTCTTATGCTGCAGTTCGCAGCCTGAGTGTAAATAAAGTTCAGTTCAGTTACTATTTTGTCACGTGACTTTAATGCGAGGAGCGGGACATTCAAGCCCAATGTGTTGTCAATCTTATCTAATTTCGAACCATTTTATAAATACATGTACATGTATCTGAACTTTTAAACTATCGATTACTTCGTGAGCAGATATATATGCACGAACCTATTAAATCAAATGGAAAATAAATTTAACTGGGATTTTGAAACAAACATTTTTACAACTGGCTGTCAATGAATTTCATCGACACGTCGACGATCTCAATACATTTTGCCTAAGTTAATAGTATTCAATGTCCACTTTATAAAAAAATGTATATGATGTAAAAGTGAATTAATGATAACTGAAAGCAATGGGGATATTTCAAGGTATGTCACTGTGTGAATGTTTAATAATCTGTTGTCGAAGTTTGATCATGTTCTTTCGTTGCTCAAGTTTTCCGGTGTTCGGAATGTTACCGATCATGTTTTATGCGGGACACGGATTGTGCTCATCGAGGGTACGGATCATGTCTGAATGAATTTTCTTTCTTTTCTTAATAAATTCAAACAAATTGGTTTAAAAAAAAATACTATTAAATTGGCTGTACAATAATTGTCTATCATTCTAAACACATACGATCTGTGTTATATTGTCACATAAAGACCGTTTTATCAGTAACGTTATACATTTGTATATTTCTAAAGAAAAGGTGGATGTTACACTGCCTCAGGGAGCCTAAGGAGCGTCTACAAAATTAATGACATTCATCAGCTCCTAAACATACATATGAGACATAACTAAATTAAAATTAATCATTATAAGACCAACAGGAAGACAGAGTCATGTATATCCCTTCCCATTTTCCAGATTAGGTTACTAACGATTCGAATGTGTTAAACTATAATTGAAATAAAAGCTTTTCAGCATGGAATTGGAATGCCCTAAAAAACTGCGTTACCGTTATTATAGCTAAAATGGATGGAATTTGTTTTTATGTACGCATTTTTCTCTTTTACTCTTAGTTACACTTGTAGACTACATGAACAAAAACGACAAAATAAGCATTTGGTCACAGCCGACACACACTATGACGTCACAAGTGAAGGATGACGTCATAATCGCGATCGTCATCAGCCTTGCGTTCAGTAACACGAAATTTCCCGGGATGTTCGCGAGCGCTCGCGAACACTCAATGTTAAAAGAAGGATACCCGCCGCGAACAACGTGTTACTGAACGCAAGGCTGGTTGATTCGAACCCATACGGAATGTAGCCGTTGAATGAGAAAACTGAAGCATTCTGTATCATGAAACTCTCTAATTGATGCAAAGATATGTTTAATAATTAAACTGAATATAAGAACTTTGAATTTTTATGAAAGAAATCGTCTTTGACAAATTCTGGATAAAACTTATTTGCTACGTAAATTTAGGCCTACCATTAAACCTAGTGGTTGCAACTAAGAATGATAATCCTTTTAAAATGTGTTTGTACCCTCGATATGTTAATGCCGTTCTATTGTCACATGATATTTATGATGACATATGCCGAAAGTTCGTGCCCTACAGTAAAAGAAAGTAATTAAATTGGTTCAAAATATTCGAGTCGATACGCTCATATGGTCGCCATATTTGTTCAAGACTTCAAAACTAAATTCTAATGTGACGTCACTTGGCTACGAAGTGATATTGGCTCGTCGTCAAGATTTAGCGGGCCATTATCATTTGCAGCGGCCCGCTCATTTCTGATAACATGAGGGCGTTTTCATGATAATTCCATCCATTTTAGCTATAATAAATATTAATTTCAATCTTGATTCCCAGCTTCCCTACTTTAAACATTGCGAAAACTGGATATTCTAAAAACTAATCACAAGTTAGTTCCACGTGCACCAATCGACTCCTATATTTCGATGTAATACTCGATGTATACATCAAATTTTTTATTGGTTCCATTGAATACACACATATACAGTTGTCATGGTATTACAACAAGATTAACAGACAGTTAATTCTACATCAAATTCTTACAACCGAATAATATAATGGTTTCCATGCAGGCGAACACGTGTCTCCGGTAGGATTTGGTGACATAGGATAGAACGACCATATTGACGTGTGGAAACGGACAACGAGAGCAACACTCAACTAATACTTCAATATCAGTAGATATCTGCTTTTTTTCAGAGTCACACAGTTACGAACCTGTCAAATTCCAACAAAAGAGTCCAAAGAACGAAACTGACCACTAAAATAACGATAAAAGGTCCTTATTTTATGAAAGAAGATATATTTGATTGACATTTACATTGAACTAAATGGATCACAGTTTTTTGTAGTAAATAAGTTTTTATCATCCAAAACTGTGTTCCACAGGAGATATCGCTTGTGAAAGATATAGAGGTTATCATGAGAGTGTGATCTGGGATCGTAAATATCCTGCATTAGGAATAAACATTGTATTTTGCGAGCCTTGGCGAGCTAAATACATAGTGTTTATTCCTAATGCAGGATATTTACGATCCCAAAACACACGAGCATGATAACTTCTTTATCATACAACGTCATTTTAAATTTTATTCGACAAAAATGCTTGATAATACCATTTTGATTGTTGACATCGTTTTAAAAGATGCGCGCACATGAATCTTGAACTGCCTTTGGTACCTGTGAGTAAAATTGTTCGGTCGGTCCATTCAACTCACGATCGCAGTGTTTTTGCACTGCTAAGTCATACATATGGCTAAAGAACCATACAGTTTTGTTGATTTTTCTTAAATTAATATTTATGCATTGTATCATCTAGATTTCTATGTCTCTCCTCGTAACTAAAGGCGTTTCAAATATTAACGCTTGTGACGTCATCAAAATTTTCAAAAGAAGTTCCGACCTTAACCTTTGAAATTTGCATCTCTAGAGATCCGTATATGACCCCAACGGATATCGAAAATATCCGTCGACTTTATTATGCCGAGAACACTATTCATTGTATGAATTTGAGCAATGCCCTTTCAACAGCAGGGACATGACATCACAAACGTTTTGCATCATCAGAAATGACATAACAATGCTGACGTCATAAACACAACAACGTCACAATGCAATGATATCATCAAGACGATGACGTCACAATGTTATGACATCACTGGTCAAGGCGTTGGAGGGCTATGCAGTGTTCCAAGATGAATGTTATAGAGGATACTAAACGACCTTCCATTTAATACTATTTTTATTAAACGAGTTAATGATTTTGTATAAAACGAGCGAAAGCGAGTTTGATACCAACTCATTCACGAGCTTAATAAAAATAGTATTAAATGGAAGATAGTTTAGTAAATAGAGACTATTTCATTGTTTTTGCCGAATATCATTTCTATCTCATCGAGTGGAGTGAGAAAGTGATATTTTCACGAGTGGCGCAGCCACGAGTGAAAATGACACTTTCTCACTTCACGAGATGAGATAGAAATGATATTCGGCAAAAACAATGAATTAGTCTGTTTATTATATAATTTGAAGATCATAAAACAGAGCTGTCGGACATCGGAAGGCAACTCCATTTATCATTACTCGGTAAAAAGAAGTTCGATAAAAATAATGCGATATTTAACCGGAAATATTTTTTCGAAAAATATATAATTGAGTGAATGTTAAATGATATCAGATCCACAATATGTTTTTGGTTATAATTAGGTGAAACAAAGGCTCCTTATCTATTTGGAAAGTCAGTTTGACGCGAACGGATACAGTGAGGGAAGCGCTATGTCGGTGTGTCAGATCTCTCGCTTCGTAAATTTATTTGGCGATAAAATGAACAATTATTAACTACAACAACAAGAAATGAACTTCTGGTTGTTTTTCGATATCGAAGGATACATTGTCACTGCAATATTAACAATAACATACCGAAAACATCGTAAAGAGTCGTTTTTCTTCAATCCTAAACAACGCCGTGACGCGAGGCGTGCGTTCGATTTCCTCAAAGGGAGATACCGTATTTCCTCTAATAAGCGCCCGGGCGCTTATTTTTTCAGAACCCCTTTACCCCCCGGCGCTTATTAGAGGTCCGGCGCTTATTGGAGACCCGGCGCTTATTTCTTTCATAGAAAGATTTAAGTTTGTTTTAAGCCGTGTTTACAACGTCCACTTGTAAATGTTTACTTAGGGAGCATTTATCTAATGGTTAGGACCCGGCGCTTATTAGAGACCCGGCGCTTATAAGAGGCCCGGCGCTTATTGGAGGAAATACGGTAATCGTGTTTCAAGGGGAGGTAATAGGTTCTGTCCTACTTTTCTCACCGCAGTGAAAATATGGATTATATTTTCACTGCAGTGAAAATATGACTTTCTACTGCTTTTCTTAAAATATGGATTATATTTTCACTATATAACCCTATATTCCATTGCTAATTATATAATAATTAGAGGATATTTGTCATTTCTTGACAAATACCATGTTTATCTCATCGAGTGAGGAAGAAAGTTTATATTTTCACGAGTGGCGCAGCCACGAGTGATAATATAAAACTTTCTGCCTCACGAGATGAGATGAACATGGTATTTGTCAAGAAAAGACAAATTTTCTATTTATTTTATGATTTAATCGTTGGATTTCTTACAAACTTGAAGCGCATTTACGTTGAGTCGGCCCAAAAGAGAGCCCGTCGCCTAAGCAACAACATGGCATCATGAGCGTGTCATTGCGTCAGAGCATTGTTCGATGACGTCAGATCATTGTTGTTATCAGTCACTAGTGACTGATAACACGTTCCATTGTTATTGTCACTAGTGACTGATAACACGGTTTATTTTCATTGATAGATCTCGGTATTTCACCACCAATCATATAATATAGGATATCTTTTGCTTTGAGTGTGGTATCACTTATATCTCTCATCGAGTGACGGAGTATTTTATGCCTCTGTGGTCGAAAATTTGGTAATTTATGTCCAAAAGGTCTTGACTCGAGAGTTTTCTGGCGACGTCATACCATTGTTCATCGTTACTTGGCGACGGCGATAACGTCGCATTGATTGTAGAAGTGACGTCAAACCATTGTACACATGACGTCATCCCCTCTGTGATATTTTCACTGACTTAAAAAAGTGATATCACACTCAGTGGCGAGATCACTTTTCTAGAAATGAGAAAACTCAGTCTCTCACCGCTTAGCATATAATAAACTTTTATCAACTCGTGTTGATATATTTGATATCAGAAGACACTTGGGTGAGATTCTCTATTTATTATATGATTGAAGGTGAGATACTCTGTTCTATCAGTGAAATATACCCTCTATCTGGCTACAGTGGTGATAACCTTTATCGTCACTCTACTGAGTGGTGATAAACTTTATCACCACCTAGTGACGTCAAGTTCAAGAGTTTGACGTCATGTAACAATGGTTTGACGTCATGAATTCTCCTATGACGTCACACTGTTACTGCGGTGACGGGCTCTTCCAAGCAGCCGCTCAACATGAAATTGGCCTTTTTTGACGTAATTAGAAGGATTTCATCATATAATAAATAGAATATCTGTCAATTCTTGACAAATACCATGTTTATCTCATCTCGTGAGGTAGAAAAGTTAAATATTTTCACTCGTGGCTGCGCCACTTGTGAAAATATAACCTTTCTACCTCACTCGATGAGATAAACATGGTATTAGTCAAGAAAAGACAGATATCCTATATATATCCACGCAATGCCTTTGCTAGCTTTTTATCATTTTGTACATATTATTTTATAGCTAGTATATAGTCTGACATGAGAAATGATGTTCTGAATGATAAATGTAAATGTAAATATCTCAGCGACTATAATTTGGATTTTGATAACATTTTAGACTTGTGTTCAATAGGTATCAGTGTTTAAGGAAATATGATTGGAAAATACTTATTTGTTCATTTAAAGCAATTTACCGTTCGTTTTTATGTGCACTTATCTTTTTGCAGCATGAAACCTCACTTAAATGTGCCTCTTATATCTAAATGCAGAGCAGCCTTTCATTTCTAAAACCAACATTGTCTTAAAGGAATATTCCAATGAAAAATGAAAAAGAGCCTTTTAAAACAATGTTTATGGATAAATCCTTCAACTTTGGCTAATAATTTTTAGCTAAATCACCAAATCTGCAATAAAAATTCAAAGTTGGGAAAAATCAAGTTTACCGGCATTGATGGGGGACGCCATATTGCTATCTCGAAGGGTAAACGAGAGCGAGAAACAACGGGAATATGACGTCAAGACACACCACGAAATTAGGAGACGCCGTTAGATTCAATGGTGGGCGGTGACGGCCCGTCAAATATGAGACTGTAACAACCGTCACGACTTCAGTAAAGACATGCCGGGTCCAGAATATTCTACTTCTATGATGCCCAAAGCAATAAATAAATATTTCTGACCAGCAGACTGCTGCAAAACTTCAGTACAGTTTGGAAAAGATTTCCCATGTGCGGACGTCACAAGGTTTGAACACTGACCACTGTCATTTTTTTAGAATTTTTATAAGCTATAGACACCATACATAAGGTTGAAATAAAGTGTTAAATGACTTTGCTTAACTAAGTGCATTTAAAAAAAAACTAAACGTAACATAGAATAAATATTTATTGATTATATCACTCGAAAAAAAGACCTTATTGACATGATCTTGTCGAAGCGAATCCTAAAAAGCGAATCCGCGATGATGGTGGTATGGTTCGTAATCAAAATGAAATTGTTTATATCAATCAAAACACGTTTGATAAATTTGAAAGATGGCATTTTCTATGTTGGCATTGACTTCTCGTTTTTAATACATAAATCTTGGCTTGTTTGAGGATGAAAATATTTTTCTATTTATTTAGTTGTCGTCGAAACGAAACCAATTTTGATTACGAATCACTGAGGCGCACATGCTGTATGAAATATTATCGGAATGATTGTTAATGATTATGATTCCTTATAGGGCCCGTAAGTAACTCTCGTTCGCTCGGCGAGATTTACCCACTTCCGGTGACAAACACACGTTTCGCTATGGCGTCAGCTGCGTTAAATGAGTTAGGTTTTAGCTTCAGACGGGTCTAAATTTGCACAGAAATCAGATAATTGGTTGTTATGGGTATTTAACAACGTTTTACTTTTTATTTCGCGTTTCAAGAACATTAAGAAATATATATTTAAGCCGTTTACAGTTTTTTTCGACCGTGTAGTAAACGTCATAGATCTAAATCTTATCATAAACAAATTATGACAGGACGTTGATAATCATAATTAATTGAATATATATAAATTATAACCTGATTGTTTTATGGAAAAGACCTCATGTAATCACGATTTCACACATTTCTTTTAAATTATTACTTTTATCCCTTGTACCTTTAGAGTAATGCCCTTTTCATGAGTTTTTACTCTAAATCTACTGTTTTCATTGTACATGAGCACTAGAAATTAAATTTATATTTAAAGGAAATGATAACTCATAAAATTATTAACGTGAAGTTCAATATGCTTAAATATTTAGGCACAATATATTGTTTATTTTGTTTTGGTATATCCATCTAATCCACCACACTACAATAGTACAATGTTTGGTTTCTGAATGTACACTTTTCACTAATAAAATGAAATTAAAGGTAAGTAAAATGCTTGCTCAACGGGATATAATGATTCAAAGAATAATCACTGAATGTATGTTAAAAGACGATCTACAAAATCAGTTGTTTTTGTAAAATTGCAAAAAGATTTATGGTATTATCTTGTTTTCATGATAAGAGAAAAACAGTTACCTTGGCCTTATGAGATTGTCAAGAATAAAAAAAGTATAACATGGATATCTTTAATATTTTACAGAATAAATGTCTAGTGAATTTTCATTCAATCTACATGTACAGTTAGACAATTAAGGTAAGCATGTAATGTTTTGATATGAATATTGAATAAGGAACTGATAACTGGGTAAAACAAATAACCTAAAATAAAAAATATTATACAAAACAAATAAAGCCCTTTTGATAACTTGTCAATAATTTGTACAATTTCTTGTTGTGGGAATTTTTTTTTTCAATCTTCCCAGGCGAAAATACCATAGTATAGTTTCCAAGCCTGAAAGGTCCATTATTTGCATGGAAAATATATTTATCATAGAATTAACTCAAATCATGGTATAGGACTAGAGGTGAAACATATTAAATAATTTCAAGGTAAATTGCATGAATTCAATTCTGCATCACAATTGTACATCAACTTGGAAAGTTGGAATTAGTCCTTACCTCTGTTGAAAAGAACTGATTCTAAGAAAATCACTCAATTTCATTATTTAACTTTTCTCTTAATTCAATTATTTATTGTACAAATAAATAAAATTATTTGTAATACTCAAAGTTGGTTAAGTCCTACAATTATGAAATGGTAAATGAAAGTGGTAAAACTAAGAAATCTTTATAAAAAATAACTTTTGAAAAATCTTTTGGTTTTTGTTGTTGTTTTTTCTGTATACATAAATTATGAATACAACACATTACATGTATATACAACAAGAAGAATTAAAACTGATTTTATTTATAATGAACAGAGTAAAAAACACTACATATACATCAAAATGTGTATGTTTATTGAATTAAAAAATCAATTACATATTTGTACTTAATCTGAAAATTGCTAATTAAATCCTGTTACATAATTGGTATGATAAAAAATACACAGAAATTGCTTATTTTTAAGAATAAATTATTTAATATTGAGATAAACTTACTCAGTAAAAAGCAAAAACAATACTTTTTATGAGCATATTCTGTCTAAAGTTTTAACGTCAAAATATATTTGTTAGTTGAAAAAATACCTAAATGGAATTGTTTTTCCACTTGACTACAGATTTAACTTAATAAACAGTCATATTTCTGTTTAATACACTTCAAATATGATTGATATTATCATTCAATCTATGCTACAAATTTCCCGCAATAAAATCGACTGGGTAACGTGCCACACGTCAAGGCGCGCTATCAGTGTATTTGCGTTGCGCATGAGATCCCCGCAACCAACTGAAGATGTCACCGGAAGCTAGTCACCGGAAAGAACTCAAACGAGACTTACGGGCCCTATTATGTTCACATATCAAACCATGTTTTCCAAAGGTATTTCTGCTAAACAATACGTAACGAAATTAAAATGGAATTATAAGATATCATTAGTAGGCCTATACTAAAACAATCAGGAAGGAAAGGTGTTTTGAATAATATTAAAGATCTATCAACTCATCAGCAAGTAATACAACATATACTCACAAAGTTTCTTTATATCATCGAGTGTTTTTTTTATCTAAGTTGCTATGATGTAGCTGAATAATCCATATTTGTTTGGAGGAACAGTTTTCTCATTATTATATCTTTTAGTAAATAAAATTATTTTAACTTACAACTATGATTTTTTATATTCACAGAAGGATATGATTTTAATGATAACAATGCACAACTTATCACAACGTATGTCTCTTAATTAAACCTTCAAATTCTTTTACAAAATACTAGATTTACGTTATTTGTGCATTTTTTACATTGAATATTCCCTTTTATATTTATTTTTAAATAATACAATGATTCTAACACGTTCATAACAAAAAATGTTTTTCCCTTTTCAAACTGACTAGAGGGTTTTTGAAAATCCACAGATTGAATGTGAAAGAGAGCCAAATTTTTAAAGAAAACCTATCGTAGTAACTCTGTGAAAATAAAATATTAAAAATTATAATTTCTTATTTTTGGAAAGATATAAAAAAAAAAGATATGCAAAGGTCTTAGTGATTGATAATAGGCCTATGTATATAACAGATAAATCATTGATATGCACGTTTGATGTATCAAAATTCAAGGAAACGTTTTCTACTTTGAAAGTGTAAATTTTATATAAAAAGGAGTAGTTATAGAGTACGTCAACATCTTTCAGGTAAACATACCATGTTTTAATCAGAAAAATATACAAAGAACATGACAAGATATAATTCTCTTGATCGTTTTTAAAAACATTTATTTATTTATTTTCTGTGGGTTTTTTTTGGTTATAATTCATATCGTTAATAATACTAGACAAAACCGCATATTAGTCGTAGTTGCTTGTTGAATGATCTATCCGACGACTGGGTCGTTCTGTAGGCACAACGATGTTTTACGTTAACAAAGTGCGCAGCGCACACATTCAGCAGTTCTAGTCAACTCATGGAAACTCCACTGCACAAAGATGTACGGAGTTTATAATGTAAGCTCCTTGCATCGATTTCTTGTGGTGTGTCGATGACGTCACATTTTTAAATAAAATGGCGACCTCCGTCATCGCTCAAAGACGAAGGTTTAAAATTCTGTAAATACTTATCTCGTTCACAGAAAAATTTAATAATTTGTGAGAATGTCTTTTTATAACTCAAACTTTTGCTAGAATTAAGTTGAAATCGTACTGGAATATTAGTCTACAATATAACAGCCAGATATATTTTCTCTCATAAGTACCTGAAAACCGGCTCATCGACCAAAATACTACACCAATTGCACAAAAACATATTAGGCCTATCTCTCGCAATGTAAATTGTTCTCTTCCCGTTGTGTAACAAATTCGAGGCGTATTTTGAAAATATGAACAAATTCTAAAATATTTTATTTGTTCGTCCCATCTCTCCTTAGAGTACGTCCGGGTATTTCCGCTCACTTTTGGACGCGATCTCATATCGACACATCACGATTAGATATAGACCAAATATTTTAATTCAGCCAGGAAAATATGCATTTAAGCTTCATAGATTTAACATTTTTATTAAAAAATACCCTCATTAATTAAAACAATCAGGCAATAACGTCGTAGTTCACGAGTAGGCTAATTCCGATCAGCTGGGGCTAATTCCGCTCACCCCTGTGGGTAATTCCGCTCAGTACCAAACTATTACGTTTTTACACCATAAATGGTATCAATTCATATTTTTACAGTAGTTTCAGTATCAATGTTTATATTTTGTTATTAATAAATTATTCTTTTAGGTACGACCATTTACCAACATGTTTTAAACACTTGGTATTCAAAATGCTTGACTCATTTCCAAAACCAACTTCAAGAATGTACTCTTAAGTTCTTAAGAACTTAAATATATATATATAAATAATACACCAAATTTCCAAATCATTCCAAACTCGATGTTATGATGATAACTGGTGTTTAACTTGTGATCATTCGCATAAACTTGTAACAATTCTGAAAACAAATAGGCCTAATTATTCAATTCACATGAATATTTTTGGACAATTTCAGATGCATGATTTGAGTTTAAAGGTCAACTTAAAGTTTCTATTACAAAACAATGTAGGCGTAAGGCTATAATTAAACTTCAAGCAAAAGCCGAAGCTAAGCATGACCTGTCAATTTATGTCTAAGTTGTACAACAGAGAGCAAAGAGTCTGATGCAGGTTGAATTTGTTGCTTAATTATATCTATTGTCTATTTGATCTATCTTCCTCTTATGATATACATGTATGGTTACGGTTAGCCTATATCAAATTGAGATGTTACGAAAATATGATTAGAAATACTATTGTGATTTTTATCAAATAATTCTAAATTCACCTGCAATTGTAAATGATAACTTCTTGAACGTCTATTTATTCAAGAAAATTATTAGCAAGGGAAGAATGACGTCATATCTTATTGTGAGCGGAATTAAACTACTTCCAATTATCGTCAAAAATAATGGAGGCTAATTCCGCTCACATCAAATTCATAGATTTTTCATTATATCCAAAAATAACTGTATGAAAGCCACATCGCAAAGGATATCTTGGAGTATTTTATTGCTCATTTAAACATTTAGCACCACTCAAGTTTATGTTGATTTATCAATGAGTGCCGATTGGGTTTGACTGACTGCCAACATCCAACGGCCATCAATCTGATAGAAATGGCGAAAAGGAAACCGCGGGAAAACAAAACTTTAGTTTTCTTGAATTATTCAAATTATTACAATTAAGAAAATGTTGTTGCATGTCATGAATAACAAAATATTGAAATGAAGTTGTGAAATATGCAAAGTATACACAAAAACAAAACAAATTTTATTTGTAATGACAGATTTTATGTTACCGAGCGGAATTACCTCATGAGCGGAATTACCCGGACGTACTCTAACGGGCGGGTAATAAAAATAGAATACTTAACAACGTTAGTTTAATATAATAAATTGTTTTATTAAACGAGTGTTTCAAAAACGACACCGAGTTTAATATTGTTTATTTTTATATATAGTACTGATGAAGTCCTCTTCTAAATGACAATCCGCCAGTTTGAGGAAAGGATATTTGATACTTTAGTGTTTGGTTGCAACAATTTCTAGACAGTCGTTGGGTGAAGCCTACCAACGTCCATGGTAGGGGGAATATTTTCAGTCATGTTTTCATTTCTGACCCGTGTCGGCTAAAGTATCGCGCAAACGCACCATTGGGCTTTACTGCAGATTTGGCATATCCCGGTCTCGCCCTGAATTTTAGACTTCCGGGTTGTGATAGAAGTTTGACAGTTGCAGCTGGACTATCAATGTTTGTGTGTGTAAATTAACCACACGCCTGTTATGTAGGTAGGTACATGGAATGAATTTTTTTGGGGTTTTATTTATGAATTCGAAATTGGAATGTAGTACTAAACTAGATTGCAATTGAGAAATTAGCACTGTCTTTCCTGTTATATAATTTTACAGACAAAGCTAAAGGCGATCAATGATAATTGTCCTTTCTACTTATTAGTGATCTCATAACAGAGGACAATCTCATCCAAGTGTCTTCTGTAATCAATTATGTCAAACGAATAACAAATATCCGAGACTTGCTTGAAGATATGTTTTAAGTTTATCAGCGAGTGCTCATAGTCATATATTTAGTATCAGGAGAGGACGAGGGTGAGATTCTATTTATCATCCAAAATAGTTTTTCCATTAAGTTTGAATGAAAATCATACATTTCTGAACACTGCACTGACTTAATTCCCAACATAGTGATGTCATTACATTCTGACGTCATCAAGTATATCAGGTTCGGGACACCCCGGAAATCAGATATAATCTCTATTATCTATTTTACCGAAATAGGTGAAAAAAGGAACTGTTTGGACAACAAAAACATTGATTTTCACCGCTACGCTCTTCTGTAATAACTGGCGAAAGTTTACCCAGGCAAGTTTTCATGCACATGTGTACCCGTTAGAATATATATTAGTCTAAAAGTCTGGAATTTGCCCCTTTTTCTGTGCCTTGCCAAATACAAATATCGGCAAACTCGTCATTTTGCGAGTATTCTTTACTTTATCACTTTCCTAAGTATATGTTTATATTGCTTTGTGAGTTTGTGTTTTAAACTTCACCAAACTGAAAACAGACATTAATTCAGTTTTTTTATGTCCATTCAGGTCTTTTTTGCATCTTGTTTTCGGTGATATCAGCAATGATATCTGATTTGGGGGGTGTCTTGAACTTGTTTAAGATGTCATAGCATTGTGATGCTATTGATTGATGATGCAAGTGTTACTTTAGCCTGAGTAAAATCATTTTTGGTGTGGGTGACAAAATTTTCATGTTTCAATATTTCAAGATTTTTCATAAGTTATTATCCCCTGCAACAACGAAGTTGCGGGGGGTATTAAAATGGGTACCGTCCGTCCGTCACACTTTGTGTCCGTTACACTTTGTGTCCGGCTCATAACTTTGTAACTAATAAACCATTTCAATTCAAATTCGTCATGGAAATGAAGAAACATGTAATAATGTGTCATGAGTAAAAAATTTCTGAAAATCTACATAAAATATTAGGATTTTGGAGAAAAAGTGGTAAATTTGTAAGAAATCTGTTACAAGTCCCGTCCGGCTCACAACTTCTAAACTAATCATCACATATTGATCAAATTTGATATGGAGATACATAATCACCTAAAGGTGTGCCATGAAGAACAATTTTGAAAATATTTTTATAAAATGTTGCCTTTTTTGGCCAAAAATGAGGACTGTTGGAAAACTGTTACAAGTCCTGTCCGGCTTATAACTTCTTAACTAATCATCAGGTATTGATAAAATTTGATATGAAGATACAAAATCATAGGAAGGTGTGTCATGAAGAACAATTTTGAAAATATTTTTATAAAAGTTTGCTTTTTTGGCAAAAAATTAGAACTCTGATAGAAAACTGTTACAAGTCCTGTCCGGCCCACAACTTCTAAACTAATCATCACATATTGATTAAATTTGATATGGAGATACATTCTCATCTGAAGGTGTGTCACGAAGAACAATTTTGAAAATATGTTTGTTTACATATGATCGAATTGATCTTGGAGATCCAAATACATAGATTTTTTGTTTGGTTTTAATTTTGTCATGTTACTCAAATTATGCCCAACAGTGAACATAAAGTTGGTATAATTAAGTTTTTGCTGATTAGAACAGTTTCATCATCATCTTCAGTGTACAACACACCCAGTATCTTCAGTGTACAACTCACACAGTATCTTCAGTGTACAACACACCCTGTATCTTCAGTGTACAACACACACAGTATCTTCAGTGTACAACACACCCAGTATCCTCAGTGTACTACTCACACAGTATCCTCAGTGTACAACACACCCAGTATCCTCAGTGTACAACACACACAGTATCTTCAGTGTACAACACACACAGTATCTTCAGTGTACAACTCACACAGTATCTTCAGTGTACAACACATCCAGTATCCTCAGTGTACAACACACCCAGTATCCTCAGTGTACAACACACACAGTATCTTCAGTGTACAACACACACAGTATCTTCAGTGTACAACTCACACAGTATCTTCAGTGTACAACACATCCAGTATCCTCAGTGTACAACACACCCAGTATCCTCAGTGTACAACACACCCAGTATCCTCAGTGTACAACACACCCAGTATCCTCAGTGTACAACACACCCAGTATCTTCAGTGTACAACTCACCCAGTATCCTCAGTGTACAACACACCCAGTATCCTCAGTGTACAACACACCCAGTATCTTCAGTGTACAACACACCCAGTATCCTCAGTGTACAACACACCCAGTATCCTCAGTGTACAACTCACCCAGTATCCTCAATGTACAACACATCCAGTATCCTCAGTGTACAACACACCCAGTATCCTCAGTGTACAACACACCCAGTATCCTCAGTGTACAACACACCCAGTATCTTCAGTGTACAACACACCCAGTATCCTCAGTGTACAACACACCCAGTATCTTCAGTGTACAACACACCCAGTATCCTCAGTGTACAACACACCCAGTATCCTCAGTGTACAACACACCCAGTATCCTCAGTGTACAACACACCCAGTATCCTCAGTGTACAACACACCCAGCATCCTCAGTGTACAACACACCCAGTATCTTCAGTGTACAACACATCCAGTATCCTCAGTGTACAACACACCCAGTATCCTCAGTGTACAACACACCCAGTATCCTCAGTGTACAACACACCCAGTATCCTCAGTGTTCAACACCCAGTATCCTCAGTGTACAACACACCCAGTATCTTCAGTGTACAACTCACCCAGTATCCCCAGTGTACAACACACCCAGTATCCTCAGTGTACAACACACCCAGTATCTTCAGTGTACAACACACCCAGTATCTTCAGTGTACAACACACCCAGTATCTTCAGTGTACAACTCACCCAGTATCCTCAGTGTACAACACACCCAGTATCCTCAGTGTACAACACACCCAGTATCTTCAGTGTACAACACATCCAGTATCTTCAGTGTACAACACACACAGTATCTTCAGTGTACAACACACACAGTATCTTCAGTGTACAACTCACACAGTATCTTCAGTGTACAACTCACACAGTATCCTCAGTGTACAACACACCCAGTATCTTCAGTGTACAACTCACACAGTATCCTCAGTGTACAACTCACACAGTATCCTCAGTGTACAACTCACACAGTATCCTCAGTGTACAACTCACACAGTATCTTCAGTGTACAACACACCCAGTATCCTCAGTGTACAACACACCCACTATCTTCAGTGTACAACACACACAGTATCCTCAGTGTACAACACACCCAGTATCTTCAGTGTACAACTCACCCAGTATCCTCAGTGTACAACACACCCAGTATCTTCAGTGTACAACACATCCAGTATCTTCAGTGTACAACACATCCAGTATCTTCAGTGTACAACTCACACAGTATCTTCAGTGTACAACACACCCAGTATCTTCAGTGTACAACACACACAGTATCCTCAGTGTACAACACACCCAGTATCCTCAGTGTACAACACACACAGTATCTTCAGTGTACAACACACACAGTATCCTCAGTGTACAACACACCCAGTATCTTCAGTGTACAACACACACAGTATCTTCAGTGTACAACACACCCAGTATCTTCAGTGTACAACACACCCAGTATCCTCAGTGTACAACACACCCAGTATCCTCAGTGTACAACACACCCAGTATCTTCAGTGTACAACACATCCAGTATCTTCAGTGTACAACACACCCAGTATCCTCAGTGTACAACACACACAGTATCCTCAGTGTACAACACACACAGTATCCTCAGTGTACAACTCACACAGTATCTTCAGTGTACAACATACACAGTATCTTCAGTGTACAACACACCCAGTATCCTCAGTGTACAACACACCCAGTATCCTCAGTGTACAACACACCCAGTATCCTCAGTGTACAACCCACCCAGTATCTTCAGTGTACAACACACCCAGTATCTTCAGTGTACAACACACCCAGTATCCTCAGTGTACAACACACCCAGTATCTTCAGTGTACAACACACCCAGTGTCTTCAGTGTACAACACATCCAGTATCTTCAGTGTACAACACACCCAGTGTCTTCAGTGTACAACACACCCAGTATCCTCAGTGTACAACACACACAGTATCCTCAGTGTACAACACACACAGTATCCTCAGTGTACAACTCACACAGTATCTTCAGTGTACAACACACACAGTATCTTCAGTGTACAACACACACAGTATCTTCAGTGTACAACACATCCAGTATCTTCAGTGTACAACACACCCAGTATCCTCAGTGTACAACACACACAATATCCTCAGTGTACAACACATCCAGTATCATCAGTGTACAACACACACATTATCCTCAGTGTACAACACATCCAGTATCTTCAGTGTACAACACACACATTATCCTCAGTGTACAACACACCCAGTATCTTCAGTGTACAACACACCCTGTATCTTCAGTGTACAACACACCCAGTATCCTCAGTGTACAACCCACCCAGTATCTTCAGTGTACAACACACCCAGTATCTTCAGTGTACAACACACCCAGTATCCTCAGTGTACAACACACCCAGTATCCTCAGTGTACAACACACCCAGTATCCTCAGTGTACAACACACCCAGTATCTTCAGTGTACAACACACCCAGTATCTTCAGTGTACAACACACCCAGTATCTTCAGTGTACAACTCACACAGTATCCTCAGTGTACAACACACCCAGTATCCTCAGTGTACAACACACCCAGTATCCTCAGTGTACAACACACCCAGTATCCTCAGTGTACAACACACCCAGTATCTTCAGTGTACAACACATCCAGTATCCTCAGTGTACAACACACCCAGTATCTTCAGTGTACAACTCACCCAGTATCCTCAGTGTACAACTCACACAGTATCTTCAGTGTACAACACACCCAGTATCTTCAGTGTACAACACACACATTATCCTCAGTGTACAACACACCCAGTATCCTCAGTGTACAACACACCCAGTATCCTCAGTGTACAACTCACCCAGTATCTTCAGTGTACAACACACCCAGTATCTTCAGTGTAGAACTCACCCACTATCTTCAGTGTACAACACACCCAGTATCTTCAGTGTAGAACTCACCCACTATCTTCAGTGTACAACACACCCAGAATCTTCAGTGTACAACTCACATAGTATCTTCAGTGTACAACTCACACAGTATCCTCAGGGAACATTATGCTTATATCTCTGATTATATTTGATCAACATTTTACGTCTTAAAGAAATACATTGATTTAGATAGTTAAGGTTTAATGTGTTTGTGTTTAATGTTGATCCTGATTTCAAAATTCAAAACATGTAACTGAAAGCTTGGCATGATTATGTACACCTGAGGCTGGGTTGCCATAGCTAAGTTGCTATAGTCAAGCATCATCTGGGACAGCTTAATGTAGGGCGACTCACAGTGCACCAGTCAGTGTATACATGGGATTGGTCTCACGACCTTACATCCTCGGTAGGTGTGACGGTCTGGTTTGCCTTCTATGATTACTTGTCAGCGGTCTTCTTGTTGGTATGTTGATACAAATATATATTTATCCACTTCTGTAATGATCTGCTCCATCAGCTTGTGATACTTGACGCCTAGAGCTGTGCTGAACATGAAGCATTCAATCACAACATTGACACAGGAATCTAAATCACACACAAACATGTACCCATCCATTCCTGAGTAACATTACTGCATGTATTTCAGAAATCCGAGAGCCAAGCAAGAGAGGTGTCAGTCTGTCTGTCTGTCTGTCTGCTCATACGTACATCTGTTTCTCTAGCTAGGTAAGTACCTGATATATCTACAATGTTCCATAAAAACTTTGTCAACCTTATCTGATAGCAAAGACAATTTTTCCCATCTATTTTGATTTAGAATATGATACAGCACTTACTTATAATATGTAAATTATTAGTTACCGGTATATATTATATCACATGATATTATAGAAAAAATACAATCTGTTTGTTTTTTATTGTATCGCAGATGAGCATCCTTTAAAATAATTTTTCCCCAAGGATTAGACAATATTGAAAACAAACATCATATTTTGCAGTCGGCAAAACTTCTTTCAGCCAACACTTTTAGGCTATTGCTATTGTTTACAGTAATGAGTCAAGCGGACCCTTACTTACCTGCCATTTAATGACTACACGAACAAGGAACACAGCCTTGATAGAATGACATTAGGTTAGTTGCACATAGAAATTTACTACATGTGATTGAGGTTTTTTTTCTATTTTTCTAGCGGCTTTTACAGTGGGCTCTAAAGCAAGTTTATCAATGAGACTAAAGGATATGTCATGGTAATTTGTATTTGCAAATGATGAGATATTTGATATATAACATGTCATTTCTCTAAAAGAAATAATAAAACGGTAAGTAACCCAAAAAGGGGTGTTTTTCCTTTTTTCCCATGATGTAGCATTATTTCACGCTTATATAACTCATGAAATACTTAGCGCATTTCAACAATTTATTTATCAGAATAAAGAGAGTAAGGAACGATCTTTTATTCAATGTAAAGTTTGTGCACATGTGAAGAAAACTTTTCACAAAGCGAGTGCCGCACAAACAGTTACTTTCTTCGTTTGTTGAACTGTGCAGCAATTTTATTACATCCCTTCCTTTCTTGCTCAATAATTTTTTAGCCGCTCAGCACTTTTTATAATTTTTATATCACAATGAAGACAAAAGAATTGTCATTGTTTCCATATAAAATTTTTATTTTTGCACGCTTTAACAAAGGAATGGTCGCAATTATCAGAATTTGTTTTCAAATAGCAGGGGGTAAGCTGCTTTCACAATTCCTGTATTCCGAACCAATCAATGTATTTTTAGCTCACCTTTACAAAGTAAATGTGAGCTTATGTCATGGCGCTTCGTCCGTCGTCCGTCTGTCTGTCCGTCTGTCCGTCCGTCCGTCTGTCCGTCCGTAAACTTTCACGAAAAAGACTACTCCTCCTAAACGAATTCAGATATCATTCTGAAATTGTAGTATGTTGTACCCATGGCGATTCCCCACAGAAAGGTAGACGTTTCAGTTTTGAGAATCCAAGATGGCCGCCATGACAGCCATATTGAATTTTCAATTAGATTTCATGAAAAAGACTACTCCTTCTAAACGAATACAGATATTATTCGGAAATTGTATTATGTTATACCCATGGTGATTCCTCACAGAAAGGTAGACGTTTCAGTTTTGAGAATCCAAGATGGCAGCCATGACAGCCATATTGAATTTTCAATTAGATTTCATGAAAAAGACTACTCCTTCTAAACGAATACAGATATCATTCTGAAATTGTAGTATGTTATACCTATGGTGATTCCTCACAGAAAGGTAGACGTTAAAGTTTTGAGAATCCAATATGGCCGCCATGGCAGCCATATTGAATTTTCAATTAGATTTCATGACAAAGACTATTTCTCCTAAACCAATCTAGATATCATTTTTATATTGTAGTATGTTATACCTATAGTGATTCCGCACAGAAAGGTAGACGTTTCAGTTTTGAGAATCCAAGATGGCCGCAATAGCAGCCATATTGACTTTTCAGCTGCAGATGACACATCATTATTATTAAATTTTAAGCTTTCATCAAGTGATCACTGGCACCATATAAATTCTCTAATTTGAACTTACTAATCATAATATTATCTTAAATATGGAATATTTAAGATTGTCGTGCAAGTTGTTCTATATTTTTAAGTGTTTCTGAAAAAAATTAAGATGAAAGACAAACATAATTGATTAATTTGTTTAAAATCTTTATGGCAACTAGCTGCAAAAACCAAATCACATTAAACATGTTAAATTTTAAACAATGTTATCTCCCTTATATTCCTTTAAATACCACACATAAGGGGTCAACCAGAGTTCAGATATTCCACTATGCTGTCTAATACACATCCCAAGGCAGGCTGCTGGCATCACAGTGTCAGCTGCTAGTCTGTTGCATAATCAACCTGACCCAATTGATATGGTAGAGCATTATGCTATATGGCCATGGCCCATGTGTATGCAATAAAAGTTATGGACTTGTATTCTCATGACAGTGATATGTTCTTTCTAAGAATAACAACTTACACAAAACTTGTCTACAATAAGCTTTGTGTTTAGCAATCTACATGATAAGTTGATGTGGAATAAATATGCAGATGAAAATCAAAAAGGGTTTAGTAAGAAAAGTAAGGAAATTTGATTTATCATATCTCTCTGTTGATTTGACAATGCAAAAATGTTTACCATTATAGTACTGTAGGAGTGTTAAATAAATTGATACTTTAATGAAAGACATCTCATGTAAATATTATGTGAACAAAATAAACGTGTCTTATGCATTGCTGTGTTTATGACTTTCCTCTCAATCAGTCATTCATTTTCCTTGAAAAATCTGTACTTTTGGGATTCTCAATATCCCATGCAGCATAACCATCAGTGAAATAATCTTGAAATCATATTAATGATTCACTACAAAACAAATGTAAGTGGCCACCATCCTGTAAGTAATGAATGACATTTAAATGGATACACCTAAACCAATCAAGATATCATAATGAAATTAATACGGATGCCCACATAAAAGTAGCATTTTGAAGATTAAAAAGTACAAGATGATCACCAATTCAGCCATAGATATACAAAAAAGTTATACAAAAACCTACTGCTTGTTAACTTATCATGATTATATCATTCGTGTATTAATGTTTGTTCAAGCTCTAGTCGTTTCCAAAAGAAAACTAGTATTTTAAAAGATAAAAAAATCATGATGGCAGCCATAATCAATTATATAAAAGATGGTTACATGTATAATTAAACCATTTTACCACATCATTCATTTTAAGGTGAGCTTCTGTACCCTCGGTACTTTTATTATAATTTTTTATCGTAAAGACACAAGAATTATCTCAAATCTGGTTTATAGTTTGCATATTCGCAATGAAAAAAAGACCTGTAGTGAGTAAGACAAATATCGCAAATATGTGATTATCAATGTCTGTTTTCAATAGCTGATGGTATCCTATTTTCTTATATCATTTCTTCTGAACTATGCTACACATTGTAACATCATTTGTATGATCATGAAGAGGAAGAATAAATGCCCTTCGATCCCATATAAAATTTATATTTGTACCCATAATAGTAAGCATTATCAAGCTCGAAATAAAGACAATTTTCGTATGCGTGACAGTGAATTTTACAGCGAGTCTAACATTTTCGTCTGCACGTGCTCGGGCCACATGAGTGCCCCAGAGGGATTCTTTCGCTTATTACTCTATACACCGCGGAACGTTTTCACGCAAAATCACCCAATTACTTTGGCAACGTATATCTTTCGTTCAGGACGGCGTATTCTAATGAAAAAATATCACCATTAAGACCATGAAATTATCTCTATGTTCGTATATTATTTGCATATGCGAGTTCAGTATTTATATGACTTTTTGAGCTTTAACATAAAGACAAATATCAAATCGTTGTAATAATCGTTCTAAAGAATTCCTCGAAATAATTTTTATGTGGTTGTGAAGCAGAAAATTCAGTGATTTCTACTGTAGTAATACGGCGCATGCGTGGTCACAATTTATTGAATAATGGCGGTCGAAATGAAGACAAATTAAGTCTTTACTTTCGATATCGCAACCATGTGATAGAAATTCCATTGAAAGTTTGGGATACATATTGGCCATTTATTTACGGGATTGGCGACCTAGAATTGTAAGTTACGAACTTTTTAATCCTCCTTTCGCGATGTAAATATGCCATGTCTAGTAAAAACGCACGCGCTTCGCCTCAGAAAATAATTCAGCCAGCAGAGCTAACCAGCATATAACAGTGGCTGGCACCGTACAAGAGAATTCAGCCACAGTGCCTTGTAGAGCATATAAAGTATTCAGCGTCGTGAGGGTTAATCTGACTGATGTTTGTGCTGCAGGAGTTCAGGATGTTATGACTATAGCAGAATGTGACTGTTGATGTCTGATGCAGGAGTCCAGGATGTTATGACTATAGCAGAATGTGACTGTTGATGTCTGATGCAGGAGTCCAGGTTGTTATATATGTAACAGAATGTGACTGTTGATGTTTGTGCTGCAGGAGTCCAGGTTGTTATGTATGTAGCAGAATGTGACTGTTGATGTCTGATGCAGGAGTCCAGGTTGTTTTGTATGTAGCAGAATGTGACTGTTGATGTTTGTGCTGCAGGAGTCCAGGTTGTTATGTATGTAGCAGAATGTGACTGTTGATGTCTGATGCAGGAGTCCAGGATATTATGTATGTAGCAGAATGTGACTGTTGATGTCTGATGCAGGAGTCCAGGTTGTTTTGTAAGTAGCAGAATGTGACTGTTGATGTCTGATGCAGGAGTCCAGGTTGTTATATATGTAGCAGAACGTGACTGTTGATGTCTGATGCAGGAGTCCAGGTTGTTTTGTATGTAGCAGAATGTGACTGTTGATGTCTGATGCAGGAGTCCAGGATGTTTTGTATGTAGCAGAATGTGACTGTTGATGTCTGATGCAGGAGTCCAGGATGTTTTGTATGTAGCAGAATGTGACTGTTGATGTCTGATGCAGGAGTCCAGGTTGTTATATATGTAGCAGAATGTGACTGTTGATGTCTGATGCAGGAGTCCAGGTTGTTATATATGTAGCAGAATGTGACTGTTGATGTCTGATGCATGAGTCCAGGTTGTTTTGTATGTAGCAGAATGTGACTGTTGATGTCTGATGCAGGAGTCCAGGTTGTTTTGTATGTAGCAGAATGTGACTGTTGATGTCTGATGCAGGAGTCCAGGTTGTGATGTATGTAGCAGAATGTGACTGTTGATGTCTGATGCAGGAGTCCAGGTTGTTTTGCATGTAGCAGAATGTGACTGTTGATGTCTGATGCAGGAGTCCAGGTTGTTATATATGTAGCAGAATGTGACTGTTGATGTCTGATGCAGGAGTCCAGGTTGTTTTGTATGTAGCAGAATGTGACTGTTGATGTCTGATGCAGGAGTCCAGGTTGTTTTGTATGTAGCAGAATGTGACTGTTGATGTCTGATGCAGGAGTCCAGGTTGTTTTGTATGTAGCAGAATGTGACTGTTGATGTCTGATGCAGGAGTCCAGGTTGTTTTGTATGTAGCAGAATGTGACTGTTGATGTCTGATGCAGGAGTCCAGGTTGTTTTGTATGTAGCAGAATGTGACTGTTGATGTCTGATGCAGGAGTCCAGGTTGGTTTATATGTAGCAGAATGTGACTGTTAATGTCTGATGCAGGAGTCCAGGTTGTTATATATGTAGCAGAATGTGACTGTTGATGTCTGATGCAGGAGTCCAGGTTGTTTTGTATGTAGCAGAATGTGACTTGATGTCTGATGCAGGAGTCCAGGTTGTTATATATGTAGCAGAATGTGACTGTTGATGTCTGCTGCAGGAGTCCAGGTTGTGATGTATATAGCAGAATGTGACTGTTGATGTCTGATGCAGGAGTCCAGGTTGTGATGTATGTAGCAGAATGTGACTGTTGATGTCTGATGCAGGAGTCCAGGTTGTTTTGTATGTAGCAGAATGTGACTGTTGATGTCTGATGCAGGAGTCCAGGTTGTTATATATATGTAGCAGAATGTGACTGTTGATGTCTGATGCAGGAGTCAAGGTTGTTATATATGTAGCAGAATGTGACTGTTGACGTCTGATGCAGGAGTCCAGGTTGTTTTGTATGTAGCAGAATGTGACTGTTGACGTCTGATGCAGGAGTCCAGGTTGTTATGTATGTAGCAGAATGTGACTGTTGATGTCTGATGCAGGAGTCCAGGTTGTTTTGTATGTAGGAGAATGTGACTTGATGTCTGATGCAGGAGTCCTGGTTGTTATATATGTAGCAGAATGTGACTGTTGATGTCTGATGCAGGAGTCCAGGTTGTTTTGTATGTAGCAGAATGTGACTGTTGACGTCTGATGCAGGAGTCCAGGTTGTTATGTATGTAGCAGAATGTGACTGTTGATGTCTGATGCAGGAGTCCAGGTTGTTTTGTATGTAGGAGAATGTGACTTGATGTCTGATGCAGGAGTCCAGGTTGTTTTGTATGTAGCAGAATGTGACTGTTGATGTCTGATGCAGGAGTCCAGGTTGTTATGTATGTAGCAGAATGTGACTGTTGATGTCTGATGCAGGAGTCCAGGTTGTTATGTATGTAGCAGAATGTGACTGTTGATGTCTGATGCAGGAGTCCAGGTTGTTTTGTATGTAGGAGAATGTGACTTGATGTCTGATGCAGGAGTCCAGGTTGTTTTGCATGTAGCAGAATGTGACTGTTGATGTTTGTGCTGCAGGAGTCCAGGTTGTTATATATGTAGCAGAATGTGACTGTTGATGTCTGATGCAGGAGTCCTGGTTGTTATATATGTAGCAGAATGTGACTGTTGATGTCTGATGCAGGAGTCCAGGTTGTTTTGTATGTAGCAGAATGTGACTGTTGATGTCTGATGCAGGAGTCCAGGTTGTTTTGTATGTAGCAGAATGTGACTGTTGATGTCTGATGCAGGAGTCCAGGTTGTTTTGTATGTAGCAGAATGTGACTGTTGATGTTTGTGCTGCAGGAGTCCAGGTTGTTATGTATGTAGCAGAATGTGACTGTTGATGTCTGATGCAGGAGTCCTGGTTGTTATATATGTAGCAGAATGTCACTGTTGATGTCTGATGCAGGAGTCCTGGTTGTTTTGTATGTAGCAGAATGTGACTGTTGATGTCTGATGCAGGAGTCCAGGTTGTTATATATATGTAGCAGAATGTGACTGTTGATGTCTGATGCAGGAGTCAAGGTTGTTATATATGTAGCAGAATGTGACTGTTGACGTCTGATGCAGGAGTCCAGGTTGTTTTGTATGTAGCAGAATGTGACTGTTGACGTCTGATGCAGGAGTCCAGGTTGTTATGTATGTAGCAGAATGTGACTGTTGATGTCTGATGCAGGAGTCCAGGTTGTTTTGTATGTAGGAGAATGTGACTTGATGTCTGATGCAGGAGTCCTGGTTGTTATATATGTAGCAGAATGTGACTGTTGATGTCTGATGCAGGAGTCCAGGTTGTTTTGTATGTAGCAGAATGTGACTGTTGACGTCTGATGCAGGAGTCCAGGTTGTTATGTATGTAGCAGAATGTGACTGTTGATGTCTGATGCAGGAGTCCAGGTTGTTTTGTATGTAGGAGAATGTGACTTGATGTCTGATGCAGGAGTCCAGGTTGTTTTGTAAGTAGCAGAATGTGACTGTTGATGTCTGATGCAGGAGTCCAGGTTGTTATGTATGTAGCAGAATGTGACTGTTGATGTCTGATGCAGGAGTCCTGGTTGTTATATATGTAGCAGAATGTGACTGTTGATGTCTGATGCAGGAGTCCAGGTTGTTTTGTATGTAGGAGAATGTGACTTGATGTCTGATGCAGGAGTCCAGGTTGTTATGTATGTAGCAGAATGTGACTGTTGATGTCTGATGCAGGAGTCCAGGTTGTTTTGTATGTAGGAGAATGTGACTTGATGTCTGATGCAGGAGTCCAGGTTGTTATGTATGTAGCAGAATGTGACTGTTGATGTCTGATGCAGGAGTCCAGGTTGTTTTGTATGTAGGAGAATGTGACTTGATGTCTGATGCAGGAGTCCTGGTTGTTATATATGTAGCAGAATGTGACTGTTGATGTCTGATGCAGGAGTCCAGGTTGTTTTGTATGTAGGAGAATGTGACTTGATGTCTGATGCAGGAGTCCAGGTTGTTATGTATGTAGCAGAATGTGACTGTTGATGTCTGATGCAGGAGTCCAGGTTGTTTTGTATGTAGCAGAATGTGACTGTTGATGTCTGATGCAGGAGTCCAGGTTGTTTTGTATGTAGCAGAATGTGACTGTTGATGTCTGATGCAGGAGTCCAGGTTGTTTTGTATGTAGCAGAATGTGACTGTTGATGTTTGTGCTGCAGGAGTCCAGGTTGTTATGTATGTAGCAGAATGTGACTGTTGATGTCTGATGCAGGAGTCCTGGTTGTTATATATGTAGCAGAATGTGACTGTTGATGTCTGATGCAGGAGTCCAGGTTGTTTTGTATGTAGCAGAATGTGACTGTTGATGTCTGATGCAGGAGTCCAGGTTGTTTTGTATGTAGCAGAATGTGACTGTTGATGTCTGATGCAGGAGTCCAGGTTGTTATGTATGTAGCAGAATGTGACTGTTGATGTCTGATGCAGGAGTCCAGGTTGTTTTGTATGTAGGAGAATGTGACTTGATGTCTGATGCAGGAGTCCTGGTTGTTATATATGTAGCAGAATGTGACTGTTGATGTCTGATGCAGGAGTCAAGGTTGTTATATATGTAGCAGAATGTGACTGTTGACGTCTGATGCAGGAGTCCAGGTTGTTTTGTATGTAGCAGAATGTGACTGTTGACGTCTGATGCAGGAGTCCAGGTTGTTATGTATGTAGCAGAATGTGACTGTTGATGTCTGATGCAGGAGTCCAGGTTGTTTTGTATGTAGGAGAATGTGACTTGATGTCTGATGCAGGAGTCCTGGTTGTTATATATGTAGCAGAATGTGACTGTTGATGTCTGATGCAGGAGTCCAGGTTGTTTTGTATGTAGCAGAATGTGACTGTTGACGTCTGATGCAGGAGTCCAGGTTGTTATGTATGTAGCAGAATGTGACTGTTGATGTCTGATGCAGGAGTCCAGGTTGTTTTGTATGTAGGAGAATGTGACTTGATGTCTGATGCAGGAGTCCAGGTTGTTTTGTATGTAGCAGAATGTGACTGTTGATGTCTGATGCAGGAGTCCAGGTTGTTATGTATGTAGCAGAATGTGACTGTTGATGTCTGATGCAGGAGTCCAGGTTGTTTTGTATGTAGGAGAATGTGACTGTTGATGTCTGATGCAGGAGTCCAGGTTGTTTTGTATGTAGCAGAATGTGACTGTTGATGTCTGATGCAGGAGTCCAGGTTGTTTTGTATGTAGCAGAATGTGACTGTTGATGTCTGATGCATGAGTCCAGGTTGTTTTGTATGTAGCAGAATGTGACTGTTGATGTCTGATGCAGGAGTCCAGGTTGTTTTGTATGTAGCAGAATGTGACTGTTGATGTCTGATGCAGGAGTCCAGGTTGTGATGTATGTAGCAGAAAGTGACTGTTGATGTCTGATGCAGGAGTCCAGGTTGTTTTGCATGTAGCAGAATGTGACTGTTGATGTCTGATGCAGGAGTCCAGGTTGTTTTATATGTAGCAGAATGTGACTGTTGATGTCTGATGCAGGAGTCCAGGTTGTTATATATGTAGCAGAATGTGACTGTTGACGTCTGATGCAGGAGTCCAGGTTGTTTTGTATGTAGCACAATGTGACTGTTGACGTCTGATGCAGGAGTCCAGGTTGTTATGTATGTAGCAGAATGTGACTTGATGTCTGATGCAGGAGTCCAGGTTGTTATATATGTAGCAGAATGTGACTGTTGATGTCTGATGCAGGAGTCCAGGTTGTTATATATGTAGCAGAATGTGACTGTTGATGTCTGATGCAGGAGTCCAGGTTGTTTTGTATGTAGCAGAATTTGACTGTTGATGTTTGTGCTGCAGGAGTCCAGGTTGTTATATATGTAGGAGAATGTGACTTGATGTCTGATGCAGGAGTCCAGGTTGTTATATATGTAGCAGAATGTGACTGTTGATGTCTGATGCAGGAGTCCAGGTTGTTTTGTATGTAGCAGAATGTGACTTTTGATGTCTGATGCAGGAGTCCAGGTTGTTTTGTATGTAGCAGAATGTGACTGTTGATGTCTGCTGCAGGAGTCCAGGTTGTTTTGTATGTAGCAGAATGTGACTGTTGATGTTTGTGCTGCAGGAGTCCAGGTTGTTTTATATGTAGCAGAATGTGACTGTTGACATCTGATGCAGGAGTCCAGGTTGTTATATATGTAGCAGAATGTGACTTGATGTCTGATGCAGGAGTCCAGGTTGTTTTGTATGTAGCAGAATGTGACTGTTGATGTCTGATGCAGGAGTCCAGAATGTTATGTATGTAGCAGAATGTGACTGTTGATGTCTGATGCAGGAGTCCAGGTTGTTATATATGTAGCAGAATGTGACTGTTGATGTCTGATGCAGGAGTCCAGGTTGTTTTGTATGTAGCAGAATGTGACTGTTGATGTCTGATGCAGGAGTCCTGGTTGTTATATATGTAGCAGAATGTGACTGTTGATGTCTGATGCAGGAGTCCAGGTTGTTTTGTATGTAGGAGAATGTGACTTGATGTCTGATGCAGGAGTCCAGGTTGTTTTGCATGTAGCAGAATGTGACTGTTGATGTTTGTGCTGCAGGAGTCCAGGTTGTTTTATATGTAGCAGAATGTGACTGTTGATGTCTGATGCAGGAGTCCAGGTTGTTTTGTATGTAGCAGAATGTGACTGTTGATGTCTGATGCAGGAGTCCAGGTTGTTTTGTATGTAGCAGAATGTGACTGTTGATGTCTGATGCAGGAGTCCAGGTTGGTTTATATGTAGCAGAATGTGACTGTTGATGTCTGATGCAGGAGTCCAGGTTGTTATATATGTAGCAGAATGTGACTGTTGATGTCTGATGCAGGAGTCCAGGTTGTTTTGTATGTAGCAGAATGTGACTTGATGTCTGATGCAGGAGTCCAGGTTGTTCTATATGTAGCAGAATGTGACTGTTGATGTCTGATGCAGGAGTCCAGAATGTTATGTATGTAGCAGAATGTGACTGTTGATGTCTGATGCAGGAGTCCAGGTTGTTTTGTATGTAGCAGAATGTGACTGTTGATGTTTGTGCTGCAGGAGTCCAGGTTGTTATATATGTAGCAGAATGTGTGACTGTTGACGTCTGATGCAGGAGTCCAGGTTGTTATATATGTAGCAGAATGTGACTTGATGTCCGATGCAGGAGTCCAGGTTGTTATATATGTAGCAGAATGTGACTGTTGATGTCTGATGCAGGAGTCCAGAATGTTATGTATGTAGCAGAATGTGACTGTTGATGTCTGATGCAGGAGTCCAGGTTGTTTTGTATGTAGCAGAATGTGACTGTTGATGTTTGTGCTGCAGGAGTCCAGGTTGTTATATATGTAGCAGAATGTGTGACTGTTGACGTCTGATGCAGGAGTCCAGGTTGTTATATATGTAGCAGAATGTGACTGTTGATGTCTGATGCAGGAGTCCAGGTTGTTTTGTATGTAGCAGAATGTGACTGTTGATGTTTGTGCTGCAGGAGTCCAGGTTGTTATATATGTAGGAGAATGTGACTTGATGTCTGATGCAGGAGTCCAGGTTGTTATATATGTAGCAGAATGTGACTGTTGATGTCTGATGCAGGAGTCCAGGTTGTTTTGTATGTAGCAGAATGTGACTTTTGATGTCTGATGCAGGAGTCCAGGTTGTTTTGTATGTAGCAGAATGTGACTGTTGATGTCTGCTGCTGGAGTCCAGGTTGTTTTGTATGTAGCAGAATGTGACTGTTGATGTCTGATGCAGGAGTCCAGGTTGTTATATATGTAGCAGAATGTGACTTGATGTCTGATGCAGGAGTCCAGGTTGTTTTGTATGTAGCAGAATGTGACTGTTGATGTCTGATGCAGGAGTCCAGAATGTTATGTATGTAGCAGAATGTGACTGTTGATGTCTGATGCAGGAGTCCAGGTTGTTATATATGTAGCAGAATGTGACTGTTGATGTCTGATGCAGGAGTCCAGGTTGTTTTGTATGTAGCAGAATGTGACTGTTGATGTCTGATGCAGGAGTCCTGGTTGTTATATATGTAGCAGAATGTGACTGTTGATGTCTGATGCAGGAGTCCAGGTTGTTTTGTATGTAGGAGAATGTGACTTGATGTCTGATGCAGGAGTCCAGGTTGTTTTGCATGTAGCAGAATGTGACTGTTGATGTTTGTGCTGCAGGAGTCCAGGTTGTTTTATATGTAGCAGAATGTGACTGTTGATGTCTGATGCAGGAGTCCAGGTTGTTTTGTATGTAGCAGAATGTGACTGTTGATGTCTGATGCAGGAGTCCAGGTTGTTTTGTATGTAGCAGAATGTGACTGTTGATGTCTGATGCAGGAGTCCAGGTTGGTTTATATGTAGCAGAATGTGACTGTTGATGTCTGATGCAGGAGTCCAGGTTGTTATATATGTAGCAGAATGTGACTGTTGATGTCTGATGCAGGAGTCCAGGTTGTTTTGTATGTAGCAGAATGTGACTTGATGTCTGATGCAGGAGTCCAGGTTGTTATATATGTAGCAGAATGTGACTGTTGATGTCTGATGCAGGAGTCCAGAATGTTATGTATGTAGCAGAATGTGACTGTTGATGTCTGATGCAGGAGTCCAGGTTGTTTTGTATGTAGCAGAATGTGACTGTTGATGTTTGTGCTGCAGGAGTCCAGGTTGTTATATATGTAGCAGAATGTGTGACTGTTGACGTCTGATGCAGGAGTCCAGGTTGTTATATATGTAGCAGAATGTGACTTGATGTCCGATGCAGGAGTCCAGGTTGTTATATATGTAGCAGAATGTGACTGTTGATGTCTGATGCAGGAGTCCAGAATGTTATGTATGTAGCAGAATGTGACTGTTGATGTCTGATGCAGGAGTCCAGGTTGTTTTGTATGTAGCAGAATGTGACTGTTGATGTTTGTGCTGCAGGAGTCCAGGTTGTTATATATGTAGCAGAATGTGTGACTGTTGACGTCTGATGCAGGAGTCCAGGTTGTTATATATGTAGCAGAATGTGACTGTTGATGTCTGATGCAGGAGTCCAGGTTGTTTTGTATGTAGCAGAATGTGACTGTTGATGTTTGTGCTGCAGGAGTCCAGGTTGTTATATATGTAGGAGAATGTGACTTGATGTCTGATGCAGGAGTCCAGGTTGTTATATATGTAGCAGAATGTGACTGTTGATGTCTGATGCAGGAGTCCAGGTTGTTTTGTATGTAGCAGAATGTGACTTTTGATGTCTGATGCAGGAGTCCAGGTTGTTTTGTATGTAGCAGAATGTGACTGTTGATGTCTGATGCAGGAGTCCAGGTTGTGATGTATGTAGCAGAATGTGACTGTTGATGTCTGATGCAGGAGTCCAGGTTGTTTTGCATGTAGCAGAATGTGACTGTTGATGTCTGATGCAGGAGTCCAGGTTGTTATATATGTAGCAGAATGTGACTGTTGATGTCTGATGCAGGAGTCCAGGTTGTGATGTATGTAGCAGAAAGTGACTGTTGATGTCTGATGCAGGAGTCCAGGTTGTTTTGCATGTAGCAGAATGTGACTGTTGATGTCTGATGCAGGAGTCCAGGTTGTTATATATGTAGCAGAATGTGACTGTTGATGTCTGATGCAGGAGTCCAGGTTGTTATATATGTAGCAGAATGTGACTGTTGACGTCTGATGCAGGAGTCCAGGTTGTTTTGTATGTAGCAGAATGTGACTGTTGATGTCTGATGCAGGAGTCCAGGTTGTTATATATGTAGCAGAATGTGACTTTTGATGTTTGTGCTGCAGGAGTCCAGGTTGTTTTGTATGTAGCAGAATGTGACTGTTGATGTCTGATGCAGGAGTCCAGGTTGTTATATATGTAGCAGAATGTGACTGTTGATGTTTTGATGCAGGAGTCCAGGTTGTTATATGTGTAGCAGAATGTGACTGTTGATGTTTGTGCTGCAGGAGTCCAGGTTGTGATGTATATAGCAGAATGTGACTGTTGATGTCTGATGCAGGAGTCCAGGTTGTTATATATGTAGCAGAATGTGACTGTTGATGTCTGATGCAGGAGTCCAGGTTGTTATATATGTAGCAGAATGTGACTGTTGATGTCTGATGCAGGAGTCCAGGTTGTTATATATGTAGCAGAATGTGACTTTTGATGTTTGTGCTGCAGGAGTCCAGGTTGTTATATATGTAGCAGAATGTGACTGTTGATGTCTGATGCAGGAGTCCAGGTTGTTATATATGTAGCAGAATGTGACTGTTGATGTTTGTGCTGCAGGAGTCCAGGTTGTTATATATGTAGCAGAATGTGACTTGATGTCTGCTGCAGGAGTCCAGGTTGTTATATATGTAGCAGAATGTGACTGTTGATGTCTGATGCAGGAGTCCAGGTTGTTTTATATGTAGCAGAATGTGACTGTTGACATCTGATGCAGGAGTCCAGGTTGTTTTGTATGTAGCAGAATGTGACTGTTGATGTCTGCTGCAGGAGTCCAGGATGTTATGTATGTAGCAGAATGTGACTGTTGATGTCTGATGCAGGAGTCCAGGTTGTTTTGTATGTAGCAGAATGTGTGACTGTTGATTTCTGATGCAGGAGTCCAGAATGTTATGTATGTAGCAGAATGTGACTGTTGATGTCTGATGCAGGAGTCCAGGTTGTTTTGTATGTAGCAGAATGTGACTGTTGATGTCTGATGCAGGAGTCCAGGTTGTTTTGTATGTAGCAGAATGTGACTGTTGATGTTTGTGCTGCAGGAGTCCAGGTTGTTATATATGTAGCAGAATGTGACTGTTGATGTCTGATGCAGGAGTCCAGGTTGTTTTGTATGTAGCAGAATGTGACTGTTGATGTCTGATGCAGGAGTCCAGGATGTTATGTATGTAGCAGAATGTGACTGTTGATGTCTGATGCAGGAGTCCAGGTTGTTTTGTATGTAGCAGAATGTGTGACTGTTGATTTCTGATGCAGGAGTCCAGAATGTTATGTATGTAGCAGAATGTGACTGTTGATGTCTGATGCAGGAGTCCAGGTTGTTTTGTATGTAGCAGAATGTGACTGTTGATGTCTGATGCAGGAGTCCAGGTTGTTTTGTATGTAGCAGAATGTGACTGTTGATGTTTGTGCTGCAGGAGTCCAGGTTGTTATATATGTAGCAGAATGTGACTGTTGATGTCTGATGCAGGAGTCCAGGTTGTTATATATGTAGCAGAATGTCACTGTTGATGTTTGTGCTGCAGGAGTCCAGGTTGTGATGTATGTAGCAGAATGTGACTTGATGTCTGATGCAGGAGTCCAGGTTGTGATGTATATAGCAGAATGTGACTGTTGATGTCTGATGCAGGAGTCAAGGTTGTTATATATGTAGCAGAATGTGACTGTTGATGTTTGTGCTACAGGGGTCTAGGATATTATATTTGTAGCAGAATGTGACTGGTGATGTTTGTGCTGCAGGAGTCCAGGATGTTATATATGTAGCAGAATGTGACTGTTGATGTTTGTGCTGCAGGAGTCCAGGTTGTTATATATGTAGCAGAATGTGACTGTTGATGTCTGATGCAGGAGTCAAGGTTGTTATATATGTAGCAGAATGTGACTGTTGATGTTTGTGCTACAGGGGTCTAGGATATTATATTTGTAGCAGAATGTGACTGGTGATGTTTGTGCTGCAGGAGTCCAGGATGTTATATATGTAGCAGAATGTGACTGTTGATGTCTGATGCAGGAGTCCAGGTTGTTATATATGTAGCAGAATGTGACTGTTGATGTCTGATGCAGGAGTCCAGGATGTTTTGTATGTAGCAGAATGTGACTGTTGATGTTTGTGCTGCAGGAGTCCAGGTTGTGATGTATATAGCAGAATGTGACTGTTGATGTCTGATGCAGGAGTCAAGGTTGTTATGTATGTAGCAGAATGTGACTGTTGATGTCTGATGCAGGAGTCCAGGTTGTTTTGTATGTAGCAGAATGTGTGACTGTTGATTTCTGATGCAGGAGTCCAGAATGTTATGTATATAGCAGAATGTGACTGTTGATGTCTGATGCAGGAGTCCAGGTTGTTATGTATGTAGCAGAATGTGACTGTTGATGTCTGCTGCAGGAGTCCAGGTTGTTTTGTATGTAGCAGAATGTGACTGTTGATGTTTGTGCTGCAGGAGTCCAGGTTGTTATATATGTAGCAGAATGTGACTGTTGATGTCTGATGCAGGAGTCCAGGATGTTATGTATGTAGCAGAATGTGACTGTTGATGTCTGATGCAGGAGTCCAGGTTGTTTTGTATGTAGCAGAATGTGACTGTTGATGTTTGTGCTGCAGGAGTCCAGGTTGTTATATATGTAGCAGAATGTGACTGTTGATGTCTGATGCAGGAGTCCAGGTTGTTATATATGTAGCAGAATGTCACTGTTGATGTTTGTGCTGCAGGAGTCCAGGTTGTGATGTATGTAGCAGAATGTGACTTGATGTCTGATGCAGGAGTCCAGGTTGTGATGTATATAGCAGAATGTGACTGTTGATGTCTGATGCAGGAGTCAAGGTTGTTATATATGTAGCAGAATGTGACTGTTGATGTCTGATGCAGGAGTCAAGGTTGTTATATGTGTAGCAGAATGTGACTGTTGATGTCTGATGCAGGAGTCCAGGTTGTGATGTATATAGCAGAATGTGACTGTTGATGTCTGATGCAGGAGTCAAGGTTGTTATATATGTAGCAGAATGTGACTGTTGATGTTTGTGCTACAGGGGTCTAGGATATTATATTTGTAGCAGAATGTGACTGGTGATGTTTGTGCTGCAGGAGTCCAGGATGTTGCAGCAGATATTGAAGGACATGTACATTGAGCCAGAGCTGTTGGCAGAACTCTCCGAGGAGCAGAAGCAGTGTCTCTTTGTCAAAATGAGAGAGGTCAGTTCATTTTGAACTTATCCCTAGATATACTTTCTCTTTTCCCTAGCAGGCAAGTTCTGATTTTTTAGCTCATCTGGCCTGTAGGGCCTGATGGGTTTATTGCATGGCATGGTGTCCGGCTTCCGTCCGTCCATTCGTCTAACCGTCCTTCCTTAAACTTTGAGGAATTTAGACTTTTTCTCCAGAACCATAAGGCCTATAAAGCTGAAACTTTGTGTACAGATTCCTTGGCTAGTGAGGATTATAAATTGTAGCTTTGGTGACCCTGTGGCCCCTAATAAGGGTCACAGGGGAGACGCCCTAAAAACCTATTTTCATCTTCTTCTCCAGAAGCATAAGGCCTAGAAAGCTGAAACATTGTGCACAGACTCCTTGACAATTGAGGATTATAAATTGAAGCTTTGATGGCCCTGTAGCCCATAATAAGGGTCACAGGGGCCACGCCCTTAAACCTATTTTCATCTTCTTCTCCAGAACCATGAGGCCTAGAAAGTTGAAACTTTGTGTACAGACTCCTTGACTAGTGAATATTATACATTGTAGCTTTGGTGGCCCTGTGACCCCTACTAAAGGCCACAGGGGCCACACCCTAAAAACCTATTTTCATCTTCTTCTCCAGAAGCATAAGGCCTAAAAAGCTGAAACTTTGTGTACAGACTCCTTGACTAGGGAGGATGATGAATTGTAGCTTTATAATAATAATAACGGCAACAGGAACGTCCTTCAAATCTATTTTCATCTTCTCCTGAAGTATAAGGCCTAGAAAACTGAAACTTGTCGCCTATATACAGTGTTTAAAATATTGCCCGTCAGCCAGTCCTTGAACTGGCTACTTTTTGCCAGGACTGGTTACTTTTTGGTCAGGACTGGTAACTTTTTGGTCAGGACTGGTAACTTTTCAATTTTTTCTTAAATTTCCCAAAGGAATTGACCAACGAATTTTCAGGACAGGCTAGATTTCCAATCTATTTTATACACTGCTATATACTTAATTTTATGATTGGTGACCCTGTGGCCTCTACAAAGGGGGAATCACATTGGCCACACTCTACATCATAGTTGATGATGAAGCCTGATGAGCTACAGAGCAAATGGCTCTATTTTTACAAAGTTATTGCCATTGTTTTTTGTTTATTTGTTAAGACTGGTGATAGCTTAATCACGGCTTTTACTGAGAGATCTGAAGTCAATTAATCAATATGAAACTACATGGTATGTCTTCTTTGAGTGGCATTTAGAAGTTGGAAGTCAAATAAGGACGAATATTTTATGTTTTCGAAACGTCGTGTACTCAGAATAAAGAAGTTGTTATCCATAAAATATTCGTCCTTACATGGTATGTGATGGCCTATTCTTCTCTAAAGAAAACTTATCATTATAAAAGAAAATGTGGTTTAAACATATTCATCTAATAGAAAGAAACAGGATTGGCAAACAAGCAAATAATGCTTATTGCTTGGTGCCCCAAAGGGCACCAAGTATTATGATTTGATTCTCCTAAAATTTTTCTGAATTCTCTCTATATTACTCTTGATATTTTCAAAGGGAAGCCGCGCCAATCACATGTGTTGTATCCAAATCAAAAGACCAATGAACAGAGCTGTAGCAAAAAATGCATTACGTCACCATGTGGGTAATACAAAATATTTGGCACATTAAACTGTGGAATATGATTTCGCTTTAAATGTCATGTTAAAGGAGAAACAATATTTTCTATTAAAGACGCTGATAAATGTTAACAGACTCAATCAAAAACATCTTCTGCATTTGTTCCAGATAAGAGCATTATTTCGCATTCAATAATCGCAGAATCCACTTTTTTATAACCCACGCGATTTAATTCACGCTGGGCTCGCCTGGCGATTTAAAAGTAATGTTTGTGTAAGTACGATGGTGACATCTATGACACCATGTTTCATCATGTACTTTTGAGATAAGGTTTTTCAATTCTAATGCAAAACAACTGTCTGAAATGATAAAATGTATACATATAAGTGTTAATGAACTAGTTTAATTTACAAATCTTCTGTTAGATGTTATGTAAACAAACCCTACCTTGTCGAAAATACTCCATCTGCTATGTCAGTGCTCAATGTGTTCATCTCAATGCTCATACCTTGCAAATGATAAATTCTGAAAATTCAATTTTTGATTGGATCTAGTTTGACCTATTGTTGACCAATGAATGACTACTGCTTTGACACCTGGGCGTCACAGGGATGGGCAGACAAACTACACCCTCTCTCTAATTCTTGTAATAACATTGTCAAAGAGCATGTAATACCCAAATCGCGACTCTCCGTAATTACACAATCAGTTACGATGTGTCATAACTGTTTAATAACTACTCTAATGTTTTATTGCCGGACAGCTGAGCTGCTAAAACCTGTTTAATCTGTTTATTTACCATCATTGTCTGTTATATTTTCCCCATCCTATGGGTGATATCCTCCTATAGTCTTCTGTCGTATCGCTGACGGGTGGTTGCTCAGCGCTATTTATAGCCTGTCTGTTTTCAGTCAAACTATTTTCGAACTCCATACACTGTTGTCTGGTGATGTCGCACGTGGAAATCTTAAGAGCGCGCGATTCAGAGCTCAGGGGGGGACTGCAATGAGAATCAGATTTATTATCTTATAGAACTCCTATTGGTTAATTTGAATCACGAGGTGAGCACGCGGGACGAAGCAAAGGAACTAGTTTGTCGCTATCGCTGAAAGGGCATCATTTGATTGGCTTGCTATATATAGCGATACGATAGAAGACTATTGGAGGATATGAGGGGATAGGTTGTAGCATTAGCGGGGGGAGGGGGATATTGAAATGGTCTCCGTCCGTCCGTTCGTTCGTCCGTCCGTCCCGATAATGTTTCCGGAGCACTACTCCAAAACGGTGAGACCTAGCTCGACAAAACTTGGTATGTGCAATGGGCATCATGTGGAGATGTGCCTTTTGGGGTTTTCAACTTCTTTGCATTTTTATTTTTACCCGTTTCCATGGATACGTAACATAGGATTTCGTTTCCGGAGCACAACTCACTACCCTTACCCTTTGGCGGGGGATATAGCTGACTCTGTCTGCTTGTTTACATTGATTAGGCCCATTTCCATTCTGTATTTGATGTCATAAAACACTCCGGGCATGCGCAGTAAAGATAATATCGTTAATCCGGTAGAAGCCGTTTTCCGACTGTCAAATTGTGCAGCCTGAAATTCGCGCACTTTCAAGGGCGATATCTTTGTTATTAGAGGACCAATGAAAACGGTTTTTGGTGTATTTTAAAGCTGACAGTACTTTTTGTAGAAATTAACCAATTAACATAGAAAAAAACAATGAGGTTTCCTGTCGTTTAACAATTTGTCGAGAATAATATGTAATATGATTAAAACAAACAACAAACACCGTAAGTGAACACTTGTATATTATTTTTAAAAACTATAAAATAATTTATGTCTTAAAATTAACGTGTCATTTGATGATTCATGAGCTTTCAGTTTCAATGCAAATCGCATCATATCGACTTACAGTCAGCAATATAGAGCTGCGAGGAGGGGGGTCGGGAATTTGGGAGGTTGAGAAGGTGACCGGAAAAAAAGTCACAGGAAATTTGGTCACAACATTTTATTAGACATTAATAAAACAATAACATACATTTTTTTCATAACATTATACAAGTTCACAGTCATTTTAGACTCTACAAGTAGCCTTTGGTCAACTTTGAGCACTATTCAGTCAGCACTAATCTTTGAGTAATCCTGTGACTTATCACTTATCACAATAGCACAAACTTTAACTCACCTTAAATGGACAATACTCTTTTTACCGTATCCTCGCGGGTAACCACCCTCGAACTAAAGACCACCCCCCATTTTTAGCTCATCAGGACTGAAAGTCCAGATGGGCTTATGGCATGGCCCGTCGTCCGGCGTCCGTCTGTCCGTCGTCCGTCGTCCGTCCGTCGTCCGTCCGTAAACTTTTGACACTTTCGACTTCTCCTCATGAACCATACACATTAGAGAGCTGAAATTTTGTGTACAAGTACCTTAGCATATGGAGATTCTAATTTGTAACTTTGGTGACCCTGTGACCCCAAATAGGGTCACAGGGGTCACAACTTTAAAAACCTATTTTCATCTTCTTCTCCAGTTCCAAAAGGAGTAGAGAGTTAAAAATGATATGTGCAGACTCCTTGGCCAAGGGGGATTCTAATTTGCAACTTTGGTGACCCTGTGATCCCAAATAGGGTCACAGGGGTCACAACCTTAAATACCTAGTTTCATCTTCTTCTCCAGTTCCAAAAGGAGTAGAGAGTTAAAAATTATATGTGCAGACTCCTTGGACAATGGAGATTCTAATTTGTAACTTTGGTGACCCTGTGACTCCAAATAGGGTCACAGGGGTCACAACCTTAAAAACCTATTTTCATCTTCTTCTCCAGTTCTAAAAGGACTAGAGAGTTGAAAGTGATATGTGCAGACTCCTTGGACAATGGGTATTCTAATTTGTAACTTTTGTGACCCTGTGACCCCAAATAGGGTCACAGGGGTCACAACCTTAAAAACCTATTTTCATCTTCTTCTCCAGTTCTAAAAGGACTAGAGAGTTGAAAGTGATATGTGCAGACTCCTTGGACAATGGGTATTCTAATTTGTAACTTTTGTGACCCTGTGACCCCAAATAGGGTCACAGGGGTCACAACCTTAAAAAACTATTTTCATCTTCTTCTCAAGTTCCAAAAGGTCTAGAGTGCTGAAATTATATGTGCAGACTCCTTGGCCAATGGGGATTCTAGATTGTAGATTGCGTGACCCCATGACCCCAAATAGGGTCACAGGGGTCACAACCTTAACAACTTATTTTCATCATCATCTTTAGCTCCTAAAGGTCTATTGAGCTGAAAGACTGCATGTAGACTTCTTGGCCAATTGGGATTCTAAACTGTAGGTTTTGTGACCCCATGACCCCAAATAGGGGTCTTAAAAACCTATTTTCATCTCCTTTTCAAGTTCCATAAGGTTAAGAGAGTTGAAATTTTATGTGCAGACTCTTTGGCCAATGAAGATTTAATTGTAGATTACGTGACCCAATGACCCCACATTAGATGACAGTCTATGGCAAATTTATTTCTCCTTGGATATTTTAGTGTGGACTTCTTTCACTGTCTGATATTGGCGATCTAGAAAGTTTGTTTTGTTTTGCCAGTTTTGTAATTTTTTTATAGGTTTTCTTGCAATAGGTAACATCAGTTTCATTTTTAGCTCATCTTGCCTGTATAAAGCAAACTTGATATGATGCCTGATGAGCTACAGAGCCAATGGCTCTATTTTTCAGGGTTGAGCAGGTTGGGGTCATTCTCGGTATAAAGCCCACCCCCCAATTCTGGGAAATCTGACACGAATGATGTCAGACGATCGAGTTAGCTATGTTTACACCGGAAGCAAAATGACTTTGCAATCTCCATCGTAATTTCTTGACGACAAATAACATTATTAATATTCTTTCATGCACATTATCCTAATTTTTGCAAGTTTTTAGCTCACCTTTAAGTAAATGTGAGCTTATGTCGTGGCGCTTCGTCCGTCTGTCTGTCCGTCCGTCCGTCCGTATACTTTCACAAAAAAGACTACTCCTCCTAAACTTATCCAGATATCATTCTGAAATTGTAGTATGTAATACCCATGGTGATTCCTCACAGAAAGGTAGACGTTTCAGTTTTGAGAATACAAGATGGCCGCCATGGCAGCCATATTGAATTTTCAATTAGATTTCATGAAAAAAACTACTCTTCCTAAACCAATCTAGATATCATTCTGAAATTGTAGTATGTTATAACTATGTTGATTCCGCACAGGAAGGTAGACGTTTCAGTTTTGAGAATCCAATATGGCCGCCATGGCAGCCATATTGAATTTTCAATTAGATTTGATGAAAAGGACTACCCCTTCTAAACCAATCTAGATATCATTCTGAAATTGTATTATGTTATAACTATGTTGATTCCGCACAGGAAGGTAGACGTTTCAGTTTTGAGAATCCAATATGGCCGCCATGGCAGCCATATTGAATTTTCAATTAGATTTCATGAAAAAGACTACTTCTCCTAAACCAATCTAGATACCATTTTTAAATTGTAGTATGTTATACCTATAGTGATTTCGCACAGAAAGGTAGACGTTTCAGTTTTGAGAATCCAAGATGGCCGCGATAGCAGCCATATTGACTTTTCAGCTGCAGATGACACATCATTATTATTAAATTTTAAGCTTTCATCAAGTGATCACTCGCACCATATAAATTCTCTAATTTGAACTTACTAATCATAATATTATCTTGAATATGGAATATTTAAGATTGTCATGCAAATTGTTCTATATTTTAAGTGTTTCTAAAATAAATTAAGATGAAAGACAAACATAATTAATTAATTTGTTTAAAATCTTTATGGCAGATAGCTGCAAAAACCCAATCACATTAAACATCATGTTAGCTTTTAAACAATGTTATCTCCCTTATATTCCTTTAAATACCACACATTATCATAAGGGGTCAACCAGAGTTCAGATATTCCTGTTGAGTCCACTATGCTTTTCTAATACACATCCCAAGGCAGGCTGCTAGCATCACAGTGTCAGCTGCTAGTCTATTGCATAATCAACCTGACCCAATTGATATGGTAGAGCATTATGCTATATGGCCATGTGTATCCAATAAGAGTTATGGAAATTAGACTTGTCTTCTCCTGACAGTGATATGTTCTTTCTAAGAATAACAACTTACACAAAACTTGTCAACAATAAGCTTTGTGTTTAGCAATCTACATGATAAGTTGATGTGGAAAGAGTTATTTTGCATCAGGTTCCAGTTCCTGTGTTTTACTCATATTTGTACCATTTCTTTATCTAACAGAAGTTCTTCTTGACACAAAATCAATTTAGGACATAAGCTAACTATGTTTTGTGAAATTATATATATTTTTCACAACAATGCATGTTCTCTCCCGTCAAGTCTTGAAATACCACACATAAGGGCTTAGCCACAGTTCAGGTTTACATGCTCAGCACACTATGCTTCTCCATATACACAAAGCCAAATACACAAATTGCTACACTCTCCTAAAAAACATGATGGCAGCCATAATCAATTATCATATAAAAGATGGTTACACAATTAAACCATATTACCACATCATTCATTTTAAGGTGAGCTTCTGTACCCTCGGTACTTTTATTCTTCGAATTTTATTTACGTAAATATTTCAATTAACTGCATGTTGTTTTTGAAAATGTAATATATCGAAAATGTTTAACAAATATTTGAATATTTAGACATTTAGTATTGTATCGACAATATGTCGTCATGAATTTATTACAACCACATTTCAGTTTCATACATCGTTTTCAAAGCGACTTGCTGATTGGTTGACCTATTTTTCTGGGCCAATGAAAAGGCTTGTAACAAATATCTCTCTACCCGTAAACACATGCAGCAAAAGCTGTCGACTGATTATTCATGTTCCTATTCATGAGAATAATATTATGTAATCTGATTAAAACAAACAACAAACAATGTAAGTTAGCATTTGCAATTTTTTAGCTCATCAGGACTGAAAGTCCAGATGGGCTTATGGCATGGCCCGTCGTCCGGCGTCCGTCCGTCGTCCGTCCGTAAACTTTTGACACTTTCGACTTCTCCTCATGAACCATACACATTAGAGAGCTGAAATTTTGTGTACAAGTACCTTAGCATATGGAGATTCTAATTTGTAACTTTGGTGACCCTGTGACCCCAAATAGGGTCACAGGGGTCACAACCTTAAAAACCTATTTTCATCTTCTTCTCCAGTTCTAAAAAGACTAGAGAGTTAAAATGATATGTGCAGACTCCTTGGCCAATGGGGATTCTAATTTGTAACTTTGGTGACAACTTTAAAAACCTATTTTCATCTTCTTCTCCAGTTCCAGAAGGACTAGAGAGTTGAAAGTGATATGTGCAGTGATATGTGCAGACTCCTTGGCCAATGGGGATTCTAATTTGTAACTTTGGTGACCCTGTGACCCCAAATAGGGTCACAGGGGTCACAACCTTAAATACCTATTTTCATCTTCTTCTCCAGTTCTAAAAGGACTAGAGAGTTGAAAGTGATATGTGCAGACTCCTTGGACAATGGGGATTCTTATTTGTAACTTTGGTGAACCTGTGACCCCAAATAGGGTCACAGGGGTCACAACCTTAAAAACCTATTTTCATCTTCTTCTCCAGTTCTAAAAGGACTAGAGAGTTGAAAGTGATATGTGCAGACTCCTTGGCCAATCGGGATTCTTAATTGTAGATTTCGTGACCCCATGACCCCAAATAGGGTCACAAAGGTCACAACCTTAAAAACCAATTCTCATCTTCTTCTCCAGTTCCAAAAGGTCTAGAGAGTTAATATTGATATGTGCAGACTCCTTGGACAATGGGGATTCTAATTTGTAACTTTGGTGACCCTGTGACCCCAAATAGGGTCACAGGGGTCACAACCTTAAAAAACTATTTTCATCTTCTTCTCAAGTTCCAAAAGGTCTAAGAGAGCTGAAATTATATGTGCAGACTCCTTGGCCAATGGGGATTCTAAATTGTAGATTTCGTGACCCCATGACCCCAAATAGGGTCACAGGGGTCACAACCTTAAAAACTTATTTTCATCATCATCTTTAGCTCCTAAAGGTCTATTGAGCTGAAAGACTGCATGTAGACTCCTTGGCCAATTGGGATTCTAAACTGTAGCTTTTGTGATCCCATGACCCCAAATAGGGTCACAGGGGTCACAATCTTAAAAACCTATTTTTCTTCATTAGATGACAGTCTATTGCAAATTTATTTCTCCATGGATATTTTAGTGTGGACTTCTTTCACTGTCTGATATTGGCGATCTAGAAAGTGTTGAATAATAATACATTTGTTTTGTAATTTTTTTATAGGTTTTCTTGCAATAGGTAACATCAGTTTCATTTTTAGCTCATCTGGCCTGTATAAAGCAAACTTGATATGATGCCTGATGAGCTACAGGGCCAATGGCTCTATTTTTTAAATAATGTACGCCTGGAAAAAGTGTCATTTGATATTTAAGAAGACCTGAACAGAAAGTCAAAAGTATCAATGTCAATGCATCTCGCATCGATGATTTTCTTGGTTCGCATTAAAGCCCATCCCCCTATTTTCAAGATATTTGTTTGCCTGCCCCCTGGTCTTATACCCGGTAACTAATTAACTCTAAACTTTAACTCACTATGCACTATTCAGTCATTAGCTAGATTAATTGGACACTCACTCAACTCACTAGATAAAATCAAAATCAGTCACAATAGTTTCTACAAAAACATCCAGTCCTAATTCTTCCCACTTGTCAACTACAGCTTGGCCGTGGATGCGTAGGCCAGAATTCGGTTAGGGTTGTTGGCGCCGTTATCGTAGATCAAGAAGGAGTCTCCTGAAGTGGTCGTACAGAATTCTTCAGGTATGTCGCCAAGCCAGAGCTGCCTACCCCAAAATAAGGCTTTGTGTAGAAATGTAAATGCTATGGGATATTTTGTTAATATCATGTGTACAATCCCTTATCTTAGCACCAGGTTCGTGCGGAGAGCGGACCCGCCTGACAACGTATAGTTGTCGGGGGGAGGGTATGGGAGGATGCGTCCTCTCATTGGTGGGGGTTTGAAAATTTTGATTTTTTCAAGTGAAATGGAGACATCTGAGGGGTTATCCAGGCAAAAATACATTCACAATTAATTTGTAAAAAGTTCAGTTTCATGAAAATATTTCTTGGATATCTATCCAGGAAGTAGTTCAGGTCATTGGTTGTGTGGTGCAACAGCATGTCAGTGTCAGCAATTTCTGCATGGTCCAAGAGTTCCTCATTAAAGGGAAGTTTTTCCTTGATGTACTTGCATGCAGCAACATAGTAGTGGCGGATGTTTTCAAAGAACTCCTCCAGTCTTGAGGTTCTAAGATGGTTTTCCTCTTTTTGTTCAATGAATCGTCTGGCCGCTTCTCCGATGATCACATCTTGGCCTCGTTTCTGGTTGGCTTCTCTTTCAAACTGAACTTCAGTCACCGACTTTCCGCTGAGAGCACCAGGTTTTACAAACCTGATGAGCAATTCTCTCATCAGCTTATGCAGGGTACGTCTGAGGGTGTGAATCTGTGGCTTGTCTGCTTGTAAGGTCCTGTTCACTTTGTCCATGGGCACAAGCGCATGTTGGAGGAAAAGGCAATACAGTTTGTTTGTGGGCGACTCCAAGAAGCAAACCTTTGATTGCTTGTATGTTGTCTTACAAGATTCGGCTTTGGATGCCTCTGTACCTGTGGCCTTGGGATCAGTTTTGGAATGCTTCACAGAGCTGTCAGCAGGTCCTAGTGACTCTTTCTGTTTCACGAAGAAAACCTTTAGTGCATCCCAGTTTTCCAGGATGCTTGGCAAACAAGTGCCGACGCTCAACCAATATTGTTGACACATGCTTTAAAATCTTGCGATGTGCAACGTCGTACAGCTTTTGGTATTCTTCAAGTTCAGCTTGTCTTTTGCTGGATTTGTGTAACATAGTAACTGTTAACCCCATAAACCACAAGAATGACTGCTGGACTAATACGGATTGCAGTTGCTAGCTAGCAGTTACTATTGTGTCTCTGTTGTCATGGGACAGTCATTGGTATAAAGCCAAGTGATCAACTCCCCAACAGCAGAGAGCGCCAGACATCGACTCAGAAAAGACATGTGAGACCATGGCAGCCAGCGGTTTGGAAGGGGACTGGCAGAGTTGGGCAACAATAGATGTAGTGACATTAATAAACCCAAGAAAATCTGACCTTGTCTTGTTCGAATCATTGCGAAGTGTGGCCTGCTGATTGTGCTACATTTGTCCAAGTAGTAGTAAATGTCGACTAAAACCTCTTCAATCCTGAATGGAAGGCAAGCTGCAGCCTTTTCAGCTGCGTGATGTAACAGATGACATGGGCATCCAGAGAGATACAAACTTGGTTGCTTCTGTAGCATGAAGGCAAAAACACCTTTTTTTCTCCCTGTCATTACACTAGCATTGTCGCTAGAAAGGGCCAAGCAGTTGTCCCATGGTATTCCATTCCTCGTCATCTCTTGGTCCAACAGGTTGAAGATGTTTTGACCTAAAAACAGATTGAAAGAATACATGATGTTTAACCCTCTCCTGACTGCAGGCCGCACCTGCGGCCCAGACTTTAATTACTAATTGACACGTCATTGAAATATGACCCTTTGACATACAAACCACAAACGTGTGTGACGAAGTTCCGTAAATGTTGACAAAGTTTATATTTTTTGAATCACAAATCAATAGCCTTTCTCGTGGTGAAATAATTATAATGATCAAGTTTTCCGTTATCAAGAAGTGACAAATTAAAAATATCGAATGTATTTTCAATTAGAAAAGTGACGTGCAGGTGCGTGTTTTTCTTACTAACAGCGAATTTACCTATCTTGTTGAATGTGGCAAAGTTCGTTTCAAAGTGCTTTTAACATACTCAAGTGTTATATCATTCTGTTCGTTAAATAATATCCTATTACTCTTTTAATTTCCGAAATAAAATCTTTCTTCGTCATAAAACTATAGAGAAAATAAGATTTTGTCGGCAAATGTAAACATCAAACGATCTATTTTTGAAGAACACATGTAAAATTATCAGCGTAATTAACTTACGTTTTTCAGAATCTCATAATCCTCAAAAATTGATTAAACACATGTGATGCAATTCCTTGTCAATTGTTGTTCCTAAAAGTTGCAAATATTCCGAAATAATGTAAAAAACATCGCATCGAGTATCGATTTGTTTCAACAGTCACATGGGTCGCTTCGCGCCAAATGATGGCATAACAGCTGATAACGGTATTTCAGCGAGGTCAATGTCGTAATTTTTTTCTCCATATTTCAAACGGTTCAGAGTGGAAAATAACAAGTCATATCAATAAATAGAATTAATCAAATCAACACAATTGCAACGTAGTTTTACCACATTAATCTAAAACAATGTTAATTGTCGTACTATTTATGCCGCAGCACTTAGTTTAACGACTACTACTGACTTGCATTATTCGCATGATGTGAAATAGTCGTCATGAAGAAATTTCAAGAAGACGTCGTTTGCCAATAAAATATGAGTGAGTTATTTAACTGTTTTGATTTGTATTTGATATGTATGAAATCTATAAAACATTTCTTGATCAAATATATAAAAATTAAACCGTAATCGTATTTAATTTTCATGCGAGATGTGTTTTTCTCCAACACGTTGACCGTGCCATTTGAATAAATCGAGCATAGTGCAGTCTTGATTCCGCCGACTGTCAATGTTGCATCACTGGAATCGTTAATTTCAAATTAATAAGTCGCTTAGATATGAAATTTTTGTACGAAAAGGATTGGTAAGACATCCATGTCCACTATTTCAGGTTTAAATTTTGTGTGTCAATAGAATTATTATTCGTATAAACAAGTTCGCCAAACAAATTCTCGTAACTAAATTGGCATTGGCATGTCGCTGATATGACGCCATGAATGGGGGGATATCTCATAAAACAAGCTTAGGAGTAATAAACTAAATGGTGTTTTAAAATCGAAAAAAAATCTAGAATTGTAAAATAATACATTTTAGACACCACACATGTCTTATTTTTGTTTAATGTTCCAGAATTATTGTACAAATACGATTAGAAAATATGGGCTACGTGATGATATGTCGTCATGTAAATCATTGGCGCTGTTTTGATATGTGCCCCGCCGTAGCGAAGGAAATCTCAATCCAAGTTAAAATGTATTTTGCATCTATTCTGCAATGATATTCCGTAAACCCTTCGTAGAAATGTATTTCATTCTTGGTTTTAAGTGGAAAAATAATAGGATGGCACTGATCTCAAAATATCTCGATTTAAACAGCATTGTCATCGTTCAACATTTTGGCGATCTTGCGAGATGTTACGATCTTTTTTCATCTGTCATTAGTGGCGATATCAATAAGAGATGGACGTTTATTTGTATGAAAACGACAATATTTAATACTCATATTTGGGACATAGAAACGCAAATCGATTACTTAAACTTTTGTGTGATTTTGAAAATGATTGATACATTATTTGTAAAAAAATCAACACTGAAGTAAATTGCATCGTTGAGTAAATATTTTGACTGCTTGAAATTACGTTGAAAATTCATCATTTCAAATAACATCGTTTGTAACAAGCTCTTGTTTGTTGGAAGAAAGTCGCATTCGTGCAGAACAATTTTTTTCTGGTACAGAATTTATTTCTGAATAAACTGATATAAATTATTTTCTACAGAAATATTTATTGACAAAAATGTTCGATTTTGAAAATTAAGTACAAAATTATGACTTGTGTAATTTTTCTTTTTTATTCATTGTCATGTGGATATAAACCTAATTGTAAAAAAATGATTGATTATTTGGGAAAAATAAAAACTATGACAAGTAAGAAAATCAATTTATTTACAAGAATTTATTTTATTTTTTAAAATTATGTGTTTTAGAAAGGAGGGAGAAGCTAAATATGATAGAATCCAATGTGACGTCATTGTTAAAATTTTACACTTTTGAAGCTCCAAGCAAAAACTTCAAAACAATCCTGCAGGCAGAAGGTGAAAGAAAGCAGAATGTTGGGCATTTAGAATTGCCTTTATAAAGGTTAATAATGTCATGCAAACACTGATGAATATTAATAAAAAATAAAATCCTAGTTCATTTCATTTATCTAAATAATTACAAGAAATATTATAAATAAACTTAATCATCAAAGGAAACTTGTTTTAAACCAATAGTTCAAAACTTGAAAAGCCATATTAATGTGATAAAGGTAACCACAACTAAAATAAACAAGTAAAATGGAAAATTGTAACAATGCATTACTTTATGTAAAACTGTAAGGAATATGATATCCTCTCAATGGCATCAAACGGCTCACATCACATGCAGAACAGAACAGCAAAACAAGGAACGGAAAAGAATAATGAACATTGGATAGATAAACAACAAAACAAACAAATTATAAGAAAATATAATTGAAAATAAATAATAAATAAAGAGAACATTAAAAAAGCAATGACTATTTCTTAAATAATGAATTTAGTCCCCAAAGTGGTAATAGTTAATAATTATTAAATGTGAGTTTTTTGTCCCTTGAATGAAATTATTTGTCATTTTTCATAAACTAATAAATAGACATTACTTCATGAAAAAGTAATTAGTGTCATACTAGTATTTTTAAGTAAACAAATATGAAATAATCATCAAGCAAGCTTTAACAAGGTTAATAACAATTTTAAGTCATTTGACAGACTTGTAATTGTAATAATCAGGAATCAAATCTGTTCAAAGAACTTGAACGTGTGTTTTGATATATACTATTAATTACATATAGTGTTTGCTTTTCTCGTTGGTCATTACTTCCATCAGTGGCAATGCAAAACGGTCCAGTTTTCATCTTCGCTTAAATTGTATCCTTTTTCATGCTTGACAGTTCTTTAACGATAGCTGTAGTCTTGCTTCTTGAACATTCATATCTGCTTGCGATCTTTGAATCAGGAAATGCGCTTTTCGCTATATGTGTAAACATATCGGATGCCGATATTGGCAGGTTCATTTTGACAAAGAATTCAGTCATGATCGTCTCTGCATTCATGACGGCCTTATCATCATCTTTCATAATCTTCTGGGGCTAGTCCAGCTTCAGGACTGTAAATAAAAAGGAGCCTTTAATACAGTCTAGGTTCTCCTTCAGCAAGTCTAGGCTACAGCAATTTACATGAAATGAGACCAAGAAAGAAATAAAAATGTTGAAAAGCATGTAATTATTTCAAAAATAATATATTTCATAGACTAAATTTTAGTCTATTCTGGGACATGAAACTTGTAATAGATACAGCCTGTTTGTTCAGGCTTTGTTTTAAAGTATGGGCTTTTGATCGTATATGACGTGTTATGTCGTATTTTCCTGAGTGAGTGATGGAAAAATCAGTTTTGCAATATTTGCAATATGCATGCCCCGATCCAAGACTTGAATGCGCGATACCGGGAATGGTACTGTATTTTTCCAAATACCTTTGACTGTAGACAAATTTTGCAACTTTTTCTCGTTCATCTACTTTACTGACAGCCTCGTCTGACTTTCGTCTTGCCGCCATTTTGCCTACTCATGACATAAACAACTCACGAAAACATGCGAGGGCCTTTCTCGAACAAAACGAATTACAATCGGCCAATGAAATTACTTCGTTAAGTTACGATATGACCCGAAGTATTTGATCTGTTTTGTTCATCCAATGAACATTCAGTTCACACACGTAATTGAATAAATTATCTTTCGGCTATAAAGATAAAGGGAGGTCACTCTCTTTGGTTTCATTTTCAAGCGAGACACGCATTTTTGCCAATAATAAAAACAATTTATTGTAAATGTTTTTTCAAGCGTACAATTTAGTGCATGTGGCGTATTATCGTATTTTAGAAGGTATGTGCGTACAAAATACACCAAATGCGTACAAGTAGGCAGCTCTGCCAAGCCCGCTCAGAGTGTCTGGAACCGGTGGTGTGGGTCGTTGATTTCTCATGGTTCTTTTGCAGGTGTCTTGGTCCGGAAGCATAGCTGCCACACTCTGCTACAACCTGAAACATAATATAATTATGTACATGTGACCTTTAAATACAACTTTGAATCCACCTCTGTTTGTCTGAAGGACTTCCATGATGATAGTTCAACATTATAAAATGTAGGATGTTTTATACACTATTATCTTAGAAGCCAGCCTCTAAATAAGATGAACTCAATCAAGAGTTCAAACAGATTTTAGAGTGGATATACTCAATCTAAGAATTCTTAGGGATTAACTGTTTAACAAAAACAACACAGTCACAAGTAACTAACAATTAACAAAACAAACACAACACACGGAGCACTTCCTGATCACTTTGTGATTACAGTAATGCATAATACTCAACATCCAAACATAATTAAACTCGAAATATGTGGCTTTACAAAACACAATTACTTAAATCACTTTTCAAAGGCTATTTACTAAACAATGATAGAAATAATCATTTTAATATATAATTTGTGACTTTTTTTCTGTGACTTATTTTCTGTGACCAAATTTCCTGTGACTTTATAGGCTTATAGGCGGGTTGGCTTATACCCGGTCATATACGGTATATATTATTTTAGCAATATTTTAGTAAATATCTTTAGAATTAGATTTTATCATTAGCTTATTAAGTTAGTAAGTTAGTATAATAAAGAAAACATACATGACCTCTGCTTTCGATTATGATTATAACCAAGTAATGGATGTTTCGGGCGGTGTTCATCCGCGGAGAATTTGTCCTTTTCATTATGATGTAAAATAATGACATCAACACTGAAAATTTTTTATTTTATTTTAATTATTTTATTCATCATTCAATTGTTTTGAAATTTAAAACCTGTAATGTTGTTATGTTTAATACTAAACAAATGCCTCAATGGAACTGGGTGATTGATTCTGGGCCCTGATGAAAAATGATTGAAAGAACATTGTATATAAAAAACAATTGATGGATGAATTAAAAAACATAGATCGATATATCATATAAAACAAGTACTTAAAACTTTATTTAAATGAATTGATTCTTAAACATACAAAAATTCCAAAAATGCAAAAACATTCTTATACATGAGATAAAATTATACATTTGTAAGCCAATTCGGACTATAGTTATTCGTTTGAGTGTGTTAAATCGAAATAGTAGGCTAAGCGTTATTTAGAATATGTGTAAAATAGTGTTAGAAAACACGTTAGTAACATCGGAATTTTAACGAAAGTGCAAAGTGACTGTAAACAAAACTTGCAGAAAATCAATTAACATGGCATAAGTGTTCACTGTTTAAGTGATTACAAGTAATAAGTGATGAATAAAGATAGAACTATTATCATAAGTCTACGATAAAACATACGATGGAAACCGTGTCGCGTTATGACGCAACAAAGTGGAGCTTTGCGCAGCCGCGTGTCAAGCACGGAGCTGTTTAGTCGTTTCCCGGCAGTCAATGCTGAAGGTCGTACGGAACGAGACTTTCAGCCCCTATAGCCAATGACTTTCAGACATCAAAAATAACATTTGTGTTACCAACTTGACTTCCACACATCAAATCATCTCTTATCTTACAGAATAAGGAAGTAACTGGTTGTTGAAATGGCATCCCTTTTTTCAACAGTTATTGTCAATTATTGACGAAAAGGTTGGAATCATAAGATTTTGGAATAATCTTTGGATTCTTTTGAGTTCAGTCTGTTAACCAAACACTTCTCATTCATTTCTAGGGGTCATTACAGTTGACACTGGCCATCTTTTGTTATTAAACCATTTTCCTTGAATTTTGTTTTTTGGAGAATTTGATACTTTGAAGGTTATCAGTGGTCTAAATAGTGACTTTTGACTGAAATGTTGATAATAAAGTTTGACTTGAGGGCTTAAAAGAATTGAATTACCCACATCACACCTACCAATAACAACTTTCCTTATATTATGGTTTTCAAGCCTTAAAAAGACCTTAAATTTTGTTGGCTGTTGACTGTACTGACTATGTGATTGTATTTGTGTTTTTGCAGAAGTTTTGGCTTTGAAGATTATTTGAGGTTTAACTAGTAACTTTTGACTAAAATGTTGATAGTAAAGTCTGACAACTTTATGAATGTGAATATCCAAAATATGCACACATTATCAGAATGAAATATTCTTCCTTTAACTTCTAATTAATGGTTCTATCATATTATACAATCATTTCTAAAGCCACATTGCCTTCTTTTTAACATGAAACTTTTGCTGCTGAAAAAAGAGTAAGAGCCCTTCTTTTGAGACACTGGAGCTAACTGTACAGAATTGTATTGCCTTCTTTTGAGACACTGGAGCTAACTGTACAGAATTGTATTGCCTTCTTTTGAGACACTGGAGCTAACTGTACAGAATTGTATTGCCTTCTTTTGAGACACTGGAGCTAACTGTACAGAATTGTATTGCCTTCTTTTGAGACACTGGAGCTAACTGTACAGAATTGTATTGCCTTCTTTGGAGACACTGGAGCTAACTGTACAGAATTGTATTGCAGGAGCAGGTCAGAAGATGGGAGGAAAGACAAACAAATCTTGAAGAAAATATTGAAAGGAATGCAAGCCAATCTTTAAAAAGGGGTATGTATATTATCTGTTTTATAATCCCCCGCCACGAAGTGGAAGGGGGATATAGGTTTGGGCTCTGTCCTTGCGTCTGTCCACCCATCTGTGTTTCCGTCCGTGCATCCGTCTGTCTAAGTTAAAGGTGACAGCTTTTCTCAGAAAAATTTTTAGATAAGATAACAAAATTTGCTGTGTGTCTTTAGGATATCAATACCTTGATGGAGTTCTAAAATCAGAACCGCAAAATTAGTTTTTTTTACGGAGTTATTACCTTTGTTTCATATTTTTGGACTCTGTTTGAGGTTGTTGTCAATGGGGACAAGTTTTCTCAGAAACTATTAAGATAGGTTAACCATACTTGCTGTGTGTCTTCATGGTATCAATACCCTGACGGAGTTTGAAAATCAGAACCGCACAATTATTTGTTACAGAGTTATTGCCCTTGTTCCATGTTTTTGGACTCAAGGGTGTCATCAAATGAGACAATTTTTCTCAGAAACTATTTAAGATACCTTGATTGATTCTTTAGCTCAAGTAAGGGCCACAGGGGCCACACCCTTTAAAACCTATTTTCACCTTCTCCAGAAGCATAAGGCTTAAAAAGCTGAAACTTTGTGTACAGACTCCTTGACTAGTGAGGATTATGATTTATAGCTTTGGTTAGAGCGGAGGGTCACCTTGTACGTTACAATTAGAGCGGAGGGTCAGTGTGTATGTTACATTTAGAGCGGAAGGTCACCTTGTATGTTACAATTAGAGCGGAGGGTCACCTTGCAATTAGAATGTCAGTGTGTATGTTACAATTAGAGCGGAGGGTCACCTTGTATGTTACAATTAGAGCGGAGGGTCACCTTGTATGTTACAATTAGAGCGGAGGGTCAGTGTGTACGTAACAGTTAGAGCGGAGGGTCACCTTGTATGTTACAATTAGAGCGGAGGGTCAGTGTGTATGTTACAATTAGAGCGCAGGGTCACCTTGTATGTTACAATTAGAGCGGAGGGTCAGTGTGTATGTTACAATTAGAGCGGAGGGTCACCTTGTATGTTACAATTAGAGCAGAGAGTCAGTGTGTACGTAACAGTTAGAGCGGAGGGTCACCTTGTATGTTACAATTAGAGCGGAGGGTCAGTGTGTATGTTACAATTAGAGCGGAGGGTCACCTTGTATGTTACAATTAGAGCAGAGAGTCAGTGTGTATTTTACAATTAGAGCGGAGGGTCACCTTGTATGTTACAATTAGAGCGGAGGGTCACCTTGTATGTTACAATTAGAGCGGAGGGTCACCTTGTATGTTACAATTAGAGCGGAGGGTCAGTGTGTATGTTACAATTAGAGCGGAGGGTCAGCTTGTATGTTACAATTAGAGCAGAGAGTCAGTGTGTATGTTACAATTAGAGCAGAGGGTCACATTGTATGTTACAATTAGAGCGGAGGGTCAGTGTGTATGTTACAATTAGAGCGGAGGGTCACCTTGTATGTTACAATTAGAGCGGAGGGTCAGTGTGTATGTTACAATTAGAGCGGAGGGTCACCTTGTATGTTACAATTAGAGCGGAGAGTCAGTGTGTACGTAACAGTTAGAGCGGAGGGTCACCTTGTACGTTACAATTAGAGCAGAGGGTCAGTGTGTATGTTACATTTAGAGCGGAAGGTCAGTGTGTACGTTACAATTAGAATTTAGGGTCACCTTGTATGTTACAATTAGAGCAGGACAGTGTGTACGTTACAATTAGAATGTCAGTGTGTACGTTACAATTAGAATGGAGGGTCACCTTGTAAGTTACAATTAGAGCAGAGGGTCAGTGTGAACGTTACAATTAGAGCGGAGGGTCAGCTTGTATATTTCAATTAGAGCGGAGGGTCAGTGTGAACGTTACAATTAGAGCGGAGGGTCACCTTGTATGTTACAATTAGAGCAGAGGGTCAGTGTGTACGTTACAATTAGAATGTCAGTGTGTACGTAACAATTAAGAGTGGAGGGTCAACTTGTATGTTACAATTAGAAAGTCAGTGTGAATGTTACAATTAGAGCAGAGGGTCACCTTGTATGTTACAATTAGAGCGGAGGGTCAGTGTGTATGTTACATTTAGAGCGGAAGGTCAGTGTGAATGTTACAATTAGAGCAAAGGGTCACCTTGTATGTTACAATTAGAGCGGAGGGTCACCTTGTATGTTACAATTAGAGCGGAGGGTCAGTGTGTATGTTACAATTAGAGCGGAGGGTCACCTTGTATATTTCAATTAGAGCGGAGGGTCAGTGTGAATGTTACAATTAGAGCGGAGGGTCACCTTGTATGTTACAATTAGAGCGGAGGGTCAGTGTGTACGTTACAAATAGAGCGGAGGGTCAGTGTGTACGTTACAATTAGAGCGGAGGGTCACCTTGTATGTTACAATTAGAGCGTAGGGTCACCTTGTATGTTACAATTAGAGCGGAGAGTCACCTTGTATGTTACAATTAGAGCGGAGGGTCAGTGTGAACGTTACAAATAGAGCGGAGGGTCAGTGTGTATGTTACAATTAGAGCGGAGGGTCAGCTTGTATGTTACAATTAGAGCGGAGGGTCAGTGTGAACGTTACAATTAGTGGAGGGTCACCTTGTATGTTACAATTAGAGCGGAAGGTCAGTGTGTACGTTACAATTATTAGAATGTCAGGGTGTACGTTACAATAAGAGCGGAGGGTCGCCTTGTTTCTTATAATAAGAGCGGAGGGTCAACTTGTATGTTACAATTAGAGCGGAGGGTCAGCTTGTACATTACAATTAGAGCGGAGGGAATAGTGTATCTATTTATCCATGTAAAAAGAATTATTGCGCGTTCAGAAATAAAGATTTTACAAGGCTCTAGATAAAGACAATCTTTAGATTGATATAAAATTTGTTCCAGACACGCTAAAGTTTTCATTCAAAGTCGCGGATATGCGTACATCATTTGACTACTAATCAGCATATAACAGTGGCTGGCACCGTACAAGAAAATTCAGCAACGGGGGCTCGTAGAGCAAAAATATTTATTATATACTCATGTAATCTTGGGATAGTAATACAAGGGTGCAATACGGAATGCGTCTTCAAATTCCATATTGCACTGCAAATTCCGTATTGCACGATTGCCGGTTTTTTTTATGCCCCCGAATCGGAGATTCCGGGGGTATATTGTTTTTCACCTGTCCGTCTGTCCGTCCGTCCGTCTGTCTGTCCGTCTGTCTGTCTGTCTGTCCGTTTGTCCACAAAAACTTTAACCTTGGTCATAACTTTTGATTGGTCAGAGCTAGCTCTTTGATACTTGACATATGGATCCCTTGTGATGAGACCTTTCAGATGACAGCATGACATTTGACCTTGTGACCTTGACCTTGACACAGCGAGCCTTTTCCGAAAACTTTAACCTTGGCTATAGTTTCTATACTGTCAGTGCTAGGTCTTTGATACTTGACATGTGTATCCCTTGTGATGAGACCTTTCAGATGACACCATGATATTTGACCTTTTCCGTCCGTCCGTCCGTCTGTCCGTTTGTCCACAAATACTTTAACCTTGGTCATAACTTTTGATTGGTCAGAGCTAGCTCTTTGATACTTGACATATGGATCCCTTGTGATGAGACCTTTCAGATGACACCATGACATTTGACCTTGTGACCTTGACCTTGACACAGCGAGCAGGATGCATCCGGGGGCATTCGTGTTTCACAAACACATCTTGTTTTTTCAAGCTTCGGCATTTCTCGCAACTTTCCGTACGTAACAATCATTTTCCTAATTAGAACATCGGATTTGACGTATCTCAATGTATTGGTAACAAAACTACTTTTTAATACGATATTGAAGAATAATATAGTGAGAAACCAGTGTTATCGTTAGTAGAGAAACTGCAACACACTTTGAAAAAGGAAATCCTAAAAAAAACTCCGAGAACATCGCCAGCGACACTTCGCCCTTATTACGTCATAGCCTACAACGATTATGACGTCAAGTCCATGGTGACTTGTTCGCATTATGTATCAATGCGCAGTGCGACGTCTCGGATTATTCAAGCAATTCAAAATTACTGTTAAATAGGTTAAACAGAGAGTATATAATAAATACAGAACATCATACGTGTGCATTTGGGTTGTTTGTATTGAACTCGAAGATGTCATGGACACGAAGAAACAACTCGTTCTTCGAACTCGTTCCTCCGCGTCCATGACATCTACTCGTTCAATACAAACGACCCAAATGCACACGTATGACGTTCTGTATATATATCCACATCGTGAGGGTTAAGCTCTGAGCTTGTTGGCCAATCTGTTCATGTAATTTTTCATGTATAATTCTTTTTCAGAAGGGGATCCTCCTTGGGGTACTTACTGCATAAAATCTGTGTTTTTGCTAATATGACAGGTTGTGACTATTTTTAGAAATAAAAATACACAAAAACAACGTTAAAAATGTGTTTTGTTATTATTTGACCACCCAGAAAATGGACAAGGAATCTGTATGTTTTGTAACCTTTTCTCTATTTAGAATAGGATAGGGTCACATTCTCGCATTCCTCGCGTTGTGACTTAGGACATTTTCCAAACTGGACACAACCACGTGTTGTGCTTTGGTGCGGGTAATTGACAAACATGGCGGATTCTCTAAGGGTTGTTTTTCCTGCTAGTGGAAAATAGATGGAGTTAGTTGTTGTTTGGCACCTTCTTTTTAGTCTTTGTGTACTAAATTAAGCATCATTATATGTGCTGGCAGGGATTGTTTCCACTTTTTCTTGGTGGGACTAATTGGTGTCAGGGGCAAGTCATGTTTTTATGTTACATGTTCTTTTCCCTTTCAGGCCAAATTGTTATTGTTGTCTTGCCCTAGATGCTTTTTCACATAACATGTCGGTCATGCTATATTTACCTTTCTAGCTTAGGTAGCTTAGTTAGGTTTTATTTAGCTTTTTATTTTTAACTCTTTAGTTAGATGAAGGGTTTGTTCGGGGAGCTGTTGGGGGAACTCCGAAAGGAGTTTTGTCCTTCAGCTTTCCGGACAGACCCCGATGACCAGCCGGCCAGTCCCAGGCGATGCTTCGAGGGATTTGGTGCAGGGTCCTGTTATTCAGGTTCCCTCCACATCACTCACACGGGATCCCCCCGCTAGACGCGACACTGTCGGGTCGTCGGGGGGTACCGGCACCCCACAGAGCCTGGTTCCCGGCTACTCAGTGTCGGGGACTCCTGTACGCCCTCCTGTTCCGCCTCCTTCCCGGTACGACCGGAGGTCCCCGGGCCGGTCTTTAGGTTCCCTATCCTGCCTCTTGTGACTCCTTCGACGTCCAAGTCGGGTACTTCCGGTTCTAAGGATAAAAACTGCTTGTCAGGTCGGTTCTCTCTAGTGGACAGAGTCGTACACCCTCTAGCTGATTGAGCTTTCGAGGTGTTTTTAAAAAGAGTTTTTTCCTTACTTTACATTTTTTATCTGTCATTACATTTGAACAATTAGCGGGGTACTAACCGTACTAACTTATTAAGTTGTTGTTTTAAAAAATGTGGAGCCCTAGTCGAGACCTCGGGGAGTGACTCGTCTGGTTATGGGAAACTTACGAATACGTCAATTTTTGCTCCCATTTCCTCTCTTCCAAAAAAAAAGGGGGGGGGGTGTTTGGCTTAAAACCTTGTTCACTTGTTTAGGCCTATAGCTTGTAGCCCCCAATGGTTGGCAAGAGGAAGGCCCTCCTGGTGGATCAAGTCACGTGATCATGTGACTGTCCTTTGCATCCTTGTTATTTTAATTAGACAGAATAACCACTGCCAGGGATACTATCTTTGGGAGTCTGCCTTATGCAGTAAGAACCCTAAGGAGGATCCCCTTCTGAGAAAGAATCTAACAAACCTGCAGAGGTTTCAGATTCTTTGAAGAGGATCCTCCTTGAGGTACGGCCACCCGCCTCCCCATATTCTGTCTGGCTTGGCTAGATTGATAAGTGGTGAGGTTGGAGTTATCTGCCCCTCTTGCCATAGCTACTGCTTGGTGAGGGGTTCTCAATGGGTGGTCAAATATTAACAAAACATGTTTTTAACGTTGTTTTTGTGTATTTTTATTTCTAAAAATAGTCACAACCTGTCATATTAGCAAAAGCACAGATTTTATGCAGTAAGTACCCCAAGGAGGATCCTCTTCAAAGAATCTGAAACCTCTGCAGCTTTGTTCGAATATGTTTAAAGTATCTCATTCATCTTTTAAGCTCATCTGGCCTATAAGGCCCGATGGGCTTATGGCATGGCATGGTGTCCGGCGTCTGTCCGTCCGTCCGTAAACTTTGTGGAATTTCGGCTTCTTATCCAGAACCATAAGGCCTAGAAAGCTGAAACTTGGTGTACAGAGTCCTTGGCTAGTGAGGATTATAAATTGTAGCTTTGGTGGCCCTCTGACCTCTAATAAGGGCCACAGGGGCCACACCCTTAAAACCTATTTTCATCTTCTCCAGAAGCATATGCCTAGAAAGCTGTTTTTTTTGTGTACAGAATCCTTGACTAGTGAGGATTAATAATTGTAGATTTTGTGACCTTGTAGGGGGAACCACATTGGCCACACCCTAAAGAAAAATTAAATGTAAAGCCTGGTGAGCTACAGAGCCAATGGCTCTATTTTTGTAAACATGGCTTTGCCTGTACAGAGACTGCGGTACATCAAAAGGGCGGTATAGCGAGGGAACACTGTATGTAAAGTATCAATTTAACATGTTCACATTCAATGTTGCTAGCTACTGGAACAGTAAAAATAACTTTGTAAACACCATCAACACGCTAAATTGAACATTGTTAATGCTCTTTGTGATGAAAGATTATCTTTTCATGTTCTTTTAATTGTGCAATTCTCAAGTCTTGGAGACATGAATGTATTAGAAATAGAAGATTCTCTTGACCTATTAAAGGGATTTGGATGGATGGTCAATTGGATGTCTTGGATTGTTTTGGATGGATGTCTTTAGTTTCAACCAAAGGGCAAGTTAAGCATTTGCGCACTGATAATGAAAGTAACTCGTTTTCCTATGTGCGAAGGAAGTGAGCAAAGGGTGGCAAATACTTTCTTTTCCTGGAATCAAATTATTATAACAGGAAGGGTGTTGGGGTAATGGACTGGAAGAAAGATTTGAGAGGCAGTGTAAAGCGATTAAAATGCTCAATGTAATATATATTTTATGTGAATTAATAAAATGTCTGAGGTTTTAACTAAGAGAGCAAAACATTCTGAAGACATATATGTCTATATTGATTTTTTGGAGCGATAAGTTTTGACACACACAAATTATTTTGATTCCAGGTGAGAGAAAATTGCTGCCACAAAACATGCCATGGAAACTTTATTGGGGACCAGTGGGATATGTCATCTTCTGATGAATCTTGTTTAAAAGATGTGAAAGACATTGTCTGAAATGTCTGTTTAAATTGCATCAAAATTTGACGTTCTTTGGAACATTATGACATAGTAATTACAAAATGGCTTATTTGTATACTTAATAAGAATTTGAAGGACTTATGAAAAGTTTCATGCCTGGGCATGTGACAAAAAGGGAGTAAAACTGATCCAATGTCTTACTGCTGCAGTTTCTAGACGAGTGCAGTTCTTGACGGGCAAAGACGGCAATGAGTGGGTGTGGGTAATGGGAGAGCACCCTGACGACAGGTCCATCAGTCAAATCCTGGAGGAAGAGGCGCAGGCCCAGGCTCTCACACAAGCTGAGAAAGAGGCACAGGAGATCAGGTATTTTCCAGTTTTGAGTAGCCGAGTGTCTGTGTATGAGATATATACCGTATTCCTTAATCACACGCCTGCCTACAATAGACACCATTAAATATGGTTTTCTGGAAAAAATAAACCCCTGCCTTAATTGAATGGCAGGTATATGGAATTAAATTCTACAATTGATGCTTCCTTCCTTTGTAACGGTAATTGGTACGGTATGCCCGGATAAGAGCTTTGTTTCCGACGGTTTTCAACTGTCGCTACAAGCCTTATTAGGAAATAGACGCCTAACTTGAATAGAAGCTTGCCTCAAATAGACGCCTATGGTGTAGAATGTTTTAAAATAAAATAATAAGATGCCCGGCGTGTAATTAAGGAAATATGGTCATACCTTATCTCTCATTAGTTGTTGTTTATATAATACATGATGCGGTCGATGATCAATGTTGCATGTGTCTGTGGGATGTTTGCATCACATCAAGTGTTCGTGTATACCGATGACGTGGTTGTTAACTGACCTAACTTTCAGAACAAACATATAATCCAAAAAGAAATGTATCATTTGTTAAGATAATAGAGATTATATTGTTAATTTCCAGATAGATAGATGTTCATTGTTGTAAATCAGACCATTTGCCAAATTATAACTAGACCAGATGCTACAATGTTATGATGTTTCACCACAAGAAAGTACATGATTGCATTCAATTGCACAGTATATGTTAATTTAGACAACATATGATTAATCAAAAATAATTGTTTCTTTCTCATTTTGAAAGCCAAAAAAAGATTGTAACATAAAGAGTTAAAATTTACCTGATGAAAGATTCTTTCTCAAATCAATATAGAAAGGACACTCAAGGCACACATTGTATTCTGCTTTTGTATTTGGTCTAATATAAAATCAACGATGTTATTCATTTTTAACCTTTTAACCCTTATGATGCGGCTCACTAAATAAATTAGCTGTGTAGGCTAACCCCGGAATGAAAATTCTAACTTTCCGGATAAAGGTATAATTGACTGTAAGCAGGGTAGGCGAGACCCAGATTTTTCTAGACCAAGACTTTTCTCAGTTCGATGCTTGTAATTATTTTCTGCGCCTCGCTGAAACGCGGTTCATTTTTTGGGTGGTCTAAATGGTGCATCAAACGGTGTACGAAGTTTCAATTCATTCTGTCACCTATAACACAATGAAAAACACTCACGAAAAGGCCTTTTTTTTTCCCCTTCTGTCCCGAAAGCGAGAATCACGATGCGTCTCTAATTGCTCATGAGCACATGCATCGAAGGGAGAGAAATTTCAACAAAACTTAGGTTTTCTTCTTACTATCAATCTTATGTATGCCTGTAGTAGTCGAGGGTTTATTTGTTAAGGATTCCACCTATATATAATGCTGCAATGGGGATTGAAAAGAGAGACTTATTTTTCTTTTAAAACTCGATGATTACCAACATCAACATTTTAACTCGATCATCAACTGTATTTAAACTTTTATGTTTGGTGTCTAGAATGACACTTGCATTAGGAGGCCAATTAATTTTCTACGTTTGAAACCCTATTGACTATCATAGCCTAATACAGGCAGAGTGATTCCATAAACAATTGATTTGGACAATTTGAAGGGAGAAACTATATCAAATTTACCATGGGCTAAAATTCGAAAATCATAACTCATAATACTCAATAACGGCAGGGCTTAAATACAAGGATTCTCGGTACATTGTTTTGCACAGATTAAAGAAGCACACCTTATCTCTCACATGTCGTGGCACACTAATCCTTTAGCGGATTTCAATGAAAAAGACATTGTTTGAAATGGAATGAATTGTCGTCATTTTGATGTATGACATTAACATGCGTCAAAAGAAAAAAATGAAACCTCAAGCAGTGAAAAAAAGGTGATTTTCAGTTATTTTCAGCTATGTACCACTTTTCACACTAAGTTATTTGATAAAATTCTTAGCGCATTTTTGACAATTTATGTGTCAGTATAAAGAGGAAATAAAGAGAATTTAAAATTCATTCTTTTCACACAGCGCAGGTTTTTTCTGATGAACTGTTGGTAAAATATATGCTTAAGTGCTTGATATTTCAATAAGCAAGTGGCGCGTTTTAACACATGATGGAAAGAGAATAAAATTGCCTTCAATTTGGTATTTCATTTGTATATGCGCACATGCAAATAATAATAATAGAAAGGCCGCAAAAATAAGACTTTCTCGCTTGATATTTCAATAACCAAGTGGTGCGCTATAAAACATGATACATAAATGGAAAGAGAATAAAATTTGTTATATCATTTGTATATGCGCACAGAGAAATAAAGATGCAAGAAGCCCCGCAAAATGTACTAATGTCTTTTTGACAGAGATTTTTGGGGTGGGGGGGGGGGGATCCGCAAGATTTCATTGGAAAGTTGTCCCATGACAAATCTAATATGATCGGATTATGATGAAGTACAAGATTTTTTGCCCCTTCTGGGCATAGCCTTGATGTATGGGTTTTTTTCCCTATGAAAAATCTAGTATGATCGCAATTTGTTTTGACAATTTTGAATATTTGTATTGCGGGCCTCGCCATGAGATATAGGCTGAGTTAACCCCTAGCCCCTAAATTTCGACATTCAATATCAGGTCTACTGAAATTCAAAAATAAAGTTCAGTGTTATTCCGAGGTGTGAAACATTTAGCATATATGGCGTGGGTTTCATTTCAGAATAACCTGGGACATCCCGGGTAGGTCCGTGGTACCTTCAAGAGTTACAAAACTTTTGTTATCCGCAAATGACATTCAGAACTTCCCTGACGTAGAAGGTAGTTGCGTTTGTGACTCACCACCTCGTCGCCTAGGAAGTCAGAAAACACATCAAGTGAAAAAAGTCGGGGGAAAACTTCCCCCACTGGTGGTACTGTCAGCAATGGCGGCATGTCAGGTGAAAAGACATCTGAGTGTTAGAATGTGTCTGGAACTTAGAAAATTTCCAGATTTTCAACTTTTGGGGAGTCGTTTGAAAAAAGAACAAGGATTATCCGGGACATTTAGGAAACGTCCAAATCTGTGAATTTTACCATGACCTTTGGCCCCGTTGGTGCCGATGGTAAAATTGTTTCAAATGCTTTTGAATGACGGCCAATGAATGTCCATGTAAAGTGCTCTTGAGTTGTTGTTCTTTCTTGCACATGTGGAAATCTTTTTAAGTCAATTTTCAGATGATTTAGAGGATGCCTAAACCGAAACATAGAAGTCTGAGGAATCAGAGTTTTTGAGGGGCCGTTTTCCTCCAGTGAAGACGGGTTTATTACCGAAGTCCATGTTGACGAAGCATCTGAAATGGAAACTACAGATGAGTGATAGTAAGAGATTGGTATCGGACATGGACAGTATTCAATATATCCAGATATAAGAAACATTGCAAGAAATAAACTAGCTGCTACGGGTGGAGCTGCTAGGGCTTGTGGTACTTCCACAGAAGATGAGTTCAGTGGCATTGATGAGTAATACAATGATATGGACACACATTATACTGAAGAGGGTGATTTCATGTCCGAATTGAAGGAAAGGCCGAGGCCAATTGGACGTATTGATTTGCCTTAAAGTGGCAGGACTGGGTTGGGACAGTTCAGAGAAATAACAGCCTATTGACTATTTCGACTCGTTCATAAATGAAGAGGACTATTGAATGATGGCAACAGAAACCAATAGATACATTCATCAAGAATGTGACGGCAAGGTTCTTCCCCCCTGTTCGAGGCTGCACCAGTTGAGGGATACAAATGCTGAAGAGATGAAAGTATTCATAGGAATGTCCATTCATATCGCCATCTCCTTACCGGGAATCCTCGTATATACGCCCTGATTTTAGAGTTTTAGCCCATGGGCCTAAATTTTATATTACATTTCTCCTATAAAAATGTTCAATACAAGTGCTTTTGTTGGAATTACTAGGTTAGTGTTAGGCTACGATATCGGTATACCAGTGTTTCTGATGTAGAAAATGTTTAGTCTTCAAATGCAAGTGTCATTTAAGACACAAAACATGAAAGTTTTGATACATTTGACATACGAATTGAGGAACTGATAAATGTAACAAAATTACACCCAGGGCTTAATTTCAGAAAATATATTTCTCATATGAAATGAGTGAAATTCGAATTTAAGCCCAAGGCTTAAATACAAGGATTCCCGGTAGTTGTACAGAGAATCTTTTCTGAGTATTAGACGACTAGTGATGTGACATTGACACCTTTCTTCCCTGTATGCCCAGAGACAAGTTTTGGCTCTTGCTCATGTACCAGTACAATGCCGTGTTTGGACAAACTTGGCTTCTTGTATAAGCACATCATATATCGGTTTTCCAGAGTTTACATACCACATCAACATATCTCTATTAATGAGGGATTGGTGCCTTGGAAAGGCAACCTCAGCTTTAAGATTAACAAACCAAAGAAGTGTAGAATAAAAGCTTACATGTTGTGCAACTCGCACAATGGATATGTTGATAAACTCTTTATGTTGGGATAACCTATGATTTGGTCATGGACTTGGTCAAGGATTATTCTAGCAAGGGATATCACGTTTACATGGACAATTTTTATTCATCTGTGACATTGTACATAAACTTGTGGGAGTGTGGTTCTGGGGCAACAAGGATGTTGAGAGGTAGTCGTAAAGGAATTTTAAAGAAAATGAAAATGAAACAAAAGAAGGCGAAGAAAGGATACGTGCTGCAACAGTTCAATCAAAACCTTCTACTCGTCGGGTATGAGGACAGAAAATCAGTCTTGCTTATGTCCGCTGTTGAAGATACAGAAGCTATTGACACGGGCAAGAAGAACAGGTTGACTGGAGAACCAAATACAAAACCTTGTATTGTACATGAGTACAATAAGTACATGGGGGATGTCGATCTTGCCGATCAAATGTTGTTGAACACTCCGTTCAAACTCAAAATGCTAAAGTGGTGGAACAATGTATGGTTTCATATACTCATTGCTCATTTGAATGCATATGTATGGTACAAAACTTTCGAAAGATTAAACTTTGAAGATAGGCCGTCACTTCAGGAAAGAAATAGTTCAACACATTATAACCTTTGCGGACACAGACAAGGTTGTAAGTCTGCACAGACGTCCCCGGGGTCGGCATAGTACGAGCAGTGATAGTATTATCGTCTTCGTGGTCATCACTTTCTGTCTAAATTGAGCCTGTCGGAAGGAAGAAGAATTTATCACGTGCCTGTGTTGTATGTGCCAAAGCCAGACGTGAACTTCAATGACGAGCAGCGCAAGCTACCAACCAGTCAGTTTTCAGGAAAGAAGAAAAGAATAAGATAAGAATCTTTATTAGAATGTGTGGAATGCAGTGTCAGTGTAACACCATGGTTCCGACTATACCACACATCACAAGATTTCTGTAAAGCTTACATCAGTCTCACAGAGAAAGATAATGATAATGGAGAGGAAGAAGTTAATTGAAGAAAGAAGAAAGAGGTGGAAGTGTGGACAGTGTACTCTCGACCTTGTTAGGTCCCAAAAGATTGTTCCTCGTGCCAATAAAGGTGATTATTGTTATATACTGATGGTTATCTTTCATTCATTCAAAAATTTCATTGAATAAAGAAACAGAGAAAATCAATGTGAGATGTCCATGGAAGTTAAACTAAATCCGCATCATGAACACCCACCCTTGTTTTGGACTGTGTATCTTTTGAACGGGGTGAAGAAATTTTAAATCATTAATATCATTGTAATGGGCGAAGAATGAGCTTTAATGTATCATTTGTAAATGCGCACGAAAAAGTAGTACTTGAAGCACCGATATTATATATGGAGATATTTATATATTTTTAGCTCATCTGGCCTGAAGGGCCCTATGGGCTCATGGCATGGCATGGTGTCCGACATCCGTCCGTCCGTCCATCCGTCCATCCGTCCGTCCATAAACTGTATGCATTTTAAACCCTCTCCAAAACGAAAAGGCCTAGAAAGCTGAAACTTAGTCTACAGACTCCTTGAGGATTATAAATTGTAGCTTTGGTGTCCCTGAGGCCCTGTGGCCCCCAATAACGGCAACAGGGGCCACACCCTTTAACCTAATTTCATCTTTTTCTTTGAAATTTTGAGTGCAAACTCCTAAAATAATTAAGGAGGATTTGACCCTGTGGTCCAAAGTAAGGGGGGAACCATATTTGCCACACCCTTAAGCAAAATTGACCCTGAAGTCCTTATTTTTGGCCACAGGGGCCACACCCTTAAAACCTTTTTTCATGTTCTTTTCCAGACCTATAAGGTTTAGAAAGCTGAAACTTTGTGTACAACCGTCTAACCGTCTAACCGTCCTTCCTTAAACTTTGTGGAATTTAGACTTTTTCTCCAGAACCATAGGGCCTAGAGAGCTGACACTTGGTGTACAAAAACCTTGGCTAGTGAGGATTATAAATTGTAGCTTTGGTGACCCTGTGGCCCCTAATAAGGGTCACAGGGGAGACGCCCTAAAAACCTATTTTCATCTTCTTCTCCAGAAGCATAAGGCCTAGAAAGCTGTAACTTTGTGCACAGACTCCTTGACAATTGAGGATTATAAATTGAAGCTTTGGTGGCCCTGTGGCCCCTAATAAGGACCTCAGGGGCCACATCTTTAAATCCTATTTTCAATTTCTTCTCCAGAACCATAAGGCCTAGAAAGCTGAAACCTTGTGTACATACTCTTTTACTAGTGAGGGTTATAATTTATAGCTTTTGTGGCCCTGTGGCCCCTGATAAAGGCCATACACTTAAAACCTATTTTCATCTTTTTCTCAAAAAGCTTAAGGTCTAGAAAGCTTAAATTTTGTATTCAGACTAGTTGGAAAAGGAGGGTTCTAAGTTGTACATTAGGTGACCCTATGACTAAGGGCCCTGTCACACTTCAGCGTATAGCAAGTGCGTTTGAGTTGTGTATGGATTTTTAGCTCATCAGGTCTGAAAGACCCGATGGGCTTATGGCATGGCATGGCGTCCTCCGTCCGTCCATCCGTAAACTTTTCACATTTTCGACTTCTTCTCCAGAACCAATGACTTTAGAGAGCTGAAATTTGATGTGCAGACTCCTTGGCAAAGGGGGATTCTAAATTGTAGATTTCGTGACCCCATGGCCCCAAGTGGGGTCACAGGGGTCAAAACCTTAAAAAGCTATTTTTAACATCTCCTCCAGTTCAAAAAGGTCTAGAGAGCTGAAAAGTTGTATATAGATTCCTTGGCCAATGAAAATTCTAAATTTTAGGTTTGGTGACCCCTTGACCCCAAATGGGGTCACAGGGGTCAAAACCTTCAAAATCTATTTTCATCTTCTTCTCCAGTTCCAAAAGGTCTTGAGAGCTGAAAAGTTGTGTCTATAGACTCCTCAGCCAATGGGGATTCTAAACTGTAGATTTTGTGACCCCATGACCCCAAATTAGGTCACAGGGGTCACAACCTTAAAAACCATCAAAAGTCTGATGAGCTACAGAGCCCATAGCGCTATTTTAAAAAAAACTTCATACGCAACCAGTACACTAAAAAATTTACCGTATTTTGCCTTACTTGTACCGCACATGGAGTGATTGATTTACGAACTTTGCACTTTCTTTGCGTTGCGGGTGCGTTGGAGATGCCTATATGATTTGCGTTTCCCCACTTTGATGCAGATGCATGCATATGCAGAGCTTATACATACCATACTCTAGACGCACACAACTTATGTCTACCGCTAGCCTTGCGCAAACTAAGCGAACATATTCCGAGCCCGCTGCGTCTTCACATAGTTTTCAATCCTTTCTGTATTTGAAGAAAGTTTTCGTAGGTAATATATATATAATTATATACAATCTCGCGAAAATGAAAAGTTTGTTACCAATTGTAAGACAATTTATCTAATAAAAGTATACTGAATAAAGTTAAGTTTACTGAATTCATTTCTCTATCACATGTGATTAAAAGGAGTTCCTACTTAAATGGCAGTCCGCAGTTTTCGCTTGTTACTTGATCATTTCTGTACGAATACATACCCCTCATTTGAGGTATTGAAACTTTTAGAACTTGTACATCAGATAGAAGATTTTCCTGGATAACCCCTATATAAACAATGTAATAGTGCACAGGTTTAGTCTAATGGAATATTTGGTAGTCTGAAATCGATTTGCAGCTGAGAAATTTACAATGAAAAAAATAAAAACAAATCGTTAGCTTCTTTATGATTTTGTTTACAAGGAAAAGCAATGCTATTTACTTCAGTTTATTCATCTCTCCTTATCTTTGATTTACTATAATTAGTAGTACACATATTTCATTCATTATGTGTCTGTATTCAACGTTTTGTTACTTTTAATAAATGATTGCTGGCAATTCTATGAAAGAAGGAGACGAAATGAAAACTATCATACTATATACAGAGGTGTTATGCTCACCAACCCTTTCGTTATGGTATCTATATCAAATTCACGATGTACCCTATGTACGCTATGAGAACGTTGTTATACGTTACTCATAAGGAAAAACTGGACAATGCATTTTTCCATTATTATCAATCGGTTTAGGATTGTTCTTCATACGTGCTACATTTTCTTGAAGAGCGTTTTGTGTACGTTGTCTGTGCGCTATCAATGCGTTGGTTTGGGACATCAACTCACACTGCGTATGAAGTGCATACCAAGCACGATTACCTAACGTACATGTACCGCTCTCGACGGATGAAAAACCGATGCGTTGCATGTTAACCATACACAGCATAGTTTTGAGCATGTCAAAAATTATCAAGCGTATGAAAATAGTCCAAGCGCATGCCGACAAACAAGAACCAACCTTGACACAACTAAGGTGCGTTTGAGTTGCGTGTCCTGCGTACGGCTGCATATTGCTGCGTATGAGAAAAATTGCCATACGCAACTTGTACGTAGTGATTATACGCTGAAGTGTGACAGGGGCTTAAGGGGGGAACCACACTAGCCACACCCTAAGACAAAATGGATATGAAGCCTTATGAGCTACAGAGCCAATGGCTCTATTTTTACCCTCTAAAACATGCTGTAGCTAAAAAGAAACCTACTATCCAATACTTGTATTGGAAGTATGTTGAATGTTAGATCTATTATTAAGACCATGTTAGATCCATTATTTAGATATAAAAACGGCATTGTAGACAGGTGTAATAAATGATAAATATTGTGAACTAAAAGTCCTGGGCAAACTTGTGACTGCTCAGCCGTCCATGTCTTAGCTCTTATGGTTTCCGCTCAGCCGTCCATGTCTTAGCTCTTATGGTTTCCGCTCAGCCGTCCATGTCTTAGCTCTTATGGTTTCCGCTCAGCCGTCCATGTCTTAGCTCTTATGGTTTCCGCTCAGCCGTCCATGTCTTAGCTCTTATGGTTTCCGCTCAGCCGTCCATGTCTTAGCTCTTATGGTTTCCGCTCAGGAGAGCTAGAGTGAGCAAAACAAATGTCACGTCTGCCTCTGCAAGCAGCGTTCTGTAAGTTTTCAAGATAGGCACTGCTAGATGTCAGTGTAAGGAGTTCAAAATTATTTTATTTGTTGTTTTTTGACAGAAAACAAGAAGAGGATGCATGGCTCAAAAAACTTGAAGAAGAAAAACTAAAATTGGAAAAGGAGAAAGCTGAAACAGAGTTAATGATTCAGTATGTATCAAAGCTTCTGTTGCCTCCAAATAAATGTCTCTAAATTTGGTGATGGTTTACATTTGGGACTCCTAACATAATTTTTGAGATTGGATTTTGCTACATCTCATAGAAGAGTTTGTTGAATGACAGCATATATCTTAACCGTCACAACAACTCTTGACAGCATGATAAACCAGAATATATATGTCTTCAATTTAATAATAATAATAATAATAACACTTTATTATCCTCAGTACAAATTCATGTTGGAAATTTGTTTTGTGCCAAGGCACCCAAAACCTGTTTAAATAACCCATGGAAACCATTATCAACCTCTGACATAGTGTCAATAAATATCCATCTGTCTAAAATTGTTTTCTTACATCTTGGTTACACAAAAACAGTAGAAAAATATCAGTCACAAAAAGCATCTCCGCTAGATGTTAGTGAGGATGTCATGAAACAAAGGTGTTAATTTGGTATGGCACAGTGCATTGCCATAATACCGTATGCAAACAACGTCACCAAAGTCACCCTCAAAACGCTTAATTGAAAAGCAATCTAATCATCTATTTTTACATTGGAGGGATTTATCTTGTGCTGACTTGACAACTTCTGGTCTTATTCTGTAGCTATCTCCTTGGCAACAAAACTGAAATTAACATTTGATTTACTATCAAAATTTAATCAAGTAATTGTCCATTGTCGCAAAACATTGTATTCAGTGGTGTCAGTCCATTCGTGCTTCCGTCTGTCTTGGTGTTCATTCTCTTTTCTCACGTATAAACTCTTCATTCAAATTTCTCACATATAAACTCTTCATTAGCTCACCTTTACAAAGTAAATGTGAGCTTATGTCGTGGCGCTTCGTCTGTCCGTCCGTCTGTCTGTCCGTCCGTCCGTCTGTCCGTAATCTTTCACGAAAAAGACTACTCCTCCTAAACGAATCCAGATATCATAATATCATAAATGTTAGGCATATGAATATGATAAAAGTTGATTTTTTTGGTTTGAAACATGATAATTCATGATATTGGTAATTGGTTGACAAAAAGGATATAGTTTGATAATGAAAAGGACAAAACATTTGCTTGCCGGACTCAAGAAGAACTCTTTCTTAAGTCGTTGTTCGGAGTTGCAATGTGAATCCTACAAGTTTGTTGCTTGGACTGTTGAGTGGGTACTACGTATGGAATGAAATTGAATAACTCATAAACTATTGACCGGATTCTTTTCATTTTTTGTATGTAGCTTCATCACCATGAGAGTGAGGTCCCTATAGAGGTTCATGACCTTGACTTTCATTTCAAGGTCAAAACGAGACTTTGAAATTTTACCCTTGTCAGCGGGATATCTCAAGAACCATTAACTGGATTCTCTTCATAACTAACACAGTGCATCTTATTAGGAAGGCGCTGGGCCCAGTCGATTTTGGTCACCGTCACATTATTTTCAAGGTCGCAGCGAGGCTTTGAAAATTTCAGCATTAAAACCTGCATTTTACCCTTGTCAGCGGGATATCTTAAGAACCATTAACTGGATTCTCTTCATAACTTACACAGTGCATCTTATTGGGAAGGCACCGGGCCCAGTCGATTTTGGTGACCTTCACATTATTTTCAAGGTCACAGCGAGGCTTTGAAAATTTCAGCATTGAAACCTGCATTTTAAGCTTGTCAGCGGGATATCTCAAGAACCATTTACTGGATTCTCTTCATAATTTAAACAAAGCATCTTATTGGGAAGGCGCCGGGCCCAGTCGAATTTGGTGACCTTCACATTATTTTCAAGGTCACAGCAGGGCTTTGAAAATTTCAGCATTAAAACCTGCATTTTACCCTTGTCAGCGGGATATCTCAAGAACCATTAACTGGATTCTCTTCATAACTTACACAGTGCATCTTATTGGGAAGGCACCGGGCCCAGTCGATTTTGGTGACCTTCACATTATTTTCAAGGTCACAGCAAGGCTTTGAAAATTTCAGCATTGAAACCTGCATTTTAAGCTTGTCAGCGGGATATCTCAAGAACCATTTACTGGATTCTCTTCATAATTTACACAAAGCATCTTTTTGGGAAGGCACCGGGCCCAGTCGATTTTGGTGACCTTCACATTATTTTCAAGGTCACAGCGAGGCTTTGTAAATTTCAGCATTGAGATCTGCATTTTAAGCTTGTCAACGGGATATCTCAAGAACCATTAACTGGATTCTCTTCATAATTTACACAAAGCATCTTTTTGGGAAGGCACCGGGCCCAGTCGATTTTGGTGACCTTCACATTATTTTCAAGGTCACAGCGAAGCTTTGAAAATTTAAGCATTGAGATCTGCAATTTATGCTTATCAGCGGGATATCTCTAGAACCGTTCACTAGATTCTCTTCACAACTTATGCAAAGCATCTTATAGGGAAGATGCAGGACAAAGTTAATTTTGATGACCTTCACATTATTTTCAAGGTCACAGCAGAACTTTTGATTTCTCATCAATTTACCTGCATGTAAAGCTTGCTAGTGTGACATCTATGGAGTCACTCACTGGATTCTTTTATGAATCTATTTTAGGTAGACATCGGGCCAATTTGGTTTTGGTGACTATCACATTATTTTTAAGTCACAGTGAAGCTAACATGCATTTAAAGCTTATTAAAAGGCTGATATGTTAGGAACTGTTCTCTATATTCTTTTCTTTTTTTACACAAGGCTTCTTATTTGGAAGACCCAGGAACCAGTCAATTTGTTGAGGTCTAAATGACACTTAGTAGCATGACAAGTGTAGACAAGTGTTTCTATGTATACAGTATGTTTTTTTGTTAACATCAATTTGCGGCGGGGGATCTTGTTACCTTTGTGACACATTCTTGTTTTGAAGGAAACTCATTTGAATCGCATTAAAGTCAGAACTAAGGCGAATTTATAAAGTAATTTAATCCAATAATGAATATTTCAACTCGGCTTTCTTTCTTCAGGTTTTGATTTTTTGGTTTTGAGGTTTTTGTTTTGGAAATCAAGCATAAGGTTGCTCTCATTTTTAGCTCATCAGGTCTGAAAGCCCCGATGGGCTTATGGCATGGCATGGCGCCTGCCATCCGTCCTTCCGTCCATCCGTCCTTCCGTCCATCCGTCCTTCCGTCCTTCCGTCCTTCCGTAAACTTTTCACATTTTTGACTTCTTCTCCAGAACCAATGACTCTAGAGAGCTGAAATTTGATATGCAGACTCCTTGGCCAATGGGGATTCTAAATTGTAGATTTCGTGACCCCATGACCCCAGGCTCGTAATTAATTTCTGCACCTCTCTAACACTTTATTCTCACTTCTAGCATACTGACTCTTTATTCTTATCTCAAACATAGTGACTCTTTATTCTCACTTCTAACATAGTGACTCTTTATTCTCACTTCTAACATAGTGACTCTTTATTCTCACTTCTAACATAGTGACTCTTTATTCTCACTTCTAACATAGTGACTCTTTATTCTCACTTCTTACACTTTATTTCCAACTTCTAATATAGTGACTCTTTATTCTCACTTCTAACATAGTGACTCTTTATTCTCACTTCTAACTAAGGGTGCAACGATTCACCGATATTCCGATGCATCGCGATTCATGGCATACGATACGATACACGATACATGTCTGCCAGCAAATCGATTTGCTACGAAGTACGATATGCAACTTCATATAGGCTACAGTGTAATTATTTCCCCATAATAAATTATGAATATGTGTAAGGTAATAAACTAAACAAGTAAGAAATATGTGCATGGAGCACATGAAATTGAACTTTTGACTGCGTGACAAAACAATGTTGCAGGAATTTAGATTGTCGTCGGCATTCCATCAATCCAATGTCCGATTACATTTCCAAATGGCCAACCAACTTCTTTTTGATATTAGAACACTGGAAATGATTGACAAAGCTGATGTTTTTTCCGGTTATCAGCCTAATTAACAATGAAAATTTATATATATATATTATAAATATCAACGCAAAAAAACTAACCAAAAAGCCTTCAAAGCAGTTTCATGTCAGCATGTGTTATTCCCTGCTATTTATCACGAGTCAAGCGTCATTGAAATACGTTAAATTGATTGGCTGCTATTAATACATTGACCAACCAGAATACAGATTTCGTTCTTTGGGATTTCCCTGCATTGCATTGCATTGCCGATCGTTCACCAAAACAACAATATCCCGTTGAAAAAGAAATAGTTGGAAGGTATTTTTCATTCTTGTTTAGGATCTAAAGAAAATTAATCACGACATTGTCTTGTAGTATTTCCAACTAGGCAATTCAGCGATTTATAAAATAAAATTAAGTTTGCTTTTTACTTTCTCAGTTACGACTCGTGTTACGAGGTCAGTCAATATAAATTCACATTTTCACCTCTGTCAAAACATTTTTTAACATCACAAACATGGTAACCAGATAAAACATTATTCTACATATGCCCTTTCACCTCTAAATAATTTGTATTCAAACCTGTCATGTGATGTTGAAAGTGACTCTGGCAACACAAAAATAATTAGCGACAGTAACAGGTCAAAGGTTGAGATGACAGACTGAGTTTTTTAACAATGACAATGATATAGGGTAGGGTTATTTTATAAATTATGTAGAGAACTGTGTACAAATGAATTTAATTTGATTCCTTGCTAAACATTTAAAATTAATTTTGTAAAGATAACTGTAAATTTTAAATAATTTATTTTGAAAGAGGATTTAACATCAACAAATAAGTAAAGAAAGTAAATCTATTTAGATTTACCATTATTAATGTATCGGGATACGTATCGTATCGCGGCAGTAGTATCGAGATACGTATCGTATCGTGACCCACCTGTATCGTTGCACCCCTACTTCTAACATAGTGACTCTTTATTCTTACCTCTAACACTTTATTCTCACTTCTAACATAGTGACTCTTTATTCTCACTTCTAACATAGTGACTCTTTATTCTCACTTCTAACACTTTATTCTCACTTCTAATATAGTGACTCTTTATTCTCACTTCTAACATAGTGACTCTTTATTCTCACTCTTACACTTTATTTCCAACTTCTAATATAGTGACTCTTTATTCTCACTTCTAACATAGTGACTCTTTATTCTCACTTCTAACATAGTGACTCTTTATTCTTACCTCTAACACTTTATTCTCACTTCTAACATAGTGACTCTTTATTCTCACTTCTAACATAGTGACTCTTTATTCTCACTTCTAACATAGTGACTCTTTATTCTCACTTCTAACATAGTGACTCTTTATTCTCACTTCTAACATAGTGACTCTTTATTCTCACTTCTAACACTTTATTCTCACTTCTAATATAGTGACTCTTTATTCTCACTTCTAACATAGTGACTCTTTATTCTCACTTCTAACATAGTGACTCTTTATTCTTACCTCTAACACTTTATTCTCACTTCTAACATAGTGACTCTTTATTCTCACTTCTAACATAGTGACTCTTTATTCTCACTTCTAACATAGTGACTCTTTATTCTCACTTCTAATATAGCGACTTTATCTTCTTTATTCTCACAAGATAAAGATTTTTCTTTGAAAGAGTGAGGCAAATAAAATGATTGATAGTGCCCCTTGGGTTATAATGCAGTCGTTATTTGCCAAATTAAAGAGAAGTGTGTATTTCAATATCTATTGTTTCAGGAGGGAAAGGGAAGAGGCAGCACTGTATCAAAGTATAAAAGAAGCACAAGAAATTGCCAAACAATTGGAGGAAAGAAAACAGTTAAAAGAATTAGAAGATAAAAAAAGAATCGAAGAATTAAAAGTGAGTTTTTTTTCACCGATTTGTTTTTATTTTGACTGGCAATCCAACATTATCCATTATGTATGTGATTGATTTAAAGGTCATCTGACCTGACAGGCATAAAGGGCTTCAGGCATGCAGATGTTTTTTATTCATATTTCTTAACACTTACGATGCTATTTACGGAATATTCCGGGCTGCTGATAACATTGTCCATAAGCTGTGCTGGCGAACCCCAGAGTAAGGAAACTAACTTTCCCAATAAAGCTATGATTGACTGTAAGCACTCTAGGCGCAACCTGGATTTTTCTGCACCAAGACTTTTATCTTTTTAGGCTCGTAATTAATTTACGCAACACGATTAAACATCCTTCTTTTTATGAAAAGTGGTCTAAATGGTGGATCAAATGATGTACGAAGTTTCAATACATTCTGTCACCTATTACACAATGAAAAACACTCATGAAAACGCCTAATTTTTCCCCATCTCTCCTGAAAGCGAGAATCACAATGAGTTACTAATTGCCCACAGGCGCATGCATCGCCCAGGGCACGGGATTACATTGTTTGCACAGATTAGAGAAGCACACCTTATCCCTCAAAGGCCGTGGTAAACTAACCCTTGTGCGGATTTCAATGAAAAAGACATTTTTGAAAATGGCATTGAACTGTCATCATTTTGATTTTTGATATTTACATGCGCTTTTAGAAATGATAAAAAAAACTACATGATACGTCAATGGAAATAGAATAAAATTGCCTTCAATTTGGTGTATCATTTGTATATGCGCACATGCAAATGATTAAACTAGCAAAAGTTGAAAATTATCAACTTTCGGGCTTGATATTTCAATAACCAAGTGGGGGGCTATAAAACATGATACATCGATGGAAAGAACATAAAATTGCCTTCAATTTGGTACATCAGATGTATATGCCCACAGAGAAATAAAGATGCAAGATGCCTCGCAAATGTTCTGATATCATTTTGACATCAGAGATTTTTGTGTGTGTTTCGGCGCGATGTAATGAGCAAGTTGTCCCATGACAACACTTACATGATTGGGTTATGAGTGCGAGGAATTTGGCCCCTTCCGGGTATCGCCTTGATGTACGGTATGTGTTTTTTCCCATTAAAAAATCCAACGTGATCTGAATTTTGATTTGACAAATTTTTAACCTTCCTTAAGTTAGGATAAGTTGCCACTTACCTTTCCTCATGAGAAGTGGACGTTTTTCCGTGAAACTCACTATGTAACCAGAAGGGCTGCTCCCTGCCCGCTGGGCATGCGCGGGAAATACGTCACATCCTTAGTGAAAATTCAAATCATTCTTTCTTTACTCATCATCACGTTCGCACATGTTTTCTTACCTCGTATAATCGGTTTGTTATTACATTTTGGTTTTGGTGTTTTATCCTTATTTTTACCATTGTAGCTTCTATTTAACTGCTCCCTTACATCTTTACATCCTTCCCGGATTGTTTTTCACCTTTTTGTCATGTTTCGCAATCTTTCGTGATCTTGCACATTTTGGGTAAAATGTTTCCTTCCTAATGCATTTTACATCCATTTATGACTTGGTTTTGCTTCTTTGCATGTTTTTAATACCTTGGATCGGGTTAGAATTCATTTTCTACCTCTCCTGACTGTTTCTCGTGTTTGTTTACATTTGTTTACTTGCATTTCTGCACGTAGGCATTTTGCCTCAGTCTTAAAGGTGCACTATACTCCTTTTGCATTGTGGTCATGTTTTTTTGCTTCATGCTTTTTCTACTTCCACATTACATTTGCTACTAATTCCAAATGTAATTCTATCTCAATCTTAATTATAATTGCTTATTATAATTAATTTTAGTGATAGATTACGGAAGTATTGAGAGTAATCTATATTTAACACGGGCCATTGACTAAGGCTCGGACTCTGCGCATGCATAGTTTTACTTCCTGGCAGTTTGAATTTAGCAGACGACTTTGCCGCAAGAACGTTTTTTTTCTTTCTTAGGGGTCTGTTTCCCCTTTACAAAGTTTTTTTGGCTTGGCTCCCCTTTTCAAGCTTGGGGCGTAAGAAAGAACTAAAGAAGCTCAGAATGAAAAAACAGTCCCTGCTTGATGATGCTTCATCGGTCAGCTATGAGGATTCACAGTCGGACAGGTTCACGGACTGGTGTGACAATGGAGGACTCAGCATTGGCACGATAGCCGAACTAACCGATAATATACAATTATAGACTGGTGATGAGGTCAATACCTGTTTTTATAGACCCGAGGAAAACCAGTGTTGATTCTAGAGCGCGGCCTTGCGGGAATCCCGCTATTTTTATAAAAATGCCCCCAGTTTAAAAAACAGTGCGTCACCAAGGCCGCAAAATATAAATAAAGGCCGCAAAATACATTTCTGTCCGCGGTATATCTTGCTGAATAATAGACGTTTAGTAGATTAAACTTGAAAGGATACTTTGAATGAATGAATGAAATATTGCGAGTATCTGTGTGTCGACGTAAACAATCTTATTTTAGACCAATCACAGCTGGTCTTATAAAACACCCTTCTGCGGAGCTGCACTTCGACAGCTTTCAACCAATCACAGGTCGCTAAACATTAGCATAAGCCTCGCATGCACTTAAATTCCTGTCGGCTGCTCAAATTTTTTTTACGCAAAAATTATAAATCATGAAGCGTAGCAGGACTCTTTTTGAGTTTAGTTTCGAAAAAAGAAGTTCTACGGGTGGAATAGAAGTTCAAATCACAGAAACATGCAACAAGGATAATCGGGAATCTCCGTAGGTAAACAAAATGGCGGCCGCAAAGTGACCGGGAAATACGATTTTGATTAATTTGTGAATGAAAATTCAAATGGCATTTCAAAATAACAAAATATTGATCAATTTATGATTATCATAAGAATCAATTTCGATTTGACAGTCATATACAGTCGCAAACGTCTAAAATGCAGTTAAAACTTTGCTTTATTTATTTTGCACTACGACTATAACTCGTGCAACACGAGGCAAGCATGCTAGGTTAGTGAAGGTTAAAAATAGATATAGGTAACCGTAAGTTTTCAAACATAAACAGTTCATTATTTTTTGGTCAGAGTTCTCTTTGTTATTATTATAAATTCTGATTCAATATACTAGACTTGCTAAGACTTTAGTTGACAAAAACAAAATGAAAATTGACAATAAATTTTTAATTTTTATATAATATAAATAATTTTGTTTTCATTTACCCCCTGTAAGTTAGTTGAGGCCCCCTATTTTGAAATGTGATGGGGCATTGGGCCCCCTTTTTTAAATTCCTAGAATCAGCACTGAAAACAATATTGACCGAGGACGAAGTCCGAGGTCGATATTGTTTTACTCGGGTCTATAAAAACAGGTATTGACCGAACTCACCAGTCCATAATTGTTTTATTATGTCTCGGTCAAAAAAAATCAAGACATAATGGAAACCTACAGCAATGAGCGGCATTTGGGCTCGTTTGTTGGCGAGGACTGGTCAATGACGTCATGATAACAATAGCATGACGTCATGAAACAACGGTTTGACGTCATCGACTCTATTTTTAGTAACTCAAGTCAATATCACTTTTGGTCGGACTCGGGGTCACGGGGGTCAAGTCAATATCACTTTTTGTCGACTGTCATGTGACCTGTTCTCGACCAATCGGATTGCCGGAAAAATACGCTCACATAATAATTATATTAAGGTATCTGCCCTTTTCAATTTGCAAATCATGTGACGAGCATCGGAACCTTGGCAAACTTACTCTAAACTTTCTTATAGTAACACATGATAGATACAATTCAGTATAAATGAATGGTTTAAAATCTGAATAGTACTCACATTTAGTGGAAAGTGAAAGTTTAGCCAAGAAAATTAAGCCAATTTTGTTGGTAGATGTCCTTTAGTCTTTGTAAAAAAAGAATTAAGAAACTGTTTTGGAAAGTCAACATTCTGCTCATACCATAAGTAGTTAAATCCAGTTGTAAATAGAAGCTTTTTTAAGTCTGTGATCAAATTTTTGGGTCCATTGTGGTCGTATAAGATCATCATTTCATAACATTTTGTTGGTAGACGGTAAGAAGGCATACTTAAGAGTTTTAACTTGTATTTTATTCCCCATATACCATTGCACTAGGTGTGTCTATTTTAACCCCAAGAAACTTCTTACACGCCAATAAATGAACTCGTTCTCTCTATTTGGTCGAAATGTTGATGCCCCCAAATTTCAGCCCCGTATAATAGAATTGGTCTGATTTTTACATCAAATATTCTAAAATAAGATGATAAATTCAAGTCTCCGAGAACTTTCAAGTTTTTCAGGATACCTATAATTACTTTTTGAGTTTGGATGGATGCATACTTTGCATGGGTTGACCAAGAAAGATAGTAAAGTATACACCTAAGTACTTATATGATGTTGTTGATTCTATCAGATTACCTTTAAATTACCATTTCTCATGTCGAGACAATTTACCCCCTTTCTTAAAAGTAATTACTTTTGTTTTCTCCATATTTACGTTGAGTTTAGATCGTTCACAATAGGTTTCTAGTTCAGTTATTTGCTTCTGTAGGCCTACAACAGTACTTGAGATAAGAGCAATGTCATCTGCAAACAATAAAAGAAAAATTTGGAACACATCTGGATGTAGCTGGATACCATTTTTGCAATTATTTTCTATTTGCATTGCTAGTTCATTAATAAAAAAGGAAAATAGAAAAGGACTCAGCACGCACCCTTGTCTAACACCAATTTGTATATCAAACGATTCTGATAATTCTCTGTTATTCCTCACTGAAGCTTTCACATTCTCGTAGATGCTGTTTAGTAATTTTGACATTTTGCTGCTTAGCCCACCCTTTTTGAATAAATTCCATAGTTTATGTCTTTGTACAGAATCAAAAGCTTTAGAGAAATCAACAAATAAAGCATAAAACTTACCCCCTTGTGTATTAAGATACCTTTGAATAACACACTGTAGTATAAACATGTTATCAATTGTGGTATATCCTTGTCTAAATCCTGCTTGTGATTTGCTTATTTTATCCATTGTTTCTCCCAAAAAAATTAACCTTTTATTGATAATCGATGTGAATACTTTACTAAATATACTTAACAAAGTGACGCCTCTATAATTATCCATATTATTCAAATCACCTTGTTTATGTAAAGGAACTATAACACCAACTGACCACATTTGCGGAAATGAACCCCTCTCTAGAATTAGATTAAATAGAAGCTCAAAATAAGGTAACAACAAGTCCGAAGAGTATTTTAAAAATTCAGGTATTAAATCATCAATGCCAGGGGATTTATTTAGTTTGAGGTTACTTATGCTTTCTGTAATTTCTTCTCTCGTTATTGGGGAGTCAAGAATCTGTTGAGTCAGGTCATGGTTTGGGTCTTTCACAGATTGAGGTGGTTTTATGGTCGTCGCTTTCGTTATTGCATTCGTCGTCAATTTGGAATAAAGTTTTGAAGTGCTCACACCAGTCATTGATGGAAATATTGTTTCGTTCTATCTTCCTATCATTCAAACATTTTAATTCATACAAAAACGATTTAGAATTATCGATATTCTTTTCAATTTTATCTTGTTTTATTTTATAGAAGTCAGACCGTTTCTTTTTACAAACAGAATTATATTCATTTCTAATACTGTTGTACTGATTTAATGATTGTTTGTCCTTCCGTTTACGAAATTTGTTCAATGCTCTACAGCGGTCAGATTTAATTTTTTTGCATTCTTCATCATGCCAATTTTGTCTATCATTTTTCTTTTTACTTAATCTTTTTTTCATATCTGATGCCGCGAGAGAAATAGCCTCTACAATATAATTGATACTTGAGTCAATGCACGTAAAAGCACAATCAACAGACTTGTCTAGTATTTCCTGTGCAGTATCTGATATAATATTTTGTCGGAATGTTTCTAATTTATCTTTGTCCCAGACAAACTTGAATCTTTCACCGAGATCATTGTTACTTTCTGGGTTTACATTTTCATGCAGTGCTTGTAATTTTAGAGTCAATGGGAGATGTGATGATTCTGAACATGAAGCTATCGAAAACTCTTTTACGTAGTCAAATAAATGCAATGAAGAAATAATGTAGTCTACAACACTAGTACCATTGTAACCGACAAAAGTAAAATCTCCTAATTGCGAGTCAGACCTGCATCTTCCATTCAAAATGTGGATATTGAAAATAGAACATAGATCAAGAAGACATTTACCAAATGAGTTTACCACTCTGTCCGCTGAAAAACGTTTAAGGTTAAAATAGTCTAACAAGAAATCCCAGCATGAGTTATCACGATCGTTAGTGAATCCAAATAAATCATCTTCAACAAAATCTGGCTTTGTCCCCGTTCTGGCATTAAAATCTCCGCCACAGAGTACATAAACATTTGGTAAAGTAGATACAATTTCTAATAATGACTCTTGAAATATAGTTATTCCATTTGTACAGCCTATAGATAACTTATCATACCATGTAGATCCTTCCGGTTGAATATATACACATGCATAAAGTATATCGTATTCGAGCCCAAAAAGTTTTTTGTCAAATAATATAAACACGGAATTAGATGTTATTTTAGTCTTTTTAATTTATCTAAAATACTTATCCCTTATCAACCCTGCTATTCCACCGGAAAGTCTACCACAAGTTGATATTTTATCTGCATCTTTTGTAACTCGCTTAAATTCAGGAAATTTGCTTTCTAAATCTTCGTTGTTACACCATGTCTCTGTTAAACCAATGACATCGAAACATTTAACATAATCTAAAAAGTCAGTGTCAGCGAGTTTGTTTACAATCCCTGAAATATTCCAGAAAATAAAGTTTACACATTCAAGAACCCATGACGGAATAAAAAAGTGTCGTTTTGAGATATGATTTATATCCTGGCCCTGGCCACACCCCTAGCGGGTCTGTGTACTGTGAGAATGACGAGAGCGGGTACCGCGCCTAGGGGACGTATCTCTGGTTCGATGTGGGGGTCGATCTCTTCGCCTAGAGTCTTCCCTAACACGACCTGAGGATGCAGTCCTGTGGTCTAGATCTCTCCCCTTGTGTCTTGTGTTCGAGTCTCTACCTGCAGAGTCTTCGCTAGTTCGGTTAAGTGGCGAGTCTTGTCCTACTGTGGGGGGCTCCATGCGTGATGACTCTGTCGTCTGTCTCACACTATCTTCCTTAGGTGCGTGCATAAGTTTGCTACCTTTATAGTAGAATCGTAAGTTGGGATTGTCTATGCGATTTCGGTAAAGTTCGTTATGTTGATGGTTCGTAAGATCGTTGGCAATTCCAATTCCATCTTCCTTCAACACACTCCTCATCTTGACAGAGTGCCACTTGTCTTCCCAGTGGGCCATACGCACTATAGTTGGTCTGCCTTCCCTGGACTTGGACTTCGTTGGTAATCTATGAGCCCTTTCGATATCTCTAGGGACTAGAACTGGCATTCCCTTTACTTCCCTGGCTTTGTTGAGTATTGTCAATACCTTGGTTTTTGTTTCGGTATAGGTCTCTTTTTCACCTGTGTCCTGAACACAATAGAGCACAAGGTTGTTACGTCGGCTACGCTATTCTTGTTCTTCTTGCCTAGCGTCTATTTCATCCAGGTACTTTTCAATATCTAACTGTCTTTCATCTAGAGCGTCAATGTCTAATTTCATTATTTCCTGTTCATGTTTGTTGGTGTTAAGACCCTCTCTCAAATCTGCAATGTCTGTTTTCATTGATCGAATAAGGGCCACAGGGGCCACGCCCTAAAAAGCTATTTTCATCTTCTTCTCCAGAACCATAAGGCCTAGAAAGCTGAAACTTTGTGTACAGACTCCTTGGCTAGTGAGGATTAAAAATTGTAGCTTTGGGGCCACGCCCTAAAAAGCTATTTTCATCTTCTTCTCCAGAACCATAAGGCCTAGAAAGCTGAAACTTTGTGTACAGACTCCTTGACTAGTGAGGATTATAAATTGTAGCTTCGGTGGCCCTGTGACCCCTAATAAGGGCCACAGGGGCCAAGCCCTTAAAACCTATTATCATCTTCTTCTCCAGAACCATAAGGCCTAGAAAGCTGAAACTTTGTGTACAGACTCCTTGACTAGTGAGGATTAGAAATTGTAGCTTTGGTGGCCCTCTGGTCCCTAATAAGGGCAACAGGGGCCACGCCCTAAAAAGCTTTTTTCATCTTCTTCTCCAGAACAATAAGGCCTAGAAAGCTGAAACTTTGTGTACAGACTCCTTGACTAGTGAGGATTATAAATTGTAGCTTTCTGTGACCCCTTATAAGGGCCACAGGGGCCACAGCTTAAAAAACTATTTTCATCTTCTTCTCCAGAACCATAAGGCCTAGAAAGCTTAAACATAGTGTACAGACTCCTTGACTAGTGAAGATTAATTATTGTAGATTTTGTGACCCTGTAGCCCTTACTAAGGGGGGAAACACATTGGCCACACCCTAAAGCAAAATCAAATATACAGCCTGATGAGCTACAGAGCCAATGGCTCTATTTTTAACTTGCTCTAGTTCGGAAACTGGGCCGGGGTTAGTTTCTACATCCCCCGCGAGGAGTATCCTAGATGGGATGAGCATAGTAGGTGTGAGAGACACCGGCCTGGTACAGTTATCACACTGTAGACTAACGAGCCTTCAGTGACGTCACTATTGACACACGAATGTAAACAAACACAATTTTCTTTCACAAAAGGTAGTGAAGTATCAGCTAACTTTTCAGCATAAGTCACAATCGACAAGGACAAGATAAGATGAACAGACAGGAGGACTGAACAGAGACCTATCCTATGTGGGGTATCTGATCTATCACTGAATGGAGTGTAGGTGTCGACATGGCCGATCTGCTTACTACCCCTCGGCTGGGAAAATGTCCCAATCCTAGCTCTGTAAATGATTATATCGATCATATTTGCTTGGGGGGTCTTCAATGGTCACTTATGTACACATGGTTATAGTTTTTGGTGATAATATATCAAAAGTTTAAGATAATTACCAACTTTTATCTCTCGCCGGTTTCATTCAGACAGACACAGTCAAAGGGAGGTAATCTACATAATGTCATATCCATAATAATGCATATGTCATGCAGTTGCTTCTGACAAGGCGGGAAAATAAGGGTGCCCAATCCTTTAACTCACCCAGACAACCCCAGGGACCACGTTTAAACCCTCACACACGGCCTCAGCCTGTTTGTCTTAAGTGGAACTCCAGGGGGGGTTGTGATTATCAACAATGCAAGTATGCCCATGTTTGCCTCACCTGTCTCACTCCAAGTCACAACCAGTGGTCACATAGCCAGTCGTCAGGTACTCGTCCATCACCAGCGGTGCATCAATATAGTGGCCCCCTCTCCCAGGGAAGTACGCATCCGACACTCAGGTTTCACTCAACCACAGCAAGCTATGCACGTTCCTCAGCCATCTTTTTTCAGAATTTTCAATAAGGCCGCCCGATTCATATGAACCAATCAGTGATCTCTCAGCTAAGTTACATTGTTGGGAAGACATGTTAGAGGATGATTCCGATAAGGACTGGGTCATCAATGGTTTAAAATATGGTTTTGATATTATTGATCGTGAGAAACTTTCAGAAATTGTACCTAGTGAAGGAGAAAATAATGCAGTGTGTTTCAGGGGGTAAAATGCAGAACTACTAGAATGTCGCATTCTTGACGAGCTGAGTATCGGTAACTACCGTATTGTGCAGGAAAAGCGGACAATTATCAGTGCTCTTAGTGTTGTCCCTTAAGATGAAGATGACATTCGCCTCATACATGACTTTAGTCGTCCTATTGGTAAATCGTTAAACTCTTATGCTGTTAAGGGTTGTTTCTCCTATCAAACAGTGAATGATGCAGTGTCTGTACTACAGAGAGGACAGTTTATGGCAAAAGTAGACCTCAAAGCAGCATATCGCAGTGTGCCTATCCACCCCTCTAATTACCTTTGTTCAGGGTTAAAGTGGACCTTCTCAGGCCAGGATAAACCTACTTACATGATAGACACAAAACTACCTATGGGTGCAAGTCGCTCACCTTATGTCTTCAATAATGTAATGGCCACACCCCAGTTGTCCATTTTTATCCCCCACCGCGGAATACTATATCCCCCGCGTTTAGCGCGAAGCGGGGGATATAGTATTCAGCTCCGTACGTCCGTCCGTACGTCCGTCCGTCCGTCCGTCCCGCTTCTTGTTGGCGCGATATCTAATGAACCGCTCAACCTAGAATCTTCAAACTTGGTACCAGTCTTCATCTGGGGAATACGCAGACCTGAAAAGCTTTTGGTGACCTTGACCTCATTTTCAAGGTCACAGCGAGACTTTGACCAGTTTTGAAAATGTTGTTAGCGCGATATCTAATGAACCGCTCAACCTAGAATCTTCAAAGTTGGTACCAGTCTTCATCTGGGGAATACGCAGACCTGAAAAGCTTTTGGTGACCTTGACCTCATTTTCAAGCTCACAGCGAGACTTTGACCAGTTTTGAAAATGTTGTTAGCGCGATATCTCATGAACCCATTAACTTGAGTCTTCACGGGGGACATAGTATTCATCTCTGTACGTCCGTCCCGCTTCTTGTTGTTAACATCAATTTGCGGCGGGGGATATTGTCACCTTTGTGACAAATACTTGTATCTAATCTATTTTGAACTTACTCGTGGCTAATTTGCATAAAGCTGGCTGTCAAAATTATCAAGACGTATTACTGCCATGAACTCAAGGTACATAATGATATTTCACGTCAATCATAATCAACAGTAAATAATATACGTACTGATAGGCCACTTATTCATTGCAGAACCTTTGTAGCATTTCATATCGTAAGACGTTGCTACTAATCATATTTCTCAGATTCTTCGGCTGACATGAAATCATCGGTAGCCACCATTATTACTGTCATTGACAGCGGTCAACACGACGATCTTTGTGTTATATTAATTCGTCATAATCTTGTTGTTTCAAAGAGATTTTCTAAGTGCAAACGTTCCATGTTACCAAAATATCGTATTTATCCAATTGTTGAAGCATTCCCATTGTTGTAATTCATATTTCTTCGGGACTGCAAGATCTACGTTATTGTATTCATGCGCGAGGACGGTTCTCTCGGAAAAGTTAAATGATGGCTAAATTCATTGTGACCGTAATTCAAAGAACCTTGCCCCTTTCAGTTTATGTTAATTTTGGTTGCTGCCCCTTCAATTCAACTTGGGGCAGAGCATGCCCCTTCATAATTATGAGTAATCGTCATATTTTGACGGAGGTGAATCCAGAACCTTCCTCTCAATGTTAATTCCCATTGACGATTATTAATTTGTACATTTCTCAATGAATCCTTCACGCAGTGTCGTTTTGTAAAATGCATCTGATAGATAATTTATTTATGCATTGAAACCAGCTTGGGGCAGATTTGTGATATATGTTCATGTCATTGATATTTACCATTTTGTCGTCAAGAAGCTTTGTGTTCATGCCTGACCCGAGATGTAACGTGATGCGTGATTGGCTGAAACTTATCACGTGACCCCTAAATTCTCTATATAAGCAGCGCCGAAATCGCTGTTTGGCATTCCCATCTTATGCTCTGAGGTGTTAAGACCTAGAGTCTTCCCAATAATCTTAAGCCTGAAATTGCCCCCATCTCTTTAGTTGTAAGTTATTCTTGACCCTGCTTGATTTTAATAATAAAGAAGAACTTGTTTATTCCTCAAACATTAAAGAATTAATAATATTTATTTATTAATTTAAACGAAAAAGAATATAAATAAACAAATAATAGTATTATTATTTGCCCTTGAACAGAATTACATCTTAGACTCTCCACTCATAATTTGCCCTCTTAAGACAAAGATATACTCAAGCCAGACATGAACCAAGAGAATTATTAATGTATTATTATTGATGAACTTGTTGCTGTTGCTGAAAGAATAAAAACTTTGCTGATTTTCAAGATCGTGTTCCTGGTTCTTGTGTGAGGTGGCTTACAATAAGCTTACCCAGTCAATTAACAGGTACATTGAGAGACAAGGAATATGTACGGTTGTGACCTACTTGGATGACTTTTGGATATCTGCGAACTCATGCGAAAATTGCAACCAAGCTTTGTTGTTTCTTATTCGTCTGCTGCGAAACTTAGGCTTTATCATCAATTGGTCAAAAGTGGAAGGGCCTTCTACATGTTTAACGTTTCTTGGAGTTCAAATTAATTCCATGTCTGGTATACTGTCTCTTGATCGTAAGAAAGCAAAGAAGTTGATTCTATTCCTTGAGAACTTTTGTACCAAAACCAGGGCTTCTCGACGGCAGCTGGAACGCCTTGCAGGAAGATTATCTTAGGCTTCCTGTGTGGTCCCTTGGGGACGCCTACATACCAGATTTGTTTTTGATACAATAGCTACACTTCGTCAACCACATCATAAATGTCGCATTGCACACTTATTGTGCGATATCAGGTGGTGGCTAGATTTTATCAAGTGTGACAAGAACTGGAAGTTAATATGGGATGATCGCCCCTGTTCTACAGTTTTGACAGACGCCAGCGCTACTGCAGGTGGAGCCTTTCACGAGGGTGACTGGTCGTATGTGAACTGGGAACTAGACCAGCCAGAGTTTTCCTCCAGTCACATCAACGTCAAAGAACTAGCTGCAGTAAGACTAGCAGTACAAAGGTATTTTTGATAATCATCGTGTTGTGATTTTCTCAGATAACCAGATGACTGTAGCAGCACCACCACATCAACTGAAGGAAGGAACTGAAGTTACTTGTGCATGTGTTATGATTTTAGTATTATTGCGGTGCATATATCGGGTGTGCATAATGTGATTGCGGACGCCATCTCACGCCTTTCAGAGCCATGTATGTTTGTCAGATTGATGCAGGGAACTAGAGAGTGGTATGGTCCCTGTGATGCCCCTAGTGGTTACCATTTACTCAACCATATATCAGTTAATGCCATACAGTTTCTTTACCCACAGATTCGTCGTTGGCTGGTCACCTTGACAGGGAAATCGTTAGCTGGCTGAAACAGTGCTTTGCTGACTCTACTAAGCGCACTTATCGTTCACAGGTGTTGTGTTACCTGGGTTTTTGTTACACATGTGATTGTACGCCAGTCCAAGCATCACCTAATGTAATCTGTAGATATGCAGCCTTCCTGGCTAGGGACAAATCTTACAACTCCATCCCGCAGTATCTGAACGTTGTACAATTGATACACATGGCTTTAGGCTTTTCCAACCCGGTAGAAAACTTTGCACTAACTTCGATCCTCCAAGGTATCAAGAGGAGCAAAGGAGCTGCTCCCAACTACAAGCAGCCTATAACTATCGACATACTGGGGCAACTACATCATCGTCTGGATCAACTGGACATGGTGGACCTGAGATTTTGGTACATGACATTGACTTGCTTCTTTGGACTATTACGTGTTAGTTCACTGACAACTCTCGCTCCACAAGGCATCACGCGTGGTTATGTAACCTTCACAAGTCAGGGATGCCTCCTAAGTGTTCATAAAACTAAGACGATACAATTCGCTCAGTGTTGCCATGTAACAGCCCTGCCTTTGTATAAAGGTGTCTCATTGTGCCTGACCTCCGCGTTGGTGCGCTGGTGTCTCGGTACTAAACATGTCCCCTCTGACTCCTCTCTGTTTGCTATAAGTCCAGGGGTATCCCCCTCTGTCCACAGTTTCAGAAGCCAACTCTCTACCCATCTTCAGGCTCTTGGTTATGATAAAGGACTGTACAATACCCACAGCCTTCGGCAAGGCGTTGCCACATGGCTCCTCTCTCAGGGTGTTCCGGTGGACACAATCAAAACTCTTGGAGACTGGAAGTCAGACTGTGTTTTCAAATATCTTAAGCCTTCGGGCGGCCAGCGTTTAGCTCTTCTCCCCAGTTCTGTGACGCATATTCACTGACATGCAATCTCAAGAACATTCCACACAACTCTCAACATAACTTACAACTTTTGGATTGGGGATTGTGTGGAATGTGCTGTAAATTGCAAGGCAGTACGTACGTTAATATTGTAAGTTATACAAAGCATTTGTATTCATTCTTAACATGTTTCATGACTGTTAGGTTCGTATTGACATGCCATATTTTGATTAAACGTTTGAGCCCTAGTCTTATCCGTTGTCTCTCCTATTTGAGCCTGGTGTTAAAAAAAAAATTGTTTAATTAAATTTAATATTTAACTAAATTATTTTAATTAAATTGCAAATTTATTTATCCACATCCTGGGTATTTATCTTTCAAACGTTTTTTACTTTTAAAAAACTGTGTCATGCTTCACCTGTTGGCATACTATGTTTTCTGTGTTACAGTTTGATATATGCCCAGAGTGTTTTGCCCGGAGTGCGGTTCAGCTAAGTCGGCGAAGGACCCCCATCAGCTTTGCCCCGACTGCCTTCCCCTTACCAGTCTTCCGGACTCCCGTTGCGACGAGTGCCGCTGCCGACGTCCCGATGTACAGCCCTCACAGGAAGTTCCTCAGGTTCGTCTTCCGAGAGCATCACTACCAGTGGAGGGTCCTCTCGTTTGGAATTTCTTCGACCCCATGGTTGTTCACACGGATCACAACTCCCATCTGCCGTTATCTCCACATCAGAGGGATACACTTCGACCTGTACATAGACGACTGCCTGATGAGCAACCCTCAGTATCACGTGCTACGCAGACAGTCCTCCCTGGCTCTCAGCCTACTCCATCAACTAGGGTGGCTGCTCAAAACAGAGAAGTTGCCTCTGACTCCCTCTCAGGACCTAACCTTAATAGGAGGATGCTTCCTTACCGACCTGGGCCTACTACTCGTTCCCCCAGACAGGTTGACCAAGATTCAGCCGTCATCCATCGAGCCTTGGTGACGTCCCTCCGCCTCAGAGAGTGGCAGGCCTTGCCAGGGCTCCTTTGTCGGCACAAGCTCTCACACTCAGAGGCAGACTGATCATACGTCCCCTGCAAGTCTTCCTCAGCCCGTACATCCAGGCGGACGACACGTCTTCAGCGATCGCCCTCCCAGCGCTCCTCGATCAGTTCCTCCTGTGGTGGACTCGGCCATCGAACATCTGCAAGGCGTCTCTTTGCGAGAATTCAAGCACAACCAGGAGGTGTTCGTGGACGCCTCACTCCAAGGTTGGGGAGCTCATCTCGGAGACCAGACTGCTTCTGGCATATGAACCTACCCCCAGATGACGTGGCACTCCAACAGTCTGGAGATGCAGGCCGTCATCCTAGCGATATCTCACTGGCTCCCAGTTCTTCGAGGCTCTCAGCTGCTTCTAGCCTCCGACAAACCCACAGTGGTTTGGACCATCAAGAACCAGGGTACGACAGGGTCCCCCCAGCAATCAGATCCTCATCCAGGCTCGCCACATCCCGGGCTGCAGGAACGTCCTCGCGGATGCCCATTCCAGACCGGACAAGCCCTCTCCCACAGAGTGGAAGCTGCACCCAGAAGTGTTCGCCCTCGCCCAGAAGTAAACCCAGATCCACCGTCCTCTCCTGGATCTGTTTGCCACATAGCACAACAATCAGCTTCCGGTCTACGTCTCTCCAGCAGCGTGGGCCGTAGACGCAATGTCATTGTCGTGGGAGAATCTGGACGCGTACGCCTTTCCACCTCCGGTTCTCCTGCCCAAGGTTGTCGCCAAGATCAAGGACACTCTTCACATCCGACTGACTTTGGTCGCGCCCTTCTGGCCAGCGAGAAGCTGGTTCCCAGACCTGCTGCTCCTCGACGAAAGAAATCCTCTGGCGCTTCCTCAGTGGCTGAATCTGCTCCTTCATCCCCAGACGTGACTGGATGCCTTGGACTCGTCCTCCCTCCTCCCTGCTGTCGGATCAGTGGCAACTTATCCTACGTTATGGTAGGTTAAAAATTTATTAAAATTTAAATATTTTAGATATTTAAATACCTACCTTAACTTAGGAGGTATTCTCCCACCCAGCCTCCCCTCTGCTTCCGAGGTTCGTACTAGAAAGAATGATTTGAATTTTCACTAAGGATGTGACGTATTTCCCGCGCATGCCCAGCGGGCAGGGAGCAGCCCTTCCGGATACACAGTGAGTTGCGCAGAAAAACGTCCACTTCTCATGAGGAAAGGTAAGTGGCAACTTATCCTAAGTTAAGGTAGGTTTTTAAATATCTAAAATATTTAGATTTTAATAATTTTGACTATTTTTATTGCGGACCTTGCCATGAGAATAGGCTAAATTAGCCCCCAAACTTCAACATTCAATATCAGGTTTACTGAAATTCAAAAATAAAGTTTGGTGTTATTCCGATGTGTGAAACATTTAGCATATATGTCGGGAGAGATGTTCCTTTCGAGAGAACCCTATGTCATGGCTTACGTTGCCCAGTTACCTGGGACATCCCGGCAGGTAGGTCCGTGGAACCTATCAAGAGTTGCGAACTTTTGTAATCCACAAATGACAATTAGAACTTCCCTGACGTAGAAGGTAGTTGCATTAACACTCGCCACCTCAGTCAGAAAATGCATCAAGGTGAACACTGGGTGGTAACGTACCCCGGAAATTGCTGACCACGAAGCGAGAGAATATGGCGGAGGCAGGGGAACAGGTAAGATTCACGATCGATTTGAAGTCTTTCTAGGGTTTTTTAAATGCAACAGACTACAGGTAAATGCTTGACGTGGATAATACTTCATATACAAATTTGAATTACTTACTGACAGGTCTTTCTTGTGTTACTATAATCGAAAATCGGCAGTGTGGTCGCTACAGAAAGAGTTATAGGGAACAGTATTTGACCAATTTCATTATTTTCGTGTCTTTTTGTAGGTCAAATCTTTATTAAAATGAAATTCTAGAACAATATACACTTCCTTGATACCCAGTGATTGTGTGATTATGAGAGAGAAATGAGTAATTTGACAAAATAGTTGAACTCGAGTGGTCTGCGCATTGAAGATCGTAATAATGTATGTGGTCAGTGTATTACAAATGATGTGGTCAGCTTATTGCTACAAAATGTAGTGAATGGTCTGCGATTTGACAAGTAAGTTAATCTTACTTTGGTCTTTTTCAATCACAATTTTGATATTTATTTTGAATTTTCAGTCTCTTGACATATCAGGTGTAGTTGAAGAAGGTGATTCGGTAACTGACAATGAATGGTATCAATGCGAGTGTTGTGTTTATGGGACTTCTGACAGAAGTAACTTCAGGCCTCACGTACGGGGACATGAAGAAAAGGCAATGACGAATATAATGACGAGTACACCCAAAACAAGTAAAACAAGTATTTGTCACAACGGTGACAAGATCCCCCGCCGCAAATTGATGTGAACCAAATGCATACTGTATACATAGAAACACTTGTCTACACTTGTCATGCTACTAGATGTCAATTAGACCACAACAAATCAACTGGTACCTGGGTCTTTCAAATAAGAAGCCTTGTGGGGAAAAAAGAAGAGAATATAGAGAACAGTTCTTAACATATCAGCCTTAATCCAGTTAATGACTCTTAAAATATCACACTAACGAGCTTTACATGCAGGTAAATTGATGATAAATCAAAAGTTCTGCTGTGACCTTGAAAATAATTTGAAGTCCATCAAAATTCCCTTTGTCCTTTGTCTTCACTATAAGATTCTTTGCATAAGTTGTGAAGAGAATCCAGTAAATGGTTCCTGAGATATCCCAATGACAAGCCTAAAATGCAGCGTTCAATGCTGAAATTTCAAAGTCTTGCTGTGACCTTGAAAATAATGTGAAGGTCGCCAGGATCGACTGGGCCCGGCGCCTCCTCAATAAGATACAATGTGTAAGTTATGAAGAGAATCCAGTGAATGGTTCTTGAGATATCCCGCTGACAAGCCTAAAATGCAGGTTTCAATGCTTAAATTTTCAAAGCCTCGCTGTGACCTTGAAAATAATGTGAAGGTCACCAAAATCAACTGGGCCCGGCGCCTTGCCAATAAGATGCTTTGTGTAAGTTATGATGAGAATCCAGTGAATGGTTCTTGAGATATCTCGCTGACAAGGGTTTAGTTTAAACATATTTTATTCACATGAAAAGGATTGGGAACAAGTTATCCAACTTAAAATGCCCTCTCCTGAAAAGTTCGTTTGTTTTCTCAGCATTTATTTTTTAACAGAATCTGTGGTAATTCTGTTAATACGGCTCAATTTCATTATCATCCACCGTGCCAATGTTTTGCCTTATATTGTTTCTCATGACCATTTACTTGACAAGATCTTGACAATTCTGTTATAAGAGATAGTGTACTCCTTTTTAGAATATGGAAAGTATGTTATGTAAAACAGAATAAAGCACAATTTTATGAAGAGTTGAGTTTGAAGCATTATGTATGTAAGCATTATCTCTATGTGTATGAAGCGTGTGATGTAATGTAGTACATAATACCAGAGACCCTATATAACGTCTCTGATAATACGTAGTACGCGTAGCCCTAGTCTTTTTGTGCATGACGTGAGATACGAATTACCAACACACATTATGTACACATGGATTCGCGGCCTAATTTGTAATTGTAAAAGAGAAGAATAAAAATGAATCATTTTCCTGATCATTGTTTTTATTCCACAACAATACCTGTACATATGTGCATTATAAGTCTAAAATAGAAGTAATGAACATCTATTTTATCAGGAAGAAACTATTACAAAATACACCTCAATTCCTCTACAGTCAAATCATGGATATAACATATTAATATGGTTATTCTTGATGGTTCTATGGACATCATCAAAACTTGTTATTTAGACTTCTCGAAAAGAACCAATGACTTACATTACTTCCATCTATAACATAACCTTTATTCATCGTTATTGCTTGATGATTTCGTAATAACTGAGATAGTTCTCACATTTTGTGTACATAAAACATTTATGAAACAAATATAAATATTTACATGGCTGAGAACGAGTGGAATTATTGCGTAATAGTTTCATAAAAGTCGTATTGCACACTTACGAGTTTAAAATGTCTTTATTATGTATGTCAAAGCATCTTTCTTTGGAGAAAATAAATTTCTTTCTAATGTTAAACACAGTGCTCCTATCAACCATCTCACAACATCAATAAACAGTAGGTATGCAATGTTGTCTAAAGGAAATGTTTTTTCAACCAGGAGTTCATGAAATGCAACCAGTTTTCTACTTCGCCACAATCCTTTAGAGTATCCCGCACGCTTGGTAACATTTCTAATAATTTAGAGTATCGTGAGTCTTCTTTTAATTTGTCAGTTTCCTTACAAGCTGTTAGTTCAATATCTTCACATAAATCGTTTGTAATTACTTCTTGGTTTTCTGTTTTTTTATCATTAGTAATCTTGCAAATCTTTCTAAATGGGCTGTCATTTGGTTGCACGTTAATTTGTGGTAAGTGAATTATTTTGACTGTACATACTCGATCTTGCTCGTAACACACCTCAGGGATGATTTTGAATTTTATAATTTGTGACTCGTTATCGAATGTTTTTATTTTGACTTCTTGATTACTGTGTTCATTTACACCAACTGTTTGGGAGAACTTCTCTTGTCTCCACTGACAGTACACACATCCGTAGAGCTTGGACTGCAAGAAAAATATGTGCAAAATAAAATAAAACAGATCAATATATCATTGAAGAGTTTACACCTGGTTAATATCAAATGAATTACGGTGCAATACACCGACCACTGGTACCAATATGCTGACCACTTCAAATATTTGAGTTTTCAATATGCAGACCACCTCTAGTGTCAATACGCAGACCACTCAAGTTCAACTATTTTGTCAAATTACATATTTCTCTCTCATAATCACACAATCACGGGGTATCAAGGAAGTGTATATTGTTCTAGAATTTCATTTTAATAAAGATTTGACCTACTAAAATTACACGAAAATAATGAAATTGGTCAAATACTGTTCCCTATAACTCTTTCTGTAGCGACCACACTGCCGATTTTCGATAATAGTAACACAAGAAAGACCTGTCAGTAAGTAATTCAAATTTGTATATGGAGTATTATCCACGTCAAGCATTTACCTGTAGTCTGTTGCATTTAAAAAACCCTAGTAAGACTTCAAATTGATCGTGAATCTTACCTGTTCTCCTGCCTCCGCCATATTCTCTCGCTTCGTGGTCAGCAATTTCCGGGGTACGTTACCACCCAGTGAAAAAAGTCGGAAAAAATCCCCAAAAAATTACCGAAGTCAATGCTGATGAAGCTTCTGATGTTGAGACTACAGATAAGGTGATAGTGAGAGTGATAGTGACAGATTGGTATCGGACATGGACAGTGATCCCGATATAAGAAACATTGCAAGAAATATACTAGCTGCTATGGGCGGAGCTGCTAGGGCTGGTTGTGCTTCCACAGAAGTTCAGAGTTCAGTGGCTTGATAAGCAATGCAATGATATGGACACACATTATACAGAAGAGGGTGATTTCATGTCCAAATGGAAGGAAGGGCCGAGGCCCAAGGATGTATTGATTTGCCTTTCAGTGGCAAGACTGGGTTGGGACAGTTCAGAGAAATGCCAGAGCACAACCTATTGACTATTTCGACCTGAAGAGGACTATGAAAGGATGGCAACACAGAAACCAATAGATATTTTCACCAAGAATGTGACAGCAAGGTTCTTCCCCCCCTGTTCGAGGTTGCAAGGATACGAAAGCTGAGGAGATGAATGTATTCATAGCAATGACTATCGCCATGTCCTTAGTTGTACAGAGGAACTTTTCAGAGTATTGGACTCCTAGTGATGTGACATCGATGCCTTTCTTCCCAAAGTGTATGCCCAGTTAGGATGCACAGTATTATCGATTTATCGAAATATTGCAAAACAGGAACAACGTGGTACGAATCGGTACTCACTTCTGAAAATATCCAATATATCAAAGGTTTTAAGACGAGCTGTGTCCATCTACAATTGCAAAAAAAACACAAACAAATAAAACATGATTGTCGGAAAGTTCTTTACAACGTGTGAAGTGTTGTTAAAATAGCTCAAATATGTATACAGATCAAAAACAGTGATTGAAAAAATATCTCTTTCCAAAACGGCTCATAGCTGAGCAATGATGATCTTTCTTAATGCTCATATTTAGACTAGATAGCATGCACATTCTTGAATTAAAAAACCAATATATTGCGATATGTATTGCAATACGCTTTTCTGTATCGCAATATATTGAAATACAGAAATGATAAATGACACCCATCTTTAATGGCCAGAGACAGGTTTTGGCTCTTTTTCACGTAACATCACCTATCTGATAACAGTACAATGCTGGGACGAAACGCATCTCAGTTTTTCCCAATCATTAAACTTAGTATTAGACGACTAGTGATGTGACATTGACACCTTTCTTCCCTGTATGCCCAGAGACAAGTTTTGGCTCTTGCTCATGTACTACCACCTGTTTGATAACAGTACAATGCTGTGTTTGGACAAACTTGGCTTCTTGTATAAGCACCTCATATATCGGTTTTCCAGAGTTTACATACCGCATCAACATATCTCTATTAATGAGGGATTCGTGCTTTGGAAAGGCAACCTCAGCTTTAAGATTTACAACCCTGACAAACCAAAGAAGTATGGAATAAAAGCTTACATGTTTTTAATGGATATGTTTGTAATTTCAAACTCTACACTGGAAGAACCAACGAAGCTGTTTCTTTAGGTGGGAAAACGTATGATTTGGTCATGGATTTGGTCCGGATTATTCTGGGAAAGGATGTCATGTTTACATGGACAGTTTTTATTCATCTATGACATTGTACATAAACTTGTGGGAGTGTGGTTTTGGGACGACGGGGATGTTGAGAGGTAGTCGTAAAGAAATTCCAGAGAAAATTAAATGGAAACAAAAGAATGCAAAAAGGGATTCCGTGCTGCAACAACACAATCAAGATCTTCTACTCGTCAGGTATGAGGACAGAAAATCAGTCTTGCTTATGTCCACTGTTGAAGATGCAGGAGCTATTGACACGGGCAAGAAGAACAGGTTGACTGGAGAACCAAATACAAAACCTTGTGTTGTGTACTGATCAAATGTTGTTGTACACTCCAATCAAACTCAAAACTCTAAAGTGGTGGAAGCGTGAGTTGTTTCATATCCTCAACTTTGTTCTGTACAAAGACAAATCGTCAATTCAGGAAAGAAATAGTTCAACACATTATAACCTTTGCGAACACAGACAAGGTTGCAAGTCTGTGCAGACGTCCCCGGGGTCGGCCAAGTACGAGCAACGATAGTATTATCGTCCTCATGGTCATCAAATTCCGTCAAAGAATGAACCTGTCAGAAGGAAAAACATTTTATCATGTGCCTGTGTTGTATGTGCCAAAGCAACTAGCAAGCTACCAACCAGCCAGTTCGAAAGAAGAAAAGAATAGGAAAAGAATCTTCATTCAAATGTGTAGAATGCAGTGTCTGTATGTGTGTAACACCATGTTTTCGACTCTACCACACATCACAAGATTACTGTAAAGCTTACATCAGTCTCACAGAGAAAGATAATGATAATGGAGAGGAAGAAGTTAATTGAAGAAAGAAGAAAGAGGTGGAAGTGTGGACAGTGTACTCTCCACCTTGTTAGGTCCCAAAAGATTGTTCCTCGCACCAATAAAGGTGATTATTGTGATATGCTGTTGTTGGATATCTTGTAAAAATATTTGACTGAATAGATTATTCTTTTTTGTTTCGTAAAAGAGACAGAGAAAGTCAATGTGAGCTGTCAGTGGAAGTTCAACTAGAGCCGCATCATGAACCCCCACCTTCTTTGGCACTATATATCTTTTGAACGGGGTGGCTAAATTTCAAATAATTTATATCATTATAAAGGGCGAAGATGTGTCATTTGAAAATTGCCAATAAAAATAGTAAAGAAACTGCAAGCGCTGCGACATTTGTCATAAATATCAAACCTTTTCTAAAAATGACTGAGGGTACCCACTTAGCAGCATTCATATCTCACGAACCATTAGAGATAATTTTATAATTCTTTCACTTTGTGTAGAGGAGAGAATTGTCTTTATTTACATGTATCATTTGTATATTCGCTCACAAAAATAAAGAAGCGATGCGTGGAATAAAAAACATCACTCTGGGCCGATTGTTACGCAGTGAATTCATTGTTTCATAAAATGTAAGTCAACACTCAACAAAATTCAATAATGTTTATTCAGGTAAGCTGTGATGTCCAAATATGACAACATTTCAATTTGTCCAAAATTGACAATATATTTTTGTCCAATCAGACAATATATTTATGTCCAAATATGACAATATATTAATGTTCAAAAATACAATCAAATACTGTTACTGTTACTGTGTGGTATCATGCCTCTGGTACAATTGGACCCTTGCATGCATCCTTTTTTTTCTCTCTATCATCATGTTGGCAATGACTGCCCACTCATTATCCCCCGCCGCGCGTTTAGCGCGAAGCAGGGGATATAGTATTCAGCTTCGTACGTCCGTCCGTCCGTACGTCCGTCCCGCTTCTTGTTAGCGCGATATCTAATGAACCGCTCAACCTAGAATCTTCAAACTTGGTACCAGTCTTCATCTGGGGAATACGCAGACCTGAAAAGTTTTTGGTGACCTTGATCTCATTTTCAAGGTCACAGCGAGACCTTGACCAGTTTTGAAAATGTTGTTAGCGGGATATCTAATGAACCGCTCAACCTAGAATCTTCAAAGTTGGTACCAGTCTTCATCTGGGGAATACGCAGACCTGAAAAGTTTTCTGTGACCTTGACCTCATTTTCAAGGTCACGGCGAGACTTTGACCAGTTTTGAAAATGTTGTTAGCGCCATATCTCATGAACCCATTAACCTTGAGTCTTCACGGGGGACATAGTATTCCGCTCCGTACGTCCGTCCAGCTTCTTATTGTTAACATCAATTTGCGGCGGGGGATCATGTCACCTTTGTGACAAATACTTGTTGTTTTTGTTTTCTAGCAGCTCTTCTAGCGTTTTGGCAGTGTCCAAGTCTCTGAAAATCTCGAGTTCTGAGCACTCATATATGATGTGTTTGATGGTCTCCTCCTCAAGTTCACATAGTTGGCACAGGGGACTGTCATTAAGTTTGAATCTGTGCAGGTAACTTTGGCACAGAAAGTGGTTCAGCTTGATTCTGGTCAGCATGACTTGGTCTTGTCGCCTAATATTGGCATATCTCATGGTGTTTGGTCTTTTCTGAAGATCAAAATAGGACCGACCAGTTTTTCCTGACTTCCATCTGTCAGCCCAGATGTTTTTTGTTGTGCTTGCTACTGCGCATTTAAGTGAAGACTGATTTTCAAACTGATCATTGACTGGTCCACTTACTGAAGCTGATTTGGCCAAATGGTCTGCCTTTTCATTCCCAAGGATCCCGACATGACTTGGAATCCATTGTAGCATTATCTGTGATGGTATTTCAGATAGTAAGTCTGTGATAGTTTTGCAGTGCTGGTAGTACTCTGTAGGTTTGTATGACTTGAGAGATTGAAGTGAAGATTTTTAGTCAGTGAGTATAACATATCCACTCTCCGAAAGTCGTTCTTGAGATTTTATCTCGTTCAGGGCTCTTTCCAGTGCAATTAATTCAGCTTTTAGAATGGAGCATGGAGGTAGTGGTATGAGTATGTTTTTTTCAGTTTCCTGGAAGTAGACACCGGCACCTGCTAGTCCATTAGATGCATCAAGAGAGCCATCAGTGTAGATCTTGCTGCACTCTTTGTATTTCTCATGGATTAGTTCCAGTGAAAGCTGTTGTAGTTTAGCAGGGAGCTCTGATTTAGTAGCATTTCCAGGCAAGGAGTCTCTGATGGATGGAGTTGCCCAGAGCCATGGTGCTGTGCTGCTTATGATGGTTGTACTGGAGAACCTACCATCTGATCTATCTGGTAGGGTGATGTTCCTTTTGCTCAAGATGTCACTTGATCTTTGATAGAAACTGGCCAGGGCACTTGATTTCTTGAGGTAGCCCGGTGTGTCATAGGGCATAAAGTGCTGTTTGATCCTTTTCTTCATGATGACAGATTCTGTGAAAAGATCAAGAGGAGGGATGTCGCATTCTATTTCTAGAGCAGCTATTGGAGATGTTCTTAAGGCTCCTGTCATAAGTCAAAGTGCTATGTTCTGTATTTTGCACAGTCTTGTTAGTTGGGTCTTACTACAAGATGACCAAATCTCCATGGCATAACTGATCTTACTTCTGATGAATGCCAGGTAGAAGGATCTCAGTGTTGTTAGATCCACTCCCCAGTGATTTGATGCTATTGTTTTCATTAAGTTGATTCTGCTTGTACAGGCTATCACCAGATTGTCTATGTGGTTCTTCCATGAAAGTACAGGATCCAGAGTCAGTCCTAGGATTTTGGGATTCTTCGTTGTATCTGATACTTTCACCTTCTAGGGAAAGGCCAAGATCTTCGATGGGCAGTTCGTGAGTCCTCCTGCGTGTGATGACTGTGTATTCTGTTTTCTCTTTGGAGAGTTTTAGCTTCCAGTTTCCTGCCCATTTGTTTATTTCTTGAAGGCAGCGGTTAAGTGTACTCTTGATGTACGACAGGTTGTTGTGTGTGATCATCAAGGTTCCATCATCAGCATATGTAACTTGCTCACATGGTTTCTTCACTGCTAGAGGTAGGTCATACACAGGGATGCAGATTCAAATTTTTGCCAATCGGACATTCCACGTATAAGTCGACGAATAATGATATTTTGTAATAAATTTTGGTGCTTTATCTCACGTAAATACACGATTGAACATGTGGAAATATTTCACAGACTAAATTTAAGTCTAAAATTATTACTCAGTAATTTACTTCTTACTATGATGTTTAGGCCTAGGTATATGAATATGTTTATAATTTAAATAATCAAGTTTCAATAGTGTCAGCTATTCAGTAAACAAATGCCAGGTGCTTAGAATCTAATATTAAGTTAACTGGAAAACAGACGATGTACAGATCTATTTACAACGCATGCAATGCAATGCAAAAATAAAACACTGAAAATACATTACATTGAGTAAAATAAAATTACTTTGGCTGTTTTAAATATAATTCTATTAAGTTATGATGCATATCAACTACTTGACACACACTGCATAAGTTTTTTAACCTGTCAAACTTGCCAACAGATCAGCCTGTTTTCGTTTCCCTATCACTGCAGTAATCCGGCTGTTCCTTTCTCCTCCCTGCAGTAATGAAAGCTCCCAACACTGTGTTAATGAAGTGTTGCTTGCAAAGTCAATGCATGGAGCTTGTGAAGTTAGTGGAGGGAGGAAAAAGTAACAGCATGTAAAATAACGATGTGAAGTTGTTTGATGTCTTTTTAAAAAAAGTTTGGCCTTAGTGACTTGTTTTACTCATTGCATGACACTGAGATGATCCAATAATTAAAGATAACAAGGTAATTATGTCGTTTGAATGGATTAGTTGTTTCATTGATGACCGGTTCGTGTTTTCATTACAATTATGACCGACACAAGCGGGGCATTTCATCGGCCTTTATTGATTGCTTGTTAGTCAACTCAGGCTTGTTTATCTGTTTGTTTAGTAATTCTTTGATTATCTTCAATCGGTCAAATGACTCCTTGAATGTCCGACAGGTCACTTTTTCAATCGGTCAAACTGAATTCCCAATCGGACATGTCCGGCAAATAGACCGATTTCTGCATCCCTGGTCATACATCATGATATTAAAACTTGTCGGGCTTAATACAGCTCCTTGTGGCGTTCCTGCACTAATTTGGAAGTTTTGTGATGTTTCGGTTCCAACTTGAACTTTGATATTTCTTTCACTGAGGAAATTTTTCAATGATTTTAGCATTTGCCCAGATATTCCAATTTGGGCTGCTTTGATAAGAAGACCTTCCCACCAGACCTTATCAAAGGCTCCCTCAAGATCCAGAAACACAATAACAGTATACTTCCTTTCATGCATTCCCTGCTGACATTGTTCTGTTATTTTCATCAGGGCATCTAGTGTTCCTGCTTTTGGTCTGAATCCACATTGAGTGGAATGAAAGATGTTATCCTTTTCAATCTTCCAGGAAAGACGTCTGTTGATTATTCTTTCTAGTAGTTTGCCAAGGCATGAAGTTAGTGCGACCGGCCGGTAGGATTTGATATTTTGTTTGTCCTTGTTAGGTTTAAGAAGGGGTACGATCTTACTGACTTTCCACGAATTAGGATATTGGCCACTCCCTTATTTTGTTGAAGACTTCGAGAAGCATTCTTTTCCCATTTTCCGGAAGGTCTTTCAGCATCTGGTTATGAACAAGATCTTCTCCTGTAGCAGAAGTTTTCAGTTCCTCCAAAGCCATGCGTAGCTCATTTATAGTGAAAGGAGTGTCACATACGTCCTCCATCTCACATAGGGTTTGGTTGATGGCAGACAGTTGAGTGCATCCAAAAGGCTATTTACTTAGTAGATTTGGGTTGATGGCAGACAGTTGAGTGTATCCAAAAGGCCGTTTACTAAGTGGTTTTGGGTTGATGGCAGACAGTTGAGTGTATCCAAAAGGCTGTTTACTTAGTGGTTTTGGGTTGATGGCAGACAGTTGAGTGTATCCAAAAGGCTGTTTACTTAGTGGTTTTGGGTTGATGGCAGACAGTTGAGTGTATCCAAAAGGCCGTTTACTTAGTAGATTTGGGTTGATGGCAGACAGTTGAGTGTATCCAAAAGGCCGTTTACTAAGTGGTTTTGGGTTGATGGCAGACAGTTGAGTGTATCCAAAAGGCCGTTTACTAGTGGTTTTTGGTTGATGGCAGACAGTTGAGTGTATCCAAAAGGCCGTTTACTTAGTGGTTTTGGGTTGATGGCAGACAGTTGAGTGTATCCAAAAGGCCGTTTACTTAGTGGTTTTGGGTTTATGGCAGACATTTGAGTGTATAGGCCGTTTACTTAGTAGATTTGGTTGATGGCAGACAGTTGAGTGTATCCAAAAGGCCGTTTACTTAGTGGTTTTGGGTTGATGGCAGACAGTTGAGTGTATCCAAAAGGCAGTTAACTTAGTAGATTTGGGTTGATGGCAGACAGTTGAGTGTGTGAGCATGTGTACAATGCTAACTTTTTCTTATTTCTATTTCATTTAAAGAAGGTGAATGAGCGACAACGACGTCGATCAACAGAGAAATATGATGATATTCGACACCGACGTAGCAGTGAGATCTACATCAAGTGGAAGGAGATGCGCAGTCAGATGGAGAGGACAGCCGAGGAGAGCAATCAGGAGGTGGAGGCTAGCTGGAAGGAACAAGGTAGGCATCTCTCAGTACAAGCTATAGACCCCACCCCACCCAGCTGGAAGGAACAAGGTATGCATCTCTCATAATACAAACTATAGACCCCACCTAACCCAGGTGGAAGGAACAAGGTAGGCATCTCTCATAGTACAAACTATAGACCCCACCCCACCCAGCTGGAAGGAACAAGGTATGCATCTCTCATAGTACAAGCTATAGACCCCACCCCATCCAGCTGGAAGGAACAAGGTATGCATCTCTCATAGTACAAGCTATAGACCCCACCCCACCCAGCTGGAAGGAACAAGGTATGCATCTCTCATAGTACAAGCTAAAGACCCCACCCCACCCAGCTGGAAGGAACAAGGTATGCATCTCTCATAATACAAACTATAGACCCCACCTAACCCAGGTGGAAGGAACAAGGTAGGCATCTCTCATAGTACAAGCTATAGACCCCACCCCACCCAGCTGGAAGGAACAAGGTATGCATCTCTCATAGTACAAACTATAGACCCAACCCCACCCAGCTGGAAGGAACAAGGTATGCATCTCTCACTATGCAAACTATAGGCCCAACCTAACCCAGAGATGCGTACCTTGTTTGAAATGAAAATGGGTTAAAGGAAATAAGCCTGCCCACACTTTGCGCCACAGATCAACAAAATCTAGTTAAATCCCCTTCAGCTAAACTAACAACTAATAACTAACTGAACTAATAATCCTGAAATTTTGTTTTTAGGGCATTGTTTCAAGGCACTAATTTTGGTCACAAGGCCATAATCACCATTTATTTATCTACTTGTACACAAGATTTCAGCTTATTTCTGTCACAGTGTTCAACTAAAGCTGTAGTGTACCGTTTTACTCCTTTTCAATCCTTATCCCAAGACCAAGTGTAATATCAATCAACCTTTCTATTAATTACCATTTTTAGCTCATCAGGACTGAAAGTCCAGATGGGCTTATGGCATGGCCCGTCGTCCGGCGTCCGTCCCTCCGTGCGTAAACTTTTGACACTTTCGACTTCTCCTCATGAACCATATACATTAGAGAGCTGAAATTTTGTGTACAGGTACCTTAGCATATGGAGATTCCAATTTGTAACTTTGGTGACCCTGTGACCCCAAATAGGGTCACAGGGGTCACAACCTTAAAAACCTATTTTCATCTTCTTCTCCAGTTCTATAAGGACTAGAGAGTTAAAAACGATATGTGCAGACTCCTTGGCCAATGGGGATTCTTAATTATAGATTTCGTGACCCCATGACAACAAATAGGGTCACAGGGGTCACAACCTTAAAAACCAATTCTCATCTTCTTCTACAGTTCCAAAAGGAGTAGATAGTTAAAAATGATATGTGCAGACTCCTTGGCCAATGGGGATTCTTAATTGTAGATTTCGTGACCCCATGACAACAAATAGGGTCACAGGGGTCACAACCTTAAAAACCTATTTTCATCTTCTTCTCCATTTCTAAAAGGACTAGAGAGTTAAAAATGATATGTGCAGACTCCTTGGCCAATGGGGATTCTTAATTGTAGATTTCGTGACCCCATGACCCCAAATAGGGTCACAGGGGTCACAACCTTAAAAACCAATTCTCATCTTCTTCTCCAGTTCCAAAAGGAGTAGATAGTTAATATTGATGTGTGCAGACTCCTTGGACAATGGGGATTCTAATTTGTAACTTTGGTGACCCTGTGACCCCAAATAGGGTCACAGGGGTCACAACCTTAAAACACTATTTTCCTCTTCTTCTCAAGTTCCAAAAGGTCTAGAGAGCTGAAATTATATGTGCAGACTCCTTGGCCAATGGGGATTCTTAATTGTAGATTTCGTGACCCCATGACCCCAAATAGGATCACAGTGGTCACAACCTTAAAAACTTATTTTAATCATCATCTTTAGCTCCTAAAGGTCTATTGAGCTGAAAGACTGCATGTAGACTCCTTGGCCAATTGGGATTCTAAACTGTAGGTTTCGTGACCCCATGACCCCAAATAGGGTCACAGGGGTCACAATCTTAAAAACCTATTTTTCTCCATTAGATGACAGTCTATGGCAAATTTATTTCTCCATGGATATTTTAGTGTGGACTTCTTTCACTGTCTGATATTGGTGATCTAGAAAGTGTTGAATAATATTAAATCATTTGGGTAAGGAAATTTATTCCGAAATCATTACATTTGTTTTGTGATTTTTAATAGGTTTTCTTGCAATAGGTAACATCAGTTTCATTTTTAGCTCATCTGGCCTGTATAAAGCAAACTTGATATGATGCCTGATGAGCTACAGAGCCAATGGCTCTATTTTTTTAAGTACAGGGAAGATCTTCAATCAAACTGTATTTTTGTTATGTAGAGAAGAAATCAAAGGAAGCTGAGGAGAAGATGCGAGAGTTAGCCCGCAAGGCGCGGGAGGAGTACCGAGAGTCACTGAAGAGAAGCAGCCAACTCATCCAGGCTGCACGCGCGTTCAGTAGCACCAGTAGCACCAGCAACGGGGAGAAGCCTCCTGTTCCACCCAAGTAGGTGCTTCACCATTCCTCTCCTTCTTACAGGCTCTTTCTGTGTTTTATTACAGAGCTCCCTGTTACATGACAAGGGAACTCAAGCCCAGGAAAGCAGGAGCCCCGCTGGTGTTGAAATTATTGAAGAAACAGTGTTCTGTGGTTTTTGACTAAGAGACATAAAGACACACAAACAAGTACATCACCTTCACTCACACATTCACCCATTTAATTTGTACACGAGATATATATAAACATCAAATTTTTAACCTACCTAACTTAGTATATGCCACTTACCTTTCTCACGAGAGACAGAGGTTTACCGCGAAATTCATCGTGCTTACCGGATGGGCTGCCCCCAGCCCACTGCGCATGAGCGGGAAACCGGAATCCTGGGTAAAATTCGTATCATACTTTCTTTCTCTCTCTTAGAGAACGCACGTATTTTCATCTCGCTTACTGATTTTCTTCACGGTTGGTTTTTCTGATCTTTTTCTTTCCTTTCCTTCCGTCATTACTCCTTTTGCTGCCCCCATCGTTTCTAATGTATCGATGTTTCCTTCTAACTTCGCTTTCGCGATCTTTTTGCACTTGGTGATTTTGATCATGTACGTGGCACCTCGCCATGTTTACGTCCTTGCATGTTCTATTTCACTTGGAAATACCTTCTGGGGGGTCGATCTACCTGTTTCGTACCCCCCTTCCTTCTTTTCCTTCTCGTTTTTCCATCTACGTGGGCTGGTTCTGTTGACCTGCTTTTCTGCACGTCCGCATTTCCTGCTTACGTCACATCTACCTTGCTTTGGTTCAAGTACTATGGCTGCCCGTTTTTTCCTTCTAAAAACCCGTTTTGCATTTCTAAACACTTCCTAAGTGTTTCTATGCATTACTTCCAGCAGCTTATATCCCATTTCATATAAAAATAATAATATATCGCATTATATTTTATTTCTTATATCTTTTTCACAAAAAATTTCATAAAAATTTTTTCAATCATAAATTAATATATATCATAATCACTTATCCCTATATATTAATTTCATATTACATATTCCATCTAATGCATTTCATTTTGCATTCATTTCTATTAAATAAACTTGTAATAATAATTTTTTCCCTTCAAAATTATTTCATTACATCTTATTTAATTTTCTACGGCAACCTTTCCGGGACATAATTTTTCCCGTTTTCGCTTGCCCTTAAAGGGGCACGCTCTTAATCAAATTTTTAAATTCTTAATTTTAAATTTTTGTATGCATTCCCCTTGTGTGTGTCTCCATGATTGGCATTTTTCTGACTTATGTGTTACAGTATTTATGCCAAGAGTCTACTGTGTGTCGTGTCGCTCCTCCAAGTCGGCCAAGGACCCACACCTCCGCTGCCCAGATTGTCTTCCCAGGATCTGCCTTGTGGACGACCGCTGTGCAGAGTGTTCTGACCTCTCCCCCATCGACTTCAAGGTCTTCACCTCAGCTCGCAGGAAGAGGCTTACCCAGCGTCGACGTAGGAGCATGTCCGACCCCACCACCGACCTCCCTCCTGTCGAGCCGGCCGGCTCTCTGGACTCTCCACGCCAGGAGGAGCCCCGTCGCTCACCCACGCCGCCGCCTCCTCCTCCTCCTCCTCCTCCTCCTGCTCGGCAGACGCCGCCTCCGACGCCCAGCACGTCTTCGACCCTCTCTCGCCCGGAGCTGGAGCTCATCATGTCCAGCATGTTCGACAAGTTGATGGCCCGTCAACCTCTGTCACAGGACCAGGACCAACGCCAACGCCAGGACCAGCGCTCGGACTCTCGCCTGGACCAGCGCCAGGACCAGCGCCCTGACAACCGCCAGCGTCACGACCAACGCTCGGACCAGCGCCAGGACCAGCGCCAGCACTCCAGGGATCGTGACCAGCGTCAGGATCAGCGCCAGCGATCGGGAGATCGAGACCAACGCCAGCGCCTGGACCCCAAGCAGCGCTCAGACCGGCGCCAGCGCTCCAGGGACTCTCCTCCTAGGGACGTCAGGACATCCCGCTCACCTCGTCGCTCCAGGAGCCCCTCCCCTCCTCGACGCCATCGACGCTCGCGGCGCTCTAGGACGCCTTCCCGCTCTCGCTCTCCGTCAGTGGACAGGTCCACCTCCCGGCGCTCACGCCGCTCCGGCTCCCGGACGCCACCGAAGACGCCCAGATCTTCAAGGAAGAGGCGCCACTCGCCCGTTATCTCTGATGATGAACGTCACTTCGTCCCCGACTACGATGACGACGAGGCAGAGGGCCCCACCTTCTTGCCCTTGAAGATGGTGTCGAGCTGGATTGCTGACAGACTCCCAGAGGGCTCCTCCCCTGGTGGCTCGGACCCTCTCACTTGTGTGCGTGAGGACCCTGACCTCAAGCTCCCCCCTCACCCTGATGTGCTGGAGGGTATAGCCGCGCTTCAGGACGATTTCCAGAAGCTTTCGCTGTCCTCCTCCCTGAAGTCTTCGAAGCTACCGGCAGCTACGCCCGTACACTCACTCAGCCGATTCGACAAGGCCGCCGCCCTGGACGACGCCATTGGACGCCTGGCCCCAAACCTCAACCATACGTACAAGGTGTCTGATACCAAGATCTCTTCGGTGGAGGCCGCCCTCAGAAGGACTCTGAGGCCGCTGTCGATCCTCCTCACCTCGACCGACGCGATCAAGGCCGACTTAGAGGTTGACAACCCCTCTCGTCTGGATCACCTCCATACACTGATGGACTGGCAGCGGCGCAACATGGTGCTTGTCCTCGACAACGTCAGAGCTGGCCTCGGCTCCCTCACCCACCTTCGACGCTCAGGCTTCCTGGACCAGTGTGCGTGGGACTCTGAATTCAAGAAGTCCCTCCTACAGGCTCCCCCCACGGCATCGACGCTCTTCGCGGATAAGATCCCGGAAGTTTACAAGGAGCAGGCTGCAGTCACCCAGACGGAGGTTGCCTTCCGGACCTTACAACATGTGTCTAACATCTCGTTCCGGAGGCAAAACAACAACAGTCAACGCCCTTACAAGCGCCAGCGGGTTAGGACGCAGCCCTCCAGGTCGGGTCCCTCCTCGCAGTTCCAGCGATCTGCCAACTCCTCCAGAGGAAGGGACGCCCCCAAGCCACGCGGAGGCAGGGGTGGCAAGCGACCCTACGCCAGACAGTGATGCCTGCGCCCCACGCGGCTGGGTCCTCCCGCCCCCAGTCGTGCCGGTGCACCCCACACCCGTAGGCGGGAGATTAGGGATCTTCTGGCGCAACTGGACAATACTAGAAGATCCTTACGTCACCAACACCCTGAGGACAGGTTACAAGTTGCCATTGACCTGCCCTCCCCCCGTGACCGCGACTCCCCTGGCACGGGAGTACTCAGAAGCCCAGAGCGCTCTTCTAGCAGAGAACATCAAGACGCTTACCGACAAGAACGCTCTGGAGTTGGTGCTACAACCCGATCACGCCCCAGGGTTTTACTCACCAATCTTCCTGGTCCCGAAGAAGAATTCCACCAAGTTTCGAATGATCCACAACATGGCGACATTCAACGAGCTCTACATGGAACCACCATCCCACTTTCGCATGACCTCCCTAGACGCTCTCCGAGCCCAGCTGTCTCCAGGCGATTGGATGGTCAGCCTCGACTTACAGGACGCCTATCTCCACGTGCCGATCTACCCGCCTCACAGGAGGTTCCTGCGGCTCATCTTCCAGGGCCTACATTACCAGTGGCGGGTCCTGCCGTTTGGAATTTCTTCGGCTCCGTGGTTATTCACGAGGATCACAGCTCCCATCTGCCGCTATCTCCATCTCAGAGGGATGCATTTCGACCCCTACATCGACGACTGTCTCATGTCCAATCCTCAACCACTCGTTCTACGCAGACAGGCGGCGTTGGCCCTCGACCTCCTCCGCCAGCTGGGATGGCTAGTCAACCGGGAGAAGTCTCAGCTCGTTCCCTCCCAAGACTTGACCTTCATAGGAGGGCGCTTCCGAACAGACCTGGGCCTCCTACTCGTTCCTCCAGACAGGTGGACCAAGATCCAGTCCTTCGTCCATCGAGCCTTGGTGTCTCCTCTCCGACTCAGAGATTGGCAATCTCTTCTGGGACTCCTCACGTCCGCCCAGGCCCTCACGCTCAGAGGTCGTCTCATGATCCGCCCTCTCCAGGTGTTTCTCAGCCCTTACATCCGGTTGGACGACACGTCAGCAAGGATCTCCCTGCCTGCGCACCTCAGCCAGTACCTCCGTTGGTGGACACAGCCATCGAACGTCTGCGAAGGCGTCTCTTTGCTAGAGTTTCAACACAACCAGGAACTATTCGTGGACGCTTCGCTCCAGGGCTGGGGAGCTCATCTCGGGGATCAGACTGCGTCAGGCATCTGGACGCATCCTCAGACCACCTGGCACTCAAACAATCTGGAGATGCAGGCAGTAATCTTAGCAGTGACGCATTGGCTTCAAGCTCTACGAGGCAGCCGCCTTCTCCTGGCCTCAGACAACTCCACGGTCGTTTGGACAATCAGGAACCAAGGAACGACAGGCTCTCCTCAGCTCCTAGAACAGGCCTTCGAGCTCTTCCACCTTCTGGACGAGAATCAGATCTTCGTCAGAGCTCGACACATTCCAGGCTGCAGGAACGTCCTCGCGGACGCCCTGTCCAGACCAGACAAGCCGTCACCCACAGAGTGGATGTTGAACCCGGAAGCCTTCGCTCTCATCGCCGCTCAGGTCCACCGTCCTCTCCTCGACCTGTTTGCCACGAAGCAGAACCATCAGCTTCCGGTGTACGTCTCGCCTCTCCCCGATCCAGCAGCTTGGGCCGTCGACGCCATGTCCTTGTCGTGGGAGAATCTGGACGCATACGCTTTTCCACCTCCGATTCTCCTGACCAAAGTCGTCGCCAAGATCAGGGACACACTTCACCTCAGACTGACTTTGGTCGCGCCCTACTGGCCGGCGAGAGGCTGGTTCCCCGATCTTCTTCGTCTCGCCGAAAGAGATCCGCTCCCCCTTCCAAAGTGGCCAAACCTGCTTCGTCACCCTCTCAGTCGGCAGCTTCACCCAGACCCCGAGAGGTACGCTCTGCACGTATGGACCATCTTCAGAGATCACTCCGGGCCAAGGGTTACTCAGGACGAGTAGCCAGCGCCATCTCCAGAGCCCATAGGCAATCCACGAGGTCGCTGTACGATGACAAGTGGCTGTCATTCGAGAACTTCTGCAAGGACGCAGGCCGGGATCCTTTGTCTGTGGACCCCCAGTTTGTGGCCAACTTCCTCCTTCATCTCCGCCAGAAACGTCACCTGAAGGGTGGAACTATTTCAACGTACCTGTCGGCGCTCAACTCTGTCCTCGCCGTTAAATCAGACAGGAAGTTCTCCAAGGTTCCCGAGCTGGTCGCTCTCCTCAAGTCGTTCAAGCTGGAGGACCAGAAACTCAAGTTCAGACCTCCGGCTTGGGACCTCAACGTCGTCCTCAGATATCTGCGAGGAGCTCCCTTCGAACCCTTGTCAGAAGCCTCTTTTCAAGACCTCTCCAGGAAAACAGCCTTCCTCCTGTCCTTTGCCACGGCCGCTAGAGTGAGTGAGCTGCACGCACTGGACGTCACCAGAGTGCGGTTCGAGCAGTCCAGGAAGGGTTCAGTTCACCTCGGCCTCTTGTGGAACTTTGTTGCCAAGAACCAGCTCCCCGGACAACCGGGCAGGACGTTCACCATCCCTCCCCTCTCCAAGATCGTGTCGTCCTCTGATGCGGAAGAACTCGCCTTGTGTCCTGTACGTGCCCTTCGGGAGTACATCGACCGCTCTGCGCCCAAGAGAGGCACCAGGAAGAGACTCTTCATCCCCTTTTCACCATCTGCCAAGGGAGAAGTCACCAGAAACACCCTCTCGCTGTGGCTCCGGACCGTCATCCTAGCAGCATATGACGCAGCCGGCTTGCCTCACCCTGTCGCCAGCAACCCGCACGAGATCCGGGCACTTGCATCCACCATGGCCTTACATCGCAACTGCTCAGTTCCAGCCATCATGGAAGGATGTTTCTGGCGCTCTACGACGGTCTTCGCATCCCACTACCTCCGGGACCTCGCTGTGGAAGACGTGGAAGGCCTGCAGACCTTTGGACCGTTGGTGGTAGCCCAACAGCTAGCTGCCCCAACGTCTCTTTAGGGTAAGCTGAAAGCTCATCTACTTCGTTACTTCTCACCCTGCACCTGTTGAGTTGTTTCGTTGTTGGCGACTTCGTGGGGTTCACCGTTTGCTTCTCTGTGCAGTTCGCTTCGGTCGTTCCCACTCCGGGAGGATGTTTGATGGATGCTTTTCTGCCTTGATGACTCGTCCTCCCTCCTCCCTACTGTCGGATCAGTGGCATATACTAAGTTAGGTAGGTTAAAAATTTATTAAAATCTAAATATTTTAGATATTTAAATACCTACCTAACTTAGTAGGAATTACTCCCGCCCGGCCTCCCCTTCGGACTTCATTGGACGTCTCTTACAAGACTTCGTTTCCAGAAAGTATGATACGAATTTTACCCAGGATTCCGGTTTCCCGCTCATGCGCAGTGGGCTGGGGGCAGCCCATCCGGTAAGCACGATGAATTTCGCGGTAAACCTCTGTCTCTCGTGAGAAAGGTAAGTGGCATATACTAAGTTAGGTAGGTATTTAAATATCTAAAATATTTAGATTTTAATAATATTAATTTAGAAGAAAATAGTTCAAGAAGGATTATTTGTTTTTACAAAATCAAATGGACAACATCCATTTTGCATAGAATTTGTCTTCTTTGCTTTTGCTAAATGCTATGTTTTTTTCAATGACATATCTGTTGAACATATGTCTAGTTTACACTTTAAAACCTTACTTTTGTATATAAAAACTTTTTCTAACAATAATAACAAATCAAAAACATCATCAGTGTAAACATTCTTTCTCAACCCAAATATAACAAGCTGCAAGTCAAAGTTTTAATTGTAGATATGGGAACATTTTTCCTTTAGTAATTTAAGAAAATGTTGCCAAAAAACCTGTACATGTTTACAATGCCATAGAAGGTGTGGAATTGTCTCAACTTCACATTGACAAAATGTGCAACGGTTGCTATCTGCAATTTTGAACTTAAATAGAAAAGAATAATTATTGGCGTAAACTATACCTCTGGGACAAACTCTGAGCCCCTCTCTTCGTTCCTCAGAACGTGCATGCAGAAGTCTAAAATTAAAATAAATTTAAAAACCTAAGTCATATTTACCATTAGTGGTATGCAGCTCCTCCACTTCTCCCTGGAGTTAGCTCCCTTGAGCAGACCATGCTCCCTTCATATTCTCTTCTGCAGTTATTCTGTATGGATGTGCTATCAGAAGTCTAGAATTTTCAATCTTTCCCAGCCTTCTTCTAGCAAGAACAACTGATTGTTTTGGTATGTGTTGCCGAAATTAGGTCCTTAGTGACAATCGCATTCATTATTTGTGTGTTTTTGACTGCTATTTCTGGACTTGTGAAAAAAATTTCTTGACATCGGCGATTTTTCCGCAAAGTTACTTTCTAAGTGTCTTCACAGCGTAAATGTGTTCAATGCCAACATTTCATGTCGGACAAAGACCCCCATTCTTTGTGTTCCCTTTGTGACAAAAATCCCATTTGCTTCTCGGACGCACAATGTTTACTCTGTAGTGATTTGGATGAGAAAACATGGAATAAACTTTGTGAAATTCATGGTAAAAGATCGCGATCATCTCTCTTGCCTCACTCTCCCTCACCTATTTTGGATGATGTTAATTTATCTCGGTTCAGTTACGGACAATTCATCTTCATCTCTCGATCTGACGGCCTTTTTATCCTCTTTCAAGCAAGAGATATTTTCTACTTTCAATCAGAACTTTCAAGATCTTGAACGCCGTAACAATGAGAAGTTAGCATCTCTTAAGAAATCCCCTACCGCGACCAAGTCCCGGTCGAGTTTTTCGGCCGGGCTGCCGAGCACGGAGCTTAAGGCGGGTGATGCAAAGCGACAGTGTTTGCCAGTCACGGACCTGTCTGCCGGTCATGGTTACCAAGTGATTAATACCCTAACCCAGTCTGGCGACTCATCTGTCACAGAGCTGGGTGGAACTCACTGTGTTGACGTCGATAACCTGCTCCATCGAACCTAGACTGGGACGCTTCAGGCTGGGTCACACATGGGTGACATCAAGCCTGTCAACGGTCCGATCGTAACGGCTACTGGGCACGGACGGCGCGGACCTCACGGCGGGACTTGGTCACGCGACGGGTGTCAATAATAGCAACAATAAGAAGCAGGCCCCACTTGATTTTGTAACCGTGAGTGATCCGCCGTTCATTCCTATATTGATCGGCTTAGACTTTGAGGATCATATCAACAACCTACCGATGTTAAGCTACATTCTCATGAGGGCTTAATGATTATCCCAGCCATGGATGCTGTAGATTCTCCGGATTTAAATCCCAACTGGTCCTTCGTGGAGAAAATTTACTTCTTATATAAACTCAAGCCGTGTAGTTCGCCGTCGGTTTTTGAAGAGGAATTAGATAATCCTTTGCCGGAGGAACTCAGTTCGACAGGCGTGTTGCCTCCTAAAAGAGCACCCAAACGTTCTCTCCCTCATTCCACGGTGGTCAAGACGGGATTATCGGTTGTCAATGCCAATATTGCCAAAGCCAAGGATGCTTCTTCCCTTGCCAAGTTACCCTTGAAACAATCCTACGTTATCCATGACAGAGCTTTCCCGGCTTCAGCTCCGGATGTGGACATGGATTTTGGGCGTCTTAACTCGAGACCAAATCAGAGGCCGCAAGTAGACAGAATTTCCGTCGCTAAGAAAGACATTAAGGATCTGGATGCCGCGGGCCGTAGTGCCGTGGACATTTTGTCTTATATTAACTGGTTCGCCGCGGGAGTCAGGCAATTATTACCACCCACGTTCCAAGATTAAAAGGGAATTAAGCCGTCAACTTTGACCGTCATGAGCGCCGAGGAGGTCGCACTAGCTCCACTGGGTGAAATGAAGATATTTATTACCTTTAGGCCACACAAAATTAATTACTTGATTTACGGATATCTGGAGGTCAAAATGGCTAAAGGCAGGAGGGAAAATAAAAATATAAAAAAAAAGCTTTTTGGTCTAGTGTCGACAAAGATTTGTCTGAAAACTGATTATAACATGAGACCGGCGAAAACACCGATATGTATCTTAAAATTTTGTTTTTGTTTTTCATTCCACAGATTTTGTTTTATTATATCATGCATGCAGAAGTAAGCACTAGTTGTGTTAAAGGATTTTTTATCAATAGATATATTTTGTCTAAAGAAACTTCATAATGTGACATTTAAAATAATTTATTTTTAAATGTCTTGTAAGTCTATCATTTAAAATAATAAAACTCTTTTTGAAAATCTATCATGCAAAACAAATTGTTTTTATCTTTAGCCCTGACCAATCTTAATATTATAGTGTTTTAATCTGACTGCAAAATACAATTTGATTGAATATAATAAGAAGTATTCTGATAAAATTTATTAAGAAAATCACACTTGTCAAAAAATCAATAATTAATAATGAAATAAATAAAGATCGTTTATATTAATCAATCTCGAGAAAGACTCATTTCTAATTCTATAAATAAAACCTATAAAATAACTATTTCTGCAACAATGAGATAAAAATGTTTACCTTATAGTTATACCACTTGAAAAATAACTAGTCTGTTGACTACTTGCGATTATCAACATTGCTAGCAATTTTCATGCACTTAAATTTTGACGAATTTGTAAATAATCTTATTAGAACTGTATCATACAATCATAGAATTATCCGTAATTTGTGAACTTGCTGTCTAAAAGCGTAGGTTTAAATAGTTTTTCAAAAGGATGCAAGAAAACAAAATCACGAAGTGCCCAAGTCAAATGGCCATGTTCAGAATAACATGCGGTCGTAACATTTTCATGACAACATATTACCGATAAGATATTAAATGTCTAAATAAAACAAGTTTTTGGATGAAATTTTTCTGATGATTTATTTTATAACAAACATGCAATGAATTCATTTACTTATTTACATATTACTTGAAGAAAAAACGATCAAAAATGTTATACTTAGCTCGAAATAATATTTATAATGTCTATATGTCGTCAAGAAAATACGATTGTAATTTTAAACGGTGTTTCCTTTTCATAACTGCTGTCAGTTAAAGTTGACAAATTCATTGCATATTCTTTGATCTTTTGCGATGTAATTGATATTTTGAATTATGGTAGCCGTTCTTTGGTACTCTTTAAGTCCATCGTATTTGAATATTTATATTTCGTTATGCATATAATTTTATTTTATCAAAATTTACCTACGTAATTTGGAGTGAAAACAAACCAGTAACTAACTTCTGAAACACTGGTTTGGGAAAAACAACGTGCTTTCGAAATTCGAGATTGTATCTTTGACCACGATGCGTTTAAACTTTGATAAAATACGAAGAATGGCAGGAAATTTGTAACATTAAACAATGATAATGGGTGACACACTTTCTCGAGCGAGTATTTTTGGCAGTTTACTGAAAATCGTTTTTTTCTCAATACCCGATCGGTACGTATTTTCGTAATATTTTAGATTTTAGATTTTTTTTTTTCAGCGGCAATGCAACATTTTTTATTGAGCGGGGTTCAAATTAACATTTTTTATTTTAGGAAATCGCAAAATCGTAGTCGGCGGATCCGTAAATCAACTAATTAATTTGGTCTCGCCTTATTAGATATTGATTTTTTTGTAAATATCATCTTTAAAAGGTATTTATTATTTTGTAAATATCATATTTAATCCTTTATAAATATTTGTAAATATTTGTAAATATCATCTTTAATCTGTAATAAATATTTGCAAATATCATCTTTTATATTTTGTAAATATTTGAGATTATCATGTTTAATTCAATATTGTCTGACAATACAAGTTTTAACAATATAATCTTCAGTCCTGTTGTGCGTATGTGACATGAAGTCATGCTTGTATTTGTGTTTTATTTTAAGGAAGCGTTTGATAAGCATTGTATTTGTGGTGTATTTGAAGGCTATCGGACATGTTTTGATACCGAGATAATGCATTGTCAACCAATTTAAATGTTCTGTTTCTTAACACTTGTGCACTCAATTGACTCAATATTGCCACATACGTTATTTAATTTCAAATTAGGTTATGGCAGTTAATGACTAATAGTTAATCGCTGAGTAGCGTCATTGTCTTGTTTGATTTTTGTGTGTCCCAATATTTGGAATTGCCTTCTGATAATCAAACTGTCTCATGGCAGAAGAATAAGGAGACAATCCTTTTGTTTTGTGAGAGGGACTGTATACACCGACACAATGACAGAAGACAGTTCTATTGGATGATTTTGTTGAAGGAAATTGGAGGGGTCATTCCATTTAATACCTTATATGTTAAACGTTATTATTACATGTTCAGTTGAAAGATGTTACTGAAGGCTCAGATTTGGCAATGTTTAATGTCCCCTGGAATTTCGTTTCTACAATAAATACTCCGCTAGAACCGTCCCTTAAAACAAACATACCATCTTTCAATAAAAACGAATGATTGCCGAGAGATTTTGTTTAACTGTCCCGATATAATTTTTGACAACAATGGATTACATAGTCTTTATGTTCTTTACATATGTATATACTTTGGATAGTCTCTCACTTTTGGAATTGCCCTTTTAGATGTTTATATATGTTGAGTATCTCATATTGTCTTGGGATGGGACTTTATTAAGATTTGTAAGATATAGAAAGTCCAAAGAAAATCTGATTAAAATCAATAATTAATCAATTAATGTTGCATTGCAACTGATCAATATACATATTTTCTTAAGAATTTGTTTAAAAACGCATGGTAGTCCCATGAATGTCATTCCAGCTTCCTATCATTTTTATAACAACCGATAACTGATCACTCCTTGAAAAGTAACGAATCAGTATTGTGCTATATCATCTAAATTATTTTAATGACCGTGCATTTCTGAATTTCGTATATTTGCTTGTGCATTTTATACATACACTCCAGAGTCTTCATGATGTATTGCGTCTATGCTAAACACTACGAAGGCAAATAATCATTGGACATGTTTCCTTTACCACTTCGATATGATAATTTTATAAGATGTTTTATGCCGAAGTGTGAGTTTGTACATCATTTAAGCTTCATTGAACTACACTTTATACCGCTTTGTCACCCGATTAACAATTGCTTACTTAAATTAATAATACTCAATTATTTAAGTAAATCCGTTGCAATCGCCATTTAAAAAAACATTATACACAAGGGGATACTAACATAAAGCCTCTCTGAAAAATAAAGGCCTTTATGAAACGTTTGCTGAACAGAGTTTGTCCGTGTTCCGTGACGGGTTCAAGTTATATACCTGAATAGCAAACCATTCTGCAAGTAACATGTTCTTATTCTCTGATACCGGTAGTTTGGATGTACTTGCTTCTTATTTCTTTGAAAATTGAATATTTCAATAAAGAATGGGTTAATATTTAGAAACATATTATATCTAGATTTCTTCTTTTCTATCAATTTTTCTTCTACTTTATAAAATACATATTGCAAGTAAAAAACATCTTAGATATTTGTTTGATTAATATGATATAAAATTCATATCATTATATTTTAGTTTTTTGTCAAACATCTACGATTGTGATACATAAAAATATGCTGAAAAAAGGATTGAACTTGATGTTCAAAAGGAACAGTGAATCTAGCGTTTAAGGTGAAAAGGAAAGTTAACTATATATTAAAGTTGTAATTGTTCATTTGGTAAATTAGAATATGAATACGAGGACATTATGACTTCACTATTTTGCATTTGGATCAAATACTTCAACTGTACAGACGCTGCCCTGGGCTTTAAAAGTGTTTTAATGGTAAAAACTTAAAATTATTAATAAACTAGGGCACAGTTAGAGAACAAAAACATAGATCTTCTTAAATATTTAACGGTTTAGTATGTGATGAGTGGATTAAATTTTCATGATCGGTGAGACCAATGTGTATTCTTTGTTTATTCAAGCTCGTTAACTGCAGTTACTCAAGTTGATTGAAGATAACATTGCTTCTTTATAACAGACCGAACAAGTGGTGTGCAACATCCTTTGAGGTGTAATAAACCATGTAAGTGATTATGTAAGGTTGTTTCCTGTTCTGATGACAGCTGTGCTTTATTGCTATGGATGGTTGATTCATTACATAACACGATTGTTAATAAGAACACATGAACACTTAATTTACTCTAATGAAGGTGCTAAGGGATATCTATGTCTGAAAAATAATGTTAATTATTTTATACAATTTAGTATCTTTTTAATTAGATTTATAATTATTCATATTTTACTTATGAAATGCTGTTATTTTTACTATCGACGTTCATACAACAATATCATTTTCGTATCATGTGTGAAAATATTTGTTAATGAATAAGTTTGGTAACGTTTTCAAAACGATAATCCACAATGTAGACGCTTTTGTTCTATCCATTAATAGTATGTTATGTTATATCATTTTTGTCTCAAACCTTGTTTGGAATGAAATAAAGTCCTCTTCTGTTTATATGTCGATCAAGCAAAATGACGAGATATTATTTATTGGATGATGTCTGAAGTAAATCTAGTTTTTATTAAAAATTGTTCCTCTTGTGGAATGATATCAATGACGAATCATGTCCATTTGCTCATGCAACTATTTGCTTGGAATTTGACATTGCGGCCACAGAAATTATTACTCAGCAGACTGACAGATTTAAAAGGGACGGGGCCAAAAAATTAAAACTACCTAAATAACATGTTTGTTGACATTTCGTTCTTTAACGAACATTAAAGAGATAGGAAGATGCTTCACATATAGAGAAATTATGAACCACTTATGAACCCATGCCATTAGCGAACCCTAACCCCTTGCCAGCGAAGAGTAGCTTGCTTTGTTAGGAGAGGCTAATTAGCTAGGTTCGATTTAAATTTGGACGCTGTCCCGCTTTCAAAGTAATAAAATTCTGTAAACAAGGTTGAGTAGATTTTTTTATTTTGGAAATCTTTCAACATCAATAACCCTATGTTCCTGTAGGTTTAAAAGTTTTATGTACATCAACCGGCATTGTGTTTTAGAGAAATGATTTGGAATAATTATTCAGATCATATAAAGTTCTGAAGTTCATTCATTTCATCTTGAATTAAAGTTTCAAAATATGTAAGCCCAATATCCTTTAAAGGATGTGAACGTTTGCTGGTGACCTGATGATTAGATGATCAACATCAGTCTTAACTCCATATATTGTTTAATGAGTAAGATTATTCATATCATTCCAAATCGTGTTACAAATATGTACAGACAGTTATTTAGTTTACACATGTGTTCAAATGTTATATCAAGACATACAATCTCCTGTTGTAAAGTAAGTCTTGCAAAATGCATGAAATCAAGTTCTCTCGTATGTGATAAAATCAGCTTAGTTCAGTTTAAATAAAGGCTAGAATAATATCTAGATTTTACTTACTGTCATGTACGTCTATAAAGAGTATACACACTCATAAAGTTTGAAACACCACAAAATACTAATGTGCATTAAAATTATTATACCTTTTTTGTTATGAAAATTAGATGACTGTGTTGTTCACATCGCAATTATTATGTGTAATGTATGTGTATTTATACTTTTTGAACACCCATTTAACGTTTTAGATAGATAAATATTGAAGAGAATTCAGCTAAATATATTCTGTTAGGGGACTTGATAGACAGAGAGCCTAGTCAGTCACGGCTGACAGCACATCCACTACAATTAACTTCACCACGACGTGTGTATTGGTTAAAGAGCAGAATTCTTACATCAAAGTTTGCTAATCGACAACCGCAAATACACAAAGTCTCTTCAATAACTTGACTGGTGATTTCAATGGATATTGTAGGTCATAAAACAGGTTGGTGTAGCTTGAACGATTGGAAGTAAATCCGCGTTAAAATACACAAGGCTTAACATTAAACACAAACATCACTCTGTAATACTGGTTTTGAAATCATGATTAATTACAATATCTAATAAATTGGTGGCATGTGTTAAATGTGTTGTCTGTGCAAATATGTAAATGGTATTTTAAAGTGTTTGTTATCTTTTAATAATTTTGTGTTACATATATTGTATCTAATGTGGCAAACCTCATACATGACCTATCCCTCTAATTGCGTGAAGTTATTTATTTACATATTGAAAGTTTTGATAATGAAGTATTTCATTTAGAAAAAGTTATGAAATCACACTTTCCAAGATATTATTGTCATAGGATTCAATACACACTTATTAACGTCTTTATTTATCAGGTTACAAATGTGCTGTATTAATAGTGTATTCTCATTAGTTATATAGTAACTAATGAAGACATAACTGACATGCACAAAAGAACATTTAACAAATTGTCTGTACATCTTTTACCCCAGAACCATTTCGACAATGACAAATTGAATATTCCATAGATCATATTCCCTCTAGCATTTCTTTGTCTGCATATTACCTAACATCACAAACAAACATATGTCACGGCAAATCTGACATATCTGCATACAACAATCAAATAAGTTATTTAAAAAACAGAGCCACTATTCATTAGACATCTACACACTTTGCCAACTACTAATACAAGAACTCAGAACAAATCACAGTCGCAAATATCTCGCAAGTAGGCTTACAATAACCAAATTTTCATGTCAAGTCAATTACTGAATGTATGTTTACTACAAGCATAGCTATAATGATAATAATACGTAATTTATAAAGCACCTTTTATCCAACATCATCATATCCATTAGCGCTCAGGAACATTTCCGTGACAAACCACTTTATTTTTGATTCCCCTATACATAAAACATGCGTTCAATGTAAATAAGGACCTAAGGTTTCTGGATTGAATATATGTTTGTGATAGATAACAATAAAACTATACCGGATTATGTAGTAAATGCTAATCTGGTCTGTTTTAGTGATACACGTTGCAGGTTAATATGTTCTGACCAACATATATGATACTTACAACACACTCCTGCTAGGTTTCTTGCATAAAAACTAATTCATTTCAAAATGATTCGATATTTATAGGGAAAACTAATACACAGGGTTAAACACAATTTACTTTGAGTTGGTCCTCGTTAGCAAAAGTGGTTGCGGCACTGCCTGGCAACATGTATACTGCCCCGGGTTTGAATAATACTTTAATGATTCATAAATTTTGATTTTTTTTTTTTTTTTTGGCTGTCGTTAACCATTTCATAACTGAACAAGGTGGTTATGAGATAACTAACCTATGCAGATGTAAAACGACAAAGACATATAACTTTCTACTATTTAAAGGTAAAAACTTTCCTAGGGGTTTAAAGGGACCCGCCGTCCCCAACCAAATGGCCTTCGGCCCGTGCTGAGAAGCCTGCTCATTAATGAGCTGAGCTACGCTTTACCGCTGAGATGGGGAGAAGAGAGCGGTTTAGGGTTCGCTTTTCTTTAGGGGAATCCCCTCGTTAATCATGCGCGCTGATTGGTTAATAATACATCCAGTACTTTTGACATATATATAACGTCTTAGTTTCGTAAGAGTATTTTAATTTTAATATCCAAACGAATACACTTGCCAAGACATTGTAAGTTTTCAACTTTCCCCAATGACTGGAATATTGACAAAGCGTCATGAAACTTACTCAGTGAAACAATGCTAAGGATTTTCTAATTCTGATAAATGTATTTTTTTAATTATGCTATTTTCATACAATCTCAATTAATGTCTGAATTACATGACAACGGTAAAGTGTTTTTAAAAGGAAATTGTATACAAACAGTATTGTCTGTATATCATGAACGCATTCTTGCTTGTTTATTTAGAGTCCTCTTTGTTTAAATCACCACAAAATGTTATATATCTGTTTATATCGGAGTGGTATAACCATAAGAATTTTGCTTGTGGTTTAAAACATATTTATTTCAAATAAGAATTGTATTGGTAAACAAGCTTAAAGCTGATGTCAAAACCGCTCCAAAAACAAGATAAGAAACATGTCATGGTTTATTTACAAAATATTAGTATTTAGCTATTGTTTGTTTAACAGTTTCAAATTAGGAAATAAACCTGTTTCAATTTAGTTCAATTTATAAAACACTTAATTGTATCAACAAGATTTGATACAAATATTTTTGAAAAGTTTGTTTAAAAAATTATCAAATAGAAGAATAATTTCTGTCTAGTGTAAAATATGAAGATAATCAATTATTAAAATAAACAAAAATTCAAATACCATTCAACTTCATTGGATAGTTTATATTAACAAAGGACACGGGAATTTTCTATTAAGCAACGTATACTATTTGCTACAAATGATTGGCGAAACCTGCGTCTATACGGTAGTGAAGAGTGACAGTGTGGGTTAAATCATTTTTCAATTAATTTGGTTTCATCTAGCTGATGCTGTAGACAACTTCAAAATGAGATATACCAAATAATGAACATTTGAAAACCTACATGTTGACATTTAAACGGATCCCTTAGCTTTTGAATTTTCACAATTTCTTGTGTTTGTGTTCAGATTTATGAATCGTGAAAAAGAGTGAATACTTAAATAAGCGTTGTACAGCCCGTTCGCCAATTGTTTGTGTTTATTGTTTAAAATAAAACAATGTTTAAACCAATCACTTTCAAAAAACATTGCTGCTCGTTATAACTGCCGAGACAACTAAAAGGTAGGAGAGGTAAGTTTGTTTTGTGATTGTTCATGGTTAAATAACAACGTTTTGAATATGTGTGATACACTGAACAGCCTGAAAAAACACTTGATATAACGGGGAACTGTCATTTGATGTTGTGTATTATGGAGCCGGATGTTACAGATAAAACAGGTGTGAGGTGTCAGTTTATTGTCGTCCAGTGACTCTAGTCATGTGTCGTAACAGGTCATATAACTGCCGGGTCACTGTTTGATGGCGCCATCCTGTCTGGTTGAGTGGACAATGGATACACATACAAGACATATTCAAGACAATTGCCGCCAATTAAACGTTATTGCAATCCCCGACAGGATGTCTTGCTTTCAAAACCAAATGAGACGGTAAAACATTATATCTGACTAATGAAAACCAGTAGGTGAACGTTTAATCGTCCGCAACAAATTTCCATTATTGAACACTTCTAATATAGTTCTTATAAATTTACGATCTACAGAATACAAAATTAAATAGAAAAACTATCCCAACTTTAAAAGATGTGTTATCGATAACGTATTGATGATAAATAACCAAATCCTAATCGTTGCTTTTTCAAATTACATGACTGTCCCTCATTAAGATAATGATAATCTAAACTTCGGTATATGTGCGGTGACTGCGCACCCGAAGGAGACGCTTATTTTGCTGGACTACCCTTCATTATCCTCACATTATCGTGAATATTATCTTATTTTGGAAACTATATATAACTGATATTTCTTACGCAGTTTGAAACAGCACACCGTTTAAGATATGAAATGGCAAATAAAAGATTAAATTTATTTTTTTAAATAATAATGTTTATTAGTAATTATATGTCAAAGAATATTGTCTTGCGGTTGCATGTCTATTGTTACAGGATATTTGAAAGACACATTTTTATTTTATTTGTTTTATTTTTAAGTAATTGAAATTGAAATTATTTAGAAATTTCCGAAGAAAACAGTATTCCAATACAAAAAAATGTGTTGTAATGATGATTTAGTTATAATGTTATGACATATGCAAAAGCTATTCTATTCAGAATTTCTAGATGCATTAATTTGTTACCAAAACAACTCACTGTCACAGTGAGATAACTCAATCAATCATGATAAATTAAAGCCGCATTATAGCAGTTTAAATAATGTATATGATTAAACAAACAACTCAATCAGAGAAACCGAAGAGTTGACGTAAACCGGTTCACTGTCACAGTCAAGCTCCGTACAGCGATGAATAATCAACACTGCTGCGGAGCTTAGGAGAGACTCGGCACACGGTAGCGAGCCACTAATTAATAAATGTGATGCAACACATTTACGGGGACGGCGTCTCGCTTTAAGAATTAATACTTAAATACGAGTAGTTACGAGGGAAACTATTTGAAAAAAGATGAGATATAACCACCGAATCAGTGTAAAAAAATTAATATACTGCGAATATGTGTATATGAATACTATTTGTAACTATGAACATTCTCCAAAACACACCAAAATGTCTGAGTTGTTTAGCAAACTGAAGATTTCGATAATTTTCATAATGATTTACCATAAAAGATGAGATATAACCACTAAATCAGTGTAAACAAATTAATATACTACGAATATGTGTATATGAATACTATTTGTAACTTTGAACATTCTCCAAAACACACCAAAATGTCTGTGCACAAAACCTCAACTTTAAGAATCCAAGCCACTTCCCTTTAGACAAAATTTTTACATTTGGGGCTAACATTGATTTATTAAAAGTGTGTACGAATCCCTATTGGAGAAGCGTTTTGAACGCATGGTCTAAATATCTAAGATCTGATTACTATTCTCATGATGATATTGATCATATTTTATCCCAACCTTTATGGTTTAACCATTACTTTAAAGACAAAACATTTTTCATCCAAAATTGGTATGATAGAGGATTGCACTGTATCAAGGATATCTGTAATTCTACTGGGTTAATGGCTTTTGAAGAAGTAAAAAAGGTATATGATATTCGAGGAACTTTTCTTGAGTACAACAAGTTGCTTTGTTCTATTCCAGCTTTATGGAAGAAATATATCAATCAGCAAACTTGTATTATTAAATCAAATTTGATTATCAATAAAAATGTCTTAGTCTTGCTTATGTCAGAAAAGGGATCAAGATACTTTTATGATCGCTTGATTACATGTCATTCCTATCCGAAAATTTGTGAAAAATGGGCTAAAAAGACTGATATGTCATCTTATAACTGGAAAGATATTTTTGTCCAGTACAGAAGCTCAACAAGGGATGTCAAACTGTTAGAATTCCAATTCAAATTTCTGCATTGTATTATTTACACCAAGAAAGAATTGAAAGTCATGAAACTTGTTAATGATGATATTTGTTCCTTTTGCAATTCTGAGAAAGAAAACCTGTTTCATGTCTTTATAGATTGTGAATTTGTAAAAGACTTCTGGTTGAAAGTGGAACTGTTCATTAATGCCCATACAAAAAGGAGCATTTCTCTGGATACAAATACTATTCTCTTTGGGTTTAATGCGCAACATAAGTTGCTCAATCACCTTATTTTATTGAGCAAAAGATATAGTTTCTTAAGTAGCCTCAAAGGTGAAGCCTTATCAGTTGATAAAGCTATTAAAAATTACAAACAAGTCTATGCCATTGAAAAATTTATTGCATGTAAAAACCAACGTTTAAATGCCTTTGAAAATAAATGGTCTCCACTTTCAAATACCTTTAAATGCAACTAGGTATATTTACTGTGCCTTCTTAATGTACACCAGAGCTATATTTAACCTTTGATAACCTGAATGTCGTGGCAATAACCATTTTTACTTTGTCATCCACATGTAACTGTACTATACTCTTGCTGGAATAAAAAAAAAAAAAAAAAAAAAAAAAAAAGTAAAAAAAAAAAAAAAAAAAAAAAAAAAAAAATGTCTGAGTTGTTTAGCAAACTGAAGATTTCGATAATTTTCATAATGATTTACCTTAAAATGATAGAGTATATAGAACGCATGGTTATTACTTATTCTAAGAGGGAAAGTTTCATAATAGATGTTATGTCATGTTTGATAACAGCTATTGTAGTTTTCAAATGTTAGACAAATGTGGAAGATTGTCAGATGATAATCTATTCACCAATATTTTCTGTATGACCTTTGTGAAAAATAATACAAAATGAACACTGTCCATTGAAAATATAACTCTCAATTTGAATCAAACAAAATAAAAACTACACCAAGTGAAAATAAAGGTTCATAGGCGAACATAAATCATGACGATGTAATCCTATTGTTGTCCAAAGAAATAATAAATGTAAGGCATCATGGGTTATCACAACCACAGACATAAAATACCACTTTTTCAGTCAGTCAGAATTCACATGCTACAGATGTAGTAGCAAAAGGAGAGTTCATCAATATCTCGAATGGGCATTTCTGGCATAAATTCACGCAGTAATGCGCCATCTAATGGATCAAAATAAAATCATAATGGTATATGTTTCGTTTTCATTATGGAGTGTTGTACTGTCTTTTGCATGGTAGTTTATAGAAAAGACTTGTGTGCAACATTGATATGATCATCTTTTAAATTTAGATTGAGGTTCCTTTCACGTGTGTCTAAAAGATTAATGAATGTTTCTCCTTCTTCAAGATGTACTTAATTAGAATAATGGTCAGAGGTACAACACATTTTTAACACATTAATGGTATGAAAGACATTAGAGATATTAGATAAATAGAATAGAGACATTAAAGAACCCACTTGCATGCACAAACCATTTGGTCCATAAGAAATTCAACAATTCTGCTTCGGGTCGAAACTATCAAACACCTTGCATTAGGATTAAGAGAGCCGAAAACTTGTTTATGCCATATAATTTTGAGTAATAATATCATATGTACTTAGTTCTTCATATTCATATTTCATTACACTTGTCTCATCAAAATGTTTTGCTTTACACTAAACTTATGCAATATACAATCTAAGGATATTGTCTTATATGCCTTATATGAAAATTACAAACAAGATAAGCTCATCAATACAAGTCTTTGAGTATTCGGCCACTACCTTACCCAAACCCCATACCCCTTTGCTACTGCAATAAACGTTAATCGCCTAATTGCAATTAGAGAAGTGGTTAATGAGGCCTGTTAATGAGGTCGAGCCATCAGGTGTTTAATGTGTATTCAAGCGTGATACACAGAATATTTGCGGCCTCTGCATTAGTGCGTTTAAACCTCACTTGAAAATATTGCCTCTCAAAAGATGGTCGTGTTAACTCGGAAATGCTTTAAAACATTGATTTATATTTTACAGTGATGTTTTTTTTTAAATAAAAATTATATACTCGTATCTGTTATGTATGTTTTTTTAAATCTTCCAAATATCAAAGTCACAAGGACACCTTTTTCTGTGTATTCTGTTTTACAATACAAGTTAGCTTGTGTACGATTCCATTTATTGAAAGGAATATCAGAACTATTACTGCGTTGATGTGTACTTACGCGCCATATCTAATGAACAAATGAAGTAGTTACAATAAATTAGTGTGGTATGTCTTAATTTGATACACCCCTGTTATGGTTACCCTGCGCTAAATAGGCCAAGGTAACGATTATATACATCATAATAATTACAATGTCAATTACACCCCAAAAATAAAGTATAAACGAGAAAGGAGGCCCTGACAAGCACCCCCCTCCCCCGTCAAAGATTTTTTTTTTTTTTTAATCAATATTTTATTCATGAATCCCTGGTTACATCACGGTCAAGGAGTCAGGGGGATTCCTTGCCGTTACATGTTTGAATACACAAATGTAAATAATGATACAGGATTCAAGTTTTGTCTTTTTAAATACATCACAACTTCCACACACACACAAGCATAAAAGAAGGTATAAGTGAGGACCACAATATTTGTTTGTAAAAAGCAACAAACTGATAACCTGGAAGAATCATGCATTTAAGAGATATCAGTAAAGAGTGGATGATACATAAGCCATTTTACATAAAATTTGTTATGGTTTGAGTTACTGAAATGTATATGACGCTCTATTGTATAGCGTTTTGCTAAAACATGTTTAAAAGCTTTCAAACTAATATGACAATCCTCCAGTTTACACTTGTAAATAAAGAATTTAGCCAATAAAAGAATGAGGTCAAAAACATCATCTGTGACAATATTTTCTTTTTGGCCAAACAAAACAAGTTCTGAACTAAAAGTCATGTTGTGAAACTGTGAGCAATGCTCATTGAGCCATGATAATAAAGATATCCAAAAAGACTGCACTTCTTGACAATCCCAGAATAAGTGAACAAGAGTTTGCTTTTCAGATTTACAAAAGTTGCATGTATCTTCACGAGAAACATTGATTTTACGAAGATAAACATTGGTTGGGATAAGTCTATGAAGCAAACGATACTGAAACCATCTTAATTTTGTATCCCTGGTTGTTTTAAAGGCTTTCAGGTATATTGATTCCCAAGGAAGATCGGATGTACAAGTATCCTTCCATTTAATTTGAGATTTGGGAATCTGACAAGAAGAAATAAGAGTGCAGTAGTAATATTTTGAACCTTTCAAAACTGACAAAAGTTTTTTGTGAACAGGTTTATCACCTGGTCTTGGTGGAGAAGTGACAGTTAAACCTATTTTTTTCAGATAGTTTCTCACACATTGTACAATCCCCAAAAACTGAGTGAAAGGAATATGCAAATCATAAATTTCCACAAACTCATTATAAGACATGAAGTGATTTTCACTATTGATGACATCAAAGACTTGACTAACACCTTTGTTAAACCATATTTTACTATAGAAATAGTGCCTGCCAACAATGATATTGCTATTATAAAAAAGGCTTTCTGCTAGTAAATCTTCATAGTTTGAGGGTGAACATTTATGATAAAAAGATCCATAAGATATCAAACAGTCCTTCCAAAACGCATTACATATTTTGTTGGCTAAAATTGTTGGAAACAAATCACCAAATTCTGTTAAATGAATTGCATCTGGATGTTGAGCAAAAAATAATTTCTTCCATTTGGAATCAGTGTGTACAATGAATTTTCTAATCCAGCTAATTTTCAGGGATTTAACATATGCAAAGATATCAATCATGCCTAAACCTCCTTCTGAAATTGGTTTACATAAAAGTTCACGTTTAACTCTGTCTGGCTTGTTATTCCATATGAAATCAAAGAAGATCTTGTTGAGCTGTTTTAAGAAATAACCAGGTGGGTTAGGGAGTGTCAAGAAGAGATAATTCAATTTAGAAATCAAGAGTGACTTAATAATGGCAATTTTACCAAGAGGGGTAATAATACGTCTCATCCATTTATTAATAATAGTTTGTATCTCATAAATCTTACCCTTGAAGTTAAGATCTTGAATATCACTAACTGATGTAGAGAAGTTTATTCCAAGAATCTTAAAACTATCAGGATTCCACTTAATATGCAAATCAGGCATGAATCTTTTACCGCTGCCTTTTTCAGACCCAATCCAAACAACTTGAGATTTATCATAATTAATCCTGAGGCCAGAGATTGCTGCAAAGAGATCTAACATCTTAATTGTTGCTTCAAATGAAGACCGACTGCCATCTAAAATAAATTCTGTATCGTCAGCGTATTGAGCAATAAGATATTCCACGTTGTCGATAGTAATTCCCTTTATGTCTCTATTAGATCGAACAAGCCATGCTAAGATTTCAGAGCACAATAAGAAAATATAAGGGGACAGAGGGTCACCTTGTCTACATCCTCTCTCAATTGATATTTGTGATGACATCTTCCCGTTGATAATCAGTTTGGAAGAAATATTATTATAAAAAGTTGAAAACCATTTTCGAATATCTGGCCCAAAACCAAAGAACTCCAAAGTTTTATCAACAAAGATCCAAGACACAGAGTCAAAGGCTTTTTCAAAGTCAACAAACAAAAGAAGCCCTGGAATATTTTTTTGTTCTGTAAGACATAGAACATCATATATTGTTCTGATATTCTCTCCTATGTACCTCCCTGACATGAAACCTGTCTGATCTTCATTAATAAGAAAAGGCAAGACAGTTTTAATTCTTTCAGCAATGACAGATGACATAAGTTTGTAAGAAGAATTTAGCAAAGATATCGGACGCCAGTTTTTAATGAAGCGCTTAGGTTTGTTCCCCTTTGGAATGCAAGTAATAACGCCCTGTTTCTGAGTAACCGAGAGTTCTTCAGTTGTAAAACCAAAGTTAATAGACCTCAGCAAAAAGTCTCCAATATCAATCCAAAAGAATTTATAGAACTCATAACTGAAACCGTCAGAACCAGGACTTTTATTATTTTTGGTCTTTTTCAAAACCTTGAGAAGTTCATCTTTCTTAATAGGACCTTCAAGAGAGGCTGCAGTATCCTGGTCAAGCCTGGGAGTATCTTCAGGAAGTAATGAATGAAGGTTACAATTAATGTCAGAGGGCATTTTTTCAGAGTAAAGTGTTTTATAAAATGATTCAGCTTCATTCATGATGTCTTCTGGCTTTGATAAAAGAGACCCATCCTGACTTTCTAGATGGGGCATCACTTTGCTGACAAAATTTCTATTTTCCAGGTTGCAAAAATATTTAGTTATTTTTTCTCCTTCATCTATCCACTGCGCCCTAGATCTGACAAGTACTCCTTCCATTTTTTCTTGACGGAGTGACTGCAACTCTTTGCGCTTTGAAGTAAGAGTTTCCACATTATCATCAGTTAAGTTTAATTCCATTGCTTCAATTTCATGAATTAAAGACTTTTCTTGCTTTGCTTTCTGCTTGTTTACAAATGAGGCGTAAGAAATGGTTTTACCTCGTATTTCAAATAAAAGAGTTTCAAAAAATAACTGATCACTGATAGTTAAATCTAGGTCAGTATTGGGATCTTCATCTATTTGAACATTGACATCAAGCCTAGAAGAGTATTGATTCTTAACCTGAGCTATAACTGATTTAACTTCAGCTACATACTTATGATCACGAAGCAAAGAATTGTTGAACTTCCAATAGGTTCTGCTCTTAGAGCTTTCTGTCAAGTTTAAGCTGAGGGTAATTAAAGAATGATCTGATCTGTAACCAGCTCTGATGTCAGTATCAGTAACTAAGGGACACAAATTTTCAGAAACCAGAAAAAAATCAAGTCTGGCCTCTTTGACGGGTGATTTTCTCCTCCAAGTAAACTTTTGAAGCTCTGGGTTGTAATCCCGCCAAATATCAATGAGGTTGAGTTCTGCAACCATATCTAAAACTGAATTTCGAGCATTTGGGTTATTTACATTCTGATAATTGTCACAATCTTTAGAAGGGTCGAGAACAAGATTAAAGTCACCTGCTATTATACAAGAAAGATTACCAAATTCTTTAAGTTTTGAAACCAGGGTTTGGTAAAAGTCAGGCTTGTCAGTATTTGGCCCATAGATATTTGCAATTGACATTCTTTTACCACAAATAGTAATATCTAGCAATAGAAGATTCCCATTGGTATCTCTGAAAGTATTATGAAGTTTGTATTCAAAATTGTTGTTGAGTAGAATTGCAACACCTCTAGAGTGACTATCATGACAATTAAAAACACAATTATAGCCCCACTCTGAACGCAACAGCTGTTCATTCTTCACAACAAAATGAGTATCCTGTAGCAAGTAAAGTGAAAACTTTTTGGCTTTTAAAAAATTAAAGACATCTTTTCTCTTCTTATAGTCACCTAGGCCCCAGCAATTAAATGAACTGCAAATAAAGTTATTCACTTCCGCCATTTGGACATTAAATTATATTACATAGGGAGGGGGATGGTAAAATTGAACTGCAGCTGTATGATGATGATCTAACAAGTTAGGCAGTTTGTGATACAGTGTTGAGTGCATAAAAACAAAATGTGGTACAAAGATCAGGAAAACACATAGAACATTCACACTTGCTTCAAACTCATTCAAAGACAGTAAACATACATACAAATTGTAAACTTCCAGGAAAGCATCGAAATGAGCCATTTATTTTTTCCAGGCTTAGGAAAAAACCAACAAAACTACTCGCGTCCCTAAAGTGTGAGAAATAAAAGATGTTAAAGGCCCTAAAGGGTAATCGGTTTTCCTAACGAAAGCCAGTTTCAAATAAAAATCTTAACAATTGAAATTGAGTAATAAAAACAGTAAATACAATAAAACAATAAAAACAAGAGGACGACCACATTCGTCGGGTACAAATCGCCATTTTGTTTATCAAAGTCACATGACTTGAGTAATCACGTGACTTGATCTCGAGATCCAAGACTGTTATACAAAAAGACATAAAATCATCTCTGAAATTAAATCTTACTCGAGTTTGTGTCCACCACAGATCGTATCCAAAAGAGACCGAATGTTCCTTGTCCAATTCAGAAATAAACATCAAGCACAATCACTGATCAATAGCGTAAAAACATCAAAAACAATCACTGGTCGTGAGCGTGAAAACACTGAAAAAAAACAAAAAAAACCCCATCAAACTGCTTGAGAGTCCTAATCTAAAACCTGCGCTGAAAGCGGCTGAAGGCACATGCAATATAGAAAATCACTCAGTCTTTTAAATCTTCATCAGGTCCAAGTGTTTTCCAATGTAGATTTGGGCTAAACCGATACTGAAGAACAATTGAGGTTCCTTTTTCGCTCACTCTGGTTTGAAGATTCTTCTTTTCCTGGCGCAGAAAGTAGGCTTTTGAGAGTAGTTTTTCTCGGAGTTGTTTCAGAGGAGGGGGAAGATCAGTTCTAATCATGATTTTCTTCTTGCTCAACATCTTAAAGTTTTTTCTAGCTGACTCCAACACCGCATTTCGATCAATCATGGAGACGAACTTCAAGATCACCGGCACAGGTAAGTTAGGATTATTAGACGACGTGTTACCTGGCATCCTGGGCAGTCTGTGATAATTAACTAACAGCATGTTGTCAACCATATCCGAACTGAGAGAGAGCTCAGTTTTAAAAAGCATCTTGCACTCGCTCAGCAGGTCCGTCTTTTCATTAGGAATTCCATACACTAGAAGATTTCGTCAACGGGAGTACATCTGCGTCTCTAGGAGTTTATTTTCAAGTTGCTCAATTTCCACGTGTAGTCGTTTTTCAGTGTTGGCAGACGTGTCTACAATGCGATGATCACTGTCTTCTATCGCTCTTTCAATAGCTTCAACTCTAGAAGAGAGGTCAGAAACGAGTTGAATTACCGGGTCAATCTTCTGGCCCATTTTGGAGCAAATTTCGTCTGACTGTTGTTGCAGGGCTTTAGTAAGGAAATCTCGAGAGAGTGTCTCCGCCATATTGCCGGATTTCTGCGTAACGTCGCCGGCCGTCAAATTTTCAACCGGTTCGCAGGCTGGGCCCTTGTTGAGGAAAGATGAAATATTAGGTGAAATTAAATCTGTAGTTTCTCCACCCTTTCCTTCCGTGAGGATTTTTTGGATGAGGCCATCGTTGATGGGGATTAGGGACGCTTAGTCGAGAGCGAAATTAGTTGCGTCCAACGCACATCGCCGCCATACCGGAAGTTCCCCCGTCAAAGATGGTCTCCAATCAATCATTCTAAGTCAACCAGTTCAATATTTTCAAAGCTGAAAGACGATATGAATTAATGAAGTTGGCTGTACAACACTAACAAAGATGATATTTACAAAATATGCAATGTTATTAAAGATGATATTTACAAAACTTTACAAACCTTTACAAACATTTACAAACATTTACAAACATTTACAAACATTTACAAAAAAATAAATATCTTGTAAATATCATCTTTACAAGATATTTATCACCTTGATTATTTTTGTAAATAAGTACTTTAATCTTTGTAAATATCTTGTAAATAAGTACTTTAATAGATATTTAATCCTTTGTGAATATCTTGTAAATAACTTATTTTCATGCAGTGCTCACTCTTTCTTGGACGTCATCTTCCAAGCGGTCGGAGATGCTACACAGGCTCAACTCGCTTCTATAGCGCGGATCACTGTCTTAGAGAGATCTCAGTTGCTCAACACTGTCAGGAATCTCCCCACCGATACCAAGGAAGATTTGTTCCAACAGCCCTTGGACTCAGAGACAATGTTCAACGGACAATGTTCTCAGGCTATCGCTACACAGGACGCCCAGACAAACAGGAACTTAAACCAGCAACTCGCTTCGGCTCTTCTCCAACAGAACAGACAAAGAGGTTCCTTCCGTGGGAAGAGAGGTTCGTTGTCTGCTACCCCCGGACCCCCCCCTCCATCGTTCAGCTTTTGACAGGGCCAACAGGTCTTACAACAGGAATCGCTTCTCATCTCAAGCTCTGCCTCCCCCCAGAGAGAATCAGGATCTTCCTACCCGATCTAGTTTTCGCGGCAAAGGAAATCGTGGTACCAGGAACACCCACTCCTGCCGTTGACTCTACTCCCGTCGGTACTCTCACTCTCAACCCTTACGAATTGGAAACGCCCATCAACTCGTCTCTAGATTTCGGATTCAATGCGCCAGTCGTCCCTTCCCCAGTGGGGGGTGGACTGCAACGGTTTCCTCGGAACTAGTTCCTCATAACGCAAGATTCTGGGATCAAGTCAGTCATATCAGAAGGTTACCAGCTCCAATTCCAGATGCGCCCGCCCCTAGCCGTCCATCCTCAGGGAAGAAGATACATCTTACAAGGGAAGCGTCTGGATGCTGCTCTACTAGCAATAGAGCAGCTTCGGCTTAAAGGAGGCCATTATAGAACTCCCCCCAGAGGACACATCTCAGGGTTTTTACTCTCCAGTTTTCCTGGTGCCCAAGCGCGACACAAACGAGATGAGGATGATCATCGACCTAACGATACTCAACAAGGACTTCCTCTCGCCTCCGCCCCCAAGTTTACCATGGAATCTCTCAAAAATGTAAGGAAACTGATTCAGCACAACAGCAAGTTTATCAGTATGGACTTGAAGGATGCATACTTACACGTCCCGATCCACAAGCTCTCACAGAAGTACCTACGGTTCGCTGTGAACGGAAGACGATTCCAGTTTCGTGTACTCCCCTTCGGTGTATCAATTGCTCCATGGCTCTTCACGATGATTATGAAACCCGTCTTCCACTTTCTTCATCTGAGAGGCGTAGCCATTCACGGTTATCTCAACCATTTCCTGGCAAGACACATTTTGACATCGACTCTCGTCAATCAGACCAAGTTTGTGATCCACTTGTTCACGCATCTAGGATGGATTATTCAACCGGAGAAGTCGGAGTTAATCCTGTCACCAAAGGGTTAAGTTTCTTGAAGCCATTTTGGATGCCGAGAAAGGGTACATATTTCCAATTCAGGTTGATCACTCGGAACGTCATTCTCGCCCTACTGGCTTCCCCTGTCACGACCTTAAGGAAATGGATGTCCCTTCCGGGATCTCTAACGTCAAACCAGGCCTTTACCTACAGAGGACGGTTGAATCTCAGATACTTCCAAGCTTGGATCAACGAGAACAAGTATCTGGATTTGGACGACGATCTAGCCTGTCCCCCGCAGGTATGTCGGGAACTGTCATGGTGGACATCGGAGTCCAATGTGCTATCAGGGACACGTCTCTCGGATCCCGCGCCCCAGTACACCATATTCACGGACGCTTCCCACAAGGGATGGGGAGCCCACCTGGACGTTTGGGAGGCTCAAGGTGTGATACAGGAATCGCTGCACATAAATTCATTAGAGATGCTAGCGGCGATCAAGGCTCTCAGCAAGTGGTGGAGGTGGCTGTTCAGGACGGACGTGATGATTGCCTCAGACAACGCTGTTGCCTACGTGAACAAGCAAGCAGGCACCAAATCTCAGGATTTGATGATGTTAACTCGTCGTCTCTTCACCCTTGCAGACCCGTGCAAGATCAATCTCAGGGCAAGGCATATACCCGGCAGGCTCAACGTTCGAGCGGACTCTTTGTCGAGGAGATCTCAGATTATACAGACAGAGTGCACCTTAAACAAAGAGGCTTTTCAGTTGATAACGGACAAGTGGGAGACTCCATCCATCGATCTGTTCGCGACTTCCAAGAATCACCAACTGCCAACGTATATCAGCCCCATTCCAGATCCGGACGCCTGGGCAGTGGACGCCCTCTCAGTGCCTTGGGAAGAAATTATTGCCTATGCCTACCCTCCAACGAAAATAATCCCGGACGTCCTAGCGAGGATCGCCTCTCAGGATTGCATAGTATATCTTGTGGCCCCAGCTTGGCCGACCAGGACATGGTTCCCGAGCCTTCTCGACCTCCTGACGCATTATCCCCTCAAGCTGCCGGAATGGCACAACCTATTATACCAGCCGCACTCGAGGAAGACTCACGGGAACTTACAGATGTTAAATCTTCACGTGTGGAGATTATCACGCAGTCTCTCAAGACTAAGGGTTTCGGCGGAGAGTCTTCGTCAGCTATTGTGGAATCTGTCAGACCTTCAACGGCCAGACTGTACAACGCAAAATGGAGAGTTTTTACCGATTGGATAGAACGAGGAGATCTACTAACGACACAAATATCCATCCCCATGATCGCGGATTTCCTTCTATATTTGAGGAATGAGAGAAAGTTAAAGCATGGTACCATAGAGGGTTATAGGTCTGCCATCGCTTCAGTGTGTCACATTCAGGGACTGGCTGTTGGCGCAGACAGTTCGCTCCACAAGATGATTAGATCGTTTCAACTTAAGGATATAACTTCTCCGTTGGTTTTTCTTAAATGGGACCTTTGTGTTGTACTGCAATCCTTGATCAAAGATCCGTATGAACCTTTAAGCTCAGCGTCTCTTAAGTTTTTATCTTTTTAAACGACTTACATGCTATAGACAATTCCTCAATCAGATTCTCGGAAGGATTCAAGGATGTGACATGCCGGGCTCTTCCAGAATTTATAGCAAAGAATCAGTCTTCGACTTCAGGACCGCTTGGAGTCTACAAGATTCCTGCCTTGCCGGCGCCGAAATCTCGTTCCGACAGAAGTAGACTTCTTTGCCCCATAAGAGCACTCAAGTGGTACCTTCAAAGGACAGCTGACTTTCAAAGGAACAGAAGGAAATTGTTCTTGTCTTGCAAGACCGCTGTGGACACAGAAATTTCAAAGAACTCTATTTCTTCATGGTTGAGGAAGACCATTATGCATGCATATCTGTCAATATATCAGGAAACTGTCAATGTAAGATTCTCGCATCACGAAATCAGGGCACTAGCCTCATCACTTGCCGCCTGGAAATCTGTCTCTCTACAACAACTAGTAACATCATGCCAATGGAAAGGCTCAAACACATTTATCGCCTCTTACCTCAGAGACGTCTCCCATTTTCTCAGTGGAATTAGGGAGTTGGGACCGGTAGTGGCGGCTCAACATGCCACCTCTGCTTGATCCTCTTCTCTGGAGAAAGGAGAGGGGGGGGGGGGGGGGGGGGAGGGGGATGGGAAGTGACGTCATCCGAAACCGGAAATGACGTTAGGTTTCAAGGAGATGACGTCACCTATTGGATAATAAGATATCAGTTTAGCTAGAGTAGATGTCATATTCGGACAGAAATCCTAACACGATTGATTAATTTGAAAGATGGCATTTTCTGTGTTGGCATGGACACGTTTTTATTATATAAATCTTGGCTTGTTTGAGGACGAAAATATTTTTCTATTTATTTAGTTGTTGCCAGTACGAAACAAATTTTGATTACGAATCACTGAGGCGCACATGCTGTATGTGTAGGATCAAAACCGAGCCAGAGGTGTTGTTGATAATGTAAGCCCGCGGCAGAGGGAAATTGGAAAGGGCCGACAGGCCCGCCCCAATTTCCCGAGGCTGAGGGCTTACATTATCAAACAACACCGAGGGCGAGGTTTTGATCTAACTTATGAACCGAGATGAACCGTAGTTACAAAATAATTTCAATAATAAGTATAAAAATGGATTCATTCATTGGTAGGGAATCACCATGAGCAAACGGAGAGCACATCCGCGCCCTGCACATGCTTTGCGCTCGCTACCCAAGCCGTGAACGTGAAATGCATGCGCTATCTGCCCCGTGAAGTTCACATGATTGTCACTGTGGAAAATACATCATTGTTCTCGTGGGCCTTTATAGCCGAGTTGTCAAAGGCGCCAGTTTAGTAAGCAAGTGGTGCAGAGTTCGAAACCAGGCATGCGAACATTATATTTGTGATTTGTCAAAAATGTGATATTTTGTGATGGTATTTATTCGAAGAAGGACTTTGAAACAAAGTATTTCAAAACGTGTATAATCCCAATCAAAAGAAATTTCCGAAAAATTCTAGAGTAAGCCCCGGGCTTTCCTAGAGAAAGCCCTGGGCATTCTTGGAGAATGCCCGGCAAAGAGGTTTATCCGGTAAAAGAAGAACCTAATAGAACAATAGAGTGACGTCACTGGAGGTTTATAAGAAATATTATCGAAATGATTGTTAACGATTCTTGTTATGTTCACATATCATACCATGTTGATTATTTTCCAAAGGTATTTCTGCTAAACAATACGTAAAGAAAATAAAATTGAATTATGATATATCATTATTAGGCTATACTAAAACGATCAGTAAGAAATGGTATTTTGAATAATATTAAAGATCTATCAATTCATCAGCCAGAAATACAAAATAATATTATACTTACAAAAATTCTTTATATCATCGTGTTTTTTTTATCTAAGTTGCTATGATGTAACTGAATAATCCATATTTGTTTGGAGTTTACTTCTTATTATAACTTTTAGTAAATAAAATGATTTAACTATTTAACTATGATTTTTTTTATTCAATTGAACAGAAGGATGATAACAATGCACAAATTATCACAACGTATGTCTCTTAATTAACCCTTCAAATATTTTTAGCAAAATACTAGATTTACGTAATTTATGCATGTTTTACATTGTATATTTCCTTTTATATATTTTAGAAATAATACAATGACTCTAACACGTTCATGACAAAAAATATTTTCCCCTTTTCAAACTGACTAGAGGCTTTTTAAAAATCCACAGATTGAATGTGAAAGAGTACCAGATTTTAAAAAAACAACTATCGTAGTAACTCTGAGAAAATAAAATGTCATTAAAAAATATCATTTCTTATTTTTGGAAAGATATAAAAATGATATGAAAAAGTCTTAGTGATTGATAATATGTATATAACAGATAAATCATTGACATGCACGTTTGATGTATCAAATGTCAAAGAAACGTTTTCTACTTTGAAAGTGTTAATTTTAGATAAAAAAGGAGTATTTTTACAGTACGTCAACATATTTCAGGTAAACATTAATTAAGTACCATGACTAAGAACACGACAAGATATCATACTCTTGCTCGTTTTTAAAAACATTTATTTATTTTTAGTGTTTTTTTTAGATAATTCATATCGTTAATAATACTAGACAAAACCGCATATTAGTCGTTTTACGTTAACAAAGTGCACAGCGCACACACTCAGCAATTCTAGTCAAATCATGGAAACTCCACTGCACAAAGATGACGGAGTTTATAATGTAAGCTCCTTGCGTTTGTAACAGGAATGAAAATGCAATATTTCCCATGCGGTATTCGAACCCGGGACCTCCGGGTGAGAGTCCTACGCTCTACCTGTTCGGCCAAAGAGATATCCCTCCAGCAGAAGCCAGTAGGAAGTAGTAGACCTCACCCTGTCACATTCACCCCCTCCACGAAGTGACTCGTCCTCGAGTCAAGCCATTTGGAGCTATCAAGCACCTCAGTTCGAGGTACTCAAGGTGAAGTGACATTAAGGAATAGTCCCGGCCGACGTTGGGCGCCAATTGTAACAGGAAAGAAAATCCAATATTTTCCATGCGGGATTCGAACCCGGGACCTCCGGGTTGAGAGTCCTACGCTCTACCTGTTCGGCCAAAGAGATATCCCTCCAGCCGAAGCCAGTAGGAAGTAGTAGACCTCACCCTGTCACATTCACCCCCTCCACGAAGTGACTCGTCCTCGAGTCAAACATTCGGGAGATATGCCTATGAAGGATTTACATACCAATATGGATTTACAAACCTATGAAAGACTAAAGGTGATGTGACATGAAGGAATAGTCCCGGCCCCACGTTGGGCGCCAATTGTAACAGGAATGAAAATGCAATATTTCCCATGCGGTATTCGAACCCGGGACCTCCGGGTGAGAGTCCTACGCTCTACCTGTTCGGCCAAAGAGATATCCCTCCAGCAGAAGCCAGTAGGAAGTAGTAGACCTCACCCTGTCACACATTGATATCTTGTGGTGTGTCGATGACGTCACATTTTCAAATAAAATGGCAACCCCCGTCATCGCTTAAAGACAAAGGTTTAAATTCTGTCAATACTTAACTCGTTGACAGAAATTTTTTATAATTTGTGAGAATGTCTTTTATAACTCATACTTTTGCTAGAATTAAATTGAAATCTTACTGGAATTTTCCTTTAATCTACGCTGATACATTTTGAAAGCTTTAATAAGACCATTGTAATGGAGAAAGTTTATGTTGAGTTCTACCATCTAACATACCATCTGCTTTGATAAAGTCTCGAATACACCTCTATCGAACCATGAGGAACAGAAGATTACATCTTTACCAATTTGTACATGTTTGTTATAGTATATTGGTTCTATAATGAATTCATCATATGACTCGGGCTGGATCTTCTGTGTAAACTTATCCAGACCAACAATACAATTACACCAAAAGTCATTCTTAGTTTCCTTGGCAAGTTTGTTTGGACAGGAGTTACCAAATACAGCTTTTGAAACTTTGGAGAGGAGGCATAACAAAGCTGTTTCCATTTTGTCTCATATTTAACATCCAACAACTTTAAAGAACTGACATAAGAAAAAGCTTCAATCTTACCTAGCCCATTATCTTTCACTGGCTTACAGGCAACTACTCTTTTGATCTTATCAGGCTTTCGAACCCACTCCACAGAAATTTAAAAAGCATCTTGTACCAAAGGTACCTGGTGGATTTGGGAGAGTTAGGGTAAAGATAGTTTTAAGAATAGTGATTCTATCAACTGGTGTAATTATTCTTTTCATCCATTGATTGATTATAACTTGAATCTCAAATAACTTGTTTTCAAAATTCTTTTTGATCATATTTAAACATTCAAATCAGTTAAAAAGACAACACCCAAGAGCTTGAAATATTCTGGATTCCACTGAAGACTTAAACAAGGCAAATATCTGACTGAACTATTCCTTCTTGCCTTTATCCATGACACCTGAGACTTGTCAAAGTTAATTCTAAGACCAGATATATCAGCAAAATAGTTCAAGGTGTCAACTGTAGCTTCAAAGGATTTCTGAGAACCATCACGAATAAACTCTCTATCACCTGCATAACAGCAAGTACTCTTCATTATCAACTGTAATACCATTGATATTTGGATTCTTTCTTACGAGACCAGCCAGGATCTCTACACAAAGGATGAAGATATATGGCGACAGAGGATCACCCTGTCTACAGCCCCGTTCCACAGAAAACCATTGCCATTGATATTCAAACAAGAACTAGTGTCATTATAAAAGATATCGAACCACTTAATAATGTCTTCTCCAAATAAAAAAATGATAATGTCTCTTCTCTATCCCTCCTCCACAAACCAGATAAAACAACATACACAAAAACAGGAAGTCCCCTGCGAAACTAGCCGAGGCGTTTATTACAATTTCTTGCACATTGCAAATCATATCAAGGATACCGCGCCTCATCCTCGTTTCCATTACCCACACCGTCAGTCGGGAATATGTTGCGGGAAGGTCAGTCACATCAATCATCCATCAGGTTAGCATTACCTTGGTCACGGTAATATGTAAGTCCTCCTACAAGGTAGGAATCAAACACTGCAGCAGTGTCGAACATGACGCCTTTAAACGCCAACATTTTTGCATTACCAGATGTTACAGTAACATCTTTTCCTCCTACAAGGTAGGAATCGAATTCTGTAGAAGTGTCGAACATGACGCCTCATAGGTAAACATTTCCAGCATTCCCAGATGTTACAGTAACATCTCCTTAAATAGTAGGACCGAACACTGCAGCAGTGCCTCATATAAAAAACATGTCCAACAATACCAAATGCTACAGTAACATCTACCTACATGATATATATTCAACTCTCCAGAGTATGCAGCCATGAGCCATGTACCAGCGACCAATGAACCATCAAATGTCACTTAATGATTATCACTCATGCACCAAAAGCTATAACCTCACCGAACTCCCCGCACTCAGTTACAAATAGTTACGTCATAAACCAAAACTGTCACTTTATGAACTTATTTTCTTATTAAATGCATCATCATTCCATAAACTTTAAACCGTCTTCACTTCAAGCGAGACAACATCCAGCATATATTACCGTAACATCCTTTTACCAACACGGTATATTCCAATTACTGCACCTTGGTATGTAATGAATATACATCACCACTGCAGCATACAACCCAAAGTCAACAGACACAAAACTATACACCATCAGTTTACAATAAACCACCGTGTCAGCATGAACTTTCAACTTTACCATACAGTGCCACTGTGCCCCTACTTCAAAATACATCATCACTTCACAGTACATCAAAACATCACCATAAACCACAACTTCAAAACACAATCACCTCACAGTATACCATCACTTCACCACGTACCATCACTTCACCATGTACCATCACATCATCATGTATCACCACTTCACCATGTATCACCACTTCACAAAACATCACTTCACAGCACATAGCCACTTCACCATACTGTGCTACTTCACCATTTACAATCAATTCACATCACCTCACCACAAACTGCCATTCACCATAAAGCACCAGTTAGTCATAAACCATCGCTTCAGCATTTTCCACCCACTTCATCACACACCGCCACGACATCAACACTTCGCCTTAAAAGAGTTCACTATGTTACACCTTCACTTTATAGTACACCTTCACTTCAAAATACGTCTTCATTCTACATAACCGATGATAATACAAACTAGTTATTACTTCAAACACGCAAACTTGCAAATATGACTATCCTGCTGTCATTTTACATACTTTGCCTGAAAAAACTAATTTACACAACTCTATGTTAAATGTGACATATCATCAACTTGATATCATGTCATTCATTCCAGCAAGCATTACTCAGTTAAATATATAAATTATACTGTTCCAGTCTGCCATACCCATGTACCATGTGATTATTGTTAATTGTCATTATTGTATATTTTAGCCTTTTTATATCCTGTTATATATTCTGTATTACTACAATTCATGACAATCCAAATGCCCTTCCAAGGGCAATAAAGATTTATCTTATCTTATACGTTAGTCGTCGCAGCCGAGAATGGACTTCCCGCGCTCTGACATCACATTTATACACACCTCACAGCGCCCTCTACACAAGTATTACCTCCCTTTTTATCTGGTTTGTTCCTAAAGAGAAATCAATTTCTCTCTCATTCGCCCAGCTCAAACGATAGAAATTTCATTTCTCTATCCCTCCTCCACAAACCAGATAAAACAACATACACAAAAACAGGAAGTCCCCTGCGACACTAGCCGAGATAAAAAGAAAGGGCAAAGCCTGACAAACACTCAAAAACTCAAGCACAACTTATCTACATGTAAAGCCAAAAACTAAACACCGGTTTCCTTAAATTGAAACCATCCTGATCATCGACGGTAAACCATACATCAGTATCAAACAATCCCATCTGTTTTTCCATTACTTCAGGAAACTGTACAATGATCATGATCATAACATTTAATACCTGAAACAGAAAGAATATTGTATGGATTAAATCATTCAACATCGATAAATACTTTAAGCATAAACATGTAAAATTTTAAGTACGTTATAACAAAACTGACATTTTCACCACCAAATTTGTGCGTTTTCTTCTCTGTACATTGAACGATGCAAGACATCTTCTGATCAGACATGAACACATCATTCGGTCAACATCAGCCGGACATTAGGCATTACAAAACATCTTCACAACTAGAAAGTGGATTTCTTCTCTGCACATTGAACGATGCAAGGCATCTTCCAATACGACATGAACGCAACATTCTGTCAACATCAGCTAGACATAAGATGCCTGCTACCTTGGAACCAACCATGTTCCACTTTGCCTAGTTTTTCTTCAGTATAAAAGGTACCCACCGAACGGAAATCGACCCGCGTATCATGACAGTAGCAAAATCATTAACCACAAAATTATCAAATGTAACTTAGGTCTCTTAAGACATCATATATGCAGACATATATATACACAGAATGACAAGATTTATTGAACCAGCATGTTGTGTGAAGACATTAACAGACTTTGATTACCACTTTTCCGTGCGGTAATCTCAACGACCAAACTATGTGGTCTCCGAGAATCACTACGCACACTCAAACATGTGCAACATTCTCTAACACAAAGCTCTACACATATCAAAGAGGGGTCTAATTTGCATATCGAAATTATGTTTAAATCGATAGTGATTCAGTGTTTCGGTCATGGACGTAGCAAAACGGTTGTATTGCCATGGATCGATTGATTTTTTATATTCAGTTAACTGAAGACTCGACGCTACAATCATCTACGTAGCTGTTTTACCATTAAATTTCATAACATCTCTTTAGAGAGAAGGCCAATTCCTGTCAACTTGTACCAGTATACAACTGCACAAATGACCAAGTCATTATAAGTATAATCAAGCATTTATGAAGTCCTGTTCAATCACATGTGTGTATAAACCTTTCTTTGAAATAGTTAACAAAGAGCTTTACCAATCAAAATGACCAGTCAAAAACAGGAGCCAACAGTAAAACCATTCTTTGCGTTTAGTCAGCCGATGTCTTCATGTTTACCCACATAGATACAGAAAACATACGCAAATAATCACCATTATCAATATAAAAACTGAATATTCACATCGTATCTGGTACAAACATAAAATTCACACATTGAATTTGAATACTTTGGCAAACATCATATACATCGACACAATCAAGGCCTCATTCATGTTAATGATAGTAGAAACAACAAAATTTACCATTTAGTCGATCTTGATCGCTTCAATTGGTCAGCCCTGCTATCGGATGTGTCCTGTGACTGAAGGCAACCTCAACGCTGAACAATCAGGCCTCTGTGCGAGAAACACGTGCAGCTTGCTGTTGCATGAAGCACTGCATGTTTCAGTCATAGGTTATAGACTTTGTATCAGTCGATACCCGAGAATATTCGGAAAACACAATTTGAACTCGAACTTAATTCTCCGGGCCTCTGTGGTTCGTCCATCCTCCAAATCACGTCAACACCCCAAAGCTTATATGCATAGTTATTTAAATCTTCCTTCATGAATTTACTCTTCATTGCCTGTAGAAATAAATCTGCTTCCAAAAGTATGAAAGCTTTCAAACGTTAGCTAGACCACATGATCAAAAGTCGACATGTCCCGCAATGTAAAATTTGACATATCAACTTGATACGTTAGTCGTCGCAGCCGAGAATGGACTTCCCGCGCTCTGACATCACATTTATACACACCTCACAGCGCCCTCTACACAAGAATTACCTCCCTTTTTATCTGGTTTGTTCCTAAAGAGAAATCAATTTCTCTCTAATTCGCCCAGCTCCAATGATAGAAATTTCATTTTTATGAATGACCACGAGACAGAATCAAATGCCTTCTCAAAATCTATCAGAAACAACATTCCAGGAATATCAATGGACTCTGTGTAATTCATCAAATCATAAATCAATCTAATGTTGTCACCAATATATCTGTTGGACATGAAACCAGTTTCAATAGTGCTGATCAGTTTTGGAAGAAACGTTTGAACCTCTCAGATATAACAGATGAAAGAAGTTTTTAAGCAGTATTGAGGAGTTAGATAGGTCTCCAGTTCTTAAAAAAACGCTTAGGTTTATCTCCTTTTGGGATACAAGTAATAATACCTAATAATGACCTCAACAAGAAAGGGTAGAACTCATAGGTAAACCAATCAGAACCAGGACTTTTATGGTTTTTGGCCTTCTTCAAACACTTTAGGACTTCATCAGAAGTTACTGAACCTTCTAATGAATCAGGTTCTTCTTTACTAAATCTACACAAATCATCCTTAGCAAATAGTTCACTAAGATCACAGTCTTTCAGTAGATGCTCCTTGGAAGAATACAGTCCTTCATAAAAAGACTTAGCTTCAAGAACAATATCCTCTGTCCTCTCTACAGCAGATTCATTTGCTAATACTAACTGGGGCATACCTTTGCTGACAAAGTTTCTATTTTCAAGATTACAAAAATAACGACTGACCTTCTCCCCTTCATCCATCCAGTTCGCCCTTGAGCGAATAATGATGCCCTCCATTTCCGCTTTACGGATTTCCTCTAATTTTTCCTTTTTCCTTTATGAATCTCAATAAAGTTGTTTTCCAAAAACTTAATATGCTCTAATAAATTTTGCTCTTTTTTCAATCTAGATTTTTCAAAATAATGAATATGAGATAGATTTTCCTCTTATTGGTTGGTGCCCAAAGGCAGCAACCTATATTACTGTTGATATTTTCAAAGGGAATTAAGCCACACCAATCCCATGTGCTGTATCCAAATCAAATGACCAATAAACAGAGCTGTAGCAAAAAATGCATTACGTCACCATGATATTTTCTAATCAAGACGCTGATAAATGTTAACAGAATCAATCATAAACAACTTCATATAAAGAAGAGTCTACATTTGTTCTAGATAAAAGCATTATTTTGCATTCAATAATCGCAGAATCCACTTTTTTATAATATATGCAATTTAATTTAGCTAATTTGGCTCGCCTGGCGAAATTACAAGGAATGTTTCTGTAAGTACGCTGGTGACATTGAAATAAGACTAATGTTTACTAATAGGTAGAGCATTTATGACCACGTTACAAGTTATACTTAATGGTGTCACTAAATGGTTACGTTGAAAACATATATTTATCATTAGAGCTACTGAAAATGACGAGTGCTATATTTAGAATAAGGGAATTTTTGGAACCAAAGATATATGTCAATCAGGCCTTCTTAGCTCAGTGGATAACACTTCAGAGCTACAGATAAGCTGCGTACTTGCGTAAATTACGCAAACAATTTTGTGAAAACCCAATTCAATTGAAGTTTATTGCGTACAAGTACGCTTACATTTTTTTAAATACTCAATTAACTTCATTCACCATGCGTACACAAAGCAATTAGAACTCCAAACTTGCGTACTTGTTATTTATTGCCCAAAATGTTCAGAGCCGATATCGGCCTCTCAGAACTCTCATATACACTCAGGCAGTGTCAGTTACGCCTTTACAACAAACATGACTTGATTAACGACACAGTTAGGAGTTTATTACCATCTGACTAAGGCCAAGTTATGTAAATATCGTCCGACTATTTCTAACTACAGATAACTGCATCATTATTTATAGTCCTTGGATTTTAGTTTCACCGTCTTCTTCGGTCCTAAGATAGCTGTAGACTATCTTTTTAACCTTTTGATCCTCCCTGACGATCTTTTAGCTTTCAGTATTATCTGCATTAAATTGTAAAAGTTAGATATGGCTTTATTTCTTTTTGTAATGTTGTCTTTATCGTATCTTTTTTTATAAAGTGAAAATCGTGTATACTGGACACAAACAATTTTGGATATTCATATTTTTATGAAATAACGAATATTTGTATAGGCCTATATATATATAAAAGTTGATAATTTTTCACAGTTATAACAGTGTATAAAAGAGATTGGAAACCTAGTCTGTCTGTTCTGGGGAAAGTAAAGAAAATGTTTGAAACGTTACCAGTTCTGACCAAAAAGTTGCCAGTTTAAGGACTCAGTGTAGGACTGGCCATATTTTAAAAGCTGGTTATAAAATAACAATTGTGTGGAAAAAAGTTGTTCTTGTACATATTGAAAGTATGAATAATGATATAAGTGATAAATGACAAACAAATATATATAATATCCCTTAGACCCTAACCTTTTTTATTCAGTATATATATATTATGGATGTCATAAACTCAGCATATTCTGATAAAGATTGACTAAGTCGTCTTCTATAATGTAATTAATTCATTTCAAATATATTATCATAAAGAAATGCAAAATCCAGAAAGTACCCAATTAAGCTGATTTTGAGGAGTACAAATATTTTGGTTACTCAAATGAAAATTAAAATACCCAATCAAATTATTACAAAGGAGTACATTACCCAATAAGGCAAAAAGTTATCTGTAGCTCTGCACTTTCAACTTAAGAACAATGGTAAATAATCTTTTTAGAGAAGAATAGGCTGTCTCGTCATTTGGGAAACAAAGTACCATGACATTCCACATAGTCTCATTGATGAATTGGCTTTTGATCCCTCTGTAAAAGCCGTGATGAAGCTATCAACAGTCAAAATGATTCAACCCAATATTACGATAGTAAATGTCTTCATTATATATGATCTCTGCATTTACAGATCTTTAACTTCTTTCTCTTTCTTCTTTCTGGGTGGGTGCGTGGATGGATGGATGGATGGATGGATGGATGGATGGATGGATGGATGGATGGATGGATGGATGGATGGATGGATGGATGTTATAATTTATCAGTGACAGATGGGATATGTTATCTTCTGATGACTCTGATGATTTATTTTATGATGAAAGTAAATTATCTTCTTAAAATAATTGTTTAAACCATAATTCAAAGATTGTAAACTAAAGTACATAAATCCAAGATGGCGGAACTGACAGGTCGGGTGTAACGTCGCTCTCGCTTATGTGGAAAATATTTAAGTAAATACGGCAATTGTAAGGGTAAAATCACACTTGTATAGTTCCTTACACCTTATCCTTGAACCTTTATTGTAAAGAGCAGAAGTTTCTATAATTTGAAGATGCCTTCCAGCCGAGAGAGAAACCAACGCAAAGGTGTGAAGTCAGCGACAGCTCGGAGCGCGAGCGAGAAGAGGAAGCCATCAGGCTCGCCGACAGACTCCGTACCACCTAAGACGCCTAAAACGCCCAAGCCCCTTGTACAGTCAACCATGCCTGACGTCTTCAACTTTACAAGCACGCCTAAGGAGTCTACTCATGACGAAGATCAGCCAGGTGATACAAATCCGCCATCATCAGATCAAGAAAGTCCTAACCAGTCTCACAACATCTCCTATCCCTCAACGCTATTCAACTTCATAGACAACGTCTCTATTGATGTCCTGACTGACAAGCTGGCCGCTGCTCTCATGCTTCCTAAACTACAGCAGAAGTTTCACGAGACATTCTACGAGATAGCGAAGGAGGTAATCTACAACTTCACCTGTAGTATGATCGAGCCCATCAGATCAGATGACAAAGTTGAGAGAAGAGCTTAAGACAACGAGGGAGGAATTGCACGCAAAAACAGATGAGTTGGAGCAATACAGTAGGCGAAACTCACTTCGAATCAGCGGAATAGACGAGAAGGAAGGCGAGGATATCGAGAAGGTGACTTTGGATACCCTCAAGAAGCTCAACAAGGAGATCTCTCTCTCGGATCTAGACAGGTGCCACCGGGTAGGCAAACGTGTTCCAGGACGCAAGCGCCAGATAATTGTCAAGTTTCTGAGCTACCATGATAGGAACAAAGTGTATTCCAACAGGAGGAAACTGCGTGATTCCATGGAGTCGGTGTATATCAACGAGGATTTGACACAACATCGCAGTAAGTTGTTTAAGATGGCTAGAGACTTAAAGCGATCAAGGTGGATCGAGAATACTTGGACAAAAGACGGACGTGTGTTCGTGTTGGAACAGCCAGAAGGAGCCATCAGAGTTGTGAATTCGAAACAGGATCTGAATAAGTATGTGCGTGCATAGTGTGTTGTTGTTTCCTGATCGGAATACGTACGAACAAGTGACTGGATCGATTCATGAAACTGTAAGTTATCTGTTAAAATGTACATGAATATAAATTACCCTATACATAAACGTAACCCTTTATATGCTGATATATTAAATATTTGCATAACGTCTGCTGTGTATATATTTGTATATCTAAAGTATGCCAGAACCACATTTGTATATTCTCTGCCATGTTTTTGCCATATTTCTTAAAGTTCTTTTTATGTGCTATTCTACTAGTTTTGAATCTATGTTCGCTATTTGTATTCCTGTCTCTTTTACGAAACAATGAAGATTTTATCGCTTGGTCTGCACTCCCATATCATTTCATATGTCAACAATACAATGTGTTATCGCCTTACAGTGAACTATCCCGATTTCCACACAATGAGCTGTTAAGTTTTTGTTCAAAATTTCCACTAGATAATGGGTAACAATGTTATTCAACATCGAGTGGCAATCGGGACATTTCATTGTAAAACTTGTTCTAAATATTTGCGCTTGACTAAAACAATGCAATTATTCAATTCATGTAACTTTCGCCAATTTGGTACGCCTTTACATGAGTTACGTATTATATGCTCTCTTTTGTCTGTGTCATGTAAGACAAGCATTGTTTTCACCTCTCTATGCGTACTACAAAGCCAATTTCGTAATACAAGTGTAATCATTGTTTTCCTATTGTTACTCCAGCTTGCTGGAGATATTGAATCGAATCCAGGTCCTGAGACGCGTGCTACTCACGAGAAAACATTGACGACTTTTCATTTAAACACGAGAAGCATAAGAAATAAATTCGAATACCTATGCGAGTATCTATCAGATTGTCAGATAGTTGGTTTCACAGAAACTCACTTAGATCAGAATATTATAGACAATTTATTAAAATGGTCAGGTTATCATGACCCTATTCGAAAAGATAGAAACGCTTTTGGCGGTGTGGTTATTCCATATATCAAAAATAATTTAGCTTTTAAAAGAATGAAAGAGTTGGAAAATAATTATGATGAAACAATCTGGATACAAATATACTTGCCAGAAAAACCACTTTTACTTTGCTTAGCATATAGACCAGAATATAATTCTTCAGAGTTTTGGAAGAGATTAGATATTTCTATAGAAAATGCCTTAGATATTACAAGTAAAATTGCGATCATTGGCGACTTGAATGCCGATCTTTTATGTAATAAAGGAAATCACCTTAGAGATTTGATGTTAAACAAAAACCTTAAAAACGTTATTACTGAAGCAACAAGAGTCACGAAGCATTCCAGTACTCTGATTGATCCTATAATAATAAGTGATGATGTCAATTATATTGACTGTGGAGTTACAGAGTTTGAAAATCAAATAAGTGATCACAAAGGTACTTATATAACATTGGTTACATCAATTAATACGAAAATGGCTTATACTAGAGACGTTTTATGTTACAACCAAGGTGATTATGCTACTTTGAATGCCCTTATTAAAGAAGCAAATTGGACCTGTCTATTTAACAATTGCCAAGATGTCAATCAAGCTTGCCAAATATTTTATGAAAGATTTAACAGTTTTCTTAAATCATGCATCCCTTCAAAGAAAGTCACCATTAGACCAAATGACAAGCCGTGGTTTGATTCCAAATTAAGAAAGGAATGCAGGATAAGAGATAGATTGAGAAAGAAAGCGATTAGAACAAAAAACATAAATGATATTACAAAATTCAATAAGCAACGACAAAAAGTGAATAACATGAAATATTATGCAAAAGAAAACTTTTATGCAAATTTAGATAACTTTCTTCTTGATTCGTTTATTGAAAATAACACCTCTTACTGGAAGCTTCTGCGTATTTAGTGAAACAATCCGGCTCGAGTACCTGCATACCTCCTCTTAAATCTAACAATGACCATGACAGTCCATCTTGCTTCTCGGATTTTGAAAAAGCGGAAAGACTTAATGAATATTTTCAATCTATATCGACATTGGACACTACAAATGCATGCCTACCCAGTTTTAGTAAGCGTACGGGTGCTGTTTTTGATACTTTAATAATAACTAAAAGTGAAATTGAAGATGTAATTAAATGTGCACATGTGGTAATATCGAGAGCTCTTATCATTATTTTTTTGAATGTCCACTATATCAAAACCAGAGAGACAATTTCATGTTAACACTGAAGCGCACATGTAACTTAAATGTTTTCATCGATCTTAAACTTTTGTTAGAGGGAAGTGCAGACCTTTCATTTTCTCAAAATGTACATGTATTTAAATCAGTTCAATCATTCATTCATGATACCAAACGATTTGAGTAATACCGGTATAAGTGTATACAGTTCTCTTCTTGTTATTGTCTTTCTTTTGTACCCCTTTACTGTCCAGTATCTGTCATCTTTGTGTATAAACATAATATTATGTATGTTCAATATTGTAAATACCAAGGAGAGGGTGTTCTAAGTTGGACAACTTGTTCCCAATCCTATTCTTTGTGAATAAATTAAAATATGTTTAAACCAAAAAAAAAAAAACCAGTACATAAAATAAATTGGACTGTGATGTTGCTTCCAATTGTCGTGTTGTATTTTCCAGAAAACATGTTGCATCAAAATCATCTATCAAGAGGTGGACCAACCGGCCAGCGCGTCCCCCTAACCGTCAAGCAGTGGTGTCATGGTGGCAGCAAGAGGAGAGGTGTCGGGGAGCCGGTCTGAACACCAACCAGCAGGTTGCACCCTGGTTCCACGGCAAGGCTTTCTGCTTTATCCCATACACAGGACACTTACACTCATACAGCACTCTTAGAATTCATTCCGTTATACTTGATCTTCTAGTTATCATTTTAAAATATTTCATGAAAGTGCCAGCTATACCGTACCCTTCTCCTAAATTAGACTCTGCCGAACGTTTCAACCTGTAAGTTGTTAATGTTTATACACTGAAGAAGGGATGATCATGCCTATGCCAGATAACAGCTAGCATATTAAACTATACCAAAGATCGCCTCTCATGCAATAAGGCAATATGCAATTGATGCAGTCTATATGTTCTAAAATACCATTTGTAAGTGTCTTGACAGTGTCCCAGTTTTGTTGTGGAAGTTTGGTGATGTGTTCCCAAATAGCTGACTTAGCATCAGGTTTAATGGCAGTTGTCTTGTGTTCTTTGATAAAAATGTTGAGTGGCTTTAGGCCTTAGGCTTAGGGTTGTTTTGTTAAGTGTTTTCTACCTTAAGTCCTAGTGATGGTTTTGAGATGTGTGGCCATAGAGAATTAGGTGTCTATACAAGCTTGAGTAGACGACTGATGTGATGTCATGTGATGCCAATATAGGGAAGTGAGATGCGAATGGGGGCAGGGGTATAGGCACTGGATTAAGGGTGGAGTTGATAACACGTCAACAAGTTTAGTTGTGTGATGTTCAGTTGGGTTAAGACATATCAGGAGTGTTTTAGTGCAGGGTTAGGGGTGCCAGAAGATAAGTAATGATCACTACAGGCAAGGGCAGAGACAAACCCGCTTTTGGTTCTGAGAGGATGGTTAGTAATGTTTGATGTACAACCAAGTGTTCTTTACACTACCAACATCAATAGTGACACTCAAACAGTATTCATATGATTCTGTAGACCATGTGCACGAAGTCATGTGACATGACATCACGCCTTATTTCTCAGCCATGATGGGGATCAAGTATTGGTATTCACACAAGGAAAGAGTTTTTAGGTTTGTTCCTTACTGTGTAGCTTATGACTCTTTTCATATGACATCAACTAAAGTTTAAACTTCCAATATTGTTGACCCTTATTCAGAAACATTGACAGCTATGGCGACAAAGGGAATAATTGTTTTCAAAATGAGCATTTTTACGGTAAGACATACAGCGTCATTTTGGAATGATAAAAGCTGTTAGTCTTCAACCGAAAAAGTATAGTTAATCAAAATATTTCCCACAAAATTAGTCAAATAGCATGACATCCGTGTATTCCAAATGTAAATAGAATCATAAAACATCACAAATTGGTTTTTTCATGCAGGCTCCGTGCATGTGTACTTCCCTGATTGCCTTTATCAAATTTGGTCATATATTTGTAACAATATTTATCATTTTCAATTAGTTCGCCAGCCGAATATTGTTGTCGGGATGTGTTCACAGACTTTTTAAAAACAATCACACCATCTAAACCTATTTTCACCTATTTCTCCAGGGCCTAGAAAGCTGAAACCTTGTGTACATATTCTTGACTAGTTAGGCTAATAATTTATAGCTAATGTGACCCTGTGACCCCAGATAAGGGCCTCAGGGGCCACACCCTTAAAACCTATTTTCATCTTCTGCTCCAGAAGCATATGGCTTAGAAACCTGAAACTTTGCATGCAAACTCCTTGACTAGTGAGGATTATAATTTTATAGCTTTGGTGGCCCTGTGACCCCTTATAAGGGCCTCAGGTGCCACGCCCTTAAAACCTGTGGAGGTGGCAATAGTGTTTCACAATTACAAGTCCTGTCCGGCTCACAACTTCTAAACTAATCATCACATATTGATTAAATTTGATATGGAGATACATACTCATCTGAAGGTGTGTCATGAAGAACAATTTTGAAAATATGTTTGTTTACATATGATCGAATTGATCTTGGAGATCAAAATGCATAGATTTTTTTGTTTGATTTAAATTTTGACATGTTACTCAAATTATGCCCAACAGTGAACATAAAGTTTGTATCATTAAGTTTTTTTATTAGAACAGTTTCCTTCATATCTTTTAACTTTTTTTATATTTTGTGCGACAAAACTTAGTCAGCAATATGATAAGGAAAACCTATATATGTTGTGCAATTTGCGGGGGATATAGCTCGACCATGTCAGCTGCTTGTTATTTGTTAAGCAGTATACATTCAGATAATGTAGTGATACAATGATACAATGTAGCGCGGACACAATTTGTTTAATAATGGCAATTGAAATGTGCTCGTGTGGGTCTCATAGACAAACAGTCCTGGTACTTCCTGATACTGTTTGACCAACATGGCAAGTACTGCTACTAATATGACTAGAGACTGATAAACATTGTCTTTGTGTTGCAGGTATCATCAGCCGTCAGGAGGCAGAACAACTGCTGCAGGAGGCAAGGGTTGGCAGTTTCCTGGTGCGGGTCAGCGAGAGGCTGTGGGGCTACACTATCTCCTACCGGGACTCGGAGCGGGTGAAGCACTTCCTGGTGGACACGACGGAGGGGGGGTACCAGTTCCTGGGGGCCAGTCAGATCCAGCACCCCTCCCTCCTCCAACTGGTCAACTTTCATCAGGCATGCCAATTACCATTCTCATCCGCTATTGCTCCATGCACAGATCAAAGTATGGTCCAACAGTTCACAGTTGGATGCCACATAGAAATTCAGTCTGATTAAATCGACTGCGCTCCAAGGAATAAAATGTAAAAAATATTGTCTCTATCATGGCTCGAACCATTCGGGATATCCTCTCCGTCTCGGTCTGAATGCGCCCACCTCTATCGCATGTTGCTATAACAAGATTAGCGCAGACAAACCCAGTCGTAAGCTAACCAATCACATCTTTGTTTTTAAATAGCGTTTAGCGGCGATTATGTATAACGAATGGTACGCTGGACTTACCTGCCCCTAGTATGATATCGAAGCTTTTACTGCGCTCCTTTCGATTGGCTAGATGAGCTTGTGTCAGAACATGCGCGTAATAGGGGTGCCTTCAGACTGTGAATGAGAGGAAAGACGGGCTGGGTGAGGTTCGAACCCATCTAGAGATAACACAGTCGATTTTAATCAGACTGCATAGAAATTCATTTTCTAATATCAACAATTTGTAATTGCTGCTATGCTCAAGGAGGATGCTGAACTGATAGTTGTTAACAAATCATTCATATTGGTCAACATATCGTCGAGAAGGTTTTAGCATCCTAATAACTAATTTCCTATTTCTAAAAAAATTCTATTGAAGAATATTAGATTAGAAGATATTAGTAATTCACAATATTAATACATAATTTTGAATTATCCCAAGCATGTGTTAAACACAAAGTGGGGGAATATAGAATATGGCAGTGTTAGCCTGTACGTATTTCAAGGTCACAACAAGAATGACCTTGACCTTGTCAGTGTGTCATAAGCTTTGAATATTTCAGCAAATCTGCATGTATAAGGCTTGTCAGATTTATAATATCTCAAGAATCAGGAAATTGTATTTGGTAGACCTTGACAATTGTGACAAAAAGTCCAAAAAAGCTTTTAATTAATCAGTATAGAAACTTGGAAGTTAGTCATGTTAGTGAGAACTATTGTATATTGTAAATGTGTTTGCCACCAAGTTTCTTACTGGGAATCTAGCATGCCTGCTGTTTGTTCAAGGTCACAGCAAAGCTCATAACTATTCAGGGTAGAAACTTACATGTTGTCATATCTCAAGAATTATTCATTGTTCATTCATTTTGCACCAAGTCAAGTCATTTTGGGTGACTTTGACTTTAACTTAGAAAATACAGCTTTATTTTCTATCAAAAGGACTTGCATGCTAAGATTGTTACCGTAGTTGTTGATATAAAGAACTTTCAGCATAATATCATAAAGTGACTTTGACATTGATGAATTTTCAGCAAAGGATCTTGGTCAGATCTTGTCTAATTGAGAGTTTTAAAAACATTTTGATTTTACACATTTGAATAGATAATTTTAAGTTAGGGATCTTGCTTAACTTGTTATCAATGATTTTAAAGGCTGTTGAGAATTAAAACAAACAAATATTATAACAGCGCTACTGATTCTGATACTAATTCCGTAATTCCCAAATTATTTTTCCCGGCAATATCTAAAAAAAAACATTCAATATTGTTTTTACGAAACTTGGTATGTGGTTAGATCTAGTAGTTGACTGGTACCTTTTGCTATTTTGGTTATTCTGAATTTTTTATTTTATCTGTTTTCCATGGAAACAATTTGAACTTAGTGCATTTAGGGGTAGGATCTGTTCCCAGGCCATAACTAAAAAACTATTCAATATTTGTTCTACAAAATTTGGTATGAGGTAAGATCTAGTGGAACTTAAATATTTTTTGCTTAACTTACTATGTAGTAGGATCTAGAAAAGGAGTGGAACGTTTTGCTACTTTGGTTATTCTTAATTTTTTATTCTGGTTTTCATGGGAACAATGTGAACTTAGTACCTATGAGGGGTAGGGTCATTTTCTGAAGAAAAGTTTGGACGGGGCACATCACATCCACATATTTCTAGTTATGGATGAAATATAGCCTAATTATGTCCCCCGCAAAGCTTTGCAGGAGACATAATGTTTTCAGTTCCGTCCGTGGTTCCGTGGTTCCGTGGTTCCGTAATTCCGTAACGCTTTCGTTTCCGGACCATATCTCCAAAACCGTTCAATATTTTTAAACAAAACTTGGTATGTGGTTAGATCTAGTACTGGAGTGGTGCCTTTTGCTATTTTGGTTATTCTGAATTTTTTATTTTTTCTGGTTTCCATGGAAACATTTTGAACTAAGTGCATATTTGAGGATGCTTTCGTTTCCGGACCATATCTCCAAAACCGTTCAATATTTTGTAACGAAACTTGGTATGTGGTTAGATCTAGTAATGGAGTGGTGCCTTTTGCTATTTTGGTTATTCAATTTTTTATATTTTTTTCTGGTTTCCATGGAAACAGTTTGTACTTAGTGCATATTGGGGTAGGGACGGTTTACGGGCCATATCTCAAAAAGTATTCAATATTTTTTTCAAAACTTGGTATGTGGTTAGATCTAGTGTTGGAGTGGTGCCTTTTGCTATTTTGGTCATTCTGAATAATGTCATATTCCTGTTTTCCATGGCAGCAGTTTGAACTTAGAACATATGGAGGGAGAGGACCATTTTCCATAATGGGGGTAGGGTCACTTTCGGATTAAATGTTAGCGGGGAACATCACAGTGCATCACGTGCACATATTTCTAGTTATAATCATTGCTCAGGATATTTCCCTCTTTATCTCTCCGGATATATCTGACTTGTATTATGTCATTTGCTATGTTTTATAAACAATTCACTCAGGTAGTAAAGAAAGTATATATGACGAAATGGAAAATGAGGAAAGAATATGTAATGAACTAAATAGTAACGGTTGTGATATGGTTTCAGGAGAACGCCATCACGGTGTCTGGTGGAGAGAAGCTGCTTCTAGGGTGTGGACAAACCAGGGATCCCCCGGACTATACCGACCTCTTCATGGACCCCACATCCTCCTCAACTCAACTCTAGCTGGATCCATCTACCAGTGCAACCAGTACCCTACACCCTCCTAAACCCAACTCGAGCTAGCCCCATCATTCCGACACTGGATCCATCTACCAAGTGCAACTAGGACCCTACACCCTCCTAAACCCAACTCGAGCTAGCCCCATCATTCCGACACTGGATCCATCTACCAAGTGCAACTAGGACCCTACACCCTCCTAAACCAAACTCGAGCTAGCCCCATCATTCCGACACTGGATCCATCTACCAAGTGCAACTAGGACCCTACACCCTCCTAAACCCAACTCGAGCTAGCCCCATCATTCCGACACTGGATCCATCTACCAAGTGCAACCAGTACCCTACACCCTCCTAAACCCAACTCGAGCTAGCCCCATCATTCCGACACTGGATCCATCTACCAAGTGCAACTAGGACCCTACACCCTCCTTAACCCAACTCGAGCTAGCCCCATCATTCAGACACTGGATCCATCTACCAGAGCAACCAGTACCCTACACCCTCCTAAACCCAACTCGAGCTAGCCCCATCATTCAGACACTGGATCCATCTACCAGAGCAACCAGTACCCTACACCCTCCTAAACCTAACTCGAGCTAGCCCCATCATTCCGACACTGGATCCATCTACCAAGTGCAACTAGGACCCTACACACTCCTTAACCCAACTCGAGCTAGCCCCATCATTCCGACACTGGATCCATCTACCAAGTGCAACTAGGACCCTACACACTCCTTAACCCAACTCGAGCTAGCCCCATCATTCTGACACTGGATCCATCTACAAAGTGCAACTAGGACCCTACACACTCCTTAACCCAACTCGAGCTAGCCCCATCATTCAGACACTGGATCCATCTACCAGAGCAACCAGTACCCTACACCCTCCTTAACCCAACTCGAGCTAGCCCCATCATTCCGACACTGGATCCATCTACCAAGTGCAACTAGGACCCTACACACTCCTTAACCCAACTCGAGCTAGCCCCATCATTCCCACACTGGATCCATCTACAAAGTGCAACTAGGACCCTACACACTCCTTAACCCAACTCGAGCTAGCCCCATCATTCAGACACTGGATCCATCTACCAGAGCAACCAGTACCCTACACCCTCCTAAACCCAACTCGAGCTAGCCCCATCATTCAGACACTGGATCCATCTCCCAGTGCAACTAGGACCCTACACACTCCTTAACCCAACTCGAGCTAGCCCCATCATTCCGACACTGGATCCATCTACCAGTGCAACCAGTACCCTACACCCTCCTAAACCCAACTCGAGCTAGCCCCATCATTCCGACACTGGATCCATCTACCAAGTGCAACTAGGACCCTACACACTCCTTAACCCAACTCGAGCTAGCCCCATCATTCCGACACTGGATCCATCTACCAAGTGCAACTAGGACCCTACACACTCCTTAACCCAACTCGAGCTAGCCCCATCATTCCGACACTGGATCCATCTACCAAGTGCAACTAGGACCCTACACACTCCTTAACCCAACTCGAGCTAGCCCCATCATTCAGACACTGGATCCATCTACCAGTGCAACCAGTACCCTACACCCTCCTAAACCCAACTCGAGCTAGCCCCATCATTCCGACACTGGATCCATCTACCAAGTGCAACTAGGACCCTACACACTCCTTAACCCAACTCGAGCTAGCCCCATCATTCCGACACTGGATCCATCTACCAAGTGCAACTAGGACCCTACACACTCCTTAACCCAACTCGAGCTAGCCCCATCATTCCGACACTGGATCCATCTACCAAGTGCAACTAGGACCCTACACCCTCCTAAACCCAACTCGAGCTAGCCCCATCATTCAGACACTGGATCCATCTACCAAGTGCAACTAGGACCCATAGCAGCCAGTAGCCATGTTGAGTGCATGACTTGGAGAAAAAGCAGCATTACTACTATCTATATATATGAAACAGACTATCATCATAATGTCTATCAATATGTTTGCATGCATGTGAAGCTTGAAGTTGAATACATGTTTTTTTACTGTACACATGTATTTGCAAAACAGATTTCAATCAACAGGTGCACAAATTGTAAGCAGATATGTGCCAGTTCAGGAAACATATACAGTAAACCCTGGTTATAATTGTCCTGGTTATAACACCAAACTGGATATGGTGCCATTTGCCAATGCTTTTTGGAACAAAAGTCAGTTTTCCCTGAGTATCATGTCAATGAAAACACACTGTTTAGGATACTGTTTTATTTAATCAAGGTTAATTGGCATGGCTAAACTCAATTGACACTGGGTGTATATATTGTATAGGTACTTTGATTGGTGGTTAAAGGCATTAAATACTTGACATTCTATACTTGTCAAAATTCATCACTTTTTATGTAGGGACTTTTTTGCCAACATGTTCCTAAGTACCTTACCTGGGTGTAATGCCAACCTGGATATAATGCCATATGGACAAATTGTTTATTATAACAAGGTTTTACTGTATCTTATTACATGAAAAGTACTTGTGGTCTGCCAACTTTGTGTTCAAGAATATGATTCATAATAAACATTAACACACACTTCCTTTTTTGTTGATCTAAATTTTAATGTATGATTCAGATTGAGATTCAGATTGAGATTGGGTTATTCAGTAGTTCAGACTTAAAGGCCTATAGTACAAGTACTGTTGATGAATTATGTGGTACATGTGGAGGTGACATTTCTTACAATGAATACATGTTTTAAATAAATTGAAAGAGATTTAATGGCATCAATATTTTTTTAGAATTTAGCAAATTGTACAATACTTGTTTATCTCCCACAGGTAATGATACAAATGATAAATAACTGCTTCTTTAATGTAAATACATGCCAGATACAAATCATACATGAAATTCATCTTCAATTTTGCCTGAGTTACAATTTTTGCAAACACTTACATTTTCATCAATTGAAACTTCATTTGTATTTCGTAAGAAATTGATTCTCAAAGCATGTTCTAATTCTAAATAGTGTTCTAGATATCTTGAGTTATTAATTGACATTGATTGTAATGTATGGTTCTAAAGTTCATCAAGTTTAACAGGGTTGACTGATCAGTAGTGAGCAGTGATCGGATATTATCATGTTCCTCCGGCTCTGTCACCAACTTTCCACACTTTTGCTTAAAGTGTTTGACTGGGAATCAACAGAACACATTGAATATAAATCAAATCAATATGTACTGCAGTGATATTTTAATTGAACGAATAGGCCTATGGTTTTTGTGACCTCTGTAATATTCCAATTTCAACTTCTACGAAGGGTAAGTATTTCCATGGACATGGTCTTGCAAAATCGTTTTCTTAAACCACTACTTTAAAATGTATATGTAATTTCTAATCTAGATACCTAATGGATGAATTAGACATGCGTCCATTAGAGGACAATCCAATAAGACACAAGGGTAGCTCTGCAAACATGAGTCAAAATACAAGGCAATCAATCGACAGTACTTGCGTTTTTTTGTAATACGAATTGTGCTAGCAAAAGGAATAACAAGGTCGGCTACAGCTGCGTACCTTAAGTTTGTTCACTTGCTTGTGGAACTTTGTGCAAATATCATGTAAATTGGGTTTCCTTTTGACGTCCATTAAATAACTCCAGGAACACCTACAAACGACAACCAATTAGCGAAATAATCATTCCCAAACCACATTTCAGGATCGTCTCGTCACCGGCACTCAATGTAGATATTTGGCATGATTGAATAGACAGATGGGGTCATACTTGTGAAATTAAGATTTTCTTGAATTTCGATTTAAATAATCCATATAAATTCTGTGGGAAAGAAATCAGTACAGTTACATTTCATTAATGCAAAGGAAAAAATATGACTTAGGTCTAAAGCTATTGATCATTAATTAAGGATTTTGTAGAGAAAAATAGAAAATTGTGTTTTCGAAATTTTGACTCTGGTCATTTCAATGCCCTGCCAATTAGTTACAGTTATCTTTTAGGTATGACATACGAATATGTTAACGCTAACTGAATGTTAACTTATGTACTCGAATTTTAACATTATCCGTTTCATTTTCGCAATGCTAGAATGCCTCAAAGACATTCCAAATTACATGATGTTTGCACTAAAAACGCAGGTTACTGAACAAACTTAAGATATGCAGCTGTATACACGCAAGACATGTAGTCTTGTAATCTTTGTCACTAGAACCTACATCTTGGAAAGCCAATGATTTTTTTGCAAATTGTTTCTTTTGTATCAGTTTTTAGCTCATCTGGCCTGTAAGCCCCGATGGGCTTATGGCATGGCATGGTGTCCGGCGTCCATCCGTCCATCCGTCCGTCCATCCGTCCGTAAACTTTGTGGAATTTCGACTTCTTCTCCAGAACCATAAGGCCTAGAAACCTGAAACTTTGTGTACAGACTCCTTGAATAGTGAGGATTATAAATTGTAGCTTTGGTGGCCCTGTGACCCCTAAAAAGGGCCTAAGGGGCCACGCCCTAAAAACCTATTTTCATCTTCTTCTCCAGAACCATGAGGCCTAAAAAGCTGAAACTTTGGTGTACAGACTCCTTGACTAGTGAGGATTATGAATTGTAGCTTTGGTGACCCTGTGGCCCCTAATATAGGCAACAGGAACATCCTTCAAATCTATTTTCATCTTCTTCTCCTGAAGTGTAAGGCCTAGAAAATTGAAACATGTCACCTTAATACTTAATTTTATGATTGGTGACCCTGTGGCCTCTACAAAGGGGGAATCACATTGGCCACACTACAGCATAATTGATGATGAAGCCTGATGAGCTACAGAGCCAATGGCTCTATTTTTTATTTTTACGAGGGGGATTTTCATCCTTCTAACAGAAAATAATTGATGGCATTTTTAGCTAATCAGGACTGAAAGTCCAAATGGGCTTATGGCATGGCCCGTCGTCCGGCGTCTGTCCGTCCGTCCGTCAACTTTTGACACTTTCGACTTCTCCTCAAGAACCATACACATTAGAGAGCTGAAATTTTGTGTACAAGTACCTTAGCATATCGAGATTCTAATTTGTAACTTTGGTGACCCTGTGACCCCAAATAGGGTCACAGGGGTCACAACCTTAAAAACCTATTTTCATCTTCTTCTCCGGTTCCAAGAGCACTAGAGAGTTAGAAATGATATGTGCAGACTCCTTGGCTAATGGGGATTCTATTTTGTAATTTTGGTGACCATGTGACCCCAAATAGGGTCACAGGGGTCACAACCTTAAATACCTATTTTCATATTCTTCTCCAGTTCTAAAAGGACTAGAGAGTTAAAAACGATATGTGCAGACTCCTTGGCCAATGGGGATTCTAAATTGTAGATTTCGTGACCCCATGACCCCAAATAGGGTCACAGGGGTCACAACCTTAAAAACCTATTTTCATCTTCTTCTCCAGTTCCAGAAGGACTAGAGAGTTGAAAGTGATATGTGCAGACTCCTTGGACAATGGGGATTCTAATTTGTAACTTTGGTGAACCTGTGACCCCTAATAGGGTCACAGGGGTCACAACCTTAAAAACCTATTTTCATCCTCTTCTCCAGTTCTAAAAGGACTATAGAGTTGAAAATGATATGTGCAGACTCCTTGGCCAATCAGGGTTCTTAATTGTAGATTTCGTGACCCCATGATCCCAAATAGGGTCACAGGGGTCACAACCTTAAAAACCAATTCTCATCTTCTTCTCCAGTTCCAAAAGGTCTAGAGAGTTAATATTGATATGTGCAGACTCCTTGGACAATGGGGATTCTAATTTGTAACTTTGGTGACCCTGTGACCCCAAATAGGGTCACAGGGGTCACAACCTTAAAAACCTATTTTCCTCTTCTCCAGTTCCAAAAGGAGTAGAGAGTTAAAAATTATATGTGCAGACTCCTTGGACAATAGGGATTCTAATTTTTTAACTTTAGTGACCTTGTGACCCCAAATAGGGTCACAGGGGTCACAACCTTAAAAACCTATTTTCATCTTCTTCTCAAGTTCTTAAAGGACTAGAGAGTTAAAAACGATATGTGCAGACTCCTTGGCCAATGGGGATTCTAATTTGTAACTTTGGTGACTCTGTGACCCCAAATAGGGTCACAGGGGTCACAACCTTAAAAACCTATTTTCATCTTCTTCTCAAGTTCTTAAAGGACTAGAGAGTTAAAAACGATATGTGCAGACTCCTTGGCCAATGGGGATTCTAATTTGTAATTTTGTGTAGAGAGTTAAAAACGATATGTGCAGACTCCTTGGCCAATGGGGATTCTAATTTGTAATTTTGGTGACCCTGTGACCCCAAATAGGGTCACAGGGGTCACAGCCTTAAAAAACTATTTTCATCTTCTTCTCAAGTTCCAAAAGGAGTAGAGAGCTGAAATTATATGTGCAGACTCCTTGGCCAATGGGGATTCTAAACTGTAGATTTTGTGACCCCATGACCCCAAATAGGGTCACAGGGGTCACAACCTTAAAAACTTATTTTCATCATCATCTTTAGCTCCTAAAGGTCTATTGAGCTGAAAGACTGCATGTAGACTCCTTGGCCAATTGGGATTCTAAACTGTAGGTTTCGTGACCATGGATATTTTAGTGTGGACTTCTTTCACTGTCTGATATTGGCGATCTAGAAAGTGTTGAATAATAATAAATCATTTGGGTTAGGAAATTTATTCCGAAATCGTTACATTTGTTTTGTAATTTTTTTATAGGTTTTCTTGCAATAGGTAACATCAGTTTCATTTTTAGCTCATCTGGCCTGTATAAAGCAAACTTGATATGATGCCTGATGAGCTACAGAGCCAATGGCTCTATTTTTTTATAGGTTTTCTTGCCTGTATAAAGCAAACTTGATATGATGCCTGATGAGCTACAGAGCCAATGGCTCTATTTTTTTATAGGTTTTCTTGCCTGTATAAAGCAAACTTGATATGATGCCTGATGAGCTACAGAGCCAATGGCTCTATTTTTTCTGTTTACTATTAGAAAATAAAACACCATGTGAATGTATAGATTTTATGAAGCCTAACCTAAAACAGCATCTGTCAATTAGAATAAGTGATCTCATGAACAACTTAACATAATAAAACGATTTACATGCATTACTGTACCTCTACATGTAAAATATTGTTTGAATGTTGACATTTAGTGTAAAGAGAATAAGACGTTGTCATATTGAGAGAAAAGGCGTTGTATTTTGCGTTTTGAATTTTAATTCAATACATCCAATTTAAGCTGTTTTCTATAACATTAAGACCAAAATGGAAGCATCGACATGCATGAACATCCTCAAACTGTGGTTAATGTATGAAAACTGCGTGAAATTTGACACGAAGCGGGGAGCTGGTTCACCTTGTGCAGCGATTATGAATATGAAATATAAATCCTATTGAAATGACTACTACTGTATCCCTAAATATTGAAATTCCTTCCCACTACTTGTTAAAAGAAGATCACTTACTGTATTTTCGAAGCCGATTTTGTGTCCAAATTAGCCTCGATCCATATTGGATTTTTGAGAGAGAAAAGCAGTTGTCGCAGAAGGCTGAGAAAAGGCTGATTACTCAGAGAAATTGATATTTTATCCTACCTCAACTTAACATAAGTTGCTATACTTACCATACTCGATGAGAAATGGACAATACCGCGAGAGTTTTCGAAAGAAGTCCCAGTCAGCTGCCCCAGCTCACTACGCGTGAGCGGTCCTATCCATGGAAAGAAAGTAGTCCAAAATCACTTCTTGCTTCTCACATGTTATCAGGGATGAGAAGAAGATGTTTCATTTTCAGCTGAAATAAGTCGGGGGTCTGGGGGCTCAGGGGGACGAAGCCACCCTGAAGCTATAGGGGTTTAGCCATTTTTTCTTAAAAGAATGGACTCAGAGGCCATTAAATCTGTAATAATAATGCTTTTAATGCATGGTTAGAGAAACATGCCAAATTACCAAATAGGTTACCTCAATCAGGTGTCAAAGTAAGTCCAACAGGCAGCATCCAAGGCAATACATGAACACAAGTGTTCATCACCAGATCAGCAAAGTTCAACAATTTCACATATATACAACACAGCAAGTAGATGAATGTTTATATACAGAGATTGGTTTAAATCACTTCACGGATGTTTGGCAAACAGATGCCTATTGCAAGCATTTGCGCTTAGCAGCCAATTCCTGCAGACGCTCAGTGGCCTTTATCTTTTCAGTCTTTTGGTGAGCCAACCGTGCGATTTTGGCAGCCTGCTCCATTTTCCTCTTCTGTGAGGCCCTGCTGTCCAGTCTCTCTTGTTTTTCCCTGAGGGCTTGAAGTTCTTCCTCTTTCTTCTGTTTCTTTTCTTCTTTCTCTTTGATGTAACAACTTGCAGCACATCTGAAATTTCTGCAGAGTCTGGCATCTTTTTCATTGTGCTTGACATCTCTCTTCTTGAACAGCTGCAGCGACGAAGCATTCCGGGACTTCAAGCCATACTTGACTGTCTGAAACGCATTGAAGGTGGCAATATTCATCCTTGCTGAGCGGATGTCAATGATATCTCCCATCAGGTTAAAAGATGATTCCACCCGCGGGCCATGGAAACAGCTCAAACACACTTTGGCTATTTTTGAAAGCACTGCATACTTGGCACCATTTATTACAGCAGCCCACCAATCGTCTATCCTCTGGCCTTCTTCCCAAATCTTGAGACCAGAGTCCAGCTGAAACTGGTGTATTTCCAGGTGAACCTTGTCCAGGTCTTCTTCAGTCAGGAATGGTTCCAAAACTGTGGTCAACTTCTTCATTGCCTTAGCAGTTGCACTGTGTCCGCGAGCTCGTGGATCCAGTGACGACAAGGACCTCAGCAGTGGGTTATGCAGAGGAAGCCTTAACTGCATGTGTCTTCCACATAGTATATAAGCTGAGGCTGCCTGTTTGAGGAAGTCTTTCATGAACGTATCATTCTTGTGACTTGTCTTCTTGACTTCTGACACCCCTCTTCCAACAAACATGTCATCCAGGGAGAGAAACTGCCCTTCATCATTTTCAAGGTTGAGATTTTTCAACTGTTTGGCAGATTTCCCGATCAACACTTCTGACTTGATGAAACAAGATAGAAAATCTGTAAAGACTTGTTCCTGTTTGTCATGGAGTACATGAATCAGTGGCTCATTGGATTGAAACAGGCTGACATACTCCTTCAGCAGTGGAAGAACGGAGAGGTAAAAGTGCATGATGGTTATTGTCTTGGTGTAGTACACAATTAACTTGTCTGCAATGCGGCTTTTTCTCCTCTTTCCGTCATCTGTGAGCGACTTTTTCCCAATGGTGTTCCAGATTTCCTTTACACGTTTTACCCCTTCATCTGTAGCATGATGAAGATGGAGCTCTTTCAGTGTTGGGGCCCGATACAGTAGCTGGTCTTTCTCACTCAGGAAGGGAAAGTAGAAGACTTTCAAAGCTGACACCATGTGGATGTTGGTATTACATGCGTCATAACATGACAACCACCTGTGTGTAATGAACCGCTCAGGCATAGTAAACTTGATGCCCATTATATCACACACTTCCTGTAGGTACTGGCGTAGATCAGGTGACCATTTTACATCATTGTGTAGGTCCGACTGTAAGTGCTCCACCCAGTTGTCAAAAGGCTTGGCAAACTTCTTGCATGCATTATGCAGGTGATGACACGAGTCACCATCAATATCTAATAGTTGAGGTGCCCTGGTATTTCTGATTTTGGTCTCCCATCGATTCTTGCTCCCCCGCATCACTGAACATGAATCCATTAAAATAGAGACAACATTTCCCCAAGGAATATCATTTGTCTTGAAGAAATTATCCAACTCATTGAATAGGCTTTGGGAATTCACTCTGATGACTTCCAATGAGGCCAGATGTTCAACAATAACGCCTGATTTTCTGCTTGAATAGTAGCTGACAAGTATTGCGAGCACACGCTTGTCATTGTTGCTAGTGCTCTCGTCGATATTTAACGAAAATGGGGTGGATTTAAGTTCCTCAATAGTTTCTTCACTGAATGTTTTCGCCAAACCAAATCTCATCTTGTAGGATGCTGTCGTCCTTTCCAAATTCATGTGGTTTAAGGCCTTGGGGTCTTTAGCTAGTTCCCTTGCAGTGTCCATGATCACCGGGGCCAGAGTTAAGGGCAGTGAATGTTCAGCGACAACACCAAGGACCAATGCCTGAAAAAAAATAGATTAATTACAAAACTTCAGAAGAAAATATGACAAAATCCAGTATTTATATTTATTTCATTGTATATTACCAGATATTCATTAAGAGTTACTCATAAATAACTTAAATAAGGTGAACACGGTTAACTGTAATGTGAATAAAGTAAATAATATTTGTGTAATATATGCTACTAAAACTAACAAGTAGTTCAGTGATATTTATATTATTTATTGTATACAAAATTAACATGATTTGACATGAAATATGAAATACAAAATTGTTGCAGGAAAGAGAGAGTAAATAAATCTGGGTTATGTTTCAAGTTTACAATAATACACATATGGTAGCTGTTTTTAGCATAAAATGAATTAAAAAATTATATGTGTAAATACATATGCTAGTATTCAACACAGCATAATAATGTTAGTCGCAATTACTTTATTATAATATACATATATGCATAAACCTTATCAGTGTAACTGTTAAAAGATTAAAGGAAATCCATCACCAAGAACAGCGCAAGAATACATGACGTCACATATATATGTGAGGTCATAAAGAAATAGTAAAATAAATAGTTCTGCTTCACATGAAAAGAATTTGAATGTGTTAAACTATTACATAGAAAAGAAAGGAAAGTATTACAGAAATCAAACAGAAATATAGCCATAGATTCTATAAATATATATTCAGTTAAACCTATTACCAAAAAATGCAATATAATTCAACTTACACAGGCATGCATCTCCCCCTGATGACAAATTCAATTATTAAAGTTTAATAATTTAAAAATTAATTGCAACGTTGTTAGAGACATAACAGACAATCATTACGATTTAAAAACAAACATAATAGAAAAGAATTCAAGATTATATATCATCGAGTATCCATAGTTCGTGACCCTAAGCATATGATATGACATTTTTTTATTTTTTGGAGAAATTCGTGCTACTGAAAACAATAGGCATGTCTCACACACATCAGATTTCCATTCGATTTCGTAGGTAATTTGTCATTTTTGATCTTGCATATCTTCGTTATTGAGCGAACACGAACACGTTTTTATGATATCACGAAAATGGGATACACACGAACAAATAAACTACATGCAAAGAAATAAAAAATTAATCACGCTTAAATCGTATTTCCTAATAATAAACAATAAATAAATACCTCTGAGTGGGCTTTCCTATCGGCAAGTGCAGTCAGTGGTTTGGAATCCGTGGACTGAGGCTTCGTTATATGCTGTCCCACGGCAGCGGTCTGTGATGATTTCGACGGGACTTGAAAAGCAGCTCCGAGCGAATAATTTGATCGTCATGTCGCAATTTTCTCTGCATGCTTCTTGCTTTTTGTTGCATGTTCAATAAGTGCAACGCAACCTCGTGATCCATAGTTAATAACATCGTTACAATAGAGACATTGCGCCTTTCCAGGGACATCGCATTTCGCTATGTAATCACTCAACTTTTCAGTGACCTCTTCGGTGTGCTTTCCGATTTTAACAGTTATCGACACAGTTTGTAGTAACCACGACCATCAAAACTTGTTCTTAATTTCGCAGTCAATTTCTTTCACCAAAGCTTCGTTTTCTTCCCTAATTAACTTCACCATAGTGATAGTCGATCGATCATCAGTGGGAAAACTCAAACCAAATGCGAAAAATGGCGCCTCATGACCAATCTAACATAATTGTTACGCTGCTAGTGGTTGGCTGTCTTCAGCCAATCAAAATTGTTCTACTGTATGCTGCATGGGGTCGATTTGTTTACGAGGTTTGCGTGTCTATTTATAACTCACGGAAGTAAATAGCAATCGATTTCGGGTGTTTCGTAGAGCTCAAGCGGTCATAATAACCTCACCCCCCCTGAAATATTTTCTCACCGGATTTACACGTTTCACAAAAATGACCCTGGGGTCGATAAAATCCACGGAATTCCGCGGATCCGCGGAAAATTCTCATCCCTGTGTTATGACAACACATGTTTTGTTTTCGCTCACAATTTCCCTAATTCAAGGTTTGGTTTTGGTTCATTCCTCCTTCGACCTTTTGCCTTGTTGTTTTGCTGCCCCATAATGTCCTTATTGCACTTTTGATATTTCCCGATCATTAATTATCACCTGAATCTCTCGCGTAATTTCGCGATCCTTTCACGGTCAAAACCACTCCCCTCTTGCGATGTCTGGCCTTCTATCTGGGTTAATTACTTTCTCCCAACTTGCTTGGCCTGTTGCTATGGGCGACTTTCACACCTCTGTTGGTTTCCCCTGGCCTACGTGCAGTTTGGCACGTACGTTTTTTTCACTGCATCAATGCGGTACGTTACAACCTCGGATATTTAAAACCCATGGTTTTTTTCTTTACCTTTTTTTAATTATAATTCCTATTATAATTAATTCATATAATTCCCTCAATCTATATATAATATCTTTACATTTATATATAAACTTTCTCTACATAATTCTATGTAATTCTACACATTCTGTAATGCTACACAACCAAATTTTAAAATTTGTTCTCTATAAATTTGTTTCTATTTTTGTTGTTCTTTTACCTCTTGCATGTTCCCCTCTAACCTACTCCCCTCGGGGGTTTGTGTTTTACATGCATGCACCTGCTAATTTTTATATAATATCTATATATATAAAATATAAAAAATTTCTTATCTCTTAAGGATACACAATCAAATCTAAAAATAATTTTTTTCTTCAATGAAATTTTTTTATTTTTGTATTGTTATCTTTCCTATTTCATGCAAGCCTCTGCTTTAATTTATCCTCTCCGGGGGATTATTTTTAAATCCAAAAAAAAAAAAATTTTCTTTTCTGCTTGCTTATGTATTACCCTCTTGGCATTGTTTTGCTTGCCTTTGCAGTGATTTATGCCCATAGTCATCTGCAGTGCGTGTCCCTCTGCTAAGTCGGCCAGAGACCCTCACGCTTGCTGTCCAGACTGTCTCCCTTGGACGTGCTCCATCGCCTCTCGGTTTGACGAGTGCCGTCCTCTCTCACCTTCGGACTTCCTCTGGCCCATGCTTACAAGGTGCAGGACGCTAAGATTGCTGCGATGGAGGCATCTTTCTGCTGGACCTTCAGACCCCTCTCCATGCTCTTGTCTTCTACGGAGGCCCTCCTGGCTGACTTGGACCTGGACAACCCCTCAAGACTCGACCACCAGACCACAGTCTTCCAATGGCAGCGGCGCACCCTCCGTAACGTTTTCGATACAGTCCGTTGCGGCTTTGGTTCTGCGGCGCACCTCAGACGGGCTGGGTTCCTTGACCAGTGCTCCTGGGAGACCGAGTTCAAGAAACCTCTCCTCCCACCGCGCCGACCCTCTTCGCTGGGAAGATCTCGGAGGTCTTCAAGGAGCAAGCTGCTGTGGCTCAGTCCGAAGTCGCCTTCAAGACCCTGCTATTCGTGAACAACCAGGTGTCTTTTCGTCGCCAGACCTCCTCCACGCAACCGAAGCTCTACAAGCGCCAGCGCTCTCGGCAACAGCCCTCCCGTTCCGGCCCCAGCCAGTACCAGCGGCAGGGTCCCAACGCCTCTAGAGGGAAGGACAACTCCAGAGGCCGTGGAGGTAGAGGCACGAGCGCCCCTACTCCAGACGTTGATACCGACCCCGCCCCCAGTCGTGCCGGTGTACAGCACTCTGGTAGGCGGGAGACTGGGGACCTTCTGGCCCAACTGGCAAGTCCTGGAAGACCCCTCCGTGACCAACATCCTGAGGACAGGCTACAAGCTACCACTGTCCTGTCCTCCTCCCGTGACCTCTACTCCCCTGGCACGAGAGTATACCGAAGCCCAGAGTGTTCTTCTAGCCGACAACATCAAGACGCTTCTCGACAAGAACGCTCTGGAGTTGGTGCAGCGACCCGAACACGCCCCAGGGTTCTACTCGCCAATCTTCCTGGTCCCGAAGAAGAATTCCACCAAGCTCCGTATGATCCACAACATGGCGGCATTCAACGAGATGTTCATGGAGCCCCCGTCTCACTTCCGCATGGTCTCCATCGACACCCTTCGTTCCAAGCTGTCCCCCGGGGATTGGATGATCAGCCTCGACCTGCAGGACGCATACCTCCACGTCCGGATCTATCCACCTCACAGGAAGTTCCTCCGGTTCATCTTCCAGGGCCAGCACTATCAGTGGAGCATCCTCCCGTTTGGAATTTCCTCAGCCCCGTGGTTATTCACACGGACCACCACTCCCATCTGCCGATATCTCCATCTCAGAGGGATCCATTTCGACCCGTACATCGACGATTGCCTCATGTCCAACCCGCTGTCACACGTTCTACACAGACAGTCAGCGTTTGCGCTCCGCCTGCTTCACCAGCTGGGTTGGCTCGTCAACAAGGAGAAGTCCCACCTCACGCCTTCGCAGGACCTTACCTTCATCGGGGGATGCTTCAGGACAGACCTAGGCCTCTTGTTTGTCCCTCCAGACCGGTGGATCAAGATCCTGCTAGGCCTCCTCACCTCTGCCCAGGCCCTCACGCTTCGAGGTCTGCTGATGATCCGCCCGCTCCAGGTGTTCCTCAAGCCGTTCATCCAGTCGGACGACACGTCCTCCAGGATTCCCTTACCAACGCACCTCAGCCAGTATCTTCGATGGTGGACACTGCGATCGAACGTCTGCGAAGGCGTCTCTTTGCGCGAGCTTCAACACGACCAGGAGCTACTTGTGGACGCCTCCCTCCAAGGCTGGGGAGCCCACCTCGGGGATTAGACCACCGCAGGCATTTGGACGCATCCTCAGACGTCCTGGCACTCCAACAGCCTAGAGATGCAGGCAGTCATCCTAGCTGTGTCCCACTGGCTTCCGGTTCTCCGAGGTTCCCGCCTTCTCCTGGCCTCGGACAACTCCACAGTCGTTTGGACCATAAAGTACCAGGGAACGACGGGCTCTCCCCTGCTGCTAGATCAGGCTCTTCAGCTCTTCCAGTTGCTGGACGACAATCAGATCCTCATCCGGGCTCGTCATATTCCAGGCTGCAGGAACGTCCTCGCGGACGCCCTCTCAAGGCCAGACAAGCCGTCGCCCACAGAGTGGATGCTTAACCCAGAGGCCTTTGCTCTAATCGGCTCTCAGATCCACTGTCCTCTCATAGACCTGTTCGCCACGAAGCAGAACCACCAGCTTCCAGTGTACGTGTCGCTTCTCCCGGACCCAGCAGCGTGGGCCGTCGACGCAATGTCCTTGTTGTGGGAGAATCTGGACGCGTACGCTTTTCCACCTCCGATTCTCCTGTCCAAGTCATCGCAAAGATCAAGGACACTCGTGGCCTTCGGCTGACTTTGGTTGCGCCCTACTGGCCAGCGAAAGGGTGGTTCTCCGATCTTCTACAGCTCGCCAAAAGAAGTCCTCTTCCGCTCCCTCAGTGGCGAAACCTACTCCTACATCCGCACAGTCACCAGTTCCATCCGGATCCAGAGAGGTACGATCTACACGTCTGGACCATCTTCAGAGATCACTCCGCGCCAAGGGATACTCCAGACGTGTAGCCAACGCCATATCCAAGGCCTACAGAGTCTCCACGAGGTCGCTCTACGACGACAAGTGGACGTCCTTTGAGACTTACTGCAGGGACGTCGGTCGGGACCCTATGTCTGTGGATCCTCAGTTTGTTGCGAACTTCCTTCTTCATCTGCGTCAGAAGCGTCACCTGAAGGGCGGGACCATCGCTACTTACCTGTCAGCTCTCAACTCGGTCCTCGCTGTGAAGACGGACAGGAAATTCTCCAAGGTTCCGGAACTGGTGGCCCTCCTCAAGTCCTTCAAGCTGAAGGACCAGAAGCTGAAGTTCCGTCCGCCAGCCTGGGACCTCAACGTCATCCTCAAGTATCTCCGAGGAGCCCCCTTCGAGCCCCTGTCTGAGGCCTCCTTTCAACACCTCTCGAGGAAGACTGCGTTTCTCCTCTCCTTTGCCACGGCTGCACGTGTCAGCGAGCTCCATGCTCTGGACGTCACCAGGATCCGCTTTGAGCAGTCCAGGAAGGGATCCGTGCACCTGGGACTGCTCTGGGACTTTGTCCCCAAGAATCAGCTTCCTGGTCAGCCTGGCAGGACCTTTACGGTCCCTCCTCTCTCCAAGATCGTTCATTCGTCGGAGGCTGAGGAACTCTCCCTGTGCCCCGTGCGTGCCCTTCGAGAATACATCAGCCGCTCCGCTTCTCTTCGTGGCACCAGGAGGAGACTTTTCATCCCCTTCTCACTGGCGGTGAAAGGCGAGGTGACCAAGAATATCCTCTCGCTGTGGCTCCGGACTGTCATCCTGGCTGCATACGACGCTTCCGGCCTGCCTCATCCTGTCGCCAGCAACCCTCACGAAATCAGAGCACTTGCGTCTACGATGGCCTTGCACCGTAACTGCTCTGTTTCAGCGATCATGGAGGACTGCTTCTGGAGATCTACCACTGTTTTTGCCTCCCACTACCTCCGGGACCTAGCCGTCGAGGACGTGGAGGGTCTGCAATCCTTTGGACCGTTGGTGGTAGCCCAACAGCTAGCTGCCCCAACGTCCAAGTAGGGTAAGCTGAACGCTTTTACTTCGTTACCTCTCACTAATGCACTTGTTGAGTTGTTTCGTTGTTGGCGACACTATGGGGTTCACCGTCTGCTTCTCTGTGCAGCTGCTGCTCGGGCGCCCCTCTGGGAGGATGTCTCTGGGGACCTGCTTTTCTACGCTTGACTCATCCTCCCTCCTCCCTGCTGTCGGATCAGTAGCAACTTATGTTAAGTTGAGGTAGGATAAAAATTTATTAAAATCTAAATATTTTAGATATTTATAATACCTACCTCAACTTAACGGTAAACTCCCGCCCGGCCTCCCCTACGGACTTCGTTGGATTTCTGCTGTTTGGTTCATACCAAGAAGTGATTTTTGACTACTTTCTTTCCATGGATAGGACAATCCCGCTCACGCATAGTGAGCTGGGGCAGCTGACTGGGACTTCTTTCGAAAACTCTCGCGGTATTGTCCATTTCTCATCGAGTATGGTAAGTATAGCAACTTATGTTAAGTTGAGGTAGGATTTATAAATATCTAAAATATTTAGATTTTGATAAGATTGATTACCCTGTGTGAACAAACAAGAGCTTGTTACAAACGATGTTAGTTGAAATGATAAATTTTCAACGTTATTTCAAGCAGTCAATATGTTTACTCAACGATGCCATTTACTTCCGTGTTGATGTTTTTACAAATTTTCAAAATTACACCCAAAAAAATTACGACATTGACCTGACTGAAATACCGTTATCAGCTGTTATGCCATCATTTTGCACGAAGTGACCCATGTGACTGTTGAAACAAATCGATACTCGATGTGATGTTTTTTACATTATTTCGGAATATTTGCAATTTTTATATTTGACAAGGAATTGCAACACATGTGTTTATTCAATTTTTGAGGATTATGAGATTCTGAAAAACGTAAGTTAATTATTACGCTGATAATTTTACAAGTGATTTTCAAAAAACGATCGTTTGATGTTTACATTTGCCAACAAAGTCTTATTTTCTCTATAGTTTTATGACGAAGAAAGATTTTATTTCGGAACTTCAAAGAGTAATAGGAAATTATTTTCCGAACAGAATGATATAACACTTGAGTATTTTAAAAGCACTTTGAAACAAACTTTGCCACATTCAACAAGACAGGTAAATTCGCTGTTAGTAAGAAAAACACGCACCTACACGTCGCTTTTCTTATTGAAAATATGTTCGATATTTTTAATTCGTCACTTCTTGATAACGGAAAACTTTATCCTTATAATTATTTCACCACGAGAAAGGCTATTGATTTGTGATTCGAAAAATATTAACTTTGTCAACATTTATGGAACTTCGTCACACACGTTTGTGGTTTGTATGTCAAAGGGTCAAATTTCAATGACGTGTCAATTAGTAATTAAAGTCCTGGCTCCATTTGCGGCCTGTGTTGCACACTTGCATCTTCCATTAATAAACAACCTCATGTAGTTTTAACACAACTTTTAATCTTCATCGTGTTGTCCGTTACATGTACTACGTGCCATCATCCTGAGGCCCCGGATGTCTCTCAGGGAGCATACGTTGTTATAGAAGGGAGTAATCATTATTGCAACAGCCTGCAGCAGGGAGAAGTTTAAAAAAGTACCGTATTTCCTCTAATAAGCACCCCTTTACCCCGCGGCGCTTATAAGAGGCCCAGCACTTATTTCTTTATAGAAAATTGAAGTTGGTGTTAGACAGTATTTTACATTGAATATCTTTAAAATATTTACTGAGGGACATTAATTCAATGTTTTGGACCCGGCTTATTTTCTCAACAAGCTATGACCCCCGGTGCTTATTGGAGACCCTGCGCTTATTAGAGGAAATACGGTATTATCAGGCATTTTTTCGAATTACATATTAAAATGACATTGTATGATAAAGAAGTTATCATGCTCGTGATTTTTGGGATCGTTAATATCTTGCAATAGGAGTAAACACTATGTATTTAGCTCGCCAAGGCTCGCAAAAATACAATGTTTATTCCTAATGCAGGATATTTACAATCCCAAAAATAGAGCCATTGGCTCTGTAGCTCATCAGGCATCATATCAAGTTTACTTTTTACAGGCCAGATGAGCTAAAAATGAAACTGATGTTACCTATTGCAAGAAAACCTATAAAAAAATTACAAAACAAATGTAACGATTCCGAAATAAATGTCCTTACCCAAATGATTTATTATTATTCAACACTTTCTAGATCGCCAATATTAGACAGTGAAAGAAGTCCACACTAAAATATCCAAGCAGAAATAAATTTCCCATAGACTGTCATCTAATGGAGATAAATAGGTTTTTAAGATTGTGACCCCTGTGACTCTATTTGTGGTCACAGGTTCACCAAAGTTACAAATTAGAATCCCCATTGTCCAAGGAGTCTGCACATATCACTTTCAACTCTCTAGTCCTTTAAGAACTGGAGAAGAAGATGAAAATAGGTTTATAAGGTTGTGACCCCTGTGACCCTATTTGGGGTCACAGGGTCACCAAAGTTACAAATTAGAATCTCCATTGTCCAAGGAGTCTGCACATATCATTTTTAACTCTCTACTCCTTTTGGAACTGAAGAAGAAGATGAAAATAGGTTTTTAAGGTTGTGACCCATGTGACCCTATTTGGGGTCATGGGGTCACGAAATCTACAATTTAGAATCCCCATTGGCCAAGGAGTCTGAACATATCGTTTTTAACTCTCTAGTCCTTTTAGAACTGCAGAAGAAGATGAAAATAGGTTTTTAAGGTTGTGACCCCTGTGACCCTATTTGGGGTCACAGGGTCACCAAAGTTACAAATTAGAATCTCCATTGTCCAAGGAGTCTGCACATATCATTTTAAACTCTCTACTCCTTTTGGAACTGAAGAAGAAGATGAAAATAGGTATTTAAGGTTGTGACCCCTGTGACCCTTTTTGGGGTCACAGGGTCACCAAAGTTACAAATTAGAATCCCCATTGGCCAAGGAGTCTGCACATATCATTTTTAACTCTCTAGTCCTTCTGGAACTGGAGAAGAAGATGAAAATAGGTTTTTAAGGTTGTGACCCCTGTGACCCTACTTGGGGTCACAGGGTCACCAAAGTTACAAATTAGAATCTCCATTGTCCAAGGAGTCTGCACATATAATTTTTAACTCTCTACTCCTTTTGGAACTGAAGAAGAAGATGAAAATAGGTATTTAAGGTTGTGACCCCTGTGACCCTATTTGGGGTCACAGGGTCACCAAAGTTAGAAATCAGAATCTCCATATGCTAAGGTACTTGTACACAAAATTTCAGCTCTCTTATGTGTATGGTTCATGAGGAGAAGTCAAAAGTGTCAAAAGTTTACGGACGGACGACGGACGGACGGACGACGGACGACGGGCCATGCCATAAGCCCATCTGGACTTTCAGTCCTGATGAGCTAAAAATCATGAGCATGATAACCTCTATGTATGTACTTCAAACTCGGTATAGAATCGCCCCCCTTGAAATGTATCTAGGTATGTACATAAAACCCAGTATAGAATCGCCCCATTTAAATGTATGAAAACATGTACATCAAACCCAGTATAGAATCGCCCCGTTTAACTGTATAGAAGTATGTGCATAAAACCCGGTAAAGAATTGCCCCCTTTAAATGTATAGAAGTATGTGCATAAAACCCAGTATAGAATTGCACCCTTTAAATGTTTAGAAGTATGTGCATAAAACCCGGTAAAGAATTGCCCCCTTTAAATGTATAGAAGTATGTGCATCAAACCCAGAATGGAATCGCCCCGTTTAACTGTATAGAAGTATGTGCATAAAACCCGGTTAAGAATTGCCCCCTTTAAATGTATAGAAGTATGTGCATAAAACCCAGTATAGAATTGCCCTCCTTAAATGTATAGAAGTATGTGCATCAAACCCAGTATAGAATCGCCCCCTTTAAATGTATAGAAGTATGTGCATAAAACCCAGTATAGAATCGCCCCGTTTAAATGTATAGAAGTATGTGCATCAAACCCGGTATAGAATAGCCCCCTTTAAATGTATAGAAGTATGTGCATCAAACCCGGTATAGAATCGCCACCTTTAAATGTATAGAAGTATGTGCATAAAACCCAGTATAGAATTGCCCTCCTTAAATGTATAGAAGTATGTGCATCAAACCCAGTATGGAATCGCCCACTTTAAATGTATAGAAGTATGTGCATAAAACCCAGTATAGAATTGCCCTCCTTAAATGTATAGAAGAATGTGCATCAAACCCGGTATAGAATTGCCCCCTTTAAATGTATAGAAGTATGTGCATCAAACCCGGTAAAGAATCGCTCCCTTTAAATGTATAGAAGTATGTGCATCAAACCCGGTATAGAATTGCCCCCTTTAAATGTATAGAAGTATGTGCATCAAACCCGGTATAGAATCGCCCCCTTTAAATGTATAGAAGTATGTGCATCAAACCCGGTGTAGAATCGCCCCCTTTAAATGTTTAAAAGTATGTGCATCAAACTCAGAATAGAATCGCCACCTTTAAAAGTATCTAAGTATGTGCATCAAATCCGGTATAGAATCGCCCCCCTTTGAATGTATTTTAGTATGAACATAAAAACCCAGAATAGAATCGCCCCCTTTAAATGTGTCTTAGTATGTACATCAAACCCATTATAGAATTGCCCCCCTTAACAGTATCTAAGTATGTACACCAAACCAAGAATAGAATCACCCCCTTTAAGTATATATAAGTATGTAGACCAAATCCAGAATAGAATCGCCCCCTTTAAAGGGGCAGTAGCACGTTTTTTGATAAAAAAATTTTTCAATTTTTCACTGATTATTGTAAGTTAATGCTTAATGTGTTATTTTGACAGTGTCAGAAATCGCATTACACAAGCCAATCATCACTAGTCTGAGGACAAACTATGAAGATTCACATAAAATCCATTGGCAGCCATTTTGTGTGAACACCTTTAATTCATTTTGTGTAAGAAAAAGCAATCGGATTGCTAAACTTTACGTTATATATTTGAAATATTGCTGCTCCATGAGCATTTGAACAATAATCATAGCTCAACTAAAGCCATTTTAATGACGAATATTTTTTCAATCACTGTTAGTGAATTGTATACATATTTCAGCTATTTTCACAAAACAACTCCACACTTTGTTACGAGATCTCTGTAAAATCATGTTTTATTTGGTTTTGTTTTTTGTCAGTTTTAGATGGAAATTGCTCATTTTCGATATATTGGATATATCAGGAGTGTGTACCGATTCGTATCATGTTGTTCCTGTATTGCAATATACTGATATACCGATAATACCGCGCATCAGTTTGTCTGTACAACAGGAAAGGTGAGCGACACACTTGGAGAGTCATGCTGTGTATGCGGAAGTCAACATACAACACAAGGAATCCTCTCCCAAAACACTGACATGGTGCTGTTCCCGACTCGCGGAATTTAGAGTTATCATGCATTCCTGATTAGAGTTATCCGCCCTTGGGAACAGGTATGCGCCCTCTAGACTCGTTGACGGTACCGTCATGGGTCGTAATTATTGTGTCATAAAAGACTGCAGTAATTCAGCTGGGAGAATCGGAAGGTTCGGTAAGAGGGTGAAAGTTTCATTTTTCATATATTTAGGTAAAATTCTCTCATGTTCAGAGATAATTAAAAGCTTCAGTGAAGTTCAGTCAAATGTTGGCTAGTTTACTAAAGCACATTCGTATCATAAAAGTTATTTCTATTGTGATGCAGATCATCTGAGATGTTTACTGAGTCTTCAAATCAATTAATTTCAATTTTATTTGTTAAAATACAATGTAATTTTGGTGATTATTAAAATTTAAAAAAAATTGAATTTTGATTACAGTTAACCATAGGGTCACTTCTGTGAAAAATAAACTAATTTCTTCCTATTTCGTAGCATTTGCAAATCTATAAATAAATCATCTGCCATATTTTACAATTTGATATTTGACATTTTACATGAATCAGCCAGAATGTGTAATGTTAAGGAATTATCTTGTATTTTTCTTTTACAATCAGGTTTGTTCCGACCACTTTGTCGATGGAGACGGTAGATCCTGGAAAAGTGATATCCCCACCTTGTTCTTGCCACAGAAAAAAGAGAAGACCATCAAACCAAGAACATCAGTAAACAGCAACAGTGGATTTTCAAGAAATGATGCGGCTCAGCCCGACAATCCCACTGAGCAATTCAACATGGACAATATGGATTGTCATTCGTAAGTCATCCTGCTACATCAGCGTATACGTCTCCGCTAATGCTACAACCTATCCCCTGATCTCCTCCTATGGTCTTCTGTCGTATCGCTATATATAGCAAGCCAATCAATTGATGCCCTTTCAGCGATAGCGGCAAACTATAGTTTCTTGGCTTCGTTCCGCGTGCTCACCTCGTGATTCAAATTAACCAATAGGAGTGCTATTAGATAATAAATCTGATTCTCACTGCAGTCTCCCGCTAAGCTCCAAATCACACACTCTTAGATTTCCACGTGCGACATCACTAGACAACAGTGTATGGAGTTCGAAATAGTTTGACTGAAAACAGACAGGCTATAAATAGCGCCGAGCAACCACTTGTCAGCAATACGACAGAAGACCATAGGAGGATATCAGGGGATAGGTTGTAGCATTAGCGGAGACATATACGCTGATGTAGCAGGATGTTCTTCCCTGGCCTGCGTGATCACCTGATCTCTCACCGATTGAGCATTTGTGGGACGTTCTGGACAGGAGAGTTCGTCAACGTCATCCTCCTCCAGGAACCCTACAGGAACTGTTCCAGGCTCTCCAACAGGAATGGAGGAACATCCACACAACGTACTGTTCAACGGCTTCTTGCTTCTATGGGGAGGAGATGCCAAGCAGTGATAAACGCTAATGGTGGACATACCCGGTATTGAACTCTGACACCCTCTGGTGCTGTTCATTAATACTGAGGTTTCATTTTGTGACAAATCCATCAATTTTATTGATGAAACTGTCAACTGATAACTTGAGATTTTGTTATCATTGATGGTGTGTGTAACGTGTGGTTTCTAATTAAAATATGTATCCCCGAATATTGATGTAACGTTTCTTTTTTTGAAGAGTATAGTAATTTTGTGTATGATAGTATACGAACTTACATGTATATGGATACATATCATGTCAACTTCATTTACATGTAAAGTAATGATTATGCAGAAATCACTTAATAAAATTGTTCTTCATAAAATGTTTTAGGTGTCCGTTTTGTTTGTCTTTAGATATAATTAACATTTTATGCATCAAATAGCACATGATAATTAATTCAACTTTCATTTTGAAACAGAAGTATCAAAAAGGAAATACCCTCTGTATGGAATTAAATACATTTGAATCATATTACAGACATTACTACAGATATACATTTTCATTTTACTCTGGAATGTACACAATATTACAATTCAGCAAAACTCAGTGCCTTGTCACTTTTGAGATCTATAGTAGGTTATTTGTACAATATTAAAGGGAGAATATTTTCTCTGTAGAAATTCTCAAGTTTAGGTTGTAAATCCTCCCAGGATGTGTGTTTGTCAAAAGACACAGATATAATTTTCAGGTCTTTCTTTGTATAGACAACAAAGTCACATAAGCCAACATGTGAAATAGCCATCTGTCCCTGTATCTGTGTGTAATACCGGTGATTCTTCTTCAGGTGTAGTTTGTTATTTGAATCAACATAACAGCAGAATGATTTGTCCCTGCTTGCTTCTAGCACAGTGTGATCTCGCCATTTGTAGGGGCACTTGATCTCTAGCAACCTTTGTTCTCCATCCAAATGAATGACGCCGTCAGGGCTAGCTCCTAAAAAAACATCTTTCTCTGCACAAAAACATACCACAGTCCGTTACATTTATCCTTTCATTATGAAAAAGCTTCTTGTAAGCAACCAGTTTCTTTTTTGCCACTGTTTCTGATTTTCTACCCCACACTAAAGCTGCACTGTGTACTTCATCAGAACTACATGTGAACTTTTTAATCAAAGCAGATGGATCAGTACTGTCCCTCTTTACCATAACATCATGGAAATTACTGCTAGTAATTCGGAATTTCCTTAGTTTTACCCACAATTGGTTACTGGTTTGACCTCTGGTCCTCTCCTCAACTTCATTGACTATGGAATCTGAAATGTTCACAAATGTGTCAAATTTACACTCTGAATCAATACATTCAAGTTTTACAGTATCCATTAGTGATATGTATCTATCACTTGCTGGTAACAACTCTTCGGAAGTGGAAACCTCTTCAGTGTGGGAAACATTGACATTGGTCAGGTGTAGGCAGCATGTCAAGCAACACAGCGTTTGAAGAGCCTAACTTGTTTGTTAGTGTTGATAAAAAATTCTTTCCATTCACTTCCGAAGGAATGAAGTTTGATGTTCGTGGTTTTATAATATCTTCATGACCATAACGAAGGCGTTTAAAAGTCATATCATCGACAGTTGTGGCTTGCTTCTTTCCTTTTTTAGGTTTATTCCATGCACATGGCTTGGATGTGCAGGGAGTATCGTCATCGTCTCCATTCTCAGATCTCTTAGAACTTAAATCTTCAGGCGCGAACAGTAGCCCTGCTATATGGGTACATCCTTCACCGAGCCTGTAAATAAAAATCCCAACATGTAGTCACCTTCACGTGAAAAAGTGTAATTTCTATAGATACATGATTTGTTTACTAAGTTTTCATTAAAAATATCATTATAATATTATCGTCAAGTCATCTGTTTCTAATTTTCCAGTCATCGTGTGTTTTTTCGGTCAGTCAATTTGATTATCTTATATAATGTCAAAAACATTACAGAACTCACTTTTAAACAGATTTGCTAATACCAGTTTTTAATGGAAAAGAAAGTTTTAATTTTCAAAACTTGCACTTATAAATTTCCAGCTAATTTTCCTGTATTTGTTTACACTACGACATACAGTAGGCCTATCTTGATTTGATAATATTTATTGTCACTTTCCATTAAAAAAACATACAATGCAGTGTTATTTCTTATCAAATTTAATTCCAATAACATTAAAAATAATGTAAGTGGTTTTGAATGAAAGATTTTAAAAGAGTATCACAATGATAGGATTTTTCGATTTTTTGTCTGAAATAACTTACCGGTACCCTGCCAGACAGGTGCAATGAGCTTTGTTACACAAAATGGCTGCCTTGCTACCAATATCCACTGCTGATATGATCCTTGTTTCATTGATGGGAAACAATTAGATCTCACGTTACACAAATCTTCTCTGTCGTTGATTTTGTTTACCATTACGTTGTGTATATACTTTTCTTTGAAATAATTGTACCCTCTCACATATTGTCATCTTCTGCCTGTCATCTGTGCGATGAGAACTACGTAGCAAGTAATCTTCAACATGCGTGTGACTTAACTTGGGAAAATGTTGTATTTCATTCGTCCACTTTGATGCCAACTCACTTATTTGGGGTATATCTTTGGTCGGAGTGTCTTTTGGCAACTTTGATGTATCAAGCCTAAAGCTCCGAGTCCAACAATAATTTTTGGCGCGATCCATGACGGAACGTCAATGAGTCGAGAGAGCTCTATACCTATTCCCAAGGGCGGATAACTCTAATCAGGAACGGTAACTCTAAATTCCGCAAGTACCGAATTGTTTAGATGGACCCCGTCCCTGCTGTACATGACCCTGCCCTTAAAGCTCGCACATGGTTTGAGATCCTCCGATTCAGCTTCTTCCGCTTGTTGTTGATAGCGGTGTGGTTGTCGGCCCCTCTCCAGACGAGCCTAGGCAGCATCGATGACCAGACCAGCACTGACTTCGTAGTTTGATGTATAGGAGGCCCAAATTAACAGCCTCAAACAGGTCCCTGGACTTGGTGGTGCAGAGGTCGTTCAATCCAAGATGGATGAGGATGAACTTCGAACATGTTCCCTCTGCAGCCACCAGTTGATCGACCCGCTGACGCAATCCGGACCATCTCATCCCGCCTTTTGCTGACCAGGTAATCACTGCTCTGCCACCGTCTGTCTTACTAGATGTCTGGAGTCGGGCCAAGTAGCTGTCCCCCGTGGAACCAGACTGAAGCATAGAGTAATTATGAAGTACGTGCATGAGTTAGATAATTTGACAAATGGCAATATATGAAAATAAGTGCTAGACTTTCATCAGCCCATGTGTTGGATCTGCTCGCTCGCTGAGACCACGCATAGCAGCTGTCTTTGCCGCCCCTATACAAAAGGAATGAGACGAATAATTATTAGTTAGCGGGCAGCCTGGCAGTGATGCTACGGCCCCCTTCAGTACAGCCTGAAACTTAAATCTTGTTAGTGGTGAGCCATTAAAATGCACAAACAATAAACGAGAGCCCTGTGGCCTAGCGTCAAGGTAAGCGTGGAGTGCCTTGACCAGACAGAATGTAGAGTTTGGAGCTGCTTGGATTATGATGTTTGTTCCCTTGCCACGCTGATCTGTTTTGGACTGCCTCAAGTTGATTATGATGCATGTTTTGTTCGCTGGTAGTCTAATGTCTGACAGCAGGCAGGCCCGATTTGAACTGTCCTTGTTAGATGACGCCACCATTTAACCAACTCTGAAAAACCCAAAAAATGTTAGCAAGAAGTATGCTGCCTTGAAAAGCAATTACTCATAATCATTAGTGCATACTGTACCCAAGACGGAGGTGATGTCTGCCAGCATTTGTACTGTAATTGGTTGTCTGACGTCCTGCCGTGGTGAGAGACGCATCAACCCTGACAAGACTTTTTGAACAAGGAAATGGTTTGTATAAGCTTGTAAGTTATGGAGGTTATGATAAGTTGTTATTGCTGATGTATAAGTTTTTGCTGTGGCAGGGGACTTCCTGTTTACAAAATTTTTGGCTGACATCTGACCAATAAATTGCAAAAGTTGGTCAATTGGTAATGGCCATATCCCGGCCAAACCGTATGTAGTGCGAAAAAAGTTGAATGTATTTTACTTTAAATGATATGTTGAAATTTAACCATAATAAGCCTGAACGGGGAAGCAAAACCATTACCTCTTTACCTTTGGCTGTTTGTATGTTACGGTAATTATGCTGACCACTGTCTGGTTGTCACAGTAGAAGAGAATGTTAGTGTTGGTAAGCTGATGCCCCCAGAACTGTATGTCAAGGGTGATTGGGAAAATCTCCAGCAAGGTAATGTCTCAGAGCCAACCTGTTTTGGCCCATGCCTACTGGCCATTCACCATGTGTCAAATGTCCTTTGAAATATGCTGCAAGGCCTTTACTCCTTGCTGTGTCAGAGTAAAGCTGTACTGTTTCTGTACTGAGCCAGTCAGTTTTATCTGAATATTGACTTGCCATTAAACTAAAGTGTTGAATTGGAGCCATGTTTTGATATCTTTGCGAATTCCTTGAGTAAGCCTTATTCTGTGGTTTGGTCTTGTAGCTCCACATTACGCATCTATTAACCTACGCAGGAAGGGCCTCCCCATAGGTATTGCCTTGCACATGAAAGTAAACTTGCCCACTACTGATTTAAGTGTTTTGAGTGAAGTCTTTTTGCTTGCTGTTGATTATAATTCCTTTAGCTGTGACATCAAAGCAAGTGTTTTGGCAAGCATGTTCTTACATTGATGAAAGCTTGTTGCCGCCATTATTAAATCGTCCAAGTAATGATGAACTGCCTTTGAGGCAGAATTCTTTTCATTGCCTATTCCAAAAAGGTGCTGAACGTTTCGGACCGCACAGGATATTGAACAGCCGAAGGGAAGACACTTGTTTATGTAGTAGTCACCTTGAAATTTAATGCCCAGAAGCTGGAATTGTTGTGTGAGACTTTTATTAGTCTGAATGCTGATTTTATGTCAATTTTTGCAATGACCTCATCGAAGGTGCTGTAATGAACTGAACGATGCTCTGAAGGGATATATTGGTTAATTGACATTTGACTGCCGGACTCTTTCCGCCTGAAGGTTGATCCGAATTTTCATGTGACAGCCCCAATTGAGCTTCCCCTTCTTCGACAGGCCACCGGACACCATGCCATTCCATAAGCCCTTTGCGCCTTTCAGGCCACCGGACACCATGCCATTCCATAAGCCCATTGCGCCTTTCAGGCCAGATAAGCTGAGAGGGGAGCAGGTTTTTTCCCTTATTTTAGCCATGATTGCTATTTTTAGCTTTTCATATTTGACTCACTTACCCCTCTCTCTCGCCTGTGTATGCTGGGCTGGCTGTCAAGTAGACACGGTGAGTGAACTCTGCTCCTTAGCTTGAATTTTATTTTAGCTTTAAGACTAGCTGGCAAGAATAGCACCAGTCTGTAAAGGTTGCTGATTCTTTGAAGGGAAAACTTCCATTGGTTATTGACCTCCCTCATCCCGGCTTATTATGTCTAATTATATTTAATTATTAAAAGTGAAGGTTAGTTACTTCCCCTTGTAAGATACTTGCGCATAGTATGTAAGGGGCGAGCAGTGAGCAGGTGGAAGTACGATAAGGTAAGTTTTTTAGTTTATACCGTAATATTTTCAATTAATCTAAAACTGTTGTGTTATTTTCATCTGATATATGAAATTGCAATAAAGTACCCAAATGGAAGTTTGCCCTTCAGCAACCTCTACAGATTGGTGCGAATTTATGTGAGCCGATTTATTTTGGGCAAATATCAAAAGAGGCAAAAGGATAATCCTCAACATACATACATGTTTTTACTATACATATCAGGGAAAATAATTCTAATGAAGATTATTATTTTAGAAATAAGCAATGTTCATGTCGACGTCATTCAGGTAGTTTTTGTTACTGCAAGAGGTGCATCGACAGCTTATCGTGACAAAGTCACGTGATCCGGAATACCAGAAACTGATTCAGAACTGCCGTCATCACAGCTTGTTTCTTTTATAATTTTTCTAAATCTAATCAGGGTTGCATATAATTCTTATTCGTGTCGAGTTGCATGAAACATGGTTTGAAAAGGAAATGCTCAAAGACTATTAAAATATCTATCTGGGGAGGTGCATGCAGCCGATTATTCCTAAGTGATCAGGAACTGCCTGCCTCGAAGGTATATGATTTCTTGTCGTCCCTGTTGACTACTTTACCATATTATATCCATGGATTGCCTCTTCGGTTTGGTTGCGGTTTGCCGTATACAGTTTCCAGGCTCAAACGAGCTGGGTTCTACTGTCTGATTGTCACAGTATAGTTTGCCTTTTCTTTTTGCTTCTATCCGTTTGATCACCACTTCACAGTTGATCGTTTTGAATAGATGACTGATTTCTTTAGCGGTTTCTTCACAATGTTTTCCAAAGGTTTAAAGTCTGTGCTATCTGCTTTCTCATATAGTCACTGGTCAAACTTTGACTGTATGCAATGCATTCTCAAACATTCTTTCTCTATCTGTGAGTATCGCTGCTCTGTTGAATTCATGCTGCATGAAGTGTAGGCAACAGGGTGGAGTTTTCCGTTTTTATCAGCCTGAAGCAGTGCACCCCCCAGTCCATCCTCACTTGCGTCAACTTGCAGTACTACTGGTTTCTGGAGATCGTAGTAGCTGAGAACTGGTGTAGATGACAACAGTTGTTTCACTTGATTGAACGCAGACTCCTGTGTTGGTGACCATGAGAATTGGACTTCATCTTGGGTCAACCTAGTACGAGGCCTCATCTTGGTGCTCAGGTTTTAATAGAAAGGGAATAGGAAATTGACACTCATATGAATCTCAACAGAGGTGCTTTGTTCTGTGGGGCAGGCATGTTACGGATTGTGGAAACTTTCTCAGGATCAGCCTTCATACCTTTGTCTGTTATGAAGTGGCCTACGAAAATCAGTTCTTTCATCTTCAACTTCAACTTGGAAGGTTGACATTAATGTTCTTTTCAAGCCATCCCTCCATCAATGCAAACAATTTTCTATCATGATCAATCTCTGCCTCTTCATAAGTTTCCCCTTCTCCATAAATGAGAATGTCATCTGTCCGTGAGACGGAACCATATTAAGTCCCTCCAGTGCTTCATCAAGTCTCACTTGTACTTGTAATGCAGAACAGTAGCCTGAGCTTGAGTTCTATGTTCACCAAAAGCATATCATTGGTTAGATTTTAAGATCTCTTGGTCAGTCTCTTATGCTGTTTAGTCAGTCAGTCTCAGGTAACATATTTGATATGTGTTTGCTTGTGATTATTTCATTTGGATCAAGATCATGGTGATCTGGATGTGATAGTTAGCAGTCCTGTCGGGTCTGCTTTCAGGTTTTGTACAGATTCAAACAAATGTTCTAATGGCTATAACCCTTTTCCATTCAGCTCTCCAGAACTTGTATAAATCTCTCATGTCAAGGCTTTGATAACTGGAGCATGACTGAGTAGAGCTAGCTATTGTTTCAATCTACAAATCTACCAAAATTCCTCAACCACAACTTAGACATGACTAAACGGCATATGTGTGTATCTTAGCTATATGTAAAAGCCAAAATAGCAACAACAAAGTCATCTAAATAAGAAACAACAATGTAGGCTACTGGGACTTGGTATGACGTATTTTATCAGATTCAGAGTATTGTGTTAACACAGTGTTTAAAATATTGCCCGTCAGCCAGTCCTTGAACTGGCTACTTTTTGCCAGGACTGGTTACTTTTTGGTCAGGACTGGTAACTTTTCAATTTTTTTCTTAAATTTCCCAAAGGAATTGACCAATGAATTTTCAGGACAGGCTAGATTTCCAATCTATGTTATACACTGGTTAACAGTGAATTATTTTTTAAGAATCCACTGCTCTTTGACTATACCAGCCTAGAGCGGTGTTAGGATGTTATATTATTTAAGTAATATAGTATCTACTGAATTGCTTCAAGAACGACACATTTATAACCGTTAATTAGTTTTGAAAATATTCTTTTGGAAGGACGTAGGTAAGAAATTGAACAAGCAGTCCTCCACATGATAACTCAGCTCTTTTATCCACTAGGCAATGGGGGCACACAGATCAAGAAAGTTTGTTTGTCAGTATGAAACCTGTGTTGTTAATTGACAGGTGGAGCGAAGAGTGCACTTGGGGAAATGCCTAGCGCGTCCAGTGTACGCATCACCATCTTGAAAATATGGCAATGTAAACATGCACATATGAACCCATTTATAGTGTTACTATTGATAAGATGATGTATAGCTTGTATTGAGGGGGAATTACTGTTGATAAGATGATGTATAGCTTGTATTGAGGGGGAATTACTGTTGATAAGATGATGTATAGTTTGTATTGAGGGGGAATTACTGTTGATAAGATGATGTATAGCTTGTATTGAGGGGGAATTACTGTTGATAAGATGATGTATAGTTTGTATTGAGGGGGAATTACTGTTGATAAGATGATGTATAGCTGGTATTGAGGGGGAATTACTGTTGATAAGATGATGTATAGTTTGTATTGAGGGGGAATTACTGTTGATAAGATGATGTATAGCTGGTATTGAGGGGGAATTACTGTTGATAAGATGATGTATAGCTGGTATTGAGGGGGAATTACTGTTGATAAGATGATGTATAGCTTGTATTGAGGGGGAATTACTGTTGATAAGATGATGTATAGCTGGTATTGAGGGGGAATTACTGTTGATAAGATGATGTATAGCTGGTATTGAGGGGGAATTACTGTTGATAAGATGATGTATAGCTTGTATTGAGGGGGAATTACTGTTGATAAGATGATGTATAGCTTGTATTGAGGGGGAATTACTGTTTTGCTGGTATTGATAAAATTAAGAAAGTTAATAATTTCTAGATTTGCTGAATAACAATCAGCAAGTTTCCTTTAGTTTATCATAAAGGTAAACATCAGTTTCATTTCTAAAGTCGTTTAAACATTGTGTTGTTCAAGTCTTTTCTGATTATTTAAGTTTTAAGAATTGAGGTTTTTATTTATTTCAGTGTTAAGTAAAGAAACACTGATAGTTTAAGGGTGTACATGTTTATGTTTGTATGATGTATATCTAATTTGATATCTGTCAAAGGAAACAGATTTAATTTCTTTTAAGAGTGTTACTTTAAGAAATGATCATCTGTTTATGATGTGTAATTTTACTGAGATTTTTTTCTGATTTGTACCAACAATGTACTTCCCAAAACTTTTAATGAAAATGCAAATTACAATTTAGTTATTTACAGTAAAACACTTAGTGGCCAAAGTGTTTTACACCAACTCCAACAACTATCTTACTTAAGAAACTTTATCAGCAATATAAAATTCATCACTACCACATATCCAAAATTGTGACCGTCAAGTTGTCAAATGAATTGGGTAGTGATGAATTCAATGTTGTTAAACAGTAGAGAAAATTTTCTGAGGTAAACGGATATTGTTTCCAAAGGGTTTATCTTGCCATCAATATGTCAGACGTTTTGTCGTTATTGACTTTGGGGGGAAAGGACTTATGAATCTGCTAAGCTAAAATTTGCTTCAGATCCCAGAGGTTGGCGTAGGAAGACATTAGCACGCTGGAGTAACTGACCAGCATGAAGTCTCCCAATAGGGCATTGCCAAAAAGTCATCAAAATTAAACTTTCAATGTGCTTACTAAGTTCATGCAAGCTGGCATTGATTGACCTTATGATTTTGTGTTTGCATATGCATTGACAGTTTTCTGATTTTCTGAAGTCAATGACTGCATGCGACTTCACAAACACCTTCCTCACATTAAAGGAGTCAAAACCATTACTTTTACTACAAAAGGTGTTTAAAATTTTCAATGAACATACAAACAATTCCATAAATTGATCTGTGTCAAGTTTTCAATTCCAACTAGAAAGTGTTTTTACTCGTAGAAACAGATGTCTCCCCCATACACCATATCAGCTGAATTTTGTTTTTGAAAATACCCTAAAGTTTTTTTAAACTCACATGAAAACTGTATTCTATATATAAAACAACATGAACTGTAAGTTTTGGTGATATTTGATTTTTATTTATGGGAATCATTATGCTATCGCAGATTGTCATAAAAACTAACCATTCCCTTAAAAATGACAATACATAACTTGAAAGAAATTGAAACCTCCAAAAAGCACATCTACATGATATGAAATTAAGAGGATATACACCAAATTTGATGAAGATTGGTCACATAGTTTCAGTCTTGTGCTCCGGAAACTAACCAAACCCTTAAAAATGACAAAGTCCAAACTGTTGCCATGAAAAAAATAAAATAAAAAATTGAAAGAAGTTGAAAACCCCAAGATAATATGGAGAGGATGTATACAAAAGATTGGTCAAACAGTTATGCTCCAGAACCAAATGGGAACGCGGACACAGACCAACCGAAACCAAACTCAACGAACTCAACCAAAACCAATATGTCTCCCGACCCTTAGGGGGCAGACATAATTACAAGAGGCAACGACATAAGACCATTAAAAATTTTATTGCAGATTTTAAGGATTAAAAGGTAAACATGTAATTTAAAAAAGCAGACTTTGTTCCCATAAAGTATGACATGTGGGCCAGGATCCTGGGAACTGAGCTAAGTACTGATGGACATGTTAGAACAAGGAAGATGCATTGAAATTGACAATATAAAAGACATCAGAATACAGTAAAAGAACTTGATGCCATTCTACATTTATTTAGAGCATAACCTTCTAATTGAATGGGTTTGGACACCATGATTAATTTGCTAACATTTCATTATTTGAAACCAATCCATTGTTCTTGATAAATTGATTATTTGACAATACCTAAAGAAAACTAGATAATAGACAGTGTCAAACTGATCTTTGAACAAATAAGAAAGCGCATGACCAAGGCTGAAGAAGCAGTTTTAAAATGTACAAGAGATATCAGTTAGTAGGGGAACATTTCCCACTAAATAGAATGGTTATTACATGATAACACAAATTATTCACATTTTGAAAGTGTTATAAAGTCTCAAAGTAGTGTTGTCAATTTCCTCCTTTACAATTTTTTTTTAGATTGAATGTAAAATGTAAAACAAAGAGACATGGTTTCTTAGTTGTGTTTCTATGGAAACGGCACATACAAAAAGTACTTATACTATAAAGCCACAAATCTCAACAATAATGATTTTTTCAGGAACAAGCAAATGTCATTTTAAATCCATAACGTGTCACACACGAAAGACAGAGCTTAAAAGATTGACAAAGAAAATGTCCTTTATTCCATCAGTTGTGTGTGCAGACAGCCTTCAGGGTCCTTTCATACCTGTATTGGACAGTATTAACACAAATAAACCATGTAAACAAACAGCCCAAAATTACATCAACAGTTGTACTAAAGCACTAAAAAGCAACAAGTAAAATGTTTACGATTTTAAATGATTGAATAATTCAATGAATTAGATTAAAATAAGAAACAATAGCCCTGCATCTCATCAGAGTCTGAATAATAATTTTGAGTTGAATCATTTTAAATGAATTTGATGTAAGACATTACGAAGTAATATTTATTTTGTTATTATCAATTATTTCCTGATTAATGTGAACTTCTTGCACTCACTAAGGTTGCAAAATTGTCATTACCGTAATTTCTCTATCAATTCGACCCTAAAATTTTCAAAAAGATTTTCAGAAAAGTCTATGGTTAAATTAATTTCACTTTTGGTGGCTCATTTGGTACTATAGTTGAAATATTAGATAGATATCAGGAAGTTATGTTACAGTAGAACTCGGATATAACGAACTCCAAGGGACCAAAGAATTTAGTTCGCTATATCCGGTGTTCGCTATACGCATATAATTTTAATGATATTATATAGGGACGGGACTTGAAAATTTGTTCCTTATATCTGTGTTCGCTATATCCGTGTTCTACTGTATATATAATAAATACATAGTTTCCATAGATGACATTATGAAAATGCCATAGTTATCATAATAAAAATACTATTAATTGATTACTGCAGCAGAGAAAGTTACACATTGTATTTATTTATTTTATTTTTGTAAATTAAACCATTATTTTCAGCAGTGGTTGAATCACAGGAACATAAACTTTTGGCAGTTGGTTGAATTTTTAGATGTGATTTGAATTTGTGATATCAGAATAATAGTATATGGTCGAATTATTGGAGATGTCGAATTAATAGAGAAATTACGGTAGAGTTTTAATACAAAGGATAAACTGGCAATGACACATATTAATTTTTTTATCTTAATCAATACCCCTCCTCGCAATTTTCTCTTCTCCAAGAACATAAACCCTGAACTTCCCCAACCAAATCAACATGTTAACAGAATGAGTTAATAACTCGAATCATCTCTCAGTTTTGGTTGGCTTGAAAAAAGTATACATCAAATATATAACTGCCACAATATTTCAGCTTACAAGAGTCCAGTTTGGGTAAAGAAGCAAATAGGGCACAGAAATGTTGAGAAAGGTAGATTGAAAGAATGTGGGAATCGGAGCAATGCAAGTAAATACAGCTTGTGAGAGAGAGATAGAGAGGTTTTGGCAGCAGCGAGGGTAGTTGGCAAGCCTTCTATCAGGGAATAGTAAAAGATGAAACTTACTACTACTACTTATACTGAAATCGGGTGTGTTAGAATGATTTTTTCTGAGCACAAGGCACACCATTCTAGATCGAACCCTTCCCAAGGACTTTTTAAGTATATTAAGGGAATTAATGAATTTTCATTTCAATCAAATAAAGGGCCTTTTGGAGCAAGAGTAATCAGAAAAGTACATATCCAACTCGTCCCAAATAAATCGGAATATCTTTTTTAAAATGATCTTAGATTAACATAATATAATTAGGATTTATATGATATAAGACAGGATAAGGTTTTTCAACATGACCCCTTTGACCCTTAATAGAGGTCACAGGGTCACTAAATCTGTAATTCATAATCTCAAACAGTTCTCAAGCCTGTACACAACATGCTAGCTTTCTGGGCCATTACATTGTGGAGCTGAAAATTAAGATATATTTTAAGGTTATGGCCTTTGTTACTATAATCCTACTATTCGAGGAGCCTGTACACAAGATTGCAGATTTCTGGGGTCAGTGGTTCAGGAATAGTGAAAGAAATAGATAAAACTTTGAAAACAAATGTGAAGTCGAACAGGCATCACTTTCAGATTGTAGAGTAGTTTTCATACTGACCAACTTAACAATGATATCGTCACAAAAACAGACATATACATCCTACAACAGACTACAAAAATCTACAATTTCTTCAAATATTCCATTTTCTATCTATAGATATGTGGACGGGCTGAAGGTAGCAATTTCTATATGTCCTGCTTTATTCTCAAAATGTGGCAGGGGATAATGTTGTGATACAACAAAAGGAAAATAAAATCAATTAACATTCATGTTCATGTGGTTCATGATTATGTGACTACTGTATAAGAACACTATAAAATCATTTCCAATAAATTGACGTGACCTTTACCGGCTGAATTCAAAGAGGAACACAAAAAGGACAATGAGAAACTTGACCAACACAGATCAATCTTGCATCAACTCAAGTTTTTTTCTAACCATCTGGTTACAAATCAATGAGTTTTTCCTTACAACAATTGTTTAATCTACCAAAAAAAACTATTCAGAAAGATAACTCCAACAACCATTCAGAAATGAAATGTCAAGAGGGACATGCATGACTAAAACTACTAAATATGCGCTATGGATGAAGGTGCTTGCTGATGTGACGAGGGACAGGAAGAATCTGCTGGTTGCTGATGTCGGATCTTCCCTCCTCCCTCCTTCTCTTACTCATGCTCTTCATTTAAGGCACACTTCCGCCTCCTCTCATCAACCTGAAACAAAAACAATCATTATTCTACCATGAAAGTGATGAATACTAGATTCGGAGGTTCTCCTGATAAATCAAACATGATCAGTTATGGATTGAACATCCTCTCATTTTGAGGCCACTTCACCACACATTAGCTGTTTTCAAAAAGTTTTTTAACAAGATTTGTATTTACGAAATAAAAAGTTTAAGGGGTCAATCACACGCAGTGGGCTTCCTTCGATTACGGCAACAATACAGTGACATCATTTACGCAAGTGCTTATATTGGTTTTCTGTTAGAATCATCTATATTCTTCATAGGGATGTCGCAGTCTTTAAAATCTATAAAGAATTGGATAACACATTTCAAAACAGTGCATTTTTGTGTTGGGGAGAGTGAGAAATACATTTGACCACTTTGTAATCCGTCAAAGGGTTAGGTTGCAACGATATTTGAAAGATACGGTGTGCTTTCTAATCAGTGGGCGCATGGGTATTTAGTGTCACAGCTTGTAGTACGTGCTCGGCGTTTGAGAAAAATGTTTTTTCATGATGTTATAGGTGAACAATGAATTGAAAGTCTGTACACTGTTAGATTCACAATTTAGAACACTTTTGAAAAAAAATAGAGCCCAGTGGCTCTGTAGCTCATCAGGCTTCATATCAATTTTGCTTTTGGGTGTGGCAAATGTGAAATTAGGTTAAAGGGTGTGGCCCCTGAGGCCCTTATTAGGGGCCACAGGGCCACAAAAGCTTTCAATCATAATCCTCACTAGTCAAAGAGTATATTCACAAGGTTTCAGCTTTGTGGGCCTTTTGCCCCTGTAGAAGATGAAAATGTGTTTTAAGGGCGTGGCCCCTTTGGCCCTTGATAGGGGTCAATTGGCCACCAAAGCTACAATTTATAATCCTCACTAGTCAAGGATTCTGTACACAAAGTGTCAGCTTTCTAGGCCTTATGGTTCTAGAGAAGAAGATGAAAACATGTTTTTAGGGTGTGGCCCCTGTGGCCACCAAAGCTACAATTTATAAGCCTTACTAGTCAAGGAGTCTGTACACAAAGTTTCAGCTTTCTAGGCCTTATCCTTCTGGAGAAGAAGACAAAAATAGGTGTTTAGGGGGTGGCCCCTGTGTTCCTTATTAGGGATCACAGGGCCACCAAAGCTACAATTTATAAGCCTTACTAGTCAAGGAGTCTGTACACATAGTTTCAGCTTTCTAGGCCTTATCCTTCTGGAGAAGAAGACAAAAATAGGTGTTTAGGGGGTGGCCCCTGTGTTCCTTATTAGGGATCACAGGGCCACCAAAGCTACAATTTATAATCCTCACTAGTCAAGGAGTATGTACACAAAATTTCAGCTTTCTAGGCCTTATGCTTCTAGAGAAGAAGATGAAAATATGTTTTATACCCCCGCCTTACAGCGTAAGCGGGGGTATACAGCGTTCATTCTTTCCGTCCGTCCGTCTGTCCGTCTGTCCCAAAACTTTGTGCTGAGCAGATCTCCAAAACTATGCATGCAAGCTTCATCAAACTTCATACACATGTTAACCATGATCCCTAGTTGTGCCTTTTGAGGGTTAGACCATCACATTCTTTTAATTTTTGGCGGTTTCCATGGAAACATGACTAAAACAGTGACTCTATGACCAAGTTCTTTGTCCGGAGCATATCTCCCAAACTATTCATGCTAGCTTCACCAAACTTCATACACTTATCAATCATGATCCCTAGTTGTGCCTTTTAAGGGTTAGATCAACAAATTATTTTTATTTTTTGTGGTTTCCATGGAAACATGACTAAAACAGTGACTCTTCGACCAAGTCTTTTGTCCGTAGCATATCTCCCAAACTATTCATGCTAGCTTCTCCAAACATCAAACAACCATGATCCCTAGATGTGCCATTTGAGGATTAGACCATCACATTTTTTTAATTTGTGGAAACATGACTAAAACAGTGATTCTATGATAAATTACTTTGTCCTGAACATATTTCATGAAATATACATCTCAGCTTCACCAAATTTGCTGCATATGTCAATCATGATTGCTGGATATGCCTAATGTGAGAGTTAAACAATATATATATGGATTTTCTTCTCTGTGGTTTCTTTGGAAAACATAACTTACAAAGTGACTCAACAAAAATAATTTTGTCCTCAGTGCATCTCGTAGAATATTCATGATAACTACCTCAAATTTGAAACAAAGATCAACCATTATCTCTAGATGTACCCTTTTAATTGTAAAACCTATTAATGAATTCGGTATTTGGGTTTCAGTTGAAAGAAGACTTACACAATGACTTACTGTATACTCAACTATCATACTTTAACCAATATTAATCAGTTTTACTATTTGAAATTCTTTGAACAAAGTGGGGAGCGGGGGTATGTGAGCTTTGCTCGCTTCTTCACTTGTTTTGGGTGTGGTCCCTGTGGCCCTTATTAGTGACCACAGGGCCACCAAAGCTACAATTTATAATCCTCACTAGTCAAGGAGTCTGTACACAAAGTTTCACCTTTTAGGCCTTATGGTTCTGGAGAAGAAGTCGAAATTCCACAAAGTTTACGGACGGACGGACGGACGGACGGACAGACGCCGGACACCATGCCATGCCATAAGCCCATCGGGCCTTACAGGCCAGATGAGCTAAAAAGGACATTGTATCCAGGTGTGGAAAATAAGTACCAGCTTTGAACAGAACAAGCAGCTAACATGGTCGAGCTATATCCCCCGCAAATTGCACAATATGTATAAGTTTTCCTTATCATATTGCTGATTAATTTTTGTCGCACAAAATAACACAATTTTTCCAGGATATGAAAGAAACTATTCTAATAAAAAAACTAAATCATACCAACTTTATGTTCACTGTTGGGCATAAATTGAGTCAACTGACAAAATTGAAATCAAATGAATGAATTTATGTATTATGTATTTGGATCTCCAAGATCAATTTGATCATATTTAAACAAACATATTTTCAAAACTGTTCTTCATGACACACCAACATATGATTTTGTATCTCCATAACAAATTTGATTAAAATGTGATGATTAGTTCAGGAGTTATGAGCCGGACAGGACTTTTAACAGTTTTCCAACAGTCATCATTTTTTGCCAAAAAAGGCCAAATTTTATTAAAATATTTTCAAAATTGTTCTTCACGACACACCTTCAGATGATTATGTATCTTCATATCAAATTTGATCAATATGTGATGATTAGTTTAGAAGTTATGAGCCAGACAGGACTTGTAACAGTTTTCCAACAGAGTCCTAATTTTTTGCCAAAAAAGGAGAAATTTTATAAAAATATTTTCAAAATTGATCTTCATGACATACCTTCAGATGATTATGTATCTTCACATCAAATTTGATCAATATGTGATGATTAGTTTAGAAGTTGTGAGCCGGACGGGACTTGTAACAGATTTCTTACAAAATTTACCACTTTTTCTGAAAAATCCTAATATTTTATGTAGATTTTCAGAAAATTGTTTCTTATGACACATTATTACATGTTTCTACATGTCCATGACGAATTTGAATCGAAATGGTTGATTAGTTAGAAAGTTATGAGCCGGACACAAAGTGTAACGGACGGACGGACGGTACCCATTTTAATACCCCCCGCAACTTCGTTGTTGCGGGTGATAAAAAAAATCCACAGTCCAGAAAGATCTGCAACTTGCAGAGCTGCTTGCTTTCAACTCCAGCTCTCTTCCGAGAGTTGAATCCACATTCCAGGACTCGCCCAAAGGGCTTATGGTCTATCTTATCGCAGCCTGGAATATTAAAAAACCAGCATGTTACGGGTTAGATCAAGAACATTTTACCGAAATCTCTTTAAGGAATTGGAACAATAATTTTATTACAATGTAAATTAATTAAGTTTTATGTGCCGATTCATATGTTATAGATTTCTTTAGGGAAACTCAATACATATACTTTATGAACAGGGTGGAGTTAAAACATCCTTTTCGCACTTAAAAGCATCATATATAACACTTGTTAACAACTGAATACTATTTCATCTTTTAACACATGCCATGTTTAAAGAGGTTGTGTAATGTATTTTTCTAAGAAAGACAGATTATTATCTCCAGTACCATTATCTATGGGAATGCAATGAACATATAATTGAGACAATGTACAGATAAATTAGTCAACAGTTAACAGGCAAATTTTTTTAAAACTCATTAGAGCGTGACTGGCCCCGCCCATGAAGGGTTTGTCTCCATTTGCGTGTCTACCATAACGTCTGGACAAAACCTCCTTCAAACCAAAATAATTTATGTGTAAAAATTCTGATTTATAACTAGAAAATTTGTGTCCATGGGACACAGATGTCCCCGCTTATAAAAAAGGGCTCAATGTTTTCAACCATAGAATTGAAAACAAAAGTTCAAACATCCATTAAAATGTAGAAATTAACAATGCCCCAGACATAATATGAGGATGCACACCTTTAGGATACCTATAAAGCATGTTTGGAAGATTAGCACAGTCTATACAGTACTTTTTTAAGAAGAAGTGGGTAAACAACATCCCTTATCATACCAATATGAGCTTTCACTTCCCCCGAAATTCACCTCAGTTCAACATGTTAAAAATTTGGTTCAAAATAAAAAAATTAAAAACAAATTATGAGATGCACACCCTCAGGATGCCTATAAGCCATGTGTGTGATTTCAAGTAAACCTGTTGAATGGTTTTTGAGGAGAACGAAGTGGATAAACAACACCCCCTATCACACTACTATGAGCTTTCACTTGCACATAAATTCACCAAAGTTCAACATGCCAGAATTTGAAAAAATTCCAAAATTGAAAAACAAAATATGAGACGCACACCCTTAAGTCACAATAAACCATGTGTGCAATTTCAATTAAATCTGTTGAATGGTTTTTGAGGAGAAGCTGATAAAGGATACCCTGTAAAGAGTGGCCCTGTAAAGAGTGGTTACGTACACACTTACGGACATCCGAGGGTAATGCAATATAACATAAAAAATAGAGTCATTGCCTTTCTGGCTCATCAGGTTGCATATTATTAATTATGCTGTAAAGGGTGGCCAATGTGGTTACCCCTTTGTAGGGGCCACAGGGTCACCAATCCTAAAATTAGCTACTTCCCTTCTGCTAAATATTAGAAGGTAAACACACTGAGGATATATTCTCATATATTATGTTTGCCGTGGCTAATAAGTGTATTTTAAAAAATGTATTTAGGCAGGTAACTGTCCGATTTAGAGTTAGAAGTTAAATCTTATTCAAATTGCAAGTCCCTTTTTATGAATCCCGAAAATGGCCACAGACCATTTCAGTCCACTTTTAACAGCAGGATTTTACAGAAATAAGAATAGAGCAATTGGCTCTTCCTCACTCGATGCAGGTCTACCGTCTACATTGCTTTTGAAATGTGAAGTATCACATGTTGCACTCGCTTAAAGTGTTCATCCCATATATTAGAATCATCTTGTGGGGAGGTATCATGCCCCAAATAAATTCAAATTCGTAGATTTGTGACAGCCCACTCAGCCTTTTGTAACTGGTGGATTAAATGGAATGAATTTACAGATACTGGTGTAGTTCAAGCAAAAGTGATATGTAGTAATTTAACTGTACAGATTGACAAATACAAGTAATAAACTAAAATTTTGTGCATGTCATACACTGTGATGTCCAACTGTTAGAGACAATCCAAGATAGACACTAAAAAAATGTAAATCTTAAAGAACAAGTAATTGTTATAAGGATGACAAGATCCCCCGTTGCAAATTAACAACACCACCATTATATGGATATATATTTTTTACACTTGTCATGCAACCACAGCTAATGAATAAATATACTTTTGGTGATATAACATATCACACAAATAAAGGTAAATACTTGGTTCAAAGTTCTGCTGTGACCTTGAAGATAATGTGAAGGTCACTAAAATCGACTAGGCTCAGCAGCTTCGCAATAATTAGCTTTGTGTCAGTTATGGAGAGAATCTAGTGAATTGAGATATCCTGCTTTGTGTCAGTTATGGAGAGAATCTAGTGAATTGAGATATCCTGCTTTGTGTCAGTTATGGAGAGAATCTAGTGAATTGAGATATCCTGCTTTGTGTCAGTTATGGAGAGAATCTAGTGAATTGAGATATCCTGCTTTGTGTCAGTTATGGAGAGAATCTAGTGAATTGAGATATCCTGCTACCAAGCTCAATATGCAGCTTTCAATGGTGAAATTTTCAGTACCACTGTAACCTTAAAAATAATGCGAAGATCACCAAAATCAACTGGGCGTGACGCCTTCCCAATAAGAAGGTTTGTGCAAGTTATGAAGAAAATCTAGTGAATGGTTATTGATTTATCCGCTGAAAAGCTTGATATGCTAGTTTTAATGCTGAAAATTTCACTATGACCTTTGAAATAAAGTGAAGGTCACCCAAATCAATAGGGCCTGATATGTTAACATTTTTGGCCTTCTTCAAAGTATTGTAACCCTGAAGAAACACGGCAAATTTGGTTAGACCATCTAAAATAATTTCTGAGAAAACCTGACAGATGGACACATAGAAACAAAACAAAAGTATTTCAGAGCCACAGACTTATAGAATTACTGAGGTGAAAACAATGTCTCCTGCAAAATTTTGAGGCAGACCTAACAGGTAACAACATATGAAAAGTGAGTGTTAGTATTTAAAAAAACCAGATTTTTGCATGCTAGTTTTAAAAACCACCTGATGGATGAATATCAATTTTACATGAGGACGTGTCTGATGTTAGTTAAGATTTGAAGTTGAACATGAAGTGGTAGGTCCATCCATCAATGTGTGAATCAATCAACAGACAACGAGGCAAATAGCCAAATCTCACCTCGCCGCACTGTAGCTGCAGTGCTTTAGTATCATCATCCATATTTCTACCATTATTCACTGCTGTTAAACAGAGCAAAGATATCTTTTCTATGTTGATAGCAAAATAACAAAGACCAATAACAAATTTCAAATAAAGCGAAGAGAATGTATTTAGTTATGTAACATCATACTCATCATTCACACATCTAACAAATTAAAAACAAGTGTTTGCCACTAATGTGGCAATATCCCCCGCCGTTTGGATACTGCGATAGAATTGTCACAATAAGCAAATGCTATATTCCCATTGACAATAAGGGCAATGGTTCTAGAGATATGGCGTTAACAAGAGTTTCAAAAGTGGTCAAAGTGCCCTTGTGACCTTGAAAATAAGGTCAAGGTCACCCAAATTGACTGGTGTCTGTGTAATATCCTAAGGTAGGCTGTGACCAAATTTGAAGACTTTGGGTGCAACGGTTCTTGAGATATCGCGTTAACAAGGATCCGGACGTACGGGCAGACGGACAGACGCCGCTGAATACAATACACTTCAGGTGACAACAAAAGAGAGCAAGATGTGTTTGTGAAAAACTTATGCCTCAGATGCCAAGGTCAAGGTCACAAGGTCACGAGGTCAAAAGTCATGACCTCATGTGAAAGGTCTACCTCTATCCAATCCCAAGTTAAAACGTGCAGCAAGGTCATAGTCACGAGGTCAAAATTTATGACTCATTGGAAAGGTTTTATCATTGTAGAGGCACAAGCAAAATATCAAAAGTTTTTCTCTATCCAAACGTATGTTATGGTCAATATTAAGTTTTTTTTAAAATGCTTGCTGCGCCAAGGTCAAGACTTATGACCTCATCTGTAGAGTATTATCATGATAGATGCACATGTGAAATATCAATTGTCTACCTCTTCTAATTGCAATTTATGGCCAAGATTAAAGTTTTTGAAAAGAGCTTGCTGTGCCAAGGTCAATCAAGGTCACGAGGTCAAAAATTTTACTGAAAGGTCAAATCATTGTAGATGCACCTGTGCACTGAAGCTCATATATATTGATACATATGATTATATAGATAAATTGTGCCTTCGCGAAAAAAATGTTTGTGAAGCGTTGATTTTGTTCACTCGTTCGGTTAGAAACCGTTTGGCTACCTGAGACCCTTATCAGGGGTTACAGGGTCACAAAAACTACAATTTATAATCCTCACTAGCCAAGGAGTCTGTACACAAAGTTTCAGCTTTCTAGGGCTTTTGCTGCTGAATGAACATAGGTTTTAAGGGCATGGACAGAAAGGATGGACAAATGACAAAAGCATACTCAGATGCTTCATAATTAAACTCATTAATAATAATAGCATATACAAATAAGCTGTAGGAAGGATATTCAACAGATAAAGGATAAACTACAAATTGTTACTGGTCTACAAGACCATGATACATCATCCATTTTTGATAGAATTTAATGTTTTGGCTTTTACAAAAATATCTTGTCTTTTCAATATTGTATCTCTCAATCAATATGCTTTTAAAATATTTCATATTTGGAGTGGAAGCATTAAGTTTACATTTATAAATATGGAATTTAGCAAGTAATAAAATGAGATCAAAGACCTCATCAGAGATAAAACTTTCTTTACATCCAAAGATAACAAGCTCTGATGTAAAAGCCAGGTTACATACATGAGAACATTTTTCAAGCAATACTTCTGTAAGTGATTTCCAAAAAGCTTGAACAATACTACATTCCCAGAACAAATGTACAAGAGTTTCAACACTGTCACCACAAAATGAGCATTTGTCACTAGATGCCATCTTTATCTTGACCAAATAGGAATTGGTTGGTAACAAACGATGAAGTATTCTAAACTGGAACCACCTAAGTTTGGTGTCAGGTGTTGTTTTTACTGCTTTTGTGAATATATCATCCCAATTGAATGTAATTGAAAATAGGTTCTCCCATTTTATTTTCGACTTGAAGATCTTTTTTGAATTGGATAGTATATTATAGTAAAATTTTGCTCCCTTTTTGACTGAAAGAATACTTCTGACAATTGGATTATCATCAAGAAGTTTATACGAAACAGGTTTTTCAATAGAAAGTTTCTTAAAGAAACTCTTTATGGCACTTACAATGCCGTAATATGTAATGAAATTAACTTTCAGATCGAACCTTTCTTCAAAATCTGATGGCGACAAATAGCTCCCATCAGCATTCATGAAGTCTGATATTCTGCTTATACCCCTCTCAAACCATGATGATATAAAAACAGGATTGTTGGCGACAGATATACCAATATTATAAAACACTGGCTCAGTGATAAAGTCCTCAAAAGACTTTGGTGAAACCATATCAGCAAATGTTTTAAGTGCCAACATACAATCTTTCATAAAAATAATTATTTATCTCATCACTGCATTGTCTGGGAAAGACAGAACCAAAACTGGAAATATTCACACAATCCGGAAAAGAACTGAGCAGTAGGGACTTCCATTTAGGAGAACTCTCAACATTAACAAACAGACACCTGACCCACCTCAGCTTGAGGGCTCGAATAAAATCATAAACATCAACCATGCCAAGACCACCATCCTTAAGGGATTTGCAAGCTATTGACCTCTTGATCTTGTCTGGCTTACCACTCCAAAGGAATTTAAATAACATTTTATTGAGTTCCTTCAAAAAGTTTCCTGGCGGGTTTGGAAGAGTAAGGAACAAGTAATTGAGTTTTGATACCAGTAAAGATTTAATGATAGCAATTCTACCGAGGGGAGTAAGAATTCTCTTCATCCATCTGCTTATTAACTGACGTATTTCACCCAAAACTTTACCAAAGTTCTTTTCTTGCATTTTTGTCAAATCTGTATCAAAATTTATACCTAAAATCTTAAAAGTATCTGGATTCCATCTAATTTTCAGATTAGGTAGATATCGAACTGAACAGTTTTTCTTTGACCCAATCCATACAACTTCAGACTTGTCATAATTAATATTTAATCCTGACATATCTGCAAAAAGATTTAATGTATCAACCGTAGATTCAAATGAAGACCTTGAGCCATCCAACATAAATTCAGTATCATCTGCATACTGAGTGAGAAGATATTCTTCATTATCAACTGTGATGCCCTTGATATTTGGATTTTTTCTTACCAGGCCAGCCAAGATTTCAACACAAAGAATAAAAATATATGGCGACAAAGGATCACCCTGCCTGCAGCCTCTTTGAATGGAGAACCAAGGAGATAGTGAACCATTAATGACAAGACATGACTTGATATCATTATACATGATATTAATCCATTTCTTAAAATCATCACCAATATTGAAAAAGGAAAGGGTTTTATTGATGAAAGACCACGAGACAGAGTCAAAGGCCTTTTCAAAGTCTATGAGAAAAAGCATTCCAGGAATTTCCCTTGATTCTGTATACTGCATTATATCATATAAAAGCCTGATGTTATCTCCAATGTATCTACCTGACATGAAACCTGTCTGATCAATATTAATCAACTTTGGGAGAACCTTTTTCAACCTTTCTGCAAGAACCGAGGACAACAGTTTATATGAACAATTCAAAAGCGATATTGGCCTCCAGTTCTTAAGGAACCTCTTAGGTTTATCTCCTTTTGGTATACATGTTATAATTCCTTGTTTCTGAGTGACTGAAAGATAACCATTGGAAAAACTGTAGTTAAGCGAACGAAGAAGAAAATGTGAAATATCACTCCCAAAAAACTTGTAGAATTCATAAGAAAAGCCATCTGATCCTGGACTTTTATTATTGGCAGATTTCTTTAGTGAGTCAAGCAGTTCTTTAGAGGTAATTGGTCCATCCAACAATTTACTTTCCTCATCGCTGAGTTTACACAAGTCATCCTCACCAAAAAGTTCATCCAAGTCCCTATCAACAATTGAGTCTTCTCTAGATTGATACAGTGTTTCATAGAAAGTCTTGGCCTCTTGAGCAATATCTTCAGATTTGGTCAGAACTGATCCATTACTTCCTTCAATAAACGACATGGTCTTATTGACATAATTTCTATTTTCTAAACTGCAGAAGTATTTTGATACCTTTTCTCCTTCATCAATCCATTTTGCTCTGGATCTGATAATGACACCTTCCATTCTTTTTTTGCGAATCTCTTCTAGCTCTTTTCTTTTTGATTCTAACAATTCAAAATCAAGGGAAGTGTCTTTACTTTCTAAAGATTCTATCTCAATCTCAAGATCTTTTTCTTTCTTGTTTCTGTTCCGTTTTACAAAAGATGAATATGAAATTGTTTTTCCACGAATTTCCATGAGCAAAGTTTCAAAAAATAATTGATCATTAAAGAAGGGCTGCATAACCTTTTTTAAATATATTTTTCAAAAGATATTGGTCAAATAACTATATAACATAAATATTAGGCCAAAACAGCAACGATACACAGTTTCTCAATGAAGCTACAGCTAAGTAAACATTGCGTAACAAGGCGTCTGCTTGTCGCCGTCCAGCGACAAACCAAAACAAGGCTGAGAGGCCACGGGCAGGGGATACCGAAAGTGACGTGGCAGTAGGCGAAGCGTTCGTCTGCTTATATGCAAAATGATAGGCGAAATCCGCAGTACTGCCGTTTCAAAGCGATTAACAGTATGTTATATCATTGTGTTGCTGTCAACTGTCCTAGAATATCTCCTGATGAAATCTCCGTAGACAAATTCCCATCATATTGATGATTTCACGCCAAATTGACCCGCTGTGTTAGGTCAAACAGAGCAATGTGACAATCTATATCGAACTCACGTGTTCCGATCACTACACCGATTTTCTGCTTCGAGCTCGCATTTTCACTGAATGAACAGTTTGGCATGCAGAGGAAAGGGAGATTAGTAAAATATAAAAAATAGCACAAAGTTTTGGGCTGATTTATGGTAATAATCCGAATATACAAGGCTCACATTTAGATTTGAACGTTGTGTAAAAAGGTTGGATAAACAATGACATTGGTCTGCAGGTGTTACTTACTTTCTTTAGATCAGATACCCACTTATTACACAATTACTTTACTGTCTATCGTATTTCCTGTCTGTTTCCTAATTAGATGATATCAAATAATGACTATAGCAGGTAGGTTATATAATGCACAATCATCAAACACCTGGCTATTTTATGACATCAGCTAATTAGGTAACATCAAATAGCAATTGTATTCCTTAACATCCCCTTTTTCTCCGATTGGTAAATTATAACCTATTAACCTGAAATTAGGAATACCGTTTTTGCTCTATCTGATAATTATTTTGGATAAGGTTCATTTAATAAATCTTCATTCTGTTTGGCCATGTATCGGGTATTGTTGTGGAAAATATCTCCTCTATGTACAAGAGTAAAAACATTAAGATTTTCAGTGAAATGCCCTATTAAAATAATGTTTTAAACAAGACATCAGTGATCATCAAATACATGTCTTTCATTGAGAATTGTAACTTGTCCATCACTAAATGAAATAACTAAGAAAAACGTATATATTTTTTATCCTGTTACAAAATGAAGTCAAAGGCAATTCTAAAAAAATAGAGCCATTGGCTCTGTAGCTCATCAGGCATCATATCAAGTTTGCTTTATACAGGCAAGATGAGCTAAAAATGAAACTGATGTAACCTATTGCAAGAAAACCTATAAAAAAAATTACAAAACAAATGTATTATTATTCAACACAGATCGCCAATATCAGACAGTGAAAAAAGTCCATACTAAAATATCCAAGGAGAAATAAATTTGCCATAGACTGTCATCTAATGGAGAAAAATAGGTTTTTAAGATTGTGACCCCTGTGACCCTATTTGGGGTCATGGGGTCACAAAACCTACAGTTTAGAATCCCAATTGGCCAAGGAGTCTACATGCAGTCTTTCAGCTCAATAGACCTTTAGGAGCTAAAGATGATGATGAAAATAAGTTTTTAAGGTTGTGACCCTGTGACCCTATTTGGGGTCATGGGGTCACGAAATCTACAATTTAGAATCCCCATTGGCCAAGGAGTCTGCACATATAATTTCAGCTCTCTAGACCTTTTGGAACTTGAGAAGAAGATGAAAATAGTCTTTAAAGGTTGTGACCCCTGTGACCCTATTTGGGGTCACAGGGTCAACAAAGTTACAAATTAGAATCCCCATTGTCCAAGGAGTCTGCACATATCAATATTAACTCTATAGTCCTTTAAGTACTGGAGAAGAAGATGAAAATAGGTTTTTAAGGTTGTGACCCCTGTGACCCTATTTGGGGTCACAGGTTCACCAAAGTTACAAATTAGAATCCCCATTGTCCAAGGAGTCTGCACATATCACTTTCAACTCTCTAGTCCTTTTAGAACTGGAGAAGAAGATGAAAATAGGTTTTTAAGGTTGTGACCCCTGTGACCCTATTTGGGGTCACAGGTTCACCAAAGTTACAAATTAGAATCCTCATTGTCCAAGGAGTCTGCACATATCAATATTAACTCTATAGTCCTTTAAGTACTGGAGAAGAAGATGAAAATAGGTTTTTAAGGTTGTGACCCCTGTGACCCTATTTGGGGTCACAGGTTCACCAAAGTTACAAATTAGAATCCTCATTGTCCAAGGAGTCTGCACATATCACTTTCAACTCTCTAGTCCTTTTAGAACTGGAGAAGAAGATGAAAATAGGTTTTTAAGGTTGTGACCCCTGTGACCCTATTTGGGGTCATGGGGTCACGAAATCTACAATTTAGAATCCCCATTGGCCAAGGAGTCTGCACATATCGTTTTTAACTCTCTAGTCCTTTTAGAACTGGAGAAGAAGATGAAAATAGGTTTTTAAGGTTGTGACCCCTGTGACCCTATTTGGGGTCACAGGGTCACCAAAGTTACAAATTAGAATCTCCATTGTCCAAGGAGTCTGCACATATAATTTTTAACTCTCTACTCCTTTTGGAACTGGAGTAGAAGATGAAAATAGGTATTTAAGGTTGTGACCCCTGTGACCCTATTTGGGATCACAGGGTCACCAAAGTTACAAATTAGAATCCCCAGTGGCCAAGGAGTCTGCATATATCATTTTTAACTCTTTAGTCCTTCTGGAACTGGAGAAGAAGATGAAAATAGGTTTTTAAAGTTGTGACCCCTGTGACCCTATTTGGGGTCACAGGGTCACCAAAGTTACAAATTATAATCTCCATATGCTAAGGTACTTGTACACAAAATTTCAGCTCTCTAATGTGTATGGTTCATGAGGAGAAGTCGAAAGTGTCAAAAGTTTACGGACGGACGACGGACGTACGACGTACGACGGACGGACGGACGCCGGACGACGGGCCATGCCATAAGCCCATCTGGACTTTCAGTCCTGATGAGCTAAAAAGTAGCTCTGTAGCTCATCAGGCATCATATCAAGTTTGCTTTATACAGGCCAGATGAGCTAAAAATGAAACTGATGTTACCTATTGCAAGAAAACCTATAAAAAAATTACAAAACAAATGTAACGATTTCGGAATAAATTTCCTTACCCAAATGATTTATTATTATTCAAAACTTTCTAGATCGCCAATATCAGACAGTGAAAGAAGTCCACACTAAAATATCCAAGGAGAAATAAATTTGCCATAGACTGTCATCTAATGGAGAAAAATAGGTTTTTAAGATTGTGACCCCTGTGACCCTATTTGGGGTCATGGGGTCATGAAACCTACAGTTTAGAATCCCAATTGGCCAAGGAGTCTACATGCAGTCTTTCAGCTCAATAGACCTTTTGGAGCTAAAGATGATGATGAAAATAAGTTTTTAAGGTTGTGACCCCTGTGACCCTATTTGGGGTCATGGGGTCACGAAATCTACAATTTAGAATCCCCATTGGCAAAGGAGTCTGCACATATAATTTCAGCTCTCTAGACCTTTTGGAACTTGAAAAGAAGATGAAAATAATTGTTTAAGGTTGTGACCCCTGTGACCCTATTTGGGGTCACAGGGTCACCAAAGTTACAAATTAGAATCCCCATTGTCCAAGGAGTCTGCACATATCAATATTTGCTCTCTACTCCTTTTGGAACTGGAGAAGAAGATGAGAATTGGTTTTTAAGGTTGTGACCCCTGTGACCCTATTTGGGGTCATGGGGTCACGAAATCTATAATTAAGAATCCCCATTGGCCAAGGAGTCTGCACATATCACTTTCAACTCTCTACTCCTTTTGGAACTGGAGAAGAAGATGAGAATTGGTTTTTAAGGTTGTGACCCCTTTGACCCTATTTGGGGTCATGGGGTCACGAAATCTATACTTAAGAATCCCCATTGGCCAAGGAGTCTGCACATATCACTTTCAACTCTCTAGTCCTTTAGAACTGGAGAAGAAGATGAAAATAGGTTTTTAAGGTTGTGACCCCTGTGACCCTATTTGGGGTCATGGGGTCACGAAATCTACAATTTAGAATCCCCATTGGCCAAGGAGTCTGCACATATCTTTTTTAACTCTCTAGTCCTTTTAGAACTGGAGAAAAAATGAAAATAGGTTTTTTAGGTTGTGACCCCTGTGACCCTATTTGGGGTCATGGGGTCACCAAAGTTACAAATAAGAATCCCCATTGTCCAAGGAGTCTGCACATATCATTTTTAACTCTCTACTCCTTTTGGAACTGGAGAAGAAGATGAAAATAGGTTTTTAAGGTTGTGACCCCTGTGACCCTATTTGGGGTCACAGGGTCACCAAAGTTACAAATTAGAATCCCCATTGGCCAAGGAGTTTGCACATATCATTTTTAACTCTCTAGTCCTTCTGGAACTGGAGAAGAAGATGAAAATAGGTTTTAAAAGTTGTGACCCCTGTGACCCTATTTGGGGTCACAGGGTCACCAAAGTTACAAACTAGAATCTCCATATGCTAAGGTACCTGTACAAAAAATTTCAGCTCTCTAATGTGTATGGTTCATGAGGAGAAGTCGAAAGTGTCAAAAGTTTACGGACAGACGGACAGACGACGGACGGACGGACGGACGCCGGACGACGGGCCATGCCATAAGCCCATCTGGACTTTCAGTCCTGATGAGCTAAAAATTAAAAATAGAGCCATGGGCTCTGTAGCTCATCAGGCTTTACATTTGATTTCACTATAGGATGTGGACAATGTGGTGCCCCCTTAGTAGGGGCCATGGGGCCACCAAAGCTACAATTTATAATCCACACTAGATAAGGAGTTTGTACACAGCTTTCTAGGCCTTCTGCTTCTGGAGAAGAAGATGAAAATAGGTTTTTAGGGCATGGTCCCTTAGATTCTTAGAAATAATTGGGGTCACATCGTCACCAAAGTTACAAATTAGAATCCCCACATGTCAAGGCACCTGCACACAAAATATCAGCTCTCTAGAGTCATTGGTTCTTGAGAAGAAGACGAACATAAGTTTTAAGGGTGTGGCCCCTGTGGCCCTTATTTGGGGTCACAGGGTCAACAAAGTTACAAATCAGAATCCCCACATGCCAAGGCACCTGCATACAAAATATCAGCTCTCTAGAGTCATTGATTCTGGTGAAGAAGAAAAACAAGATGTGTTTGTGAAACACGAATGCCCCCGGATGCATATGTCAAGTATCAAAGACCTAGCTCTGACCAATCAAAAGTTATGACCAAGGTTAAAGTTTTTGTGGAGAAACGGACAGACAGACGGACAGACGGACAGACGGACGGACGGACAGACGGACAGACGGACAGGTGAAAAACAATATACCCCCGGAATCTCCGATTCGGGGGCATAAAAAGGTTTTAAGGGCATGGCCCCTGTGGCCCTTAATTGGGGTCACAGGGTCACCAAAGTTACAAATCAGAATCCCCACATGCCAAGGTACCTGTACACACAATTTCAGCTCTCTAGTGTATATATGGTTTATGAGGAGAAGTCGAAAGTGTCAAAAGTTTACGGACGAAGGACGGACGCCGGACCATGCAATAAGCCCATCTTGCCTTTCAGGCCTGATGAGCTAAAAAGTACACAAGTCATAATTTTGTACTTAATTTTCAAAATCGGACTTTTTTGTCAATAAATATTTGTCTTAAAAATAATTTATATCAGTTCATTCAGAAATAAATTCTGTACCAGAAAAAATTTTTTGTGCACGAATGAGACTTTCTTCCAACAAACAAGAGCTTGTTACAAACGATGTTAGTTGAAATGATAAACTTTCAACGTAATTTCAAGCAGTCAATATGTTTACTCAACGATGCCATTTACTTCCGTGTTGATGTTCTTACAGTGTTGATGTTCTTACAAATAACGTATCAATCAATTTCAAAACAAGTGTTTGCCACTAATGTGGCAATGTCCCCTGCAGTTTGGATATTGCGATAGAATTGTCACAATAAGCAAATGCTATATTCCCATTGACAACAAGAAAAGCCTTTAAAAAGGCACGCTTTGGGGCACCCGGTTATGTATCCCTATATAGAACCAGGAGGTTAGGGAGGACGGGGACGGGGACTTTTACTTGAATAAATTGTTCCAATTGGAGATGCATGTTCTTTGCTCTTTGTTTTGATAGTTATCAGTACTAAGTATACTATGTACATAGTAAAACATCTCGTTCGTTCCGCTTAACTTCCAACAATGATAGATACGTCTCCTTTCCGCTCAATTATGATATATAAGTTTTTAAATATTAATACGGTAATTCAAATTTATGTTGCTTTAAAAGATAGCTGACGGTGAGTTTAATACAAGAGTCTGTGATTTATTAGAAGATAAATAGCTGCGCTAGTAAACTTTCCGGGATCCATTGTTTTAGTTAAAACCCAACGAATTTCCCATTGACTTTCAGGTTAATTACATGTTGCAAGAATAATTTTCCTTAATCTACTGTTGATCGAATTACAGCCGAAAGTTGCTGATAAATTCAGAAATGATCTCAGCTACAAATTCATAATTTTCATTATGTTATAGGATGACATTTAAGAATATATTATCATGCTTTAGGCCCTATGTCGATACTTTCTTCGAAAGACACCATTATTTGTAAATAAAGCATCCATAACGTTATGTTTTGAAACATGAAATTTGAAAATGTCCTGCTCAGTACCATTTTTTCTTGAAGCAATGAAATGCATTGAATGAACGATCAGTCATTGACAAGGCGGGACATTCAGCGCTCGCGTTATAGTAAAAACATTGAAGGAAGCGTATTCCTAGTTAATACAAAAATGGAATGTCGTTTCCGAATGTGAAATGCAAAAAAATACACCGAATAACTATAAGACAGCTCACATGCATATGCAAAATTTATATTTATTAAGGGTGTAAACGCTCATCCATATATTGTTGAAAATATACGAAATATTTTACATCATAACATTATTTTAATAATCAGTTTCCAAATTAAAGCTTGCCAATTATTTCGTACCACCCACATGCCCACGTGGGTATAAATTTGGTACAGCTCTGTCCATTGGTCATTTGAAATACCAGGATATGCTTAAAACAAATATCATTGGGCTGAAAATTCTCTTTGAAGTTTCCAAGAGTAATATAGAGAGAAACTTCTGCCATTAGTTTTCAATATCAAATGTTACATAACTTTGGGGTCTCTGGACCCCAAAGCAATAAGTGCAATTGTTCACGAGATATGGCGTAAACAAGATTTTAAAAAGTGGTCAAAGTGTTGTTGTTACCTTGAAAATAGAGTCAAGGTCATCAAAAGTGACTGGTGTCCGAGTTAATCCCCAATGTATGCTCTGACCAAATTTGAAGAGATTTTGTGCAGTGGTTTATGAGATAACGAGTAAACAGGAGTTTCAAAAGTGGCTTATGTGGTGACCTAGAAATTAAGGTCAAGGCAAAGTAAACTGGTGTCTGTGTAATACCCTCAATGTATGCTGTGACCAAATTTGAGGACATTTCATGAATCGGTTCATAAGATATAAGATGTTTAGAAAGTGTTCAAAGACCTGTGGTGACCTTGAAATTTGAGTATTTGATATCTGCGAGTCCCACAATGTAGGCTGTGACTAAATTTGAAGACATTTTGTAAAAGGGTTCAAGAGATATTGTGAAAACAAGAGTTTCAAAAGTAACCAAAATGCCGTAGTGACCTTGAAAATAATGTGAAGGTCATCCGAAGTGACTGGTGTCTGCGTAATCCCCCAAGGTAGGCTGTGACTAAATTTGAAGACATTGGGTGCAATGGTTCATGAGCTATCACGTTAACAAGACTTTCAAGACTCTGTAACCGATATTCGTGGGGCATTATGAAACAAAACCATGATATCGTGAATGATGACATCAATGCTTTCGATAGGAAGATCGAGACAGTGATGTCCAACGTAGATGCCGAACTTGACAGGCTGGAATCATACAGTAGGAGGGACAACATTATAATCCATGGTATCCCATTACGTATTATGTGGCGATTTCAATTCGCGTACTAGTAATGGAAATAACCCTTCAACTTCCTTAGATGATGATTTAATACACAGACATATGTTTTGCATTCCAATTATTCATTGTTAATGGAAGAGTTTTTGGTGATCTGCAAGGGGAGTATACTTATTGTTCAAATCAAGGTGCAAGTGTGAACGATTATTTTATATGTACGCCTGATTTCTTCCAGTATGTCGACTTGTTGAATATTGGTGATCGACAGGATTCTGACCATTTACCTCTTGAATTGACTTGCAAATTTCCGCTCTCTAACCATAAAATGAATTGTGATATCTCGTCTACAAATACGAAATGGTTTGTTTGGAATGATAATTCTGCTAACACTTTCTTAACAAATGTAAAGCAAAATTACACTTGTTTGGAAAACATATTTTGGAGATAATAGATACGGATGTAAACGGAGCTATTGATGACTTTGTAGAAATTTTGTCTTCTTCAGCAGAGTGTATGCTTAAGTTTGTAAATCCTAAACCATTTAGAAATGCTCTTAACAAAGAATGTAGATCCGCAAAACAAAACGCTCGTAAAAATCCTCGAAGGTTCAGAGTGACTCGTAGCAACTACGATAGAAAGACGGAAATACTGCGAAAGTAGAAATAAGTACAAAGCTTATTGTCGAAAATTCAAATTTGATTTGAAGATGCGTAATCAAGACCAGCTAGAAGGATCTATTAACAACCCTAATGCCTTTTGGAAAAAAGTTCGTTATTTACAAAACAGAAACCCGGCGACGAACAACATAACAAAATCTTAGTGGTTAAAGCATTTTAAAGATGTGCACTCAAACGACGACATATTGGATCTGGCTTTCGATGATACATATAAGGATGTAGATCCAACCAAAAATGATTTGACAAATATAGATCAAATTATCCTGGACAGTCCAATTTCTGAACAGAAAATATTAGATTCTATCAGTCACTTAAGAAACGGAAAAGATGCCGGACCTGATGATATAATAATCAAAATGATAAAGTGTTCCAAATCTGAAATTATGGCGTTTTTAAAGAAATGTTTCAATAAGCTGTTTGAAAATGGAATTTTCCCACGTCTAGTTCTACAATAGTCCCACTTCATAAAAAAGGTAATAGAAACGATCCAGATAACTACCGCGGCATATCATCAATGAGTATATTGGGAAAAATGTTTAATTCGATTTTAAATAAGAGATTATCAAACTGGGCGAATATACATGAAAAAATTCTGGAATCTCAGGCCGGATTTAGAAAGGGATGTTCTACAGCAGATCACATATTTACTCTGTATGCAATGATCCAGAAAGCACTGTTAAAACGGAAGCATAAATTGTACATAGCTTTTGTAGATTTTAAAAAAGCTTTTGACTCTGTTAATCATTTAAATTATGGCAATGTTTACTTAAGGCAGGTTTACAAGGGAAAATGTTCAACATTCTGAAATCTATGTATTTTAATATTCGAGCTTGTGTGCGTTGTACAGATGGAGAAACAGATCTCTTTGATTGTCCTTTAGGCTTAAGACAAGGTTACTGCTTAAGTCCAATTTTATTTTCATTTTTCATTAATGAATTATATCATGATATCAGTACAGGTGGAAAACACGGTATCCAAATGTACCCAAGTTTTGTAGAAACCCTCATGCTTCTTTTTGCTGACGACGTAATTTTTGTCTCAGACACTGTAGTCGGTTTACAAAATCAACTAAATATCTTAGAGAAGTACACTAAAGAATGGAAATTGTCAGTTAACTTAAGTAAAACAGAAATTGTAATATTTAGAAAGGGTGGCCCTGTAGCGGCAAGAGAGCGTTGGTTTTATGATGGCAATTTGATAAATATTTCCAATCATTATTCTTATTTAGGATTTTTGTTTTCACACAAGACTGAATATAAACAATTGCGCACAGAATTTAGCTTTACGCGCTAAAAAAGCTTTAGTACAAGTTGTATCAGTTTTAAGCAAAGTTGGAACCATGTCTCCAAATATATTCTTTAAGATATTTAACTCTCAGACACAACCCATTCTATTATATGGCTCTTAAATATGGGGTTTTCAGCGTTTTGTTTGTATAGAGAGAGTGCATCTGTTAGCCTGCAAAAAGTTCCTTGGTGTAAACTCACAGACACCTAATTTCATGGTGTATGGAGAATGTGGCAGGTTTCCATTGTACATTAATTCTCAAATACGATGTTTAAGGTTTTGGTTCAAGATTTTAACTATGCACGATAAACGTCTACCTATATTAGCTTATAACATGCTTTTCTGTCTTGATAATTTGGGAAAACATACTTGGGCAAGCGATATTAGGAATTTATTATTTTCTCATGGTTTTGGTTTCATATGGTTGTGCGAGACAATCGGGGACGTTAACAGATTTATTAATGAGTTTCGACTTCGAGCAATAAATATGTTCAGTCAAGATTGGCATTCCACTTTAGATTCAAGTTCACAATATGAATATTACAGGACCTTCAAAACCTTACTTCAGCCAGAAAAATACTTATCAATAATAACTTCATATCATTTAAGAAAAATATTTGTAAAATATCGCTAGGGTTTGCTAAGTTTAATGATCAATGAGGGGAGGAAAACAGCTATCGATAAAGAAAAAAGATTTTGTCCTTTATGCAACCAAGGAGTAGAAAATGAAATGCATTTTACATTTTCATGCCCTTGTTATTTTGAATTAAGACAGAAATATATACCACTCCACTTTTTAGATAAACAACCAAGGGATGCTTATACTTCTTTATTGCAAACTAATAACGAAGCTATTATTGTTCAATTAGCATTATATTTAAAACTTGCATTAGAAAAGAGAGATCTTCTCATAAAGCAAATAGTAAAACCTTAGGTCAAAGTGCCGTTGTGACCTTGAAAATAATGTCAAGGTCACCAAAGTGACTGTTGTCTGCGTTATCCCCAAAGGTAGGCTGTGACTAAATTTGAAGACATTGGGTGCAATGGTTAATGAGCTATCGCATTAACAAGAGTTTCAAGAGTGGTAAATTTGTCGTTGTGACCTTGAAAATAAGGTCAAGGTCACCAAAAGTGACTGGTGTCTGCATAATCCCCTAAGTGAGGCTGTAACAAAATTTGAAGACATTGGGTGCAACGGTTTGTCGAGATATCGCGTTAACAAGGATCCGGACGTATGGACAGAATTTACAGGAGAGAAAAACGTGTCATTTTCACGCTTCGAAATTATTTAATTGTCTAAATGTATGTTTCTGATGCAAGCTATAGTATGTAAATTCTCTGTAATCTCTGTACCGTCCGTTAAAATAAATGTTTAATGTAATTTTTAATTTTATATCATATGTCCTCTACTATTCCTATCTCATATGATTTAAAATTAATAAAATAATTGAAAAAAAATTGGTTTCCCAAAACTTTACAGACATAAACGGGTGTTACAAACAACTATTCTTACGAGTTCATTCATAACTTCTGTTGTCAATTGCAGAGTTGCTGTGGCAACGCACTTGCAACTGCAAATTCAAGTGAAAAGAGCCTTGCAGGTTTATTGTCACACGCAATGCTGAGAGTGACGTAAGGCATAGCAGGTTTCAAAATGTATTGAAAATATGCAAATTTTTGGCAGTTTTACCTGAACAAAGGCAATTTAAGGTATATTTTTTCAATGGTTTCATAAGGCCTAGTTGGGAAAAACTTAGTTCTTTGAACATCTGTAGGAATTACTTAGATTAGTCAAGTAAAATAAAAATAAACGACAAAAACCATTTTATTTCTATTTCCGTGAGTGCTTTAGTCAAGGAGTCTGTACACAAAGTTTCAGCTTTCTAGGCCTTATGCTTCTGGAGAAGCAAATGAAAATAGGTTTTAAGGGCATGGCCCCTGTGACTCTTATAAGGGGCCACAGGGCCAAAAAAGCTATAAATAATAATCCCCACTACTTAAGGACTCTGTACACAAAGTTTGTGCTTCTGGAGAAGAAGTAGAAAATGAGCCAAGTTTTTAGACAGACGGACAGACGCCAGACACCATGCCATGCCATAAGCCCATCGGACGGACGCTGCCCAATACTAAACCCATTGCCTCTGGCTAAATGAGATAAGGAGATGGGCACTGATCTGACCGTATATTTGGCTTCCCAACAATTAGTATCTACACCAAAACATCACAGCTTTTTGCATTAAAGAAGTTGTAAATCCATATTATTTGTATTTCTTCTGGAGAAGAAGTTGAAAATGTGAAGAGTTAACAGCTATAGTTTTTTACCTAATGCACTAAAAGGGATAAATAAGTTTAATAATGCAAGTTGTTACCTGTAGGTGTCTCTGCCTGCTCAGACTGAGGCGATGGTTCAGGTGTGGATGGTGACTCGACCGAGATAGTGACGCTGGTTGATTGCTGGTGGCCCCCCTCCTCAGTAGTCACGCCCACAGCTGATCTACAAGTGAACAGCAATACTCACATTTCTTCTTGGGCTTTATGCAAGTCTCTTTCAAGTCAAATATATAGAGCCATTGGCTCTGTAGCTAATCATTTTAAATTTTGCATTAGGTTGTGGTCAAGGTGATTCTCCCCTTAAAGGGACCATTCGAGTGGGGTATTTTTGTGGAAACGAAATACGTTAGAACACCGATATACATATATAGATGGGGTTGCTAATGAAGCCAATCATGGAAGCTACGATCCTGGAATGCATTACTACAACAAAATGGTATTGTAACTGATAACTTTTATTATGAATAATTTGTATTATTGTTATTTTCAGAATTTTGTTAATCAATTAGCATAATACAGCACATTTGTTTTCTCACAAAGCTAAAGTTTCAAGATTGCGGATGAAAGCCGATCGATTGGTGCCTTTGAACATTTTAACGTTGTGGGCCACCAAACCAATAAATTATAATCTTTTTCATTCAAGGAGTCTGTACACAAAATTTCAGCTTTCTAGGCTTTATGTTTCAACAGAAGAAGTCGAAAATGCACAAAGTTAACGGAAAGGCGGACGGATGGAAGGAAAACTGAATGGAGGACAGAGAGGCAATGACTCACACTTTGGACAATGATAGAGAGCTGAGAGTAACTAGATTAGCGTTTGCGGGACACCTCAAAAGCAGATCAGCCCCGAAACTGGGGGTTCCCCTGTTCCGCCTTCTTCAGGCTTCAGCAAATTAGACATTTGTTCGTGACCTTGACCTTTAACAGTCAAGGTCACACAATCAATGAACACTTTTCATTGAGTATAACAATCATCTTTTGATTAAAAGTGTTCATAGTTAGAATAAAACATTTTCGCTAATCCATGCTTAAGTCGTGACCTTGCTGTGACCTTGACCTTCGACAGATTTTTTTGGCTCTTCCAAGGATAATTTTACCAAGTTAGAGCTTCATAGCACAAAAAGTTTTCAAGTTATCGCATTGACAAGGAATTTCTTTTAGTGATTTTATAGCTTGTGACCTTGACCTTTGACCATGAAAGTGAACGAGTCATAGTAACTCCCCAGAGGTGTAAACACTTATCGAGTTCATGAGTTCTGAAAAGCTTAATGGGATTAAGTTATACCCAAATTAGGTGCACATTGTAATAACACAAATCTCATGACGTTCAAGGTCACACAATCAAAGAAAACTTTTCATTGAGTATAACAATCATCTATTGATTAAAACTGTCCATAGTTAGAATAAAACATTTTTGTTAATCCATGCTTAAGTCCTGACCTTGCTGTGACCTTGACCTTTGACAGATTGTTGTGAAAACCTTCTCAAAATTTTTTACTCTTCCAAGGATAATATCTACCAAGATAGAGCTTCATAGCACAACAAGTTTGAAGTTATCGTGTTTACAAGGAATTTTTTAGTGATTTTATAGCTCGTGACCTTGACCTTTGACCTTGAAAGTGAACATGTCAAAATCGTTCCCCTGAGGTATAAGCAGTAAGTTATGAATAAAAGTTCTGGAAAGCTTAGTTGAAAAAAGTTATAGCCAGTAATATGAGAGCGGCGGCGGTGGAAACTGCACAAAAGCTGATAGCAGCCCCGTCCTTAGACGGGGCTGCTAATGACTCGCACTACATCTCTCACACTATGGACAATGATAGAGAGCTGAGAGGAATGACTCGCACTACATCTCTCACACTATGGACAATGATAGAGAGCTGAGAGGAATGACTCGCACTACATCTCTCACACTATGGACAATGATGGAGAGCTGAGAAGAAGACAGAAGCCATGACTCACACTACATCTCTCACACTATCAACAGTGATATCGCCAGGGGAGTCTGGTCTACTGTCATTCAGTGCGTGTGTGATGTCGTTGGTGTCATATCCAGCACTTTCTTCCATGTCCTCTTCTCTGCAAGTATATTTATACATATATACACACAACAATTAACAATCAGACAGAGTTTCTACTGTCTTGGGGAAAAAGTGTGAAACATAGTTAATAATTGCACTTTCTTATAATCATTTAAGTTAGAAACTGTCCTTCTGGAGAAGAAGTTGAAAGTTCACAAAATTTATGGAAGGCCAGACAGACGACTGACGGACACCGAACACCATGCCATGCCATTTGCTTATCGGGCCTTTTAAGACTGATTAAATATAAATAGAGCCATTGGCTCTGTAGCTCATCAGGCTTTACATTTGATTTTGCTTTAGGGTGTGGCCAATGTGATCACCCCCCACCCTTTGTAAGGGCTGTAGGGTCACAAAATCTACAATTATTAATCCTCACTAGTCAAGGAGCTTTCTGGGCCTATTGCTCCTGGAGAAGAAGATGAAAATAGGTTTTTAGGGCGTGGGCCCTGTGGCTATTATAAGGGACCACAGGTCCACCAAAGCTACAATTTTCAATCCTCACTAGTCAAGGAGTCTGTACACAAAGATTCAGCTTTCTAGGCCTTATGGTTCTGGAGAAGAAGACGAAAATAGGTTTTTAGGCTGGGGCCCCTTTTTACATTATCTTGTAAGTTCTTCACGACGACTATTTGACATCATGCGAAAAATGCAAGTCAATAGTAGTCGATAAACTAAGTGCTGCGGCATAAATATTTCGACAATTAATTTTTTTTAGACTAATGTGGTAAAACTTCATTGTAATTGTGTTGATTTTATTAATTCTATTTATTGACTTGTTATTTTCCAAAACCGAACCGTTTGAAATATGGAATTTTTTTTTGCGACATTGACCTCGCTGAAATACCGTTATCAGCTGTTATGCCATCATTTGGCGCGAAGCGACCCATGTGACTGTTGAAACAAATCGATACTCGATGTGATGTTTTTTACATTATTTTGGAATATTTGCAATTTTTATGAACAATATTTGACAAGGAATTGCATCACATGTGTTTATTCAATTTTTGAGGATTATGAGATTCTGAAAAACGTAAGTTAAAGATGCTGATAATTATACAAGTGTTTTTTCAAAAAACGATCGTTTGATGTTTACATTTGCCGACAAAGTCTTATTTTCTCTAACGAACAGAATGATATAACACTTGAGTATGTTAAAAGCACTTTGAAACGAACTTTGCCACATTCAACAAGATAGGTAAATTCAATGTTAGTAAAAAAAACACGCACCTGCACGTCGCTTTTCTTATTGAAAATACGTTCGATATTTTTAATTCGTCACCACGAGAAAGGCTATTGATTTGTGATTCGAAAAATATTAACGTTGTCAACATTTACGGAACTTCGTCATACACGTTTGTGGTTTGTATGTCAAAGGGTCAAATTTCAATGACGTGTCAATTAGTAATTCAAGTCCTGGCTCGATTTGCGGCCTGCAGCAGGGAGAAGTTTAAAGCCCACCCCCTAATTCTGAGAAATCTGAGAAAATCTAGAGGCTAATATTTACACCAGAAGCAGAATACTTAAACATCGATGTCATTTCATAAATACCTTTGTCTTGTTGTTATTTTTAATGACTATGTACATTGTGAATAAGATAAATATAAAATATTATATTGTTTTAAAATATCTGTGCATCGTTCACGTACTGTTAGATTTCAGCAGAAATTATTACATGGCTTCATGAACTTGCATCCACGATCATGATTTTAAATATCTGATTTTCAGCATATTGTCAAGAACTATCACATTAGAAGGCTTGTTATCCATTTTAAAGGTTTAATAAGACATATTTCCAAACTACTTTATCATATTTAATCGAATTTCAAACAAATCTTTGTCAAATATAAATTTTCGCGAAAGTACTTTGTTATACTGTACTTGGAATTTCGATTGTAATTTCTTCACGACAAATAACATTATTAATGTTCTTCTGCGCTGATTATTATCATTTTGAAAGTTTTTCTTCATATTTGATTTTAATATTTCCATTAACTGCATGTTTTTTTGGAAAATGTAAAATATAGAAAATGTTTAAAAAATATTTGAATACATAGGCATTAAATATTGTATCGATAATAAGTTAATTGTCATGAAACTTTCACAACCACGTTTCAGTTTTGTACATCGTTTTGTTATCGACTTGCTGATTCGTTGACCTACTTTTTTGAGCCAATGAAAAGGCTTGGTACAAATATCTCTCTACCGGTAAACACATGCAGCAATAACAAAATTAAAGCTTTCGACTGAATTCACGTTAGTTTTTTTTTATGAGAATAATTTGTTGTCTGATTAAAACAAACAACAAACAATGCAAGTGAACACTTGCAATTTGTTTTATCATTCTTTTTACATCTGGAAAAAAGTGTCATTTGATAAGAAGACCAGAAAGACAGTCAAAAGTATCAATGTCAATTTTCAATGCAACTCGCATCAATGTAATTTTCTTCTTAGTTGGGGTTTCTCGCAATTCAAAACCCAGCCCCCTATTTTCAAGATATTTGTTTGCTGGGCCCCCTGGACTTATACCCGCGAGGATATGGTATAGATTTTACAAGACTCTAAATAAAGACAATCTTTAGATTGTTATAAAAATCGTTTCAGACATGCTGAATCTTTCATTCAAAGTCGCGAATATGTATCACTATTCGACTACCGTATATGACCGGGTATAAGCCGAGATTTTGACACCAGAAATCAGGGGGTCAGAGAGGGGGGTCGGTCTATACCTGAGTTATATGATGCAGATGAAAAAAATCAAGAGACAAAGCACGAGTATCGTCAGCCCAGCGAGTTAGCGAGTTGATGTTAACACAGGAAGCAACATGCACAATCATCGAGGTCGTTTCTATATTGAAGTTGTAAAATAAAAATACTTTTGTTGTGTTGTTGTTTTTAATGAAAATATACAAAGAGAAGAGAATTATATATATTAATATGAAATATTCAAGCAACCTTCACGTACTGTTAGATTTCGGCAGATAGATGTGGCTTCACTCGCATCCACGATCGGCAATTGAAACCCAGGTTTTCAAATATTATCAAGAGTTATCACTTCAAAAGGCTTGTTGTCCATTTTAAAGTATTATTAAGACATATTTCCAAACTTATCAATCATATCTGATCGAAATTCAATCAAATCTTTGTCAAAGATACACTCGTGAAAGCACGATGTTTTACAATACTTTGAATTTCAATCGTAATTTCATGAATAATATTCCTTTTATAATTTTTTGCTCATGGTTATATTTCTGATCGTTATTCTTCGACTTTTATATACACAAATATTTCAATTAACTACATGTTAATTTTGAAAAAATAAAATATAGAAACTTTTAAGAAAATCTGATATATTTACACATTTAATATTGTATCGACAAAATGTTGTCATTAAATTATTACGACCACGTTTTATGTTTCGTAGATCTTTTTTAAACCGATGAAACCGAAAATTTAGCCAATGAAAAGGCTTGTAACAAATATCTCATTTCCAGCAAACACTTCATGCACCAAAGGTTGTTGACTGTCGTTCGTTAACAATTTGCCGAGAATAATATGTTATATGATTAAAACAAACACCAAACACCGTAAGTGAACACTTATAATTTCTTTTATAGTTTTTTAATATAATATACGTCTTAAAATTAACATGTCATTTGATGATTCATGAGCTTTTAGTTTCAATGCAACGGCCATCATATCGACTTACTGTCAGCAAAATAGAGCTGCGAAGAGGGGGGGTTGGTCTATACATGAGATACTAGGGTTTGACTGGAATTTGGGGGGTTGAGAAAGGGGGTCGGTTTATATGGGGGGTCGGCTTATACCCGGTCATATACGGTATGTGCCCTGCTAGGTATTTTTGTTAGGAACACGAATTACGTTCGGGATTCGCGAAATAGATACACTAATTACTGTAAAAACGCATGCACCTCGCTACAGAAAATAGTATAGCAAGCACCCTTGGAGGAAATACAGCCACAGTGCTTTGTAGAGCATCCAAAGCATTCAGCAACAAGAGGGTTAAGGTACCCGGTACATTTCCATGCAAACCCTAAAAACATCTGAAGAAGTTTAAAATATCAAAAGGCACCTCTTCCCATGCTGACAAATCCCCATACAAAGTACTATTGAGCTAGATAGATCTAACAGTTTTTCAGTAGTGCTCATAAAATTGAATTCTAAGTTATGTTTCTATGGAAACCAACAATAAGTAAAAAAAATATTTTTTAATATACAACATTCATAACTTGTAGACATTATGGAATGGTAAAATTTGAATTTTTAACAAATTAGGATTAAGCGTGTTGTGTCCAGAACTTTTAAGTTGTTAAGAAGCGCTTTTACCACCTGAACTACCAAGATTTCAAGTCAGCAGATGTTCATTTTGTTGTGTCATGGTATCTGATAAGTTGTGAGAATTGTTACTATATATACATATATATATCAAATTTGATTATAAATTGTCTTACGTGAATAACACGCTCTTAAGCAGGCAGCTGGCAATAAATGGCTGCATTTGTGCAATATACTTTCAGTATTTATATATTTCAATATCTTTACCGAATTTGTTGTCCTTTCCTTTGCTTTATATGACCGATTTTAACCACTCCCTCTTGTTCAGTGTTGCATCCAGGTTTTGACAAATAAGGGGGAGGTCCCCCCTTGCTTTTATAAAAGTTGGGGAGTGACCTGAAATTGTGTGCTAGTGCTAATAAAGAGAACCAACATATATAAAAGAAATAATAAAGCTTATCTTACCTTACAGTAAAATAATCGTTATTGATTGGCTGACGTTCGACTCGTTTTACCTTATGTACCCCGGGACACACACCTCTCTCATGGTGTACAAATTTCATGTAGCCATAGAATTAGAATCAAATAGTTCTTAAGCATGTTTAGGCTAGTAGTTTTACATAACTCGATTCATAATATTTCAGTCGGGTTGGATGAAGCCAATTATAATCCTTCTTCCATTTTATCTTGAAATAATGGTTCATATTTATTTTAAGTGAAATCATCGGAATAGTCGGCTTTCGATTGTTCATCAGTTCATCATAGCTTGAAGCAGGAGTTTCAGAAATTAGAAGTGTTGGATAAGGACAGAAAACTGTTATTCGTTTTGTCTTAGGCACTTTCACTCACGAACTGGGCTTTAAATTCTAGCGATTTAGCAGGAGAAACAGGCCATTGCCCTGTACCTATTTGGGCGGAAACATCTATCTGCGCATGTCATTCATTGGGAAGTGCTATCACTATAATCATTACCTGGGATACATATGTTTCATTCACCAAGAAGGAATCCAACGAGATTTGCCACTTGCATTGGTAAACAGGAAGCGACTTTTACAATTGATTATGTAAACAAGTTATTTTTATTGATTAAAGTATGTTATGTGTTGGAAAGAAAGTAATCCAGGTAAGTTGCGCAGTAAATGAATTTTGCGGGATTACTCCCCACATTAATATTAAAATTGTGGGATTGATACATGAAATAGCGCAATTCAAGCAGTCGAGCGGCCTGGATGCAACACTGTTGTTCGGTTGAAACTGTAAACATTTATAACCTTTACATCAAGACACTGAAGGTAACTGTCCTTACTGGTGAGTATTGGTGAGCTCTATTGTGGTGTCTGGTCTCATGCCATCCTTGAGTTCGAGCATACACACTGGCTGGGTGAGGTAGCGTGGGCACAGCGTCACCCGTGAGAACTCTGACGGTGAGTGAAGGTAGAAGCCTTGGCCTTCCCTTGTGAACACAAATGAAGAGATACCGCTGCAAAAAATAAAAAAATAAAAAAATAAAAAATACATATGGACAGCACAATTAGTAAAGTATCTAATCATTTTGATGATTTTATATATTTTGTGATTACATTCAAATTCAAGCAATTAATGATCAGTCTTCTTTGAGAATAACAGTTATGAAATTAAAACAGTTAGGCAGGAAAAAGCATTGTCTCAAAAAACATGCCAAACTGTTGACCTTGCTGTGATCTTGCATTGACCCTTGATGAATTTTAGGGAAACCCTTATCAAATAAAAAATTCTACATATTGTTGCATCTCAAATAAGACCTTGATTACACAAAAATATTTTCAAGTTATGATCCTTACAAGGATTTTTAAAACTCATTAATGCAAGAGTCGTTAATTAGCAGCTTCTTACAGCAAAAGCATCATATAAAAACACACCTTGCACGGTGAGAGCTGTATATATGCATAATTTCTATTTTCATGACAATAAAGTTTTTTTTTAACATGATTTGGCCATGATCAACAACAGATTGATACAGTTAAGCAATAAATAAACATCCCCGGTAACTAGAAGTTTTTTATTTTTATTTTTTCCCGAATATTCAAACAATTTTTACCTTAATCGTAATCTATACCTTTACTATTTATAATCTGAAATTTACAACATAACATTGATAGAAAGAGAGATATTTGTTATGCAAGTTTAGGCCATCCTCGTTTGAACGCTGCTCTCTCTACTGCACACGACCTGTGTGTTCTATATATAGCACATTCCTAGGCACTGATCGGCAGTAATTGGATATATAACGTAGAGATGTTTTTAGTTTGTATTAGTTAAGTAGCATTTAAGTTAATATATTCAATACCAATATTAATTGATATTGCTTTTAATTTTGTGATCTTTTAAATTGGAGTAATTTACAATCAAATATTAAGTATTACAACTGGAACACCATATGAGCATTCCGGTTAAGCTAGCAGTGAATTAGTATTCAAACATTACCTTGCAGTTATAATACGACAAATATAAAAGTTACTTGAATATCAATAGGGTAATTCTTAAATGTTCATGTAATAAAGTATTTAACTTATATTTAGGTAGTTGTTATTCATGAACAGCTCTGAAAGAAACATATTCCAAGAATGTAAATCAACAAATTGTAAGAGGTGAGGAATTCAAATTTAGATGATTCTGTGCGAGGTTGTTGGAACAAATCTGCATATCTTGAGAGTGATAGTTATACATTGTTGGAGAAGAAAGTAAAACCTATCTAGGAGATATGCCTTGGACAAAAGACTTGGTCATGGACTTTAGTCATGTTTCCATGGAAACCGCAAAAGATAAACATCATTTGTTGGTCTAACCGTCAAAAGGCACATCTCGAGGTCATGGTTGATGAGTGTATGAAGTTTGGTGAAGCTGGCATGTATACTTCAGGACAAAGTTTTGTGAAGGATGGATGGATGGACAGACGATGGACAGAATGAATGCTTTATACACCCGCTTACGCTGTAAGGCAGGGGTATAATAATGGTTTGGTCTTTTGTAAACAAATGTGGCGGGAAGTTAAGCAACCAAGTGAGTGATTGACCACAGATGTGACAGATGTTACGATGAATTGTGAAGCATATTTCTGATTTATGTTGCTGATTTACTCAAGTCACTCATGAAATAAAGTTGTTATTTTATCTTAATTAGAGAAAATGAATAACGAAAGATCGATACTTTACACAATTATTTTTTGTCATTGACAATTTCTTTCTTGATTTGTAAGCTGTATGACTGAAATGGAATATATGTATATATAATTGACAATTTTACGACTGTGGTCGATTTATTGGAACATGAAAATGAACAATTGTTACATAGTTGAAATGTTTGAGGTGATTTGAACTTTTTCACCTCAGACTAATGTGCGTTGTAAAATTATCAGAAATGTCGAATTGATAGAGAAATTATAGGGTAATTAAGGTTTAGAAAATTGTAGGATTGTCTTGCTGCTTGAGGCAGGAAAATATGTACATTAGCTGTGGAATGTGATGAAACATACTGGATTTATTTATACATATATCCAATCTAAATAAGTTTAGATCAACAGGTTTTATATTTGGTCATACTGTTGATCTAAGATTGGCCCGTAAGGCGGGTCATCCCGCTGACCTCTGAAATCAGCCGCTTGGCCAATCAGAAAAGTTGCCCTAGTTCGCTGGAAGTTTAAAAAACTCAGCATCACATCTTTTGAAATGGATGATGTTTGGAGCTCTGTCATTCGGAGCGGAGAAGAGCGACCATTTCGATGAACATTAGATTATATTTTTTCATTTTAAAATTATTAGCGTATTTGCTAGTTGTCAATGACAAATGATGATTGCACATCGCACAGATACTAACGTGGCGAATAATAATCCCAAAGTTAGAGCATGATAAATGTCAATATTTACGAAAATCCTCATGCAAGGGAAGGTAACTCCTTTTTTTTATCAAACTCGTTTGTACTAATTTCTTTCGTGTCCATCCAAATAATTTTAAAATAGTGATTTTTTGTCAATCATAAATCTAAAAATGTTTCATACAACCAAAATAATGCCAACCTAATGATATTTTTATAATCAGTATCAAAAACAAGATCTATTTTTCACAATGCACACAGGCCATAAGCTATCATATGTCTCTTCCGTTCACACATTGAATGAGCGACTATGAACTGTTTGTGATGTCGAATTTGATTGATCAAATCGCGAATCCGTTATTTGCATATGAAAGGTCACCGGGGCGACCTCTCACATTGGTCAATCTTAGATCAACAGTATGACCAAATATAAAACCTGTTGATCTAAATTTATTTAGATTGACATAATTATTATATCGAGTCAAATTTTGTCAATAATTCAAAATAATTAAATTTAAAGGAATCATAGTAATAGGAACAATTACACATATTGTTAGTGAATATTAGTAAACTTACCTCTAGGACGAAACTTAGCCCCTCTCTTCGTTCCCCTGAATGTGCCTGCAGAAGTCTAGATAAAAAATAATGTGAAAAAACCTAAGTCATATTTACCATTAGCGGTATGCAGCTCCACTCTTCTTCCCTTGAGTTATCTCCCCTGACTGTACCATGTGGTATTCATATTCTCGAACTGCAGACTCTCGAACCAACATCACCTAGAACACATGTTGGGAGGAATTAGTAACAAACCCCTGGGCGGGATACATCATTCGTCCCAGAGGTTAGTTTCCTAATAATTACTTACAATATATGTAATTGTTCCTAATTATTGACATAAACTAACCTCTTTGACGAAACTTAGTCCCGAATTACACATAGAAGGAGGAGGAATCCAGGAGATGTTCACTTTACTTTACCATGCCAATCAATTTTTAACCTTTCTTTACATAAATAGAAGTAGTTTGGTTTAACTCAATTCTTATAAGGATAATAACAAATAACAACCAAACGAATGGCCTCATGCTAAAACACCCTTGTTTATTGTCAATTTCACCTCTTCATTCATTGCTAAAACTCTACTTAACTCCAAATTTCGACTTCCGGTCGATGACGTCACTTCCTGTCTAAATTACCCTAATGTCATTTTAGGATTTAGGTCAAAAACATGTGATAGAGTTTAGTGGATAAACCAGTCCACAACAAGTGGCAAACACACACCAAATTCTGGCCAACTATCACAATAACTCCAGTCACAGTCAGGTCTCACCTTCTAAGGAGTAAGAAGAGTTCTGAAGAGGCTAGTCGTCGCAATGACATGTTATATATCAAAATAACGACAATTCTTTTCTCTTTTCAATGATATGTAAATTTTTTTGGGCCATGCCAATTAGTTATTAAGATATCAAGTCTCAAAGTTGCTCTATCAAACGGGCCACTTATTTACGGATATAAACAAGTACAAGTATAACATTGCACTGAATAGTTTTTGTGATATTTAGTGCGATATAATGGTGCATAACTGAAAATCATATTTTTTTCACTGCTTGTAGTTTCATTATTTCTTAAAGCGAATGTAAATGTCATACATTAAAATGACGACAATTCAATGCCGTTTTCAACAATGTATTTTTCTTGAAATAAAGTGTTTTCATGAGTTTTGTTCATTGTGTTATACAGAATGTTGTGAAACTTCATACACCGTTTGATCCACCATTTAGACCACTTTTCATAAAAAGAGCGGCGTTTCAGCGAGGCACGGAAAATAATTACGAGCCTCAAACTGAGAAAAGTCTTGGTGCAGAAAAATCCAGGAATTGCCTAGAGAGCTTGCTATCAATTTTAATATTATTTGGAAAGTTAGTTTCCTCGATCCAGGATTCGCCTAGAGTGTTTACGGGCAATATTATCGCCGACCCAGAATATTCCGCAGTTAGCATCGTAAGGGTTAAGTAGAAATTGCAGGATGACAAAAAGATCCAATTTTGGAAACACTGAAGACGTGGTGATCTGAAACAACATGATCATTTTATGCAGAGATATATCTGATCCCACTGAAAACCCTTGAATGTCACAAACTGATGCTACAGCCGATCTCTAACCTTCTATTGTTCTTTGCTTCAACTTCCTCACATTCCTTAAGTACAACAGAAAGTCGGCAATCATAGGAATAGAAATTTAAATACTCTGTTCCACATCTCCAGTTAGAGAAAATTCGCCACTCTGCGTCGTAAAGTCTAGACGTTGAGGGTCTGATAGAGTTAACAATAGAGTCCGAAGATTCTCCCCCCTGAAAGCCTAGGCTGTGACTTGAGGGATTGCGCGATAATCGCCACACTTGAAGTTTGAGTGTTCTCAGATACCCATGATTCCTCAGTGAATGTGGTTGGAATATCAGTTTGTGCCAGCAGGGCAGGCTGAGAGGATAATCCGTCGGTAGGCCTCGTGGGCCAGGCAGGCGCTACACGATACACCAGTCAATCTTGAGACGCAATCTTTGCCAGAACATCTGGTATGATCTTGATCGGAGGGAATGCCAAGGCTATCATGCCGTTCCAAGAGTTTGACAGAGCATCCACTTCCCATGCGCGAGGGTCTGGAATCGGACTGATGTATATGGAAAGCTGATGATTCCGGCTTGTTGCAAATAAGTCGATGCTCGGAGTTTCCCATCTGTCCAGAATCAACTGGAAGGCCTCCCTGTTCAAGGTCCACACCGTTCTGATTCTTGCTCGAAAGAGTGTCGGCGCGCACATTTAGCCTTCCGGGAATGTGTCTTGCTCTGAGGAAGGTAAAGGTGAGGAGGTTTGGATAGAGGTGAGGAATCCCAACAGAGACATCCACTCCCAACAGGGACATCCACTTCCTTAGAGTTGCCACTTGTACCGCGAGAAAGGAGAGAATGAGGGATAGTGTAGTCATCCAAGGATCCTGAATGGGAAAAATATATCCTTTCCCTGCATTTAAGCACAGCTCCGAGAAACTTGACCCTGGGTGTAGGTGTCAACTCGGGACTTGTCTGGCTGGAGATCCAACTGAGGTGAGTAAATACATGAATAGCAAACTAGATCTGTCTGTTTAGCATTGCTGTCGAGAGATGCCTTGCGAGGAAGTCGTCCAAATACCCCTTTGAGATGAAGAAAATGCAGTAGCGGTTTCATTATTAGCGTGAACAACCACGGGGCAATAGAAATGCTGAAGGGTAGAACTCGAAATTGGAATCTTCTCCCGTTGACTGCAAATCTTAAAAACTTGAATTGAGGGTGAATGGGGATGTGGAGTTAAGCGTCCTTTAGATCCATACTCAACTTGCTGTTTAATTGTACCAACTTCCTTACGTTCTTTAAAGACTCCATACTGAACTTGGGAGGTGGAGAGAGGAAGTTCTTGTTGAGAATCTTGAGATCTATAATCATGCGCATCTCGTCCGTATCCAAGATGTATCTTCTTCCCTGTGAGTGGATCGTTAGGGGCGGGCGTGTCTAGAACTAGAGTTGGTAACCGTCGGTAATCACATATCTTATCCAGGCATCCTGGGTGATTTGGTTCAAATTTCTGGAGAATCGTTGCAGCCGGGGAGGGTACGACTGGCATATCAAAGTCAAAATTCAAGAGATAATCTGTGGGTTTTTCAGGTTCGAAAGGATTGGGAGATAGAGGAACGTTGGGGGTAGAGTCAACGATGATAGGAGGAAGGTTTGGATCCACAACATCTGTGGCCACAAAAATTTGATCATGGAGGATGCTGTTGAAAGTCCCTAGGGGGCTGACTCTGAGACGATGAAGGGGGAGATCGATTGCAGGGTTTGGCGGCTAGATCAACCTCTGAACAGTGGAGGCTGGGTCAGGGTGTAGAAGAGACGTAACCTCTCTTGCCTCGAGGGTTGCCAAGTTGATTCTTAGTTTGAACCGAGGGACGAGGCCAGTTGTTGGTTCTTGCCTGAACATCTTGGGAAGCTATGGCTTGAGCGCATTGACCATTAAACATAGATTCAGAGTTGAGTGGTTGTGGAAATAAATCCTCCTTGGAATCTGCCGGCAAGTTCTTAACAGAGCCGAGAAGATGTGACCTTTCAAGAGCTGTAATCCGGGCAACCGAAGATAACTGGGCTTAAACGGCGTCCCCCACGGCTTGATATATCACATCAAGAAAAGAGTGAGCCAGTGCAACCTCCTCTGCGCTCATGACTGTAAGTGTAGAACGTTTGATCCCGTTGTAGTCCTGGAAGGTAGGGGGAAGAAGTTGCCTAACTCCTGGCCTAACTTCTGAGACAAACCAATTGAAATATGATAAGATATCCGAGGAGTTACAGGCTGCTAAATCCATCTCCTAGATATCCTTACGGGAAATAGATAGCTTATCACTTAGGAATCTCTGATTCTGACGGGACTCCAAACGGGCAAAATCCTTATCAAGGTCGGGGCGGAAGCCGGTAAGACTCGATCATGGATGAGATAGGATTGTTGACGGGCAATTTCGGATGTGAAGCCGCATCCTTAGCCTTGGCAATGTTGGTGTTGACAACCTCCAACCTGGTCTTGACAACCATAGAGGCAAAGATCCCTCATGGGAGTGAAGCTCAACATCAACGGGTTGTTTATCCTTCGTACTAGAATCCGTAATGACCGGGATGAACGGCGGATGGTGACGTCGATGAAATCAAGTGCCCCATCTTGAGTTGTCAACTGTGTCCTCAATCGACCCGTGACCTAGACCGTGGAGGAGCCAGTGCCGTCCGTGCGCTGCCGTGTCGATAGCAAGCCTGGGCGTGCCGGCAATGTTAACAGTATCCTGGACCAGGCCAGTCAGCGTAGCGATCGAGCCGTCAACGGACTTACCGTCTCTCACATGTGACCTGGCCTGAACCGTCCCTGGCAGAAGAGCCTCCAAACTCGTTTAGGGAAACCTCTACTTGGCCACCATGGCCGTCAGAAAACAGGCACGAGTTCGGTTTGGTTTAAACATATTTTATTCACAAAGAATAGGATTGGGAACAAGTTGTCCAACTTAGAACACCCTCTCCTTGGTATTTACAATATTGAACATACATATCTTTAGACAGTAAAGGTACAAAAATAGAGCCATTGGCTCTGTAGCTCATCAGGCTTCATCATCAATTATGCTGTAGAGTGTGGCCAATGACACCCCCTTTGTAGAGGCCACTGGAGCACCAATCATAAAATTAAGTATATATAGGCGACAAGTTTCAGTTTTCTAGGCCTTATACTTCAGGAGAAGAAGACGAAAATAGATTTGAAGGACGTTCCTGTTGCCTTTATTAGGGATCACAGGGCCACCAAAGCTACAATTTATAATCCTCACTAGCCAAGGAGTCTGTACAAAAAGTTTCAGCTTTCTAGGCCTCATGGTTCTGGAGAAGAAGATGAAAATAAGTTTTTAGGGCGTGGCCCCTGTGGTCCTTATTAGGGGTCACAGGGCCACCAAAGCTACAATTTATAATCCTCACTCTTCAAAGAGGTTATACACAAAGTTTCAGCTTTCTAGGCCTTATGGTTCTGGAGAAGAAGATGAAAATAGGCATTTAGGGCGTGGCCCCTGTGGCCCTTATTAGGGGTCACAGGGCTACCAAAGCTACAATTTATAATCCTCACTAGCCAAGGAGTCTGTACACAAGGTTTCAGCTTTCTAGGCCTTATGCTTCTGGAGAAGAAGATGAAAATAGGTTTTTAGGGCGTGGCCCCTGTGGTCCTTATTAGAGGTCACAGGGCCACCAAAGCTACAATTTATAATCCTCACTAGCCAAGGAGTCTGTACACAAGGTTTCAGCTTTCTAGGCCTTATGGTTCTGGAGAAGAATATAATATGGGTTTTTAGGGTGTGGCCCCTGTGGCCCTTATTAGGGGTCACAGGGCTACCAAAGCTACAATTAACAAGCAAAAAAGTGAGCGTGGCTCACTAATACCCCCGACCGTGCATCCCTGACTAACTGAATTACTTTTTACTTCAATGTAGTCATCTCTTGCACAGCATTTGACCCCCAAAGAGGAATTGAGAAAAATGACTAATCCAAAAAATGGAACTTCGTAAAAAAAAAACACACACAAAAAACCCTTATCAATTTTAGTTTTGATTTGGCACTGCACCGCTCCTAGTAGGGAAGAAGACACATGCAAAATGTGAAGAGAATCAGATGAAAAGTTTTTCCTGTAATAGGTTGGACAAATCTGATATTGGAAAATGACTAATTTGTAAAAAATTCAAATATAAACGAAATTTGCTGTTACTTCGCACTGCACCCCTCCTAGTAGGGTAGAAGACGTGTGCAAAATTTGAAATTAATCGGATAAATAGTTGTCCAGTAATAGGTCGGACAAATCTGATATTGGAAAATGACTAAGTTCAAAACATGGAAATTTGTAAAAAATTAATAAAAAATTCAAATGTTAACGAAATTTGTTGTAATTTGGCACTGCACCCCTCCTAGTAGGGTAGAAGACATGTGCAAAATTTGAAATTAATCGGACAAATGGTTTTCCCGTAATAGGTCGGACAAAAAATGTCCTCGGACGGACACACACACACACAGACGGAATCGTTGGTATTACTAGATACCCCGGACCGTTGGTCGGGGGTATAATAATCCTCACTACCCAAGGAGTCTGTACACAAGGTTTCAGCTTTCTAGGCCTTATGGTTCTGGAGAAGAAGATAAAAATAGGTTTTTAGGGTGTGGCCCCTGTGGCCCTTATTAGAGGTCACAGGGCCACCAAAGCTACAATTTATAATCCTCACTAGCTAAGGAGTCTGTACACAAAGTTTCAGCTTTCTAGGCCTTATGGTTCTGGAGAAGAAGTCGAAATTCCACAAAGTTTACGGACGGATGGACGGACGGACGCCGGACACCATGCCATGCCATAAGCCCATCGGGCCTTACAGGCCAGATGAGCTAAAAAGGGGTACAAAAGAAAGACAATAACAAGAAGAGAACTGTATACACTTATACCCGTATTACTCAAATCGTTTGGTATCATGAATGAATGATTGAACTGATTTAAATACATGTACATTTTGAGAAAATGAAAGGTCTGTACTTCCCTCTAACAAAAGTTTAAGATCGATGAAAATATTTAAGTTACATGTGCGCTTCAGTGTTAACATGAAATTGTCTCTCTGGTTTTGATATAATGGACATTCAAAAAAATGATAAGAGCTCTCGATATTACTACATGTGCACTTGGGGTCAGTATTCATTCCAATTTTGAACAAACAAAAAAGTGAGCGTGGCTCACTAATACCCCCGACCGTTCATCCCTGACTAACTGAATTATTTTTTACTTTCAATATACTCATTTCTTGCACAGCATTTGACCCCCAAAGAGGAATTGAGAAAAATGACTAATCCAAAAAATGGAACTTCGTAAAAAAAAAACACACACAAAAAACCCTTATCAATTTTAGTTTTGATTTGGCACTGCACCGCTCCTAGTAGGGAAGAAGACACACGCAAAATGTGAAGAGAATCAGATGAAAAGTTTTTCCCGTAATACATTGGACAAATGTGATATTGGAAAATGACTATGTTGAAAATATGGAAATTTGTAAAATAAATTGAAATATCAATGAAATTTGTTGCAATTTCGCACCGCACCCCCCCTAGTAGGGTAGAAGACGTGCAAAATTTGAGATAAATTGGATGAATAGTTTTCCCGCAATAGGTCGGACAAATCTGATATTGGAAAATGACTAAGTTCAAAACATGGAAATTTGTAAAAATTTCAAATATTAAAGAAATTTGTTGTAACTTCGTAGTGCACCCCTCCTAGTAGGGTAGAAGACATGTGCAAAATTTGAAATAAATTGGATGAATAATTTTCCCGTAATAGGTCGGACAAATCTGATATTGGAAAATGACTAAGTTCAAAACATGGAAATTTGTAAAAAAATTCAAATGTTAACGAAATTTGCTGTAACTTCACAGTGCACACCTTCTAGTAGGGTAGAAGACATGTGTGAAATTTGAAATTAATCGGATAAATAGTTTTCCCGAAATAGCTCGGACAAAAAATGTCCTCGGACGGACGGACGGAAGGACGGACGGACACACACACACACGGACGGAATCGTTGGTATTACTAGATACCCCGGACCGTTGGTCGGGGGTATAATAAATCCAAATTTAACGAACTTACAGAATACCGTAATTTGGTATGCAAAATATTTAGTTTTCTTTTACCACAAGAGAAATATTTAGGTGCACAGGTAGTACTATTAGTTATACTTTCTTTAAAATTCGAGATAGTTTTTGAAGTACCAATATTCTCTGGTAAGTTATTCCATGCAGTTATTGTTGAAGGTACATACGATTTCTGTGAATGCTTAAGCCTCGAGAATGGTATGCAAATATTTTGAGAGTTTCTCAAATTGTAATTTGTCTTTGAAGAAAAGTTCTGTGGTAGTAGATCAGCAAGAGTTCGGTATACACTGCTTTTTGACCGTATAAGCCGCCATAATAGCCGTATCCTTGGGGTCGGCGCCCCGCTTAATCAACTTGGACTTATGCCACAACGATCATCAGAACTGGCAGAACTCTTCAGTGAAGAGTTGACCTTAGTTGAGCTACAGGTACATGAGCTAGATGAGGAGATCGATTTCTTTAAGCTTGGGATCTTTTCATCATTTTTCTTTTCCATTTTGTTAAAGCTAGTTTGGAGAGTAGAAAACATCTCTTGTTTAAAGGTCGAAAGAAAGGAAGTGATATCATAAGGTTGAGCTGATTGATTAGCAATATTGCCCGATGGAGGGATCTGATAGGAGTTATCATCCAAGGAGGGTGAGGGAGAATGGGGTGTAAGAGACAACTGACGGGATTTCTTAGCACGCATTTCCGAAAGTTTATTCAACATCATGTTAAACATCATCGTCAAGATCGCGACACAACAAACATCTGGCATCAGGGAAACAGATAGGCTGTTTATCACATAGAAAACAGAGAGAATGGGGAACTTTATCGGCTTTTACGGCTGAATACCATAGCAGGATATCAGGGGATAGGTTGTAGCATAACGTGGAGACATACGCTGATGACTAGCAGGATGCTCAGTGGAAGTGCAGAAGAGAATATTGATACCACATGGTTCAGTCAGGGGAGATAACTCCAGGGAAGGAGAGTGGAGCTGCATACCACTAATGGTAAATATGACTTAGATTTTTTCACTTTATTTTTTATCTAGACTTCTGCAGGCACGTTCAGAAGAACAAAGAGAGGGGCAAAGTTTCGTCCCAGAGTTTAGTTTATGCCAATAATTGTTAATATTTAAGAATATTTTTATTTCGCATGGCAGGTAAAGGGAAAATGGGGATATTTGACATAAAACCGTGCATATGTGGATTGATCCAATCGACGGTTTCACTTACGCCAATTTCTTGTCTGAAAATTAAGCTCGCGACAAGAAGAAATTCCAACACAGTCCGTTTCGCCCAGATGCGCTCAGATCCAAGGCGAGCTCCACATGGGGAGGGGGTAGTACATATGTGCGTAAATATTTTATATATGTCTTGGTTATGCTGAATTCCTTTTATTACGTTTGAGGACGGGAAATATACTTGTAATAAAGCTGTTAGATTTTTTTTTTAGATATCTGACCATAGATATTGACAGATTCTATCAATGATTTCGACGTTTTATGAATATTCATGAGATGGGCTCTTGCCATTGAAATGTAGACATGTCAAAAATTTTCTTATGATGGGCAAATAATTTTCTAAAGTACACACTCCGTCCCCGATTCTATATAATTAAGAATATAGGAAATTGTCTTCTGGCTAAATGACATTTGTTTTAATTTTTTCATATGCATTTATTAATATATTGACGTGAAATTGTTTTTTATTTAAATTATCAATTTAATCATACTGAATCCTTTTGTAATTAAATGAACATACTCAGGTACATGTCAGAGTAAATAGAAATGATGATATACTGTATTTCAAAAATATTCAAAATAGTATAATTAGCAAATCAAGTTCTGCTTTGGGCTTGAGGTTTCTAGGTTTTTAGGTTTCATGGATGTATGCTTTGTGTAGACATCTGAATATTTTATTAGTCAGTTAAGTTGCAAGTATTTCAAAAAATGTAGTTTCTGTTTATCAATAATTATTATCAATTTCAATTTGTAGCGGTAATTTTCCTTAAAATTATAAGAATTTGTTCATCATGTCAAATAAAAGTTGACTTTTGGTTAATTCAGCATGTTATCACAAAAACAATGTTCAAAAGAACAAGTATTTGTCACAAAGTGACAAGATCCCCCGCCGCAAATTGATGTTAACAACAAGAAGCGGGACGGACGTACAGAGCGGAATACTGAAGACTCAAGGTTAATGGGTTCATGAGATATGGCACTAACAACATTTTCAAAACTGGTCAAAGTCTCGCCTTGACCTTGAAAATGAGGTCAAGGTCACCGAAAACTTTTCAGGTCTGTGTATTCCCCAGATGAAGACTGGTACCAAGTTTGAAGATTCTAGGTTGAGCGGTTCATGAGATATGGCGCTAACAACATTAACAAAACTGGTCAAAGTCTCGCTGTGACCTTGAAAATGAGGTCAAGGTGACCGAAAACTTTTCAGGTCTGCGTATTCCCCAGATGAAGACTGGTACCAAGTTTGAAGACTCTAGGTTGAGCAGTTCATTAGATATCGCGCTAACAACATTTTCAAAACTGGTCAAGGTCTCGCTGTGACCTTGATAATGAGGTCAAAGTCACCGAAAACTTTTCAGGTCTGCCTATTCCCCAGATAAAGACTTTTACAAAGTTTGAAGACTCTAGGTTGAGCGGTTTGTTAGATATCGCGCTAACAACATTTTCAAAACTGGTCAAAGTATCGCTGTGACCTTGAAAATGAAGTCAAGGTCACCGAAAACTTTTCAGGTCTGCGTATTCCCCAGATGAAGACTGGTACCAAGTTTGAAGGTTCTAGGTTGAGCGGTTCATTAGATATCGCGCTAACAACATTTTCAAAACTGGTCAAAGTCTCGCTGTGACCTTGAAAATGAATTCAAGGTCACCGAAAACTTTTCAGGTCTGCGTATTCCCCAGATGAAGACTGGTACCAAGTTTGAACATTCTAGGTTGAGCGGTTCATTAGATATCGCGCTAACAAGAAGTGGGACGGACGTACGTACGTACGTACGGACGTACGGAGCTGAATACTATATCCCCCGCTTCGCGCTAAACGCGCGGCGGGGGATAAAAATAAATTGAACAGCTAAGTATTTAAATTAGGAATGTGTGTTCTTTGGCAAGAAATATCAGGCTAATTAATTGATTTATAGAATTTCTCAAATGAATTAAACTTTAAATACGGTATTTCGGTAGGGCTTGAAATAAACAACTGCTGATTTGATATTGCAAGTCATTTAGCTTGTGATATACTTCAAGATTTGCAGCAGGAGAATCCAACATTTTACATATTACACAAACACTAAGGACAAAATATTTGAAATATAATCTTTTGGATAGATTGTTAAAGTTAACATTCTGATTCTGATAGAACTACCGGATGAAGTGGGCGTATGAAGTGGGCGTCATTTATTTCACTTAAAACATCAAAAGAAAACCATATTAAATGAATGCATGTGAATTTATTTTGCCAATCTTTGATTATGGATATATTTTGTCAATTATATAATAATCAATTGATACTTGTGTACGTGGTTGCAAATTGTCACTTGCTCTTAGTTTCCATCTTTTTGAAAACAGTTGTCGTTTGAAGACCGATGAATGCAATAGTATTTTCCGTGTTTATGTATCTTAAATTTTTAGCTAGTATATATATGTTACGCGCATTGTTTGTCAATGACCTCACAAGCAACAGCTAAAGGTTACAGATCTATTAGGTGCATGCATGAAGAAAACACGCCATTGTGATCACTGACACAAGAAACAGCTAAAGGTTACAGATCTATTAGGTGCATGCATGAAGAAGACACGCCATTGTGATCACTGACACAAGAAACAGCTAAAGGTTACAGATCTATTAGGTGCATGCATGAAGAAGACACGCCATTGTGATCACTGACACAAGAAACAGCTAAAGGTTACAGATCTATTAGGTGCATGCATGAAGAAAACACGCCATTGTCATCACTGACATTCTCTCTCGAGAAAATTGTTAAATAATTGACATTTTATACAAATGGAAACTTTTTCCATGCAATGGAAGGTTGGGATACCAACATTTAGTTTACTGTATCTACCGTAAAAACACGATCTTTCTTTTTGACAGCATTGACAGTCGTCATTCATCTAATTATTTACATATATTTTATATCTGTTATTAGCAAATTTAAATGTGAACAATTGTGTGTAATTTGGCAATTTAATTCCCCAGACATAAAAGCAACAGGTGAATTAAGAAAATGTGTCAATTTTTGTGGACGTAACAGAAATTTATTTGGCTCAGGGTAAGCATCTACATTATTTTTATGAAGCAATAAGGGGGTTAAGCAGATGCTTCAAAAAGCTCTGATTACAGCAGCGAAGTTTCTAAGTCGACTTCATTTTTTGTTGACATGTCACTATTCGCACATTCAGTTCTTCCTTGTGTCTCACAGTAGCTTCACTGGAGAACTGCTGCAACAGTCAGCAACTGTCTTGAACGGCCTAAACTTTCCCTAGTCAGCCGGGCACAGCGATAGAGCCATTGGTCAGATTGTAAAACACATAATTAGTATCTAAACAGGACTTTCAATAAAATTGTTGTGAAAATGTCTTTTACAAAGTATATTTCATCCTGACATTCTCTTCTAAGAACTTACTTGATATCTTCCTTCCTGATGGCTGCTACATGCATCTGTTGCCGTAGTGATGTGATGCCATAAACACTCACTTCTCCAAGGTTACTCAGACAAGCTATGTCAAACTCGCTGTAGTTGTCAGCTGAAGAAGGGTGTTGTATCATTACCATTATTATCATAACCATTTCTGCATAGTCACCAAAATCATAACTATTTCTTTATCATGTCATCAATTGGCAATTAAAGTTGGCAGGTAAGAACATCAAGGAATTGGTATTAAATTTTCAAAAAGCTTAAATTGTGAAAATGGATAAAGAGACATAGAAGGCTTACCACTCTTACTTCTGAAGTTGACAAATGCAACTCTCCTGATTCTAGAGCCATCTAAAGCAGTCACCTTGAACTTCCACTTTGGTTTCAATGTAGGCAGTGAAAATGACTGAAAAATGATATAGAAAAATGTTGCAAAAGGGAATTTTATGCTAAGTGGTTTATGTACTATAGTTTATTCAAAGACGAAAGAATTTTTAATGTGTTATTCTACTTGACAATTGATCTAGTATTTGTGTGAATGGGTTGTGAATAGTGTGTGAATATACCTTAAAGAGACGCTGTATAACCTATTTTTAATATATTGTTCATGAGGGATTGGTCAAATAACTCTATAACATAAATGTTAGGCCTATTTTTAACATATTGTTAATGAGGTATTGGTCAAATAACTCTTTAACATAAATGTTAGGCCAAAATGGCAATCTTACGTAGTTTTTTTCTCAATGAAACTACAGCTAAGTAAATATTGTGTAACTGCTTTTCACCGTCCAGTGACAAACCAAAATGAGTCCGATAGGCCACGGGAAGGAGATACCGGATATGACGCAACAGAAGGGGAATGTGTGTCTGCTTACATGGAAAATGATAGGCGAAATCTGTAATTCTGCGTTTTCCAAGCGATTAACAGTATGTCATACCATTGTGTTACTGTCAACTGTCCTAGAATATCTCCTGATGAAGTCTCCGAAGAGTTTCCATCACATTGATTGTTCCACGCCAAATTGACCCGTTTTGTTAGTACATCAAACTCACGTGTTCCGATCACTACACCAATTTTTGTTTTGAGCTCGCATTTTCACTGAATGAACAGCTTGACATGTAGAGAAAAAAAATCATTTTCTGATTAGTAACATATAAAACAAAGCACAAAGTTTGGGGCTGATTTATGGCAATAATCCGAATTTACAATGCTTACATTTAGATTTGAGCTATGTGTAAAAATGTTGAATAAACAATGGCATAGGTCTGCAGGTATTATATACTATCTTTAATAATAATAATAATATGTATATTTATATTGCGCTGGATTCCATACAAGAATGTATGCTCAAAGAGCTACATAACAGAAAATGGAATATAAAGTATGTACAACATATGTAGACAAGAGTTGATAATTGGCTAGAAGAGTGTGTTAAACACTGTAATATGTCCTGAAGAGGAATGTTTTCAATGAACATTTGAAAGAGTCCAGGGAAGTTGATAGTCTGAGATCGAGTGGCAGATTGTTCCAGAGTGATGGAGCTGCATAGCGGAACCAGCAGAAACCAAAGGATTTTAGTTTCTGCCTTGGGATGACCATCAGATTTTGATCAGCTGATCATAATGCTCTCTTTGGAAGATATTTGGTCACCATATCACAGAGATATTCAGGAGCAGTTCCATAGTAGCATTGGTATGCTAAGCACAAAATTTTGTATTCTATTCTGGCTCAAATAGGCAACCAATGAAGTGATTGCAATACTGGTGTTATGTGTTCACTCTTGGACACTTTTTTGACAATGCGTGCTGCAGAATTCTGTACTTTTTGCAGTTTAGCGATGAGTGTTTCAGGCAATCCGTAATAGACACTGTTGCAGTAGTCCAACTTTGTCAATACCAATGATCCTACGAGTGCATGAGCAGCAGGCATTGTTAATGAACTTCTGATAGTGCTGATGTTTCTTAACTGGAAATAGCAAGATTTGCAGGTGTTGTCAATATGTATCTTTAAGGTCAGTTCTGAATCCAAATAAAGTCCAAGATCTTTTACACTATTGGAGAAAGGTATGAGGGAATTACATACTGGAATTGTAGTTTTTGTGACTCGAGATCGAAGTTGTGAGCTCGCAACAAGCAATGCTTCAGTTTTGTTCTCATTCAATTTCAACATATGAGAATTCATCCAGTTCTTTATGTCTACAGAACAGCTAGAAATCCGTCTAAAGTGTTCACTAGAGACGCCAAGCTTGCTTGAATCTAACATTTGAGTGTCATCAGCATACATGTGGTAGCCAGCTGCATGTCTTTGAATGACATCACCGAGATTTCTAGTTTTAAGAGTAAACAATACTGGTCCAAGGACCGATCCTTGCGGAACACCGCAAAATATTGTTGATTTCGCTGCTGATTTGATTAATTAATCAGATATTCACATATTCACATATTCACATATTACACAATTACTTTACTGTCTACCATGTTTCCTGACTGTTTCCTAATTAAAAGCTATTAAATGATGACTGTAGCAGATAGGTTACATAACCCACAATTATCAACACCTGGCTATTTTATGACATCAGCTAATTAGGTAACATCAACTAGCAATTATATGCCATAACATCCTTTTTTTCTCCAATTGGTAATTATAACCTGTTGAAATTTGCTCTATCTGATAAAGGTAAAGAATTATTTTGGGTGAGGTTGATTTAATAAATCTTCATTTTGTTAGAACATGTATCGGGTATTGTTGTGAAAAATATCTTCTCTATGAATATCAATGAAAACATTAAGCTTGTCATTGAAATTATATATATATTATATATATTCAATGCCCTTTTAAAATAAAGTTTTAAACACGACATCAGTCATCATCCAATACATGCCTTTCTTAGAGAATTGTAAAATGAAGTTAAAGTTAAAGGCATTTCTTTAAAATTGGTTTGAATGGAAGTCCTTGTAAAAACAAGTAAAGAAGCGAGCAGAGCTCACATACCCCCGCTCCCCACTTTGTTCAAAGAATTTCAAATAGTAAAACTGATTAATATTGGTTAAAGTTGTATGATAGTTGAGTATACAGTAAGTCTTTGTGTAAGTCTTCTTTCAACTGAAACCCAAATACCGAATTCATTAATAGGTTTTACAATTAAAAGGGTTCATCTAGGGATAATGGTTGATCTTTGTTTCAAATTTGAGGTAGTTATCATGAATATTCTACGAGATGAACTGAGGACAAAATTATTTTTGTTGAGTCACTTTGTAAGTCATGTTTTCGAAAGCAACCACAGAAAAGAAAATCCATATATATCGTTTAACTCTCACAAGGCATATCCAGCAATCATGATTGATCATGTAGCAAATTTGGTGAAGCTGAGATGTATATTTCAGGAAATATGTTTGGGACAAAGTCATGTATAATTAATAGAATCACTTTTTAGTCATATATCCACAGCAACTGACAACAATAAACATAATTTGTTGGTCTAACCTTCAAAAGGCACATCTAGGGATCATGGTTGATAAGTGTATGATGTTTGGTGATGCTAGCATGAATAGTTTAGGAGATATGCTCCAGACAAAGGACTTAGTCATAGAATCATTGTTTTAGTCATGTTTCCATGGAAACCGCAAAAAATAAAAAGAATTTGTTGGTCTAACCCTTAAAAGGCACATCTAGGGATCATGGTTGATACGTGTATGACGTTTCCTGGTGAAGCTAACATGTATAGTTTAGGCGATATGCTCCGGACAAAGGACTTGGTCATAGAGGCGGGGCTATAAAAATTAGTTTTATAAAAGTAAGGGTCTTATATTAAAATCATGAAAATTAAACCGTAGCAGAAATGCATCTTGAAGTCATTCAATCTCTCTCCATTTCTAAAAATTATATTTATAATATATATCCTATAATTTTATTTATATTGCTTCAAAATTTTGCTGTGCTAATAAAGTTGCAATTTCCAATAACAACAAACAACTTTGCACGCAGATGTAACAGTTCACATGTTAGTTTTGTTTATGGCGAAAATACATCCGGGTTCTCACGTTCAGTGTTATAATAATAATAATAATAATAATGGGCATTTATAAAGCGAGACAAGCTGCATGCTGTAGGATTATGAGCACATCATTTTTTTCATTAGCTAACAGATTCATAAATAGAAATTGCAAGATGCTAAAGCGCGTTTTATCTGTTTGCTGGCCTAATTAGGTGGTGTATTCATTAAGTCGTAATTAAGCCGTTACTAGGTCGATTTAAGAAGTTTAAAGCTGAGTCAAATGGCCCCCCCCTTTTTTTTTGTAAGATAAATGCACTTTTTTTAAGAGAATCAAGCCTGTCACGGTTTCGTACAGAAAACCTCTTACATGACTAGGGGTTGACTCATGTGACTAGGGGGTCGATGGGGTTATGTTCCATATACACATCAGTTATCGGCTTAACGGCTACATATTCTACAAAGAAAGAAAAGAAGTTATGAGATGAGGATGATGAGGTATTAGAAAATATTGTATTTAAAGGGTCCGAAATAAACATTTTGATTTTATAAATTTGCTTATTATGTTTTATCAATACTGGGAAATATGATTTAATGAATTAGGACACGCAAACAAGCCAGAAGCTTATCTAAATGCGTGTCCTCATCAGAATACAAAAATAACTTGCGAATGATAACATCATGTAGATAAGCACATTCATAAGTAATTCTTCATGTTATTTTCATTTCTTTTTTCCGGCGGAATAGAATTCTAATCGACAAATGGTTCTTGGTATGAAAGTTTTTTTATAATGAGATGTCCGACAACTCAAAGTTTTAAGTTTACTTGCATCTCTAAAATCCTGATGTGTAGTTTCACCTAATGTGGGCAGCACAAGATCATTTAGATAAGTCGGTGCTAGATTATTTACCATTTTGTAGAAAAGTGACAGTCGTTGTTGGTAACATCTCTCCGATAGTGGTATAGATTGCATTTCAATGTATAATTTACTGTGACTAGTGCCACGGACCGCCCCGCATATCGTACATAACACGTCGAGATGTATGTTTTCCAAAATCATAGCCTGGTCTTGAGTGCAGTTGTCCCAGATGACTGAACAATAATCAAATTGAGGCAAAATAAAATGTCTATACATTGTTTGTAATGTTTTTCTAGATAGTTTATATTTCAAACTTCTTAGGCAGTTTATCATTGGTGACACTTTCATAACAATCTCATTGATATGCTCTTGCCAATTACAGATAGCTTGCATAGTTAAACCTAAATGTTTGTTACTATTAACTTCTTTATAATGACTGTATCCTTCATGAGCAAATCTGGGTGAGAATCCTTATTTAATTTACGTGAGAATATCATTGACTCAGTCTTGGTTAGATTGAAGGAAACTTGAGATCAGTGTTCAGAACTTGGGCAGCTTTATATGGATTTTCAACAATGATATATAGTGATCTGTAGTCTGCGAAAAGTCGAATATGGCTCTCAATGTCATTGACGATGTCATTTATATAAATTATAAATAGTAGGGGGCCGAGAACAGAATATTGTACCTCGTATTCCGTACGATTCAAGTTTGCAAATGGTCTTTGTGCCATACCTTATCGAAATCTTTGCTAATGTCACAGAAGACAGCATGGACTTCTTTACCGTCATCGAGGGCTTTACTTATTGAGTTATATAGATAAACGAGTTGACAGACCGTCGAATCTCCTGGCATGAAACCTGACTGGAGACTTGATAATAAGTTGTTATCTAGTAGGAAGTTGAATACATGTTTGAAGATACATTTTTCAAAAACTTTTGCAATGCAACTTGTCAATGCTACAGGCCGATAATTGGCACACTCATTTTTGTTACCAACTTGCGGAATTTTTACCGACATTCGTCTGTATTACTTCTTTTTGCCCTTTTATGCTGACGATTACGTTTAATGAAAAGGCATCGAATGTCATGATTCATCCATGGTGAATCGTTTTCAACAATGTTAATTGTCCTGTTGAGAATAAATCTATCACAAAACTTCGGAAAAAACTTTAGTAAACTTATTGACATTTGAATTAACAAATTGATCAGTACGTGTAGATTTCCAATCAATATTTTTTAGATGGTCTTTTAAGCCGATTGTATCACATATGTCGTAATAGTATATTTTGCGCTGAAATGAAATTGGGCGTGATAGATTATGTGATATAGTGGACAGTGGTCACTGCTTACCGGGTCCAGAACACCCGACTCTTCTACAAGGTTCAAGCCAGATACAATAGAAGTACCGAGGGTACAGAAGCTCACCTTAAAATGAATGATGTGGTAAAATGGTTTAATTATACATGTAACCATCTTTTATATAATTGATTATGGCAGCCATCATGATTTTTTATCTTTTAAAATACTAGTCTTCTTTTGGAAACGACTAGAGCTTGAACAAACATTAATACACGAATGATATAATCATGATAAGTTAACAAGCAGTAGGTTTTTGTATAACTTTTTTGTATATCTATGGCTGAATTGGTGACCATCTTGTACTTTTTAATCTTCAAAATGCTACTTTTATGTGGGCATCCGTATTAATTTCATTATGATATCTTGATTGGTTTAGGTGTATCCATTTAAATGTCATTCATTACTTACAGGATGGTGGGCACTTACATTTGTTTTGTAGTGAATCATTAATATGATTTCAAGATTATTTCACTGATGGTTATGCTGCATGGGATATTGAGAATCCCAAAAGTACAGATTTTTCAAGGAAAATGAATGACTGATTGAGAGGAAAGTCATAAACACAGCAATGCATAAGACACGTTTATTTTGTTCCATGTGACCATGAGATGTCTTTCATTAAAATATCAATTTATTTAACACTCATACAGTACTATAATGGTAAACATTTTTGCATTGTCAAATCAACAGAGAGATATGACAAATCAAATTTCCTTACTTTTCTTACTAAACCCTTTTGGATTTTCATCTGCATATTTATTCCACATCAACTTATCATGTAGATTGCTAAACACAAAGCTTATTGTAGACAAGTTTTGTGTAAGTTGTTATTCTTAGAAAGAACATATCACTGTCATGAGAATACAAGTCCATAACTTTTATTGCATACACATGGGCCATGGCCATATATAGCATAATGCTCTACCATATCAATTGGGTCAGGTTGATTATGCAACAGACTAGCAGCTGACACTGTGATGCTAGAAGCCTGCCTTGGGATATGTATTAGACAGCATAGTGGAATATCTGAACTCTGGTTGACCCCTTATGTGTGGTATTTAAAGGAATATAAGGGAGATACCATTGTTTAAAATTTAACATGTTTAATGTGATTTGGTTTCTGCAGCTAGTTGCCATAAAGATTTTAAACAAATTAATCAATTATGTTTGTCTTTCATCTTAATTTTTTTTAGAAACACTTAAAAATATAGAACAACTTGCACGACAATCTTAAATATTCCATATTTAAGATAATATTATGATTAGTAAGTTCAAATTAGAGAATTTATATGGTGCCAGTGATCACTTGATGAAAGCTTAAAATTTAATAATAATGATGTGTCATCTGCAGCTGAAAAGTCAATATGGCTGCTATTGCGGCCATCTTGGATTCTCAAAACTGAAACGTCTACCTTTCTGTGCGGAATCACTATAGGTATAACATACTACAATATAAAAATGATATCTAGATTGGTTTAGGAGAAATAGTCTTTGTCATGAAATCTAATTGAAAATTCAATATGGCTGTCATGGCGGCCATATTGGATTCTCAAAACTTTAACGTCTACCTTTCTGTGCGGAATCACCATAGGTATAACATACTACAATTTCAGAATGATATCTGTATTCGTTTAGAAGGAGTAGTCTTTTTCATGAAATCTAATTGGAAATTCAATATGGCTGTCATGGCGGCCATCTTGGATTCTCAAAACTGAAACGTCTACCTTTCTGTGAGGAATCACCATGGGTATAACATAATACAATTTCAGAATGATCTCTGTATTCGTTTAGAAGGAGTAGTCTTTTTCATGAAATCTAATTGAAAATACAATATGGCTGTCATGGCGGCCATCTTGGATTCTCAAAACTGAAACGTCTACCTTTCTGTGAGGAATCACCATGGGTATAACATATTACAATTTCAGAATGATATCTGTATTCGTTTAGAAGGAGTAGTCTTTTTCATGAAATCTAATTGAAAATTCAATATGGCTGTCATGGCGGCCATCTTGGATTCTCAAAACTGAAACGTCTACCTTTCTGTGGGGAATCACCATGAGTATAACATACTACAATTTCAGAATGATATCTGTATTCGTTTAGAAGGAGTAGTCTTTTTCATGAAATCTAATTGAAAATTCAATATGGCTGTCATGGCGGCCATCTTGGATTCTCAAAACTGAAACGTCTACCTTTCTTTGGGGAATCACCATGAGTATAACATACTACAATTTCAGAATGATATCTGAATTCGTTTAGGAGGAGTAGTCTTTTTCGTGAAAGTTTACGGACGGACGGACGGACAGACGGACGGACGGACAGACAGACGGACGACGGACGAAGCGCCATGACATAAGCTCACATTTACTTTGTAAAGGTGAGCTAAAAATGAAGTCTATCAAAGTAGCCGAGGTTCAGATATGATTTGAGTGAGGCCTAATTGCAGTTCTAATGAACTAACTAATCTTTTGCCTTCAGAGTACATGTCAATATTGAAATCGCCAACAATGATTGTTGGCAAGTTGAGGTCCATTGCATTACCAAATGCATCTTCTATCAAATTCCAATATTCATTACTTTTGTTAGCTCGGTACAAATTTCCAATTAAATAGTTTCAGAATTTAAATCTTAGTTTAATCCATACTGCCTCAAGACCTTGTAAGTCAAAATCCGGTAATTGTTCAATGATGAGGTTGTTACGGATGTAAATAGCGACCCTACCTCCAAGACTAACGCGATCTTTCCTGATTGGTTGATGAAAGCCACGTAAAATGACGTCATTATCGTGAATTCCACTGTGAAATACAGGGAAATATAGTTGTATTTCTTTGTTTTTACACTTGTATATATACATTTTGAGAATAAAATATAGATGATCTATGAGAATGCTTTGATCGGAACAACAGATTTAGATATATTTAATTTCATTTGTGTTCTTTCTTCGAACCATGTTTTAAACATTCTTATTAAGTTCTGAGTCTTTCTACAGTCATACATAACTTAAAGAAAAATAGAGCCAATGGCTCTGTAGCTCATCAGACTTCATATCAATTTTGTTTTAGGGTGTGGTAAATGTGGTTCCCCCTTACTTGGAGCCACAGGGTCACCAAAGACCTAACTTGATGCTTCTTAAGAAAAAGATGAATATGTTTTAAGGGCGTGGTCCCTGCTGTGGTCCTTATAAGGGACACCAAAGCTACAATTTATAATCTTCACTAGTCAAGGAGTCTGTACACAATTTCAGCTTTCCTGGCCTTTCGCTTCTGGAGGGCCACCAAAGCTACAATTTATAATCCTCACAAGTCAAGGAGTAGATAGTATTTTAGAATGAGAGAATCATAGAAGAAGAAAGGTTTGAGGGTTGACACCCGACCATGCTTTATCTGAAGTAGGGTCATCACCAAATTTACAAATCTCTGTGACGTATCCGTGTAAAAAAATGTTAATCTGAAGAATTTCAGCTCCCTGTATGTATATAAAATGTATAACAAATGGTCACAGGAAGCCCTGTGGCCCTGTGGCCCTTATCTGTTGTATCAAACTATGACCATTCTAAGCTGTCTGACTGGCTGAGTTACTGACCTTGAGTTGCTCCTCAGAGACGATGACGAGGGAGTGGGCACTTTCCATGTCTGCTGCCTTTGCTCGCTCATGCTGCACCTCCAGGGCGTCTGGAAGAACACGCGCCTTGCCGTCAACCACTGCCATGCTGATCACTGGGGCATGGTGCTTTAACTTTATTTCCTTTGCTAAGGTACAAGACACATTTTCTGTTGACCGCTTGTCTGTAGGCACACTAATGTTGTAGATGAACACTTGACCACCATTTGTTCCTGCCCAAAGGGATGGATTATGAGTTCCTCCTGCAGGACAAATAATAGCAAGGTCACCAGAGCTATAAATCATAGTCCTGGTCAGCTACAGAAGCTGTACATAGGTATCAGCTTTCTAGACCTATTGTTTCAGGAGAAGAAATGAAAAGACTGTTTCATAAATGTAACCGTCAAATCAATAGCTTGAGTGAGAAAATTTAATGTAATTGTACGCCTTTTTTAGTAAGAAATAAGAGTGGAATATTCAAATCATGACAAATGACTAAGCACAAGAAGCATTATGCAATTGCAAAAAAAATAAAAAATAAAAAGTTCAATGATTTAGGTATAATGTGTTATGATTAACATTCATTTAAACTTCAGCAAAATAAGTACACAAGTCACATGGTTGATGCAATATTTTTTAGTATTTCCATTAAGAAAGATCATGTGAACACCAATACTACTGACACCATCACATAAATTTGCAGGAGCTGCGGCTGTGAAAACCAAAAGCTTCCAGTTTGATGTGTCCCCAGTATCTAGCTGGAAAACAGATTTTTGCCTCATTGAGTTCGAGCTTTCTGATAACTCTCACTGCTCTCAAAAGATCTTCTACCTGACCTTTTTTGAATTTCATACTCAGCTCGATCATCTCGAAAGCTAAATCAGGTCTTATACCTTGAACCAACCAATTCAGCTTGCCAACTATTCTTCGTAGAATTGTGTGCTCCTTTGAACTAAGACAGTCCGTTTTCTGAATTTTCCTTTGAGGAGAGATATTATCAACATTCAGATCTTTGACATATTCAGATTGGTCCAAAATAATTTCACTGTCGATTTGTGCGATATGAAATCCCACATATTTAAAATGTCCACTTTCCTGTTTTCCAGCTTGGAAATGATAAACAAGGTTTTCAATAACTGAATCAAAAGTAGTTTTTCCACAATGTAGAAAATCATCAACATGACAGGCAATCATACCAATCAGAGTGTTGTCTTCATGCATGAAGAAGAGAGCTGGATTGAGAGAAGTCTGCACACAATTCAGTTTGATAAGGACTTCTCAAACACTGTGATAGAATTGCCTGGCCGCATCATTCAATCCGTAAAGACAATGATTTAACTTCCATATCTTATTTTCATTCACATCTGCTTCCTTTGGTGGAACAATATAAACATCCCTATCCAAAGTCTTTCCCTGTAAGAAAGCTGATTTGACGTCAGTTGTCCCTATTGTCCAGTACCGAGATGCGGCAATTGTAAGAAATACCCTCAAAGCAGTTTTTCCAATCGTTGGTGAATCTCTCTCCATTTCAAAATCTTCTTCAAAGCTTCTTGCCACAAGCCTGGACTTTACTTTTTCACCTTTCTGACATATAACCCACCTGGTTGAGATGCAATTCTGACTGTGATCCTCGATCTCCTGATATGTGTTAAATTCTTTAAGTTTATCAAGCTCTTCCAATTTTGCCCGAACTCAATCGTCATCCTCATGCCTTGACTTAGGGACACTTGCCATGTTCACTTCTAGTGGATCAATTTTCTGCCATTTGTCAACCTTCTCGAGATCAACACTTTTCACACTGTCATCACCATTGATTTTAATGTTAAACCAGTTCTTATACTGTCCTGACACTTTTCCACCCCTGCTTAGAATAGTAGCTGACACAAAATCATCATCACAGCTATATTTTATCCTAATTCTCTCATTCTTGTGTAAGTCTATTCTTTCATTTTCTGTGTGCACTAGTTTTAGTTTTGTCAACATTTTTACTTTCTGGTTTGTCAACTTTTTCACTTTCTCTCTCAGATATTTTGTCTTTATCATGAGAATCAAGCATATCAAAAGGGATTGACAATTTTTCAGTCTGAAATTCATCACCGCGTAATTGAGAAAGGTTCTGTTTTGTGATTGCTTGCTCATTTTTGGAAAATTCAAGTCCTACCTTGATGAGTCTGTTTGGAGAGACATGTACAAACACACCACCATGTCTTATGAATATTATTAAAATCTAATTATTGTAGATATTTAAAGATACTTACCTTGCTCTACATATGCATCTTCAATTACCTTAACGAGAAAGCTGAAAGAACTAGTCTTCGTAAGCGAGAGTTGAAACTTGACTCACAGTCTGTAGCAAACACGAGTAACACCCGGCTTGCACGTGCATCCGGTCCGTGACGTCAGCCGACTATATCCCTTACTTTCAATTTCCAAGAGAAAAAAAACCAGCTGGCGCCCGGAGCCAAGGGGAAGGCTTGGGTGGGTAAAAAACTTGTAGAGCAAGGTAAGTATCTTTAAATATCTAAAATAATTAGATTTTAATAAATTCTTTAATACTTACCTTGCTCTACATATGCATCCTTATCGGACAGTCTTGGGTCGGTGGGAGCGAAGGGTGTCCAACCAGTCTGAAGCAAACCCAAAATAAATAATTACAACCAGAGGTAAACCTCATACTAAGGTTACATGGTCATAAGACGTTTAAGACGATTGGCATGCCAGCGCAACCGGACTTAAAGTCTAGTAAACTCAAAGTGAAAAGAATGAGAACATGACAGAACTCACCTAACACCAAGGTTTAGTCAGTCGCTGTGCCACCACTAGAGGACCAAAAGACTGAAGTCCTTCTACGTCCTCCACCGACAAATCCCTGAGACAATGCGAACACCGACGTTGATCAAAGCATCCCTCAATAATAAAGTTCACCGAACAATTCCGGTGAAGCGCCAATGTGGAAGCTAAAGCTCTAATCTCATGAGGGCTATGAGCTGCTGGAGGATCCAATCCTTTAGCCTTATAGGCTTCTAAGATTGTAGTCCTCAACCAAAGGGTCAAAGCGTTGCTGTTGACCTCTTTGTCCGAAATCAAAGACAGCGGTAAAAAAAGGCCGCTTTCTGGACCGACGTTTAGCCTTAGACCTTGCAATGAAGACTCTAAGGGCTCTTACTGGACATAAAAGCAACTCCTCCTCATCTTCTGAGCCCACAATAGAAGACACAGGAGAGATAGTGAACTCCCTGTCAGGCTGACCTGGGAGTTGATTCTTAGCAATAAAATCCCAGGCCAACCCCAGGTGTACTGCTCCATGCCTTCCCTTCTCAAACCGGATTCGTGTGACATCCAAAGCATGGATTTCACTGACTCTGGCTGCAGTGGCCAAAGACAACAAAAATGCTGTGTTCCTGGTCAGAACCTCAAAAGAAGCATTCTGTAAAGGCTCATATGGCTTCTCTCTCAGGTGGTCCAGAACAACGTTCAAATCCCAAGCAGGGGGTCTAAACTTCTTCTTCTGATCTTCTAACTTAAAGGCCTTCAACATAGAAAGAAGCTCAGGGGTTCTTGGTATCTTCTTATTTCGCCTGACAGCCAAAACAGAATTTATAGTAGCCAAGTAAGTGGCAATCGTGCCACCCTTAAGATGTCGTACCTCCCTCAAATATATAAAGAATTCTGCTAAAAACTGTGGAGAAACCTCCAAAGGGTCCTTTTTTCCTTTGCAAAAAACCTGGAAAGAAGACCATTTGTCATCATAGAGACCTCTAGTTGAGGCTCTATGGGCATTAGCAATAACCCTCGCTGCCTGAGTCGAGTAACCCTTGGTTCTCAAAGCTCCCTGCATATGCACCATGCGCGCAGACGAAACTTTAGAGGGTCCGGATGAGGAAGTCTGGTGCTTGGATGTAGAAGAAGATCCTCTCTTCCCGGAAGCGGGATGGGATCTCCTTCTACTAGCTCTCTCAGAGCGGGGAACCATGGACGAGCTGGCCACCAAGGCGTGACCAAAATCAGTCTGAGGGCCCTCGTTGTCTTTATCTTGGCTACTACCCTCGACAACAGAACTGGCGGAGGGAACGCGTATGCCTCGAGACCCTCCCATGATAGCGACAGAGCGTCTACTGCCCGCCCCGACGAAAATTTTTCATGAACTTTTCTAAAAGTTTCATGAAAACTTCATGATGATTTTCATGAAAAAAATGTCATGAGTTTGTTAATTTCATGAAAAGTTCCATAGCTGTATTTTTTTCATGAAATATATGTTCATGAAAGTAGATGTGCATGAAATAAGCATGAACTTTTTTTCAATTCTCAAAAACATTGTCAAGAATGTAACCTTTTTAAACCATGAAATCATATTACAGTTATGTTTTGTTATTGAATATCAATTTTAGTACCTGCCATTTTACAGCTTTATTTTTGCACTGTTTTTTTCTCAACTATTGTTCTTTTTCTGTCTAATTTATGGTTCATGTCTTTTATATCTTAATAACCTAGAATCTTCATTTTTTTTTGTAAAAATAGCCCTTTCAAAATACTAAGTTACTGAGATATGGATGTATGACAATCTCCTCTACTATAAAATTTGGCTTTCCAGATTGCTGCACTCAGAGCACAAAGCTCCGGAACATTGTTTCTATAAATAGATCACTGTAACTGTAAGGAGTTCACTCCTTAGCTCCATGCAGGGTTCCCCTCACATAATTGTGTACCTATGTAGGACAATGAAGTTGAGAGTAAAGCACCGCCATTATCATGCTGAAGGCGGGAAAATTGGTTGATAAATGTTCAGTCTCAGCTATTTCAAAGAGCAAGAGATGGTCAACCATCAGGTAATTCATACCAAAGTTGTATCTCCCTCACATTCTTAAGGAATATTGTAGGCTTAGATGTAAATATAACTTGGAAAGTGTCTTTTGATGCATGACAAGAGATTAAAGTGTAACTGTCAGTTGAAGTTGCTCATAGTACAATTTTATCACAGAGGTATCCTCAGTTATCCCTCAATATTTCAAGTCCTAAGGATTATACTAGATTCATATATTGAGACATTTTTCATGTCAGAAAAATACAATATATTTAAAGAGAGAAGTTTGCAGATGTTCGTCAGTTTGAAGTAGGAAATGTTTGTTTATCTTTTCAGGCATCAAATAATTCAATAGTCGAAAAATGGTCCCATTAACCACTGCTTAGCCAGTCAGTAATTGTAACCAGATGGCTCTTTACTCTGATAGTGGTCAACTGAATCTCATCATTTGAAAGGTTACCTTTGAAAGATATGATGAGTGCAGTTTACAATTTTTGAGATACTATATATTTTGTTGATCAAAACATCATTTCACTGCTAGTGTTGCCTGGATTTAGTTTTCAGGGACTTCTGTAAGTTTTTGCATGATGTCTCAAATCTGTTTATGCAGAAACAAACTGAAAATATATATATTTTTCAAATTCTATTCTCTTATTTGAAAGCATTGATTATACTATAATTTTTACTTGCCAAACTTAAATTTGTGCATATTTTTACAAAAGCTGATACACAGTCAAATGGCAGAGATCTATACCAACGATCATTTACAAACAAAATATTCTAACCAAAAGCTAAATATGACATCTTTTTAACTTTGAGATTTTTAGCAGCATATTTTTGCATTTAACATCATATTTTCGCATATATTTACTTTTTAAAACAAGCCAAAAGAAGATCAAAGCCATATGCATGAAATATGTAATGAAAGTTTCATGTGTATTTCCATAATTGTTACTGTTCTGCAGACATTTCACTTCACTCAGGTTCAGCCAAACAATAAGCTCCCTTGACTGCAGGTTACTTAAAATTTCATACCCTACATCTATGTAGGTATTACATTTTGTTGAAATGCTTTACCATGGGTTCATGAGAATTTCATTAAAGTTTCTGTGAAAATTTCATGAGAATGTCCATGAAAATTTCATGAACTTGTATTTTCATGAAGTGCCACTTAACGTTCACGATTTTTTCATGAAATGTTGATGATATTCTCATGAAAAGTATGCAAGAAATTTTCATGAAAAAATCATGAGTTAATCATGCAGAAAAGTCATGAATATTTCATAAAAAAATCATGAATATTTCATGAAAAAATATTTTTTCTTTCTTGAAATTTTTATAAGTTCATGAAAAATTCTTGAATATATATTTTCATGAAGTGCCACTTAACGTTGATGATATTTTCATGAAACATTCATGAAAAATTCATGAGCGTTAAGCATGAACTGTTCATGAACTATTCATGAAAAATTCATCATCATTTCACCGGGGTTTAAAAGCTGCTTGATCCGGCACTGGGGACACAAATACTGGAAGACGTTTGTTTTGTGACGTTGCAAAGAGATCTAGGCAAGGTCGAAATGTCATCCCGACCAGAGCTTCGAATACATTTCTGTGAAGCATCCACTCGGTTGGAGCTGGCTTGGACGGTCTGGACAGGGTGTCTGCTAGAACGTTTGTACAGCCTGGAATGTGGCGAACAGACACGTCCATCTGAAGACTGTCTATCAGGTTGAAAAACTCGAAAGTCTGATTGAGAAGGTGCTGAGATCCTGTCGACCCCTGGTTCTTGATGAACCACACAACCGTTGCATTGTCTGTCGCCACCAGCACATGTTTTTGACGTAACACTGTGGACCAATGATGGACTGCTAGAATCAGTGCCTGAAACTCTAGGCTGTTGATATGCCACTGACTATGAGCCTGAGACCAGACTCCCGAGACTGTCTTGCCGTCCATGTAAGCGCCCCAACCTTCAAGTGAGGCATCCACGAACAACTGCAGTTGATGTTCCGGCACGCCGAAAGAGACGCCTCCGCAAACGTTCAAGCTCTAAGTCCACCACCTGAGATACTGGTGAAGCGGTTCTGGGAGAGACCATCGAGACACCAAGTCGTCCATCCTGATGAGAGGATTGACAAACCGTTGGACTGGCCTCAACATTAATCTCCCCCGCCGGGTGAGATCCTGAGCCGACGTTAACAGGCCCAACAGGGTCTGCCATTCGCGCAGAGATAACGGCTTGCCTAGAGCGGATGTCACTGCTTCCAGAATCTTCAATCGTCTCTCCCCGGGCACTACAAGTTTGCCGATGGACGATAGCAAGCAGCCCCCAATGAAATCCAGATCCTGCGACGGAATAAGGTGGGACTTCTCTAGATTGATCAACCATCCCAACTGCTTCATTAGCCTGAGAGTGAACTGCAGTTGAGTCTCCAACAACCTCCTGTTGGCATTGGGGAGTAAGCAATCATCTATGTATGGAGATGGAGAAACCTCACAATTGGTGCCGTAATTCTGGGAAATAACCACGGGGCCCAGGAAATTCCAAATGGGAATTGGTAGTGGACCCCATTGAAAACAAAACGGAGGAACTTCCTGTGTCCCGGGGCAATAGGGACGTACAGGTATGCATCCTGGATGTCCAACGACACCAACCAGTCGTTCCTGGCTACTTCCAGACGTAACTGGGGCAGAGTAACCATTCGGAAGTGAGGGGGTTGAACAAGAATTGTTGGTTGAAGGCTGCCAGATTGTGGATCATTCTCAACTTGCTTGACCCCTTTTTCTTCACTAGAAATATTGTCGAATAAAAGCCCGGAGAGCCGTCCACTACTCTCTCCACTGCCTTCTTCCCAACAAGAATGTCGATGTTTTCCTGCAGAGGGGCCTGCTGTTCTATTGGGTAAACTTGATCTATTGGGGAGGATGTCAGAGGGGGGGGGGGGGGGGGGGGGGGGGGCTCTTCTATCGGAAGAGAAAATCCGTCCTTCAGAATATCTATGATATAAGGATCCTCTAAGAAAGCCCAATTCTCCCAAAAGACCCCCAGTCTCCCGCCTACTGGGGTGTCTGTGATCGTCACGACTGGAGGCAGGAGTTCCCAGTCGCTTGTCGAGTGCGCCTCATTGGCGCTTACCTTGAAACGGGAGGGGACATCCTTCTTGAACTTGTAAATCCCTCTCCCGAAACCCTTGGAACTCTTGGGACCCTCCTGGCGAAAATGCTGGGAAGAGTAATTGTTCAGTCTCTTCTTCGGAGACTTCTTCGCAGCCAGAGTCCTCAGAAGCCTCCAAGTGACCTCGAACTGCGCCGATTCCGACAACCTCTTATGCACATCGGGAATGCTGTTGGCAAACAACCACTGCTGATCCACAGGCAGGCGTAAAAGCTTCTTCTTGAAGGATTCCTCCCATGAAGACAAAGAGAGGAAACCTGACCTTCTCAGTGCCAGAAGGCCTGCCCAAGCTCCACGTAAGTGAGAGAGTAGGTCTGAGAAAGATCTTGCTTGCCAAGCCATGAGGGTATGCAACTGCTGAACCATATCCGGATTATCCAAGTCCAGGCTCTGGTCAATAGCGTCTGTAGCGGAAAACAAGACTGACAGGATCTTGAGAGACCTCTTCACCTCTGCCTCAATGTTGGCGATCTTGCTATCAGGTGTCTTGTACGATGTCTTGGATGAAGATCCAGTTACCAACTTGATGTCCTCATCCACCTTAGCTGCTGCATCCATGTTGTCCAGACTATGCACAGCATAACGTTCCTTCTTGTGGGTTGACACCTTAAAAGATGGATTCAGAGAAAGCTTGGCAAAATCCTCTGATAAAGTCTCGACAACATCCAGAGCTGATGGGTGAGGAGGAAGGAGAAACGAATCCAGCTGTACTGTCTTGACAGGAGGAACCTCAGGTCCAGGAGATGGACATAAATCCCCAAGGTTGTCCGCTATCCAGGGAATGACCCCAGCAAAACCCAGAAAATTCTCATGGTCCACATCACCCTCATATATGGGTTCAAAGTGAGACTCAGATTCTGGTGAACTCACCGGGGACCTGCTTCTGTTCCTGACAGAAACCCCACGAGACATAGAAGGCTGAACCTCAAGCTGATCAGAAGCCTTAAAGACAGGAGGCCCCTGTGTCACGGGTGCCTCTCTACGTGGCGTCAAAGTGCCAGGAAACGTGACATCCGGTGTGGTAGGTCGTGTTGTAGGTGGCACTGGCGTAGGAGGCTGAGCCTAAGGTGCCCCTTGAGAAGACATCATAGCAAACATCTGTTGGAAAGGATTCATCATGGGCTGCCAACCCTGCTGGGGATAGGGCGCCTGCAGCTGATTGGGCCAAGCAGCAGGGGCCAGGGGCCACCCAGGTGACGTCTGCTGGGTAAAGGGCGGCCCCTGTTGAAGAGGGGCCCCAAACCATGGAGTCTGTAAAGGTGCCCCGGGCGTCTGAGAGGGGCCAGGAGCCATCACAGAAGCAACAGAAACCTGAGGCTGCATCAGACTAGCAGACAGTGACGTCTGAGCCGGCAGTGATGGCCCCTGCTGCCCCAAAAGGGGCGCAGAGGACACCACCAACGCCACAGAGAGCGTAACTGAACCACCGGCCGAAACAACCACAGGCTCCGACTGGGAGGTCAGCGTAGACACCAGGGACGTCGACGAAACAGGTGCAGGGGGAGCAACTGAAGACATCTTCCTAGCTCTCCGTAACAGTCTCTTGTGTAAAACTTTAATATAAGTTGCGAACTCCAGCAACGATAAACTGACACAAGACGCACACTTATTGGTCAAAGAACACGGGGGAATACAGTCTGGACACAGTGTGGGTCCTTCGCCGATTTGCGTCCCTTGCAACTCACACACTGATTATTGTACATAAACCGTAGCGCAGGCAAATCTGTAACAGTACAGACAAAAATGCCTGAAAAAAGTCGCCAAATTTGTAATTTTATATTTTGAGATGGTCCCTCGAAAAAATACAAAAAATAGAGCCATTGGCTCTGTAGCTCATCAGGCTTCATTATCAATTATGCTTTATATATATTAGGGGTCACAGGGCCACCAAAGCTACAATTTATAATCCTCACTAGTCAAGGGGTCTGTACACAAAGTTTTAGATTTCTAGGCCTCATGGTTCTGGAGAAGAAGATGAAAATAGGTTTTTAGGGCATGGCCCCTGTGGCCCTTATTAGGGGTCACAGGGCCACCAAAGCTACAATTTTTAATCCTCACTAGTCAAGGAGTCTGTACACAAAGTTTTAGGTTTCTAGGCCTCATAGTTCTGGAGAAGAAGATGAAAATAGGTTTTAAGGGCGTGGCCCCTGTGGCCCTTATTAGGGGTCACAGGGCCACCAAAGCTACAATTTTTAATCCTCACTAGTCAAGGAGTCTGTACACAAAGTTTTAGATTTCTAGGCCTTATGGTTCTGGAGAAGAAGTCGAAATTCCACAAAGTTTACGGACGGAAGGACGGACGGATGGACGGATGGACGGACGGATGGACGGACGGACGGACGCCGGACACCATGCCATGCCATAAGCCCATCGGGCCTTACAGGCCAGATGAGCTAAAAAATTACAAGACAAATGTAACGATTTCGGAATAAATTTCCTTACCCAAATGATTTATTATTATTCAACACTTTCTAGATCGCCAATATCAGACAGTGAAAGAAGTCCACACTAAAATATCCAAGGAGAAATAAATTTGCCCTAGACTGTCATCTAATGGAGAAAAATAGGTTTTTAAGATTGTGACCCCTGTGACTCTATTTGGGGTCATGGGGTCACAAAACCTACAGTTTAGAATACCAATTGGCCAAGGAGTCTACATGCAGTCTTTCAGCTCAATAGACCTTTTGGAGCTAAAGATGATGATGAAATTAAGTTTTTAAGGTTGTGACCCCTGTGACCCTATTTGGGGTCATGGGGTCACGAAATCTACAATTTAGAATCCCCATTGGCCAAGGAGTCTGCACATATAATTTCAGCTCTCTAGACCTTTTGGAACTTGAGAAGAAGGTGAAAATAGTTTTTTAAGGTTGTGACCCCTGTGACCCTATTTTGGGGTCACAGGGTCACCAGAGTTACAAATTAGAATCTCCATGGTCCAAGGAGTATGCACATATAATTGTTAACTCTCTACTCCTTTTGGAACTGGAGAAGAAGATGAAAATAGGTTTTTAAGGTTGTGACCCCTGTGACCCTATTTGGGGTCATGGGGTCACGAAAGTTACAAATTAGAATCCCCATTGTCCAAGGAGTCTGCACATATCACTTTCAACTCTCTAGTCCTTTTGGAACTGGAGAAGATAAAATAGGTTTTAAAGGTTGTGACCCCTGTGACCCTATTTGGGGTCATGGGGTCACGAAATCTACAATTTAGAATCCCTATTGGCCAAGGAGTCTGCACAGATCGTTTTTAACTCTCTAGTCCTTTTAGAAGTGGAGAAGAAAGTGAAAATGGGTTTTTAAGGTTGTGACCCCTGTGACCCTATTTGGGGTCACAGGGTCACCAAAGTTACAAATTAGAATCTCCATGGTCCAAGGAGTATGCACATATAATTGTTAACTCTCTACTCCTTTTGGAACTGGAGAAGAAGATGAAAATAGGTTTTTAAGGTTGTGACCCCTGTGACCCTATTTGGGGTCATGGGGTCACGAAACCTACAGTTTAGAATCCCAATTGGCCAAGGAGTCTACATGCAATCTTTCATCTCAATAGACCTTTTGGAACTGGAGAAGAAGATGAAAATAGGTTTTTAAGGTTGTGACCCCTGTGACCCTAATTGGGGTCATGGGGTCACAAAATCTATAATTTAGAATCCCCATTGGCCAAGGAGTCTGCACATATAATTGCAGCTCTCTCGACCTTTTGGAACTTGAGAAGAAGACGAAAATAGGTTTTTAAGGTTGTGACCCCTGTGACCCTATTTGGGGTCACAGGGTCACCAAAGTTACAAATAAGAATCTCCATTGGCCAAGGAATCTGCACTTATCATTATTAACTCTCTAGACCTTTTGGAACTGGAGGAGAAGATGAAAATAGATTTTTGAGGTTGTGACCCCTGTGACCCTATTTGGGGTCACAGGGTCACCAAAGTTACAAATTTGAATCCCCATTGTCCAAGGAGTCTGCACATATCATTTTTAACTCTCTAGTCCTTTTGGAACTGGAGAAGAAGATGAGAATTGGTTTTTAAGGTTGTGACCCCTGTGACCCTATTTGGGGTCATGGGGTCACGAAATCTACAATTAAGGATCCCCATTGGCCAAGGAGTCTGCACATATCATTTTTAACTCTATAGTCCTTTTAGAACTGGAGAAGAAGATGAAAATAGGTTTTTAAAGTTGTGACCCCTGTTACCCTATTTGGGGTCACAGGGTCACCAAAGTTACAAATTAGAATCCCCATTGTCCAAGGAGTCTGCACATGTCATTTTTAACTCTCTATTCCTTTTTTGAACTGGAGAAGAAGATGAAAATAGGTTTTTAAGGTTGTGACCCCTGTTACCCTATTTTGGGTCACAGGGTCACCAAAGTTACAAATTAGAATCCCCATTGTCCAAGGAGTCGGCACATGTCATTTTTAACTCTCTAGTCCTTTTGGAACTGGAGAAGAAGATGAAAATAGGTTTTTAAGGTTGTGACCCCCGTTACCCTATTTGGGGTCACAGGGTCACCAACATTACAAATTAGAATCCCCATTGTCCAAGGAGTCTGCACATATCATTTTTAACTCTCTAGTCCTTTTGGAACTGGAGAAGAAGATGAAAATAGGTTTTTAAAGTTGTGACCCCTGTGACCCTATTTGGGGTCACAGGGTCACCAAAGTTACAAATTAGAATCTCCATATGCTAAGGTACCTGTACACAAAATTTCAGCTCTTTAATGTGTATGGTTCATGAGGAGAAGTCGAAAGTGTCAAAAGTTTACGGACGGACGACGGACGGACGGACGACGGACGACGGGCCATGCCATAAGCCCATCTGGACTTTCAGTCCTGATGAGCTAAAAATTACCTTGAGACGACCCCTCAAAAAATTGACCAAAAAAATTTGAGACGGTCCCTGAAAAAAGGGGAAAATAAAATTTGAGACGGCCCCCGAACACCACCAACAAAATGGCGGCGCCAAAGGATTACACGCCAAAGAATTACACACGACAAAAATGCGAGTGAATTTGAGGAAAATGGAGGAAAATTACGAGACAAAACCATACAAAATGGTGAGAATTTGCAAAAAGAAGCACATGGAAGATAAAGAGACAGGAAAACGAACCTGCCAGGCACTCAGACCGTGAGAAATACGAAAAATAATACCGACCACGAGTGGGGCGATAAAAGCACACGAAGAAAAAAGGTAGGTAAATAAAATACGCACCTATTCATGTACAATACAAAACACATACAAAATGAATCAATAGACAAAATAAGGATATAAACTCTCTGTGCCAAAGACACGTCCTCTTAACTCGAACGAGAAATTGAAAGTGAGGGATATAGTCGGCTGACATCACGGACCGGATGCACGTGCAAGCCGGGTGTTACTCGTGTTTGCTACAGACTGTGAGTCAAGTTTCAACTCTCGCTTACGAAGACTAGTTCTTTCAGCTTTCTCGTTAAGGTAATTGAAGATGCATATGTAGAGCAAGGTAAGTATTAAAGAATTTACCTTCCCATCCTGATCATAACTTTCCCAGGTCTGAGCCATTTGTCACATGTTTCACGTTTATAGTAGACCAGATCACCATGAGTGTATCTTACTTCTGATGCATTAATCCTTGAACGCAAAGCATGACGTATCTGCTCACATGCCTCAGATTCCATGAATGACTTGCGAGCAGCATGCAGAGCATTCAGGTACTGTGCTAACACTTCACTTCTGGTGACACCATCAAATGCAGGTACTTGGTCAGTCATTATGTTGGGCAGATTTGGATTCCTCCCAAATACTAACTAATAACTGCTGAAACCATGCCACATCTGCAGAGCATTCCGTGCCAAGTTCGCCCAACATAAGAGCACATCCAGTGGAGTCTGCGGACACTGTTCCTCCATTTTGGAAAGCATAATGTCAGTTACAGAGGGAATTCTTTCACATAGTCCATTCTGAAATGGACTATCAGCAGCTGTTGTATGTACTCGTACATTGAGTATGCTGGCAACTTCATGCATCTCCTCAGCATTGAATTCTCCTCCATTATCTGTTAGAATTCCTTGCATCCCCCCATATCCAGCACTTACCCATTGAGTCATGATATTGTCAATGACTTCTGTAGGTGTCTTTCTGTGAATAAACGAAGATATTGTCAATCTTGACCACATGTCCACTAAATGAAGAATCCAACCATGTCTCCACTTTTTCAAGTCCATAGCCACTGTTTCATTAAACTGTCTTGCCATTGGCAGTGCAACAACTGGACGTGCAGGGGTTCTCATGTACACTTTGCACAACTGACAGTCTCTTTAGATCTTTAGATCTTACTTCCTGGTATTCATCACTCCAGCATCCTGCATCCTTCAAAAGTGCCACAAGTTTTTGTTCTAGAGGGTGTGCAAACTACCTGTGCAACTTCACAATAGCCTTGTATCTTTCATCACTCCCCAACTGAGGTAGAAACACCCCAATCACCTCTTCTACAGACATTTTCCCATGTTTATCTGAAGGGATGCAATAGTGACAAGAAGTTGTATAGTTCAAATTAACCTATTCTCCAAGAATTTCTGCTGCATCATTCTCCAGATCCAATTTGACTTTTGCATCTTTCATTGCTTTTATTGACAACAGCAAGGAATATCAGAGTCTACCACATCAGTTCTGATCTCTTATGATTCTTATCTCTTTGTCAGCTACAGACGCAGGTATCACATAACTGCCTAATGATTTCAGAACCTCGCCACCACCAAACCTGAACACTTTCACACCATCCTCCATCTGCACTTGTTCCAATTCTTCTATATTGAGGGTCTCTTAATAGCCTTCCATCCAAGCACTCCCAGACACTGTACTTGAACACGCACTGTCCAACACTGCAGAGAAACGAGAATCATGACCAAGTTCAGCAAGACCATCTTTGATGTACCCTGTAAACAGAACTACCTGTTCACTTGATTCAACAGCAGCTTGAAAATCATCAGAGTGCTCTGTATAGTTAACTTTAGACATATTTTCCCAACTGTCAGGACACTGAGCTATCAAGTGTCTAAACGAACCACATGATAGGCATGTTAAAGGTTTGCCATCACTTCCAATGAGATTCATGTTACGGTCTGATATCTGCTTCCCCCTAAAACCACCTGGTCTACCACGTCCCCTCATAAATCCTCTATTCCATCCTCGGCCACGAGCTCTGCCAGCAAACTGAGAGAAGAATGTCGCACTTGTTACAAATGTTGGCTCAACTTTCACTGCCTGCTGATTGTAACTATTTCCACCACCCCCTGCTTGTTGTCCCATAAATTTCTTAAGAGAAAGTTTTGCTTGGTCATATAAATTTTCCTTTTGTGAGTAATTCATTCCAGTCATTACCAACACCTTTTCTTCTTTTCCAGATACTGGGGACACATCAAATTGGAAGCTTTGGTTTTCACAGACGCAGCTCGTGCAAATGTATGTGATGGTGTCAGTAGTATTGGTGCTCACTTGATCTTTCTTTTGGGAGACAAAAGTCGGTGCTGTCCATTGGCATGGCATGCAGGTAAAATCAAGAGGGTGGTTCGATCAACTATAGCGGCTGAAACCTTGAGTCTACAGGAAGGTCTGAAAGAAGCCGTCTACTTGAGGAAGCTGTTTCAGGAGCTGATTGGTGAGAATGTGCAGATTCCTATCTGTGCCTTGGTTGACAATAGGATTGTTGTTGAAGCCATACATTCAACAAAACTTGTTGATGACAAGAGGTTGAGACTTGATATCGCCGTGATTCAACAATCCTTGATGTGCAAGGAGGTGAACAGTGTCAAATGGATACCTGGCCAAGATCAGTTAGCAAATGTCATGACAAAAAGAGGAGCATCAAATGTTCATCTTCTGACTGTGATACAATCTGGCATTCTTCAGTTGATTTGAACAATCACTGTTTTTAGTTGAACAATGTTACAATGTATAAAAGCTTCATTTTTTAATGCTTCACTTTTTAATTCTAATTTTTGAAAAGTTTTATCCCTTTGAAAAAAAAGAAAAGAAAATGTAATTAATGTTGATAAATATTGCGCATGATATAAGTGGCTAAATGATTGATATACTTGTACTGCGCATGACAGGATGCAAGTGAGTCCGTGTAAAAAGCGAGATCACTCTGAAGTGTGAATAAACAAGAGAAGCCAGTTTCATGTTATTGCTACTTTAACACATTCCTCAGACCAACGTCTCCTCTCTACACCTAAATTGAAAACAAAATCTTATGGCGAATGCGCTTTTAAATATCAAACATCTCTCATATGGAACCAACTTAATTATATACCACTAACTAAGGCTTCCTTCAAGACATCTTAAAAAACATTCTTTTTCCAGCGTACCTTTATTATCCCTAGAACAAACTCATAACAATACTCTTCTTTTCTATATCCTATGCATCATCTTTCTCTCCTACTTTATTTCACTTTTTGTATGTCTATGTATCCATGTTTTGTGTATTTTTTCATTAAGGATTTGTCAAGCACCTAGTGCTCAATTTATGAGCTCAGGCGCTATATAAATACTCATTATCATTTTACTAAAATGTTCTGCTCTATCAAAGAGTTTCACCAGGTTTACGAGGTTAAGTAAATGAAAAATAAGAAACAATTTGTTTAAAGTGTTCATATACTTGCCTGTGATGACAAATGTGTCTGCAAAGTAGAGAGAACGGACCATTGATGACATAGAGTCATCGGCAGAGCGTGCCTCAACTACACGCTCAACTGGACGCGAGTCACCTCCAGCTCCTTCCCCAGTCGGCTGCTCTACTAGCCGGCTTTCTCTGCAACATAACTTGATATAAAAATAACAGAACAAATCAACCTGCAGCTCAACAGGTTCTGTAACATACAAATGTTACATGTGAAAAAAAAGAAAGTACTGCCGCCACATCCACACTAGATCTGACCTCATACCAAATTTTGTAAAAAAATATTGAACAGTTTTTGAGTTATGGTCCGGAACAGATCCAACCCCCTTAATTAAATGCACTAAGCTTCCAAATTGCTTCAATGGAAACCAGAAACAAAAATCTACAATAACAAAAATACAAAAATTACCAAAAGGCACCACTTCATCATTAGGTCTAACCAAGTTTTGTAAACAAGCGAAGAAGCGAGCAGCGCACACATGCCTACTTTGTTCAAAGAATTTCAAATAGTAAAACTGATTAATATTGGTTAAAGTTGTATGATAGTTGAGTATACAGTAAGTCATTATGTAAGTCTTCTTCCACTGAAACCCCAATACAAAAGGTTATACAATTAAAAGGGTACATCTAGGGATAATGGTCGATCTTTGTTTCAAATTTGAGGTAGTTATCATGAATATTCTACGAGATGTACTGAGGATTATTTTTGTTGAGTCACTTTGTAAGTCATGTTTCCCAGAGAAACAACAGAAAAGAAAATCCATATATCATTTAACTCTCACAAGGCATATATCAAGCAATCACGATTGACATATGTAGCAAATTTGGTGAAGCTGAGATGTATATTTCTGGAAAGATGTTCTTGACAAAGTAATTTATCATAGAATCACTTCTTAGTCATATTTCCATGGAAACCGCAAAAATTGAAAATAATTTGTTGGTCTTACCATCAAAAGGCACATCTAGGGATCATGGTTGATAAGTTTATGAAGTTTGGTGAAGCTAGCATGTAGAGTTTGGGAGATATGCTCCGGACCAACTTTTGTGACAGACGGACAGACAGAATTAATGCTATACCCCCGCTTACGCTGTAAGGCGGGGATATGAAAAATATTGAACAGTTTTTTAGATACGGCCCAGAAACGGACCCTACCCCCTTTATGAACTAAGTTAAAACTGTTTCCATGGAAACCAGAAAAAAAAATCATCAGAATATCCAAAATAGCAAAAGGCACCAGCCCACCACTAGATCTAACCACACACCAAATTTTGAAAAAAATATTTTTTTTCTAAATATGGTCTGGAAACAAAAGGGTTACGAAATAACGGAACCACAGAATTAAGGAACCACGGACGGAACGGAAAACATTTTGTCTCCCGCAAAGCTTTGCGGGGGAAATAAAATCAACTCAAGTTACAATTCTCAATGAAAGGCATATATTGAAAGATGACTCAGGTGCTGTTTAAAAAAAAAAATCAATATGGCATTTGTAATATTTATATTATTTCAACTTTTGTACATAGAGAAGATTATCTTTAAAGAAATATCAAAGTAACAATAAGAATTCAAAACATACAAGTAAATGTCATTCATGGCATACAATGTAATTATTTCAAATATTTTAGAAACTAGATTAGTGTTTGCAGGACACCGCAAAAACAGAGCAGCCCCGAAACTTGGGGTTTCGCCTTACCCTGTTCCGCCTTCTACAAGCCTCAGCATATTGGGGATTTTCTTGTGACCTTGACGTTTGACACTCAAGGTCACGCAATCAATGAACACATTTCATTGAAAATAACATTAATGTATCGAATTAAAGTGTTTAAAGTTAAAATAATCCATTTTCTCAATATTTGTTGACCTTGCTGTGACCTTGACCTTTGACAGTTCGTACCCAAAACCTTTCCAAAATTTTGTACTTCTCAAGAGATAATATATACAAAACTTAAACTTCATAGCACAAAAATTTTCAAGTTAACGCGTTTACAAGGAATTTTTTTGTGATTTTATAGCTCATTACCTTGACCTTTGACCTTGAAATTGAACATGTCATTTTAGTCCCCAAAGGTGTAAACAATTACACATGTTTATGAGTTCTGAAAAGCTTAACGGGATTAAGTTACATCCAAATTAGTTGCACATTGTAATAACACAAATCTCATGACCTTGACCTTTGACCTTCAAGGTTACACGATCAATGAACACTCTTTATTGAGTATAATAATCTTCTATTGATTAAAAGTGTTCATAGTTAAAATAAAGCATTTCCGCAAAACCAAGCTAAAGTCGTGACCTTGCTGTGACCTTGACCTTGGACAGATTGTAGCGAAAACCTTTTCAAATTTTTTTACTCTTCCAAGGATGATATATACAAAGTAAGAGCTTCATAGCACAAAAACTTTTCAAGTTATCTCGTTTACAAGGAATTTTTTTGTGATTTTATAGCTCATTACCTTGACCTTTGACCTTGAAATTGAACATGTCATTTTAGTCCCCAAAGGTGTAAACAATTACACATGTTTATGAGTTCTGAAAAGCTTAACGGGATTAAGTTATATCCAAATTATTTGCACATTTAAATAACACAAATCTCATGACCTTGACCTTTGACCTTCAAGGTGACACAATCTATGAACATTTTTCATTGAGTATAACAATGCTCTATTGATTAAAAGTGTTCATAGTTAAAATAAAGCATTTTCGCAAAACCATGCTAAAGTCGTGACCTTGCTGTGACCTTGACCTTGAACAGATTGTAGCGAAAACCTTTTCAAATTTTTTTACTCTTCCAAGGATGATACATGCCAAGTTAGAGCTTCATAGCACAAAAACTTTTCAAGTTATCGCGTTTACAAGGAATTTTTTAGTGATTTTATAGCTCGTGACCTTGACCTTTGAACTTGAAAGTGAACATGTCAAAATCATTCCCCCGAGGTATAAGCAGTAAGTTATGAATACAAGTTCTGTAAAGCTCAGTAGAAAAAAGTTATAGCCATTAGTATGTGCGCGGCGGACGCGGCGGCAGAAACTGCACAAAACCTGATAGCAGCCCCGTCCTTAGATGGGGCTGCTAATAAGACAACTTTTCACATATTCACATTCACCTCAAGCTACAAAATGTCAGAGATAATCTTTATATAAAAGGTAGACATCTTGGCTACCTCTAGTTTTAAATCATTTGATAAAGTGTTGACAAGGACAGTGATTTTAGTAGATAGAGCCTTAGGCTAATTATAGATAATCCACTTAAGAAACTTAATTGATGACACTTATTTAATCCTCCCATACCTCAGACATATCATCAACTGTCTAGAGAATGTAAAACAATAAACAACGAATCTGACAAATGAGAAACACATACAATTTAGTATAAAACTCTGGGAAGAATATTTCAACAGCAGATTTGGATTTGGATTTCAACCCATAAACATCTCAGGACTACTCCGGGGGCTGACTTACTATTTGAACTTTCATGCCCCTGGAGTGGAAATCAAGCTGTTATCTACATATTGTATTTATGTTGTTATGTAAGTCATTCCTGTAAATAAATGTGTGCAGATCTATTTCAAGGACTTTGGATTTCTTCTGCCTAGAGTTAATTCCCTGTTAAAACTGGACAGTTAGACCATCAACCCGGAATATCAAAAGTTGGGGCAGTTGAGGATTCCTGGAACCCTGCCTCAGCCGTATGATACGAGTAGTTTACACAGGATCAACATGCACAATCATCAAGGTCATTTTTATATTGAACTTTTTAACACATTTAATATTGTATTAACAAACTGTTGACATGAAATTATTACGACCACGTTTCGTACATCATTTTTATACTGACTTGCTTGAAAATGAAGTCAAGGTCAGCGAAAACTTTTCAAGTCTGCGCATTCCCCAGATGAAGACTGGTACAAAGTTTGAAGATTCTAGGTTGAGCAGTTCATTAGATATCGCGCTAACAACATTTTCAAAACTGATCAAGGTCTCGCTGTGACCTTGAAAATGAAGTCAAGGTCACCGAAAACTTTTCAAGTCTGCGTATTCCCCAGATGAAGACTGGTACAAAGTTTGAAGATTCTAGGTTGAGCAGTTCATTAGATATCGCGCTAACAACATTTTCAAAACTGATCAAGGTCTCGCTGTGACCTTGAAAATGAGGTCAAGGTCACCGAAAACTTTTCAGGTCTGCGTATTCCCCAGATGAAGACTGGTACCAAGTTTGAAGATTCTAGGTTGAGCGGTTCATTAGATATCGCGCTAACAACATTTTCAAAACTGGTCAAAGGCTCGCTGTGACCTTGAAAATGAAGTCAAGGTCACCAAAAACTTTTCAGGTCTGCGTATTCCCCAGATGAAGACTGGTACCAAGTTTGAAGATTCTAGGTTGAGCGGTTCATTAGATATCGCGCTAACAAGAAGCGGGACGGACGTACGGACGGACGTACGGAGCTGAATACTATATCCCCCGCTTCGCGCTAAACGCGCGGCTGGGGATAAAAATGAAAATAGGTTTTTAAGGTTGTGACCCCTGTGACCCTATTTGGGGTCATGGGGTCACGGAATCTACAATTTAGAATCCCCATTGGCCAAGGAGTCTGCACATATCATTTTTAACTCTCTAGTCCTCTTAGAACCGGAGAAGAAAATGAAAATAGGTTTTTAAGGTTGTGACCCCTGTGACCCTATTTGGGGTCATGGGGTCACGGAATCTACAATTAAGAATCCCCATAGGCCAAGGAGTCTGCACATATCATTTTTAACTCTCTACTCCTTTTGGAACTGGAGAAGAAGATGAAAATAGGTTTTTAAGGTTGTGACCCCTGTGACCCTATTTGGGGTCACAGAGTCACCAAAGTTACAAATTAGAATCCCCATTGGCCAAGGAGTCTGCACATATCATTTTTAACTCTCTACTCCTTTTGGAACTGGAGAAGAAGATGAAAATAGGTTTTTAAGGTTGTGACCCCTGTGACCCTATTTGGGGTCATGGGGTCACGGAATGTACAATTTAGAATCCCCATTGGCCAAGGAGTCTGCACATATCATTTTTAACTCTCTAGTCCTCTTAGAACCGGAGAAGAAAATGAAAATAGGTTTTTAAGGTTGTGACCCCTGTGACCCTATTTGGGGTCATGGGGTCACGGAATCTACAATTTAGAATCCCCATTGGCCAAGGAGTCTGCACATATCATTTTTAACTCTCTACTCCTTTTGGAACTGGAGAAGAAGATGAGAGTTGGTTTTTAAGGTTGTGACCCCTGTGACCCTATTTGGGGTCATGGGGTCACGAAATCTACAATTTAAAATCCCCATTGTCCAAGGAGTCTGCACATATCATTTTCAACTCTCTACTCCTTTTGGAACTGGAGAAGATGATGAAAATAGTTTTTTAAGGTTGTGACCCCTGTGACCCTATTTGAGGTCACAGGGTCACCAAAGTTATAAATTAGAATCCCCATTGGCCAAAGAGTCTGCACATATCATTTTTAACTCTCTAGTCCTTCTGGAACTGGAGAAGAAGATGAAAATAGGTTTTTAAAGTTGTGACCCGTGACCCTATTTGGGGTCACAGGGTCACCAAAGTTACAAATTAGAATCTCCATATGCTAAGGTACCTGTAAACAAAATTTCAGATCTCTAATGTGTTTGGTTCATGAAGAGAAGTCGAAAGTGTCAAAAGTTTATGAACGGACGGACGACGGACGGACGCCAGACGACGGGCCATGCCATAAGCCCATCTGGACTTTCAGTCCTGATGAGCTAAAAAGTGAGCATGGCTCACATACCCCTGCATCCTGTCTTCTACCTCTTTCAAAACCCATTTGGGCGTATCTGTGGTCCTTTGCAAGAGTATCATCAGGTGAGAAAAAACACAATTTCATCTACCTAACTGTAAAAGTTCAGATAAAACATTTCCAAATTGGAGCATCAGACTAGTCATTTTTAGCAGGTTCAAACCCAAACCCAAGGGCGAATATGGTAACAGCTTTCAAACTCAATGAAAAGTATCATCAGGTGAATCCATTTCCAGTCAAATTGCATAATCAAAGGCCATAACTCTGTGAAAAATTATATTTCGGGAATTTCTTTCAAACTCGATCAAGAGTATCATCAGGTGTATCTATAACCAAAATTTCATTTACCTGGGTGTTATAGTTTCTGAGACAATCTGTCCCCATTGGACCATTAGACCTGTTACTCGCCCCAAGTGCAATTTCAGAAACAAGGGCCATAACTCTGTCAAAAATAAAATTTCGGAAATGGCTTTCGAACTCGATCAAGAGTATCCTCAGGAGCACCAATAACCAAAATTTCACTCATCTAGGTGTTATAGTTTCTATAAAAATCTGTCCCCATTGGAGCATCAGACCTGTTACTCGCCCCAAGTCCAATTTCAGAAACAAGGGCCATAATTCTGTCAAAAATAAAATTTCGGAAATGGCTTTCGAACTCGATCAAGACAATCATCAGGAGCATCCATAACAAAATTTTTATTCATCTAGGTACAATAGTTTCTGAGAGAACTTGTCCCCATTGAAGCACCAAGTCCGCTGTCTGTACCAAGTCAAATTGGAGATTCAAGGGTGATAACTCCGCAAAAATTAATTTTACGGAATCGGCTTTCGAACTCGATCAAGAGTATCATCAGAAGCATCTAAAACCAAAATTTTATTCATCTAGGTCCAATAGTTTCTGAGAAAATTAGTCCCCATTGAACCCTATTAAACTAAGTCCAAAAAGTGACGTTTCCATGGAAACGGCCAAAAATTAAAATTCCAGAATGCTACAGATGGTCAAGAATTGATGAGAATGACATGTTTAACAATTCTGCAAAGTTTGGTTGATGTAGACCAAGTAGTTTTGGAGATATGTGACCGGACGGGACGGGACGGGAATTTGGGGGTCTACTTATATCCGATCATACGGTAGCCTTATCAGCAAAATATTGACCAAGTTGGGGGTTAACCGTCACATGTTTAGTGAAGATATAACTCAAGTGCAGTCTTAACTGGAATCTTACATAGTTTTCTGCTCCTTAGTTTTGTCCTCCCTCCTCTTCTCTGATCTCCTCCTCCTCAGTCGTCGGAATGATTCCCGCAGAGATTTCTTCAGAGACTTCCTTCTAGACATTGGCGTTTCAGATGTATCAGTCAAATCTGTAGAAAAATACATTTGACAAGTAATTGATTCAATTTCCAATGTTAATTTGAAAATTGATCAAAAAAAAAATACTGAAAGTATAGACCTTGCCACAGCGAATTTCATGGGCGCAGCAATTTTGTGGCAGCCATTAAAGGGGCAGTAGCACGTTTTTAGGGGGTATATAAGGTGATGTCACGAAAATGAAAATTAATGGTTCCAATCGAAAGACAATGTATTTAAACTAAATGGAGCAGTAATAATTCAAATATATAATGTAAAGTTTAGCTATGCGATTCCTTTTTCTTACACAAAATGAATTAAAGGTGTTCACACAAAAATGGCCGCCAATGGATTTTATGTTAATCGTCATACTTTGTCCTCTGATTATGGATAATTGGCTTGTGTAATGAGATTTCTGACACTGTCAAGATAATACATTTAATATTAACTTACAATTATTAGTGAAAATTTTAAAATATAAAATTATCAAAAAACGTGCTACTGCCCCTTTAAGCGGCTGCAACGTTAAAGAGACGCAGAGTATGTTGCTAGGATCACATATGTCAAATTTTGAAATCGATGTTATAACATCGGGAACCACTAACTGTTACTGAAAATAACAAGTTAAAAGTCAATCAGTACATTAGAGCGAAAATACGGCCATTCAAAGTCGGGATTTTGATCGAAAACCAGACAATGTGGCTCGAGTGGCACGCGCAAATTCGCCAAACGTAATTTTGAAACCTTGTCATAAGCTGACAGGAATATATATTCGATTCGAAAGTGTTTATTAGGTATTGTAACTAAGAGGTAGATTAATTGGATGCATAATTTCGAATATTAAACGTATTTAAAATGTTTTCTTGATTTTTCCATAAAATCAAGCATTTTAGAGATATTATGCAAAAATGGATATATTTGCAAGTCCAGTGATGAGATATGAACTTCAATCAGCATATAAGATATTTTGTAGCTTATCAAAACCAAATACAATTTTAAGAAAGATACTCTGTGTCACTTTAACTGGTCAGTGTTATTTGCAACGCTGCGGGATTTGCACATCGAAGTTGCATACATGTAAAGATGGTACCCTGATATCACTTAAACGTCACCTTCCTTGCAAACTAACAATTCATTTTAATTATCTCTAGTGTCACATCGACATCAAACACTGCTGTTAAGATATTTTTTATATTTTATTTAATTAAGTTTACCAGGTAATGACCGTCATGTTTAAATCAACAATATTAAAGTGCAGAAAATAAAGGTCTATGAATGCAGTAAGATGTCTAATTAATTAACTCAGTCAACTTTCTTTATTTCCACTGTTGTTTTTATCTTGTTTGATTGTTTTTTTTTCTTGTTCAGATTTTGGCATATTTATTTCTGGGAAACATGATTATATCAAAATATTCTACCAATATTTACAGTAGTCCTATAGAATTAATTGGCCAATTTACTTGGCGGAATGCCGTTCAGCAAATTAGGAATTCGATGTAATGAAATAACTTGAACATCATGGCCTAAGAGTAATTGAAGGGTCCGTGTGACGGGGTGTCAAAAAGGACTGTTAACTGCAACCTAGCTCTTGAAAAAGACTCAATTTGGAATATTCTGAAAGCTGAGATAATTATCTATACCATGATATATGGAATGACACCATTGAATTTGGTTGCAGAAAGATTATTCACAATGAAATCAAATAGTTTTCGAGTTTGGTTGCAGTCCCCTATAGGCACCTGCAACCAAATTATTTTTCCAAGAAAATACATGTTTTTATCAAACAGAAGAGCCTGGGCTTGAAGAAATTTGGTTGCAGATGGAATATATGATGATTTGACAACTGTTGATCACTTACCTGGCTTTTTATTTACATTTCAATGACACATAAGCCACTTACCGATCGCTATCGAGTCCGGTTTTCGATCATGTCACATCATGTTTTGAAAGCGTTTCTGACATTATGGATAGAAATATTTCACTGACCTTGATTATTTTAACAGTTTCTATCATAAAGCATGTCATGGTAGGTACTTTTGACATTATTTGACCAAATTGATCCCTAAATTTCATTTCTGTGTTTCAACGTGCTCCCATAGCGAATTCGAATTGTTGTCATATCTCAAAACGATTCTCATTGGCTGTCAGAAATCCCTTTAATTGCAAAATGATTTTGATAGAAAATAAACATCATTGAGTAAGTTTAACAAATGGTTTCTATCCAAAAACAGAACAAAATCAATTATAAATAAAAAATTAGGAAATTTGAAAAATTGTTGGAGATGTTTAAGATTGAATCAACCAATTGTAGGACACGTTACATACCGCATGGCATTACGTCACTCACAGTGCGAGAGGGAATCTGTCAAAATGAAAATCCTGCTTTGTTTTTGTTTTCACGTAAAATGAGGTAAACAAGTGTTTGTCACTGAGGTGACATAATCCCCCGCCGCAAATTATCAATCAATTATTGGCTGTGACCTCTTATTTGTTGTCAGAGGGTCACGAAATCTATAAACTGTGACCTTGAAAATAATTTGAAGGTCACCAAAATCGACTGGGCCCGGCGCCTTCCCAATAAGATGCTTTGTGTAAATTATGAAGAGAATCCAGTTAATGGTTCTTGAGATATCCTGCTGACAAGCCTAAAATGCAGGTTTCAATGCTGAAATTTTCAAAGTCTCGCTGTGACCTTGAAAATAATGTGAAGGTCACCAAAATCGACTGGACCCAGCGCCTTCCCAATAAGATGCATTGTGTAAGCTATGAAGGGAATCCAGTGAATGGTTCTTGAGATATCCCGCTGACAAGGGTAAAATGTCAAAGCCTCGTAATGACCTTGAAATGAAGGTCAAGGTCTTACCCAGGGGAAGCTTTATGTAAGATATGAAGAGAATCCAGTCAACAGTTCTTGAGATATCGCGCTAACAAGGGTAAACATCAAGTTCACATGTCCAAAAATTCAAAGTTCCGCTGTGACCTTGAGAATAATGTCATGGTCACCAAAATCTAATCAGCCCAAGGTCTTCCCCAGGGGAAGCTATATGTAAGATATGAAGAGAATCCAGTCAACAGTTCTTGAGATATCGCGCTAACAAGGGTAAACATGCAAGTTCACATGTCCAAAAATTCAAAGTTCCGCTGTGACCTTGAGAATAATGTCATGGTCACCAAAATCTAATCAGCCCAAGGTTTTCCCCAGGGGAAGCAATATGATAGATATGAAGAGAATCCAGTCAACAGTTCTTGAGATATCGCGCTAACAAGGGTAAACATGCAAGTTCACATGTCCAAAAATTCCAAGTTCCGCTGTGACCTTGAGAATAATGTCATGGTCACCAAAATCTAATCAGCCCAAGGTCTTCCCCAGGGGAAGCTATATGTAAGATATGAAGAGAATCCAGTAAACAGTTGTTGAGATATCGCGCCAACAAGGGTAAACATGCAAGTTCACATGTCCAAAAATTCAAAGTCCTCCTGTGACCTTGAGAATAATGTCAAGGTCACCAAAATCTAATCAGCCCAAGGTCTTCATCAGGAGAAGCTATATTTAAGATATGAAGAGAATCCAGTCAACAGTTCTTGAGATATCGCGCTAACAAGGGTAAACATCAAGTTCACATGTCCAAAAATTCAAAGTTCCGCTGTGACCTTGAGAATAATGTCATGGTCACCAAAACCTAATCAGCCCAAGGTCTTCCCCAGGGGAAGCTATATGTAAGATATGAAGAGAATCCAGTCAACAGTTGTTGAGATATCGCGCTAACAAGGGTAAACATGCAAGTTCACATGTCCAAAAATTCAAAGTTCCGCTGTGACCTTGAGAATAATGTCATGGTCACCAAAATCTAATCAGCCCAAGGTCTTCCCCAGGGGAAGCAATATGAAAGATATGAAGAGAATCCAGTCAACAGTTGTTGAGATATCGCGCTAACAAGGGTAAACATGCAAGTTCACATGTCCAAAAATTCCAAGTTCCGCTGTGACCTTGAGAATAATGTCATGGTCACCAAAATCTAATCAGCCCAAGGTCTTCCCCAGGGGAAGCTATATGTAAGATATGAAGAGAATCCAGTCAACAGTTCTTGAGATATCGCGCTAACAAGGGTAAACATGCAAGTTCACATGTCCAAAAATTCAAAGTTCCGCTGTGACCTTGAGAATAATGTCATGGTCACCAAAATCTAATCAGCCCAAGGTCTTCATCAGGAGAAGCTATATTTAAGATATGAAGAGAATCCAGTCAACAGTTCTTGAGATATCGCGCTAACAAGGGTAAACATCAAGTTCACATGTCCAAAAATTCAAAGTTCCGCTGTGACCTTGAGAATAATGTCATGGTCACCAAAACCTAATCAGCCCAAGGTCTTCCCCAGGGGAAGCTATATGTAAGATATGAAGAGAATCCAGTCAACAGTTGTTGAGATATCGCGCTAACAAGGGTAAACATGCAAGTTCACATGTCCAAAAATTCAAAGTTCCGCTGTGACCTTGAGAATAATGTCATGGTCACCAAAATCTAATCAGCCCAAGGTCTTCCCCAGGGGAAGCAATATGAAAGATATGAAGAGAATCCAGTCAACAGTTGTTGAGATATCGCGCTAACAAGGGTAAACATGCAAGTTCACATGTCCAAAAATTCCAAGTTCCGCTGTGACCTTGAGAATAATGTCATGGTCACCAAAATCTAATCAGCCCAAGGTCTTCCCCAGGGGAAGCTATATGTAAGATATGAAGAGAATCCAGTCAACAGTTCTTGAGATATCGCGCTAACAAGGGTAAACATGCAAGTTCACATGTCCAAAAATTCAAAGTTCCGCTGTGACCTTGAGAATAATGTCATGGTCACCAAAATCTAATCAGCCCAAGGTCTTCATCAGGAGAAGCTATATTTAAGATATGAAGAGAATCCAGTAAACAGTTCTTGAGATATCGCGCCAACAAGGGTAAAATGACAAAGTGTCCTTGTGACCTTGAAATGAAGGTCAAGGTCACGAAACCCATTTGGACAATTACTCTCACTGAGGTGAACCTATATGCAAAATATGAGAAGGATGTAGAGAATAGTACTTATGTTATTCCATTTCGTACGTACGGACGGACGCTGCCGAAAACTATATCCCCCGCTTCGCGCTAATCGCGCGGCGGGGGATAATTATAAAACTCCTGCAACCAAACTTGCCTCTTTGCTAATTAACAAGCAACTAAAATCTCTGCAACCAAATTAGTGTTTGTCAAGACACGAAAAATGATGGATAATTGCTAGAAAATAATTTGGTTGCAGTTGCCTATAGGGACTGCAACCAAACTCGAAAACCACTCGATTTCACTGTGATTGTACGTTCTGCAACCAAACTCAAGGCTTCAAGGAAGTGGTTGATTTATAGTAAATCATTTTAGCTGTGAGAATATCTTCATTTCAATCATTTTCAAGGAAAATGTGGCATATTATTGATGTTTTAGATACCCCGTCATCTTGACCCTTCAATTACTCTTAGGCCAATATCATAAATGTTTCCTGATTTTTTTCCCTGTAAAATTTAAGGATGGAATATTCCGGGTCGGCGATAAAATTGCCTGTTCGTCCTCTAGGCTAACCCCGGAATGATGAGACTAACTTTCCTGATAACGCTATAATTGAATGCAAGCACTCTAGGTGAATCGCGGAATTTTCTGCACCACGACTTTTCTCAGTTCGAGGCCCGTAATTATTTTCCGCGCCTCGCTAAAACGCTGTGGCAAACTAACCCTTGAGCGGATTTCAATGAAAAAGACATTGTTGAAAAGGGCATTGAATTGTAGTCTTTTAATGTATAATATTTACATGCGCTATAAGAAATAATGAAAGTACAAGCAGTGAAAAAAGGTGATTTTCAGGTATGTACCATTATATCGCACTCAATATAACAAAAACTATTCGGCGCATATTGAATTTTTTTGTGTCAAAATAAAGATTGAAGAATTGTCTTCAATTCCATATATAATTTATACAAGCGCAATGATGAATAAAGATACAGCAAGCTTAGCGAAAAAGTCAACTTTTGACCTGTTATATCCGTTGATAAGAGGCCAGTTTGATAGAGTAACTTTGAGACTTGATATCTCAATAACTAATTGGCGCGGCCCCAAGAAAAGACATATCATTGAAAAGAGAAAAGAATTGTCGTTATTTTGATATATAACATGTCATTGCGCTAAAAGAAATAATAAAACGGTAAGTATCTAAAACACGATGTGTTTGTGAAACACGAATGCCCCCGGATGCATAAGTCAAGTATCAAAGACCTAGCTCCGACCAATCAAAAGTTATGACCAAGGTTAAAGTTTTTGTGGACAAACGGACAGACGGACGGACGGACAGGTGAAAAACAATATACCCCCGGAATCTCCGATTCGGGGGCATAAAAATAGAGCCATTGGCTCTGTAGCTCATCAGGCTGTATCATCAATTATGCTGCAGAGTGTGGCCAATGTGATTCCCCTTTTCTAGAGGCAACAGGGTCACCCATCATAAAATTAAGTATATAGGCGAAAAGTTTCAGTTTTCTAGACCTTATACTTCAGGAGAAGATGAAAATAGATTCGAAGGACGTTCCTGTTGCCTTTATTAGGGGCCACAGGGTCACCAAAGCTACAATTCATAATCCTCACTAGTCTGAAGGAGTCTGTACACAAAGTTTCAGATTTCTAGACCTCATGCTTCTGGAGAAGAAGATGAAAATAGGTTTTAAGGGTGTGACCCTATGGCCCTTATTAGGGATCACAGTGCCACCAAAGCTACAATTTATAATCCTCACTAGCCAAGGAGTCTGTACACAAAGTTTCAGCTTTCTAGGCCTTATGGTTCTTTAGAAGAGGATGAGAATAGGGTTTAGGGTGTGGCCCCTGTGGTCCTTATTAGGGATCACAGGGCTACCAAAGCTACAATTTTTAATCCTCACTAGTCAAGGAGTCTGTACACAAAGTTTCAGCTTTCTAGGCCTCATGGTTGTGGAGAAGAAGATGAAAATAGGTTTTTAGGGTGTGGCCCCTGTGGCCCTTATTAGAGGTCAAAGGGCCACCAAAGCTACAATTTTAAATCCTCACTAGTCAAGGAGTCTGTACACAAAGTTTCAGCTTTCCAGGCCTTATGGTTCTGGAGAAGAAGTCGAAATTCCACAAAGTTTACGGACGGACGGACGGATGGACGCCGGACACCATGCCATGCCATAAGCCCATCGGGCCTTACAGGCCAGATGAGCTAAAAATAGAGCCAGTGGCTCCTCTAGCTAATCAGGCTTCATATCAATTTTGCTTTAGGGTGTGGCAAATGTGAAATTATGTTAAAGGGTGTGGTCCCTGAGGCCCTTATTAGGGGCCGAGACAAAAGCTATCAATCATAATCCTCACTAGTCAAAGAGTATATTCACAAGATTTCAGCTTTCTAGACCTTTTGCCCCTGGAGAAGAAGATGAAAATAGGTTTTAAGGGCGTGGCCCCTCTGGCCCTTGATAGGGGTCAATTGGCCACCAAAGCTAGACCCTTTGGAACTGGAAGAGAAGATGAAAATAGGTTTTTAAGGTTTTGACCCCTGTGAACCCAAATGGTGTCATGGGGTCACGAAATCTACAATTTAAAATCCCCTTTTGCCAAGGAGTATGCACATCAAATTTCAGCTCTCTAGATGAAAGTTTATAACCTATAATTTCGAATCCCCATTGGCCAAGGAGTCTACACACAACTTTTCAGCTCTCTAGACCCTTTGGAACTGGAGAAGAAGATGAAAATAGTTTTTTAAGGTTTTGACCCCTGTGATGTGGTCACAAAATCTACAATTTAAAATCCCCTTTTGCCAAGGAGTATGCATATCAAATTTCAGCTCTCTAGAGTCATAGGTTCTGGAGAAGAAGTCGAAAAAGTGAAAAGTTTACGGGTGGATGGATGGACGGAGGGACGGACGGAGGACACCATGCCATGAGCCCATCGGGCCAGATGAGCTAAAAATTCATAATAACCAAAATAGCAAAAGGCACCCCTCCAGTACTAGATCTAATCACATACCAAGTTTCGTAAAAAAGCTTTGCGGGGGACATAATAAGATTAGGCAATACGAATATGCACATGCAAATGTTAGAAGTTTTCTATAATCTTGTTTTCTAGGCAATTTTCTGAAAATAAATGTGAGTTTATTTCAAACCTGTTTGTTGACGCGAGTGAAGCCACTCGACTCGATTAACAATCCGTAAGATAATGACAGACTCAAGTATCATGGTTTGTCTTTATTTACACTTTTGACAAAATAAGTTTTCTACGAAGCTCCAGAAGGGACATGGAAAAAAATATTTTTATTACGTACGTATGTGTTATTATTGCGTACGTATGTGTTGTTATTGCGTATGTACATGAAAAATTATTACGTACGTACGTGTTATTATTGCGTACGTATGTGATAAATTATTACGTACGTAAATAATAACAAAAACTGAATACATTTAGCCTATGTACATACTGATAAAAGAATCGTCTTAATAAAGACTTTTAACTTAAGAAACACTTTTTTTCATAATTTTGTTCCGTTCTAAATGAATTTGTCAGTATCCAATAGAGAAAATGTTATATTTTGTATAGCAAGAAATGTTGCCAAAACTAGAACTTGAGCTTCTGGTCTTCTAGCTTGAAGGACTTGAGAAGGGCCACCAGCTCCGGAACCTTCGAAAACTTTCTGTCAGTCTTGACGGCTAGGACAGAGTTGAGGGCCGACAAGTACGTGGAGATGGTCCCACCCTTGAGGTGACGTTTCAGGCGTAGATGGAGCAGGAAGTTGGCCACAAACTGGGGATCCGCTAGCATGGGACCACGGCCAGCGTCCTTGCAGTACCTCTCAAAAGAACACCATTTGTCATCGTAAAGTGCCCTGGTGGAAACTCTGTGGGCCTTGGAGATGGCGCTGGCTATATACACGGTGGGAGTATTCCTTGGTTTTAATCCCCGTTCTAAGTACAGTGCTTTTACCAAACCCTTTCAAATAGAAGAATGGTTTCTATCTTGTATAATTTGTTGAAAATAGTGTACATCGTTTTCAATTCCGTGTCCGCATCTGACACGGTAATCGAAAAAAAAGTCTGCCTAGGGAAAAAAGTCACAATATTTTATGCTTATTGAAATGTTTGGTATTTCAAATAAGTTCTGTGTGTTGAAATTAAGTTGACTGATGATAGGCCACATGCTATGACTTATCTTATGATGTCTTTGTTAAAAATATTTATCATTTTATGATTTAATAAATATTGAATATCATAGTTGTCCGCAATTTGTATTTTTAAAACCGTGTTATGTATCTTTATTTTGGATATCAGGATATAATGAATTCCATACTTTTATTGCACCATATAAAACTACCAAGCATTTGTCCCCTTTCTTCATTTCATTGTCCGAAAGGATGAATTTTCTCTTGAGCTTTTAGTGGTTTAAATGTTGATAGCGCTCCGGGATACAACAGTTATGTTACAGTTGATGGATGGTGATCTCACAAGTTTATATAGAAATACAAGAATGTTTTCATGACAGAGCTTTTAGTCAGTTATTTTACATCCTATCTGTTACATTTATTCAAATTGGAACGGTTTTGGAAATAATTTTTGAACTTTTAATCAATCCATTCATTTGCTTATTTTTTTCACAAATAATTAAATCAAATGACTAGTTTTTCCCCTAAATGTTCGAAAAAGAACATATTATTTCTCACAGATTAAGTAGATAAAGTATTCAATCAAAGAGTGAAATATGATATTAATGTTTGCTTATTGCCTTAATATGTAATATAGATAAACATATGTTTGTCTCATTATTCAGTGAAATCATGTAACCGAGTGATAAGTTATGGGGTTTACAAAAAATAGAGCCATGGGCTCTGTAGCTCAGACTTTTGATGGAAATAGGTTTTTGAGGTTTTGACCCCTGTGACCTCACTAGGGGTCAAGGGGTCACCAAACCTAAAATTTAGAGTCCTCATTGGCCAAGGAGTCTACGCACAATTTTTCAGCTCTCTATATCTTTTTGAACTGGAGGAGAAGTTAAAAATAAGTTTTTAAGGTTTTGACCCCTGTGACCCTATTTGGGGTCATGGGGTCACAATATCTACAATTTAGAATCCCAACTGGCCAAGGAGTCTACACACAACTTACCAGCTCTCTAGACCTTTTTTGAACTGGAGGAGAAGATGAAATTAGGTTATCAAGGTTGTGACCCCTGTGACCCCATTTGAGGTCATGCATTGGATCACAAAATCTACAATTCAGAATCCCCACTGGCCAAGGAGTCTACACACAACTTTTCAGCTCTCTAGACCTTTTGAAACTGGAGAAGATGAAAATAGATTTTTAAGGTTTTGACCCCTGTCACCCCATTTGGGGTCAAGGGGTCACCAAACCTAAAATTTAGAATCCTCATTGGCCAAGGAGTCTACACACAACTTTCCAGCTCTCTAGACCTTTTCGAACTGGAGAAGAAGATGAAAATAGGTTTTTAAGGTTTTGACCCCTGTGACCCCATTTGGGGTCATGGTGTCACGAAATTTACAATTTAGAATCCCCATTGGCTAAGGAGTCTACACACAACTTTCCAGCTCTCTAGACCTTTTGGAACTGGAGAAGAAGATAAAAATAGAGCCATTGGCTCTGTAGCTCATCAGGCTTCATTATCAATTATGCTGTAGAGTGTGGCCAATGTGATTCCCTCATTGTAGGGGCCACAGGGTCACCAATCATAAAGTTAAGTATATAGGCGACAAGTTTCAGTTTTCTAGCCTAGGCCTTATACTTCAGGAGGAGAAGATGAAAATAGATTTTAAGGACGTTCCTTTTGCCTTTATTAGGGGCAACAGGGTCACCAAACCTCCAATTCAAATTCCTCACTTGTCAAGGAGTCTGAACACAAAATTTCAGCTTTTTAGCCCTTATGCTTCTGGAGAAGTAGATGTAAATAGGTTTTTAGGGCGTGGCCCCTGTGGCCCTTATTAGGGGTCACAGGGCCACCAAAGCTACAATTTATAATCCTCACTAGTCAAGGAGTCTGTACCCAAAGTTTCAGCTTTCCAGGCCTTATGGTTCTGGAGAAGAAGTCGAAATTCCACAAAGTTTACGGACGGACGCCGGACAACATGCCATGCCATAAGCCCATCGGGCCTTACAGGCCAGATGAGCTAAAAATAGGTTTTTAAGGTTTTGACCCGTGACCCCATTTGGGGTCATGGGGTCACGAAATCTACAATTTAGAATCCCCATTTGCCAAGGAGTCTGCACATAAAATTTCAAAAGCTCTAGAGTCATTGGTTCTGGAGAAGAAGTCGAAAGTGTGAAAAGTTTACGGACGGACGGACGCCAGACGCCATGCCATGCCATGCCATAAGGTGTGAGGTGTCGGTTTTTTGACGTCCAGTGACTCTAGTCAAATGTCGTAACAGGTCATATAACTGCCGGGCCATTGCTTGATGGCGCCGTTGTGTCTGGCTTAGTGGACAAGAAATATGTACAACACAATCGCTGCTTAAATTATTGTGTAATTAAATGTTATTGTTTTCTCCGGCATAATGTCTAGTTTCATGAACCAATGAAGTTGTAGAACATTAAATCTGACCAATGAAAATTTTAATGAATGAAAGCTCATCGTCAGGAACCACTCCCAAACTGTAAGATTATACATTATGAACATAGATTATCTACATGGATCATCTGAGCAGGTTCGTTATTAGCCCTGCCCTCAAAGTAAGCAGGTTCGTTGTTTTCATTCAATGAACATGTTCTATATGGTACTGATGTAAATTAACCTGGTACTATGTTTATTTTACCATTGTTTCATTGAAAGCAATTTTGCTATGGTGTCTGTCTTTGAGTAATAAATCCTAACTCGAAAACTTTTCTTTTAGAAATTTATCTTATCTTTATGAAAAATGAGTTTTGAAATTATTCCATAAGATTTCGTCTGACCCAGATCATGTGTTACACTGTGAATTTGTAAAGATTCTTTCTTTAAAAAGATATTTATTACCGCTGGTTTCAAACCCATAGTGGTAAATATGCCTTTATTCCCAATAGTATTCCATGATCCGTTGAGCAGAAGAGCGTTTAATTCCAGCGCATTGTAGACGTATAACCAGTCGAAATTTTTCCCAGTATGCAATTGAAAAACAAAAACAAAGTCAAAGAGCCCGTCCCTGTATTTATTCAGAGTATGGAGTCCCTTTAATGTTTTCACTCTTATACATAGAGAAGATATTTTTCACAACAATACCCGATACATGGCCCAACATAATGAAGATTTATTAAATGAACCTTAACCAAAATAATTCTTTACCTTTATCAGATAGAGCAAAAACAGTATTCCTAATTTCAACAGGTTATAATTTACCAATTACAATTGCTATTTGATGTTACCTAATTAGCTGATGTCATAAAATAGCCATGTGTTGATAATTGTGCATTATATAACCTACCTGCTATAGTCATCATTTAATAGCTTTTAATTAGAAAACAGACAACAAACATGGTAGACAGTAAAGTAATTGTGTAATATCTGATCTAAAGAAAGTATATAATACCTGCAGACCAATGTCATTTATTATTCAACATTTTGACATAAAGCTCAAATCTAAATGTGAGCATTGTAAATTCGGATTATTGCCATAAATCAGCCCAAAACTTTGTGCTTTGTTTTATAATTTACTAATCATACAGTGAAAATGCGAGCTCGAAACAAACAAGAGTCATCAGAATATGACATATCCCACCGGTTCCACATGATCGCAAGATGTAAACCTTTGAAAGATAATTGTAAATTTTTCAAGCAAGGTTCATAATAGTATAAGCTAATATATATGAAACGAAACCTTTCATGAACAGAGTCCAAATAAGAGCCGTTTCCATGGAAATAATAAAAAATAAAATTTTCAGAAATGTGAAAATATCAAAAGGCACCACTTCAGTAGGTGGGCATTACACATGTAAAGTTTCAGAAAGATATGTGGACCGGTTTTTGAGTTCTGCTCCGGAAACGAAACCTTTCTTGAACAGAGTCCATAGAAGAGCCGTTTCCATGGAAATAATAAAAGATAAAATTTTCAGAAATGTGAAAATATCAAAAGGCACCACTTCAATAGGCGGGCAATGCACATGTAAAGTTTCAGAAAGATATGTGGACCGGTTTTTGAGTTCTGCTCCGGAAACGAAATGATTACGGACGGACGGACGGACGGACATACAGACGGACAGGGCGATGACTATATCCCACGGTATTACATACCGGTGGGATAAAAAAACGGTGTAGTGATCGGAATGATTCTAGGACAAAAGCCCACCCGGACAAAAGCCCACCCTGACAAAACCCCACACCATTCTGATACATTCTAGGACAAAACCCCACTCTATTTTAGTTCCATGAGAATACATAATGAAAAAATAGAGCCATTGGCTCTGTAGCTCATCAGGCATCATATCAAGTTTGCTTTATACAGGCAAGATGAGCTAAAAATGAAACTGATGTTACCTATTGCAAGAAAACCTATAAAAATATTACAAAACAAATGTATTATTATTCAACACTTTTTAGATCGCCAAAATCAGACACTGAAAGAAGTCCACACTAAAATATCCAAGGAGAAATAAATTTGCCATAGACTGTCATCTAATGGAGAAAAATAGGTTTTTAAGATTGTGACCCCTGTGACCCTATTTGGGGTCATGGGGTCACAAAAACCTACAGTTTAGAATCCCAATTGGCCAATGAGTCTACATGCAGTCTTTCAGCTCAAAAGACCTTTAGGAGCTAAAGATGATGAAAATAGGTTTTTAAGGTTGTGACCCCTGTGACCCTATTTGGGGTCATGGGGTCATGAAATCTACAATTGAGAATCCCCATTGGCCAAGGAGTCTGCACATATAATTTCAGCTCTCTAGACCTTTTAGAACTGGAGAAGAAGATGAAAATAGGTTTTTAAGGTTGTGACCCCTGTGACCCTATTTGGGGTCACAGGTTCACCAAAGTTACAAATTAGAATCCCCATTGTCCAAGGAGTCTGCACATATCACTTTCAACTCTCTAGTCCTTTTAGAACTGGAGAAGAAGATGAAATAGGTTTTTAAGGTTGTGACCCCTGTGACCCTATTTGGGGTCATGGAGTCACGAAATCTACAATTTAGAATCCCCATTGGCCAAGGAGTCTGCACATATCGTTTTTAACTCTCTAGTCCTTTTAGAACTTGAGAAGAAGATGAAAATAGGTTTTTCAGGTTGTGACCCCTGTGACCCTATTTGGGGTCACAGGGTCACCAAAGTTACAAATTAGAATCCCCATTGTCCAAGGAGTCTGCACATATAATTTTTAACTCTCTACTCCTTTTGGAACTTGAGAAGAAGATGAAAATAGGTATTTAAGGTTGTGACCCCTGTGACTCTATTTGGGGTCACAGGGTCACCAAAGTTACAAATTGGAATCCCCATTGGCCAAGGAGTCTGCACATATAATTGTTAACTCTCTAGTCCTTCTGGAACTGGAGAAGAAGATGAAAATAGGTTTTTAAAGTTGTGACCCCTGTGACCCTATTTTGGGTCACAGGGTCACCAAAGTTACAAATTAGAATCTCCATTGTCCAAGGAGTCTGCACATATAATTTTTAACTCTCTACTCCTTTTGGAACTGGAGAAGAAGATGAAAATAGGTATTTAAGGTTGTGACCCCTGTGACTCTATTTGGGGTCACAGGGTCACCAAAGTTACAAATTGGAATCCCCATTGGCCAAGGAGTCTGCACATATAATTTTTAACTCTCTAGTCCTTCTGGAACTGGAGAAGAAGATGAAAATAGGTTTTTAAGGTTGTGACCCCTGTGACCCTATTTGGGGTCACAGGGTCACCAAAGTTACAAATTAGAAACTCCATTGTCCAAGGAGTCTGCACATATAATTTTCAACTCTCTACTCCTTTTGGAACTGGAGAAGAAGATGAAAATAGGTATTTAAGGTTGTGACCCCTGTGACCCTATTTGGGGTCACAGGGTCACCAAAGTTACAAATTGGAATCCCCATTGGCCAAGGAGTCTGCACATATAATTTTTAACTCTCTAGTCCTTTTAGAACTGGAGAAGAAGATGAAATAGGTTTTTAAGGTTGTGACCCCTGTGACCCTATTTGGGGTCATGGAGTCACGAAATCTACAATTTAGAATCCCCATTGGCCAAGGAGTCTGCACATATCGTTTTTAACTCTCTAGTCCTTTTAGAACTTGAGAAGAAGATGAAAATAGGTTTTTCAGGTTGTGACCCCTGTGACCCTATTTGGGGTCACAGGGTCACCAAAGTTACAAATTAGAATCTCCATTGTCCAAGGAGTCTGCACATATAATTTTTAACTCTCTACTCCTTTTGGAACTTGAGAAGAAGATGAAAATAGGTATTTAAGGTTGTGACCCCTGTGACTCTATTTGGGGTCACAGGGTCACCAAAGTTACAAATTGGAATCCCCATTGGCCAAGGAGTCTGCACATATAATTGTTAACTCTCTAGTCCTTCTGGAACTGGAGAAGAAGATGAAAATAGGTTTTTAAAGTTGTGACCCCTGTGACCCTATTTTGGGTCACAGGGTCACCAAAGTTACAAATTAGAATCTCCATTGTCCAAGGAGTCTGCACATATAATTTTTAACTCTCTACTCCTTTTGGAACTGGAGAAGAAGATGAAAATAGGTATTTAAGGTTGTGACCCCTGTGACTCTATTTGGGGTCACAGGGTCACCAAAGTTACAAATTGGAATCCCCATTGGCCAAGGAGTCTGCACATATAATTTTTAACTCTCTAGTCCTCCTGGAACTGGAGAAGAAGATGAAAATAGGTTTTTAAGGTTGTGACCCCTGTGACCCTATTTGGGGTCACAGGGTCACCAAAGTTACAAATTAGAAACTCCATTGTCCAAGGAGTCTGCACATATAATTTTCAACTCTCTACTCCTTTTGGAACTGGAGAAGAAGATGAAAATAGGTATTTAAGGTTGTGACCCCTGTGACCCTATTTGGGGTCACAGGGTCACCAAAGTTACAAATTGGAATCCCCATTGGCCAAGGAGTCTGCACATATAATTTTTAACTCTCTAGTCCTTCTGGAACTGGAGAAGAAGATGAAAATAGGTTTTTAAAGTTGTGACCCCTGTGACCCTATTTGGGGTCACAGGGTCACCAAAGTTACAAATTAGAATCTCCATATGCTAAGGTACTTGTACACAAAATTTCAGCTCTCTAATGTGTATGGTTCATGAGGAGAAGTCGAAAGTGTCAAAAGTTTACGGACGGACGGACGACGGACGACGGACGGACGACGGACGACGGACGGACGCCGGACGAGGGGCCATGCCATAAGCCCATCTGGACTTTCAGTCCTGATGAGCTAAAAATTTAAGAATAAATTCATACAATATGAATGTAACAACTCAAACGTCATGTTTGATTTAAAAGAAAATTCTCAAATTCTTTATAATATTAACTGATTGGCATTAGCGCTTTTTTTGTTGTTTCCTTTTTTACCTTTTGGGGGGGATGACATAAGGATTTCTTGTTGTTCGTTACATGAATATGTTTTTTTTAATTACTTGGTGTGGTTATGTGTCTGTTTAAGAGAGGCCTTAATGTTAACGTAACAATTATTTTGATGGAGACTAGATCTTTAGATTTATAAGATTCCAATATATATATATATATGAAAAAATTTTATTCTTAACAATATGTCTTCAAAAAGTATTATCATTACGCCTAAAAAAATCACTGGCTCTCAATGTCGTAATGTTTCAAGTCACATTGGCAATATCAATCTAAACACTGAACAGCACATATTCTTGTCATTCTTATCAGTAATGCTTATGTATTCTTCTTGTTTCACACATAGCAAACCCTCTCATCTCTAGATAATAGTTCTCTACACTACTAAAAGCATTGGTGGGGTTAGGTTCGCTTACCCAAAAATAGGTGCGAGTTTTTGTCAGGGTGGGCTTTTGTCCGGGTGGGGTTTTGTCAGGGTGGGCTTTTGTCCAGACACCATCGGAACACGTGAGTTCGATGTAGATTGTCACATTGCTCTCTTTGACCTAACACAGTAGGTCAATTTGGCTAGGAACGATCAATGTGATGGAAATTTGTCTACTGAGACTTCATCAGGAGATATTCTAGGACAGTTGACAGTAACACAATGATATGACATACTGTTAATAGCTTGGAAAACGAAGAATTACGGATTTCGTCTACCATTTTCCACATAAGCAGATGAACGCTTCACCTTCTGCCACATCATTTCCGGTATCCCCTTCCCGTGGCCCCTCAGCCTCGTTTTGGTTTGCCGCTGGACGGTAACAAGCAGACGTCTTGTTACGCAATGTTTACTTAGCTGTAGCTTCATTGAGAAACTGTGTATCGTTGCTGTTTTGGCCTAATATTTATGTTATATAGTTATTTGACCAATATCTTATGAAAAATATATTTTAAAAAGGTTATACAGCGTCTCTTTAAGGTTTTTATACCTGTGACCCCATTTGGGGACATGGGGTCACAAAATCTACAATTTAGAATCCCCATTGGCCAAGGAGTCTACACACAACTTTTCAGCTCTCTAGACCTTTTGGAACTGGAGAAGTAGATGAAAAAAAGGTTTTTAAGGTTTTGACTCCTGGGACCCAATTGGGGTCATGGGGTCACAAACTCTACAATTTAGAATCCCCATTTGCCAAGGAGTCTGCACATCAAATTTCAGCTCTCTAGAGTCATTGGTTCTAGAGAAGAAGTCGAAAAAGTGAAAAGTTTACGGATTGGACGATTTGACGGATGGACGGACGGACGCCATGCCAGCCATAAACCCATCGGGTCTTTCAGACCTGATGAGCTAACAAGTTAAGAAGCGAGCAGAGCTCACATACCCTCGCTCCCCACTTTGTTAAACAAATTTCAAACAGTAAAATTGATTAATATTGGTTTTAGTTGTATGATAGTTGAGTATACAGTAAGTCTGTGTAAGTCTTCTTTCCACTGAAACCCCAATACTAAATTCATTAATATGTTTTACAATTAAAAGGGTACATTTAGGGATAATGGTTGATCTTTGTTTCAAATTTGAGATAGTTATCATGATTATTACACGCCCGTGTAAGATACCGCAGTGTAATATTTATACGGCAATATTAAACTAGTGTAATATCACAATGCAAGTATGACGTCACAGAAGTGAGCTGTTGTGACGTCACAATGTAAGCGCTTCGTCACAATGGGTGCCGAGTCGCGGAACTGTTAGTTTCAGCACATTTTCGGCAAGTTGGCGTGATTTTTAGGGCAAGTAATAAACAGAATACTAAACTCCCTTCCATTTAATACTATTTTTATTAAACTCGTGAATGATTTGGTATCAAACTCGCTTTCGCTCGTTTTATACAAAATCATTTTCTCGTTTAATAAAAATAGATTTAAATGGAAGGTCGTTTAGTATCCTCTATATATTCTACGAGATGTACTGAGAACAAAATTATTTTTGTTGAGTCACATTGTAAGTCATTTTCCCTAAAGAAACCACAGAAAAAAATCCATATATCCTTTAACTCTCACAAGGCATATCCAGCAATCACGATCGACATATGTAGCAAATTTGGTGAAGCCGAGATCTATATTTCAGGAAATATGTTCTGGACAAAGTAATTTATCATAGAATCACTTTTTAGTCATATATCCATGGACACTACAAAAAATAAAAAAAGATCATGGTTGATAAGTGTGTGAAATTTGGGGAAGCTAGCATGTATAGCGAGATATGAGATATGCTCCGGACAAAGAACTTGGTCATAAAGTCATTGTTTTAGTCATGTTTCCATGGAAACCGCAAAAAATAAAAATAAGGTGACGGTCTAACCCTCAAAAGGCACATCCAGGGATCATGATGATACCTAGATGTGCCTTTTGAGGGTTAGACCAAATCTAAAACCTCATGCATATATGGGTTAATGTAGATTCTTAAAATCATTATTTTGAATATGGTCCTCATCCCCTTTCATTCTATTGATTTGTTTCTTTGAAATACTATATAAAGCAAAGTTACCTGTAGGATTGAGTGTGCATCTAGTTGAAACTTCTTTCTTCTGAGCATAGTCAAACACCCCAAAACCATGTGCTGTTCCAGCTGCAACCCTAGCAACAAAAAACTCACATCTTAACTTAATCTGCTCACTTTCGAAAATGACACTCATCAGGCTTTCTATATTTCAATAAAAATAGAGCCATTGGCTCTGTAGCTCATCAGGCATCATATCAAGTTTGCTTTATACAGGCAAGATGAGCTAAAAATGAAACTGATGTTACCTATTGCAAGAAAACCTATTATTATTCAACACTTTCTAGATCGCCAATATCAGACAGTGAAAGAAGTCCACACTAAAATATCCAAGGAGAAATAAATTTGCCATAGACTGTCATCTAATGGAGAAAAATAGGTTTTTAAGATTGTGACCCCTGTGACCCTATTTGGGGTCATGGGGTCACGAAATCTACAATTTAGAATCCCCAATGGCCAAGGAGTCTGCGCATATCATTTTTAACTCTCTAGTCCTTTTAGAACTGGAGAAGAAGATGAAAATAGGTTTTTAAGGTTGTGACCCCTGTGACCCTATTTGGGGTCACAGGGTCACCAAAGTTACAAATTAGAATCTCCATTGTCCAAGGAGTCTGCACATATAATTTTTAACTCTCTACTCCTTTTGGAACTGGAGAAGAAGATAAAAATAGGTATTTAAGGTTGTGACCCCTGTGACCCTATTTGGGATCACAGGGTCACCAAAGTTACAAATTAGAATCTCCATATGCTAAGGTACTTGTACATGTGTATGGTTCATGAGGAGAAGTCGAAAGTGTCAAAAGTTTACGGACGGACGGACGGACGGACGCCGGACGACGGGCCATGCCATAAGCCCATCTGGACTTTCAGTCCTGATGAGCTAAAAATTGGCTCCTTTGAAGACACCTCGAACAGAGTCCAAAAAACGTAACAAGGGCAATAACTCCGGAAAAAATATTTGCACGGTTCTGATTTTCGAACTCCATCAAGGTATTGATACCCTGAAGGCACACACAAAATTTGATAATCCTACCTATAATGGTTTCTGAGAAAAATTGGACGGACGCACGGACGGAGCTCAAACCTATATCTTTCTTTGATCAACGGCATGTCATGATGGCCGCCATTTGCCTGTATCTTTTCGTCAAATTGTGTAAACAACCGCCTTCAAAGTAAGTTTAAGATGCTTATCATTAGTGCTGAAGAGATTAATCGTAGGATCGCTTAATCGATCGATTGAAGTCAAATAAACGATTGTCGATTACAAAAAAACTGCACATCGATAATCGGAAGTAATCATTACTTTGATACATAAACAATAAAAGGTTTTGCTTTAGCGTATTTTCTTTATTTGAAAAGTGTAATCAAATCGTAAAGTTTTGCTGTTTACCTCAAAAACGGAAGTCATGTCGTACTCAAGTGGGCATGGCTCCTGCTCAGCCAATGAAATCGCCATGTATTTTTAGATCGGTTGTCGTGGGAAGTAATTAATATTCATGAACAAGATGTGCAACTCTCATTGGCCATGTAACAATTGGTATTTGCATATAATCACGTGACTTCGCTTAGGCAGATAAAGTCGACAGCTACTTCAGAGCTTCTGATACGATTCTTTATCATGATGCCTTAGTTATAAGCATTTACAACAAAATCAACAATTTAAAATACAATATCAACACAAGACAGATGGATACAAACGTTTATTTATTTACATCACAGTTGATTTGCTTATCAAAGAGGCCGAAAGGTAAACAATGTGAATATTTGAAAGGACGCTGTCAGTCGGGCATTTCAATATTAACGTGATTAAATGCAATTCAATTAGATAATGTTTCATAACTTGTTCTGCAATTTCATACTTCTTATGGACCTCTTAACTCTTATAAATAAGAAAATAAACGAATTAAATGACAAAAGGTGCCATCGTTCGATACTATCATTTCCCAGGAAAATGTGGCCGACGAGTTTATGAATGACGGCGGTCCTACATTTTCTTGTTCGAGATTTTCTTTGAACATTTAAATAAAGGTCACTCACTGCCTGAAACTGTATTTATTCACGTCAAGAGGTCAGTATTAATTCTGCAGACATATGATAAAGCATTTTTTTAAATACTTTCGCCAATGTAGAGTGATGACAACAACCCGGAAGTCAGTTGGCTTACGTAGGTTTTAGACTGTGAAATCAAAAGTGACTGTCAACAATAATAACGATTATAATCGATCGATAATCGATCGAACACTAGCGATTATCGATCACCAAAAATGTAGCGATAACCAGCTCTACTTATCATTGTTCAAACGCGTTTTGTTTTGAAGAAATGTTGTCAAAAAAATATCAGTTGCCTTTATATTCTATAGATAACAATAGTGGGGACAAAGTGTTTTTAAAATTAATGTTTAATTATTTTGTTGTCTAATGTACATATAAATCATTACTGTACCTATTTTTGAGTTTTGTTTGACTTTAACAAAGTCTATATTATATATTCTATTCTTATTCACCATTTAGCAATTTTAATTTGTAAACTTAGTCACAGGAAGCTAGGAAATTGTCTCATCAATGTCAATAAAGTTGATTCTCGCAGTAAGTAACACGTACCGGGAAAAGTTTCTTGTCCACCCAAATTCCAGTAAAAACCAATAATATCTTGTATATTAGCCGACCCATCGCAGCTCTTAATTGCTTACTGACAGTGAAGTCACATAATGATGCGAGTTGCATTGAAATTGATATCGAATGGTAATTGTCAGACGAATATCAATACAACTTGGAATGACAAAAAGAAATTGTACAAGTAGTTACTTACAGTGGTGGTTGTTTGTTTTATTCAGATTACATATTTTTCTCATTAAAAAACGAACATTTAGTCAACAACTTTTGCTTCATGATGTGTTTACGGCTAAAAGATATATTCGTTACAAGCCTTATCATTGGCTGAGAAAACGGAAGTTATAAAAGTCGACCAATCAGCGTGTTGATTTGAACACGATGTAGGAAATGTAAAATGTGGTCATAATATCTTCATGACAACATATTGTCGATACAATATTAAATGACTAAATATACCGATTTTTTAAAAACAATCAAATATTTTACGTTTTAAAAAACAACGTGCAGTTAATTGAAATATTTATGAATGTAGAATTCGAAGAAAAACTGTAAAAAGACAACCAAAAGCACAACAATATTACATGTAATGTTATTTGTCGTAAAGAAATTACGATTTCGTATAGTAAACATTAGCTTTCTCGAGTTTGAAGATGTGTTTGAACTTCGATAAAATACGATGAAAAGAGTGAAATATGTCAGATTAAACCATTAAGATGAATAACAAGCCTTCTCAAGCAATAGTTCTTGATAATATATATTTAATTGGCGTTTTCAACCCGGAATCGTTGATTAATCTGGAAGTGTTTTCCGTAATGTCGATCATTATTTGTGCGGGCCAATGCCGCATTAGGTGATTTTAATGGGGACATTTTCTTTTTTTGTGCGGCATTGCCGCAAGGCCGCGCTCTGGCGCGAACACTGGCATTCCCATCAAACTGTATCACACTGTCTTGATGTCTCATCCAAGTTGGTGTCTGTTTTGCTGATTGCACATCATTTGATAAGCTGGTTAAAAACTAGATTAGCGTTTGCGGGATACCGCAAAAGCAGAGCAGCCCCGAAACTTGGGGTTTCGCCTTACCCTGTTCCGCCTTTTAAAAGCCTCACCAAATTGGGAATTTTCTCGTGACCTGGACCTTTGACACTCAAGGTCACACAATCAACGAACACATTTCATTGAGTATAACATTATTGTAATGAAATAAAGTGTTAAAAATTAAATTAATCCATTTTCTCCATATATGTTGACCTTGCTGTGACCTTGATCTTCAAAAGTTGGTACCCAAAACTTTTTGAAAATTTGGTACTTCTCAAGAGATAATATATACAAAATCTAAACTTCATAGCACAAAAACTTTTCAAGTTATTGTGTTTACAAGGAATTGCAATAACTCATATCTCATGACCTTTGACCTTCAAGGTCACACAATAATTGAACACTTTTTATTGAGTATAACAATCGTGTATTGATTAAAAGTGATCATAGTTAAAATTAAGCATTTTCGCTAAACCATGCTTAAGTCATGACCTTGCTGTGACCTTGACCTTTGACGGGTTGTAGCCGAAACCTTTTCAAATTTTTTACTTTTCCAAGGAAGATATATACCAAGTTAGAGCTTCATAGCACAAAAACTTTTCAAGTTACAGTGTTTACAAAGAATTTTGTGGTGATTTTATAACTCGTGACCTTGACCTTTGAACTTGAAAGTGAACATGTCATAATGATTCCCTGGAAGAATTAACATTTAGACATGTTCATGAGTTCTGAAAAGCTAAATGGGATAAAGTTATACCCAAATTTAGTGCATTTTATAATAACTCATATCTCATGACCTTGACCTTTGACCTTCAAGGTCACACAATCATTGAACACTTTTTATTGAGTATAACAATCATGTATTGATTAAAAGTGTTCATAGTTAAAATAAAGCAATTTCGCTAAAACATGCTTAAGTCATGACCTTGCTGTGACCTTGACCTTTGACGGATTGTAGCCAAAACCTTTTCAAAATTTTTTACTTTACCAAGGATGATATATACCAAGTTAGAGCTTCATAGTACAAAAACTTTTCAAGTTATCGCGTTTACAAGGACTTCTTAGAGTGAATACATAGCTCGTGACCTTGACCTTTGACCTTGAAAGTGAAAGTGTCAAAATCGTTCCCCCGAGATATGAGTAGTAAGGTATGAATAAGAGTTCTGGAAAGCTTAGTGGAAAAAAGTTATAGCTAGTAGTACGAGTGCGGCGGTGGCAGCGGCGATGGAAACTTCACAAAAACTGATAGCAGCCCCATCCTTAGACGGGGCTGCTTTTAAAGGATATGCTTTATTTCAGTGTGATATCACTTATCCAGGGTTTTACCTAGACTACCAAAATTGAGAGTCCTGGGGACTCAGGGCATATACTTCTGGGAGTCCCCCATCCAAATGTGGGAGTCCCTAATATTTACATTGGATTTTTCACACATGATTTTTAGGTTCCATATTATGTCATTATAATGTCAGTTACTGTTATGTTGGAATTAAGAGTAACACTGTCACAATAAAGTCACTTATATTAATTTTTCTGTTATTGGTTAGAAACTGAACCAATTTTTCACAATATGATGGTAAATCAAGAGAAAGGTAAGAAATAACATAAAGTTCAGAAGTTAATAATAAAAAAAGTGCCAGGTGTCATTATGAAATAACATAAAGATTAAAACCTGATATATTTTTGCTATTTTAATATTAAATTTTCGTTTGAACTAATAATGCAATAATTTTAAAAGAAAGAAATAACCTGACAATCATCTTGAAAATATCACATAATTGTCACATAAAAAATACTATTCTCAAACAAATGTCCTTTGTATACATGTATTTAACTACTAAATATCAGTTTATTAAATATGATTTCACAGTGCAGTTTGACTAAAAAATGTGTTCTGTGAAATTTATTGGTCAGTTATTTTAACCACATGTATTATCAAAATGTTTTAAAAATATATGTGGTGTAATGAAATATTAAGAGAAAAATATTTGAAGGACAATAAAAAAAAAAACTTTGGAAAATATTTCATACTTTGAAAAAATAATAATTATTCACCAATTTTAGTATTGATTAATTCTTATAAATTATGTAATTCATTTTGAAAAAAAAATCTAAATTTAACTTATCCCAAACAGCAGATACCAAAAGCTACCAGTCATCAACCAAGACAGGAAATGCCTTGACCTGATTCCATGAAAATAATGCTGGGAGAGCTCTTTATAGTATAGGGGTGGCAGGAAATTTTTATTTAATGAAATGGGGATTTATGTGACAACAAATATTACATTATGATTAAGATGTAATTATTAATACAATTTGAAAATTTAGGTGAACTATTTTTAACAGACTAGCTTTAGTAAGAAATTCTTAACAATGTTCATAGTTGACACCCCTCCCTTCTCTCCTATCTCCCCTTTGAACAAATGGATTTATCCATCAGTTTGTTTACAGTAACTGTTGATTTGCCGACTCTTTATGTAACTGATGACAACTAGTATTCTGTTTGGAATATATCAGTATAAAATTAAGGTATGGATTTCTTGCAGGACTACTTTGAACACATTCTGTAGTTATCATGAAATTCCCTTTCTTTATGTGTCACTTGTAAGCTAAAACGTAACACAGGCTCTGCACAGTGTGTATTTGAAAGCACTGCATGAGCGATGCCTGTTACTGTGTGTAGAGCCGTAAAAGTTGGTCAGAAACACATCGTTCACGTTCTTATCTTCAGTAAGATATGTTATGAAACTCTTTGGAAAAACAAACACATCAAAAGGCAAATTATAATTTGAAAATTTGGAACAAGTAATACTGCGTCCCTTGGGACCCACATGGTTATTTTTTGGGGGTCCTCCAGACATTTTCTGCGTCAAATACGCAGGAAATGCGCGTCCCGTAAAACCCTGTTATCCCTCATCAAGTGGTGGATGCAGCCGGTATTTTCATGAGTGGCACAGCCACGACTGAAAATATAGGCTTTATCCGATCACAAGATGAGAGATATCACACTGAAAACAATATATTCTGTTTATTATATGCCTCTGAGGTCGCAAATGTGGTGATTTACAACCAAAAGTTCCTGACTCAAGGGTTTCATACCATTGTTGTATTGTTTCTTAGCAACGACGATGATGTTGCATTGATTGTAGAAGCAAGGTCAAATCATTGTACATATGCCGTCATCTCCTCCGTGACAAAGTGACATCAAACTAAGTGACGAGAAGACTTTTCAAGAATTGAGAAAACTCTGTCTCTCATTGCTTGTAACTAGAAATATGTGCATGTGATGCACTGTGATGTCCCCTGCTATCATTTATTCCGAAAGTGACCCTACCCCCATTATGTAAAAATTTCAAATTGTTTCCATGGAAACCAGAAAAATAACACTTCAGAATAACCAAAGTAGCAAAAGGCACCACTCCTCCAGTAGTTCTAACCACATATCAAGTCTAGTAAAAATATTTTGAATAGTTTTTAAGCTAAAGTACGGAAACAGACCCTACCCCCCATATACACCTAGTTCAACTTGTTTCTATAGAAACCAGAACAAAAAATTCAGAATAACTGAAATAGAAAAATAGAGCCATTGGCTCTGAAACTCATCAGGCTTCATCATCAACTATGATGTAGAGTGTGGCCAATGTGATCCCCCCTTTGTAGGGGGCCACAGGGTCACCAATCATAAAATTAAGTATATAGCTGTGTATAAAATAGATTGGAAATCTAGCCTGTCCTGAAAATTCATTGGTCAATTCCTTTGGGAAATTTAAGAAAAAAATAGAGCCATTTGCTCTGTAGCTCATCAGGCAATGCCGCATCATATCAAGTTTACTTTTTACAGGCCAGATGAGCTAAAAATGAAACTGATGTTACCTATTGCAAGAAAACCTATAAAAAAATTACAAAACAAATCATGAAATGTAACGATTTCGGAATAAATTTCCTTACCCAAATGATTTATTATTATTCAACACTTTCTAGATCACCAATATCAGACAGCGAAAGAAGTCCACACTAAAATATCCAAGGAGAAATAAATTTCCCATAGACTGTCATCTAATGGAGATAAATAGTCTTTTTTAGATTGTGACCCCTGTGACCCTATTTGGGGTCATGGGGTCACGAAACCTACAGTTTAGAATCCCCATTGGCCAAGGAGTCTGCATATATAATTTCACCTCTCTAGACCTTTTGGAACTTGAGAAGAAGATGAAAATATGTTTTTAAGGTTGTGACCCCTGTGACCCTATTTTGGGTCACAGGGTCACCAAAGTTACAGATTAGAATCCCCATTATCCAAGGAGTCTGCACATATCATTTTTAACTGTCTACTCCTTTTGGAACTGGAGAAGAAGATGAGAATTGGTTTTTAATGTTGTGACCCCTGTGACCCCAAAGTTACAAATTAGAATCTCCATATGCTAAGGTACCTGTACATAAAATTTCAGCTCTCTAATGTGTATGGTTCATGAGGAGAAGTCGAAAGTATCAAAAGTCTACGGCCGGACGGACGCCGGACGACGGGCCATGCCATAAGCCCATCTGGAGTTTTAGTCCTGATGAGCTAAAAATAGGTTTTTAAGGTTTTGACCCCTGTGATCCCATTTGGGGTCATGGGGTCACAAACCTACAATTTAGAATCCCCTTTTGCCAAGGAGTCTACACACAACATTTCAACTCTTTATACCTTTTGGAACTGGAGAAGAAGATGAAAATACGATTTCAAGGTTTGACACCTGTGACCCCATGCACAAAATCTACAATTTAGAATCCTCATTGGCCACAACTTTTCAGCTCTCTAGACCTTTTGGAATTGGAGAAGAAGATGAAAATAGGTTTTTAAGGTTTTGACCCCTGTGACCCCATTTGGGGTCAAGGGGTCACAAAATCTACTATTTATAATCCCCATTGGCCAAGGAGTCTACACACAACTCTTCAGCTCTCTAGACCTTTTGGAACTGGAGAAGAAGATGTAAATAGGTTATAAAGGTTTTGACCCCTGTGACCCCATTTGGGGTCATGGGGTCACGAAATCTACAATTTAAAATCCCCTTTTGCTAAGGAGTCTGCACAACAAATTTCAGCTCTCTAGAGTCATTGGTTCTGGAGAAGAAGTCGAAAAAGTGAAAAGTTTACGGATGGACAGATGGAAGGACGCCGGACACCATGCCATGCCATAAGCCCATCGGGTCTTTCAGACCTGATGAGCTAAAAATAGAGCCAGTGGCTCTGTAGCTCATCAGGTTTCATATAAATTTTGCTTTAGAGTGGCAAATGCTGTTCCCCCTTACTTGGGACCACAGGGTCACCAAAAGTACAATTTGGAATCCTCCTTATATAACTAAGGAGTCTGTAGAGAAGGCTTCAGCTTTCTAGGCCTTATAGGTCACCAAAGTTACAATTTATAATCCTCACTAGTCAAGAAGTCGGTACACAAAGTTTCAGCTTTCTGGGCCTTTGACTTCTGAAGAAGATGAAAATAAGTTTTTAGGGTGTGGCCCCTGTGGCCCTTATTAGGGGTCACAGGGCCACTAAGGCTACAATTTATAATCCTCACTAGCCAAGGAGTCTGTACACAAAGTTTCAGCTTTCTAGGCCTTATGGTTCTGGAGAAGAAGTCGAAATTCTACAAAGTTTACGGAGGATGCCGGACAACATGCCATGCCATAAGCCCATCGGGCCTTACAGGCCAGATGAGCTAAAAATTGAAAAACAAAACATTGGATGCACACCCTAAGGATGCCTATCAACCACGTGTGCAATTTCAATTAAATCTGTTAAATGTTTTTTGAGAAGTGGATAAACAATACCCTGTATAGAGTAGTTACGTACATACGGACGGACAGACGGACAACAGAGGGTAATCCAAAATGTCCCTGTCATATATGGCGGGGGCATAAAAAGGGATAGATGAGAATTTGAAGACTTGAACTACCTCTGTGGAAAAATAATGTCAGTGCTGTTAACAAGTAAAGAAGTATGGTGGATAAACATAGTGTGACAAAGTACTAGTAGTAATACTTACATTTGCCACTCAGAATGAAATGCCAGGGCTGTACAGGCTGCTGGTGGGTATAGCTGCACCACACATGTGGGCTGGAAACCAGCAGCAAACTTAACATCTCCTTCTCTCAAGGGCAAGGCTTCATGGCCCTTCCAAACAAAACTGTCTCTGTCACTGACAATGTTGACTTTGACAGCCTTCACTTCTTGTTCACGGTCCTCTCGTTCCATTTGAAATATCGCTACCTGGCCTGCTGTGCCAGCCACTATGAGTGTCTCACTTAATGGACACATCGTCACTTTCTGGATGCCTAATCTTGGGTCATCACTGTAAGGGTCAAATGTTCCAACCTGCACAAAAACATGTTATCTTCAGCTTAGTATATAACAGTGTATAACCCTTTACAAACTGCAAACAAACATTTCAAGTTGCTTGCAACAACCTAGTTATTTTTTGGTAAAATGTTGCTTAAATACCACAGCCATTTTCTGGTCTTGATACCAGAGAAAAATTATATTTTTTGGTATTTTTCATAAAACGATTAAAAGATGCTTTGTGTGAAAAATAACTTCATATGATGATAATAAACAAAGAACAAGGTAAGTTATTTCATATTTCTATCATTCTGTGTTCTGAAATTTGGATATTGAAAAATGACTACCATTAAGAACAAAACATGAAAATTGAAACAAAAAAAAGAATTAAACCAAATTGGATCTACACCAATACTAGTTGAGTAGAGTGCATGTACAAAATTGGAAATTAAATAGATGAACAGTTTTTCTGTTTTAGGTCTGACACATTCTGATGGAAGAACTAAGTAAAAACATACATTTTTTTTTTAAAAACAACTATTAACAAAATTTATTGTCATTTTCCACTGCACTCCTTCTAGTTGGGTAGAAGATGTTCAAAACATTGAAATTAAAAAAAAATTCAAATATTAACAAGTGTTTGCAACTAACGTGGCAATGTCCCCCGCCGTTGAAATATTTCCAAATAATTGTCACATTAAGGAAATGTATTATTCCCATTGACATTGACTGATTGAGTGCAATGGTTCAAGGGATATGGCTTTAACAAGAGTGATGACCTTGAAAATAAAGTCAAGGTCATCAAAACTGACTGGTGTCTGATGTAAGCTGTGACCAAATTTGAAGACATTTGGTGCAGCAGTTCTAGAGATATTGCTTGAACAAGAATGTCAAAAGTGGCCAAAGTGCCATGCTGACCTTGAAGTTAAGGTCAAGGTCACCAAAACTGAGTGGTGTCTGCGTAACCTCTCTATGTAGGCTGTGACCACATTTCAATTTTCACGGCATTAGGTGCAGAGTTTCATAAGACATAAGGTGTTTCAATAGTGTTTAAAGTGAAGTGGTAACCTTGAAAATTAAGGTCAAGGTCACCCAACGTAAGTTGTGCCCAAATATGAAGACTTTTTGTGAAAAGGTTTGCCTTGACAACAGTTTCAAAATCGGTCAAAGTGCCTTGGTGACCTTGATAATAAATTCAAGGTCATCCAACATGACCAGTGTCTGCGTAATCCCCCAATTCAGGCTGTGACCAAATTTGAAGACATTTGGTCAAACGGATAAGTCGATATTGCGTTAACAAGAGTTTCAAAAGCGGTCAAAGTGCTGTGGTGACCTTGAAAATAAAGTTCAAGGTCACCCAAAGTGACTGGTGTCTGCGTAATCCCCCAACGTAAGTTGTGCCCAAATATGAAGACTTTTTGTGAAAAGGTTCATGAGATATTGCCTAAAAAGTATTTTTTAAATTAGTCAAAGTGCCGTGGTGACCTTGAAAATAAAGTCAAGGTCACCCAACATGACTGGTGTCTGCGTAATCTCCCAATGTAGGCTGTGACCAAATTTGAAGACATTTAGTCCAACGGTTCAATAGATATCACGTTAACAAGAATCCGGACGTACGTACGAACACACGCCGCTGAATTCATAGTCCCCCGTTCCGCGTTGCGGCGGGGGACAACAAAATTTGTTGTAATTTCACACTGCACTCCTCACCGTAGGGAAGAAGACATGTGGATGAGCCATCACCGTATTGACGGCCTTGACCCTTAATGTAAACAAAATGGCGTCAGCCAACCCGACTGAAGTGTTACGTAAAACTACTCGGCTAAACATGCTTAAAAACCTTTTGCTTTTAGTTCTATAGCATATGTAAGTAATGTAAGGCGGAATTTGTTTCGAAAAAAACCCATAGAATGACGAGAAAACAAATTTATAGTTAATAATCACGAAAACAGCAAATCGAATTCATGTGAACTCTGCACATTGCGTGCGTCATTTGGTAACGTCATCTTAACGTTATGCGACACCTCTTCTCAGAGAGGAGCTGTTGCTATGGCAGCGGGGTACATTGAATTTGTACACCCTGAGAAGTGAGACTCGAGGGGTACATAAGATAAAACTATTCGATGATCAGCCAATCAAAAACGAGTATTTTACTGTAAGGTAAGATAGTTCTTGTTATTTTGATGCAGTGTAAAAAATATCATTCTTTGAGGGAACTACTTACTTAATATTCATATTAATATTACATTTCAGACTTCAGGGAAGAGTAAAAAAGTTTCCCAATCTAATCCCTGGACTGGAATAAAATGGATTTTCTGTCACCAGAAGGAATAGTGAATCTGGCCCACTCATTTCAGATGATCAACTGATTACAAAAAACAGTCAGAAACACATTTCTGATCACACAAATACCTGTCATGGATTAATATTATGTTTCTGGAAAATAAATTGATCTTTACTAATTTTTACAAATATAATTTTACAATGAAATTGCTTGTTAAACACTTTAAGCAGCTTCACTCAGATGGACAATTGGACTAACTTAGTGCTCCCATTTTAATTTATTATTCATAAATGAAATGCATCAAATAACACTTGACAATCATCTTGGCGATATGTACTTTAGTATTTGTTAAGCCTTCAAAGACATGATATGGATATTGAATAGTTTCTATTTATTGTTTTGTTGAGGCAATAAACAAATAAAAATAGAGCCATGGGCTCTGTAGCTCATCAGACTTTTGATGGAAAAAGGTTTTGACCCTGTGACCCCATTTAGGGTCATTGGGTCACAGAATCTACAATTTAGAATCCCCATTGGCCAAGGAATCTAAACAAAACTTTTCAGCTCTCTAGACCTTTTGGACCTGTAGAAGAAAGAGTAAAATAGGTTTTTGAGTTCTTGACCCCTGTGACCCCATTTGGGGTCAAGGGGTCACCAAACCTAAACTTTATAATCCTCACTGGCCAAGGAGTCTACACACAACTTTTTAGCTCTCTAGACCTTTTGGAACTGGAGAAGAAGATGAAAAAAGGTTTTTAAGGTTTTGACCCCTGTGACCCCATTTGGGGTCATGAGGTCATGAAATCGACAATTTAGAATCCTCATTGGCCAAGGACTCTACACACAACTTTTCAGCTCTCTAGACCTTTTGGAACTGGAGAGGGTGGAGTTTGATTTGATTTGATTTAAACATATTTATTCACGAGAAGGGATTGGGTACAAGTAGAGGGTGGAGTAAAATAGGTTTTTAAGGTTTTGACCCATGTGACCCCATTTCGGGTCAAGGGGTAACCAAACCTAAAATTTAGAATCCTCATTGGCCAAGGAGTCTACACACAACCTTTTAGCTCTCTAGACCTTTTGGAACTGGAGAAGAAGATGAAACAAGATGTGTTTGTGAAACACGAATGCCCCCGGATGCATCCTGCTCGCTGTGTCAAGGTCAAGGTCACAAGGTCAAATGTCATGGTGTCATCTGAAAGGTCTCATCACAAGGGATCCATATGTCAAGTATCAAAGAGCTAGCTCTGACCAATCAAAAGTTATGACCAAGGTTAAAGTTTTTGTGGACAAACGGACAGACGGACGGACGGACGAAAAAGGTCAAATATCATGGTGTCATCTGAAAGGTCTCATCACAAGGGATACACATGTCAAGTATCAAAGACCTAGCACTGACAGTATAGAAACTATAGCCAAGGTTAAAGTTTTCGGAAAAGGCTCGCTGTGTCAAGGTCAAGGGCACAAGGTCAAATGTCATGGTGTCATCTGAAAGGTCTCATCACAAGGGATCCATATGTCAAGTATCAAAGACCTAGCTCTGACCAATCAAAAGTTATGACCAAGGTTAAAGTTTTTGTGGACAAACGGACAGACACAGACAGACGGACAGACGGACAGGTGAAAAACAATATACCCCCGGAATCTCCGATTCGGGGGCATAAAAAAATAGAGCCATTGGCTCTGTAGCTCGTCAGGCTTCATCATCAATTATGCTGTAGAGTGTGGCCAATGTGATTCCTCCTTTGTAGAGGCCACAGGGGCACCAATCATAAAATTAAGTATATAGGCGACAAGTTTCAGTTTTCTAGGCCTTATACTTCAGGAGAAGAAGATGAAAATAGATTTGAAGGACATTCCTGTTGCCTTTATTAGGGGCAACAGGGTCACCAAAGCTACAATTCATAATCCTCACTAGTCAAGGAGTCTGTACACAAAGTTTCAGCTTTCTAGGCCTTATGGTTCTGGAAAAGATGATGAAAATATTTTTTTAGGGCGTGGCCCCTGTGGCCCTTATAAGGGGTCACAGGGCCACCAAAGCTACAATTTATAATCTTCACCAGTCAAGGAGTCTGCAAACAAAGTTTCAGCTTTCTAGGCCTCATGGTTCTGGAGAAGATGAAAATAGGTTTTTAGGACATGGCATCTGTGGCCCTTATTAGGGGTCACAGGGCCACCAAAGCTACAATTTATAATCTTCATCAGTCAAGGAGTCTGCAAACAAAGTTTCAGCTTTCAAGGCCTCATGGTTCTGGAGAAGAACTGAAGATGAAAATAGGTTTTTAGCGCTAGGCATCTGTGGCCCTTATTAGGGGTCACAGGGTCACCAAAGCTACAATTTATAATCTTCACTAGACAAGGAGTCTGTACACAAATTTTCAGCTTTCTAGGCCTCATTGTTCTGGAGAAGGAGATAAAAATAGGCTTTTAAGGCGTGGCCCCTGTGGCCCTTATTAGGGGTCACAGGGCCACTAAAGCTTCAATTTATAATCCTCACTAGTCAAGGAGTCTGTACACAAAGTTTCAGCTTTCTAGGCCTCATGGTTCTGGAGAAGATGAAAATAGGTTTTTAGGGCGTGGCCCCTGTGGCCCTTATTTGGGTCACAGGGCCACCAAAGCTACAATTTATAATCCTCACTAGTCAAGGAGTCTGTACACAAAGTTTCAGCTTTCTAGGCCTCATGGTTCTCGAGAAGAAGATGAAAATAGGTTTTTAGGGTGTGGCCCCTGTGGCCCTTATTAGGGGTCACAGGGCCACTAAAGCTACAATTTATAATCCTCACTAGCCAAGGAGTCTGCCTATGAGTTGAATTGGTGAAAAGGTAGAAAACTGCAAATAATATCTGTCAAATAAGATCAATACTCTATGCACTCACAATTTCCAGAATTAGGCGTGTTAATGTAAATAAAAACAACATATTTAAAGGGAAAATCCTATCGGTTTTTTTTCTAAACTAAATTCAAGAGTACTTCCCTGTTTATACTTATGTATGATTATTACATGATTTTCAAATATGTTAGTGAGGGTAATGTTTTAGTTCTAAATTTCATAAATTGACAAAGAATAGAATGCATCATCTTATCACAATGAATTTTGTTTCCACTAAAAGTACCTCAATAGGACTGTCCCTTTAAATCATAATTACATTACGGGTATCAGATAATGTGCATTACTTATGGTGATCAATCTATTATCAGCATAATGTCTTAGTGCTTGGGGATAATTTATTTTGTTTGTCAATTTGTGCACGTGTTTCTTTATTTGAGCAATCATTTTCTGCCTGCCATTGAGTCTTGAAATTACATTAAAGTTTTTTCATCACCCATGGGTGACCACCTGAATTCATTATTTGCTTGATCAGCTGTTTCCAAAAGCAATCCTGTATGTATACATGTCAAATATCCACAATACAGAAAAACCAACGTTCTCAGTCACTTTAAAAAATAGCTTTATTCTTCTAAAAACAATTCAACATTAGCAGATTCTGTTTGGAAAAAAATATTGGGGATTTTACTCCACTTCAACGTCACCAACGAAGCAACCAAAATATTCAACAGCACCCTGAATCGATCGCATCAAAGCAGTTTTATTCAAATAACTAGGTTTTGGTTTATTGTTCTCTTCTCAAATTATTCAGCCTGATAAGATCGCGATTTAGTCTGAAGTGCCGTAACCCGTAATGTGACCAAAATATATATTCAAACTGCCGGGGCGGGGCGCTGGGGGAGCGGGCCGGCAGAAATGGCAAACACATTGAACCTGTTATTTTAGCATGTTCGTCAGTCAAAAATATTTTACCATTGATTATCATGTTTAGCTGTTTTTATGTGCTAGAGAATAAAGACGTTGAACAGTTACACATGATCATGGTGGTAATAAACATACGAGCTGGGATTTCCCTCGAATTGACCAATTAATTTTCAGGACAGGCTAAGTTTCCAATCTATTTTATACACTGGTTTTAAGGGCGTGGCCCCTGTGACCCTTATAAGGGGCCACAGGGCCACAAAAGCTATAAATTATAATCCCCCTACTTAAAGAGTCTGTACATAAAGTTTCAGCTTTCTAGGCCTTAAGCTTCTGGAGAAGAACATGAAAATAGGTTTTAAGGGCATGGCCCCTGTGACCCTTATCAGGGCCACAAAAGCTACAATTAATAATCCTCACTATTCAAGGAGTCTATACACAAAGTTTCAGCTTTCTAGGCCTTATGGTTCTAGAGAAGAAGATGAAAATAGGTTTGAGGGCGTGGCCCCTGTGGCACTTATTAGGGGCCACAGGGCCACCACAGCTACAGTTTATAATCCTCACTAGTCAAGGAGTCTGTACACAAAGTTTCAGCTTTCTAGGCCTTATGGTTCCGGAGATGAAGATGAAAGTATGTTTTTAGGGTGTGGCCCCTGTGGCCCTTATTTTACGGACGCCGAACACCATGCCATGCCATAAGCCCATCAGGCCTTACAGGCCAGATGTACAGAAACTTGTACACTGTTTGATCAACCATTTAGACCACAGGAGATTACTTCATGGAAGTCCTGGTGACATAGCCATTGATAGTATAGTGCCATGGGATGGGCAGAGGGCTGATTGGATCAGGGGTCTGACCAGGTCATGCCAGCAATAGTTGAACAAGAGAATCATACCAACACTGACTAGAGAGAGTCTAAATTTTGATGTTGTAGAACACTTAGAGCTCTAGCACCTATCCAGTTCAGATGGTGTTTCCATTGGGTGAGAGGTGTTCTTGAAGGTTACAGTAGTTGTGGTTATGGGTATCTCATCTGTACATTTATCCGTATGTATTCATCTACAATGGCGGCGCACATTGTCTAGAATCACTTTAACAGAGTTTGAGGCGTAATAATTTGACAAAATGTAGAACCATCATTAAAATTGAAGATAAAAGATATATATCACAAAGCTTCTTTAAAATAAAAGTACCGAGGGTACAGAAGCTCACCTTAAAATGAATGATGTGGTAAAATGGTTTAATTATACATGTAACCATCTTTTATATAATTGATTATGGCTGCCATCATGATTTTTTTATCTTTTAAAATACTAGTCTTCTTTTGGAAACGACTAGAGCTTGAACAAACATTAATACACGAATGATATAATCATGATAAGTTAACAAGCAGTAGGTTTTTGTATAACTTTTTGTATATCTGTGGCTGAATTGGTGACCATCTTGTACTTTTTAATCTTCAAAATGCTACTTTTATGTGGGCATCCGTATTAATTTCATTATGATATCTTGATTGGTTTAGGTGTATCCATTTAAATGTCATTCATTACTTACAGGATGGTGGGCACTTACATTTGTTTTGTAGTGAATCATTAATATGATTTCAAGATTATTTCACTGATGGTTATGCTGCATGGGATATTGAGAATCCCAAAAGTACAGATTTTTCAAGGAAAATGAATGACTGATTGAGAGGAAAGTCATAAACACAGCAATGCATAAGACACGTTTATTTTGTTCACATAATATTTACATGTCAAGTGACCATGAGATGTCTTTCATTAAAGTATCAATTTATTTAACACTCATACAGTACTATAATGGTAAACATTTTTGCATTGTCAAAGCAACAGAGAGATATGACAAATCAAATTTCCTTACTTTTCTTACTAAACTCTTTTCGATTTTCATCTGCATGTTCATTCCACATCAACTTATCATGTAGATTGCTAAACACAAAGCTTATTGTAGACAAGTTTTGTGTAAGTTGTTATTCTTAGAAAGAACATATCACTGTCATGAGAATACAAGTCCATAACTTTTATTGCATACACATGGGCCATGGCCATATAGCATTATGCTCTACCATATCAATTGGGTCAGGTTGATTATGCAACAGACTAGCAGCTGACGCTGTGATGCTAGCAGCCTGCCTTGGGATGTGTATTAGACAGCATAGTGGAATATCTGAACTCTGGTTGACCCCTTATGTGTGGTATTTAAAGGAATATAAGATAAGATAAGATAAGATAATACTTTATTATCCCGTAGGAAATTCTTTTTACATCAACAACGGTATATACCATTGTTTAAAATTTAACATGTTTAATGTGATTTGGTTTTTGCAGCTAGTTGCCATAAAGATTTTAAACAAATTAATCAATTATGTTTGTCTTTCATCTTAATTTTTTTTAGAAACACTTAAAAATATAGAACAACTTGCACGACAATCTTAAATATTCCATATTTAAGATAATATTATGATTAGTAAGTTCAAATTAGAGAATTTATATGGTGCCAGTGATCACTTGATGAAAGCTTAAAATTTAATAATAATGATGTGTCATCTGCAGCTGAAAAGTCAATATGGCTGCTATTGCGGCCATCTTGGATTCTCAAAACTGAAACGTCTACCTTTCTGTGCGGAATCACTATAGGTATAACATACTACAATATAATAAAAGTACCGAGGGTACAGAAGCTCACCTTAAAATGAATGATGTGGTAATATGGTTGAATTGTGTAATCATCTTTTATATGATAATTGATTATGGCTGCCATCATGATTTTTTATCTTTTAAAATGCTATTCTTCTGTTGGAAACCACTAGAGTTTGAACAAACATTAATACAAGAATGATATAATCATGATTTGTTAACAAGCAGTAGGTTTTTGTATAACATTTTTGTATATCTATGGCTAAATTGGTGACCATCTTGGACTTTTTAATCTTCAAAATGCTACTTTTATGTGGGCATCTGTATTAATTTCATTATGATATCTTGATTGGTTTAGGAGTATTCATTTAGTCACACTCTAAACTTCCAAAGAACTAAAAAAATGATGCACATAAACATTTGGAATATATCCCTCTGACACAAATCACAAATTCAGCTAGTGATAGGTCCAATTGCCAAAGTAAACTGTCCAGGTCAATGTCTCATGTAATTCTAACTGAAGATTTCTGAATATCTTAAATCTTGACCTATGTTAGTGCAATCTGATTGGTCAGAATAGGCTAGGTACATGGGGGTTTATGCTAATTACTAGATATGATGACCTATGATGACCTCTTGCACCTGCATGTAGCTTATGTAACTTATCCTCTTATGTAAGTTACTGTTATTCCATATAGTGAGTGTCCTCCCCTCATTTCAATATGCAAAACAGATACTCTTTAGAGGAGAGTTGCAGGAGAGGGGCTGGAAGGATAGATGGGGGGGGGGGGGGGGGGGGGTAGAAGGAATGTGGGATAGGTTTGCAATGGAAGGACAGGAGAAAAAAGGGGAGGAGGGAAAGGGGGGGATAGAAGGGGTGGGGGTAGAAGAGAGGTTTGCAATGGAAATAATCTGGAGGTCAACTCAGTAATATGTTTATTGAAGTATCTTAACAAACAGAGAGAATTGGTGAGAAAGACTTTGTAAAAAAAGAATTGTTCAGACAGCTGTTCAATTAGTTTTGAAGATGAATATTAAATGATATCTTTTATTAGCATGACAAACAAAATAAAAGATAATTTGTTATTCATTAACCAAAATTTTCAATTTGGAATAAATTAATTGCATGGGAACAATGGACTAAAAAACCTAACAGTTAGTGTTGGGAGTGAACAAATTTAATCATTTTAAATGCTTTTGAAAAGGATTTGTTTGAATTGAATGATCATTATAATTATCTAGATAATCATTGTTCAGACCGTAATCAGATATAGATGATTATAAAATGTATATTTATCCCTCACTGGCTATGTTATTTGCCATATATATGAAGTGTCAGGAATTATGTAAAACGGAAAGGATTTATTAAAACAGTCATGCTTCAGGCTGTTCGCAGATAAAGATGATTCATACAGTTTTTTGTAACTGTATTTATAGTGTTGATGAATATTACAACAAGCGTATTAATACAAATATAATGACATTGATTTGATTGATCAGGAAATGTATTCTTTTCAATGAATTTCATTAAATCTAATTGAAAATTCAATATAATTGACATATATTGAGTCTTATTGACCATCTTGGATTCTTGATAATAAAATAAATGCGTCTTTGTCAGGAATCACTATATAAAAAAATACTCACTTTTCAGAATGATATCTTAATTGATTTAGTAGGAGTAGTACTTGGCCTGAAATCTAATTGAAAAATAATGACTTCTATGACGACATGTTGTTCCCAGAACCCCTTCAACATGATACAATTATCATTTATTTTTACAGGTATTTATAAAACACATGGTATTGGAACTGGAACCTGATACAAAATACCTCTATTATTAACTTATCATGTAGATAACTGAACATAAAAGCAGATTCTTGACTTGTTAATATTAACTCATCGTGCAGATTGTTGTACACAAAAGCTGATTCTTCACTTGTTTAAATTGTTATTTGTAAAAAGTATTACTATTGATAGAATACAAGTATATTTTTCATAAAGACAATTTATATACTTTCCATAAAGTCCATTATGTTCTATTAATCAATTAGGTCAGGATTACTATGCAATATACAAGCAGGCAGGGCTGCTAGCCCCAGATCCTTAAGGAGAGTGTAGCAATTTGTGTATTGGGCTTTGTGTACGTATATTTGGAGAAGCATCCTAGTGTGCTGAGCATGTAAACCTGAACTTTGGCTAAGCCCTTATGTGTGGTATTAATAGACTTGACGGGAGAGAACATGAATTGTTGTGAAAAATATATATAATTTAACAAAATATAGTTAGCTTATGTCCTAAATTGATTTTGTGTCAAGAAGAACTGCTGTTAGATATAGAAATGGTACAAATATGAGTAAAACACAGGAACTGGAACCTGATGCAAAATAACTCTTTCCATATCAACTTATCATGTAGATTGCTAAACACAAAACAAGTGACAAGTTTTGTGTAAGTTGTTATTCTTAGAAAGAACATATCACTGTCATGAGAATACAAGTCTAATTTCCATAACTCTTATTGCATACACATGGCCATATAGCATAATGCTCTACCATATCAATTGGGTCAGGTTGATTATGCAACAGACTAGCAGCTGACTCAACAGAAATATCTGAACTCTGGTTGACCCCTTATGTGTGGTATTTAAAGGAATATAAGGGAGATACCATTGTTCAAAATCTAACATGATGTTTAATGTCATTGGGTTTTTGCAGCTAGTTGCCATAAATATTTTAAACAAATTAATTAATTATGTTTGTCTTTCATCTTAATGTTTTAGAAACACTTAAAATATAGAACAACTTGCATGACAATCTTAAATATTCTATATTCAAGATAAAATTATGATTAGTAAGTTCAAATTATAGAATTTATATAGTGCGAGTGATCACTTGATGAAAGCTTAAAATTTAGTAATAATGATGTGTTATCTGCAGCTGAAAAGTCAATATGGATGCTATCGCGGCCATCTTGGATTCTCAAACCTGAAACGTCTACCTTTGTGGGAGGAATCACTATAGGTATAACATACTACAATTTCAGAATGATATCTGCATTCGTTTAGGAGGAGTAGTCTTTTTCCTGAAATCTAATTGAAAATTCAATATGGCTGCCATGGCAGCCATCTTGGATTCTCAAAACTGAAACGTCTACCTTTGTGGGAGGAATCACTATAGGTATAACATACTACAATTTCAGAATGATATCTGGATTCGTTTAGGAGGAGTAGTCTTTTTCCTGAAATCTAATTGAAAATTCAATATGGCTGCCTTAGCGGCCATCTTGGATTCTCAAAACTGAAACGTCTACCTTTCTGTGAGGAATCACCATGGGTATAACATACTACAATTTCATAATGATATCTGCATTTGTTTAGGAGGAGTAGTCTTTTTCGTGAAATCTAATTGAAAATTCAATATGGCTGCCATGGCGGCCATCTTGGATTCTCAAAACTGAAACGTCTACCTTTCTGTGGGGAATCACCATGGGTATAACATACTACAATTTCAGAATGATATCTGGATTTGTTTAGGAGGAGTAGTCTTTTTCCTGAAATCTAATTGAAAATTCAATATGGCTGCCATGGCGGCCATCTTGGATTCTCAAAACTGAAACGTCTACCTTTCTGTAAGGAATCACCATGGGTATAACATACTACAATTTCAGAATGATATCTGGATTCGTTTAGGAGGAGTAGTCTTTTTCCTGAAAGTTTACGGACGGACGGACGGACGGACGGACGGACAGACGGACGGACGGACGGACAGACGGACAGACAGACGGACGACGGACGAAGCGCCATGACATAAGCTCACATTTACTTTGTAAAGGTGAGCTAAAAATGATATCTAGATTGGTTTAGGAGAAATAGTCTTTGTCATGAAATCTAATTGAAAATTCAATATGGCTGCCATGGCGGCCATATTGGATTCTCAAAATTTTAACGTCTACCTTTCTGTGCGGAATCACCATAGGTATAACATACTACAATTTCAGAATGATATCTGTATTCGTTTAGAAGGAGTAGTCTTTTTCATGAAATCTAATTGAAAATTCAATATGGCTGTCATGGCGGCCATCTTGGATTCTCAAAACTGAAACGTCTACCTTTCTGTGAGGAATCACCATGGGTATAACATAATACAATTTCAGAATGATATCTGTATTCGTTTAGAAGGAGTAGTCTTTTTCATGAAATCTAATTGAAAATTCAATATGGCTGTCATGGCGGCCATCTTGGATTCTCAAAACTGAAACGTCTACCTTTCTGTGAGGAATCACCATGGGTATAACATACTACAATTTCAGAATGATATCTGTATTCGTTTAGAAGGAGTAGTCTTTTTCATGAAATCTAATTGAAAATTCAATTTGGCTGTCATGGCGGCCATCTTTGATTCTCAAAACTGAAACGTCTACCTTTCTGTGGGGAATCACCATGGGTATAACATACTACATATTCCGATTGATATCTGAATTCGTTTAGGAGGAGTAGTCTTTTTCGTGAAAGTTAACGGACAGACAGACGGACGGACAGACGGACGGACAGACGGACGGACGGACGGACGGACGGACGGACGGACAGACGGATGACGGACGAAGCGCCATGACATAAGCTCACCTTTACTTTGTAAAGGTGAGCTAAAAAACCTGCAATGTATAAATAATTTGGATTTCAGGATATAACAAATTTTAAAGTTTAAGTGTAGTAGCTAAAAATGACTTGGCAATTGTCGCCCTTCAATATTTCAGGAGACAGTACTGCGATTAGTACTTACTTTGCGGAATGGAGGCCATTCTTCTTCATCAGTAGGGGTGTTGTCTTCCAGATGTGCCTCCCCAAACAGATTGCCTGTACTCAGCTTGTAGACAAGCGCTAGTGACACACCAGAAGCGTCCCAGAACCGAATTGTACCATCTTCATGTCTGCAAATATTACATGATAAAAGTAAAAGGCCAGATGGTAGGTCAATGTTACAAACTTCACAAACTGCTACTAATACTTCACAGAAAGATTGAGGTTCAAACAAAATCAAGCTCATTTGAAGCTCATTCGTCTTAAATGATGCAATATAAATCTACTAGGTCCTGGTCGAAAACTTGCAGGAGAAAATAGGTTAATTTCATAGAATAAATCAATACTAAACATTATACAAATATATATCTTCTGGTCAAGCTTTCTTTCCTTCATGAACCCCTGGATATGCTCCACTGCTAAACCCCTTCACCCCTTGTCAGCATAGCAAAATCAAATGGACGGATCTGAACAGAGATCTTAACTTTTAATTGGCTGACAACATTCAAAAGTTCCAAAACAAGAAAGAAGAGGTGTTGAGACCGTGGTTCATCGTACCGTATTTCCTCTAATAGACGCCGGGTCTCAAACAGACGCCGGATGGCAAGTTGATTAAATAATGCTCCCCTAGAGAATTTGCCAAAATTGCTCCTTTTTGAGGTTGTGACCTGGACGAAATTTCCTACAAAAAATGAATAGAAGCCGGCCTCGAATAAACGCCAGGTCTTGAATACACGACAGGGGTTAAGGGGGTCTGAAAATAGACGCCGGGGGCGTCTATTTGAGGACATACAGTATTTTAATTAATACTGTTGAATTTAAGGGGTGATTGAACTCCCTATGATAATAAGTATTAGAAATTTGTAATTCTTTTAATCTTATTTCACCATAAATCAGCATTAATTAGAAGAGATAAAGTTAAAAATAGAGCCATTGGCTCTGTAGCTCATCAGGCATCATATCAAGTTTGCTTTATACAGGCCAGATGAGCTAAAAATGAAACTGATGTTACCTTTTGCAAGAAAACCTATAAAAAATTACAAAACAAATGTAACGATTTCGGAATAAATTTCCTTACCCAAATTATTTATTAGACAGTGAAAGAAGTCCACACTATAAAATATCCAAGGAGAAATAAAGACTGTCATCTAATGGAGAAAAATAGGTTTTTAAGATTGTGACCCCTGTGACCCTATTTGGGGTCATGGGGTCACGAAATCTACAGTTTAAAATCCCAATTGACCAAGGAGTCTACATGCAGTCTTTCAGCTCAATAGACCTTTAGGAGCTAAAGATGATGATGAAAATAAGTTTTTAAGGTTGTGACCCCTGTGACCCTATTTGGGGTCATGGGGTCACGAAATCTACAATTAAGAATCCCCATAGGCCAAGGAGTCTGCACATATCATTTTTAACTCTCTACTCCTTTTGGAACTGGAGAAGAAGATGAAAATAGGTTTTTAAGGTTGTGACCCCTGTGACCCTATTTGGGGTCACAGAGTCACCAAAGTTACAAATTAGAATCCCCATTGGCCAAGGAGTCTGCACATATCATTTTTAACTCTCTACTCCTTTTGGAACTGGAGAAGAAGATGAAAATAGGTTTTTAAGGTTGTGACCCCTGTGACCCTATTTGGGGTCACACGGTCACCAAAGTTACAAATTAGAATCCCCATTGTCCAAGGAGTCTGCACATATAATTTTTAACTCTCTACTCCTTTTGGAACTGGAGAAGAAGATGAAAATAGGTTTTTAAGGTTGTGACCCCTGTGACCCTATTTGGGGTCACAGAGTCACCAAAGTTACAAATTAGAATCCCCATTGGCCAAGGAGTCTGCACATATCATTTTTAACTATCTACTCCTTTTGGAACTGGAGAAGAAGATGAGAATTGGTTTTTAAGGTTGTGACCCCCGTGACCCTATTTGGGGTCATGGGCTCACGAAATCTACAATTAAAAATCCCCATAGGCCAAGGAGTCTGCACATATTACTTTCAACTCTCCAGTCCTTTTAGAACTGGAGAACAAGATGAAAATACGTTTTTAAGGTTGTGACCCCTGTGACCCTATTTGGGGTCACAGGGTCACCAAAGTTACAAATTAGAATCCCCATTGTCCAAGGAGTCTGCACATATAATTTTTAACTCTCTACTCCTTTTGGAACTGGAGAAGAAGATGAAAATAGGTTTTTAAGGTTGTGACCCCTGTGACCCTATTTGGGGTCACACGGTCACCAAAGTTACAAATTAGAATCCCCATTGTCCAAGGAGTCTGCACATATAATTTTTAACTCTCTACTCCTTTTGGAACTGGAGAAAAAGATGAAAATAGGTTTTTAAGGTTGTGACCCCTGTGACCCTATTTGGGGTCACAGAGTCACCAAAGTTACAAATTAGAATCCCCATTGGCCAAGGAGTCTGCACATATCATTTTTAACTATCTACTCCTTTTGGAACTGGAGAAGAAGATGAGAATTGGTTTTTAAGGTTGTGACCCCCGTGACCCTATTTGGGGTCATGGGCTCACGAAATCTACAATTAAGAATCCCCATAGGCCAAGGAGTCTGCACATATTACTTTCAACTCTCCAGTCCTTTTAGAACTGGAGAACAAGATGAAAATAGGTTTTTAAGGTTGTGACCCCTGTGACCCTATTTGGGGTCACAGGGTCACCAAAGTTACAAATTAGAATCCCCATTGGCCAAGGAGTCTGCACATATCATTTTTAACTCTCTAGTCCTTCTGGAACTGGAGAAGAAGATGAAAATAGGTTTTTAAGGTTGTGACCCCTGTGACCCTATTTGGGGTCACAGAGTCACCAAAGTTACAAATTAGAATCCCCATTGGCCAAGGAGTCTGCACATATCATTTTTAACTATCTACTCCTTTTGGAACTGGAGAAGAAGATGAGAATTGGTTTTTAAGGTTGTGACCCCCGTGACCCTATTTGGGGTCATGGGCTCACGAAATCTACAATTAAGAATCCCCATAGGCCAAGGAGTCTGCACATATTACTTTCAACTCTCCAGTCCTTTTAGAACTGGAGAACAAGATGAAAATAGGTTTTTAAGGTTGTGACCCCTGTGACCCTATTTGGGGTCACACGGTCACCAAAGTTACAAATTAGAATCCCCATTGTCCAAGGAGTCTGCACATATAATTTTTAACTCTCTACTCCTTTTGGAACTGGAGAAGAAGATGAAAATAGGTTTTTAAGGTTGTGACCCCTGTGACCCTATTTGGGGTCACACGGTCACCAAAGTTACAAATTAGAATCCCCATTGTCCAAGGAGTCTGCACATATAATTTTTAACTCTCTACTCCTTTTGGAACTGGAGAAGAAGATGAGAATTGGTTTTTAAGGTTGTGACCCCTGTGACCCTATTTGGGGTCACAGAGTCACCAAAGTTACAAATTAGAATCCCCATTGGCCAAGGAGTCTGCACATATCATTTTTAACTCTCTAGTCCTTCTGGAACTGGAGAAGAAGATGAAAATAGGTTTTTAAAGTTGTGACCCCTGTGACCCTATTTGGGGTCACAGGGTCACCAAAGTTACAAATTAGAATCTCCATATGCTAAGGTACCTGTACACAAAATTTCAGCTCTCTAATGTGTATGGTTCATGAGGAGAAGTCGAAAGTGTCAAAAGTTTACGGACGGACGGACGACGGACGGACGACAGACGGATGACGGCCGACGGGCCATGCCATAAGCCCATCTGGACTTTCAGTCCTGATGAGCTAAAAAGGGCTGAGCGGTTAAAAAAATATTGAGCAAGAAAGTAAGGGATCTAATAGAATTGTTTATGCGTTGTGCGGTTATATATCAAAATAACGTCAATTCTTTTCTCTTTTCAATAATATGTAATGTTTTGGGCCGTGCCAATTAGTTATTGAGACATCAAATCTCAAAGTTGCTCTATCAAAGGGGCCACTTATCTAGAGATATAACAAGTCAAAAATAGCTCATCAGACTTTGGATGGAAATAGGTTTTTAAGGTTTTGACCAAGGATGCAGAAATCGGTCTATTTGCCGGACATGTCCGATTGGGAATTCAGTTTGACCGATTGAAAAAGTGACCTGTCGGACATTCAAGGAGTCATTTGACCGATTGAAGATAATCAAAGAATTACTAAACAAACAGATAAACAAGCCTGAGTTGACTAACAAGCAATCAATAAAGGCCGATGAAATGCCCCGCTTGTGTTGGTCATAATTGTAATGAAAACACGAACCGGTCATCAATGAAACAACTAATCCATTCAAACGACATAATTACCTTGTTATCTTTAATTATTGGATCATCTCAGTGTCATGCATTGAGTAAAACAAGTCACTAAGGCCAAACTTTTTTTAAAAAGACATCAAACAACTTCACATCGTTATTTTACATGCTGTTACTTTTTCCTCCCTCCACTAACTTCACAAGCTCCATGCATTGACTTTGCAAGCAAGACTTCATTAACACAGTGTTGGGAGCTTTCATTACTGCAGGGAGGGGAAAGGAACAGCAGGATTACTGCCGCGATAGGGAAACGAAAACAGGCTGATCTATTGGCAAGTTTGACAAGCTAAAAAAACTTATGCAGTGTGTGTCAAGTAGTTGATATGCATCATAACTTAATAGCATTATATTTAAAACAGCCAAAGTAATTTTATTTTACTCAATGTAATGTATTTTTAGTGTTTTATTTTTGCATTGCATTGCATGCGTTGCTATAAATAGATCTGTACATCGTCTGCTTTTCAGTTAATATTAGATTCTAAGCACCTGGCATTTGTTTACTGAATAACTGACACTATTGAAACTTGATTATTTATTTAAATTATAAACATATTCATATACCTAGGCCTAAACATCATAGTAATAAGTAAATTACTGAGTAATAATTTTAGACTTAAATTTAGTCTTTGAAATATTTCCACATGTTCAATCGTGTATTTACGTGAGATAAAGCACCAAAATTTATTACAAAATATCATTATTCGTCGACTTATACGTGGAATGTCCAATTGGCAAAAATTTGAATCTGCATCCCTGGTTTTGACCCCTGTGACTTTGGGGTCATGGGGTAACCAAATCTACAATTTAGAATCTTCATGGGCCAAAGACTCTACACAGACCTTTTTAGCTCTTTAGACCTTCAGGAACTGGAGAAGAAGATGAAAAGAGGATTTTAAGGTTCTGACCCTTGTGAGCCCTTTTTGGGTCATGGGGTCACGAAATCTACAATTTAGAATCCCCATTGGCCTAGGAGTCTACTCACAACTTTTCAGCTCTCTAGACCTTTTTGAACTGGAGAAGAAGATGAAAATAAGATTTTAAGGTTTTGACCTCTGTGACTCTATTTGGGGTCATGGGGTGACGAAATCTACAATTTAGAATCCCCATTGGCCTAGGAGTCTACTCACAACTTTTCAGCTCTCTAGACCTTTTGGAACTGGAGAAGAAGATGAAAATAGGATTTTAAGGTTTTCACCTCTGTGACCCCATTTGAGGTCATGGGGTCAAGAAAGCTACAACTTAGAATGCCCATTAGCCAAGGAGTCTGCACATCAAATTTCAGCTCTCTTGAGAAGAAGTCGAAAATGTGAAAAGTTTACGGATGGACAGATGGATGGATGGACGGATGGACGGACGACGGATGCCATGCCATGAGCCCATCGTGTCTTTCAGACCTGATGAGCTAAAAATTGACTTTTTTGCAGAGCTTGCTGTATCTTTATTCATCATTGCGCTTGCATAAATTATATATTGAACTGAATTATAAGACAATTGTTTAATCTTTATTTTGACCAAAAAAAATTGAGCAAAGGGGGTCTATAGCTCAGACTTTTGAAGGAAATAGGTTTTTAAGGTTTTTACCCCTGTGACCCCATTTAGGATCAGTGGGTAACCAAATCTACAATTCAGAATCCCCATTGGCCAATGAGTCAACACACAATTTTCAGCACTCTAGACCTTTTGGAAATGGAGAAGAAATGAAAGTAGGTTGTTATGGTTTTGACCCCTGTTACCCCATTTGGGGCCAGGGGGTCATGGGCTAACAAAATCTACAATTTAGAATCCTCATTGGCTAAAGAGTCTATACACATCTTTTCAATTCTCTAGATCTTTTTGAACTGGAGGAGAAGATGAAAATAGGTTTTTAAGGTTATGACCCCTGTGACCCCATTTGAAGTCGAAAAAGTGAAAAGTTTAGGGATGGATGGACGCCATGCCCTGCCATAAAATATTCAATTGATAAATTATGGTATAGGAATCATAGGTTCACCAACTTTTAGGGGACATAGGGTCACCAAATCTGTAATTTATAATCCTCAATAGCAGGAGTCTGTACACAACATTTCAGCTTTCTAGATCTTTTACAAATGAAAATAGTTTTTTAGGGTGTGGCCCTTGTGGCTCTCATAATCCTCACTAGTCAATGTCTGTAAACAAAGGCAATATGCTTCTGGAGAAGAAGATTAAAATAGGTTTTTAGGACGTGGCCCTTGTGGCCCTTATTAGGGGCCACAGGGCCACCAAAGCTACAATTTTCAATCCTCACTAGTCAAGGAGTCTGTAAACAAAGTTTCAACTTTCTAGGCGTTCTGCTTCTGGAGAAGAAGATGAAAATGTACAAAGTTTATGAACAAATGGAGGGACGGACGCAGGACACCATGCAATACCATAAGCCCATCGGGCCTTACAGGCCTGATGAGCTAATAATCTATGTAAAATCAAATTCCTCTTTTTGATAAATTGAAAAATATACATAATTTTATTCAGCAAATAAACTTATTAAAACTAACAGCATAGGAAAAGGTTAAAAGAACATTGTACAGAATGCAGAAATTCGTCTATTTGCTGGACATGTCTGATTGGGACTTCTGATTGACCGATTTGAAAAGAACCATATGTGACATTTGAAATAGAAAATTGACCCATTGCAAAATAAACATGTTGGACATTTGAAAATGAAATGGACCGATTAAAGAAAAATAAAGAAAACAGAAAACTTATATTTACTATCAAAATAAAAAATAGAGCCATTGGCTCTGTAGCTCATCAGGCTTCACATCAAATTTGCTTTAGGGTGTGGCAAATGTGTTTCTCCCCCCCTTTAAGAAGGGGCCACAGGGTCACAAAATGTACAATTTATCTAACTTAGGAGTCGGAAGACAAGGCTTCAGCTTTCTTGTTCTAGAGAAACAAGATTAGAAAATAGGTTTTACAAGTTTTAATCCTAACTAGTCAAGGAGACTGTAGAAAGAGTCTGAGAAAAAGATGAAAATCGTTATTTAGGGGCCACAGGGCCACATTAAATTATAAATCCTACTAGTCAAGGAGTCTGTACACAAAGTTTTAGCTTTTTAGGCAATATGCTTGTGGAGAAGAAGATGAAAATAAGGGGCCACAGGGCCACAAAGCTATAGATTATACTCCTCACTAGGAGTTTCAGCTTTCTAGGCCTCATGCTTCAGGAGAAGTCGAAAATAGGTTTTAAGGCCGTGGCACCTGTGACCCCACGGCCCTTATTTGATGCCACAGGACCACAAAAGCTATTAATTATGTCAGGGAGTCAACGAGTCTGTACACAAAGTTTCTAGGCCTTGCTTCTGGAGAAGAAGATGAAAATAGGTTTTAAGGATGTGTAATGGACGGACCGTGCATATCTACATCACAGAATAGTCTCTGCGACTAATTAACAAGAATAGTTAACACATACCCTAAATACTCTTCATGAAAGGTTCTTCAGTTATCTTCATGTCATCACGGGATAATAATTATACATACCCAGTTAGCAAGAGGTCTTTTGTAGAAGGCTGCTTGGACAAGTTTTTCCCACCAATGATTGGCCATTCCTTTAAATAGACAATTGATTCAAACGTATATCAGTGGAGGAAAAAGGATATGGAAGTGGTGGATCCAGGAATGTAGAAAAGAGTTGTAATTTGAAACAAGAAGACATGGTCATCAACATCCCCAGCCAAATAAGTTTTCATTTAAACACTATATTTTCCTATATGGGCTGTAACTCTGTAATAAGTAATTGCATTTACCTCACTTTTGAACTCCATCAAGGTTTTGATACCCTCAAGACATACTGCCAATTTTGTTATTCTATCTTAAATTGTTTTTGAGAAAAGTTGTCCCCTTCAAGGACTACCTCAAACAGAGTTCAAAAACAAGAAACAATGGCAATAATTTTGTAAAAATAGAGCCATTGGCTCTGTAGCTCATCAGGCTTCATCATCAACTATGATGTAGAGTGTGGCCAATGTGATTCCCCCTTTGTAGAGGCCACAGGGTCACCAATCATAAAATTAAGTATATAGCAGTGTATAAATTAGATTGGAAATCTAGCCTGTCCTGAAAATTCATTGGTCAATTCCTTTTGGAAATTTAAGAAAAAAAATTGAAAAGTTACCAGTCCTGACCAAAAAGTAACCAATCCTTGCAAAAAGTAGCCTGACGGGCAATATTTTAAACACTGTATTTAGGCGACAAGTTTCAGTTTTCTAGGCCTTATACTTCAGGAGAAGATGAAAATAGATTTGAAGGACGTTCCTGTTGCCTTTATTATTATTATAAAGCTACAATTCATCATCCTCACTAGTCAAGGAGTCTGTACACAAAGTTTCAGCTTTCTAGGCCCCATGGTTCTGGAGAAGAAGATGAAAATAGGTTTTTAGGGCATGGCATATGTGGCCCTTATTAGGGGTCACAGGGCCACCAAAGCTACAATTTATAATCCTCAATAGCCAAGGAGTCTGTACACAAACTTTTAGCTTTCAAGGCCTCATGGTTCTTGAGAAGAAGATGAAACTAGATTAGCATTTGCGGAACACCGCAAAAGCAGAGCAGCCCCGAAACTTGGGGTTTCGCCTTACCCTGTTCCACCTTCTACAAGCCTCAGCATATTGGGCATTTTCTTGTGACCTTGACTTTTGACACTCAAGGTCACGCAATCAATGAATACATTTCATTGAATATAACATTAATGTAACAAATTAAAGTAACAATAACACAAATCTCATGACCTTGACCTTTGACCTTCAAGGTGACACAATCAATGAACACTTTTGATTGAGGATAACAATCATCTATTGATTAAAAGTGTTCATTGTTAAAAAAGCATTTTCGCAAAACCATGCTAAAGTAGTGACCTTGCTGTGACCTTGACCTTGGACAGATTGTAGCGAAAACCTTTTCAAAATTTTTTACTCTTCCAAGGATGATACATACCAAGTTAGAGCTTCATAGCACAAAAACTGTTCAAGTTATCGCGTTTACAAGGAATTTTTTAGTGATTGTATAGCTCGTGACCTTGACCTTTGACCTTGAAAGTGAACATGTCAAAATCGTTCCCCCGAGGTATAAGCAGTAATACAAAATCTGGAAAGCTTCTTTAAAGTAAAAGTACCGAGGGTACAGAAGCTCACCTTAAAATGAATGATGTGGTAAAATGGTTTAATTATACATGTAACCATCTTTTATATAATTGATTATGGCTGCCATCATGATTTTTTATCTTTTAAAATACTAGTCTTCTTTTGGAAACGACTAGAGCTTGAACAAACATTAATACACGAATGATATAATCATGATAAGTTAACAAGCAGTAGGTTTTTGTATAACTTTTTTGTATATCTATGGCTGAATTGGTGACCATCTTGTACTTTTTAATCTTCAAAATGCTACTTTTATGTGGGCATCCGTATTAATTTCATTATGATATCTTGATTGGTTTAGGTGTATCCATTTAAATGTCATTCATTACTTACAGGATGGTGGGCACTTACATTTGTTTTGTAGTGAATCATTAATATGATTTCAAGATTATTTCACTGATGGTTATGCTGCATGGGATATTGAGAATCCCAAAAGTACAGATTTTTCAAGGAAAATGAATGACTGATTGAGAGGAAAGTCATAAACACAGCAATGCATAAGACACGTTTATTTTGTTCCATGTGACCATGAGATGTCTTTCATAAAAATATCAATTTATTTAACACTCATACAGTACTATAATGGTAAACATTTTTGCATTGTCAAATCAACAGAGAGATGTGACAAATCAAATTTCCTTACTTTTCTTACTAAACCCTTTTCGATTTTCATCTGCATATTTATTCCACATCAACTTATCATGTAGATTGCTAAACACAAAGCTTATTGTAGACAAGTTTTGTGTAAGTTGTTATTCTTAGAAAGAACATATCACTGTCATGAGAATACAAGTCCATAACTTTTATTGCATACACATGGGCCTTGGCCATATAGCATAATGCTCTACCATATCAATTGGGTCAGGTTGATTATGCAACAGACTAGCAGCTGACACTGTGATGCTAGAAGCCTGCCTTGGGATGTGTATTAGACAGCATAGTGGAATATCTGAACTCTGGTTGACCCCTTATGTGTGGTATTTAAAGGAATATAAGGGAGATACCATTGTTTAAAATTTAACATGTTTAATGTGATTTGGTTTTTGCAGCTAGTTGCCATAAAGATTTTAAACAAATTAATCAATTATGTATGTCTTTCATCTTAATTTTTTTTAGAAACACTTAAAAATATAGAACAACTTGCACGACAATCTTAAATATTCCATATTTAAGATAATATTATGATTAGTAAGTTCAAATAAGAGAATTTATATGGTGCCAGTGATCACTTGATGAAAGCTTAAAATTTAATAATAATGATGTGTCATCTGCAGCTGAAAAGTCAATATGGCTGCTATTGCGGCCATCTTGGATTCTCAAAACTGAAACGTCTACCTTTCTGTGCGGAATCACTATAGGTATAACATACTACAATATAAAAATGATATCTAGATTGGTTTAGGAGAAATAGTCTTTGTCATGAAATCTAATTGAAAATTCAATATGGCTGCCATGGCGGCCATATTGGATTCTCAAAATTTTAACGTCTACCTTTCTGTGCGGAATCACCATAGGTATAACATAATACATATACAGAACGTCATACGTGTGCATTTGGGTCGTTTGTATTGAACGAGTAGATGTCATGGACGCGGAGGAACAACGAGTTCGAAGAACGAGTTGTTTCTCCGCGTCCATGACATCTTCGAGTTCAATACAAACGACCCAAATGCACACGTATGACGTTCTGTATTTATTATATACTCTCTTTTAAACCTTTGTGAAAGTAATTATGAATTGCTTAAATAATCCGAGACGTCGCACTGCGCATTGATACATAATGCGAACAAGGCGACACCCATAACACGCTCGACTGATGATTTGATACCTCAACTATCTTTTTATTTTCTCTTTATTTTGCGTAGTTAAACGTAGACGGCAATTTTCTCAAGTGTGAAAACAAAATACAGTGATAAAAGTTTATCCTTAGTAATTATTTATGAAGTTTTGAATGTGATAAACGATAGTTCAGGATTCCGAGCGACGGGATACTTTCAAACGACGTCACCATGGAAATGACGTCATAATCGTTGAAGGCTATGACGTCATAAGGGCGTAGTGTCGCTTGTGATGTTCTCGGAGTTTTGTTTTGCAGTTTCTTTACTAACGATAACACTAGTTTCTCACTATTCTTCAATATCATATTAAAAAGTAAGTTTGTTACCAATGCATTGAGATACGTCAAATCCGATGTTCTAATAAGGAAAATGATTGTTACGTACGGAAAGTTACGAGAATTGCCGAAGCTTGAAAAAAGTAGAACCGGCAATCGTGCAATACGGAATTTGCCGTGCAATACGGAATTTGAAGACTTATTCCGTATTGCACCCTTGTATTACTATCCTAAGATTACATGAGTATATAATAAAATTTCAGAATGATATCTGTATTCGTTTAGAAGGAGTAGTCTTTTTCATGAAATCTAATTGAAAATTCAATATGGCTGTCATGGCGGCCATCTTGGATTCTCAAAACTGAAACGTCTACCTTTCTGTGAGGAATCACCATGGGTATAACATAATACAATTTCAGAATGATATCTGTATTCGTTTAGAAGGAGTAGTCTTTTTCATGAAATCTAATTGAAAATTCAATATGGCTGTCATGGCGGCCATCTTGGATTCTCAAAACTGAAACGTCTACCTTTCTGTGGGGAATCACCATGGGTATAACATACTACAATTTCAGAATGATATCTGAATTCGTTTAGGAGGAGTAGTCTTTTTCGTGAAAGTTTACAGACGGACGGACGGACAGACGGACGGACGGACAGACAGACGGACGACGGACGAAGCGCCATGACATAAGCTCACATTTACTTTGTAAAGGTGAGCTAAAAAGTTATAGCAATTAGTATGAGCGCCGCGGCGGCGGCGGAAACTGCACAAAAATAGAGCCATGGGCTCTGTATAACTCATCAGACTTTTGATTAAAATATGTTTGACCCCTGTGACCCCATTTGGGGTCATGGGGTCACGAAATCTACAATTCAGAATCCCCATTTGCCAAGGAGTCTACACACTTCTTTTCAGCTCTCTTGACATTTTGGAACTGGAAATGAAGATGAAAACAGGCTTTTAAGATTTTGACTCCTGTGACCCCATTTGGGGTCAGGGGGTCACGAAATCTACAATTTAGAATCCCCATTGGCCAAGGAGTCTACACACAACTTTTCAGCTCTCTAGACCTTTTGGAACTGGAGAAGAAGATGAAAACAGGTTTTTAAGATTTTGACCCCTGTGACCCCATTTGGGGTCATGGGGTCACGAAATCTACAATTTAGAATCCCCATTGGCCAAGGAGTCTACACACAACTTTTCAGCTCTCTAGACCTTTTGGAACTGGAGAAGAAGATGAAAATAGGTTTTTAAGGTTTTGACCTCTGTGACTCCATTTGGGGTCATGGGGTCACGAAATCTACAATTTAGAATCCCCATTGGCCAAGGAGTCTACACACAACTTTTCAGCTCTCTAGACCTTTTGGAACTGGAGAAGAAGCTGAAAATAGGTTTTTAAGGTTTTGACCCCTGTGACCCCATTTGGGGTCATGGGGTCACGAAATCTACAATTTAGAATCCCAATTTGCCAAGGAGTCTGCACTATGATTGGTAATGTTAGTAGAACTAAGCCGTCAAACAGTCAAAATGATGCCTCATTTGCTTGTGATTTGAATAGTTTCTATGCCAGGTTTGATGTTCATGACTTCACAGAGTCTCGAAACGCTTTCATTGACAGCCTGCCCGAAGACGATAACCTAAGTATCACAGATACTGATGTTATGTTAGCATTTTGGAAAATTAACAGTAGGAAATCAAGTGGACCCGACGGAGTACCTGGCATTGCACTTAAGGAATGTTGTGAACAGCTGTGTGGGATTTTTAAAGTGATGTTTCAGATGTCACTTGACACTCATTATATACCATCAATATGGAAGACATCGCATATCATCCCCGTTCCGAAAAAGGCGAAACCCTCTGTCCTCAATGATTACCGTCCAGTGGCCCTTACCCCTATCATCATGAAATCTCTTGAACGTATTGTCTTGAACCTGATTAGAATTAATACTGGACATCAGTTGGATCCTTTACAGTTTGCTTACAGGGCAGGACGCGGTGTGGAAGACGCACTCATCTCTCTTCTTCACAAAGTCTATACTCACCTTGATAACTCAAAGTCATATGTAAGAATTCTATTTGCAGATTTTTCCTCAGCGTTTAACACCATCCAACCACATCTTATGGTTAAGACATTGTTCAATATGGGAGTAAACAGTAACCTCATTAAATGGGTGGAAGCTTTTTTAATTCATCGTCCCCAACGTGTTCGAGTTAATTCTACGCTCTCTGAAGTGAATCTCCTGAGTACTGGTGCTCCTCAAGGCTGCGTCCTGTCGCCTGTCTCTCTATACTCTCTATACAAATGACTGTGTATCTCTATTTTCCTCCTGTTTGAATTTCAAGTTTGCAGATGATGCCGCTTTGGTTGGGTTCATTCATCAATCAGAATTAGACTATAGAGAAAATATTGATTCATTTAACCAATGGTGTAAAGACAATTTTCTATCCCTGAACATTAGTAAAACAAAGGAAATGATAATTGACTTCCGCAGAAAAAAGGAAAACCTGGAGCCAGTTACTATTGACGGACAGGAAGTTGAAGTAGTAGACGAGTACAAATACCTGGGAACCATAATTGATGATAAACTCTCATGGAAATCTAATACACACCGTGTCCATGCTAAAGCTCAACAAAGACTTTTCTTCCTGCGAAAATTAAGATCTTTTAATGTTGATACATGTATTCTAAAATTGTTCTATCAAACTTTCATCAATAGCATTCTGACTTTCAGTTTTCATGCATGGTATGGCAATCTTTCCCTATCACTGAAAAATAAAATCGACAAAAACGTAAATATAGCCAGCAAAATTATCGGCATCAATCTTGAACACCTTTCCTTTCAGTTTGATTCAAAAGTTCAAAAGAAAGCTCTAGCCATTCAATGTGACCCATCCCACTTTCTAAATGAATGTTATGAATTTTTACCTTCTGGACGTCGTTTCAAAATTTGGTATTTCAAAACTAATAGAAGTACAAAATCATTTGTTCCATACAGTATCAAGATTTTAAATTTACATACAAAATTGTAAGTCTAACTAACAGTCGCACTGTAATCATAAATTGTATTGTTCAATGTAACACCCTTATTTGTTTACAATATTTAATATTACTGCTTGTAGAGCAAAATGTATTTGTTGTATATATTTAGTATCTATTTAATTGTGACTTTGAAAGCTCTTTGAATGTAAAGCAAATTTCCCCGCGGGGATAATAAAGTTTATCTTATCTTATCTTATCAAATTTCAGCTCTCTAGAGTCATTGGTTTCGGAGAAGAAGATGAAAATGTGAAAAGTTTACGGATGGACGGACGGACGGACGCCGGACGCCATGCCATGCCATAAGCCCATCGGGTCTTTCAGACCTGATGAGCTAGAAAGTAATTTTACGGTTCTGATTTTAAAACTCCATCAAGGTATTGATACAATGAAGACACACAGCAAGTTTGGTGAACCTATCCTAAATATTATGATATTATTATTATTGAGTTAGATCGTGCATCAGCTAGTTAGCTTTGGCACGTATCCTCTTTTCCCTCTCTCGGAATAGATTCACAATACTATTCCATGAATTGTTCGGATTTGTGAGCAGATCAGTCAAGGTGGCACTTGTGTCAAACGCCCTTGCATGTTGAAGAGCTTGGCAGTCAAAGATGATATGGAGGATTGTTTCTGAGAAAAGTTGTCCACTTTGACGACAACCTCGAACAAAGTGCAAAAACACAAACCAAGGGCAATAACTCTGTAAAGAATAATTTTGCGTTTCTTATTTTCAAACTCCATCAAGGTATTGATACCCTAAAGACACACGGCAAATTTGGTTACCCTACCTAAAATAGTTTCTGAGAAAAGCTGTCCCCTTTAACTCGGATGGACCCACAGACGGATGGACGGACGGAGCCAAAACCTATATCCCCCTTCCACTTCGTGGCGGGGGATAATAATGAAATAATTCAAATAAAGTCATAGGTTACTGCATCAACATCCTGAGATATGTGAGATCTTATGCTTATTTTCAAGATAAAGATTAGCAAGAAAATCAAAAATGGTGCCATTGGCTCTGTAGCTCATCGGGCTTCATATCAAATGCTTTAGGGCATTGCTAATGCGGTCCCTCCCTTAGTAGGGGCTACAAGGTTACCAAAAGTACAATTTAGAATCCCCCTTTTCTAAATTAGGAGTCTGCACACAAAGTTTCAGCTTTCAAGGCCTGATGCTTCTTGAGAACAAGTGTTTGTCACTGAGATGACATAATCCCCCGCCGCAAATTATCAATCAATTATTGGCTGTGACCTCTTATTTGTTGTCAGAGGGTCACGAAATCTATAAACTGTGACCTTGAAAATAATTTGAAGGTCACCAAATCGACTGGGCCCGGCGCCTTTCCAATAAGATGCTTTGTGTAAATTATGAAGAGAATCCAGTTAATGGTTCTTGAGATATCCTGCTGACAAGGGTAAAATGTCAAAGCCTCCTAATGACCTTGAAATGAAGGTCAAGGTCTTACCCAGGGGAAGCTATATGTAAGATATGAAGAGAATCCAGTCAACAGTTCTTGAGATATCGCGCTAACAAGGGTAAACATGCAAGTTCACATGTCCAAAAATTCAAAGTTCCGCTGTGACCTTGAGAATAATGTCATGGTCACCAAAATCTAATCAGCCCAAGGTCTTCCCCAGGGGAAGCTATATGTAAGATATGAAGAGAATCAAGTCAACAGTTGTTGAGATATCGCGCTAACAAGGGTAAACATGCAAGTTCACATGTCCAAAAATTCAAAGTTCCGCTGTGACCTTGAGAATAATGTCATGGTCACCAAAATCTAATCAGCCCAAGGTCTTCCCCAGGGGAAGCTATATGTAAGATATGAAGAGAATCCAGTAAACAGTTGTTGAGATATCGCGCCAACAAGGGTAAACATGCAAGTTCACATGTCCAAAAATTCAAAGTCCTCCTGTGACCTTGAGAATAATGTCAAGGTCACCAAAATCTAATCAGCCCAAGGTCTTCATCAGGAGAAGCTATATTTAAGATATGAAGAGAATCTATGTAAACAGTTCTTGAGATATCGCGCCAACAAGGGTAAAATGACAAAGTGTCCTTGTGACCTTGAAATGAAGGTCAAGGTCACGAAACCCATTTGGACAATTACTCTCACTGAGGTGAACCTATATGCAAAATATGAGAAGGATGTAGAGAATAGTACTTATGTTATTCCATTTCGTACGTACGGACGGACGCTGCCGAATACTATATCCCCCGCTTCGCGCTAATCGCGCGGCGGGGGATAAAAAGATAAAATAGGTTTTAAGGACGTGGCTCCTGTGGCCCTTATTAGGATGGACGGACGGACAGACGCCGGACACCATGCCATGCCATGTTGGCCTTACAGGCCAGATGAGCTAAAAATTGAACTGAATAAGACATGATACAACAAACATAAACATGATAATCTTTAAAACAAAACCAGAAAATTTGTGTCCATTGGACACAGATGCCGCCGGTGATAAAAAAGCAAATAAAAGCAAAAGAAATTAATAATGCCTCACTTCGTAGAACATTTTCAGCAGCATTGGACGAGTCCATCATTTTGTATAGGGGTGGACTCTCAAATGATAACAAAATCAAATGAATTGAACAATCTATGTGAATTATATTTATTGAATATGTATAATTAAATATTTGCACATAATATCTATTCTTAATTGAGATTTGTTTTCGAATCGACAGACGCCGAGTCAGCCATGATGGACAATAGATATGGCCCCTCAGTTTCGATCAATGGACTTGACAATTATAACGTCCTAATAACTGAAATGACGTCATTCATCTTGCGCATTGTTGTATCGTCAAATAAAGCACATCATCGGTCCCATTGTCCACCATTGTTTTAATGCCGTGGCTATCTTATATAACAAAATAAGAGATGCACACCTTTAGCTTCATTTCAATTTTTCATGTTTGTAACTCAGAGTTTCATGTACACACTAGTGCTCTGTGTGACATTCATCAGACAAACTGAAGTCTAGCTATTTAGGGTTCTTTTTCGCATCCCATACAGTGCGAACCAGATATAGCTCGCTGTACCCTCGTCCATTGGTTTATAGCTTTGTTGTCACAGGCTTTCTTGTTCTCTTTTCTCTATTTTGTGTGCATCAAATGATAGTAAATAAATATGCATAATATTCGTTGTAAGTATATCCATGGGAATTCACAGAAAAGAATAAGAAACATCTTCTACATGATTCTCTAGATCAAAAACGCAAAAAAATTTCCTCATATCGTGTAACATTTTGTTCAAATCTGACATTATCTGAAAACTGTGTTATCTAAGCTATCTGTGTGTGTATAATACTTCACATATAGAGCATTAGTTTATCGATACGAACCGTAAACGTCACACCCCTATGCATTTGTACCATACAGTTTGATAGCCGCCAATACAGTTGGTTTATAGTGTTTTCGGAAGAAATTACTGTATGGTTTATAGTAATTTCGCGTTTTCATATATCAAATAAAATAGGTTATATTCAAATGTTTTGTTGGTTTTTATTATGTAACGGGATGAATTGAAATACAGGCAGACAAACTAATCACCTATGTATGGCAGTTATAAGGCCACTTGTGACCTTTTGACAATATTATTTCACTACATTCCATTGTTTTATCGGACACACCTTCCAATAAAACCCAAAACCAACTTCAAAAACCAAGATCTATCGCACAATTTTTTTTTTCTACAAACGCAAAAAACAATTGATTCAACAGCTTATTCATTAAAGTTACAAAATAGAAATAACAATTAAGAAACATTAAAACGCCGCATCCGTGAGATCTGCGTTCACAAAATATATACAATTGTATGATATTTTATCTGACATAAAATTGGATGTAAAGGTGCAAATCTTTCATTGAAGGGACAAAGGCATTGCAAATGCAAATTCATAAAAAAAGACGTGGGCATGGTGTGGGTCTGGTGTTCCTGTCATCAGTTAAGCAGGTTCAGGGCTGCTAAGGTCTCTTTCAGAAATAAAATGTTGAAATTGGTAAAATACTCCTTAGTTTTTATTCATTTGCTATTTTACTCCTCAATTTAAAATTTGATGAGTGAAATACTCCTCATGTTTTCACAAATGCTATTTTACTCCTTGTTCTAAATTTGATGAATGAATTACGCATGAATCAAAATAATTATCTGGAGCCCTGCACCTAATCAATTCATGTTCAAATTTCATAAATATCAAATCTAAATGTATAGGGGAGAGCGGGGTCAATTGCCACTCAGGGCCATTATAACAGCGAGGGTGATTACTCGGTTTATGTTTAGCATAGTCACTAATAAAGAATTATTCCCTTGAACTTCTGCCGTTGAGCATTTGAACGTTGATTAAGTCATTCAAAAAATAAAGCAAGATTAGAAGAGAGTCATTCGATTTTTGCAATTGAAAGCATTTTTTAACAAAACATAACAAATTGTTTTAAAGTTTATTGTGTTGTTTAATGTGGCCCACCAAAGCTAAAAATTATAATCCTCGGAGCAACATGGGCCCTAGAGGTAGTGCGTGCAGGCCCATTGGCATGTGGACACGCCCTGATGCAATACCAACCATGTCCCTGCTGTGGGTTATAGTACCAGTCATGGTTAAATGGCGAGATGGATACAATCTCTTAGCAGATGAGATCTCAAGGATCCAATGGTTAAGTGTCAACAACAAGTGTTAATCACCTAAGAAGCTAATGCTCCTCATCAAAGCATTTATGTTTTTGATAAGTCAGTATTGGCCTCACTTTTCCGTCCATGATGAAGAACAAGAAATACCATTCATGCCGGCACGGACGTCGCCCGGGTAAACAAGGTCCGCATAGTGATAATAGTGGGGATCACTGTGATAAATCAGCTACCACTACCAATACCTGTGCCAAATGTTCAAAAGTCTACACAAGGAAAGCAATGTATGTGAAACATGTTACCATTTGCAAGAACACAACAGTTCCAACTACAGCTAAATTTCAATGTTCAATATGCAGTTAGAAATACTCATACAAAGCCTGCCTGGTGACTCATGAGAAACAATGCAAGCATCATGCTCCTGGTCCTCAGGATAACAAGCCAACTGAAAGGAAGGAGGTAAACCAGAAGAAAACAACAACTTTTCGACATTTGAAATCCACTTACCCAAACAGATTCAAAATCATTATCTGGAACTTTAGTAAAGAATACAAAACGGAGCAGTCCTTGATAAAAGGAATCAGAACCACCTTTAAAATAGACATCTGTAATCAGATTTTCCTTTGAGGAGTTAAAAGGAGCAAAAGACTAGAAATATGGTGCAAAAATGACAGTCAACTGTTACACTATTTTCCAGAAAACCAGAAAAATGCAAAACGATGAAATCAAAGATGTTTTGCACCCTCGGCTGTGACTTTGCAGACAGAGCTAAAAAGCGTGCCAATAGACAAAAGAAGGCTGCTTCAACCAAGTCAGATGAACTAGACTGTTCAACATCGAACAATGATCAGGAAACCATCCTTGAAACCAGTGACCTCCATCCCGCTACACCATCTGATATTGCATCTGAATCAATCAACAACTTAGAAGAACCAGCTATGATCAGAATCTTACAATGGAATGCTCAGTCCATCAACAAGATGACTGATGAACTGAAAATTTTGCTGTGGGAGAACAACGTTGATGTAGCTTGCATATGTGAAACAAGACTGAGAAATGACAAAAATGCCCAAAATATCATCAAGGGATATACGTGCCATAACTTTGAAAGACCAAACAAAGAAGGTGGAGGAGTATGTATCCTAGCTCAAAACCATCTAGGAGTATCTGAAGTAACTACTTACTATTCTCAAATAATGGAATATATCAGCTGTAAAGTCACTTTCAACAAACAGTTTAGCATAAATGTAACATCACTCTTTGCAGCAAAATGACAACAGAACTTGATGCTGTAGCCCATCAAACACATTCTGTGATAGTAGGTGACTTCAATGCCGAACACACTTTATGGGGAAGTTCCAAAACAAACTCATCTGGCTGTTAAGTCCTGGACTGGACAAATGAGCATAATTTCATCATCTTAAATGGAACAGAACACATGTTCCAAAGTCATTCTTCAAGAGACACAGACTCCATGGACCTTACGATCATAAGTCCTGACTTGAAAGCCAGAGAGACAGATTGGAGGGTTCTGGACGATACACTGAAGAGTGATCATTTTCCAATACTTACAAGCCTGGAAAGTCCAGGTTCTACCTCTACCGGTACATTCCAGCCCAGATGGAACATCAAGAAAATCCAATAGGGAATTATTCTCATCAGCGCTGTACCACAAAGCAGTTGACAACTTACTCCGCTTCTAAGAGAGTGACATTAGCCTTGAAGACAAAGTCATCACTGTATCTTCCAGCATCATAGAAGCTGCAGAGGAAAGCTATCCAAACACAAGACAGCACAAGCACCCCCCAACCCCATGGTGGAATTCTGAAATTGCCAAAGAAAAGAGAACCAAAAGACAATACAGAAGAAAATTCAAGCGCTCTCGGACCATCAAAGACATGATAAATTACAAGAGACAGCAAGCCAAAGTCACCAAAATAATTGTACAAACAAAACGAGCTGGTTTCAGAGAATTTGTATCATCTCTCAACCGGAACACACCGTCCAATGTGATCTGGAAGAAAATTAAGGCTATTAATGGCTCCAACAACAGACAACAAGCAGCCATAGAACATGAAGGCGAAATAATAACTGAGAGTGATGATCAAGCAGCTCTCTTTGCTGCCCACTATGCCAAGAAATGTAACGATGCTCATGAAACAACTGCCTCGGAATTCAATGGTGTTGAAGAGTTAGCTCAGAATGCCTTGGATCTTCTCTATGAAATGGATGATGAGTGTGACCCGCCTTTCACAACCTCGGAACTCAACCTAGCCCTAGCTGAACTTAAAAACTCGGCCACAGGTGATGATAGAATTCACAATCAGATGCTTACAGACCTACCCCCACCTGGGAAAAAGATGATTCTCAATCTTTTCAATGAGATTTGGAGAGAGGGAAACTACCCAAATGAATGGAAGATTAGCAAAATCATCCCTCTTCTGAAGCCAACAAAAGACAAATCAAACATAAAATCATATCGTCCAGTAGCACTGACATCATGCTTAGGCAAACTCTTTGAAAGACTCATCAACAAGAGACTAAACTGGAAAATCCATAGTGATAAGATATTTCATCACTCTCAGTGTGGTTTCCGTGCAAAGACAGGAACAATTGACGCGCTCATGAAGATCACTGAGCAATGTCATTTAGGCCTACATAATAAGGAATACACTGTTGTTGTACTTATTGACCTGGAAGGTGCATTTGACAAGGTATGGTGGGAAGGTTTGATCACCAAAGCAGCAACAATAGGTATCTCAGGACGCATGCTCAAGATCATCAGAAGCTTCCTAGATGAGAGATACATCAAAGTCCAGGTTGCAAATTCAACATCAGAAAAGTTCAGTATCAGAGCTGGTACACCTCAAGGCGCCATTCTCAGTCCAACCATCTTTAACATCCTCATGTATGACCTTCCTCTGATTGTACCGGATCCATGTCTACAGGTAACCTATGCAGACAACGGTTCAATCCTGATCACTCACCATGATCTTGACTACATTGTGAGTTCTCTCAATATGTGTATGGAAGCCATTGACAAATGGGCACAAGAGTGGCATCTCAAAGTATCAAGGGAGAAGACAGAATACACAGTGATTACAAGAAGACATAAACATCAACTTCCCCTAGACAATCTGGGCATCAAACTTGGAGGACAAGAAATAAAGTATAACAAGCATCCTAAAATCCTTGGTCTCACATTAGACCCCACACTAACATGGACAAAGCACATTTACCTCCTCGTTGAGGCCTGTACTAAGAGGTTGAACATCATGAAAACCATTGCTTCGCAGTACTGAGGAGCAGACTTCTCTACCTTGAGAACATTCTATCTGGCTTACCTCCGAAGCAAGATGTGCTATGCCATGGAGATTTGGACCTCATGCACCTCAAGTAACATCAACAAAATAGAAAGAATTCAAAATGCTGCTCTCCGGATGATTTGTGGTGCCTTGAAGACAACGCCTATATCAGCGCTAGAGATAGAAACAGATATCATCCCTCTGAATCTATATATTGAGTCAGTTATCCTAAGCAAACGCATCAAACAGCACTTCCTACCGAAAGATTCACCAGGTATCATCAAAGATATTCCAGCTCCCAACAGCTTTTTTCAGAGATCAAAGCTACTACTGAAGCAACGGAACATTGTCCTACCCAGCAAAAAGAAAGCTGACTTCCAACGTACAGCCATCATGAATGACCAACCACCATGGATGTGGTCCCCTCCTTCAATAGAGATGAATCTTCCAGACAATGCATCTAAAAGTGAAATTCCAGAGCGGTTGCACCAACTCTCTCTAGAACTCATTCATGAGAAATATCAGGACTACTCTAAGATATACACAGATGGTTCTCTTGGTCTTTCTGCTGAGCGAGCAGGAGCAGGAATATTTTTTCATCACACTGGTGAAGAAACCATTATTCCACTTCCTCCCAGCTCCATCTTGGAAGCAGAGCTAGTCGCCATTGAAAGAGCTCTTCAAGTTATATCAACAGCAGATGATCTTGATGCCAAATATGTTATCCTCACTGACTCAAAGTCATCACTGCAGAGCCTTTCATCCTACAAAGCAACTGAGTACTTCCACCTCTGCAGCAGGATTAATCAATTGCTGCCGGCAAAGAAAGAAATGGTCACCCTTCAATGGATTCCTAGCCATGTCGGCACATCAGGGAACGAAAGGCAGATGTATTGGCCAAGATGGCGGCAAGCTGTGGACCGGTCAACAAACAAGTAGCAACAATTCCCTCATTAATGGGTGCAGTGAAATCATCCACCAAACATTTATGGGTAGACAAGTGGAACAACGGGTCAACAGGACGACAATATCATCAAATCCAGACCAAACCAAGCAATGTTCGGTATGCAAACGTAAACCGGAGAGATCAAGTCCTCCTCTGTAGGATAAAGTTGCATCACTATCCGTGCCAAAGCTTTCTACACAAATTCAATCTAGCCACCAATCTTACTTGCCTACTGTGTGATTCTGGGGAGGAAACAATCTTCCATATCATCTTTGACTGCCAAGCTCTTCAACATGCAAGGGCGTTTGACACAAGTGCCACCTTGACTGAACTGCTCACAAATCAGAACAATTCATGGAATAGCATTGTGGATCTATTCCGAGAGAGGGAAAAGAGGATACGTACCAGAGCTAACTAGCTGATGCACGATCTAACTCAATAATAATATAATAAAAATATTATATCCCTTCTAACATGGAATGTTCATGGTCTTTTGAGTAAGCTTTATTCACTTGACTTTACTGATTATTGTTCGCAATTCGATATTGCTGGTTTCATCGAAATATGGAGTAACTGTGATATTGCAAATATACAAAGTCGTTTTCCTAATCATGATGTGTATATAAACCAAAGAGTCTTTAAGAGTAAAGGTGGTGTCGCACTCTTGTTACATGGTGTGATCAATGTCAAACATCTTTTGTTGACTGTATTTTTGTCACAATTGATTCGTCCTATTTTCACTTAGTCAAAGATATAATCATCGATTTTATCTATGTGCACCCAGAAAATACTTCTGTTTTAACAGATAACCGAGATGTCAAAGGCATTGAGTATGTTAATGACATTACTTGGTCTTTATGCTAAATATTGAGATGTCGATATCGTAATAGGAGGCGATTTTAATGCACATACAGGCCATATAATGGATTATGTAATCCAGGAACATATTGATTACGTTCCTAAATTCAATGATGTTAACGACGTGGCTGATAATTTTGAAAGTCCTCGCTCATCTAGGGATAGTTAAGTGAATGATTACGGAAAAGATCTTATAACTATGTACACAGTATGGTCTTCATATGTTAAATGGGCGTTTCCCAGGTGAAAAATACAGTCACATGCTTCACTAACAAAGGTGCTAGTGTGGTGGATTATTTTATTTGTTTTACATCACTATTCAACTCAATATCTGATTTTAGAGTAATTATTTGGACAGAGTCTGACCATTTCCCGATCGAGTGTGACATACTTTGTAATAAAGATGTACAGACTGCACCTGACATATCTATCAGTTCGAATATAACGAAGTTCATATGGAAACCAGAGGTAAACGATTTATTCAGTGAACTGATCAGAAATGATCTAAGCAATCTTAACATTGTTGACTTGTGTGAGCATGATACATTTGATTCGACCAAAGCAGTTGATGAACTTGTGTCAGTTATTCACTCCTGTGCGTCACGTTGTAATATGTCATCTATTAGAAAGGGGTTGAAAAATAAGAAGGGTAGGAAATCTCCTTGGTATGATGACGAATGTGAAGATACTAAGAAACAAAAGTATGACATTTTGAATAGATTCAGACTGACTGGAGACAAATTACTTTTAACCAAATTTCATACCTTACGTAATAAATTTGGAGAAATGTGTCGTCACAAACGAGAACAGTTTTTAGTTAAATCTACCGAGGACATTTTGGATTGCTACTCCAACAGAACGCAAAGTCATTTTGGTCACATGTCCAGTATTTTAGTAAACATTCTGTGCAGTTAACTTCTAGTATCAGTAGTACTGAATGGATTGGTTATTTTCGATCAGTATTGAATATCAGTGACAACGTAATAGATTATGATTTTGTACAATTTTCAAAGGAGTATATGGCCATGCATGCTGATCGTTCTGTCTTTTGTGATGACTGTAATAATGATGATTTTAACAATATTCTCAAGAATGATATAACACCTCAGGAAGTTGAAACAGCACTTCTCAACCTAAAGTTAAAGAAAAGTCCTGGACCAGATGGAATTGTACCAGAAATGCTTAGACATAACTCACAAATATTTACGATATACCTTAGTAGACTATTTAATTGTATATTTAAATCTGGTAATTTTCCTGAGCAATGGTCAAAAAGTATTATATTTCCATTGCACAAAAAAGGTAACATTAATGATGTGAAGAACTACCGAGGCATTTCCCTCTTGGACAAAGTCTTATTCAGAAATATTTATCTAAATCCAAAGGTCGTTTTTATTGTTTATTTGTTGATTTTAAAAAAGCTTTTGATTCATTGAATAGAGATCTTTTATGGCATATTGTTGCAACAAATAGTATGCACGGTTACATGTTCGACATTATCATGGATATGTACTCAAAAACAAAAGTCTGCGTAAAATTATCTCAAACCACTATTTCCGACTATTTTGACAGTCTCAGTGGCGTGCGACAAGGTTGCATTTTAAGTCCTTTGCTATTTTCCATGTTTATAAATCAAATACAAACAATTATGGAACAAGATTGTGATAGAGGTATTTTTGTTGACTCAGATTTTTTAGAATTGTTCATGTTATTATATGCCGATGATTTATGCTTGTTCTCAGATTCTGTTTCAGGCTTACAAAAGAAAATTAATGTACTTTCGCAGTTTTGCAAAACATGGGGTCTCTCTATTAATTTTGATAAAACAGAAGTGCTTGTATTTAGAAACGGAGGAAAACTAAGAGCTTATGAAAAGTGGTATATGGATGGTCTTAAACTAAATGTATCAACATATTATAATTATCTTGGTTTAACATTTTCAAACAGATTGTCTTGGTCTAAAAATGTACAAAATTTTGTTATGAGAGCTAATAGAGCAATGGCAGCAGTCAAATTATTTTCTTTTAAATTGAAAAATATTTCTCCATCTGTGCTTTTTAAAATCTTTGATGTCCAACTAAAGCCACTTATATTGTATGGTTGTGAAATTTAGGGAGTAAACAAATAGGAAATTATTGGAAGATTTCATGTTCGATTTTGTAAAGATGATGTAAGTGAAGACGAAATACACTTTTTATTCAAATGTCCTTGTTTCAATGAATTAAGAAAGAAATATATCCCAAATTTACCTGAAAATAATCGTAAATGTTTCCTTCAAAATGTTTTACAACATCAAAACTTAGAAATTATGTCATCATACTCATGTTTTATAAGAGATGCACTCGCTCTACGCTCAATGTTTTTTTCATCAAATTAACATAATTATACAATGTAGTTTCAATGTTCTCTCTTGTATAATTGTGTTGTTTTGTATATATGTATATATTGTATGTGGGCCTAAGGCCTTTTACCGAAATAAAAGAATTGAATTTGAATCAGAGAATAGTTCATACGACACATGCAGTTGCACAATTAATTCACACTGATATTTTGCTCATTTACCGTCGTTTGATTGTTTGATTGTCGCTGTTTGGTATGATTGTCTTCAATATTTGTCTTTACTCTTATTCGTGGGAAAAAAAGCAAATATAACAATGTTGTAAGTAAATTTATTGTTTAGTTCGCGACATGCGAAAAGGTAGATCAAAAAGATACTCGGGTCAATCATCCGTGCGTTTAATTTCTGGCTTGCAATGTTAACATTCTAACAGCTATGCACTCAAGACGTTATTCATGAAAGTACTATATGCCATACAGAGATAAGTGGCGTTTCGGCTATAAACCAGTACAGTGATTCTGCATCTTTGCTACTGAACACATTCATAACATCAAAAATAGGCAACTTTGAAACATGAAATTTCACACATATCATGAACAATCTATTACAATTTCACAACTCCTATCACCTTGAGCAAATGTAATGTTTAATGCGAAAAATATCGAAAACGCACAGGGTGGTCATATTTTGTTCGATGCGTTTCTGAGCAAAAATTATTTGTTTCTTCAGATACAATTTTTTTCTGAGATTACTATTGCACTTGAAGTATGCAGGTCATGTAATGATGGAAAGTGGCCAATTCGCATTAGTTGTTATTCTGTATTTTTATTGTAAGTTATCAATTTTGATCGAAGGTATCGTTCCAAGTGACAGAGCTATGAACCGTTCACCAGCGTACAGCGAGCTATATCCGGTTCGCACTGTATGAGATTGTACACCGTGGGCTTTCCATGTCGACAGGTTGACAAGAGTTCACTCCTTTTGTTGATTCTCATGTCTTTGTTGCTGACGATTTCCAGCTTCTCTTCAATGCAGAGATTACACAATCCCGAGTCTCGTTTGCTTCTGTTTGATTGCTAGAGGATGCTCCATTTTATATCATAGTCTTGATGCTTTCTTTTGAGTTGCCAGATGTATTTTGATAACTCAAGTCTCTTTTTCATAAGGTTGGTTTCTAAAGGATTTAGTGTGATTATTATATCTTAGTTTGAAGGAGCCGCCTGCTAGTCCAATGTATGACACTGTCTGTTGGAGATGTTACCGTAGCTTTGTAGATGACGTCATCAATCAGACATTTTCCGTCGAGTGGACAGCTTGCTTTTTGTCTGCAGTTACAGTTCTTTTTGTTAGGCGTTTGGCTTGCTGTTTTCACTACTGTTTGATTGTGTGCCTTGATTACCTGTTGGACGTTTTTCATGCAGCTATAACTGACCTTAACAGTAGGGCTGCAACGATTCACCTAGACAACTTCGATTTGATTTTTTTAATTTTTACAGCTCGATTTGATTTATTTCGATTCGATTTTTTAGAGCTCAGTAAACACTACACAACAACAAAATTGTTGAACTCAATAACTTAAATAATTGTAAAAGTTTAAAAACAAAAGCAATGTGTCATTGTGTATTCCACAATAAAGTTGAAAAGCCTTGGAACTGAGTATTTTCCAATTCCAGTGAAGCACTGAAAAGATTACACAGCTTACAGAAAGGAAGTTCCCTGCCTTTGTTTACACGTCTGTGTAGCATATTCTGCATGTCGCAATATCACGAGCCTGGCAATTAGCTCTAAATCCGTAATGGCCCCAGACTTTTGATTTAAAATGTGCGGGAGGGTCTTTCAAGTTTGGTTCGGCTATATTGTTCGACCGTTGCCATGCAGCGCTGCTAAGGCAAATGTATAAACCACGCTGATTAGCCGAGGGCCTCAAAGATGAGGATATTAACCAATCACTGATTACGTTACATATTGTAGACATATTGACATATTGTAGACTTGGTTTCCGGTTTAAAAACTTTACGTGACTTGTTAACACTCGCGAATGCAATATATCAAGATCTAATTTAGGTAAAATTTGGATTATTTTTAGCATGAAATATTAAAAGTGAATGGAATCGAAATTTTGAATCATGAATCGATTTTCAATATTATAAATCTGAATCGATTTTCGATGCATCGCAATCTTATTAAAATACAATCTATTTGCTACACTACGCTACGCATGTAGATCTTACCAGGCTCAGTTATAACAGCCGTCAGAGTATCCTTTGACTCAGCCAATCAGCGACTTTGCCCTGTAACTCGGGTTGCTGGTGACGGGTATTCATATCTAATCTTCAAAACTCGAAAAACGAACATTTCCGACTATTTCTAAATGTCAACAACAAATATTTTCGAATGAATAACTCAAACTGTGCTTTATATCGCTCCTATCAATTTGTTGGTACAAAATCGTCCAGGTAAATACTTTAATGTTATCATTATCGAAGAAATCACCGTAAACGGGGCAAATTCAAACAGCAAGCTGTAGATGCTATTTTTGGAACAGTTACGTTATATAAACGTTTCCATTTAAATCTTATATGAAACGATTCAGGTTCATTAAATTCGGTGTATTTTGTATCCATAAATATACTGACACAAATGAGAAGACCAGAACTGACATAAAAACATTAGATCAAGTCTTGTTGATTTGATATCACACATATTCGATGTACATATGCAAATTAGAAAGAATCTAGTTCTGTCAAATAGTCAAACATTACAAATGAATTTACGACCTATGCAAATTACCTAACACTGCTTTTTGGGAAATTCGAAAGGTCATAAGTTATCATTTTATCATTTGGGCTGTGCCGATTTACGGTTTAATCTCTTGAATTGTCCTTTTAGAGACGTACGATTTGATTGGTGGATGAAATCTTCCTCACATCAAGCGGTCAAAGGTTACCCCGACGGCTGGACTTACGGGGCCTTGTGAGATCTTTAATCTGCGTAACGTAGTGAAGCAATTAAGATATCATTTTAATGAGATTGGATGCATCGTAGTGAATCGTTGCAGCCCTACTTAACAGTTGATCTGTTAAAGATTTTATGCAGCTTGTTCTCACGAGGGAAGTGTTTATCGACCATTTTTAGGAAGTATTTGCCATTATTTGTTTTTACAACTTTTGCTGAATGGCTGGTTGAACCATGTTATCTTCCTTGATCACCGTCTTTTTACTTTTTCTCCAGTGTTGTTTGTGGAGAATTGCGCGTCAGGGTTGTAGCCAGCTGTTGTTAGGGCCTCTGTGTAGTGTGGGACTGCGTTTTCAAATATTGTCTGGTTTGATGACATTGTTGATATCCATTTGATGATTGCTTTCGGTATGTTCTTTATGATGTTTGGTGGGTGGTTTGATTGAGAGTTGATGTTGACCGTCTCATTGTTTGGTTTTCTATAGGGCTTGTGTGTTCCTGTTTTAAGGTCAAGGGTCACATCTAGGAAGTTGACAGTTTTCAGGTTTGTTTCGATTGTGATTATTAAGCCGCAGGATTGGAAGACTTTGATAAGGGTTTTCCTTAGCCTGTCTACTTCACTTCCAGCACGAGACTTCACTGTGGCAAGTCCATCATCTCTGTACAGCCCTACACCTGTCAGTGCAGTTATTTGTTGGAGTTTATGCAGTATGAAAAGACCAACAAGGGACACCAAATGTACAATTTAGAATCCTCATTACCTAACTAGGAGTTAGAATTACCCAGTTTCAGCCCCATTCTTCTGGAGAAGATGAAAATGCATGAAGTTTACGAACAGACAGATGGATGGATAGATGAATAGATGGATAGATTGATGGACGTATGGACAGATGGACGCCGGACACCATGCAATGTCATAAGCCCATCGGGACTTACAGGCCAGATGAGCAAAAGGTGCAAAGGAGTGACCCTCAATTGAGTAAATTTAAGAAAGCTTTCAAATCTACGGTTGATAACTTAGGGCAAGTTACCGAAGGTTTACAAAGCCCTTATTAGGGTCCACAGGGTGTCACGTGACTTACCTGAGCAGGTAGACATGTTTACGGCTGTGAAGATAATTTTCAATTAATAGCCGAAAAACAGCTTCTAACATCACTTCCGAGTGTTTTGCAAGAGTGTGTAGATACCTCGAAGTGGACATGGGGGTGTGTATAGAAACCTGGAGGAGAGCAATCGGAGGATTTTTTGCGACCAGGGTGAGACATGTGTTTTTCTGCCCCGTTATAAAGCTACCCAGAGGTACCAGTCTCACACTCAGACTCGCTGTCTTGCTGTGCACGCTCTTGTCTGTCTCCGGGGATGTTGAGTCCAACCCGGGACCTAGTTCGTCGCAACGAGGACTCCACTCCGGGGATAGGATGCAGACCAGATTGTCTACCGCTAATGTTACTGGGTTTGTGTCACCCCTGCATTTTCTGGGGGAGCAGACATCGCTAAAGTCAATCCAGGCTGATCTGTCCTCTCTCAACGACAAGTTAGACCGCTTCACCAGAGAGTTCACCGATCAATTACGAGCGCTTCAGTCAGAAAACGACTCACTCCGCGACTGAGTTTCTTACTTAGAAACTAAGACAGACAAGTTAGAGGCCCAGTCTAGGCGCAATAATGTGATAATACATGGTATAGCAGAAGACCAGGGCGAGACATGGGACAAAGTGGAAACCAAAATCAGAGACTTCCTTTCCGATAAACTGAATATTGAAAACTCAGCATCTATACAGATCGACAGGGCCCATCGTCTGCACAGCAAGGCGGGCACCAAGCCTGTCATAGTTCGATTTACTTTTTATAAAGATAAAGAATCTGTTATGGAAAGGGGTCGACGGCATTTTAAGGGGGATACTGTAAACAGAGTGTCTGAGGACTTCACAGAGAATATCCGCTGGACCAGACAACAGTTGTTTCCTTATATGCAAGATGCAAGGGCTAATAACAAGATAGCTTTCTTAGGCTATAATAAGCTTGTTATAGATGGCGATGTATTTGTGTATGAAGATATGAAGAAAGACATTCGCCAGATTGGACGCCGTCGGATCTGGTCAAGTAGAAGTCCCAGCGGTCATGATCACTATTCAGACTCTCAGCACACTGTCTCCTCACACCAGATGTCTGTACATCACACGACTGGCTCCCCGCAAAATGTGTTGTCTGCTAAACAGTCCAGATAGGGTATCGGCGGTGGCCCCGCTGTTCAATCTTCTGCCGTTAATGAGGACAATGAGATAAGTATTAATAATATCCTAAATTTCTGTACATGGAATATTTGTGGTATAAATACTAAAATATCAGATTCTAATTTTATATCCTTCTGTCAAACTTACGATGTTATCAGCTTTCTTGAGACAATGAGTCCCGATGCACAGCAGCTACTTGATGAAACTTTCAACAACATTTGATAATTTTTTATGTAATGCAGTAAGGCGCTATAACGTTGGTAGATATTCCGGTGGTTTATCAGTGTCTATCCGGAAAAATATTTCTTCTTTTTTCAGAGAGTGTATACCGATTGGGAGAACTGTATATTTTTCAAGCTAACAAGTAGCTGTACATCTCACCAGACGTTCGTTGGATTCATGTACGTCCACCCAGAGAGATCACCGAATATACAGCTTCAGAAGATAGCGGTATATATTTGTTAGAAAACAAACTTTTACAAATATTATTTGATTATGGGGAAGCCAGCAAATTTATTTTGTTTGGAGACTTTAATGCAAGAACAGCTAACGAACCTGACTATTTCCTATATGACAGTTGTGATTATATTCCTGTTGGTGAAGACTATGCACAAGACGACTTTTTTAAATCTTGCACCTCATTTGATACTGTTACAAATATATACAGAAAGTTATTATTGGAGGTATATAAATTAATGAACATTCATATTCTTAATGGAAGATTTATCCCTGATATAACGGGCAATTTCAGTTAATTTCAAATAACGGCTGCAGCACCGTTGAACATTAATGAACATGAAAGTATAGTACCTCTGTTTCTATCCGTTCGTTATAAACTGCCTGAGGAGCAAAGAGAGAGTTTTTATATGCATCTGGTAGATAATATAAGGGAAGGTATGCTAGATGATTTCAGAGACCTACTTCATACAGACATAAATGAAGCCATAGCTAAACTTACTTCTTTACTTCAATTTTCCGGCGTTCATGATGGAGCTAGTAAATTCAGGTCCCCCTTTCGACGTAAATCACCTCAACCGCCATGGTTTGACCAGGAATGTAGCAGACTAAAGACTGATAAATATACATTTCTTAATCGATATAGAAAGTGTAAATGAGCATCTAATCTTGAATCGTATTTGAATGCCAAAATAAATTTTAAGAACTGCTGTCAATTAAAAAAAGATATTTTTTTAGTTAAAGCTGCAGATGATACAAGAAATGCAGCAGTGAACCCAGACTGTAAAATATTCTGGCGCACCTTAAAACAACACCTCAAGAAATCAGCGGCTATTGATAACATTACTCCATATCATTGGTTTCACTACTTCAAAGATCTGCATTCTTGTAAAGATGATAAACTCCTCTCAGATTTTGATAAGTCTGTGTATAACTTTGTCGCAAGTAACAAATGCAATGATTGTGAAGATTTTATTAAAATCTAAATATTTTAGATATTTAAATACCTACCTTAACTTTGGATAAGTTGCCACTTACCTTTCCTCATGAGAAGTGGCAGTTTTTCAGCGAAACTCACTGTGTAACCGGAAGGGCTGTTCCCTGCCCGCTGGGCATGCATGGGAAATAAGTCACATCCTTAGTGAAAAATCAAATCATTCTTTCTGGTACGAACCTTGAAAGCAGAGGTCCGACGAAGTCCGAAGGGGAGGCTGGGTGGGAGAATACCTCCTTAGTTAAGGTAGTTATTTAAATATCAAAAATATTTTGATTTTAATACATTTTTAACCTTCCTTAACTTAGGATAAGTTTCCACTGATCCGACATCAGGGAGGAGGGAGGACGAGTCCAAGGCATCCAGTCACGCCAAACCTTCCTGGAGTGGAAAATCCGCAGCTAACTGCACAGAGAAGCAGACGTGAACCCCAACAAGTTGCCGACAACGAAACAACGAAACAACGAAACAGGTGTGACAGTGAGAAGTAACGAAGTATAAAAGCGAAGAGCTTACCCTATAAGGACGTTGGGGCAGCGAGCTGTTGAGCCACCACCAACAGTCCAAAGGATTGTAGCTCCTGTACGTCTTCGACAGCCAGGTCCCTCAGATAGTGTGAAGAGAAGACTGTAGTAGAACGCCAGAAGCACCCATGATTGCTGGAACAGAGCAGTTTCTATGCAGGGCCATCGTGGAAGCAAGTGATCTAATCCCGTGCAGGTTGCTGGCAACAGGGTGAGGTAGACCAGCAGGAGGGTGTTCCTGGTGATTTCGCCCTTAGCAGATGGAGAGAAGGGGATGAAGAGTCTCTTCCGAGTGCCTCGAACGGGAGTGGAGTGGTTGATGTATTCCCGGAGTGCGCGGACTGGGCACAAGGAGAGCTCTTCAACCTCTGACGTGGAGACAATCTGGGAGAGAGGAGGGATGGTGAAAGTCCTGCTTGACCCGGGAGATGATTCTTGGCAACAAAGTCCCAGAGGAGGCCAAGGTGGACAGCACCTTCCTGGAGCGTTCAAAACGCACTCTTGTGACGTCCAAGGCGTGGAGCTTGCTGACTCTCGCAGCTGTAGCGAAGGACAGTAGAAAAGCCGTCTTCCTGGACAGATAATGGAAGGAGGCCTAGGACAACGGCTCAAACGGTGCTCCTCGGAGATACTTAAGGACAACGTTCAGATCCCAAGCTGGTGGTCGGAACTTGAGCTTCTGATCTTCCAGCTTGAAGGACTTGAGAAGAGCCACCAGCTCCGGAACCTTTGAGAACTTCCTGTCTGTCTATCAGCCAGGACGGAGTTGAGGGCCGACAAGTAGGTGGAGATGGTACCGCCCTTCAGGTGACGCTTAAAGGGCAGGTGGAGCAGGAAGTTGGCCAAGAACTGGAGATCCGCATGCATAGGGTCACGTCCAGCGTCCTTACAAAACTTTTCGAAGGAGAGCCATTTGTCGTCGTAGAGCGCCCTGGTGGATACTCTGTGGGCCTTGGAGATAGGGCTAGCTACTCGGTGAGAGTACCCCTTGGCGCGGAGGGATCTCTGCAGATGGTTCAAATGTGTAGAAGATCGCGAAACATGACAAAAAGGTGAAAAACGATCCGGGATGGATGTAAGGGACGTAAGGGAGCAGTTAATAGAAGCTACAATGGTATAAAAGAGATAAAACAACAAAACCAAAACGTTATAACAAACCGATTACGAGGTGAGAAAACATGTGCGAACGTGATGATGAGTAAAGAAAGAATGATTTGAATTTTCACTAAGGATGTGACGTATTTCCCGCATATGCCCAGCGAGCAGCCCTTCCGGTTACACAGTGAGTTTCGCTGAAAAACTTCCACTTCTCATGAGGAAAGGTAAGTGGCAACTTATCCTAAGTTAAGGTAGGTTAAAACTTTCATGATATATTGTCAACCCCGATTTCTGAGGAAGAAGTAATTAAATCAATAAATGAATTATCGTGGAATAAGGGCTCAGGACATGATGGTATTCCCCCGTCGTTTTATAAAGCCTCTCTTACTGCTCTTGTGACATATTTGAAAGACTTATATAATACAATTAGGGCTGCAACGATTCACTTATGCCTCGATTCGGTTCGATTATCGATTCTACCCATTCGATTCGATTATTTTCGATTCGGTTCACAAACAACATGTTTTTGTCACCTCCCGCTACGATAGCAATCAGAAACGGAAATTTACGAAGATACCAGAAATATCAGCCAATGAGAATGCTTGAAATATGCACGACAATTGCCGAAGCTGTTGACCTATAATTCACATCCAATGAACATGCAGTAAGTTACGACTTCTGAATAAATTAACCTTCGTTTGTTTACGTACACTGTTTAAAGGGAGGTAACTCTAATATAGTTTCGTTATTGTTTACGAGGGAAAGATCGCGTTTCGTTGACAATATTGCAAGTAATGTATTATAACTGATAACAAAGCGTTTTTTTACTTCTTCATTGTTCATATGGAGGATACAGATCTATAAATTTTTCATCTGGTAAAGTGTAAGTGGTTTTTATTAACATTTTAATTTGCAATTGAACCGGATCGAAATTTGAACATTTGAGATCGAAGATCGAATCGAGACTGCTGGTGTCGGTTATCGGTGCACCGAACCGAATCGTTGCAGCCCTAAATACAATCCTCGAAAATGGTCAATTTCCATCAATCTGGAATATTGGAATGATTGTCCCTCTTTTCAAGACTGGCAGTCCATCTGAACCTGGAAACTATCGGGGAATTTCTCTCTTGAATATTACTGGAAAATTATTCACATATATTTTAGAGCGGCGATTACGGGCTTGGGTGGATATTAATGAATTGCTTGATGAAGCTCAAGCTGGATTTAGACCAGATTACAGCATAACTGATAATATTTTTGTATTACAAGCACGAAATATCTCTGTAGACCCAAAGGTAGATTTTATTGCGCTTTTATAGATTTTAACAAGATGTGTTTGTGAAACACGAATGCCCCCCGGATGCATCCTGCTCGCTGTGTCAAGGTCAAGGTCACAAGGTCAAATGTCATGGTGTCATCTGAAAGGTCTCATCACAAGGGATCCATATGTCAAGTATCAAAGAGCTAGCTCTGACCAATCAAAAGTTATGACCAAGGTTATGACGGACGGAAAAGGTCAAATATCATGGTGTCATCTGAAAGGTCTCATCACAAGGGATACACATGTCAAGTATCAAAGACCTAGCACTGACAGTATAGAAACTATAGACAAGGTTAAAGTTTTCGGAAAAGGCTCGCTGTGTCAAGGTCAAGGTCACAAGGTCAAATGTCATGGTGTCATCTGAAAGGTCTCATCACAAGGGATCCATATGTCAAGTATCAAAGACCTAGCTCTGACCAATCAAAAGTTATGACCAAGGTTAAAGTTTTGTGGACAAACGGACAGACAGACAGACAGACGGACAGACAGACAGACGGACAGACGGACGGACGGACAGACGGACAGGTGAAAAACAATATACCCCCGGAATCTCCGATTCGGGGGCATAAAAAGGCTTTTGATTATGTTGACCGCAAAAAGTTGTTATTTTTGTTACATACCAAAGGATGTCATGGAAAAATGTATTGTATATTAAAAAGTATGTATGAATCTGTTGAAGCCTGTGTTAGAACAGATTCGGGTATTACTGAAACTTTCAATACTACTGCCGGTGTTAGGCAGGGTTGTGTTCTTAGCCCGTTGCTGTTCATCTTCTTAATAAACAAGCTTGTTGTAGATATGTATGAAGCATGCAATAATGGAATATTTGTAACTCCCCAAATCAAGGATCTCCTTTTACTATTGTTTGCTGACAATATTGTTACATGTTCGTTTATGGTAAATGGTTTGCAGCGCCAGTTAAATATTCTTTAAAATTTTTGTGACACTTGGGGTTTATAACTGAATATGGAAAAATCAAATATAATTGTATTGTAGCAAAAAACGAAAAGTGGTCATTCCGCGGCAAACATATGAAAGTTGTTACTTATTATAAATATTTAGGTCTTGTGTTTTCCAATAGATTAAACTGGTCAACGGCATGTAAAACACTTGCAGCACAAGCCAAAAAAGCACTTTTTCCAATTTTCAAACTCTTTAATGTCAACAAGTTTATTTCTTATGATTCTGCCTGTTTTATTTTTTATTCAAAGATATCCCCAATTTTGTTATATGGATCAGAAATTTGGGGATCACGCTATCATGAAGTAATTGAAAATGTTCATGCAGGATATTTTAAAAGATTTTTCACAGTTGGAAAATTTGCTTCAAATAAAGCCATACTTGCATGGTGAAACAGGACGCCATAACCTGGTATATTGAAAGCCAAATGAGAGTAATTAAATAGTGGATTAAGCTTCTTAGGATGCCTGAATATCGCATCGCTCATCAATGCTATAAATTATTGTTATCACTTGATGAACGTGGAAAACATTCATGGGCTTCAGATGTGAGAAGTATTTTATTTTCAAGCGGATTTTCTTATGCTTGGATAATGAAGATGTTGGTGATAGGCAAACGTTCCTGTCAATGTTCAGACAAAGAATTAAAGATATGTTTATTCAGGATTGGTTCGCAACAGTAAATTCATCAAGATTTCTATGCCATTACTCACGTTGTAAATCAATGTTTGGACCTGAAAGTATATAAGGGTCCTTAATGATAAATCACTTTTAAGGAATTTTTGTAAACTTAGAATTTCACTTCATGCCTTGAAAATACAAAAGTATAGAAAAGATCTTATTGTTCTTCGGGTCAATTAGAAGACATGTTTCACATATTGTTAGTTTGCGACGCCTTTTCTGTTTGTCGTAAGAAGTATATAAACTAGATTAGCGTTTGCGGGATACCGCAAAAGCAGAGCAGCCCCGAAACTTGGGGTTTCGCCTTACCCTGTTCCGCCTTTTACAGGCCTCACCAAATTGGGAATTTTCTCGTGACCTTGACCTTTGACACTCAAGGTCACACAATCAATGAACACATTTCATTGAGTATAACATTATTGTAATGAAATAAAGTGTTAAAAATTAAATTAATCCATTTTCTCCATATATGTTGACTTTGCTGTGACCTTGACCTTTGACAGATTGTAGCCAAAACCTTTTCAAATTTTTTTACTTTTCCAAGGATGATATATACCAAGTTAGAGCTTCATAGTACAAAAACTTTTCAAGTTATCGCGTTTACAAGGACTTCTTAGAGTGAATACATAGCTCGTGACCTTGACCTTTGACCTTGAAAGTGAACATGTCAAAATCGTTCCCCTGAGGTATGAGTAGTAAGGTATGAATAAGAGTTCTGGAAAGCTTAGTGGAAAAAAATTATAGCTAGTAGTAAGAGTGCGGCGGCGGCGGCGATGGAAACTTCACAAAATCTGATAGCAGCCCCTTCCTTAGACGGGGCTGCTAATTATGATAATGTTACCCCACGAACAATGTACAACCTTCTTAATACCAACAATGATGATGTTATCAAATCTGTTGCTATTTTCATAAAACAATTGATGTCCATTTTAAAATCCCGCGCCAAATCTCTGTCTATGTCACGTGACCAAAATAATTCAATTTGAATTGAAATTGTACTTTGGGCCACTGGGCCTCTACTACGGGATAAAACCTGTCTGTCTGTCTGACAGGGTTACCAAATGTTGAAATTACGTAAAGTTACCATTACACAAAGAGTCTGTGTACAAAGTTCCTTATGCCTCTGGAGAAGAAGATGAAAAAAGGTTTTAAGAATGTGGCCCCTGTGGTCCTTATTAAGGGCCATAGGGGCACAAAAGCTATAAATCATAATCCTCACTAGTCAAAGAGTCTGTACACAACATTTCAGCTTTCTACACCTTATGCTCCTTGAGGGTATAATTTACGGATTAGGATCAAATGGTTCACAAGCCCTTTATAGGAGCCACAGGGTCACCATATCTATAGATTATAATCCTCACTAATCAAAGAGTCAGTACACAACATTTCAGCTTTCTAGAGACAATGTTTATGGACTGAAGGATGCACGCATGCTGGACACCGTACCATGCCAAAAGGCATTGGAACTTTGGGGCCTGATGAGCTAGAATTCTAACATAGCAGGCTCAAGATAAGCAAGTGTTTGCCACTTACATGGCAATGTCTCCTGCAGGTTATATTGAATTTGTTTTATGAATTTGCATGATCTTGTAGGCAGCATGCTCTTCTTATATAACAGACACATAACAGAGGTCATGGTCGCCCTGATGAACTTGTGGCTCTGTGTAATTCCCCCAATATTAGTCGCACAAATCTAAAGTCTAAGAACAACAGTTTGAGAGATTTCATAAGCAAGATTTCAAAACTGGTCAAAATACTGTAGTGACCTTGAAAATGAGGTCAAAGTCATTATCATCAATCAGTTACTACATATTTCAATTATGTACACCGACACCAAATTTGAAGACTTTCCATGCAATGTTTACAGTTCAGGCTGTGTTGATGTAAAAAGAATTTCCTCCGGGATAATAAAATCTTATCTTATATGACAGCTTGTTAACTTAATTTCAAAAGCAGTCAAAATGATGACCGTGAAAAGAAGGTCAAAATCATCAATCAACAAGAAGACATAGTCATCAACATCCCCCTCCAGATTTGTTCTTATTTTAAATTAAGTCAGAACCTTCTCCTAAATACTCGGCACACATCAAATTTGATGATCCTATCTTAAACGGTTACTGAGAAAAATTGGCTCCTTTGAAGACACCTCTAACAGTCCCAAAAAAACGTAACAAGGGCAATAACTTCGGAAAAAATATTTGCGCGGTTCTGATTTTCGAACTCCATCAAGGTATTGATACCCTGAAGGCAAACACAAAATTTGATGATCCTATCCTAAACGATTACTGAGAAAAATTGGCTCCTTTGAAGACACCTCGAACAGAGTCCCAATAAAACATAACAAGGGCAATAACTCCGTAAAAAATATTTGCGCGGTTCTGATTTTCGAACTTTATCAATGTATTGATACCCTGAGGGCACACATAAAATTTGATGATCCTATCCTAAATGGTTACTGAGAAAAATTGGCTCCTTTGAAGACACCTCGAACAGAGTCCCAAAAAAACGTAACAAGGGCAATAACTCCGTAAAAAATATTTGCGCGGTTCTGATTTTCCAACTTCATCAATGTAATACCCTGAAGGCACAAACAAAATTTGATGATCCTATCCTAAACGGTTAGTGAGAAAAATTGGCTCCTTTGAAGACACCTCGAACAGTCCCAAAAAAACGTAACAAGGGCAATAACTTCGGAAAAAATATTTGCGCGGTTCTGATTTTCGAACTCCATCAAGGTATTGATACCCTGAAGGCAAACACAAAATTTGATGATCCTATCCTAAACGATTACTGAGAAAAATTGGCTCCTTTGAAGACACCTCGAACAGAGTCCCAATAAAACATAACAAGGGCAATAACTCCGTAAAAAATATTTGCGCGGTTCTGATTTTCGAACTTTATCAATGTATTGATACCCTGAGGGCACACATAAAATTTGATGATCCTATCCTAAATGGTTACTGAGAAAAATTGGCTCCTTTGAAGACACCTCGAACAGAGTCCCAAAAAAACGTAACAAGGGCAATAACTCCGTAAAATTTTTTTTGCGCGGTTCTGATTTTCCAACTTCATCAATGTAATACCCTGAAGGCACACATTAAATTTGATGATCGTATCTTAAACGGTTACTGAGAAAAATTGGCTCCTGTAACTCGGACGGACGAACGCACAAACGCACACACGGACGGACGCACGGAGCTCAAACCTATATCCCCCTTCCACTTCGTGGCGGGGGATAACAAGTATTTGTCACAAAGGCGAAAATATCCAGAGCATAATGCATACATAGAAACATAGCTACTAGATGTCATTTAGACCATAAGAAATTGACTGGTCCCTTGGTCTTCAAAAATATGAACCCTTGTGCAAAAAAAGAAGAGAATATAGAGAATTTTTTTAACAAATCAGCCTTATAACAAGCTTTAAATGCATGTTGGCTTCACTGTGACTTGAACAAAATTTGAAAGTCACCAAAACCAAATTGGCCCGGAGTTTTCCTAACAAAGATTAATAAAAAGAATCCAGTGGATGACTCTTGAAATATCACACTTACAAGCTTAACATGTAGGTTCTGCTGTGACCTTGAAAACAATGTGAAGTCCATCAAAATTAAATTTGTCCTGCGTCTTCCCAATAAGATGCTTTGAATAAGTTACGAAGAGAATCTAGTGAACGGTTCTAGAGATATCCCGACGAGTTTAAAATGCAGATCACCATGCTAAGATTTACAAAGCCTCGCTGTGACCTTGAAAATTATGTGAAGGTCACCAAAATCGACTAGGCCCGGCGCCATCCCAATAAGATGCCCTGTGTGAGTTATGAAGAGAATCCAGTGAATGGTTCTCGAGATATCCCGCTCACAAGGGTAAAATTTCATAGTCTCGTTGTGACCTTGAAATGAAGGTCAAGGTCATGAACCTCTATAGGGACCTTACTCTCATGGTGATGAAGCTATATACAAAAACTGAAAAGAATCCGGTTAATAGTTTTTGAGTTATTCAATTTCATCCGTCCGTCCGTCCGTCCGTCCGTACTTACGTACGTACATACATACTGCGGATGCACCCCAATACTACATCCCCCACCGCACGTAGTGTTTTACTTTCATGTAGGCATACACAAGATCTGAAAACACTGCGTGCAACATTTCATGAGATAATGCATCAACAAGATAGAAATTGTAATAGTCCAGTTGTGACCTTGAAAATAAGGACAAGGTCACCATAATCAACTAGGATGTACGTTTTCTTATGTGGGCTGACAGTTAATTTGAAGACTTTGAGTGGAACAGTTCATATGAGCTTTCCACTAACTGTTTCAAAAGTAACCAAAGCCCCATAGTGACCTTGAAAATGTTACCATAATTGACTGGTGTCTCTGTATTTTAGTCATGTAGGCTAACATCAAATTTGTATTTTTTTAGTGTGATGGTTGATAAAATATCGCTTTAACATGAATCCGGCAGCCGCTGAATACATAGTCCCCTATTCCACGTTGTGGCTGGGGACAAGTTTCAGGTATTCAGATAACCTACATTTTGCAACATGTTGCCAACTTAATTTTAAAGCGGAAATTTGGAAGTGAAAGCCTTACCCGATGGGACAAGTTTCTATGTTGAGCATGTCCAGCATCTAGTAGTTTCTGCCAAAGCTGGTTTGGAACATTATGAACATGATGAGAACAAGTGATTGCAGATGAATGGATGCTTGCTAGATAAGGAAGGTGGAATGTGGGCCAAGTGGAAGTATCCAGGTCAACCATAACCAATTCTTCTTCAAGGAGAACAGCCAGGGCATGGGGTTCATCATATGCTGTAAATAAACAGGAGTAACAGTCATCATTACCGTATATGACCCGGTATAAGGCGAGATTTAATACCAGAAATTAGGGGGTTAAAAAGAGTATACATGGCATCTTACCCTATTTCAGCAGGTTCATCTGATCGCCGTCGTCAAAAATTAAATCTCAAAAGCACATCGTTTTTCCAATACCGGTGTTTCAGAAATTAGTTAAGGGTTTGTTTTCACTCAAATTACATAGGTAAAGCTTGATAAAACTAGATTAGCGTTTGCGGGACACCACAAATGCAGAGCAGCCCCGAAACTTGGGGTTTCGCCTTACCCTGTTCCGTCTTTTACAGGCCTCACCAAACTGGGCATTTTCTTGTGACCTTGACGTTTGACACTCAAGGTCACACAATCAATGAACACATTCCATTGAGAATAACATTAATGTAATGAATTAAAGTGTTAAAAGTTAAAATAATTCATTTCTCCATATATGTTGACCTTGCTGTGACCTTCGACAGTTCGTACCCAAAACTTTTTGAAAATTTTGTACTTCTCAAGAGATAATATATAGAAAATCTAAACTTAAAAAATTTAAAGTTATCGTGTTACCAAGGAATTTTGTAGGGACTTTATAACATCTGACCTTGACCTTTGACCTTGAAAGTGAACATGTCATAATGATTTCACTGGAAGTGTTAACATTTAGACATGTTCAAGAGTTCTGAAAAGCTAAATGGGATAAAGTTATACCCAAATTAGGAGCACATTGCAATAACTCATATCTCATTACCTTGACCTTTGACCTTTAAGGTCACACAATTATTGAACACCTTTAATTGAGTTTAACAATCATTTATTGATTAAAAGTTTTCATAGTTTGAATAAAGCATTTTCGCTAAACCATGCTAAAGTCATGACCTTGCTGTGACCTTGACCATTGACGGATTGTAGCCAAAACGTTTTCCATTTTTTTTCCTTTGCCAAGGATGATATATACCAAGTTAGAGCTTCATAGCACAAAAACTTTTCAAGTTATCGAGTTTACAAGGAATTCTTAGAGTGCTTAAGTAGCTCGTGACCTTGACCTTTGACCTTGAAAGTGAATAACACGATAGACTTAAATAGAACCAAAGACCAGCTACCATAATTCAAAATATTCAATAACATCAATCGAAAAGATCGAAGAATATACAATGAATTTGTCGACTTTATCTGACAGTAGTTATGAAAAGGAAACACCGTTTGAATTTACAATCATATTTTCTTGAGAACATAAAAATATTATAAATATTATTTCGGGCTGAGTATAATAGTTCTGATTGTTTTTCTTCAAGTAATATGTAAATATATAAATGAATTCACTGCATGTCTGTTGTAAAATAAAATATCAGAAAATTTCAACCCAAAACTTGTTTTGTTTAGACATTCAATATTTTATCGGTAATTTGTTGTCATGAAAATGTTACGACTGCATGTGATGGTGTACACGGCCATTTGACTTCGGCAGTTTGTCGTCTTGTTTTTATACATCCTTTAGAAAAACGATTTTAACTTAACACTTTTGGAAAGCAAATTGAGAAAGTATAGATACATTCTATGATCATATGATCCAGTTATCAAGTTATTTACAAACAAGAAACAAGAGTCATCAGAAGACGACATATCCCACCGGTTCCACATGATCGTAAGATGTAAACCTTTGAAAGATAATTGTAAATTTTTCAAGCAAGGTTCATAATAGTATAAGCTAATTATATATGAAACGAAACCCTTTCAGTCCAAATAAGAGCCGTTTCAATGGAAATAATAAAAAATAAAATTTTCAGAAATGTGAAAATATCAAAAGGCACAACTTCAGTAGGTGGGCAATACACATGTAAAGTTTCAGAAAGATATGTGGACCGTTTTTTGAGTTCTGCTCCGGAAACGAAATGATAACGGACGGACAAATGCATCAGGTGGATCCATTTCCAGTCAAATTGCATAATCAAGGGCCATAACTCTGTGAAAAATTATATTTCGGGAATTTCTTTCAAACTCGATCAAGAGTATCATCAGGTGTATCTATGACCAAAATTTCATTTACCTAGGTGTTATAGTTTCTGAGAAAATCTGTCCCCATTGGACCATTAGACCAGTTAATCGCTTCAAGTCCAATTTTAGAAACAAGGGCCATAACTCTGTCAAAATAAAAATTTCGGAAATGGCTTTCAAACTCGATCAAGAGTATCCTCAGGAGCACCAATAACCAAAATTTCACTCTTCTAGGTGTTATAGTTTCTTAGAAAATCTGTCCCCATTGTACAACTAAGTAAAAAAAGGGACGTTTCCATGGAAACGCCCCCAAAAAAAAATTCCAGAAAATTAAAAAGTGGTCAGCATTGTTTACAAGGTTATGATTAACATATGTGCAAAGTTTCATTGATCTAGACCTAAAGGTTTTTGAGATAATTGACCGGACTGAAGGATGGACGGAATGACCGCTATATACCCCCGCTTACTTCATAGCGGGGGTATAATTACTAAACAGTATGTTCACCAATGTAAATATGTATATGTATATATGCTCAATTGCTTATATTCCTGCCTGTAATTGAAATGGGAACAAATAAATAAAATAAAAAATGATTTACAAATCCTTCAAAATGCAAGTCCATGATCATGAAACTTGTAAGCAATGTCAATAAATCACAAGTCGTCAACACACTAGAGTTATTTTTCAAGTGGTATAAGGTAAACATCTTTATCTCGTTGCGGAAATAGTTACAAATGAGGATTTATTTATAGAAATAGAAATGATTCTATCCTGAGATTGAGTAATAAAACGATCTTTATTTATTTAATTCATGGTTGATTTTTGTTAAAAGTGGGATTTTCTTTATGAATCTTAACAGAATACTTCATATATTTTCAATCAAATTTTATTTTGCAATCAGATAAAAACACTCAAGTAATATTAACCCTTCGAGGCTATTCACCAAATATTACCAAAAGTCGTCAGAGGGGTCACTGGGGTCAAAACCTGAATAATCTATTTTCCTCTTCTCCAGTTCCAAAAGAGGTGAAAAATTGTGTGTAGAGTCCTTGGCCAATGCCATTATGGGGATTCAAAAGTCTGATGAGCTACAGAGCCCATGGCTATTTTTTTTTAGCCCTTGCGATGCTATTCACAGAATATTCCGAGCTGCCGATAACATTGCCCGTAAGCTGTGCAGGCAAACCCCGGAGAGAGGAAACTAACTTTCCCTTTAGAGCTATAATTGACTGTAAGCATTTCAGGCGATTCACAGATTTTTCTGCACCAAGACTTTTCTTAGTTCGAGGCTCGTAATTATTTTCCGTGCCTCGCTGAAATGCTGTGCTTTTTAAGAAAAGTGGTCTAAATGGTGGATAAAACGGTGTACGAAGTTTCAATACATTCTGTCATCTATAACACAACGAATAAAACTCATGAAAACGCCTTATTATTCCGTACTCTCCCGAGAGCGAGAATCACGATGCAGCACTAATTGCCAACAGGCGTATGCATCCCCCGGGGCACGGGATTACATTGTTTGCAGAGATTAGAGAAGCACACCTTATCTCTCACACGTTGTGGCAATCTAACCCTTGTGCGGATTTCCAATAAAAATATATCGTTGAAAACGGCATTGAATTGTCATCATTTTGATATATGACATTTACATGCGCTATAAGAAATAACGAAACTACAAGCAGTGAAAAAATAATAACTACAAGATGATATTCAGGAATTTTCAGCTTTGTACCATTATATCCTACTAAATTATTAGGTCACAGGGCCATCAAAGCTACAGCTTATAATCCTTTACAAGCAAGAAGCCTGAACACAAAGTTTCAGCTTTCTTGGCCTTATGATTCTGGAGAAGAAGATAAAAAAAGGTTTTAAGGGTGTGGCCCCTGTGGCCCTTATTAGGGGCCACAGGGCCACCAAAGCTACAATTTATAATCTTCACTAGCAAGAAGCCTGTACACAAAATTTCAGCTTTCTAGGCCTTCAGGTTCTGGGGAAGAAGATGAAAATAGGTTTTAAGGGTGTTGCCCCTGAGCCACAGGGACACCAAAGCAATAAATTATAATCCTCACTAGTCAAGGAGGCTATTCACAAAGTTTCAGCTTTCTAGCCCTTTTGCTTCTGGAGAAGAAATTGTATAAGCAGTATGATTAGGTTTACGGATATAGAGTTATCACATTTGCACGGGTCCGTATTTATGGATTTGTCTACCTCATGGTTAACCTTTTCAGTGTCACATTTTTTAGCATGTAGGGATTCATAGGCCCACCATTAACCATTAGCCTATTTTGCAATGTAAACTCATTGTGTTCTTCATGTGAAGACTATTTTATCATACATGGGTAGGCACTTGATTAGGCAAGTGATTGAAGCTGCTGTAACATATCATCTTTCCTCAATGCAGCACTATAAACCTATCCATGTCAGGAATTTTCTGGGGAAGGACACATAAAACATCTCCTAAAATTGTTACTTTCTGTTGGTAGTTTTAACTCTTTGGTCTTTGATTATGCTATTTTAAGTGTAATATTAACCTAATTTCGGGTATTTCTTTTATCCTTTAAGGAGCCATCCCATGGTGGGGGGTATCTGTTTTCGGCAGAACAAAGATGAAAATAGGTTTTAAGGGTGTGGCACCTGTGACCCTTATTAGGGGCCACAGGGCGAGAAAAGATATGAATTATAATTCCCAGTCTGTACACAAAGTTTCAGCTTTCTAGGCCTTATGTTTCTGGAGAAGAAGTCGAAAATGTGCAAAGTTTACTGACAGACAGAATTATTGCGCGTTCGAAAATAAAGATTTTACAAGGCTCTAAATATAACAATCTTTAGATTGTTATAAAAAAAATTCCATACACACTAAAATTTCTACGTTACCCGCTCGGTATTTTTGTGAGGAACACAACATTCCGACCTAGATTAGCCAAATAGATACACTAGTTGTTGTAAAAATGCACAAGCCTCCCTAAAGAAAATAATACAGCCAGCAGGGCTAATTAGCAGATAACAGTGGCTGGCACCGTACAAGAATATTTAGCCATGGTGCCTTGAAGAGCACATAAAGTATTCAGCGTCGTGAGGGTTAAAATTAACATGTCATGTGATTATTCATAAGCTATTATCATTATACCCAGTCATATACGGTTTGAGACAGTGAATTTACAGTGAGTCTAACACTTTCGCCTGCTCGGGTCATGTGATTGCCCTGGGGGATTCTTTCGCTAACAAGTGAAGAAGCAAGCAGAGCTCACAAACCCCCAATCCCCACTTTGTTCAAAGAATTTCAAATAGTAAAACTGATTAATATTGGTTAAAGTTGTATGAGAGTTGAGTTATACAGTAAGTCATTGAGTAAGTCTTCTTTCCACTGAAACCCCAATACTAAATTCATTAATAGGTTTTACAATTAAAAGGGAATATGTAGGGATAATGGTTAACCTTTGTTTCAAATTTGAGGTAGTTATCATGAATATTCTACGAGATGAACTGTGGACAAAATAATTTTTGTTGAGTCACTTTCACACCCTGTAATACGCTACTGCGTGAGGACGTTTGCTAGTTGCCGTTACGGTTTGCTATGCTTGAAGCAACGGCTCGCTATCACAATATCACTTTTCACAATGATGTATCGCCGCAGAAATTGTGTAAGTAAAGTCCCAATTTAAGCTTCTTTGACACATATTTGTCGTGATTTGGTAAAATATTAATTAACGATGAAGTTGACATAAAACACTTACCAAATGAAATAGGAATTATTAAAATATTCGATGTTATATGGTATACTACCACTTGCAAGTGATGAAATGACTTGTTTTTATTGTCTAAACAGCGTTCAATTCATGAACTAATGTGCCAATAGAAGATAAGTAATACTAAGTGTATGTATGTAAGTTGGCATGGATAATTTATATTAAATAATGACAATATGAAGACATTTATAAATTCGACATGCAACGGTTGCTACATGACGTGACAACGGTAGCTGGTGGTAATTCGTTCTTGGTGAAACGGTTTGCTAGCACTGTTTTACGGTTTGCTGCAGCAAGGGTTTGCTACAGCTATTATTATGACAATAACAATCAGACAACTACAACAACATCATTTGTCTTGCAGGGCCATGAAGTACAGGTGCCATGAGTGCGACGTCAAAAGTGACCTTTTTGATGTGATAATCAAACATTTCTGGGGAGGTCAGAAACCTATAATAAACTTGAAAGCCCTGAATACGTACATTCCGTACGAGCATTTCAAGATGGAAGGTCTCCACCTGCTAAGAGATCTTCTCCGCAGGGGCGATTACATGACCAAACTGGACCTTTCAGAAGCATATTTCAGCGTTCCAGTCGCCTCGCACCTGAAAAGGTTTCTCCGATTTCAGTGGAAGGGTTTCCGTTACCAATTCCATTGTTTACCTTTCGGCCTGGCCCCGGCTCCAAGAGCATTCACGAAACTGCTTCGGCCTGAAGTGAGCCTAGCTCGACGTGCAGGAATTCGTCTGATTATCTATCTGGACGACATTATTTGTTTTGCGGAATCCCTAGAACTTCTGGTTCAACACAGGGACACTCTGCTCTTTCTACTTCGGGTCCTGGGTTTTGTAATCAATTGGAAGAAATTAGTTTTGTCTCCAACCCAGTTGATAACCTTCCTGGGGTTTCTAGTGGATTCAAACTCCCTCACACTGATACTTCCACAAGAAAAGGTGGAGAATATTATCTCAATATGCCGTTTTTTTCTGAAGAAAAGACAAGTAAAAATCAGGCATCTAGCGAGTCTGATGGAATGCTGACAGCCTCCATGCGGGCAATCATTCAAGCCCAGTTACACTGTCGTTATTTACAAATGCAATCAAGCCGCGAGCTGATGAGATCTCAGAGTTACGGGACAATGATGTCACTGCCAGACCCCTGTCTAAGAGAACTGGGAATGGTGGATGAACAACCTTTCCAGTTTCAATGGCAAACCGATCTTTGTTGCTCATCCAGACATGTCTTTACAGACGGATGCGTCAAAGATGGGGTGGGGGGCAATCTGCGGGACATCGTCCACAGGCGGCCGATGGTCAGAGGAAGAGCAGACCATGCATATCAATGCACTGGAGTTGAAAGCAGTGCACTTGGCTCTCCTTACCTTTTGCAAGGACAAGAAAGACCTTTCCATACTGGTACAGGTAGACAACCTAACAGCAATGTCATACATAAATCGGCTGGGAGGGACCAAATCTCAGACACTAATTCAGATTACAAATCTGATCTGGGAATTCTGTCTTCGAAACAATCTCTACCTTGCAGCAGTTTACCTGTCCTTTTACCTTAACCAGATCACTTCTGATTTCTGGTATCGGGCATGCCCGGACCATCCACGTGGTCGTTCGGCATGTTATTATTATTGATGTTGTCATTTTCTGCAATGTTACATGATTACTTAAATGTTGTTTTTTGGAAATACCATAATACCATCAGATACATACAATAATGCTTCAAATCAAATAACTAGTTTGAATCCAATGAGATCTTTAATGTATTTTTACAAACTTTAGTAACCGTTTATGTCATATTGAGACAGCATAGCAAACCGTAACATACATCGTAGCAAACCGTACTAACGCACATGGCTTACCATTAGCAACCGTAGCATCAAAAGTACGAACTGTTTATGAGTTTTGGTCATTTCAGTCTTTGCTTGACATAGTGCGGCCAATGCAGTTAACAATCATATTACAAAAATACCTTTTTGACTTAATTATATTGGTTACAGTGTTTGTTACAGCAAAATAACATGAAAATAAACAATTGAAATCGAAAATATCCTTACTGCTTGTAATAAATTAACAAGAAATTATTAAATTCACACTTAAAACAATATCTTAGAGCGCAAATACATTTTAGAAAACTGTATCTAGATACTGGCAAACTTTCATTTACAAAAAGCGAAGCTATAAGGTGAAGATATGACATTATATACCTGTTTTGCCAAGCAGCCGATCTATGATTGTGATAGCGAGCCGTTGCTTCAAGCATAGCAAACCGTAACGGCAACTAGCAAACGTCCTCACGCAGTAGCGTATTACAGGGTGTGACTTTGAAAGTCATGTTTCCCAAAGTAACCACTTGCACATAAAAGAAAATCCATATATCGTTTAATTCTCACAAGGCATATCCAGCAATCACGATTGACATATGTAGCAAATTTGGTGAAACTGAGATGCATATTTCAGGAAATATGTTCTGGACAAAGTAATTCATTACAGAATGACTTATTAGTAATATTACCATGGAAACTGCAAAAAAAAATAAAAAATTATTGGTCTAACCCTCAAAAGGTACATGTTAGGATCATGGTTGATAAGTGCAAGAATTTTGGTGAAGCTAGCATGTATAGTTTAAGAGATATGCTCCTTTTGTGGTGGACGGACTGACAGACGGAAGGACAGAATGAACGTATTCAGTGTTTCTATGGTTTTACTAGGCTTGACATGAAGAGAAATTTCAGATCATTGTAAAAATTGTTCTAAAGAATATATAGTAATAAATTTTATATGGCAGTGAGGGGTAAGTTCAGGGATTCCTACCGTAGAATGATGATGCATGCGTGGTCACAATTTATTGAGAAATGGCGGTTGGAATGAAGACATTAACTTTTGATATTGAAAATGTTCCATGTGTGATAGAAGTTTCTATGAAAGTTTGAGATATGTTTGGGCCATTTATTTTCAGGATTGGCAAATTAGTATTGAAAGTAACTATACGACACATCATAAAATATTCAGCCAGCAGTGCTAATGAGCAAATGGAAAAGTCAAATGGGCCACAAGAAAGTCAAATGGGCTGCAAACCCCTAGTCAAAAGGGCCGCACAAAAAAGTAAAAAAGGCAGCAACAAAAATAAAGCCATTGGCTCTGCAGCTCATCAGGCTTCATCATCAATTATGCTGTAGAGTGTGGCCAATGTGATTCCCCCTTTGTAGAGGCCACAGGGTCACCAATCATAAAATTAAGTATATAGGCGACAAGTTTCAGTTTTCTAGGCCTTATACTTCAGGTTAAATAGGTTTTTAGGGCCTGGCCCCTGTGGCCCTTATTATGGGTCACAGGGCCACCAAAGCTACAAATCATAATCCTCACTAGCCAAGGAGTCTGTACACAAAGTTTCAGCTTTCTAGGCCTCATGGTTCTGGAGAAGAAGATGAAAATAGGTTTTTAGGGCGTGGCCCCTGTGGCCCTTATTAGGGGTCACTGGGCCACCAAAGCTACAATTTATAATCCTCACTAGTCAAAGAGTCTGTACACAAAGTTTCAGCTTTCTAGGCCTTAAGCTTCTGGAGAAGAAGATGAAAATAGGTTTTTAGGGTGTGGCCCCTGTGGCCCCTATTAGGGGTCACTGGGCCACCAAAGCTACAAATTATAATCCTCACTAGTCAAGGAGTCTGTACACAAAGTTTCAGCTTTCTAGGCTTTATGGTTCTGGAGAAGTCGAAATTCCACAAAGTTTGCGGACGGATGGACGCCATAAGGCCAGATGAGCTAAAAAGTCAAAGGACTAAAATTAAGGTTGTTTTAATGTATGTATGTATGTTCTATGTTTGTATGGTAGTACCATCGCCACGTGAAAACATGGCCGCCTCCATCAAGTTCACCCAAGCGTGACTCCAACCTCGTTTGCGAGTATGGTGAGTATGGTAGGTTAATGTCGGACACAAACACAAATTACAAAGTAGAATATAGCAAGAATGGAACATTTACAGCCACCATCAGAACTGGAATTTCATACACCTAAGTTAGCAGATAATTGGATAAGGATGAAAACAAAGTATGGATTTATATTTGAAGTTAGGCATGTCATAAGCAAAAGAAGAGGAAAAGTATAATACTTTCTTCCAGTTTCTTGTATATCATAGGACAAGACGGTAGAGACATTCATGATACAATTATATTTGTGGAGTCAGAAGTCAACAATATAGATGTATTATTCACCAAATTTTATGAATATTGTACTCCAAAACAAAACGTACGTGACCATTCAAAGACATAAATTTAATACAAGATTTCAAAATAATGCTAAAACTATTGATGAATATGTTACTAAACTCAGGAAAATTACTAAAGGTTGCTAGATTGGATCGGTTGGATAGTTTTGATGAACTTATCAGAGATAGGATAGTCTGTGGTACAAATTCAGAACGTGTGAAGGAAAGGTTGTTTAAGAGTTGATAATCTTACAATAGCACAAGCGATCTCAATTTGCAAGGCTGATGAGGAATCTTTAAAACAGTTGAAACAGTTTGATCACGACAGCAATGTATCTTTTGTCAAGAAAACAAAATTCCAAACACAGTGGAGCTAGACCAAAATCATTTGATAAAAGTAACTCTCAGAATTCAGTAAAACAGAAAGTGACATTCAAATGTAGAAATAAACATGGTAAACGCGAGTGCCCAGCTTATGGAAAGACTTGTATCAAGTGTAAGAACCTTCATCATTTTCAACACTTTTGTAGAAGTAAATTGGTTCATGAAATTGAAGAGTCTGTAAAATCACCAGAAGCATCAGGAAGTTTTCTCGGTTCATTAGAATGTGAAGCAAATGAAGATGTTTTGTTTATAACACCTGTTACTGAAACTGAAGGAAGTGAAAACAACATTTTCATAAATTTGCCAGTTCAAGGTACAATATTAAATTTTAAAGTTGACACTGGTTCACAAGCTAACAGCATTCCAGTAAGCAAGTTCAGGAAAATCAAAGATAACCAACAAATTCCCCTTCGAAAGTCTTCTGTTAAACTCAAGGGTTACAGTGATGAAATCATACCAGATTTTGGCGAGTGCAAGGTATGACTATGAGCACACAGATAACAGATATGATATCTCCAAATGCACTACTTGTTTAGAACTCAGAAATGAACACAAAAAGAACCTATGATTCCAACAACTACCGGTATTCCTACAAGGTCATGTGGAACAGATCAGATTATTTGCTGCTGACAGATTACTACCAAAGATACATTGAAATCCAGATACATGTCCTCAAAAGGATACAAGAATATTATTTGATGGTAACATCATAATATACATAAGCACATTTCATACAAAATAGGGTACAATATTGAATAATAAGGAATGATCAAATCACTTGTTTAAGAATCAGTGACAGATCTAACTTAATGTTTACCAAATCGTGACCGTTTATAGCAATGAATATATTTTATTTCTAATGCTCAGAATTTTCAAGAATTGTTGCTGTAGGATTTCCAAACAAGAGAATTGATAGATTTTATGTCATATCCACTAATGTGCATAAAAACAGTTATACATGGATTTTATTTCATAAAGCAGTGAAATTACTGTTAATGAGAATGAAATGTTCAAGATCTTTTTACATAAATATGTGTTTTTTGTTACACAAAGATGTTGCTAGAGTGTTGTTTTCTTACTTCAATAGATGAAATAATGACAATTGCATTCCTCTCAACTTAGTAACCAATGTCTTTAAGACAAAACAAATGCACAACCCAAAAACAATGATAAAAGTTTTTATAAATGTTATATTTTTTATAACTGGGGCCCTTTTGACTTTTTGGTGCGGCCTTTTTTACCTTTTTTTGCGGCCCTTTTGACTAGAGGTTTGAGGCCCATTTGACATTCTTGCGACCAATTGACTTTTCGATTTTGCAGCCCTTTTGTCATGCAGCCCTTTTGACCTGTTCTCAAGTACTATTATGTTATATAATTCATGCTGAAATGCAGGAAAGTTTCTAATGTCACTAGCACCCATCTTGTGAATGCATATTTGGCACTTTTTTGTACTCACCTGATCTGTCAACAGCAGTGTCACTCTCATCAGCCCGACAAAGTGTCAAAAAGTCCACTACCTTAGAAGTGAAATCAAAAACTATGTGGTTCTCTCCTTGCATAACACTTATGGTGTGACGGTCACCATAGCTGGCACGCGGCATACCTCCAGAAAATATTGTAAATGGATCCCTGAAATAAAGGCAAGAAAGTTAGTAAGCACAGCTCAGTAATATACTCCCTAATTATACAGATAGTGCAGTAAGTCTAAATTCTATACTCTAGAATTTGCTTTCACCTCTAAGATTCTTTAACAGAGATGATCAGTATTTGATTCATGGGTCGTCACGCCGTACTATCACTGCAATGTGTTGCTATATTCCCATTGACAATAAGTGCAATGGTTCAAGAGATATGGCGTTAACAAGAGTTTCAAAAGTGGTCAAAGTGCCGTTGTGACCTTGAAAATAAGGTCAAGGTCATCCAAAGTGACTGGTGTCCGAGTTAATCCCCAATGTAGCCTCTGACCAAATTTGAAGACATTTTGTGCAGTGGTTTGAGATATCAAGTAAACAAGTGTTTGCCACTAATGTGGCAATGTCCCCCGCCGTTTGGATATTGCGATAGAATTGTCACAATAAACAAATGCTATATTCCCATTGACAATAAGTGCAATGGTTCAAGAGATATGGCGTTAACAAGAGTTTCAAAAGTGGTCAAAGTGCCGTTGTGACCTTGAAAATAAGGTCAAGGTCTTCCAAAGTGACTGGTGTCCGAGTTAATCCCCAATGTAGTCTCTGACCAAATTTGAAGACATTTTGTGCAGTGGTTTATGAGATATCAAGTAAACAAGAGTTTCAAAAATGGCGAAAGTGGTGACCTAGAAATTAAGGTCAAGGTCACCCAAAGTGACTGGTGTCTACGTAATCCCTCAATGCATGCTGTGCCCAAATTTGAGGACATTTCATGATCGGTTCATAAGATATAAGATGTTTCAAAATTAAGTTTTCAAGGAACTGTGGTGACCTTGAAAATTAAGGTCAAGGTCATCCAAAGTATTTGGTATCTGTGTAGTCTCACAGGCTGTGACTAAATTTGAAGACATTTTGTAAAACAGTTCAGGAGATATTGTGTTAACAAGAGTTTAAAAAGTGGCCAAAGTGCCGTAGTGACCTTGAAAATAATGTCAAGGTCACTTGAAGTGACTGGTGTCTTCATAATCCTCCAATGTAGGCTGTGACTAAATTTGAAGACATTTTGTAAAACAGTTCAGGAGATATTGTGTTAACAAGAGTTTAAAAAGTGGCCAAAGTGCCGTAGTGACCTTGAAAATAATGTCAAGGTCACTTGAAGAGACTGGTGTCTTCATAATCCTCCAATGTAGGCTGTGACGAAATTTGAAGACATTAGGTGCAGCAATTCATAAGATAATGCGTAAACAAGACTAACAACAGTGGCCAAAGTGCCGTAGTGAAAATAATGTCACGGTCACCAAAAGTGACTGGTGTCTGCGTAATCCCCCAAGTGAGGCTGTGACCAAATTTGAAGACTTTGGGAGCAACGGTTCTTGAGATATCGCGTTAACAAGGATCCGGACGTACGGACGGACGCCGCTGAATACAATGTCCCCCGTTCCGCGTTGCGGCGGGGGACAACAAGGTTTCAAAAGTGGCCAATGTTGTGACCTAGAAATTAAGGTCTAGGTCACCCAAAGTGACTGGTGTCTGCGAAATCCCTCAATGTAGGCTGTGACCAAATTTGAGGACATTTCATGAATCAGTTCATAAGATATCAGATGTTTCAAAAGTGTTCAAGGAACTGTGGTGACCTTGAAAATTAAAGGGAGGCTGATCGGATCTGCGAAAAACCTGCGGTGCCTGGAACCTGGTACCTGGTACAATATAAAACATGTTCAGTGAAAGAAAACAACGAACCTGCTTAGTTTGAGAGTTAGCAAGTGCCTCCAGCAGGGCTAATAACGAACCTGCTCAGATGATCCATGTATATAATCTATGTTAATAATGTATAATCTTACAGTGTCCGGAGGAAAAGCTTTCATTCATTAAATTTTTCATTGGTCATATTTTAATGTTCTACAACTTCATTGGTTCATTCAACTAGACATTGTGCCCGAGAAAGAAATAACATTTAATGACACAATAATAAGCGGTAATTGTGTATATTTCTTGTCAATCAAGCAATGGCCCGGCAGTTATATGACCTGTTACGACACATGACTAGACTCACTGGAAGTCAATTAACTGACACCTCACACCTGTTATCTGTAACGTCCGGCTTTTTGATACACAACTTCAAATGGCAGATTCCCCGTCGTCTTCAAGGACTTTTTAATGTGTATTAGATGTAGATCAAAAGTTCAAAGATAAAAATTATTTCAAAACCGTTCCAGTATAATTATTTTTGAATAAATGTAACAGATAGGGTGATAGGGGCATATTTTTGTTCATATTTTGTTATATGATTGTTAAATTTCAAACCTATTCATACTTAGAACGAAGTTATCATATTTATAAAATGAAGAATAATATCGCATCTAAATATCTGATTATCCTGCCTCAACGGTGATCGGGGAAAAAGTCACAATCCTTCATTCACTTCAACTACCTAAAACAATTGACTAAAAGCTCTGTCATGAAAGCATTCTTGTATTTCTATATAAACTTCCTTTTCTTGTGAGATCACCATCCATCAACTGTAACATAACTGTTGTATCCCGGAGTGCTATCAACATTTAAACCACTAAAAGCTCAGAAAAAAATCATCCTTTCGGACAATGAAACGAAGAAGGGGGACAAATGCTTGGTAGTAATGGTGCAACAAAAGTATGGAATTCATTAAATCCTGATATCCAAAATAAAGATATACATAACACGGTTTCAAAAATACAAATTACGGACAACTGTGATATTCAATATTTATTAAATTATAAAATGATAAATATTGTTAACAAAGACAACATAAGATAAGTCATAGCATGTGGCCTATCATCAGTCAACTTAATTTCAAAACACAGAACTTATTTGAAATACCAAACATTTCAATAAGCATTACTCATAAAATAGTGATTTTTCCCAAGGCATATACGTGACTTTTTTCCGATTACCGTGTCAGATGCGGTCACGGATTTCAAAATGATGTACACTATTTTCAACAAATCATACAAGATAGAAATCATTCCTCTATTTTAAAGGGTTTGTTAAAAGCACTGTACTTAGAATGAGGATTGAAACGTTGTTCTCATATCATTAAGGCTTAAATTGAGACTGTATGGAAATTATATATTTCGGAAAAAAGGATTGACAAAATGATAAAAAGTTTAGCCACGCGTTCATGCATTAGCGAAGTAAACCTACTAACGTTACAAAGAAAATACTATTTCAAAACAAAGACGTTGTATTTATCATATCATATATCATATATGGTGAAAAGTAGTACATAGACGGAACGTAAATGCAATAACATTTAAAAATAACATACATAAAAAGTTTCTTTCTCTACGTTTATCCTCTTTGTAATAAATCATTTTATTAAAATGTAGCCCAACTGGCCATTAAGAATAAAGCTGAGTGTGTTACGACGGGGCTTAGACTATGCTAAAGGCTTTATCAAATAATAGTGCTTTCGTTAGAATTCTTATGATATTGGGGTAATAATAATATTTTTTATGGGTGCGATCACACTTAGGTTACGAAACCCGAGGTAACACCAAGGTGACGAAATCAGTTGCCAGGCGGTGCCCAGTTCGTGTCACGTGACCGCGTTACGCAACTAAAAAAAGTTCCGCGAAATCTCACTACCTCGGGTGATTAGCATTGTCAGACCTGAGATTAGCCTCCCTTTAAGGTCAAGGTCATCCAAAGTATTTGGTATCTGCGCAGTCCCACAATGTAAGCTGTGACTAAATTTGAAGACATTTTGTAAACAGTTCAGGAGATATTGTGATAACAAGAGTTTCAAAAGTGGCCAAAGTGCCATAGTGACCTTGAAAACAAGGCAAAAGTGAGCGCAGCTCACATACCCCCGCCTGTAGTTTGACCGCCTTTCTTTGACGAAAATAGTGAAAAGTCATATATTCTGATAAGTCCTAGGATTGTTACCGTATTTTTCTATCACATGATATAGAAAATAACATTAAAATTTAATTTGTCTGAATAGGTATAACTATGATAATAAATGTTTTTCCAACAAACTCTCACCTTCCATTCAGTTCCATGTAGGTCAATTTATATTCCAATATATGTAATCTTTGCAGTGGTATCAACATTCCAATATATGTATTCTTTGCAGTGGTAACAATATCAGTCATGTTTTATGTTCATACAGTGTCCATATGAGTATCACAATAGGTCACAATCCCTTTCTTTTGGTTACTTCCCAAAAGATAACTTGAAGGCAAAACAGTCACATTTACAATGTTTATACGGTATGTGTTTGTCATTAGGAAATATATTTACAAGCTTGATCCTCAACCTACTGTTTCAGACTGTTTTGGTTCAAAATTTCAAAAATTATTTGAACCATTGATATGAAACCCCTAAAAGGCACAACAGCATCATATAGGCTACTGCCATACCAAATTTGAAGTTTCTAAGTGGTATAGCTTTAGAGTAATGCTCCGGAAACGATTTCGGACGGACGCACGAACGGACGGACGGACGGACACTCGGAGCGCTATATACCCCCAACTACGTCGTAGCAAGGGTATAATAATGTCACGGTCGCTTGAAGTGACTGGTGTCTTCCTAATCCTCCAATGTAGGCTGTGACCAAATTTGAGGACGGTTCATAAGATACAAGAGTTACAAAAGTAGCCAAAGTGCCATAGTAACCTTGAAAATAATTGTTGTACCGAGTTTTGGTTACTATTTTAAGTAATGCTACATCTGTTCGCAAGTTTTATACACATCCTCTGGTCATGTTAAGTGAGCGTACCGATGAATGTAAGCATATTTATTAACATTGAGCTTGATTTCTTGAACAGTATTCATGTGGTAACAAATGCATCAAGTCATTTTATGAATGAAAACTCAATTTAGCAAACTATATATGGAATAAGCATGATATATTTAACAAGAAGACATGGTCATCAACATCCCCCGCCAAGTAAGTTTTCATTTAAACCCTATATTTACCTAAATGGGCTGTAACTCTGTAATAAGTAATTGCATTTACCTCACTTTTGAACTCCATCAAGATATATGATACCCTAAAGACATACTGCAAATTTTTTTATTCTATCTTAAATAGTTTTTTGAGAAAAGTTGTCCCCTTCGAGGACTCCCTCAAACAAGAGTCCAAAAACACGATACAAGGGCAATTACTCTGTAAAAAGTAATTTTGCGGTTCTAATTTTCAAACTCCAACAAGGTATTGATACAATGAAGACACACAACAAGTTTGGTTAACCTATCTTGAATAGTTTTTGAGAAAAGTTGTCCCCTTTGACGACACCCTCGAACAGAGTCCAAAAACACAAACCAAGGGCAAAAACTCTGTAAAAAACAATTTTGTTATCATGAATATTCTACAAGATGTACTTATGTCAAATTATTTTTTTTGAGTCACTTTGTAAGTCATTTTCCCCAAAGAAACCACAGAAAAGAAAATCCATATATCGTTTAACTCTCACAAGGCATATCCAGCAATCATGACAAATTTGGTGAAGCTGAGATGTATACTTCAGGATATATGTTCTGGAGAAAGTAATTTATCATAGAATCACTTTTTAGTCATATATCCATGGAAACCATTTAAAAATAATTTGTTGGTCTAACCCTCAAAAGGCACATCTAGGGATCATGGTTGATAAGTGTATGAAGTTTGGGGAAGCTAGCATGAATAATTTAGGAGATTTGCTCAGGACAAAGAACTTGGTCATAGAGTCACTGTTTTAGTCATGTTTCCATGGAAACCAAAAAAAATTAAAAATAATGTGTTGGTAAAACCCTCAAAAGGCACATCTAGGGATCATGGTTGATAAGTGTACGAAGTTTGGGGAAGCTAGCATGAATAGTTTGGGAGATATGCACCGGACAAAGAACTTGGTCATAGAGTCACTGTTTTAGTCATGTTTCCATGGAAACCGCAAAAATTGAAAATAATGTGATGGTCTAACACTCAAAAGGCACATCTGGGGATCATGGTTGACTTTTGTGACAGACGGACAGACGGACAGAATGAGCGCTATATACCCCCGCTTATGCTGTAAGGCGGGGGTATAAAAATGCTTTGTGAAAATTATGAAGAGAATGCAGTTAATGGTCCTTGAGATATCCCACTGACAAGCCTAAAATGCAGGTTTCAATGCTGAAATTTTTAAAGCCTCGCTGTGACCTTAAAAATATTGTGAAGGTCACGAAAATCAACTAGGCCTGGCACCTAACCAATAAGATGCAATGTGTTATGAAGAGAATCCAGTTAATGGTTCTTGAGATATCCCGCTGACAAGGGTAAAATTTTGAAGTATCGTAATGACCTTGAAATGAAGGTCAAGGTCATGAAACTCTAAAGGGACCTTATTCTCAAGCTATATATATATATACAAAAAATAGAGCCATTGGCTCTGTAGCTCATCAGGTATCATATCAAGTTTGCTTTATACAGGCCAGATGAGCTAAAAATGAAACTGATGTTATCTATTGCAAGAAAACCTATAACAAAATTACAAAACAAATGTAACGATTCGGAATAAATTTCCTTACCCAAATGATTTATTATAATTAAACACTTTCTAGATCACCAATATTAGACAGTGAAAGAAGTCCACACTAAAATATCCAAGGAGAAATAAATTTGCCATAGACTGTCATCTAATGGAGAAAAATAGAGCCATTGGCTCTGTAGCTCATCAGGCATCATATCAAGTTTGCTTTATACAGGCAAGATCAGCTAAAAATGAAACTGATGTTACCTATTGCAAGAAAACCTATAAAAAAATTACAAAACAAATGTATTATTATTCAACACTTTCTAGTTCCCCAATATCAGACAGTGAAAGAAGTCCACACTAAAATATCCAAGTAGAAATAAATTTGCCATAGACTGTCATCTAATGGAGAAAAATAGGTTTTTAAGATTGTGACCCCTGTGACCCTATTTGGGGTCATGGGGTCATGAAACCTACAGTTTAGAATCCCAATTGGCCAAGGAGTCTACATGCAGTCTTTCAGCTCAATAGACCTTTAGGAGCTAAAGATGATGATGAAAATAAGTTTTTAAGGTTGTGAACCCTGTGACCCTATTTGGGGTCATGGGGTCACGAAATCTACAATTTAGAATCCCCATTGGCCAAGGAGTCTGCACATATAATTTCAGCTCTCTAGTCCTTTTGGAACTTGAGAAGAAGATGAAAATAGTTTTTTAAGGTTGTGACCCCTGTGACCCTATTTGGGGTCACAGGGTCAACAAAGTTACAAATTAGAATCCCCATTGTCCAAGGAGTCTGCACATATCAATATTAACTCTCTAGACCTCTTGGAACTGGAGAAGATGAGAATTGGTTTTTAAGGTTGTGACCCATGTGACCCTATTTGGGGTCATGGGGTCACGAAATCTACAATTAAGAATCCCAATTGGCCTAGGAGTCTGCACTTATCATTTTCAACTCTATAGTCCTTTTAGTACTGGAGAAGAAGATGAAAATAGGTTTTTAAGGTTGTGACCCCTGTGACCCTATTTGGGGTCACAGGTTCACCAAAGTTACAAATTAGAATCCCCATTGTCCAAGGAGTCTGCACATTTCACTTTCAACTCTCTAGTCCTTTCAGAACTGGAGAAGAAGATGAAAATAGGTTTTTAAGGTTGTGACCCCTGTGACCCTATTTGGGGTCACAGGTTCACCAAAGTTACAAATTAGAATCCCTATTGTCCAAGAAGTCTGCACATTTCACTTTCAACTCTCTAGTCCTTTTAGAACTTGAGAAGAAGATGAAAATAGTTTTTTAAGGTTGTGACCCCTGTGACCCTATTTGGGGTCACAGGTTCACCAAAGTTACAAATTAGAATCCCTATTGTCCAAGGAGTCTGCACATATCACTTTCAACTCTCTAGTCCTTTTAGAACTTGAGAAGAAGATGAAAATAGTTTTTTAAGGTTGTGACCCCTGTGACCCTATTTGGGGTCATGGGGTCACGAAATCTACAATTAAGAATCCCAATTGGCCTAGGAGTCTGCACATATCACTTTCAACTCTCTAGTCCTTTTAGTACCGGAGAAGAAGATGAAAATAGGTTTTTAAGGTTGTGACCCCTGTGACCCTATTTGGGGTCATGGGGTCACGAAATCTACAATTAAGAATCCCAATTGGCCTAGGAGTCTGCACATATCACTTTCAACTCTCTAGTCCTTTTAGAACTGGAGAAGAAGATGAAAATAGGTTTTTAAGGTTGTGACCCCTGTGACCCTATTTAGGGTCACAGGTTCACCAAAGTTACAAATAAGAATCCCCATTGTCCAAGGAGTCTGCACATATCACTTTCAACTCTATAGTCCTTTTAGAACTGGAGAAGAAGATGAAAATAGGTTTTTAAGGTTGTGACCCCTCTGACCCTATTTGGGGTCACAGGTTCACCAAAGTTACAAATTAGAATCCCCATTGTCCAAGGAGTCTGCACATATCACTTTCAACTCTCTAGTCCTTTTAGAACTGGAGAAGAAGATGAAAATAGGTTTTTAAGGTTGTGACCCCTTTGACCCTATTTGGGGTCACAAGTTCACCAAAGTTACAAATTAGAATCCCCATTGTCCAAGGAGTCTGCACATATCGTTTTTAACTCTCTAGTCCTTTTAGAACTTTTGAGAAGAAGATGAAAATAGGTTTTTAAGGTTGTGACCCCTGTGACCCTATTTGGGGTCACAGGATCACCAAAGTTACAAATTAGAATCTCAATTGTCCAAGGAGTCTGCACATATAATTTGTAACTCTCTACTCCTTTTGGAACTGGAGAAGAAGATGAAAATAGGTATTTAAGGTTGTGACCCCTGTGACCCTATTTGGGATCACAGGGTCACCAAAGTTACAAATTAGAATCCCCATTGGCCAAGGAGTTTGCACATATCATTTTTAACTCTCTAGTCCTTCTGGAACTGGAGAAGAAGATGAAAATAGGTTTTTAAAGTTGTGACCTCTGTGACCCTATTTGGGGTCACAGGGTCACCAAAGTTACAAATTCGAATCTCCATGTGCTAAGGTACTTGTACACAAAATTTCAGCTCTCTAATGTGTATGGTTCATGAGGAGAAGTCGAAAGTGTCAAAAGTTTACGGACGGACGACGGACGGACGCCGGACGACGGGCCATGCCATAAGCCCATCTGGACTTTCAGTCCTGATGAGCTAAAAATGAAAAGAATCCGTCAATATTTTTTTAGTTATTACATACAGACGGACGGACACTGTTGCATGAATACTATATCCCCCACTTCGCACGGCAGGGGATTATAGGTCAACGTCACCAAAACAGACTGGTGTTTGAGTATCTACCCAATGAAGACTGATACCAAGTTTGAAGGCTCTGGTTGCAAGGGTTTGTGAGATATCGCGCTAACAATTAAGGCTTTACACACTGGTCAAAGTCCTGTGGTGACTTAGAAAATTAGGTCAAGGTCAACCGACTGTTGTCTGTGTATCCACTCAATGAAGACTTATACCAAGTTTGAAGGCTCTAGGTAAAAGGGTTTGTGAGATATCGCGCTAACAAGAAGCGGGACGGACGGAAGTATGGAGCTGAATACTATGTCCCTATGATTGCTATGTTAAAGCTGTGTATTAAAGCAAGCATGTGTCTCTACAGAACAGACAAGAATCGAAAAATGTATAAAGGGATCGAGTTACCAAAGGAATTCCCTAAAAGCTAGTTTTTATCAGTTTTACAAGTTTGTACTTAATATGTTCAGGTATGTTTTGGTACAACTGAGTTGGCCACTAAGTACAGATGAAATATGCCTTGTCAAGGGAAATACTACATCACTGTGCTGGATCCACAACGATTGTCAGGAATGACTTGAGCATGCATGCTTTCCAAGTCAATTAAATGAAATGAAACAAGAAGACATAGTCATCAACATCCCCCGCCAGATTTGTTCTTATTTTAAAGTCAGAACCTCCTCCTAAATACTCGAGTGTACTCAAAAATATCATGACCCCAAACTCCGGAAAAATATTTGCGCGGTTCTAATTTTCAAACTCCATCAAGGTATTGACACCCTGAAGGCACACATCAAATTTGATGATCCTATCTGTAACAGTTTCTGAGAAAATTTGGCTCCTTTGAAGACACCTCGAACAGAGTTCCAAAAAACGTAACAAGGGCAATAACTCCGGAAAAAATATTTGCTCGGTTCTGATTTTCAAACTCCATCAAGGTATTGATACCCTGAAGGCACACACAAATTTGATGATCCTATCTTAAACGGTTACTGAGAAAAATTGGCTCCTTTTACTCGGACGGACGGACGCACGCACGCACGCACGGAGCTCAAACCTATATCCCCCTTCCACTTCGTGGCGGGGGATAATAACAGAGACTTGAAACAAGATTCTTTTTAGTCTCCCTTATTTCAGTTCATTAGGAAATGTTTTTATAAATCAGATGTAAAATTCACATATAAAATGAGGGTTGAACTTACGCTTTTGCATTTTTCCACTGCAGTTTGTTGATTGCCTTACATGGAAAGGGACCTACAAAAGAAAATGTTGTTATGACAAGCAGACAGCATCAGCTTTATTTGTGAGTTTCAAATATATTGAGCAATGATAATGAAACGGTTTCACCATCAAAAACATATATTTTGGTATGACTCAGAAGTAAAACCATTTTCAAACCAGGTAATAGCAGAATATCTGAAATACAGACAGGCAAAAACCTGGCATAAGAGTAACTGGGGGTCAGAATGACAGTATCAAAAACCTCAGTAACATGCAACCCATCCCTTCCAAATGATTCAAATGAAGATTTTCTGATAGTTGAAATAATTTACCATAAATGATTAATGACCTTGAATCCTTGAGTTTGGTTTCGGAACGTAAGATTACAATGAAATAAAGAAATTTTCAAGTTGGTTACACTCCCTATAAGTAACTGCAACTAAGTTATTTGAGGAAATATTCATAATGTTTTGTCTTGGCAAAAACAATTCAATTGCACAGACTAGTTGGTGTTGAATAACAAAAAAGATAAGTCTGAAATAATAATAAGCTTGCTTGGTGATGCTTATTATCTATCAAAATCAATTAGCAATCAGAAACCATTATGACAGCCAATGAGAATCCTGTTTAGATCTGACAGTTCAAATTCCACTTGTGGCAACGTTGTACACACAAGGGACAATTTCATCATTTAAAAGTTACACCAGTGCATGTGATAATTGCCAAGTGCAACCTATTTTGCATGTCAAGTAGCACCGAGGACATGTATTAATTGTTCTCAAAATAAAGTTTTCACAGGCATATAATCGTTATCAATCAAGAATTAACACACAAAAACAAGTCTTTTGAATAAATGTCAATTTATCTTAACACTAACTTTAAATTAACTATGAAACCAGAGAAATAAAATTTTGACTCATCTTAATTGTGTTTTGAAACATACTTATCACTATTTGTTCAGGGCATAAGCTGACTGTCAAAAAGTAAACATGGGAAAAATCAATAACAAGATATCCGTCATATGTCAGTCATCTCTCTCAGCATGAAGAGTCGATATTCTCATAGGGATTAGCAAATGACAAATCTCTTCAAGTTTTTAATGATTACCATAGATAGTGACAAAAACTTTATTCTTAATGCCTCTTGTAATGAATTCTACTGCTTTGAAAAAAGATTGAAATTTACAAGTGAAAAAACTTTCAACAACCAACTGTCAATAGACCGATCACCCCTATACAAGAATGAAATATTTTTCCGTCACAATTCATTTAAGTCATTTCCTGTCTTACACTGACAAACAAGTGGGTCAAGTGTTTTGATTTATTTATGATCTTTTTCCTCATTAGTTCGACAATAATTTAAATTAAAAGAAGTAACTCAAAATTTATCTTGACTGATTTGAATTAACAGTGATAAACAAAACTTGCAAAGATGCACTATGTATGTTTGGTCCGACTTCAATGTTGACTTTGACAAAATCTATATATGAAACTAATGTATGAATAAACAACCATTATAATCAAATGATTATTAAATCTGTCCTTTGTATTAACTGCATTCTTTTTTTGGAACATGTACTTAACAGGAAAAGCATAGCAAACAATTGTTAACTTCGGTTGTAATTTCGGTTTTATATTATCATAATAAAATTGGTCACTTATAGCAAGAATTTCTACACAATTCAACAAAGGTCAACTTCTACATTGTTATTCAAGAGCTTTTTGTGAGCTTGTTTGATACAATAATCATTGAATGTTATGGTCAGGGATCAAAAAATGTTTTCATTGTCCATAAGTCATGGACTTGCAGCAATTTTCTTCAGTAAGTCTACCAAGTCACAGGCCTTAATTGGTGTGTAAATCAAATAAATTTTGAAATAAGTCAAACAAAATCAGTTTTCATTGAATCTCTTTACTTGCTCCTAACACAAATTATCAACACAACAACAATGAATTACAATTTTCAATGATTATTGAACATGTTGAATGTAAGTTGCTGTCTCCCAGTAATGAGGATCACACAGAAATCTCATTATCACAAAACTGTGAACCTATTTTCAAGACAAAATCTTCATCTGGAGGGTTAGTAAAGTAACATTTATGACCCTAACACTGTATTGTCCTGTTGCTGGGTTCAACCTGGTGTTGAATTGCAGATATTGGGTTAAAAGGCCAGTTCGACCGGGTATTTTTTGTTCCACAAATATTCGAGAGGGAATTCGATTTGCACACGACACCTCATTTTTTATATATTGGATTTGTTTTCTATTTTTTATGTTAATAACTATGTCATGTTAATGTGCCCTTCAAAACAAAAAAATAGCGAAAATAATCAAAGCCACTGACAAGCAATGTATTTTTTGTCAAAACAAAATTCAGGAGGACTTTCCTGTAAACAAATAAATATGATTTTACATGATTATTTCACACTTGATTTCAAATATATTCATGAGGTTAATATTTTAGTTGTTCATGATTTAACAAAGAATAAAGTGTATCGCTCAAAAAAGAAAAACATCGTGAAATGAAGCCAATTATCGGAGCTTCGAGCGTGGGATGCATTACCGGCATTAATTGCCACAAAACATTGTCGTTACTGATAACCTTTATTATGAATCATTTGTTAACATGTCCCTCTTCTATCAATGAAATATTTTTTCTTGATTTACTTAATGAATTAGCATGATACTGTGTATACAGCACATTTATTGCTATCAATTCAAAATGGCGGATGAAAGCCGATCGAACTCGAAGCCTTGAACTCTATTGTGATCTTGGTGGCCATTAGGATTATTGTCAACTGATTGTTTGGTGGGTGTTGTAGTTACTTGGATGTTTAAATTGTAGGGGATTTGTTAATAATGTTTGCATATGATATGACAGACAGACAGATTGTTTATTGAAGTGACATATGATACCTAAAATTGCTTGGCTCAATCAATGTGACACTGAGAAGAAAAGTGGATTTGCTTCAGCTACAGGCCAGATGAGCTAAAAATGAAACTGATGTTACCTATTGCAAGAAAACCTATTAAAAAATAGAGCCATGGGCTCTGTAGCTCATCAGACTTTTGATTAAAATAGGGTCACGAAATCTACAATTCAGAATCCCCATTTGCCAAGGAGTCTACACACAACTTTTCAGCTCTCTAGACATTTTGGAACTGGAGAAGAAGATGAAAACAGGCTTTTAAGATTTTGACCCCTGTGACCCCATATGGGGTGATGGGGTCAGGAAATCTACAATTTAGAATCCCCATTGGCCAAGGAGCTAACACACAACTTTTCAGCTCTCTAGACATTCTGGAACTGGAGAAGAAGATGAAAATAGGCTTTTAAGATTTTGACCCCTGTGACCCCATTTGGGGTCATAGGGTCACAAAGTCTACAATTTAGAATCCCCATTGGCCAAGGAGTCTACACACAACTTTTAAGCTCTCTAGACCTTTTGGAACTGGAGAAGAAGATGAAAATGAGTTTTTAAGGTTTTGACCCCTGTGACCCCATTTGGGGTCATGGGGTCACGAAATCTACAATTTAGAATCCCCATTGGCCAAGGAGTCTACACACAACTTTTAAGCTCTCTAGACCTTTTGGAACTGGAGAAGAAGATGAAAATGGGTTTTTAAGGTTTTGACCCCTGTGACCCCATTTGGGGTCATGGGGTCACGAAATCTACAATTTAGAATCCCCATTGGCCAAGGAGTCTACACACAACTTTTAAGCTCTCTAGACCTTTTGGAACTGGAGAAGAAGATGAAAATAGGTTTTTAAGGTTTTGACCCCTGTGACCCCATTTGGGGTCATGGGGTCACGAAATCTACAATTTAGAATCCCCATTGGCCAAGGAGTCTGCACATCAAATTTCAGCTCTCTAGAGTCATTGGTTTCGGAGAAGAAGATGAAAATGTGAAAAGTTTACGGATGGACGGACGGACGGACGGACGGACGGACGGACGGACGGATGGACGGACGGACGCCGGACGCCATGCCATGCCATAAGCCCATCGGGTCTTTCAGACCTGATGAGCTAAAAATTACAAAACAAATGTAACGATTTCAGAATAAATTTCCTTAGCCAAATGATTTATTATTATTCAACACTTTCTAGATCGCCAATATCAGACAGTGAAAGAAGTCCACACTAAAATATCCAAGGAGAAATAAATTTGCCATAGACTGTCATCTAATGGAGAAAACTAGGTTTTTAAGATTGTGACCCCTGTGACCCTATTTGGGGTCATGGGGTCACAAAACCTACAGTTTAGAATCCCCATTGGCCAAGGAGTCTGCACATATCATTTTTAACTCTCTAGTCCTTATAGAACTGGAGAAGAAGATGAAAATAGGTTTTTAAGGTTATGACCCCTGTGACCCTATTTGGGGTCACAGGGTCACCAAAGTTACAAATTAGAATCTCCATATGCTAAGGTACCTGTACACAAAATTTCAGCTCTCTAATGTGTATGGTTCATGAGGAGGAGTCGAAAGTGTCAAAAGTTCACGGACGGACGGACGGACGAACGCCGGACGACGGGCCATGCCATAAGCCCATCTGGACTTTCAGTCCTGATGAGCTAAAAATGGCTTTACAATCATGTCACTGCATGAGGCCTAAATGCAACTGATTTTACTGTTGTTCACACAACAAAGATATTTCTCGGGATGAAATTACCCTTTTACACATATAACCATGTAAATTCCATGATAGTACCGCGGAGTGACTTTTAAAAAAAAAAACGAAGGGCCATTGTCAAATTTTGATGGGCACTGAAAACATAGGTCCCATCCAGAATTATCCTTGCACATTATATTGCATTATGGGAAGGGACATTTCTCATTCTATTTATAGATCTGCTAAACAGCTGACGCTCTGTGTCTAAAAATAGCTTTGTTAGCAGCCTAAGCTTATCGGTGAAAACGTGGTTGAACAGGCCATTTAAAAAGAACATTATGTTGTTCCCGCTGTCGTATTCCAGCGATTCATACTCAGCTTTCTAATTGTCACAAAGTTCCCCCGTTGTTTCTTTGCTTTGCATCGCTAATCCTTTTTTTGGGCCCTTCAGTCCATAAAATTAAATCCAAAGTTAATCAGGCTCATGTTTCATTTGACATTTAGTTCTGGCCTCCTAAAGAAGATTTAATTCAAATAAAGAAATGTAACACCTAATGTGAAATCAAAAAATTAAATTTATAAAAATGGTAAATTCGCTCACGTTTGGGTTGAATCTATTTAACAATTTATTGACCAGCTTTACTTAAAATTGAAATAATCTTTTCGTAAATAGCGTACTCTCTCTATTAATAATTATTTTCAATTGTAAATTGTCTTTTCGAAAATTACCAATTTCTGTATTTAGACTAGAAAATTAGTGTCCATGGGACACAGATGCCCCCGCTAATAAAAAAGCCCTCAATGTTTTCAACCATAGAATTTAAAACAAAATAAGAGATGCACACCTTTAGCATACCTGTAAGTTCAATGAAATCTATAAAGCAAGAGGTAAAGTGCAAGCATACTGTTGACCTAACTTCAATTTAAGTTCAAACATGTTAAAAATGTAGAAAATTAAAAATTCCCAAAACAAAATATGAGATGCACACCATTAGGATACCTATAAAGCATGTTTGGAAGATTAGCGCAGTCTATCCAGTACTTTTTGAGGAGAAGTGGATAAACAACATCCCTTATCATACCAATATGAGCTTTCACTTGCCTCAAAATTCACCCAAGTTCAACATGTCAGAAATTTGAAAAAAATTAAAAAATTTAAAAACAAAATATGAGATGCACACCCTTAGGATGCCTATTAGCCATGTGTGCAATTTAAATTAAATCCATCGAACGGTTTTTGAGGAGAAGTGGATAAACAACACCCCCTATCACACTACTATGAGCTTTCACTTGCCCCATAATTCACCTAAGTTCAACATGATGGTAATTTATTATTTTTGTTTGTGCATTCGAAATAATGACCATTTGCAATTCGTCTTTAACCCATTCCAACTTTTAAATAATCTTGCATAATATTCATGTCCATCACAAAAAAATTTCTTACTCACATATTTCCTAAATTATGTATTTGTATTTCAAATATATTTCTCCTGATATTTTATTTATTAATTCACAATTATCAACTTCCTGTTTTTCACTTTTTCTGCCGCCATTGTCTTTGTTTATATTTTGCTTACCCACCCACCAACCCCACTCTTACACCTTGGGCTGTTGCGTTAGTTCTCCTTTTCTAAGCATTTCTTTTTGGAACTGGAGTCCCACCTTATCATATTTTCTTTTAACTCCGCCTCAGGAAAATACAGAATGTACAAGGGTCTTACAGTCCCGTACACCCTGTCAAAACGCCGTGTAACTAATAGTATAGAGTGGTTACGTAGGTACGTACGGACAACCGAGGGTAATCCAATATGCCCCTGCCATATATGGCTGGGGCATACAAAGGTAGGGCAAACTGACACCACTCGAGAACCTCGGACACTTTGGTTTAGGAGCTGACACAATAATGTGTGTAATGTCTGATTGACGAAACTCCTTTCAGCTCTGCCAACAACTCTCAAAACAGACCCTTCATTTGACCCTTAAAAATATAACTAATGGCATCAAGATTGGTGGTTGGTGCATGGGGGGGAAGCCCTAGCTGGGCCTGCCGGCCCCCCGCGTCTCGAATCCGAACTCCTAAAGTCCGATGGGACTGTGGGTAACTCGACCGGGTCTCCACCTTTACCCTAACGGTTCAAGTTGAAGCCATTTCTTTAAAATTGGTTTGAATGGAAGTCCTTGTAAAAATTTAGTTTTATTATTTATTATTTGTTATTTGTTATCATCCTGAAAATACAACTGTAGCAGAAATGCATCTTCAAGTGGTACCCATTGATGTCGTTCAATCTCTCTCCATTTCTGTAGCTGTCGTTTGAAAGTAACGATTCTGATCAGGGATGACAAACATTGCATGGAAAGTGATATGCCACTAAGAGATATAACCACGCTGCTAGAAATCAAGGGAGGTAGCTCATGTTATGTTCGACAAACAAAAGCACGTTGTCATGAGGCAAGCGTCACGGACATTGATATTACGTGTGTTAGCATTGCAGAACAAAACGATCAATTGAAAATGTTTCTGTACGGTTTATTACCCTAATTTCAACAAATTTCAAACACAATTGACGAATATTTATTTCATGTGCAACAGAAAACAATGCTAAAGTGCTGATTATGTGGTATGACGGACATAAGGGATCACAACCGAACGGTTTATAAGCAAATACCGTATCCTCGCGGGTATAAGATCAGGGGGCCCGGCAAACAAATATTTTCTTGAAAATAGGGGGATGGGCGTTAAACCGCGAGAGACCCCAACTAAGAACATCATTGATGCGAGTTGCATTGAAAATTGACATCGATACTTTTGACTGTTGTTCAGGTCTTCTTAAATATCAAATGGCACTTTTTCCAGACATATATTATTAAAATGAATGATAAAAGAAATGGCAAATGCAAACTTACATTGTTTGTTGTTTGTTTTAATCAGATTACATAATACATGTATTATTCTCAAAACGTGAATATTCAGTCGACAGCTTTTGCTGCATGTGTTTACGGGTGGAGAGATATTTGTTACAAGCCTTTTCACTCCAAGTCACAACCAGTGGTCACATAGCCAGTCGTCAGGTACTCGTCCATCACCAGCGGTGCATCAATATAGTGGCCCCCTCTCCCAGGGAAGTACGCATCGGACACTCACAGGTTTCACTCAACCACAGCAAGCTATGCACGTTCCTCAGCCAGTTTTTAAGAATTTTCATTAAGGCCGCCCGATTCATATGAACCAATCAGTGATCTCTCAGCTAAGTTACATTGTTGGGAAGACATGTTAGAGGGTGACTCAGAAAAGGACTGGGTCATCAAATGTTTCGTTGTGTGTCTTGCAAGGAAAGTCGTTTAACATCGAAATTATGCTGCAGGAACTGTGTTCATAAAAAGAAATGTCGCTGACTAAGCGAGGCACTGACACGATTGATGATGTAGTTTTCAAAACAACACTTCCGGTTTGTGACCCTGACCTTTGTCATGTGCATAAGCAGTTTTTAACCTTTTTAAATATGCGTTGTGTTTAAACATTCGGTAAGATAAATTCGATATAACATTGCTTAGCGGGTTACATAGGTATTTATTATTCCCTTGAAAGGTTTTATGCAACTCGTGTTAAAGTGATGATCATTATGAAAAGAAAGAAAGAAAACAGGTTGTGTTGGAATTATTTTTCATATATCAGGAATATCATAATGAACAAATGAAAGGGAAGATGTTTCAACTGTAGAAATCCTTGAAAATTATTTAACTGTATTGTAATGGCTCAATATTGTTAATGAGAAACTATAGTGTTTCAAATAAGTCAATCCATCAACCAACAGGTCGTCACTACCACACTGCTTGCATCACCATCCCTGCAGCTTCTAATCTTCAAACAGCTCAATTTCAGCAAAAGGATCTTCGCCATCAATGTCGCTTGCGTCATCATCCTCAACATCCATGTCTCCCTCCTCCAAGCCTGCATTGTAACCAAGTATCCCTCGGAGTCGACTGTTCATTTCTATTGCATGCACCTTTTCTCGTTTGCAGCAATACCAGAAAGTTGGAATGATCTTGCCACAGTTGACCTTTCGCATGACATGACTGCCCTTAACCTTTAGCCTGCTGGATTGTTTTGAAGTTTTTGCTTGGTGCTCCAAAAGTGTAAAATTTTAACAATGACGTCACATTGGATTCTATCATATTTAGCTTCTCTCTCCTTTCTAAAACACAGAATCTTGTCATAGTTTTTATTTCCCCAAAATAAACTTATAATTTTCTACAATTAGGTTTATCTCCACATGACAATGAATAAAAATAACAAATTACACAAGTCATAATTTTGTACTTAATTTTCAAAATCGGAATATTTTGTCAAAAAATATTTCTTTAGAAAATAATTTATATCATTGCATTCAGAAATAAATTCTGCACCAGAAAAAAATTGTTCTGCACAAATGCGACTTTCTTCCAACAAACAAGAGCTTGTTACAAACGATGTTAGTCGAAATGATAAATTTTCAACGTAACTTCAAGCAGTCAATATGTTTACTCAACGATGCCATTTACTTCCATGTTTATGTTTTTACAAATAACGTATCAATCATTTTCAAAATTACACCAAAGTTTAAGTAATCGATTTGCCTTTCTATGTCCCAAATATGAGTATTAAATATTGTCGTTTTCATACAAATATACGTCCATCACTTATTGATATCGCCACTAAAGACGGATAAAAAAGATCGTAACATCTCGCAAGATCGCAAAAATGTTGAACGATGACAATGCTGTTTAAATCGAGATATTTTGAAATCAGTGTCATCCTATAAATTTTCCACTTAAAACCAAGAATGAAATACATTTCTAGGAATGACTGTTAAAGGGTTTACGGAAATTCGTTTTAACTTGGATTTAGATTTCCTTCGCTACGGCGGGGCACATATCAAAACAGCGCCAATGATTTACATGACAATCATGTAGCCCATATTGTCTAATCGTATTTGTACAATAATTCTGGAACATTAAACAAAAATAAAACGTGTTTGATGTCTAAAATGTATTTTTTTACAATTCTAGATTTTGTTTCGATTATAAAACACCATTTAGTTTACTACTGCTAAGCTTTTTTTATGAGATATCCCCCATTCATGGCGTCATTTTAGCGACATGGCAGTACCATTTTAGTTACAAGAATTCTTTTTGCGAAATTGCTAATATGAACAATAATTCTATTGACAAACAAAATTTAAACTTGAAATAGTGGACATGGATGTCTTAACAATCCTATTTGTACAAAAACTTCATATTTAAGCGACTTATTAATTTGAAATTAACGATTCCAGTGATGCAAGATTCCAGTGATGCAACATCGACAGTCGGCGGGATCAAGACTGCGCTATGCTCAATTTGTTCAAATGGCACGGTCAACGTGTTGAGGAAAAACACATCTCGCTTGAAAATCAAATACGATTTCGGTTTAATTTTTATATATTTGAGCAAGAAATGTCATATAGATTTCATACATATCAAATACAAATCAAAACAGTCAAATAACTCACTCATATTTTATTGGCAAACAACATCTTCTTGAAAATTCTTCATGACGACTATTTGACATCATGCGAATAATGCAAGTCAGTAGTAGTCGATAAACGACGTGTTGCGGCAAAATATTACGACAAGTAACATTGTTTTAGACTAATGTGGTAAAACTAAATTGCAATTGTGTTGATTTGACTAATTTTATTTATTGATATGACTTGTTATTTTCCACTCTGAACCATTTGAAATATGGAAAAAAAATTACGACATTGACCTCGCTGAAATACCGTTATCAGCTGTTATGCCATCATTTTGCGCGAAGCGAGCCATGTGACTGTTGAAACAAATCAATACTCGATGCAATTTTTTTTACATTATTTCGGAATATTTGCAATTTTTAGGAACAACATTTGACAAGGAATTGGATCACATGTGTTTTTTCAGTTTTTTAGGATTATGAGATTCTGAAAAACATAAGTTAGTTTCGCTGATTATTTTACAAGTGTTTTTCAAAAAAAGATCGTTTGATGTTTACATTTGCCTACAAAGTCTTATTTTCTCTATAGTTTATGACGAAGAATTATTAAAATCTAAATATTTTAGATGTTTAAAAGACTTACCTTACCTTAGAGTTGCATGTTCCTATGCTTACCGACCAAAGATTGAACCTCGTGTTGACAGGGCTATCTTCTATATGAACCAAGTAGTGATACGGGAAGTGACCCGACAATACGGGCAGGTATACCGGAAGGTAGTACTCAATCACGTGATAACCAAAATCTCGCACTTTTTTCCGCCAGAAAAAGTCCGAGGGAGTCCGAAGAAGAGGGGAGGAAGAGTCCAACGATGGGCGGGAATAAACCTTCTAAGGTAAGGTAAGTCTTTTAAACATCTAAAATATTTAGATTTTAATAAGTTCTTAACTTACCTTACCTTAGAGTTGCATACGATTCGACAGCAAGGAAGGCGGGAAGGACTCCAGAGGACCAACCAAACTGTGACCGCAGGGCAGAAAGGGACTGGAGGTGACGAATCTGAAGAGACGAAAAAACCAACAGTCAGCCTAAGCCCAAAGCAAAAAACACTAAGGTAAGAAGAAAGGGAAAGAAAAATAATTCTATACCTAGTGGGAAGACGGCTTGGTGAGTTGCTGGGCAAACACCAAGGGTCCAAAAGACTGTAAGCCGTTCACATCTTCTACAGCCAAATCTCGGAGATAGTGGGAGGCGAAGATGGTGGAAGACTGCCAAAAGCATCCCTCCATAATGGTCGGGACCGAAACAATTCCTGTCAATGCCCTGATCTCATGGGGGTTGTTGGCCACCGGGTGAGGCAAACCTGCAGCATCGTAAGCCGACAGGATGGTGAAACGAAGCCAGAGGGATATAGTGTTTTTACTTATCTCACCCTTAACCAAGGAGGAAAAGGGAACGAACAAACGCTTCCTTGACCCTCTCTTGGTAGCGGAGCGGTCGATGTAGGCCCTGAGAGCTCGCACAGGGCAAAGGGACAACTCTTCATTTCAGCACTGGCAACAATGGAGGACAGCGGGGGGATGGTGAACATTCTATCCGCTTGTCCCGGAAGCTGATTCTTGGCGATAAAATCCCAGAGTAAACCCAAGTGGATGGAGCCATGTCTAGTCTGTTCAAAACAGACTCTCGTGACATCGAGGGCGTGAATCTCGCTTACACGAGCCGCAGTCGACATGGCCACTAAGAACACGGTCTTCTTGGTCAAGGCCGCAAAGGAAGCAGACCTCAGGGGTTCAAACGGGCGACCTCGTAAGTACTTAAGTACAACGTTGAGGTCCCAGGCAGGAGGGCGGAACTTCCTCTTCTGGTCCTCCTGCTTGAAGGCCTTCAGCATGGCAATAAGTTCCGGAACCGTAGATATCTTGGAACCTATCTTAACCGACAGCACCGAATTGATGGCTGACAAGTAAGTACCAATAGTACTGCCCTTCAGAGATCGATGCCTTCGCAAGTACAACAAAAACTCCGCCAGGAACTGGGGAGTAGCCTCTACCGGCTCCTGGGCCCGGTCAGAGCAAAACCGTTCGAAAGAAAGCCATTTGTCATCGTACAATGATCTAGTCGAGAGGCGATGTGCCCTGGCAATGGTGTTGGCAACTTGCGACGAATAACCCTTGGATCTCAAGGCCTTCTTGAGATGACCCAAGCGCACAGATGATACCTCTCTGGGTCCGGATGAGGTAGATGGCTGTGAGGGTGTATCAGAAGATTTGGCCAAGGAGGAAGTGGTTCGGGGTCCCTTTCGACGAGGTCTCTTAGATCTGGGAACCACGTTCTCGCCGGCCACCAAGGCGCGACCAAAAGCAGATGTATCTGTTGTGTCTGTTTGATCTTGGCGACCACCTTTGGGAGCAGGATCGGAGGAGGAAAAGCATAGGCATCCAGACCCTCCCAAGACAGGGATAGGGCGTCCACTGCCCACGCCGCCGGATCCGGAAGTGGGGATACATACACTGGGAGCTGATGATTTAGCTTGGTCGCGAACAGGTCTATCAGAGGTCTGTGAAGAACTCGACAGACCAGTTCGAACGCTTCCTGATGTAGCATCCATTCCGTGGGAGATGGCTTGTCTGGTCTGGAGGGAGCGTCCGCCAGGACGTTCCTGCACCCCGGAATGTGACGAGCACGTACTTCTAAGTCGCTGTCGTCCGCTAGACGAAACAACTGAAACGTAAGGTCCAGAAGTCTTCGTGACCCTGTAGTCCCCTGGTAGTTGATCAGGTAGACTACTGTGGAGTTGTCTGACATCAACAGGAGACGAGACCCTCGCAGTAGACGAATCCAGTGTTGTACTGCCAACACTGCAGCTTGCATCTCCAGGTGGTTTATGTGCCAGGAGCTCTGGTTGTCCTCCCAAACCCCTGAGACTGTGAGATCGTTGAAGTGAGCTCCCCACCCCTGAAGGGACGCATCCACGAACAGCTGTTGATTGGGGGCGAACTTGATCAAAGAGACGCCGCCGCAAACGTTCGACTGGATCGTCCACCACTCCAGAAACTGATGGAGATGAGGGGGGAGCTCGAACTCGGACCTGATGTCGTCTGCAACGATACGAGGCTTGAGGAAGTTCTGCAGTGGTCTCAGCATTAGTCTTCCTCTGAGGGTGAGATCTTGAGCAGAGGTTAACAGACCCAACAGCGATTGCCAATCCCTGAGTTTCAGAGGTTCCCTTAGTGCTCGAGGCACGAAGGTCGAGATCTTGATCCACCTGTCTTGTGGGACAGTCAGCCGAGCCCGATCCGTCTGAAAAAGTCCGCCGATGAAGGTCAGCTGTTGAGACAGGGTCAAGGAGGACTTCTCTGCGTTGACAAGCCAACCCAGCTGCGCCAGAAGCCTTTGGACAAACACCGTCTGTCTGTGTAGAAGAGCAGAAGAGGCGTGACTCATGAGACAGTCGTCTATGTAGGGGTCGAACCGGATCCCCCGGAGGTGAAGGAACTTCACAATGGGAGCCGTGATTCTGGTGAACAACCACGGGGCCGTAGAAATTCCAAATGGCAGGACCCTCCACTGGTAGTGCCTTTGATCTATCACGAACCTCAGGTACTTCCGATGAGGTTCGAAGATTGGGACGTGAAGGTAGGCGTCCTGGAGATTGAGGCTGACCATCCAGTCCTGAGACTGTAGTTGGGAACGCAGCTGCTCCAAGGACACCATCCTGAAGTGGGGCGGTCTCTCCAAGTAACGTTCGTTGAAGACCGCGAGGTTGTGAATCATCCTCAACTTGTCCGAGTTCTTCTTGGTGACAAGGAAGATGGGAGAGTAGAACCCTGGGGCGTCGTTGGGTTCTAGCACTCTTTCTATGGCCCTCTTCTCTAACAGAATGTTGATATTCGTGAGTAGTCGAGCATGAAGGGCTTGCGGGTACACGCGTGACCGGGGCAGGTTGGTCAGGGGCGGAGACGAGGTCATTGGCAACTTGAAACCTGTCTTGAGTATGTCCATCACGAAGGGATCTTCTAGTATTGTCCAGTTGGGCCAGAAGATCCCGAGTCTCCCGCCTACGGGGGTAGGGTGGATAGGGACGACTGGGGGCGGGAGATCCCAGTCGTGAGTTCCCACAACTTCAACGGCGCTTGTAGTTTCGGAACTTGGGCCCACCAGGTGTCTTGGGTCCATTCCAGGGCTGATGTTGTTGCTGTTGTTGCTGTTGGCCACCAGACTGTCTCCCTCTGCCACGAGACTTCTGGGCGCCCTTGACTGAGTTCCTCCTAGGAATATAGCTGAACTTGGGCCGTGTGATGTTAAAGTTGATGGCCGTGTTGAGAGCACGAATCCCCGACAGTGTGACCTCCGTCTGTGTGAGGGATGCGTGCTCCTTGTAAACCTCTGGGATGAGGCCGGCGAAGACTGTAGAAGAGGTGAACGGAGCTCTCATCAGCGTCTTCCTGAACTCATCACTCCAATTACAGGGGTCCAGGAGTCCCGTGCGGCGGATGGTAAGCACATTAGCCATAGCCGAGCTTAGGTGGTCGACCACGTCACCCAAGGTCCTGGCCTGCCATCTCATCATCGTGGAGAGATGATGAAGTCTGGACGGGTTCTCCTCCGTTAGATCCTGTAAGATGGCGTCAGTAGCGGAGGCCAAGGCCGAGATAGGCTTGAGAGTCCTACGGAGCTCCGTATCGATGGACATCAACTTCGAGTCCGTCACTTTGAATTGCTGTTGAGATGCCGTGGATAGGCGACCCACTGACTCGTCCTGTACTGCAGCGCCGTCGGCGAAGTCCAGTGAGTGGATCTTATAAAAGTGGCCCAAATTCTTGGCTGCCTTGAAGGAGGGATTAAGGGAGAGTTTCTTAAAATCCTCGTCCAGGGATGACATCGCGTCCAAGACCAAAGAGTGGGGTGGTATCAGGAGTGAGGGTTCAGACCACATGGCCGTGTGTCGAGGCACTCCTGGGCCTAGAGAGGGGCAGTTGACTAGGCGGTCTGCTATCCAGTCAAAGACCTGGTTAAGATTAAGATGCGTGGGACCGTCTTCCTCCTCGTCATCCTCCACTAGGTCAGACTGGTCAGCTAGGTCTCTCGATGATCGGCGAATAGGGGAGCGAGATCTCAAGTGACGTCTTGGCGTAGAAGGGAACTTCTTCTTAGATCTAGGAGTGACCGGGTTCAGGGTCTTGGTCGACTCCAGGGATCGCTCAGGTGTTCTAAACTTCCTGGAGGAAGAAACGGTGCGTCCCCGAGGGGAAGGTGTGACGGAGGGTGACTGTGACGCCCAGGGGACGGAGGAGGAGTACGCTTGGACGAGGTACCCGGCGAAGGACTTCTGGAGGTGCGAGTGGAACGCCTAGAGGGACGCTCAGGAGGAGGAGGAGGAGGATTACCATCCTGAGTCTTCTTAGGAGGAGAAGTCTGACGCTTATTCCGAAGGGGGGAGCGGGAACGAGAGCGGGAGCGATCCTTGGAGGTGCGTCGAGACTTAGAGGAGCGCCGAGAGGGGCGCAGGGAAGTTGGGGAGCGCCGAGGTGAGCGCCGATCCGACGAGGAGCGCCGAGACGAGCGCCGAGGTGAGCTTCGGGACGGCGGGGAGCGTCGAGGCGAGCGCCCAGGGTAGCGCCGAGGTGAAGAGGAGCGCCGAGGCGAGCGTCGAGACGACGAGGAGCGCCGAGGAGAACGTCCGGAGCGTCGAGAGGAGCGCCGGGAGGGTCGACGGGGTGAAGGGGAGCGACCCCTACGCTTGTCTACTGGAGACGTGGAGGTCGAAGAACGCTTGGAGGTTCTGTCAGCCGACTTGGAGCTCCGTTGTAGGTCCTGACGATTGAGGAGCGCTTGGAGGAGGCCCGGGAGACGAGGGTCGGACATCTGGGGGCACATCAGAGGAGGTACGACCACGGGTGGATTCTCCACAACAGGGGGGACTGGTACAACTGGAGGAGGATCATCAGCACTCCCTGTAGGGAGAGGGGGGACCTCACGAGGGGGGGTAGATCTCTCAGTGTTGTCGGCAGACATCCCAAGTGCTCTCTTGGAGAACCGTTTGCAAACTACAGAGGTGTAGCGCTTGAAGGCTGTAGGAGACAGGGAGGAGCACTCAGAACACTTCGAGGAGTCGGAACAGGGCCGGTTGCTCAGGCAATCAGGGCAGAGCTTGTGAGGGTCCTTCGCCGACTTTTGCGATTTGCAGCGCACACAGTACACTCTCATGTGAAGTCTGCAAAACACCAAGGAAAACTCTAACAAAGATTAGACATACATATTTTTAACATGGGTATATGTCATAAACATTTGGAAGAGAGAATAGACATTTTTACCTCAAAACCTACGGGAGAAGCGTAAGACAAAGGCAAAAAGTAAGAAAACATAAAATTTACAAAGTGAAATATTAATGTAAATGCATACAATACATTGCTTACTAAGAAAAATTTGCTAAAGAGATTACCTAAGGTAATGTTTAAGCAAAAAGGGGAGTAAGCATAATACAAAGCCAAAGAGAACACATGTTAAAACACAAAGTGGGTGAAATAACAAGTGAAACACAGGGGAAAGTCGAAACAGTCGACTAACAAGGGGGATGTCGTAAAAACGAAAAACCTTTTGCAAGAGCCCAAAAAGCAATTTTATAACAATACATAACGTAAGGGGCATGTAAAGTATAAAGGGGTGCTTAAAAAAACATTATTTGTGAAAAAAAACACAAAACGTCCATTAACGTCCATTAACGACAACGAACCGCTTGACGACACCACACTGTCAAGCAAACACCGCCATTATGAAATGCGAGAAAAACAACATTTCAAGGGGGAAAGGAGAACAAATCAAACGTAAACAGTGCAGAAAATGCAGGGAAAACGTAAGAAAGGGAATAACGACGCGTTTAAGAATGCGAAGAAGCAAAATTTACAAGTCGAGAAGGAAAAAGAACCTCGAAAAGGCATTTTCCAGACGAGAAGAAAAACGCGACGAAAAGGTAGGTGTGAATAATTGAATAATATACTTGGTAAAAGATAGCAATGTGAATACATACCAATAATCAAAATATCTGAAAGTACAAAAACACACAATATCATACACGAGGTCCGTACGATAAGGACCAAAGGAAAAAAGTGCGAGATTTTGGTTATCACGTGATTGAGTACTACCTTCCGGTGTACCTGCCCGTATTGTCGGGTCACTTCCCGTATCACTACTTGGTTCATATAGAAGATAGCCCTGTCAACACGAGGTTCAATCTTTGGTCGGTAAGCATAGGAACATGCAACTCTAAGGTAAGGTAAGTTAAGAACAGATTTTATTTCGGAACTTCAAAGAGTAATAGGAAATTATTTTCTGAACAGAATGATATGACACTTGAGTATTTTAAAAGCACTTTGAAACAAACTTTGCCACATTCAACAAGATAGGTAAATTCGCTGTTAGTAAGAAAAACACGCACCTGCACGTCGCTTTTCTCATTGAAAATATGTTCGATATTTTTAATTTGTCACTTCTTGATAACGGAAAACTTTATCCTTATAATTATTTCACCACATGAAAGGCTATTGATTTGTGATTGGAAAAATATTAACTTTGTCAACATTTACGGAACTTCGTCACACACGTTTGTCGTTTGTATGTCAAGGGGTAAATTTCGTGTCAATTAGTAATTAAAATCCTGGCTCGATATGCGGCCTGCAGCAGGTAGAAGTTTAACACCATTGCAACAAATGACCATAAGATGGCCGCTGTCTGTATCCCTAAGGAGTGAACTCTTTTCCCCCATTTTCAAACCAACAGTTCCATTGTTCGCGCATCTTGGACTTGAAGATTCCGTTTACCCTACCACTGACATCAAGGGGTTGTAGGAAAGGCGTCATCTTCGGGGGAATGATTTTTGTCAGTATGTCAAACTGCTTCAGATGGTTTATCATTGGCTTCTATGGCTGTCCAAGGAAAGAATTGATGGCTCAAAACTGAGGAAAGGTCCACGGCATCAATCCATTGAAGCATCAGGGTTTCGTTCATGCTGCCACAATAGGAAACGGGGAGATGAATGTTTGATGGCTCATGACATTTGGGCAACTTTTTAAGTCCTTTCAGAATCACCATTGATTTGAGAAAATTTCCATCGGCAGATATGCAAAGCACAGTTGTTAACCTATGTTTGTCATTGCCAGTATGGGCAGCATCAACATTTTTGTTGCCAATGAAATCCATTGTTGTTCCTGTTGTAATGTCTATATAGCATGGCGTTTCATCCATGTTGAGGGTATGAGCGACATCGTAACCAAAGGTCAGTTGTTGTACACCGCAAAGGTGATCCTGTACGATCGTCTTGAAAACAACTTGATCTCTGTTGTCTTGCTGACCTTGATGTGTAACTCGTCTGCTTTTGATGTTGTGACATTGGCAGAAATTCGAACAAACCTGCAGAGGTTTCAGATTCTTTGAAGGGGATTCTCCTTGGGGTACTTACTGCATAAAATCTGTGTTTTTGCTAATATGACAGGTTGTGACTATTTTTTTAAATAAAAATACACAAAAACAACGTTAAAAATGTGTTTTGTTATCATTTGACCACCCATAAAAAAACCCTCACCAAGCGGTAGCTATGGCAACAGGGGCAGATAACTCCAACCTCATCACTTATCAATCTGTCATCAGACTTGCTGTTTCCTCGAAGAAAGTTTGAGATAGTTGCTAAGTTTTTCTAAACGAAAATCTAAGAAAATGGACAAGAAATCTGTATGTTTGGAACCTTTTCTCTATTTAGAATAGGATAGGTTCGCATTTTCGCATTCCTGGCGTTGTGACTTAGGACATTTTCCAAACTAGACATGACAACGTGTTGTGTTTTGTTGCGGGAAATTGACAAAAATGGCAGATTCTCAAAGGGTTGTTTTTCCTGCTAGTGGAAAATAGATACCCTTCGTATGGAGTTAGTTGCTGTTTGGCACTTGCTTTATAGTCTTTGTGTACTAAATAAACCATCATTATATGTGCTGGCAGGGATTTTTTCCACTTCGAAACATTTTTCTTGATGGAACTAAAGTACTCACGGAAATAGAAATAAAATGGTTTTTGGCGTTTATTTTTTTATAACTCGACAAATGTAAGTCATTCTTCTATATGTTCAAATAACTTAGTTTTTCCCAACTAGGCCTTCTGAAATCATTGCAAAAATATACTTTAAATTACCTTTGTTCATGTAAAACTGCCCAAAATTTACATATTTTCAATAAATGCAGTTACTGTATTAGAAACGATTTCTGTTTAATATATCAAAGTCATTTTAACAAATAATTTCGAAGTTTGGAAGAGATGCAAACAAACATAATTGCCATTTTGGTAGCCTGTCGTACTCTGCCTCACATCATTTTTTTCATAGGTCAGAGCCGAACAATGCCGGTAAATCTTAGGATTATAGTTATAAACTAAGATCTTAGACTTTCCTCTGATTGTAAAGATTGATAACCTAGCCCAAAACGTATTGTTAAGACAGCAAGCAGGATAACAATCGACTGAATCTACCCTGTGACATGCACGTCCACTTACGGGCGCGGCCATTTTTGTTACCGGACTGAAGGCTAAGGAGAGTTTTGATTGGCCGACAAGTGATCGTCGCTATGCCAACCATAAACAAATAGCTGAACATTTAAAAGCAATTTACTAAAAAATAGAGCCATTGGCTCTGTAGCTCATCAGGCTTCATCATCAATTATGCTGTGTGGCCAATGTGATTCCCCTTTGTAGAGGCCACATGGGCACCAATCATAAAATTAAGTATATAGGTGACAAGTTTCAGTTTTCTAGGCCTTATACTTCAGGAGAAGAAGATGAAAAAAGATTTGAAGGACGTTCCTGTACGTGTCCTTTATTAGGGGCAACAGGGCCACCAAAGCTACAATTTATAATCTTCACCAGTCAAGGAGTCTGCATACAAAGTTTCAGCTTTCTAGGCCTCATGGTTCTGGAGAAAAGATGAAAAAAGGCTTTTAGGGCGTGGCCCCTGTGGCCCTTATTAGGGGTCACAGGGCCACTAAAGCGACAATTTATAATCCTCACTAGCCAAGGAGTCTGTACACAAAGTTTCAGCTTTCTAGGCCTCATGGTTCTGGAGAAGAAGATGGAAATAGGTTTTTAGGGTGTGGCCCCTGTGGCCCTTATTAGGGGTCACAGGGCTACCAAAGCTACAATTTATAATCTTCACTAGCCAAGGAGTCTGTACACAAAACTTCAGCTTTCTAGGCCTTATGGTTCTGGAGAAGAAGATGTAAATAGGTTTTTAGGGCGTGGCCCCTGTGGCCCTTATTAGGATTCACAGGGCCACCAAAGCTACAATTTTTAATCCTCACTAGTCAAGGAGTCTGTACACAAAGTTTCAGTTTTCTAGGCCTCATGCTTCTGAAGAAGAAGATGAAAATAGGTTTTTAGGGTATGGCCCCTGTGGCCCTTATTAGGGGTCACAGGGCCACCAAAGCTACAAATTTTAATCCTCACTAGTCAAGGAGTATGTACACAAAGTTTCAGCTTTCTATGCCTTATGCTTCTGGAGAAGAAGATGTAAATAGGTTTTTAGGGTGTGGCCCCTGTGGCCCTTATTTGGGGTCACAGGGCCACCAAAGCTACAATTTTTAATCCTCACTAGTCAAGGAGTATGTACACAAAGTTTCAGCTTTCTAGGCCTTATGGTTCTGGAGAAGAAGTCGAAATTCCACAAAGTTTACGGATGGACGGACGGACGGACGGACGGACGCCGGACACCATGCCATGCCATAAGCCCATCGGGCCTTACAGGCCAGATGAGCTAAAAATGAAACTGGATCTTTAGTAGAACATTCACTTTTTGAGGTCTAGTATTGCCTATCTTAATTATCAATGTAAGTTATACTCTTCACTAACTTTATGAGGCACTTTGACACAATTTATTACTTCGGCCCACGGTCTACAGACGTATATTATTAAAAAGAATAATAAAAGAAATTGCAAATGCTAACTTACATTGTTTGTTGTTTGTTTTAATCAGATAACATAATATTATTCTCATGTAAAACGAACGTGAATAATCAGTTGACAGCTTTTGCTGCATGTGTTTACGGGTAGACAGATAATTGTTACAAGTCTTTTCATTGGCCCAGAAATGTAGGTCAACCAATCAGCAAGTCGATTTGAAAACGATGTATGAAACTGAAACGTGGTTGTAATAAATTCATGACAACATATTGTCGATACAATATATTAAATGTCTAAATATTCAAATATTTGTTTAACATTTTCGATATATTACATTTTCCAAAAGAACATGCATTTAATTGAAATATTTACGTATATAAAATTCAAAGAAAAACTTGCAAATATTATGATAATGAGCACGAAAGAATATTAATAATGTTATTTGTTGTCAAGAAATTACGATTGAAATTCCAAGTACAATAAAACAACGTGCTTTCGCAAAAGTATATTTGACAAAGATATCTTTGAACTTCGATTAAATATGATAAATAAGTTTGGAAATATGCCATATCAAACATTTAGAATGGATAACAAGCCTTGTAAAGCGATAGTTCTTGACTATATTTTGGGAATCAAATATTTTAATTCCCGATCGCTGATGCACGTGAAGCCACATCGTGATTTCTGCTGAAATTTAACAGTACGTTAATGATGCATGAATATTCAAAAACAATATATTGTTTTATTTTTATTAATTGACAATGTATCTAGTCATTAAAAACAACAACAGGACAATGGATTTTTATTTTTCAAGAAATGACATCGATGTAAACTTGTGCATTTTGCTTCCGGTGTAAACATCGCTAACTCGATCGTCTGACATCGATTGTGTCACACTTCCGTGAATTGGGTGGTGGGCTATAAACTGAGAATGACCCCAACCTGCTCAACCCTGAAAAATGGGGGGTGGGCTTTAGTTCGAGGGTGGTCATATATCCGCGAGGATACGGTAATGCCTGTATTTCAAGACCACCTTGTGCTAAATCACCTGTACAGTCAGATCACCCCCTCGCTTCAGAAAGTAGTTGCACACTTGGCTCTGTTCTTTAGGTACGTGTCCAACGATGAGATGGCCACGTTTTACAGCTACAGCATAACGATCTGCATGATATAGGGTATCACGTTCATCGTTGAGTATTTAAGACTTCATCTTCTGCAGGGGTCAAAATGTTCGATAGACGTGAAAACCACGAATAACACTCAACAGCGTAAATAGATATGTTCGTTATGTCAAACATGTAACACAATACGACAGTAACATGAACTATTTGTATTTTAGATAGGGGAGGCTACTCTCATAGATCACACTTTGTAATTCAATAGAAGCCCATGGGGGTCTATATAGATTTTTTTTCTAAATAGTAGCTCATGGGCTTCTATTCGAGAGGGCTTGCTTTTGGAAAACCCTGGTACTACTGCTTTTCTTAAAATATGGTTTATATTTTCATTGAATAACCCTTTATTTCATTGGTAATTATGTAACAAGGAGATATGGTCATCAACATCCCCCGCCAAATAAGTTTTCATTAAAGCTCCCAGTTTGGTGAACCTATCCTAAATAGTTTGAGAAAAGTTGTCCCCCTTAACTCTGACAGACGGACACATGGACGGGGCCCAAACTGACATCCCCCTTCCACTTCGTGGTGGGGGATAATAAGATAAGATAAGATAAGATAACTTTATTATCCCCGCGGGGAAATTTGCTTTACATTCAAAGACGTCTGAATAATTAATATTACTGCTTGTAGAGCAAAATGTATTTGTTGTATATATTTAGTATCTTCTTAATTGTGATTTTGAAAGCTCTTTGAATGTCAAGCATTTAGAAATATTGTATTAATTCTCAATATTAAAGGTAGGTGCCAACCCTTAATGGTCAAATTTGTCAGATTGAGCTTCGTTTTACAATTTCTCCCTCATGATCAATGTTTTTAATTGCTTAATTGATTTATCAAATATTGAAAATTGCTCACAGAATGAAGCACTGGTAACTAAGAGAGTATTAATGTACCATAAGGGGTGCTGGCAGGCTCCATAGGCTTGTCTGCATGTATGGTGCTCCAGATGATGTAGCTGCCATCCTGGTGGGTGCTCATGAACTCCTCTCCATTCCTGTGCCATGTCAGACACTCAAGTTGCTGAAATACACAGACAACACTAAAGCTAACTAGAAAATAGTGCCATTGGCTCTGTAGCTCATCAGGCTTCATCTTTAATATTCCTTTAGGGCTTGGCCACTGTGCTCCTTATAAGGGGTCCCATGGTCAAGAAAGTTACAAATCATAATCTTCACTAGTCAAGGAGTTCATACACAAGATTTCAGTTTTAGTTCAGGAGAAGAAGTTGGAAATGCACAAAGTTTAAGGATGGACGGACGGATTGAAGGACAGATGAGCTAAAAAGATAGCGTTACTCACTAATTCTAATACTGTGTATCTCTGAGTTATTAAATTACTGTTTACAAACCATAACTTAGACGTGTGATTATACAGACCATTAGTAGACATCTCTTGCACCCTTTTTTCTAAATTTTGCTTTAGGGTGTGGCAAATGTGCTTCCCCCCTAACTTTGGACAACAGGGTCACCAAATGTACTATTTGGAATACTCCTTATCTGACTTAGGAGTTTGCACACAAAGTTTCAGCTTTCTAGGCCTGATGCTTCTAGAGAAAAAGATGAAATTAGGTTAAAGGGTGTGGCCCCTGAGACCCTTATTAGGAGCCACAGGGCCACAGGACCACAAAAGCTGTAAATCATAATCTTCACTAGTCAAAGAGTATATTCACAAGGTTTCAGCTTTCTGGGCCTTTTGCTTCTGGGGAAGAAGATGAAAATAGGTTTTAAGGGAGTGACCCCTCTGGCCATTATTAGGGTCATTACTTACCACCAAAATGATCTTTAAACGGCTGGCTGGAATCGTTGGTATTGCTATATATACCCTCGACCGTCAATATAGGCATAGGGATGGACAGATTGATAGGGGACTCACCTGAGTTGCATTGTAAGTTTTGTCCGCATTGCTTTCATTGTTATCCCAAAGCACAACGAGTCCACGGTTGTAACCAATAAGGAACTGCAACAAATATATAAAATATTGAACAGATCTGTTGTACATAATGGTTTGAAGAGAAAATTTAAAACCTCATTATTACATTTGTCGAAGCTCTTATTACCATTTCAATAATTGTTTTTGTTTTAGTACCAGACTTTTGAATGAAACTTGGAAACATTGTGACATTGTGTGTTATTTTCTGTATTGGGTTGGACAAAGTTTGATCTCATGTACATTGTATGTTTTTACGAAATTCATGAAATCTCTGGTAATTGCAGCCCTCCTAACAGAGAAGGAGTCCTGACAGTCCCTACAGAAAGACAGACAGATTGGCAGACTGAATTGTGTGAAAAAATTTTATACACTCAATTGTTGGTTTTGTTGGTAATAAGTATAACAAGCAGAGAGAGTCGTCTATATCCCCCGCCATTTGGAATATTTTGACGGAAAAAAACATGACTTTGAATTTTAAGTATCTCCTATTTCTGGTGTCGTAAATTGTCACAACTTACAATTTCAAAGAAACTGCAAAAAATGATAATCCAAACAAGTTCAAACCCCAGAAAGGCACATCTACACATAATGATTGATCCATACACCAAGTTTGGTTGAGCTAGGTCTCAAGGTTTTCAAGTTCTGCTCCAGAAACAAAATCTTAAGTATCGTTTCCATGTAAACAGCTAAAAATAAAAATAGAGCCATTGGCTCTGTAACTCATCAGGCTTCATATCATTTGTGCTTATTGGTGTGGCAAATGTGGTTCCCCCCTTACTCTTTATCCTCTTTATCTAACTTAGGAGACTGCACAGAAAGTTTTAGCTTTCTACTAAGGCCTGATGCTCCTTGAGAAAAAGAGGAAATAAAAATGCAAAGAAGTTGAAAACCCCGATAGGCACATCTCCACAGGATGCCCGTTGCACATACCAAGTTTCGTCGAGCTAGGTCTCATCGTTTTGGAGTTGTGCTCCAGAAAAGAAATTCTATGTTATGTTTCCATGGAAACGGGTAAAAATAAAAATGCAAAGAAGTTGAAAACCTCAAAAGGCACATCTCCACATGATGCCCATTGCACATACCAAGTTTCGTTAAGCCAGGTCTAACCGTTTTGGAGTTGTGCTCTGGAAACGAAATCCTATGTTACATTTCCATGGAAACCGGTAAAAATAAAAATGCAAAGAAGTTGAAAACCTCAAAAGGCACATCTCCACTTGATGCCCATTGCACATCCCAAGTTTCATCGAGCTAGGTTAAACCATTTTGGAGTTGTGTTCTGGAAACGAAATCTTATGTTATGTTTCCATGGAAACAGGTAAAAATAAAAATGCAAAGAAGTTGAAAACCTCAAAAGGCACATCTCCACATGATGGCCATTGCACATACCAAGTTTCGTCGAGCTAGGTCTCAACGTTTTGGAGTTGTGCTCCAGAAACGAAATTCTATGTTATGTTTCCATGGAAACTGGTAAAAATAAAAATGCAAAGAAGTTGAAAACCTCAAAAGGCACATCTCCACATGATGCCCATTGCACATACCAAGTTTCGTTAAGCCAGGTCTAACCGTTTTGGAGTTGTGCTCCGGAAACGAAATCCTATGTTACATTTCCATGGAAACGGGTAAAAATAAAAATGCAAAGAAGTTAAAAACCTCAAAAGGCACATCTCCACATGATGCCCATTGCACATACCAAGTTTCGTCAAACTAGGTCTAACCGTTTTGAAGTTGTGCTCCGGAAACAAAATCCTATGTTACGTTTCCATGGAAACCGGTAAAAATAAAAATGCAAAGAAGTTGAAAACCTCAAAAGGCACATCTCCACATGATGCCCATTGCACATACCAAGTTTCGTCGAGCTAGGTCTAACCGTTTTGGAGTTGTGCTCCGGAAACGAAATCCTATGTTATGTTTCCATGGAAACGGGTAAAAATAAAAATGCAAAGAAGTTAAAAACCTCAAAAGGCACATCTCCACATGATGCCCGATGCACATACCAAGTTTCGTCAAGCTAGGTCTAACAGTTTTGGAGTTGTGCTCCGAAACGAAATCCTATGTTACGTTTCCATGGAAACGGGTAAAAATAAAAATGCAAAGAAGTTGAAAACCTCAAAAGGCACATCTCCACATGATGCCCGTTGCACATACCAAGTTTCGTCAAACTAGGTCTAACCGTTTTGAAGTTGTGCTCCGGAAACGAAATCCTATGTTACGTTTCCATGGAAACGGATAAAAATAAAAATGCAAAGAAGTTGAAAACCCCAAAAGGCACATCTCCACATGATGCCCATTGCACATACCAAGTTTTGTTGAGCTAGGTCTCAGCGTTTTGGAGTTGTGCTCCGGAAACAAAATCCTATGTTACGTTTCCATGGAAACCGGTAAAAATAAAAATGCAAAGAAGTTGAAAACCCCAAAAGGCACATCTCCACATGATGCCCATTGCACATACCAAGTTTTGTTGAGCTAGGTCTCAGCGTTTGACGGGGGATAATAACTAGATTAGCATTTGTGGGACACCGCAAAAGCAGAGCAGCCCCGAAAAATAGAACCATTGGCTCTGTAGCTCATCAGGCTTCATATTTAATTTTGCTGTGGCTAATGTGGTTTCCCCCAGGGGCCACAAGGTCTCAAATTCTAGACAGGTAAGTATATATATGATGTGATTTCAGATACCTGTAATCAATACAGAAATAGAAATAGCTCAAATATTTAATTTATAATTTATGGCATAGGATTCAAAGGTTCACAAAGCCGTTTTAGTGGCCATAGGGTCACCAAAACTGTAACTTCAATAGCATGAGTCTGTACACAAGAATTCAGCTTTCAAGGCCTGTTTGTTCTGGAGAAACAAATGAAAATAGGTTTTAAGGGTGTGGCCCTTGTGGCGCTTATAGTCATCACTAGTCAAGAAGTATGTACACAAAGTTTCAGCTTTCTGGTCCTTTTGCTTCTCGGGAAGAAAATTGTTCTGTTACACTAGTAACTGGGGCTTCAATTAATCATAAGCAGTATGATTAGGTTAAGGGATATAGAGTTATCGCATTTGTATGGGACAAGGTATATAGGTCTACCTTTTCACTGTCAAATCTTAGAGGTTATGTAATGTATTTTATTAAGAATGATAAATCACTATCTCCAATGCCATTATCTATTGGAATGCAATAAACATATAATTGAGACAATATACAAATAAATTAGTCTTTTAATCAGCATTTTATACCTGGTTTTGTTTGCCGCTGAAATTAACAGGCCAACGCTTTGAAACTCATTAGAGCGTGACTTTTGCTTCGCCCACGCTAGGGCTTGTCTCCATTTGCGTATCTATCATAATGTATCTACCATAATGTCGGGAGAAAAACTTCCTTCACACTTTTTCTTTCCTTTCAAATTTTCATGGTAAAATTATCCACCGTCTAATGGCCTCTTTAAAAGATATCTTTAAATTGCAGTACACTTACAAAAACTTAACAATATGTAGCTATTCGATTGTAGAAAATATTCCGTTTGTTAACTGAAAATATACACGATTTGTTATTTGTCACTGATTTGTTATTTGTCACCGTCGGAAATAATAGTCAGTGTATGTTATGTAAGATTCAGCAAACAACTGACCATCAGATTATCACTTTTAACAGACATGTCTAGACACAATGGGCCAATTTAACAAGGCAGTCTATCAATATGAAGCCTTGTTGTGTCATTTGATAGGGTTTTGAAATATACAATACTACATGTTTATAAAACAATAATTGGCTAATAATAAACAAATATTGAGTTGTTGGATATCTAAGCTATTGGAATATTTAAAAAATATGTGTTAATTGAGAATATTTGTATGTTAAATGAACAATTGAAAAGGTGTCATTACACGTTGAAATATGATCATCTGGTGATTAGGTCATCAACAACTCCCCTTCTGCTATGTCACAGAAGGTAGACACACTGGGGACACAGTTCAGTGACCACAGATTCTGTTCGCCGGGGATAATTTGGCATTGTATTTTAAAAGCCGTATTAAGGCAGGTTACCGTTGGATTTCGAAAATTCAAAGTTGAATCTAATTCAAATTGCAAGCCGCTTTTTATGAATCCCGAAAGTGACCATAGACCATTTCAGTCCCTTTTTAAGCCTTACGATGCTAAGGACGGAATATTCCGGGTCGGCGATAATATTGCCCGTAAGCCCTCTAGGCGAAACCCGGATAGAGAAAACTAACTTTCCCGATAATGCTATAAATGACTGCAAGCACTCTAGCCGAATCGCTGAATTTTCTGCACCAAGACTTTTCTCAGTTCAAGGCTCATAATTATTTTTCGCGCCTCGCTGAAACGCCGTTCTTTTTATGAAAAGTGGTCTAAATGGGGGTCACAGGGCCACTAAAGCTACAATGTATAATCTTCACCAGTCAAGGAGTCTGAAAACAAAGTTTCAGCTTTCTAGGCCTCATGGTTCTGGAGAAGAAGATGAAAAAAGGCTTTTAGGGCGTGGCCCCTGTGGCCCTTATTAGGGGACACAGGGCCACAGGAGCTACAATTTATAATCCTCACTACTCAATGAGTCTGTACACAAAGTTTCAGCTTTCTAGGCCTTATGCTTCTGGAGAAGAAGATGAAAATAAGTTTTTTAGGCCGTGGCCCCTGTGGCCCTTATTTGGGGTCACAGGGCTACCGAAGCTACAATTTCTAAACCTCACTTGCCAAGGAGTCTGTACACAAAATTTCAGCTTTCTAGGCCTCATGGTTCTGGAGAAGAAGATGAAAATAGGCTTTTAGGGTGTGGCCCCTGTGGCCCTTATTAGGGGTCACAGGGCCACTAAAGCTACAATGTATAATCTTCACCAGTCAAGGAGTCTGCAAACAAAGTTTCAGCTTTCTAGGCCTCATGGTTCTGGAGAAGATGAAAATAGGTTTTTAGGGCGTGGCCCCTGTGGCCCTTATTAGGGGTGACAGGGCCACTAAAGCTACAATTTATAATCCTCACTCTTCAAAGAGGCTATACACAAAGTTTCAGCTTTCTAGGCCTCATGGTTCTGGAGAAGATGAAAATAGGTTTTTAGGGCGTGGCCCCTGTGGCCCTTATTAGGGGTGACAGGGCCACTAAAGCTACAATTTATAATCCTCACTCTTCAAAGAGGCTATACACAAAGTTTCAGCTTTCTAGGCCTCATGGTTCTGGAGAAGAAGATGAAAATAGGCTTTTAGGGTGTGGCCCCTGTGGCCCTTATTAGGGGTCACAGGGCCACTAAAGCTACAATGTATAATCTTCACCAGTCAAGGAGTCTGCAAACAAAGTTTCAGCTTTCTAGGCCTCATGGTTCTGGAGAAGAAGATGAAAATAGGTTTTTAGGGCGTGGCCCCTGTGGCCCTTATTAGGGGTGACAGGGCCACTAAAGCTACAATTTATAATCCTCACTCTTCAAAGAGGCTATACACAAAGTTTCAGCTTTCTAGGCCTCATGGTTCTGGAGAAGAAGATGAAAAAAGGCTTTTAGGGTGTGGCCCCTGTGGCCCTTATTAGGGGTCACAGGGCCACTAAAGCTACAATTTATAATCCTCACTAGCCAAGGAGTCTGTACACAAAGTTTCAGCTTTCTAGGCCTCATGGTTCTGGAGAAGATGATGAAAATAGGCTTTTAGGATGTGGCCCCTGTGGCCCTTATTAGGGGTCACAGGGCCACTAAAGCTACAATTTATAATCCTCACTAGCCAAGGAGTCTGTACACAAAGTTTCAGCTTTCTAGGCCTCATGGTTCTGGAGAAGACGATGAAAATAGGCTTTTAGGGTGTGGCCCCTGTGGCCCTTATTAGGGGTCACAGGGCCACTAAAGCTACAATGTATAATCTTCACCAGTCAAGGAGTCTGCAAACAAAGTTTCAGCTTTCTAGGCCTTATGGTTCTGGAGAAGAAGATGAAAATAGGTTTTTAGGGCGTGGCCCCTGTGGCCCTTATTAGAGGACACAGGGCCACAGGAGCTACAATTTATAATCCTCACTACTCAATGAGTCTGTACACAAAGTTTCAGCTTTCTAGGCCTTATGGTTCTGGAGAAGAAGTCGAAATTCCACAAAGTTTACGGACGGACGGATTTAGTTTTACCACATTAGTCTAAAACAATGTTAATTGTCGTAATATTTAGCCGCAACACTTCGTTTATCGACTACTACTGACTTGCATTATTCGCATGATGTCAAATAGTCGTCATGAAGAAATTTCACGAAGATGTCGTTTGCCAATAAAATATGAGTGAGTAATTTGACTGTTTTGATTTGTATTTGATATGTATGAAATCTATATGACATTTCTTGCTCAAATATATACAAAATAAACCGTAATCGTATTTGATTTTCAAGTGAGATGTGTTTTTCCCCAACACGTTGACCGTGCCATTTGAACAAATCGAGCATAGCGCAGTCTTGATCCCGCCGACTGTCGACGTTACATCACTGGATCACTGGAATCGTTAATTTCAAATTAATAAGTCTTTTAAATATGAAATTTTTGTACGAATAGGATTGGTAAGACATCCATGTCCACTATTTCAGGTTTAAAATTTGTTTGTCAATAGAATTATTGTTCGTATAAACAATTTCGCCAAAAAAATTCTCGTAACTAAATTGGCATTGGCATGTTGCTGATATGACGCCATGAATGGGGGGTATCTCATAAAACAAGCTTAGCAGTAATAAACTAAATGGTGTTTTAAGATCGAAAAAAAATCTAGAATTGTGAAAAAATACATTTTAGACACCACACATGTTTTGTTTTTGTTTAATGTTCTAGAATTCTTGTACATTATTGTAAGAAGATGAAAATAGGTTTTTAGGGCGTGGCCCCTATGGCCCTTATTAGGGGTCACAGGGCCACCAAAGATACAACTTATAATCCTCACTACTCAAGGAGTCTGTACACAAAGTTTCAGCTTTCTAGGCCTTGTGCTTCTGGAGAAGAAGATGAAAATAGGTTTTTAGGGCGTGGCCCCTGTGGCCCTTATTAGGGATCACAGAGCCACCAAAGCTACAATTTATAATCCTCACTAATCAACGAGTCTGTACACAAAGTTTCAGCTTTCTAGGCCTTATGGTTCTGGAGAAGAAGATGAAAATAGGTTTTTAAGGCGTGGCCCCTGTGGCCCTTATTAGGGGTCACAGGGCCACCAAAGCTACAATTTATAATCCTCACTAGCCAAAGAGTCTGTACACAAAGTTTCAGCTTTCTAGGCCTTATGGTTCTGGAGAAGAAGTCGAAATTCCACAAAGTTTACGGACGGACGGATGGACGGACGGACGGACGGACGCCGGACACCATGCCATGCCATAAGCCCATCGGGCCTTACAGGCCAGATGAGCTAAAAATCTGAAGTTGAAAGTACCAAAAGGCACATCTACATATACAGTCTAATCCACATACTGAGTTTCATTGAGGAAGGTCTAATAGTTTTTGAGTTCTGCTTCGTAAACGAAATGATCAGGACGGATGGACAGTCGAACAGGGCGACTATATCCCACAGTATAACATACCGGTGGGATAACAAAGGATAAGCCAGAACTGGCAATATTTTATGAAGACTTAATTGATTTTGATTTTGACAAATGCATTAAAATGTTCAAATATGCAATAACATTGAAGATTTCAAATTACTAAACAGTGTGAAAATGAATTAATTATTAGGAAAACCTTCTATATACAAATTTTGCACATACCCGGTAATATACTTGATCAACATTTGAAGCTTAAATAATTCTGCCACGATAAGGTACAATGCCTATTTTATCTTTTTATAAGGTACCGGCAATAAGGGGATTACTGTTAGACCAAAACAAATAATGTTTAATAACCTGTAATGCATTTGTCAGAAGGCATAACAGTCAACAACAAGTGTTTGCCACAAACATGGCAATGTCCTCAACCAGTGTATGAAATAATTTTTCAAGATCACTAGCAAACCGGGCTAGAAAGTTTTCAAAGTTACTAGCCCAAAAGAAAAATTACTAGCCCAATTAAGTAAAGGTAAACAAAATTTCTGACATTCATTGTTTTAAAATCAAAGACATATCTGCTTAAGAGGTCTAAATTGGCATGAGATGGGGGTGATCAGATACCGACACAAAATAGTAAGTGAATTAATTACAAAATTGAATGAAAAGAAGTCAAAATATTTTTGATATACCAATCCACAGTAGCCAACCGAGCTATCATTACTTATGTTCTACTAGCCCAGGCAAATTTCAACTAGCATCGGGCTACTGCATGGGCTAGTGGATATTTCGGACCAGGGATGCAGAAATCGGTCTATTTGCCGGACATGTCCGATTGGGAATCCAGTTTGACCGATTGGAAAAGTGACCTGTCGGACATTCATGTTATTTATATCGTTTGAGGGACGAATGAGATTGAAATTACTTTCTCCTAGCGTAGGGGAATACAACAAAGGGATGTAATCCAGTTGTAGGTGGCGCTTAATAAGAGTATATAAGGTGTAAGATATTTGAATGTTCATTCTCGCTTGTTGTGCACCACGTATACATTGCGACATGGAAAGTTCCGACAGACCTAGTGATTCAATTGCCGAGAAACTTGACACCATCTTACAGCGTATGGAATCTGCTCAGACGGATTTAGAGAACACTATTGACTCTAGAATCAAGGCAAGTCTTGAGGGTGTGCAAGAGAAATTTGCAAAAACTTCAAATGAGATACAGAAACTCAAAGCTGAAAAAGAGTTGACCTGGTCTAGGGAAGGCAATCGGATTCAACACACCTTCAATGCAGAGACACTAGAAGCTTTACATCAGATCGAATTTGGCGCAAACTATCAAAAGATTGATTATATTAAAGAAGTTGTTCAGAACGAGATTGCGAGATTAGAACATCGTAATAAGTTGATACGAATAGCCGACTCGTCTGAGGCAGGGTGGGAGACTGTACGTCACTACGTGTCACGTGACCTTGCCGCGGACTCCGACAGGCGCATCACCCGTGCTGAGAATAAAGCCATTAAGAAGATCAAGACAAAGTCACAGCGAACTTCACGTGGACCTCCGTACAGCTCGACTTCACGACCTGCATCCAGCACGCAGTCCGTGCAGCCCGGTGGGAGTGCGTTGCATACTCCTGCTGTGTCTACTGGGAGTCAGCTTTTTCGTGGCCGAGGTCAGAGGTCGGGATCATGTTTCCACTGCGGCGACCCCGCACACTGGCGTAGGAATTGTCCCTTCTACGTCAGGAAGCCTGCCACGTCGGACAGACAGATTTCAATCTGAGCAGGAAGGATCAACGGATACGAAAGTTAAGTATACCAGTTCTAATGACTCTCTTAAGATCCCATCAGATAATCTTGCGTTAACAACAGATTATTATGAGTACGAGCAGGGTCAGGCTGAGATTATGGTTAAAGGTAGATTGAAAGAGAATGTGTCGTTTTGGAAATGCATCAATGCAACTGAATTTGTCATTGACATAATTGAAAATGGTTACAAAATACCTTTTTATTCATCCCCCCAGATAATGGACAGACGAAATAACAGATCGGCTCTCTGTAATGGGGACTACTTTGAACGTGCTATTTATGAATTGCTTCACAAGGGTCTCGTTGTTGCGTGTAAGAAGAAACCTACTGTTGTTAGTCCCTTAACAGTTGCGACTCAGACGTTGGGAAAGAAAAGGCTCATTTTAGATCTATCATTATTGAATAGGCATATATGGAAATGCTCTGTGAAGTATGAAGATTGGCGTACAGCGCTCATGTATATAAACAAAAATGACTGGTTAGTGAAATTTGATATCCATTCAGCGTATTATCATATTGATATTTTTGAGCCTCATACGGATTTTCTAGGATTTTCCTGGGGCGTTGGTGAGGAAAGAGTTTTTTACAAGTTTGTAGTTATGCCATTTGGTCTCACAACTGCCCCGTACGTGTTTACTAAAGTTACTCGTCAACTGGTTAAGTACTGGCGTTTTCAGGCTTACAAATGTGTGACTTTCCTCGATGATGGTATAATGTCGGGCGATAGTCTGAGTAATGCAAGAAGCATCGGACTTGCAATCAAGAGTGATTTGATTAAATCTGGTTTTGTACCAAAGGTTGAAAAGTCTCTGTGGGAGCCAAGCCAGGTTGTAGAGTGGCTCGGTCTGATCATTGATACAAGAGTAATGATGTTGTCTATTCCTACACGTAGGTTAGACAAGTTGTGGTCGTCTATTCAAAATTTGCTAGATTGCACAGGTAAAGTTCCAGTTAGATCAGTTGCTGCAGTCGTTGGCCAGATCATCTCGATGAAGATTGTAGCGGGTTCAGTATGTCAACTGATGACAAGATCGTTGAGTATTCAGACTTTAGAGGTCTTCTCCTGGAATGATTACATTATCCTTTCTCCTGAAAGTATTGATCAACTGATGTTTTGGAAAAACAATTTGCATGAGCATAAGGACTGTATGCTGACAGAACAATCTGTGGTCTCCAGAGTTGTATATAGTGATGCCAGTTCTAGTGGGTATGGCGGATATTGTGTTCAGGTCGGTCAAAGTGAGATTAATGGACATTGGTCTGCTGAGGATGCGAGTAAGAGTTCAACGTGGAGAGAGTTAATGGCGGTAAGAATTGTTCTACAAAGTTTGTGTGGAGAACTAAACTGTCAGCGTGTGAAATGGTTTACTGACAACACTAACGTTGAGTCTATAGTTTCCAAAGGCAGTATGAAACCAGATTTACAGGCTATTGCAAGATCCATTTTCGATGTCTGCTTATCTCACTCTGTGCATTTAGAGATGCAGTGGGTTCCTCGATCTCTTAACGAGAGAGCTGACTTTCTAAGTAAAATAACTGATCACGATGATTGGGGAATTTCTGAATGTATCTTCAAGAATCTCGAAGAGATGTGGGGTAAATATGATATCGACAGATTTGCTTCTCATTACAACGCAAAAGTGTCAACGTTTTGTTCAAGATTCTGGGATCAAGGATGTGTTGCGATAGATGCGTTCACTGAACATTGGGGTGATACAAACAACTGGATTGTGCCACCTGTGTATCTTGTGTGTAGAGTGCTAGCTCATATGAAGGTATGCAAAGCAAGGGGAACTTTAATTGTACCTGCATGGTATTCAGCCAGTTACTGGCCACTATTGTGCCCGAGAGGTGTATTTATTCCAGAAGTACTTGATTTTGTGTATCTACCAAGAGATAAGGAAGCTTATGTACCCAGCCGTGTATCGGGAGGAATGTTTGGTGAGAGGGACTTATCTTTTGACATGCTCGCTATTAAAATGAAGTGCTGATGTTTTCATTCTCTTTACAGATGTCTTTGAGATTGCATACGCCAGAGATATTCATGACCTTTCAGGCCCAGCCAGAGATTTGGTTAGTACTATTCCAGAACTATTACAATTCGCACGAGCTGACTCAACAAATAAGAAATATGATTACGGAATACAGAGGTGGTTGAAATGGGCTAAAAGTAATGATATGCCTACAAGTTTTCCTATGAAACCTTTACATTGTGCTATTTACCTAGTTTCTGTGATGCAACTAAGCAATTCCTTCTCGCCAGTACAAACAGCTTTTTATAGCATTCGTCATGCTCATACGATTATAGGCTTGTCCAGTCCTACTGAGAATTGTTTAGTTAAAAACGTATTGGAGGCTGCTAAACGCAAATTAGCTAAACCAGTGTGTAAGAAAGAACCTATTTCTATTGAAATTTTGGAAAGATTGGTTGATTCTCTTTCTGCTTCAAATTGTTTGAAAGAGGTTCGCATTGTGACAATGTGTCTCCTCGCATATGCAGGTTTTTTGCGATCTGCAGAGTTGTTGAACTTGAGACGTTCTGATGTTATGTTATATGAAGCTTATATGATGATTTTCATAGAAAAATCAAAGACAGATATGTATAGGGATGGTGCGTGGCTGCTGATAAGTAGGACTGGTTCGAAGATGTGTCCAGTCATGTGGTTGGAAAAGTATCTGGCGCTGTCGCAGTTCCCTGAGGAATCACAAGAGTATTTGTACAGGGGCATTTCGAAATGCCGATATGGGTTTGTTTTGAGAAGGGAAAATAAGCCTATGACCTATTCTCGTTTGAGAGAGCTGTTTATTGAAACGTTTTCACCTTTTGTTTCTGATATTAAGCAATATGGTTTGCATAGTTTGCGTGCTGGTGGTGCCTCAGCGGCTGCTAATGGTGGTATCCCTGACAGGATGTTCAAGAGGCATGGTAGATGGAAGAGCGAAAATGCTAAGGATGGATACGTCAAAGATTCTGTAGAAAGGTGTTTGCAAGTGTCTCAGTCACTTGGTCTCTAATTTTTGCCCGTTCTTTGAGTCTCGCGGTGGTGCACAGCATAGCTATTCCAATGTGTGTTATGTTATTTGTTGTATGTATGGTACATGGCTAGGAGAAATGTTATTTATATCGTTTGAGGGACGAATGAGATTGAAATTACTTTCTCCTAGCGTAGGGGAATACAACAAAGGGATGTAATCCAGTTGTAGGTGGCGCTTAATAAGAGTATATAAGGTGTAAGATATTTGAATGTTCATTCTCGCTTGTTGTGCACCACATATACATTGCGACATGGAAAGTTTGACATTATTGTTTTGTAATATTTGGTATTCTTTATGTTCCAGATACATGTGTGGCTTGTCGCCGTCTGTTGGGGTGTTTCGTCGCCTCTTGAGGCTTGTCGCCGTCTAAGCAGGCTTGTCGCCGTCCATGCAGGCGTGTCGCCGTCCATGAAGGCTTGTCGCCGTCCATGCAGGCTTGTCGCCGTCCATGTAGGCTTGTCGCCGTCCTTGCAGGCTTGTCGCCGTTTGTTGGGGTCGGTCTCAGCAACTCTAAGCTAATCGCCACTAGAGGCTTGTCGCCCTTTTCATGTACATATGTTACACTACCCTATTTACTTATTTCGCAATAAACGCGGTGGTGCACAGCATAGCTATTCCAATGTGTGTTATGTTATTTGTTGTATGTATGGTACATGGCTAGGAGAAAAGGAGTCAGTTGACCAATTGAAGAATTACTAAACAAACCTGAGTTGACTAACAAGCAATCAATAAAGGCCGATGAAATGCCCCGCTTGTGTCGATCATAATTGTAATGAAAACATGAACCGGTCATCAATGAAACAACTAATCCATTCAAACGACATAATTACCTTGTTATCTTTAATTATTGGATCATCTCAGTGTCATGTATTGAGTAAAACAAGTCAATAAGGCCAAACTTTTTTCAAAAATACATCAAACAACTTCACATCGTTATTTTACATGCTGTTACTATATCCTCCCTCGACTAACTTCACAAGCTCCATGCATCGACTTTGCAAACAAGACTTCATTACAGTGTTTGGAGCTTGCATAATTGCAGGGAGGAGAAAGGAACAGCATTGCAGTGATAAGGAAACGAAAACGGGCTGATCTGTTGGCAAGTTTGACAAGCTAAAAAAACCTATGCAGTGTGTGTCAAGTAGTTGATATGCATCATAACTTAATAGAATTATATTTAAAACAGCCAAAGTAATTTTATTTTACTCAATGTAATGTATTTTCAGTGTTTTCCTTTATCACTGCATTGCATGCGTTGCTATAAATAGATCTGTACATCGTCTGCTTTTCAGTTAATATTAGATTCTAAGCACCTGGCATTTATTTACTGAATAAATGACACTATTGAAATTTGATTATTAATTTAAATTATAAACATATTCATATACCTAGGTCTAAACATCATAGTAATAAGTAAATTACTGAGTAATAATTTTAGACTTAAATTTAGTCTATGAAATATTTCCACATGTTCAATCGTGTATAAAGATAAAGCACCAAAATTTATTTTAAAATATCATTATTCGTCGACTTATACGTGGAATGTCCGATTGGCAAAAATTTGAATCTGCATCCCTGTTTCGGACACAACCGCTTATACTGAATTTTTTGAGTTATTATAATATGAAAGACAGCATGCTCTCTATACATATTAAATGAATAATATAAAGTAGACATAGTTATAATGACTTGAAATATCTGCTAGCACACATTCCATAAAAGCTGTTGTGATTTAAAAATGTGTAACCGTTCATGTGATATCACGCTAACAAGAGCTTCAAAAGCAGTCAAAGTGCCGTATTGACCTTGAAAATAAGGTCATGGTCACCATTATAGACTGGTGTCTTCGTACCCCTGACATGTAGACTGACACCAAATTTGAACACTCTGTGTGAAATAGTTCATGAGATATCGCGTTATCAAGAGCTTCAAAAGCTGTCAAAGTGTCATAGTGACCTTGAAAATAAGGTCATGGTCACCATTATCAACTGGTGTCTTTGTATTCTCGTCATGTAGACTGACACCAAATTTGAAGACTCAAGAGATGTGAACAAGAATCCAGACGTACAGACTTACAGACCTACGCCGCTAAATTCATAGTCCTCCCCCCCTTCCCTCCCCCCCGGACAACTACACATGGTTACCATTTCAACCCAGTTAAAAAAATAGAAATCTGTGCATGTGATGCACTGTGATGTCCCCCGCTAACATTTAATCCGAAAGTGACCCTACCCCCATTATGCACAAATTTCATATTGTTTCCATGGAAACCAGAAAAATAACAATTGAGAATAACCAAAGTAGCAAAAGGCACCACTCCTCCAGTAGTTCTAACCACATATCAAGTCTAGTAAAAATATTTTGAATAGTTTTTAAGCTTTAGTACGGAAACAGACCCCACCCACCATATACACCTAGTTCAACTTGTTTCTTTAGTTAAACCAGAAAAAAAAATTCAGAATAACTAAAATAGAAAAAGGCACCACTCCACCACTAGGTCTAACCACATACCAAGTTTCGTAAAATCATATTGAATAGTTTTTGAGATATTGCCCGGAAATGGTCCTTTCAAACTGTTGCCATGGAAACCAGGAAAATTATATAATTCAGAATAACCAAAATAGCAAAAGGCACCACTCCACCACTAGGTCTAACCACCTATCAAGTTTCGTTAAAAAATATTGAACAATCTTGAACATATGGTCCGGAAACGAAAGCATCCCCCAATATGCACTAAGTTCAAAATGTTTCCATGGAAACCAGAAAGAAAAAAAAATTCAGAATAACCAAAATAGCAAAAGGCACCACTCCAGTACTAGATCTAACCACATACCAAGTTTCGTTAAAAATATTGAACGGTTTTGGAGATATGGTCCGGAAATGAAAGCGTTACGGAATTACGGATTTACGCAATTACGGAATTTCGGACGGAACCGAAAACATTATGTCTCCCGCAAGGCCAATCGAAACATAAAGGTGTATCTATTTGCTTTGCAACATAGGTATTCCTGCATGCTATGCTCCTCTGTTTCAAGGTATAATGCTTTTCCAACCTTTCGTGCTTCTTCAATATATTTCATAATATATAGAGACTATTTCATTGTTTTTGCCGAATATCATTTCTATCTCATCGAGTGGAGTGAGAAAGTGATATTTTCACTTGTGCCACGAGTGAAAATAGCACTTTCTCACTCCACTTGATGAGATAGAAATGATATTCGGCAAAAACAATGAATTAGTCTATTTATTTTATAATTTAAAGGGGCAGTAGCACGTTTTTAGGGGTAATATAAGGTGATGTCAGGAAAATGAAAATTAATGGTTCCAATTGAGAGACAATGTATTTAAACACAATGGAGCAGTAACAATTCAAATATATAACGTAAAGTTTAGCCATGCGATTCCTTTTTCTTACAAAAAATGAATTAACAGGGTTCATACAGATTTTAAGACCTCCAATTTAAGACTTTTTTAAGACCTTTTCAAGACAAATAATATCAAACGACGAACGTTCATTTCGCTTGTGGGCTTCGCTCTTCATGTGAGACCGTAGCGCATGTTCTCCCATTGTTCCCAAGCCAAACGTTTTCAAACACAATACACAGTAGCTGCTTCTCCTATCAGATTTACATTCCTTAATCCAAGGGTAGGTTGACAGCCACGCTCGGGAAAACACCGTTTTCCCCATCTCGTTGACGATTGGCCAGGTAATCGCCTCAGGTAAATATAGAGATTGTGACAATATTTGAATATGAATAGCCCGGAAGCTGCCAGTGACACGCTATGCTGGAGTGCGCATGTCTACCACACCATGCTGCTTTGCCGGAAAGAGCCGAGGTTTTCCGATTGCGGAAGACGAAGAACAAAGGGCAGTAACTCTAATCTAATGTTGTGTCATAACTTGAGCGATTTTTCACGTTTTGAATTTATCGAGCGAACATTATTATTTTATATTGGATTATTGAACAACTCGAAAGGTTTGTTAATTGTAAAATTCAATATTAAGACCTTTTTAAGACGTTTGGTATCTTTTTAAGACCTTTTAAAGTCAAATTCGTCATTAAAGACTTTTTCAAGAAACAGGTCCAAATTTAAGGCCTTTTCAAGTTTGTGCGAACCCTGATTAAAGGTGTTCACACAAAATGGCCGCCTATTAATTTTTGTGAATCTTCTTACTTTGTCCTCTGGCTATGGATGATCGGCTTGTGTAATGACATTTTTGACACTGACAAAATAATACATTTAGCATTAACTTACAATTATCAGTGAAAAATTTAAGATATAAAATTATCACAAAACGTGCTACTGCCCCTTTAAAGATCATAAAACAGAGTTGTCAGACATCGGAAGGCAAAGTTTTGCTCTATGATGAATGACAGTTTAGCAACTCCATTTATCCTTTCTCGGTAAAAAAAAGTTCGATAGAAATAACTCAATATTTAATCTGAAATAATTTTATGAACAATATATAATGAGTGAATGTTAAATGATATCAGATCCACAATAATTATGTTTTTGGTTATAACTAGGTGAAACAAAGGCTCATTAAAAATAGTCCTTATCTATTTTGGAAAGTCAGTTTTGACGCGAACGGATACAATGAGTGAAGCGCTTTGTCGGTGTGACAGATCGCTCGCTTCGTAAATTTATTTTGCAATAAAATGAACAATTAATAACTACAGCAACAAGATATGAACTTCGGGTGGCTTTTAGAAATCGAAGGATACATTGGCACTGCAAACTGAAAACAGTTACATACCGAAAACATCTTTAAGAGTCGTTTTTCTTCGATGATCCTAACCAACGCCGTGACGCGAGGCAAGCGTTCGATTCCCTCAAAGGGAGATAATCGTGGTTCAAAGGGAGGTAATAGGTTCGGTCCTACTTTTCTCACCACAGTGAAAAAATGGATTATATTTTCACTGCAGTGAAAATATGACTTTCTACTGCTTTTCTTAAAATATGGATTATATTTTCACTGTATAACCCTATATTTCATTGCTAATTATATAATAAATATCACAATAAATGAAATCCAATGAACATAATACGCACTTAAATAAAGTAGTAGGTCATTATATGCATAGATGATACGATTTAATATAAATTTTCGGTCTGTCTTAGTCAACTTTTAGGTGTACGCCGCTTATCTGTAGCCCTGTACCTATACACAAGTTTGAGTTCTCCAAAGGCAATGAATCTGGAGAAGAGTTTAAAAAAAATAGAGCCATTGGCTCTGTAGCACATCAGGCATCATATCAAGTTTGCTTTATACAGGCCAGATGAGCTAAAAATGAAACTGATGTTACCTATTGCAAAGAAAACCTATAAATAAATTACAAAACAAATAACGATTTCGGAATAAATTTCCTTACCCAAATGATTTATTATTCAACACTTTCTAGATCGCCAATATCAGACAGTGAAAGAAGTCCACATTAAAACATCCAAGGAGAAATAAATTTGCCTTGGACTGTCATCTTAAAATGGAGAAAAATAAGTTTTTAAGATTGTGACCCCTGTGACCCTATTTGGGGTCATGGGGTCACGAAACCTACAGTTTAGAATCCCAATTGGCCATGGAGTCTACATGCAGTCTTTCAGCTCAATAGACCTTTATAGGAGCTAAAGATGATGATGAAAATAAGTTTTTAAGGTTGTGACCCCTGTGACCCTATTTGGGGTCATGGAGTCACGAAATCTACAATTTAGAATCCCAATTGGCCAAGGAGTCTGCACATATAATTTCAGCTCTCTAGACCTTTTGGAACTTGAGAAGAAGATGAAAAAAGTTTTTTAAGGTTGTGACCCCTGTGACCCTATTTGGGGTCACAGGGTCAACAAAGTTACAAATTAAAATCCCAATTGTCCAAGGAGTCTGCACACATCAATATTAACTATCTACTCCTTTTGGAACTGGAGAAGAAATTGAAAATAGGTTTTTAAGGTTGTGACCCCTGTGACCCTATTTGGGGTCATGGGGTCACGAAATCTACAATTAAGATTCCCCATTGGCCAAGGAGTCTGCACATATCATTTTTAACTCTCTAGTCCTTTTAGAACTGGAGAAGAAGATGAAAATAGGTTTTTAAGGTTGTGACCCCTGTGACCCTATTTGGGGTCATGGGGTCACGAAATCTACAATTTAGAATCCCCATTGGCCAAGGAGTCTGCACTTATAGTTTTTTAACTCTCTAGTCCTCTTAGAACTGGAGAAGAAGATGAAAATAGGTTTTTAAGGTTGTGACCCCTGTGACCCTATTTGGGGTCACAGGGTCACCAAAGTTACAAATTAGAATCCCCATTGTCCAAGGAGTCTGCACATATCACTTTCAATTCTCTAGTCCTTTTAGAACTTGAGAAGAAGATGAACATAGGTTTTTAAGGTTGTGACCCTTGTGACCCTATTTGGGGTCATGGGGTCACGAAATCTACAATTTAGAATCCCCATTGGCCAAGGAGTCTGCACATATCATTTTTAACTCTCTACTCCTTCTGGAACTGGAGAAGAAGATGAAAATAGTTTTTTAAAGTTGTGACCCCTGTGACCCTATTTGGGGTCACAGAGTCACCAAAGTTACAAATTAGAATCCCCATTGGCCAAGGAGTCTGCACATATCATTTTTAACTCTCTAGTCCTTTTGGAATTGGAGAAGAAGATGAAAATAGGTTTTTAAAGTTGTGACCCCTGTGACCCTTTTTGGGGTCACAGGGTCACCAAAGTTACGAATTAGAATCTCCATATGCTAAGGTACCTGTACACAAAATTTCAGCTCTCTTATGTGTATGGTTCATGAGGAGAAGTCGAAAGTGTGAAAAGTTTACGGACGGACACCGGACGACGGGCCATGCCATAAGCCCATCTGGTCTCATCACAAGGGATACACATGTCAAGTATCAAAGACCTAGCACTGACAGTATAGAAACTGTAGCCAAGGTTAAAGTTTTCGGAAAAGGCTTGCTGTGTCAAGGTCAAGGTCACAAGGTCAAATGTCATGGTGTCATCTGAAAGGTCTCATCACAAGGGATCCATATGTCAAGTATCAAAGACCTAGCTCTGACCAATCAAAAGTTATGACCAAAGTTTTTGTGGACAAACGGACAGACGGACAGACGGACAGATGGACGGACGGACAGACGGACAGGTGAAAAACAATATACCCCCGGAATCTCCGATTCGGGGGCATAACAACTGTTTGCCACTAATGTGGCAATGTCCCACGCCGCTTGGATATTGCGACAGCATGGTCACAATAAGCAAATGCTATATTCCCATTGACAATAAGTGCAATGGTTCAAGAGTTTCAAAAGTAGTCAAAGTGCTGTTGTGACTTTGAAAATAAGGTCAAGGTCATTCAAAGTGACTGCGTAATTCCCCAATGTAGTCTCTGACCAAATTTGAAGACATTTGGTGCAGTGGTTTATGACATATCAAGTAAACAAGAGTTTCAAAAGTGGCCAAAGTGGCGACCTAGAAATTAAGGTCTAGGTCACTCAAAGTGACTGGTGTCTGCGTAATCCCTCAATGTAGGCTGTGACCAAATTTGAGGACATTTCATGAATCGGTTCATAAGATGTTTCAAAAGTGTTCAACTGTGGTGACCTTGAAAATTAAGGTCACGGTCATACGAAGTATTTGGTATCTGCGTAGTCCCACAATGTAGGCTGTGACTAAATTTGAAGACATTTTGTAAAACGGTTCAGGAGATAGTGTTAACAAGAGTTTCAAAAGTGGCCAAAGTGCCATACTGACCTTGAAACTAATGTCAAGGTCACCTGAAATGACTGGTGTCTTCGTAATCCTCCAATGTAGGCTGTGACTAACTTTGAAGACACTAGATGCAGCAGTTAATAAGATAACGTGTTAACAAGAGTTACAAAAGTGGCCTTAGTGACCTTGCAAATAATGTTATGGTCACACGAAGTGACGGGTCGCTGCATAATCCCCCAAGGTAGACTGTGATCAAATTTGAAGACATTGGGTGCAAGGGTTCATGAGCTATCGCGTAAACAAGTGTTTCAAGAGTGGTCAAAGTGCCGTTGTGACCTTGAAAATAAGGTCATGGTCACCAAAGGTGACTGGTGTCTGCATGATTTCCTATGGTAGGCTGTGACCAAATTTGAAGACCTTGGATGCAACGGTTCATGAGCCATCGCGTTAACAAGAGTTTCCAAGAGTGGTCAAAGTGCTTAGTGACCTTTAAATTAAGGTCAAGGTCACCAAGCGTAATTCCCCAAGTGAGGCTGTGACGAAATTTGAAGACATTTGGTGCAACGGTTCTTGAGATATCATGTTAACAAGGACGTACGGACGTCACTGAATACAATGTCCCCCTTTCCGCCATGCGGCGGGGAAAAAAAAAAAGTATTACCGTACACTGCAATACACAACCTCATATAAATTAGCATTACTGCTGTTCTAGGGCTATTCTCCAAATGATGGGATCAGACAAGAGAAATGCCATTATAATAACAGTTATTTCTTGATAAATGTATTTCCTGGAAATTCATTTCAATTCTTCAATTACTCTTATCAATCAATAAATTACTTTGTTAACATGCATGATTCTTTAACAAACAAATGTTGTGGTCTTCTCTTATACCTTCTTTTATGCTTGTGTGTGTGTGTGTGTGTGTTTGTGTGGAAATTGTGATGTATTTAAAAAAGAAAAACCTGAATCCTGTATCATTATTTACATTTGTTAAACCTACAAAGGCAGGGAATCCCCCTGACTCCTTGACCGTAATGTAACCAGGGATTCATGAATTAAATATTGATTTTAAAACAAAAAACAAAAAAACTTTGATTTAACACGAGTTTATAATCGGCGATTATCACTACGATTATCTCCATGAAAAGATCGATGATTGCAATGAATGTACATCTGTCAATAAATGGTGTTGGAGATTAAAACCACACATGAAAGCAATTAATTAACTAGATTAGCGTTTGCGGGACACCGCAAAAGCAGAGCAGCCCCGAAACTTGGGGTTTCGCCTTACCCTGTTCCGCCTTCTACAAGCCTCAGCATATTGGGCATTTTCTTGTGACCTTTACTTTTGACACTCAAGGTCACGCAATCAATGAATACATTTCATTGAATATAACGAATTAAAGTGTTAAAAGTTAAAATAATCCATTTTCTTAATATATGTTGTGTAAGACTTATACATGTTCATGAGTTCTGATCAGCTTAATGGAATTAAGTTATATCCAAATTAGTTGCACATTGCAATAACACAAATCTCATGACCTTGGCCTTTGACCTTCAAGGTTACACAATCAATGAACACTTTTCATTGAGTATAACAATCATCTAATGATTAAAAGTGTTCATTGTTAAAATAAAGCATTTTCGCAAAACCATGCTAAAGTAGTGACCTTGCTGTGACCTTGACCTTGGTCAGATTGTAGCGAAAACCTTTTCAAAAATTTTTACTCTTCCAAGGATGATACATACCAAATTAGAGCTTCATAGCACAAAAAATTTTCAAGTTATCGCGTTTACATGGAATTTTTCAGTGATTTTATAGCTCGTGATCTTGACCTTTGACCTTGAAAGTGAACATGTCAAAATCGTTCCCCCGAGGTATAAGCAGTAAGTTACGAATACAAGTTCTGGAAAGCTTAGTAAAAAAAAGTTATAGCCATTAGTATGAGCGCGGACGCGGACGCGGACACGGACGCGGACGCGGCGGAAACTGCACAAAAACTTATAGCAGCTGCTAATCACGATATTTACATATTAATGTATTTTAAGCATTAAGGATGAACAAAAAGCCAAAATTATTTAACAAAATGACAAAATAAAATAGAAGTTTCCATCCCGGCGATCAAGCTACTGCAATTACATTTATATGTAATTCCCGTCAGTCTTTCTTGGTTGGACAATTGTAACAAAAGGATATCTATATATTCTTGCAAATCCTCAAATATCCCTGTCAGTAAATAAATACACAAATACTTCTCCTGGATCAATAATAAAATAATTTCTAACAGAGAGAAGTTGTCCAACGCATTGCGTGGTTCCCTCACTTCTTAAAATGGCTTTATGGGGAGATCAGTGTGTCTTATCCAATCAGAATGCAGACAGGTCATCGTGTCACAGTAATGGCTGTCACTACTCTTACTGAATGATCATTCAGATTAAAGACTAGATACATGAAGGTAGTTTTAGCTCGAAAATATCGAATTATCGACTGTTATTCAGGAAGTAACTCCAGAAGTCTAAAGGCTTTGGATAATAAATTAAATGTGCCATACGGGCACGCAGGTAAGAATTCAACTGTGCCATTACGATTTTAACAGTGCCCTTGGCACGTTGGCACTAACAAATTCTAAACCTGGAAGCCATGTCATAAGTCCATCAGGCCAGATGAAATATTGCATAAGAACGACAGATATTTGTAAATAAGCATAAACTCTGGAAGACACGGTAGTATTCAAATTTGATTGATGTAGACCCAACCTTTATTTAGATAAGTGACCAGATCGAAACATGGAAGGACTGATGGAATTTACACCATAGACTCCCGTTCACAAAGCTATTCTAGTTGAAACTTTCCACTTGTTTTCTCAAAGCTATTCTACTGTTACTCACTTTGTTGGAATTGGTTGGATGTACAGCAATGGCTTCAACAGCTCCAGGGTTCACCTTAAAATCATCTGGAACACTGCAACACATTGCAATTAAAATGACATCAATAAGCTTCCAAATTATACAAATACAGTTAGTCCTGGGTTTTCCAATGAGCTGTTATACTTACTTGGTAGTCCAATTCATATGGAAAAGTTGTTTTAAGTGTTATTGCGAAGTTGTAATTAAGCACACACAAAAATAAACCCTTGAATTATAAGTATATAATAGCAAAATAAAGTAAATAGTAAACATGACAGCAGAAATTTTACAAAAGCAAATATTTATTAGCTCATCAGGACTGAAAGTCCAGATGGGCTTATGGCATGGCCCGCCGTCCGTCGTCCGTCCGTCCGTCAGTAAACTTTTGACACTTTCGACTTCTCCTCATGAACCATACACATTAGAGAGCTGAAATTGTGTGTACAAGTACCTTAGCATATGGAGATTCTAATTTGTAACTTTGGTGACCCTGTCATCCCAAATAGGGTCACAGGGGTCACAACCTTAAATACCTATTTTCATCTTCTACTCCAGTTCCAAAAGGAGTAGAGAGTTAAAAATTATATGTGCAGACTCCTTGGACAATGGAGATTCTAATTTGTAACTTTGGTGACCCTGTGACCCCAAATAGGGTCACAGGGGTCACAACTTTAAAAACCTATTTTCATCTTCTTCTCCAGTTCTAAAATGTCTAGAGAGTTGAAAGTGATATGTGCAGACTCCTTGGACAATGGGGATTCTAATTTGTAACTTTGGTGAACCTGTGACCCCAAATAGGGTCACAGGGGTCACAACCTTAACCTATTTTCATCTTCTTCTCCAGTTCTAAAAGGACTAGAGAGTTAAAAACGATATGTGCAGACTCCTTGGCCAATGGGGATTCTAAATTGTAGATTTAGTGACCCCATGACCCCAAATAGGGTCACATGGGTCACAACCATAAAAACCTATTTTCATCTTCTTCTCCAGTTCTAAAAGGACTAGAGAGTTGAAAATGATATGTGCAGACTCCTTGGCCAATGGGGATTCTTAATTGTAGATTTCGTGACCCCATGACCCCAAATAGGGTCACAGGGGTCACAACCTTAAAAACCTATTTTCATCTTCTTCTCAAGTTCCAAAAGGTCTAGAGAGCTGAAATTATATGTGCAGACTCCTTGGCCAATTGGGATTCTAAATTGTAGATTTCGTGACTCCATGACCCCAAATAGGGTCACAGGGGTCACAACCTTAAAAACTTATTTTCATCATCATCTTTAGCTCCTAAAGGTCTATTGAGCTGAAAGACTGCATGTAGACTCCTTGGCCAATTGGGATTCTAAACTGTAGGTTTTGTGACCCCATGACCCCAAATAGGGTCACAGGGGTCACAATCTTAAAAACCTATTTTTCTCCATAAGATGACAGTCTATGGCAAATTTATTTCTCCTTGGATATTTTAGTGTGGACTTCTTTCACTGTCTGATATTGGCGATCTAGAAAGTGTTGAATAATAATACATTTGTTTTGTAATTTTTTTATAGGTTTTCTTGCAATTTTTAGCTCATCTTGCCTGTATAAAGCAAACTTGATATGATGCCTGATGAGCTACAGAGCCAATGGCTCTATTTTTGATATTGTAACATGACTGTTAGTTATTAAAATCTTAAAGGTGCAGGTCTATTGGGGGATTTTTTAATTCAAGGGAACATCCCAGTACGACGTATTATGTTATAAGTACATGATTTTAAAGGGGCAGTAGCAGGTTTTTAGTGGGATTATAATGTGATATCAGGAAAATGAAAATTAATGGTTCCAATTGAAAGAAAATGTATTAAAACTAAATGGAGCAGTGGTAATTCAAATATATAACGTAAACGTAAATTAAAGGTGTTCACACAAACTGGCCGCCAATGGATTTTATGTGAATCTTCATACTTTGTCCTCTGACTATGGATGGTTGGCTTGTGTAATGAGATTTTTGACACTGTCAATATAATACATTTAGCATTAACTTACAGTTATCAGTGAAAATTTGAAAATATAAAAATATCAAAAAAACGTGCTACTGCCCCTTTAACACAATCCATTTGAAACCTGTTACTTTTGGTAGTAATTCTATTGGTTTACTTTAGATGACTTGATAAAGAAGAGCAAACACTCAGTCAAAAACGACAACAATGAGAACTGAAGCCAATCATCGGCACTATGATTGTGAAATGCTTTGCTATGCCATTATTAAGCATTTTTTATTAGTTTTATCAAAAATAATTTGAAAATGTGCAGTTAATATGTTAATACATTAAGTTTGTTTGTAAAATTTGAAACAGGATAGCCCTGTTTTCATGTTGTTTAAACTCGTTTTCAAAAAATTAAACTGGTGGAACACTGAAAGATTATCCCCTTTGTAGGGGCACAGGGTCACTAATCCTAAAATCAATTATATAGACAATAAGGTTCAGTTTTCTAGGCCTTATACTTCAGGAGAAGATGAAAATAGATCTTAAGGGCGTTCCTTTGGCCTTTATTAGGGGCAACAGGGCCACCAAAGCTACAATTTCTAATCCTCACTAGTCAAAGAGTCAGTACACAAGGTTTTAGGATTTTAGGCCTAATGCTTCTGAAGACCGAGAGGATGATGAAAATAGGTTTTAAGGATGTGGCCCCTGTGGCCCTCATAAAGGGTCGAAGGGTTTCCAAACCTATATATTTTAATCCTCACTAGTCTAGAAGTCTCTGTACAAAAAGTTTCAACTTTTTAGGCCTTATGCTTCTGAAGAAGAACGTGAAAATAGGTTTTTAGGGCGAGGCTCCTTTGGCCCTTATTAGGGGCCACAGGGCCACCAAAGCTACAAATTATAATCTTCACTAGTCAAAGAGTCTGTACACAAAGTTTCAGCTTTCTAGGCCTTATGGTTCTTGAGAAGAAGTCGAAAAATTCCACAAAGTTTACAGACGGACGGACAGATGTTTGACACCATGCCATGCCATGCCACAAGCCCATCAGGCTTTACAGGCCAGATGAGCTACAAATTAGAAAATCCTAGCTATGCTTCGAAACAAAGGGTGAGTTATTGTTTTATGGAGCTTGATTTTAACATAATTTTATTCAAGACAAATTTACATGAATATGGATTGGGACAACAAGCTTTTATTAGAAGATAAATAGTTGCGTTTGTAAAATTTCCGGGATTCATTGTTATTAAACACCCGCAAATTTTGTTTAAAACCAACGGCGTTAGCCGGAGGTTTTAAACGATTAAATTTGTGGGTGTTGAATAACAATGAATCCCGGAAATTTTACAAACGCAACTATTTATCGATATTGTAACATGACCGTTAGTTATAAGCATTTTAAGAGCGAACTCTATTTTTGCGTAGGGAACTCTGAGTTGATAGGATCTAACGACTGATCCATTATTGTTATAGGTGTTCACAGCTATAAAGAAGAAGGAGTTCCCAGTGTTATAGACATTAAAATAGTGTTCTTATATTGCAAACCAGTTGCACTCATAACGATGAGATCTTAAAGTTTTCACTGTAAAATTTTTGAGAGAGAAAACAGTTACATAATTCATAAACCAACAGGAACAAACCCGACTGAACAAATATCTTAAACTCGCCCAGACCATTGTGACGGTGACACGATCATTATGACGTCATAACCGTTGGCCTTTGTGACGTCGTGACATGGGAACAGCAATCGAAAGAAACTGGCCGCATGGCACAAGGCGGCAAATTAGGAGAAACTTAGCCAATTAAGAAAGTTTAGTTACATAAAACTAAAGCAAATAGGAAAGGATTTTTGGCATCTACGGGAATGCGCAAGTTAGAAAATGACAACAACAACAGTAACATGTGAATCGGGCACAAATATTGGGAGAATCAGAACATTTTAATGTTGAGGCGGACCAAAAAAATTATCCTTTCGCGGTGATTCGCCTCAGCCAATTTGCGGGTGTTCATTGCCATTTAACACTGGGAAATTCTTCAAATCAACCAATCAGAAACAAGTATTTGCCGAAGTCATGTTACAATCTTATCTAAGTGCCGCTCCATTAAATATGACAAAATACAATCAAAAATACAAATCAAAATTAACAGAGTAAGTAAATTAGTATTTCCACAAAGGCCAACAAAAAGCACACAGTAATAAGCGGTGGATAATCATCAAGGATATATGGAATATATGAGTTCTATAATAATTTTAATAGTTCATTGTATAAATTCGTAAACATTCGACAAAAATATTGAATAGCAATTTCACTTGTGCAAAACCTGTACAAAAAAGAGCCATTGGCTCTGTAGCTCATCAGGCATCATATCAAGTTTGCTTTATACAGGCCAGATGAGCTAAAAATGAAACTGATGTTACCTATTGCAAGAAAACCTATAAAAAAATTACAAAACAAATATAACTATTTCGGAATAAATTTCCTTACCCAAATGATTTATTATAATTCAACACTTTCTAGAGCGCCAATATCAGACAGTGAAAGAAGTCCACACTAAGGTTTTTAAGATTGTGACCCCTGTGACCCTATTTGGGGTCATGGGGTCATGAAACCTACAGTTTAGAATCCCAATTGGCCAAGGAGTCTACATGCAGTTTCAGCTCAATAGACCTTTTGGAGCTAAAGATGATGATGAAAATAAGTTTTTAAGGTTGTGACCCCTGTGACCCCTGTGACCCTATTTGGGGTCATGGGTCACGAAATCTACAATTTAGAATCCCCATTGTCCAAGGAGTCTGCACATATCACTTTTAACTCTCTAGACCTTTTGGAACTTGAGAAGAAGATGAAAATAGTTTTTTTAAGGTTGTGACACCTGTGACCCTATTTGGGGTCACGGGGTCAACAAAGTTACAAATTAAAATCCCAATTGTCCAAGGAGTCTGCACACATCAATATTAACTATCTACGCCTTTTGGAACTGGAGAAGAAGATGAAAATAGGTTTTTAAGGTTGTGACCCCTGTGACCCTATTTGGGGTCATGGGGTCACAAAACCTACAGTTTAGAATCCCCATTGGCCAAGGAGTCTGCACATATAATTTCAGCTCTCTAGACCTTTTGGAACTTGAGAAGAAGATGAAAATAGGTTTTTAAAGGAACACACGGCCGGAAGCCCTTTCCGAATAAAACACTGGAAAGCGAAAATTAATTAGGTCACAGCCACGCGGAAATCTCAATTAGCGTTATCTCTAGTCGACGATGTTTGCTTTGAGCTGCTCGCCACTACTTTCCGTACAAGCGCGATACTCAACCCGATGTGTAAACTAGGCCTATTTCAAATTTATAAATCACGAACTTAAATTCATTACATAACATAAAATATTTTCTTTTATATTATATAATTTTCAAATTTATATACCCCTTCTCCCTCTCTATTCCAAATTAGTTTTAATTTTCACCACTTTTGAACTTGTCAATTATAATTGGGTTTCTATGACCTATTCTAAATTTAATGTCCTTATTCATTGACAATAATCAAGGCAATAATACGCCCCGAGTCGGCGAAATCACCCCACGATAGACTTCAACCAACAACAACAACGTTTTTAATATACTTCGCATAAAGTTTTGCTTTACTTGAAACCTTGCAACAAACAGTACTGTATTACTTAGAGTAAACATATTTTATTCAACAAAGTGAATATGGATCGGTAAACAAGCCGCAATGGCTTAGTTAAATACCACTCCCTTTCATTTGTACATAACAAACATCAATAGAAAAACAATAAGATACATGAAGGAGAGCAAACAACCTGTGTAAGAAGAAGTGAATTATTTATCAAACCTATGCGATTTCATTATGAAAGTTTGAACAGATATAAGTATCCAAGCATTGACAATTTTCATTATAAACCTCATTTAGAATGGAGCTGAGATTGTAAGACTGAGTATAAAAATACATTTCATTTCTTATGTTTGAATAGTTGGGACATATAAAGAAGAAATGTAATGCGATTTCATAGTGGTGACCACAGGAGCAGGGTGGACTGGGTAATATATGCCGTTCAAACATGTGTGCATTCAAATCGCTACACCCGAGTCAGAGACGCGAATGAACTATTTGGCAGAAACGCGTACCAAAATATGAGATTAAAGCTATTTACATACTGTTGCTTTGTAGTTTGCAAGAGGTTTTTGAAGATGCCCTAAGTAGGAGCACTATAAATATCATCAGGTAAATTATTCCTATATTACTTATGTACGTGATGAACATAACTACACATTGGAATATACCGGCAGCATATTTTAGAAAATGAAAATAACGAACCTGCTTACTTTTTCCATGTCAACTGAATCTGTTTTCATTCTGTATTTCAGTTTAGGGATTTGTTCCCGACGATAAAATTTGCATTCACTTACTGATTGGTCAGATATATTGTTCTACAGTTTCAGACTGTAAGTCAGACATTCTGTCCGCGAAGGAAATAACATTTAATTAGCGGAAATTGTTTGTACACATCCACTGTCCACTAAACAAGACACGATGGTGTCATCAATCAGTGATCATGACCCGACAGGTTATATGACCTGTTACAACACACTGCAATAGTCACAAGACGGTCTAATACACTGACACCTACCGACACCTGTTATCTGTGACACCCGGCTATATAATACACAACTTCAAATGCTAGATACCCGGTCGTATTCAAAATGTATTACCCTGGTAAGTTATATTGCAGGATGTTCAATTTATCACACAATGTGACGAACTGAAAGCCTTGTTATGTAACCCTGAAAAATGACAAGCAGGCCTACGAAATAAATAGATGAGAAATTGCTTTGTTTTTTTATCCCCGCCCCCTCTTACCTTCGTACCTATTGCTAGTCTCGGCAGTTATGAGCAGCAATTCTTTTGAGGTGATTGAATTAAATTAAATTTTATTTCGAACAATGAAACAAAGATTACCGAACAGGTTTATGTGAACGCCGCTCTTATATACGATACATAAAACTGGATACAAGAAAGTGTGAAACAAAATAAATTAATAAGAAAAACATGTGTAAATGTTATCATGTAGGTACGTTATATTTACAAATGTTGCCCAGTAATGGAGTTGGCTGCAGCCTAGCTTTAGCTAGATGAAACAAATTTAAGGTTTCGCGAATCATTTGAAGCAAAAAAATAAATGTTACTTTCATGGAAAACTCTAGCGTCCTATCCTAGTATTCACCTTCGAATAAAGTGAAATGCATGACAATTGAAAAAATGTTTAATAATAGATTATCTTTAATTGTGCAATTACCATGAAGGATATGAAAGAAACACTACTTTCCAAAAGCCACGAAAACATACCAGACAAAAATTGTTATTTTTTCAAACACGAACTTTTCAAAAACATTTGAATCACAACAAGAGCAAGAATGTAACAGCCAATCAGCGATCGCGTGTCAATAAAGGGATCCCCTGTTAAAATATCGCTCGCGTCGCTCGGCCGGTGCCCAGTCTGAATCACGTGATCTTGTTACCCGTAAAATCCATTACGTAACGCCCCCATCAGCGATGGTCAATTATCGGGGAAGACATCCGGCCGTGACCATCTTTAAGGTTGTGACCCCTGTGACCCTATTTGAGGTCACAGGGTCAACAAAGTTACAAATTAAAATCCCCATTGTCCAAGGAGTCTGCACATATCAATATTAACTCTCTAGACCTTTTGGAACTGGAGAAGAAGATGAGAATTGGTTTTTTTAAGGTTGTGACCCCTGTGACCCTATTTGGGGTCATGGGGTCACAAAATCTACAATAAAGAATCCCGATAGGCCAAGGAGTCTGCACATATCATTTTCAACTCTATAGTCCTTTTAGTACTGGAGAAGAAGATGAAAATAGGTTTTTAAGGTTGTGACCCCTGTGACCCTATTTTGGGTCACAGGTTCACCAAAATTACAAATTAGAATCCCCATTGTCCAAGGAGTCTGCACATATCACTTTCAACTCTCTAGTCCTTTTAGAACTGGAGAAGAAGATGAAAATAGGTTTTTATGGTTGTGACCCCTGTGACCCTATTTGGGGTCACAGGGTCACCAAAGTTACAAATTAGAATCTCCATATGCTAAGGTACTTGTACACAATTTCAGCTCTCTAATGTGTATGATTCATGAGGAGAAGTCGAAAGTGTCAAAAGTTTACGGACGGACGACGGACGACGGACGGACGCCGGACGGCGGGCCATGCCATAAGCCCATCTGGACTTTCAGTCCTGATGAGCTAAAAAGTGAACTTTTGGTCGGTATGTTTTAAACCTCTTTAACAAACATGCATGTGAAAGTCAAACATGCATGTGAAGGTCAAACAGTATGTGAAGGTCAAACAGGAATCTTGAAGACCTAAGTACTGCCGCGGCAGTCCTAGTTATTATTATTATTAGGTCTTCAAGACAAAGTCTGGAAGACCTATTGTTTTTATCCGATTTCTTAAAGTTCTGTTTTATTACTATTTGTACAATTTTTGTGAACGAGCTACAGCTCAAACGGCTTCTCCAAATTTGACCAAACTTGGCATGCTGATAGCCCCTACCCTGGAATCGATATGCTAAGCTTTTGGGCAAAATCGACTCGTACATTAAAGGTCCAGTTCGAATCCAAAATCGAAAATTTAACATTGATTTTTTTTTTCAAAATGCACTTAGAGACTTGAAATTTTTTTTAAAAGAAGGGCAATGAAAAATGATGAAAAAAAGTAAATCATGACAAATTTGTAGGTCAAGTGGTTTGGCCGCCATCTTGCTTTTAGTGCATTTACGACCATTTCCGACCCCACCCGCCTTTGACAATCTTCTTCTCTGAAGATACTTGCACTAGAGAGCTGAAATTCATACTGAATATAGCTGAAGCAATGTAGTTTATAATCTTTTCTTTTTATGGTCTTAACCTTAATACTTTTTGTGTTGTGACCTTTCAAATTTGACCAAAATCTGAAAATCGCCAACTTCAAGGGCAGATAACTAAAAAACCAGACCTTAGAATTTAATGATTTTTGCATGAGAGGAAGACATTAGCAAGGTTTTAAGATAAAAGAATAAAATCGCTCGCGAACAGTCACTTCCGGTCAGGAGGAGAGGTCAAACTTTGCATATGGAAAAGTGGTGTTTTGCTGGGAATGTTTGAACCCTCTTTAACAAACATGCATGTGAAAGTCAAACATGCATGTGAAGGTCAAACAGTATCTGAAGATCAAACAAGAATCTTTAAGACCTAAGTACTGCCGCGGCAGTCCTAGTTTTTTATTGATAATTTTTCTTTCTGATATTTTTAAGGTGTATGGCTGAAATGGAAAATAAAAAAAATTCCTAAACAAATATAGTAACTCATTACCGCTGTACCGTGATTAAAATAATAGGGGGACACATCTTTGCCGTGTTGTATCCCAAATCCCGTAGCAGTGGTTCGCCTTATAACGAGGTTCCACTGTAGTCATTAGTATGAGTGCGGCGGTGGAAACTGCACAAAAACTGATAGCAGACGGGGCTGCTAATTACCACCTTGAGAGTACTCACTTCTGCATGACAACATCCTGGTGGATGGAGGATTGGAAAGAGAAGGACTGTACATCCAGTACATGAACACTACCGCCCTCCGTTCCAAGCAGCACCTGACTCCCGTCCAGTGACAAGCAACTTGTTGACAAGCCCTTCATCTGTCTGCAACACAAAAGTAGCATTAACAAATATCAGGGGCCACAGGACCACCAAAGCTATTTATTATAATCTTCACTAGTCGAGGAGTCTCTACACAAAGTTACAGCTTTCTAAGCAGTATGCATCTGGAGAAGAATATAAAAATAGTTTTTAAGGGCTTGGCCTCTGTGGCCCTAATGTTTAACCCTTACAACGCTATTCACGGAATACTCCGGGCTGCTGATAACATTGCCTGTATGCTGTCTAAGCTTACGCCAGAGTGAAGAAACTAACTTTCCCAATAAAGCTATAATTGACTGTAAGCACTCTAGGCGAGTCCCAGATTTTTCTGCACCAAGACTTTTCTCAGTTTGAGGTTCATAGTTATTTTCCTCGCTTCACTGAAACATTGTTCTTTTTATGAAAAGTGGTCTAAATGGTGGATCTACGAAGTTTCACAACATTCTGTCACCTATAACACATGAAAAACACTCATGAAAATGCTTATTTTTACCTCCTCTCCCGAAAGCAAGTCTCACGATGCGTCACTAATTGCCCACAGGGGCATGTGTCACCCGGGGCACGGGATTACATTGTTTGCACAGATTAAAGAAGCACACCTTATCTCTCTCACGTCGTGGCAAACTAACCCTTGTGCGGATTTTCAAGAAAAATACATTGTTGCAAAACGGCATCAAATTGTCATTTTGATGTTTGACATTTACATGTGCTATAAGAAATAATGAAACTACAAGCAGTGAAAAAAACGATTTTCAGGTATTTTCAGTTATGTACCATTATATCGCACTAAACATCATAAAACCTATTCAGCGCATTTTAATTTTTTTGAGTCAAAATAAAGATTGAGTAATTGTCTTCAACTCCATATATAATTTGTACAAGCGCAATTATGAATAAAGATACAGCAAGCTCAGCAAAAAGTAAATTTTTGACTTGTTATATCTGTAGATAAGTGGCCTGTTTGATATATTAGCTTGGAGACTTTATATCTCAATAAATAATTGGCGCGGCCCAAAACATTACATTTCATTGTAAAGAGAAAAGAATTGTTATTTCGATAAATATATATATAAATAATAAAATAGAGCCATGGCCTCTGTAGCTCATCAGGCTTTACATTTGATTTCGCTATAGGGTGTGGCCAATGTGGCCCCCTTAGTAGGGGCCATGGGGCCACCAAAGCTACAATTTATAATCCTCACTAGATAAGGAGTCTGTACACAAAGTTTCAGCTTTCTAGGCCTTCTGCTTCTGGAGAAAAAGATGAAAATAGGTTTTTAGGGCATGGTCCCTTAGATTCTTAGAAATAATTGGGGTCACAGGGTCACCAAAGTTACAAATTAGAATCCCCATATGCCAATGTGCCTGCACACAAAATATCAGCTCTCTAGAGTCATTGGTTCTGGAGAAGAAGACGAACATAAGTTTTAAGGGCATTGCCCCTGTGGCCCTTAATTGAGGTCACAGGGTCACAAAAGTTACAAATTAGAATCCCCACATGCCAAGGTGCCTGCACACAAAATATCAGCTCTCTGGGACTTCTGCTTCTGGAGAAGAAGACGAACATAGGTTTAAGGGCCTGGCCCCTGTGGCCCTTAATTGGCGATGTCTCAGAAATTTTTTATAGCAAGTAAAACATCAACAATTCTTTTAATAAGTGATTCACCAACAACGAAGTGCAATAGTATTTTTTTCCTTGGAAAAACGTGGAGTTAAAAAGACTTACACAGACATATTTTTCATTGATAACTTTCTGCTGTAATCACAAGAAATTAATTTCACGTCATTATCGAGCTTAACATTTTCTTTCTTGAGATATATAATGCTTCAATAAGAATATTTGTGACATATTCTTAAATTCTTGTTTAATATTTAATCCAAAAGGGGAAATAAAAACAAAGAATATTTTCTTAACAAGCAAGTCAAAATACATGATGTAAATATTCTTGTTCAGTCCTGGTGCAAGATCTTTATTTATCTAAGTTATTGATTAAAAATTTATTGATAATATTGTAGTCTGGTTAAATCAACAACCCCACTGCAAATTAGAGCTGGTTATCGCTACATTTTAGCTGATCGATAATCGCTAGTGTTCGATCGATAATCGATCGATTATAATCGTTTTCATTGCCGACAGTCACTTGATTTCACAGACTAAAACCTACGTAAGCCAACTGACTTCCGTGTCGTTGTCATCACTCTACATTTGCGAATGTAAAAACCTGTTTTATCATATGTCTGCCGAAATAATACTGACCTCTTAACGTGAATAAATACAGTTCCAGACAGTGAGTGACCTTCATTTAAATGATTAAAGAAAATCTCGAACAAGAAAGTGTAGGACCTTCGTCATTCATAAACTCTTTGGTCACATTTTCCTGGAAATGATAGTCTCGAACCATGGCACCTTTTGTCACATGTAATGTTTTAATTCGTTTATTTTCTTATTTATAAGAGTTGAGAGCAGGTCAACAAGAATTATACATTATGGAAATTACAGAACAAGTTTTGAGACATTATCTAATTTAATTTCATTTATCCACGTTAATATTGAAATGCCCTACGGACAGCGTCCTTTCAAATGTTCACATTGCTTTCCTTTAAGCGTCTTTGATTAGCAAATCAACTGTGATGTAAATAAATAAACGCCTGTATCCACATGCCTTGTGTTGATATTGTATGTTGAATTGTTGATTTTGTTGTAATTGCTTATAATTAAGGCATCATGATAAAGAATTGTATCAAAAGTTTTGAATAAAATTGAAAGTAGCTGTCTATTTTACCTGCCTAAACTAAGTCACGTGATTATATGCAAATACCAAAGATGATGAAAGATCAGCTTACTACTCACAGCCAATCATTAAACACCTAACCTGTGACCTTTGTTACATGGCCAATGAGAGTTGCACATCTTGGTCATGAATATCAATTACTTCCCACGCCGCCCGATCGACATGGAAACTTAAAGAGGGACTGAAATGCTATATGGCAACTTTCGGGATTCATGAAATAGTGATAACAATCTCACATGGACTCAACTTTAAATTTCTGAAATCGACCTAGAAACAGCTTAATTACGACTGTATAAAGAACACCGCCTAATTAGGCCGGCGAACAGAATAAAACGCACTGAAGCGTGACTGCCTCGTGACGTGTAAGTAGGCAATGTGATACCCCCTTGTGTGCCCTCGTTATGTAAAACAACACAAGCTAACAGTACAGCTCGATGTTTAACCGTCGATTAAACACCCTAAACAACATCCAAACATCTCAAACCTTCAATAAATCGGTAGTTTATTTATTCAACTGGCAATTTGTATTGATGAAAACGTAAGACGCTGATTAAAAACGAAGTTGTGCGCATAATGCTACAGCATGTAGGCCTAGATGGTCTCGCTTTGCGCAATGTTGTCATAAGACTGCACGTGAGAACCCGGATGTATATGTAAACAATTGCTCCCGTGTGAACTGTTTTATCTTCGTGCACAGTTGTTGGTTGTTATTGAATATTACTTTAGTAGCACAGCAGAAAGGATGTTATTATACAATACTATTTTTTTTTACATTTAAACCATTTTTTTAGAATTGCCTTTGACTTCATTTTGTAACAGGATAAAAAAATATATACGTTTTTCTTAGTTATTTCATTTAGTGATGGACAAGTTACAATTCTCAATGAGAGACATGTATTGGATGATCACTGATGTCTTGTTTAAAACATTATTTTAATAGGTCATTTCACTGAAAATCTTAATGTTTTCACTCTTTTACATTGAGGAGATATTTTCAACAACAATACCCGATACATGGCCAAACAGAATGAAGATTTATTAAATGAACCTTATCCAAAATAATTATCAGATAGAGCAAAAACGGTATTCCTAATTTCAGGTAAATAGGTTATAATTTACCAATCTGAGAAAAAAGGGATGTTAAGGAATACAATTGCTATTTGATGTTACCTAATTAGCTGATGTCATAAAATAGCCAGGTGTTGCTGATTGTGCATTATATAACCTACCTGCTATAGTCATCATTTGATATCATCTAATTAGGAAACAGACAGGAAATACGATAGACAGTAAAGTAATTGTGTAATAAGTGAGTATCTGATCTAAAGAAAGTAAGTAACACCTGCAGACCAATGTCATTGTTTATTCAACCTTTTTACATAACGTTCAAATCTAAATGTGAGCATTGTATATTCGGATTATGACCATAAATCAGCCCAAAACTTTGTGCTATGTTTTATATTTTACTAATCTCCCTTTTCTCTGCATGCCAAACTGTTCATTCAATGAAAATGCGAGCTCGAAGCAGAAAATTGGTGTAGTGATCGGAACACATGAGTTCGATGTAGATTGTCACATTGCTCTGTTTGACCTAACACAGCGGGTCAATTTGGCGTGAAACCATCAATATGATGGGAATTTGTCTACGGAGACTTCATCAGGAGATATTCTAGGACAGTTGACAGCAACACAATGATATAACATACTGTTAATCGCTTTGAAAAGGCAGAACTGCGGATTTCGCCTATCATTTTCCATATAAGCAGACGAACGCTTCGCCTACTGCCACGTCACTTCCGGTATCCCCTGCCCGTGGCCTCTCAGCCTTGTTTTGGTTTGTCGCTGGACGGCGACAAGCAGACGCCTTGTTACGCAATGTTTACTTAGCTGTAGCTTCATTGAGAAACTGTGTATCGTTGCTTTTTTGGCCTAATATTTATGTTATATAGTTATTTGACCAATATCTTTTGAAAAATATATTTAACAAGTGTTTGTCACTGAGGTGACATAATCCCCCGCCGCAAATTATCAATCAATTATTGGCTGTGACCTCTTATTTGTTGTCAGAGGGTCACGAAATCTATAAACTGTGACCTTGAAAATAATTTGAAGGTCACCAAAATCAACTGGGCCGGGCGCCTTCCCAATAAGATGCTTTGTGTAAATTATGAAGAGAATCCAGTTAATGGTTCTTGAGATATCCTGCTTGCAAGCCTAAAATGCAGGTTTCAATGCTGAAATTTTCAAAGTCTTGCTGTGACCTTGAAAATAATGTGAAGGTCACCAAAATCGACTGGACCAGGCGCCTTCCCAATAAGATGCATTGTGTAAGCTATGAAGAGAATCCAGTGAATGGTTCTCGAGATATTCTGCTGACAAGGGTAAAATGTCAAAGTCTCGTAATGACCTTGAAATGAAGGTCAAGGTCTTCCCCAGGGGAAGCTAAATGTAAGATATGAAGAGAATCAGGTCAACAGTTCTTGAGATATCGCGCTAACAAGGGTAAACATGCAAGTTCACATGTCCAAAAATTCAAAGTTCCGCTGTGACCTTGAGAATAATGTCAAGGTCACCAAAACATAATCAGCCCAAGGTCTTCCCCAGGGTAAGCTATATGTAAGATATGAAGAGAATCCAGTAAACAGTTCTTGAGATATCGCGCCAACAAGGGTAAAATGACAAAGTGTCCTTGTGACCTTGAAATGAAGGTCAAGGTCACGAAACCCATTTGGACAATTACTCTCACTGAGGTAAACCTATATGCAAAATATGAGAAGGATGTAGAGAATAGTACTTATGTTATTCCATTTCGTACGTACGGACGGACGTACGGACGGACGCTGCCGAATACTATATCCCCCGCTTCGCGCTAATCGCGCGGCGGGGGATAAAAAAGGTTATGCAGTCCTTCTTTAAAATAAGTGGCCGAGTCGTCATGAAGATCGTTTTGAAAACAGGAATCATAATAAAAGGTCATATTGTGAATTTCTTCAGTAAATAGTATCAATATTATATACATGTATTTAAGATGCCATAGTATCTAACTTTAGTGAAACTTAAGGCATTCATTCCGTTGAAATTGATAAATGTTATATTACACGGCAGTCGGCAGATTTACATTTCCAAAACTTTGGTTGTTTTAATTTTTAAGACTGTTGCCCCTGAGCGTATAAATACGCAAGCATTCTTTGGTTAAATATATAACACAAATGAAACACCAAGACTTCACGTTCTAATCAGAGACTGAAGTCGCCGGAGTTGAAAATATATAGTAAACTCGTAGTAATTTGACCTTCGTGGGAAATTCACTACAACCGATCTAAAAATAGATGGTGGTTTCATTGGCTAAGAAGGAGCCATGCGCACATGAATACGACATGACTTCCGTTTTTGAGGTAAACAAGCAAAACTTTACGATTTGATTACACTTTTCAAATAAAGAAAACACAGTAGAGTAAAACATTTTATTGTTTATACACCAAAGTAAGCATTATTTCCGATAATCGATGTTATTTGTAATCGACAATCGTTCATTTGACTTCAATCGATCGATTAAGCGATCCTACGATTAATCGCCCCAGCACTACTGCAAACATGGATTTATTCTTACATAGAGCTGCTTTTCAGTATTTTTTATATCAAATTTAGACATGGCTAATGAAAACAAAACCCAGAAGAAAATAATCATGATATCAATTATCAACACATGGACATGAATTTAATTAATTTTTCAGAACTACAAACAAAGATTTATTTTTTAGTTTGAATAATTATTAATTACAGTTCATAGAAATATTTTTTTTAAATATTAATTGTTGAATGGCATTTAAATTTATTTTCATTATTCCAAATCTGACAACAGAGTTAATATTCTTAAATTATATTCAATTTTTTTTTAATTCTTAAATTAAACTTAAAATAATTGAACACAGAATGATAGAAATATGATATAACTTACCTTATTCTTAGTTTATTATCACCACATGAAGTTCTTTTTCACCTTAAGCATCTTTTAATCATTTTATGAAAACAAAATTTTATATTTTTTGCTCTAGTATTGAGGCCAGAAAATGGCTGTGGTATTTAAGCAACATATTACCAAAAAAATATCTTGGGTGTTGCAAGCAACTTAAAATGTTTGTTTGCAGTATGTAAAGGGTTAAGGGCATGGCCCCTGTGGCCTTTAATTGGGGTCACAGGGTCACAAAAGTTACAAATTAGAATCCCCAAGGCACCTGCACACAAAATATCAGCTCTCTGGGGCTTCTGCTTCTGGAGAAGAAGACGAACATAGGTTTAAGGGCGTGGCCCCTGTGGCCCTTAATTGGGGTCATAGGGTCACAAAAGTTACAAATTTGAATCCCCATATGCCAAGGTGCCTGTACATAAAATTTCAGCTCTCTGGGGCTTCTGCTTTTGGAGAAGAAGATGAAAATAAATTTTAAAGCGTAACTCCCGGATAATTTAGACTAAATTATCCAAGCCAAACTGTACATTTATGATTGTGTTTTCATAATATATAGTTCATATTATGAATTTACGTGAGGTCATTATATTTTTAAACTAATCATAATAGTGATTACCCAGCTAACACAGAAACGTTCCTACAACGTTTCTGAAACGTTACCTTTTGGTTTCAGAAACGTTTTGAAAAACGTTTCTGCAACGTAATTTTGTGGAGTTTTTTTTTCGTTTCAGAAACGTTGTAAGAAAACGTTTTGAAGAAACGTTCAGGAAACCTTTGAGAAACTTTTGACCTGGTGTTGTTTGTGGCTTATTTGTACTTTTAAAAAGTTACTGTTGTACATTTACCAATCGAACAAAGTTGGGTTTACTCCATCTTGGCCTCACACATGTAGAAAATGCAACTGAGAAAACCCAAATGTATGTTATAACCTTTAGAGAGAAAACATTTTTAGTGAAATCCGACATCCACACATGTTAAGATTTCTGGTTTGCATTTTCCAGTTGTGCGTTCCAAAAACAACTCCTACGTTTCTAGAGGTATCACCTTTTCAATCATTAAGGCAATGTCAACAAATATTCCGGACGCAACCATACAATGCATTTAAAAGCCGTTTCTCAAGTCATTAAAGTTAATTTCATCACAGGATATCTATACGGTGATTATGAAAAAAATAAACTTAACTGAAATCGAAGCTACCTGTGTGAAAAATATGGACAAAGTCCATGCAAATAATGCCGCATTTGCTCTTAAATCTCTCTACTTTTTCAAGCTTTTAAAACAGCACAATTCACAGTTTCAAATTTACTCGAAATACTTTAAAATTCAACACATTGAATGTACTGCTAGAGCAGATTAAGACAGTAAATTAATGTCTCCTTAAGTTAAATAACAATAAGATTTCTCCGTAAGTCAAAAGCTTTATTTCGCTGAAGATACAGGTATGAGATCACGTTATCTTCATCCATGTCATGCCAACAATAGGTCCGCCGTCACTGAAAAAACAAATCTCTCATTTATTAGTCAATTCTTAGCACATAAGATAGCTACAGTATTGAATAAAATAATGAAATCAATATGTTAATCTGTCCCGTCAATATATATGTCGAACTACATATAAAACTACCATATCTCAAATATTTTATAAGCATAACCAATTTATTTTCATGTCTTAGATGACTTGTATGACAATAATTTACTTAAAATATTTGTTGATACATGTATCTCATTATTTGAAATATAAATAGCACAGAGAACTAGTAACTAATTAATGTGATATGTAGTCAATTCCTTAATAACAAGATAATATAACGCTTCATAATTTCATACACAGATTTGGCCACAGGATTTAAGACAGATTTATAATAATAAATCTGAATTTTGTCAACTTCTTAGATAGAGTAAATAGTACTAAAAATATACTTTTTAGGCTTTACTGTGGATAGGCGCTTTGTGCCGTGAGGTCAAACGTCGAATAAATATGCCTTATATTCTTAAGAATAAAAAATTCATCTTTAATTTTGTAGGTGACCAGGCGATTGCTAAGACAAACGATTATGCTAGGATTTACGGTACATGAAGGCCTAGCTACTTGCAATAAATGGTGCTAGCAATATATACTCATAAAACATTGAATAAGCAAGTAGTAATTATTTATCAAAAACAGATTACATATTTGACCTGGCGTTTATTCAAGTGACTGTAAGGCGAATATGAATCTGCATTACATTGTTGAATTAAACCCGGCTTTTATTCATGACAGGTTATTTCTTTAGTAGGTTTTACGGTATTTATAAAATACACGGTCATAGTAGATTATTTAATGAGTAAATCGCATATTACAGAATCAACTTATTCTATAATTACGTTTCGTTTTAAATATGCGTACATTGAAGTGATAGAAGTTAGGAATATTGTAGTATGAAATCAGCGAGTTCAGCTTGATGTGCAAATCCGAGCCAGTGCCTGTTCGTCACACGGCTTGTGTCGGTCGACGTACACTTGAGCGACCCCGAATGTACAACATTGTTGCATCTAAGACTGTTGAGTCTCCAATGTATTCTCTTTAACCCTTTGGGTGCTGCTGTCAAAGTATCCAAAATACTCTATTTGGTTTTTGGTTGTTAGTTTGTTTGCTGTTTGTTTGTTGTTGTTTTTTGTGGGGGGGGGGGGGGGGGGGGGGAGGCTTTAGAATGTGCCATTAAAAAAGATAGACGATAATTTTACTTGACTTTTTAAACAGAAGTTTATAAAGTGATAATATTTCAGTACTAGATCTAAATACTAATGCAGTTGCAAAGTTAAGAAATAAGTATTTCTATTTAGTCACATCTACATGATTTTAATTGAATAAAGATATGAGATGTGAGATTTGAGATCTTTATAAATAATTATCAATGTCGTGTATTAAAGGGACAGTAGCACGTTTTTAGGGGATAAGGTGATGTCAGGCAAAATGAAAATTAATGGTTCGAATTGAAAGACAAAGTATTTAAACTAAATAAAGCAGTAATAATTAAAATATATAATGTAAAGCATGCGATTTCTTTTCTAACACAAACTAAATTCAAGGTGTTAACACAAAATGGCCGCCAATGGATTTTATGGGATCTTCATACTTTGTCCTCTAATTATGGATGATTGATTTGTGTTATGATATTTTTGACACTATCAAGATGATACAATTAGCATGAACGTTCAATTATCAGTGATAAAATTAAAATATGAAATGTTAAAAAAACGTGCTACTGCCCCTTTAAATGAAGTGGAACAAACAGGGTGGATTTTGTAATGCAAACAATAATTGTGACATTGAATTTTCCTAATGCAACCGGTAAACGGTTTCCGAATATTTTATGTGAAATCGAGGTATGTAACATGCATAGTGGTGTGCCATAATCATGTCATATTTTACGTTATTCTAATATAGTTAGACTTACATGTTAGTTCGATGTACAGATCCGTGTCAGTTATATTCGGACGGTGACGTTTTTACCCATAGACTCTCGTGTTAAATTAGTGTAGCATAAATAATTTTCATGAAAGAAGTTCGTGCTGGATCTTACTGTTGCACATAGAAGAAATGGGAACGTGTCCCATAGATCACCATTATAAACGTGTACACATTAATGTACACAATTTGTTAAAATTGAATCCGTTCCCTAGATAATCAATGAAAAATTACAAAGAATTATTAGGTTGTAGCTGAGATGATTTGTTATAATCGTGCAAAAATTGAACAGATTGAGACGGAAAATAAATGCATTAACATTTTTGCTACACTTGCTTAACATGTATGTCTATGGAAATAACGTCTATAAACAAAACATGATATAGGGAAACGATAAGTACATATCCGTGAAAATGATTTATGCTACAGTAAAATAATATCTACGGGGAAAACGTCAATTTTGACATAAAAATGGCACACTATTGTATATATTTGTAAACTGCGTCCACGCGATCCAGTCATTTATGAAAGCGGCCGTCCAAAGTGCGTTCGCTTTGGCACCAAGGGGGTTAAACGTAAAACCCGTAATTTCAGTAACGTGAAAATTGGTTTAGTAGACAGGCTAAAGGCTATAGTAAGGCCAGTGTGTCAAGTGATAACACAACTTCTCATCATCCACGCGATCCAGTCATTTATGAAAGCGGCCGTCCAAAGTGCGTTCGCTTTGGCACCAAGGGGGTTAAACGTAAAACCCGTAATTTCAGTAACGTGAAAATTGGTTTAGTAGACAGGCTAAAGGCTATAGTAAGGCCAGTGTGTCAAGTGATAACACAACTTCTCATCAAATGGTTATAATGTTATATTACAGAGTAGGGAAGTACGTAAATGTTTAAAACAAACATGTAATTTCAATTTCAAGCTTACTTTCGATCTGTTTCCAAGTCACGTCATATTGTCAGCGTTTTATAAATCCGTGTCATCAACAGCACAAACTTCAGAACATCGGGAATCGGGACCCAAGTGGAAAGTGTAGAACATAAAAAAACATGGTATAACATTGTCATGGCATCTCTAGAAGAATTAAATTGACGCGAATATTAGATTCCAATACATCGTACTTTTGCATGACAGTAAACATGAGGTTTGAATAGTAAACTGCATAAACAACAAAACTTACGGTACTGTATAGGCCTACTCTTCGGGTTCATCCTCCATTATAGATGTGCAGATATTTCAGCAGAAAACCTGACGGCATCGGAACATGATTGGAATCTAAATGAGAGAATAATGAAAGAAGTTTTAAATGAGAAATTATACCTGGGGGAAAAGGCCTATTTGAAAAACAACACACCAATGGACACTTGCAACTAAAGTTGCAAGTTAGCTATAGGCTTCTTTTATCAGATTAACATACTTTAAAAGTATATATGTCCCTCTACCTTTAGATATTTATAATAGAAACGCAGGAAATACACGTACCTTGTAACAGACTTCAGCTTGACTTTTGACAGTGCGCCTTCCCGTTACCATCGCTGTGTCAATGTGTGACGTCATGTTATGACGTCATAATGCATAGTGACGTTTCTTGCGGTATTTGACGGCCAACTTGTATGATGAAATTCATTGAATGTTTTTACCTTTTGTCTAAAAAACTCGGAGTTTGCGTAATGGAATTGACTTATTTAGCACACTCATTTTTACAAACATGAGAAACATTAATGTTAGCTTGGTGATTGAAACTATTGATGAATATTTTTCAATGAAAAACTGAAACGTTTTATAAACATTTCCACAACGTTTTCTTCCTTAGGATTCGAAACGTTTTCAAAACGCTACAAAAACGTATATGAAAAACATTTCTGTAAAGTTTCAAAGAAACGTCACGAGAACGTTTCTTCAATACGTTTCTAAAACGTTGTGCAGAAACGTTTCCAGAAATGTTTCTAAAACGTTGCATAAACGTTTCTTGGAAACGTTTCTCACAGAAACTTTCAGGAAACGTTTTAGAAACATTTTGTGTTAGCTGGGTAATTGCGATTTTTAAAATAATAGTAAGCTTCCTGCCTCGATCGTGTTGTTCCATAGATTTTACCGGAAGTTACGTCAACTGTGGAAAACAAGAGTGACGTAGCCGCCATTACTAACGTAAACAACACCACGTTTTATTTCAGTGATCATGTTCTTGTCGATATTGGCACTTCAAACAAAGTTTTAGTGATTACATTTTAATTGCTGTTTGAAAGGATATTCTAAGTGAAGGAAAAGCTATATGATTATTTTGGCAAATGTTATGGAAACAATTAATGTCAATTATCCGGTATATTGACAATGAAATACTCGTAAAACCTGTGGGCTGCACTGTTTGCCTCTGGTGAGTTAGTCGTTGTGTCTTTTTTCCTTATATGTTATCATCTGTTTGTGTATGGAATCTTTCATTTACCATCTGCGTATCAAAATTCCTTTTGCATGAGTGAAAATATTTCAATATTTAGCCTTGAAAAAAAATATCATCTGCCCGTCCTTCGAAACGTGGCTCTCCGTATTTGCGGTATGTTGCCTTTGGTTCGTTTTCGCCGCATGCATTTCTTGATAAACGGCATATAGTCCCATTTACATTAGTGTACGACAATATTCGTTGTAAATATGATTTATCAAATTTTAATCTTGTTGTCCAATTTCAAAATCATGATCTGGCATCACTCACTATAAAATAAACATTTACTATTTTTTACTTACTTTGAAGCTCATGCAAACAAGAAAAAAGTGAGCAAAGCTCACATACCCCCACTATGAGCTTGTCTTTCACAGAAGGAAAGAGGCCAACATAAGTAATCATAAGAGACATGTTTTCAACCCATAAGGATTATGCACCAGGCTCATGCTAAGCTAAGAGATACGGGGTAAACAAGAGTTTCAAAAGTTATCAATGTGCTGTGAATACCAGGTTGAAAATAAGACAAGGATTATAATGGTTCATGAGATATCAATTTGACAATAAATTCAAAAGTGGTCAAAGTGATGTGGTGACCTTGAAAATAAGGTCATGGTCAGCCAAAGTGACTGGTGTCTGCAAGTTCCCTAATTGAAGGCTGTGACCAAATTAAACCGATGGGATAAAAAAAATATTAGTAGAAGATGTCTTTTCTATCCAGCCCTTATACAAGTACCTTATGAAATTATAAATTTTCAAGAAAATATCTAATTCCAAAATAAACTAGAAAGTGTTTTTACCCGTAAAAACAGATGTCTCCCCCTTCCTCAAATGCTCCAAACCTCTAAACAATACTATCATAAAGCACCATTAATGAGATCTGCTCAGGAAACAAACACTACCCTTTAAAAAAGACTCAGTCCAAATTGTTGCATGGAAATAAACAAAAATATAGTCGCAAAGCGACGACAAACGGATTCAGCGATGTATGGTGATGATATGTATGACAAATATATGCAATACATGTATGTATGAAGTCAATAGTTCGTTCAGACGAATTTTAAAAGTCACGATTTCAGTATTACCAAGGCCAAAAAGACTCTGTCAATTGCAAACGTAAATGTCATATTGAACTAGGACTGCCGCGGCTTTTGACCATTTTGAGCTCCTTGGTGTGTTGTTTTAGGTCGAAAATACGATGTCTAGCGAGGCTAGCGCTGTTCTGAGTTCAGAGAACGTTGTAGCGACGTCTTCCGGTGTCCCGTGGCCGTATGCACGGATTTAGTGACCAAAATCGAATGTACATGACTGGACAGCGTGTTTGCATGAAATGTCTACAAGCACAAAGTGTAGAACATGCGGCCGGGAGGAAATGCATATTTCAAAGTTCAGGAGGACGACAGGCATTTTGGAAAAGAGAGTTAATCGAGGACGTCACACCCTTGCGAGTGGAATCTGCCGAGCATTTAGGCAGGAATCAGGACGGCCTACCTTTATCTAATGACCAAGAGCCCAAGAGCCCAAGAGCTGATAGTGGCCGTCATTATGCCCTTTTCAATTAAGGGAAGGTACACTTGCTTGTACCTACCTACGCACCCACCCGTGCCTTTGGTCTTGAAACTAAATCTTGACCACAAAGGCTATCAAAGTGTATGAGACGCACTCAGACAATTTATTGCCAGTCCCAAACAAAGAGTTTAATTGACAATGTGATCTATCAGTGTAAAGTTTTTCTATTTTTTCCCCAAAATTAACCGACGGCACTCACCGTGCAGCATTCCTATCTGCCGAACCATTAGAGACATTTCAAAATTGATTTTACCATTGTTAAGAGGAGAGATTTGTCTTTATTTGCATACATTATTTCTTTATGAGCATGGAAAAGTAAAGAAACGGTGAGCGATGCGACATCTGCCGCAAATATGAAGCTTTATCTAAAAAAATTAGATAATTTAACTTAGGAGTCATTTACTGTGAACAATTTTATAATGAAGTACTACACAAAAGGTTTTTGTCTTCAACAAGCGTAGCCATCGATGTATAGTATGTTTTCCTAGTGTTTTATTGCCAATGAAGTACAATTTTTCAATCATTCTTATATGAGAATCAGTTAAAACGCAAATAGGATTGACCACATTTAAATGCTCCGAATTTCAATGTTAATGTTTAATCTAATTTTGATGAGATTTATCGCAGATTGTATGATCTTTTGGCTTTCTAATGATATATGGAACAATGATTTGTCTCCTGTCACTGATGAGTAACGATTTTTTAAACATACCTATATTGTACGCATTCAAAACGAAAGCAGAATTGACAATATTCATAGGGCCGTAACTCAATGTAAAACAAATATAGGAATTTACTGTTAAATTTGAAAAAAATCTATAGACTTTTGGCTTCCATATGATGTATAGAACAAAGCGTTATCGTACGCCGTTGATTCGCTACGATATTTCAAACACACCCACCAAAACACCACATGTCGAAAATGCAAAGTTTGACCTCTGACCCTGACCGGAAATGACTGTTCGCGAGCGATTTTATTCTTTTATCTTAAAGACCTTGCCAATGTCTAACTCTCATGCAAAAATCATGAAATTCTATGGTCTGGTTTTTGAGTTATCTGCCCTTGAAGTTTGCGATTTTTACATTTTGGTCAACTTTGAAAAATCACAGCAAGAAAAGTATTAAAGTTAGAACTTTGTAGAAGTCAAATTCAGAACTACAATGCTTCAGCTACATTGAGTATAAATTTCACCTCTCTAGTGCAAGTATCTTCAGAGAAGAACATTTTCAAAGGTGGGTGGGGTCAGAATCGGTAAACAATGCACTAAAAGCAAGATGGCGGCCAAACCACGTGACCTACGAATTTGTCATGTTTTCGTTTTTTGCAACATTTTTGATTGCGCATCTTTTAAAAAAAAAATTACGTCTCTAAGTGCATTTTGAAAAAAAAATCAATGTTAAATTTTCGATTTTGGAATCGAACTGCACCTTTAATGTATTGATTGATTTGGCCCAAAAGCTTATTGTCGCCATTCCACAACAAAGTCTACCAGCCTGTGAAATTTGGCTTTGATAGCATCAGCCGTTTGGGCTGAAAGTTGACCACAAAAATCGTGGAATAATAATAATAATAAATATAGCCGCAAGCGGCGACAACAGGATTCAGTCGTAAATCTAACATATTCGTCATAAAGATAGTAATGTTAGCAATCATTCCTGAAAGTTTCATGAAAATCCCGTGAAGCAATAAGCTATAGCAGCATTGGAAAGTATCATTTACATTATTCTGTCGGAGCTGACCCCATGTTAGGAAAATGTGTCATGGCGGCCGGAAATGACTGTTCGCGAGCGATTTTATTCTTTTATCGTAAAGACCTTGCCAATGTCTAACTCTCATGCAAAAATCATAAACTTCTATTGTCTGGTTTTCGAGTTATCTGCCCTTGAATTTTGCGATTTTAACATTTTGGTCAACTTTGAAAATTCACAGCAAGAAAAGTATAAACGTTAGGACTTTGTAGAAGTCACATTAAGAAGTACAATGCTTCAGCTACATTGAGTATAAATTTCAACTCTCTAGTGCAAATATCTTCAGAGAAGAAGATTTTCAAAGATGGTAGGGGTCAGAAATGGTAAAAAATGCACTAAAAGCAAGATGGCGGCCAAACCACGTGACCTACGAATTTTCCATGATTTCGTTTTTTGCAGCATTTTTGATTGCACATGTTTTAAAAAAAAATTCAAGTCTCTAAGTGCATTTTGAAAAAAAAGCCCATGTTAATTTTTCGAACTTGGTTTTGACCTAGACCTTAAAGTTGTCGACCGATTTTGCCCAAAAGCTTATTGTGGCTTCTCCTTAATAAGGTGCATCAGCATTCCAAAGTTCACTGTCCTAGCCTCAGCCGTTTTGGCTAAAATCGGGCCACTAATTCGCTGGAATACCGCCGTATGCAAGGTCAAAGTTCAACTCTGCCACTGCCTGACCCACATAGCCCACACGAGAGAGCATTACTGCTGGCTAAATTTTAGAAACGAAACTCATTCACTGCGCGAAAACTATGCTACCTACATGTGTCTCATAGTAGACTTTTTTGCTTGAAATTTCATTGCGCTTCGTTTGGTATAACTTTTATGTCTCTACGACCATTTTGATTTTTTTGACTTATCTTACGTAATTTGACACGTCCTTGGCGGCCGGAAATGACTGTTCGCGAGCGATTTTATTCTTTTATCTTAGAGACCTTGCTAATGTCTAACTCTCATGCAAAAATCATTAAATTCTACGGTCGGGTTATTGACCTATCTGCCCTTGAAATTTGCGATTTTGAGATTTTGGTCAACTTTGAAAGGTCACAGCCAAAAAAGTATTAAGGTTAAGTCTTTAAAAATTCGGAATTCAAGAGAACAATACTTCAACTACATTCAGTATGAATTTGAGCTCTGTAGTGGAAGTATCTTCAGAGGAGAAGATTGTCAAAGTAGGGTTGGGTCGGAAATTGCCAAAAATGCACTAAAACCAAGATGGCGGCCAAACCACATGACCTACGAATTTGCCATGATTTCGTTTTTTTCATTATTTTTTATTGCGCATCTTTAAAAAAAAAATCAGGTCTCTAAGTGCATTTTGAAAAAAATTCCAGTGTTAAAATTTTAAACTTTACGCCTACATAGGCGAAAAATGACTGAGCTGATTTGGCCCAAAAGCTTAACGGCGCGATTCCAGGGTAAGGACTACACGTCTGTAAAATTTGGTTGCATTTGCTTGTGCCGTTTTGGCTAAAAACTGGTCCAAAGTTTCGTGGAATAAAAATAATAATAAAACACGCCAATAACAATAAGGATTCAGCCTGAAAGGCTGAATCCTTAATAATAAAAAAAATAATAAACACGCCAATAACAATAAGGATTCAGCCTTTATGGCTGAATCCTTAATAATTTGTTTTAAATCTCAAATCTCCAAATGGCACATTTACATGATATGGAGAGACAATATACCAAGTTTGGCTAGATATCTGCTCCAGAAACGAACACTACCCTTGAAAAAGACCAAGTCCAAATTGTTGCCATGGAAATAAAAAAATATATAAAAATTTTAAGAAATCTATAACCTCCAAAAGGCACATCTACATGATATGGAGAGACAGTATACCAAGTTTGGTGATGATCGGTCACATAGTTTTAGAGATCTGCTCCGGAAACGATCACTACCCTTGAAAAAGACCAAGTCCAAATTGTTGCCATGGAAATAAATAAATAATTAAATTTTAAGAAATCTATAACCTCCAAAAGGCACATCTACATGATATGGAGAGAAAATTTACCAAGTTTGGTGATGATCGGTAACATAGTGTTAGAGATATGCTCCGGAAATGAAATGGGAACGCCAACGCCAACGGGAACTCAGCTCAAACCAATATGTCTCCCCGACCCTTCCGGGGGAGACATAACAAGAATACTGAATGAACTTCTTGTAATGATTAGTCAGGAAAACTGGTTGTGTTAAGTCATGGAAAAAATTAATTTGAAAGTTGATCATAATGAAAAATGATAGTCGAGAAAGCATAAAAACCCTGAAAAACACGACCTCTAGTGATGATAAATACCAAGTTTCATGGAGATATGTTTTGTGAAATAAATTTCTAAGTAGTGCTTCCAGAGTAATTTACAAAACTCAAAATCTTCGAAAGTTGAAAACCCAAAAAGATACAATTGCATGTTTTGATTAATCAATATACTCTAAAAACACAGACAGAGAGCCAAGAACTATATATGATAATCCTAAGTACAGCAGTGAAAAGGCTAAAATATTTTTTTTAATTTTATTTATACGGTAAGCATATTTATTATATTTTCATTTAAAAATGCTTATTAAATACACTTATAAGCATATTCATATTTATTTTCATTATCTATAATCTATTACTTGTCTAATTCTATAATTTGGCTAACTAAATTCTGTAATCAAACCATTAATTATGCTCCTTGATGTTGATCAAAACAAAATGCACATGTCAATGTTTATAAACAAAAGGTCAGCTGACCTTATTTGCATATCATCACAACTTGTGCCAGTTTGCAAGCAAGACTCATTTTCACATTATTTTTCAATCTTGTTTAAAAAAATCAAACGGTAGAATCTCTTCTTATTTTCAATTATGGATTTTTACTTCCAAAAGTTAAGTTAATAAAATCAAGAAACACTTTTATTTGTTAAAAATAGAGCCATTAGCTCTGTAGCTCATCAGGCTTCATCATCAATTATGCTGTAGAGTGTGGCCAATGTGATTCCCCCTTTGTAGAGGCCACAAGGGCACCAATCATAACATTAAGTACCGGTATATAGGCGACAAGTTTCAGTTTTCTAGGCCTTATACTTCAGGAGAAGAAAATGAAAATAGATTTGAAGGACATTCCTGTTGCCTTTATTATCTTTACACAAAGTTTCAGCTTTCTAGGCCTTATGGTTCTGGAGAAGAAGTCGAAATTCCACAAAGTTTACGGACGGACGCCGGACACCATGCCATGCCATAAGCCCATCTGGCCTTACAGGCCAGATGAGCTAAATATAAGTATTATTATTTGACCAATAAAGTCTTGCTCAAGTCTAGATGGCTTAGGCTGTCATGGTGAGTATCATGTGACTTGGCTCTCTTTGCATGATTTTTTCATGCCACATACAACTAACCTCACTTTGCATGATCTTCTAGCTTTTTTTGCCCCACAGGCCTGTTCTTAGGCATTCTACCAGTCTCAAGCTAATCTGTTACTATAGAAAAAGCCAGCAAGCAGGAGGTGGGAATTTTTAATTTTTTGACAATAACTTTACTTTTTTTTAGGTTATTGTGTATCAATATATTTGAATATGAATTTGTCAAGTAAAAAAGGAGATTTTCAGTAAGAATTATTAATTCTAACTTTGGAATTGCTTTTTATTGCAGTGATAATATCTATCACAAATTAATGCTTCATTTGCAGATATTTTCAGTGGAAGTAATCTTTTACCTTCAGTTATTGTGTTATCAAGGTAAGCTTTATATTATTTGCTTATTGATAAAATATTCATATTTAATTGTATTTGTATAATTTATAAAAAAAAATCTTGGTAATATTCATTTACTACTTGAGACAATATCTTGTATTTTATTGTCAATGAAGTTGTATTGTAGAATGTATCTTAATTAATGTTTTGTTTGTTCTGTAATTGTAAAAAATGTAAGGAATCTTTTTTCTGTTTCTTTTGTAGTTTTTCAACGCCACCATTTGACAACAACTTGGTCACTTGGCTAAAGAATTCAAACTTGAAGCAAGGCAACATAATGGGAGCTGAATAAAACTTGGGCCCTTTTATTGCCATGATGTTCCCTGTAAATAATGTTGCCAACCCTTATTGTCAAACTATCAGTGCATGATATTGTCACCTCTGAGAGAAAAACTGTCAATGGAAATAAAGTGTTCATAATATGGTTCAGATGAATAAACTATAAATCTTGTGTTAACATTTGTCTGTTCTTGCTACAACAACCATGCATATTGAATAATTTCTTGAGATAAGGTTAGCTGTAAGATGAACAAAAAATAGAGCCATTGGCTCTGTAGCTCATCAGGCATCATATCAAGTTTGCTTTATACAGGCCAGATGAGCTAAAAATGAAACTGATGTTACCTATTGCAAGAAAATCTCTAAAAAAATTACAAAACAAATATAACTATGTCGGAATAAATTTCCTTACCCAAATGATTTATTATTAATCAACACTTTATCAGACAGTGAAAGAAGTCCACACTAAAATATCCAAGGAGAAATAAATTTGCCAAAGGGTCATGGGGTCACAAAACCTACAGTTTAGAATCCCAATTGGCCAAGGAGTCTACATGCAGTCTTTCAGCTCAATAGACCTTAACCCTCTCCTGACTGCAGGCCGCACCTGCGGCCCAGACTTTAATTACTAATTGACACGTCATTGAAATTTGACCCTTTGACATACAAACGACAAATGTGTGTGACGAAGTTCCGTAAATGTTGAGAAAGTTAATATTTTTCGAATCACAAATCAATTGCCTTTCTCGTGGTGAAATAATTATAAGGATAAAGTTTTCCGTTATCAAGAAGTGACGAATTAAAAATATCGAACGTATTTTCAATAAGAAAAGAGACGTGCAGGTGCATGTTTTTCTTACTAACAGCGAATTTACCTATCTTGTTGAATGTGGCAAAGTTCGTTTCAAAGTGCTTTTAAAATACTCAAGTGTTATATCATTCTGTTCGGAAAATAATATCCTATTACTCTTTGAAATTCTAAAATAAAATCTTTCTTCGTCATAAAACTATAGAGAAAATAAGACTTTGTCGGCAAATGTAAACATCAAACGATCGTTTTTTGAAAAACACTTGTAAAATTATCAGCGTAATTAACTTACGTTTTTCAGAATCTCATAATCTTCAAAAATAGAGCCATTGGCTCTGTAGCTCATCAGGCTTCATCGTCAATTACAAAATATGCTGTAGAGTGTGACCAATGTGATTCCCCCTTTGTAGAGGCCAAAGGGTCACCAATCATAAAATTAAGTATAAAGGCGACAAGTTTCAGTTTTCTTGGCCTTGTACTTCAGGAGAATAAGATGAAAATAGATTTGAAGGACGTTCCTGTTGCCTTTATTGGAGCAACAGGGTCACCAAACCTACATTTCATAATCCTCACTTGTCAAAGAGTCTGTACACAAAGTTTCAGCTTTCTAGGCCTTATGGTTCTGGAGAAGAAGATTAAAATAGGTTTTTAGGGCGTGGCCCCTGTGACCCTTATTAGGGGTGACAGGGCCACCAAAGCTTCAATTTATAATCCTCACTAGCCAAGGAGTCTATACACAAAGTTTCAGCTTTCTAGGCCTTATGGTTCTGAAGAAGAAGATGAAAATAGGTCTTAAGGGTGTGGCTCCTGTGGCCCTTATTAGGGGTCCCAGGGCCACCAAAGCTACACTTTGTAATCCTCACTAGCCAAGTAGTCTGAACACAAAGTTTCAGCTTTCTGAGCCTTATGCTTCTGGAGAAGAAGATTAAAATAGGTTTTTAGGGCGTGGCCCCTGTGACCCTTATTAGGGGTGACAGGGCCACCAAAGCTACAATTTATAATCCTCACTTGTCAAAGACTCTGTACACAAAGTTTCAGCTTTCTAGGCCTTATGGTTCTGGAGAAGAAGATGAAAATAGGTTTTTAGGGTGTGGCCCCTGTGGCCCTTATTTGGGGTCACAGGGCTACTGAAGCTACAATTTATAATCCTCACTAGTCAATGAGTCTGTACACAAAGTTTCAGCTTTCTAGGCCTTATGGTTCTGGAGAAGAAGATTAAAATAGGTTTTAAGGGCGTGGCCCCTGTGGACCTTATTAGGGGTCACAGGGCCACCAAAGCTACAATTTATAATCCTCACTAGTCAAGGAGTCTGTACACAAAGTTTCAGCTTTCTAGCCCCTATGGTTCTGGAGAAGAAGTCGAAATTCCACAAAGTTTACGGACGGACGGATTTAGTTTTACCACATTAGTCTAAAACAATGTTAATTGTCGTAATATTTAGCTGCAACACTTCGTTTATCGACTACTACTGACTTGCATTATTCGCATGATGTCAAATAGTCGTCATGAAGAAATTTCACGAAGATGTCGTTTGCCAATAAAATATGAGTGAGTAATTTGACTGTTTTGATTTGTATTTGATATGTATGAAATCTATATGACATTTCTTGCTCAAATATATACAAAATAAACCGTAATTGTATTTGATTTTCAAGTGAGATGTGTTTTTCCCCAACACGTTGACCGTGCCATTTGAACAAATCGAGCATAGCGCAGTCTTGATCCCGCCGACTGTCGACTTTACATCACTGGATCACTGGAATCGTTAATTTCAAATTAATAAGTCGTTTAAATATGAAATTTTTGTACGAATAGGATTGGTAAGACATCCATGTCCACTATTTCAGGTTTAAAATTTGTTTGTCAATAGAATTATTGTTCGTATAAACAATTTCGCCAAAAAAATTCTCGTAACTAAATTGGCATTGGCATGTTGCTGATATGACGCCATGAATGGGGGGTATCTCATAAAACAAGCTTAGCAGTAATAAACAAAATGGTGTTTTAAGATCGAAAAAAAATCAAGAATTGTGAAAAAATACATTTTAGACACCACACGTTTTGTTTTTGTTTAATAATCTAGAATTATTGTACAAATACGATTAGACAATATGGGCTACATGATTGTCATGTAAATCATTGGCGCTGTTTTGATATGTGCCCCGCCGTAGCGAAGGAAATCTCAATCCAAGTTAAAATGTATTTTGCATCTATTCTGCAATGAATTTCCGTAAACCCTTTAACAGTCATTCGTAGAAATGTATTTCATTCTTGGTTTTAAGTGGAAAAATTATAGGATGACACTGATCTCAAAATATCTCGATTTAAACAGCATTGTCATCGTTCAACATTTTCACGATCTTGCGAGATGTTACGATCTTTTTTCATCTGTCATTAGTGGCGATATCAATAAGAGATGGACGTATATTTGTATGAAAACGACAATATTTAATACTCATATTTGGGACATAGAAAGGCAAATCGATTACTTAAACTTTTGTGTGATTTTGAAAATGATTGATACATTATTTGTAAAAACATCAACACGGAAGTAAATTGCATCGTTGAGTAAATATTTTGACTGCTTGAAATTACGTTGAAAATTCATAATTTCAACTAACATCGTTTGTAACAAGCTCTTGTTTGTTGGAAGAAAGTCGCATTCGTGCAGAACAATTTTTTTCTGGTACACTGAATAAACAGCTGATATAAATTATTTTCTACAGAAATATTTATTGACAAAATAGTCCGATTTTGAAAATTAAGTACAAAATTATGACTTGTGTAATTTTTCATTTTTATTCATTGTCATGTGGATATAAACCTAATTGTAAAAAAATGATTGATTATTTGGGAAAAATAAAAACTTTGACAAGTAAGAAAATCAATTTATTTACAAGAATTTATTTTATTTTTTAAAATTATGTGTTTTAGAAAGGAGGGAGAAGCTAAATATGATAGAATCCAATGTGACGTCATCGTTAAAATTTTACACTTTTGAAGCTCCAAGCAAAAACTTCAAAACAATCCAGCAGGCAGAAGGTTAACTCTGATATTTTTTGTTCAGATGAGCCATTCGATGTACTCTCAGTATTTTTGTATGGTTAACTTCTTTCTTATGATACAGTCACATTGAAAGGACATTGAAGATTTTATTAATACAATAATGACTATATAGAAGAATCATAAATGTCTGAAAAAGACATTGTTAGTTTCATAAGAGCTTATATAGCTTACATGCAATCAGGAAGTCTATATCTGCATTTTCATTGACTTTTAAACAAATTAAAACAGGTTTGCAATTTTGTAGGAATCCTTACTAAGTGTAGTTGTATCTTAGTTTCTAGAATCACTTAGGGAAGCGGGGGTATAAAAAGTTAGCTTGCTCACTAATTCTCTTGTTTACCAAAATGAAGCGTTTTTAGGAAAGGCTTATATTCTGGCATGTCAATGCTATTGAATGTTACTTGCGCTTGAAGAAGCAGCCTTAGCGTTGTTTTTAATTACGCGCACTCCGTTTTGCGTGCCTCATAAATATTCACGAGACAAAATTAAGAATCCCCTATAATAACATTAAATGTTTTTTTTTCATTAAGAAGTTGGCTTATTATCACCCGCAACAACAAAGTTGTGAGGGGTATTAAAATGGGTACCGTCCGTCCTCCCGTTACAAAGTTATGAGCCGGACACAAAGTGTAACTTTTTGCAAAAGGTGACTCTGTTGGAAAACTGTTACAAGTCCTGTCCTGCTCACTACCTCTAAACTATATAATCATCACACTCTGTAGCTCATCAGGCATCATATCAAGTTTGCTTTATACAGGCAAGATGTGCTAAAAATAGAGCCATTGGCTCTGTAGCTCATCAGGCATCATATCAAGTTTGCTTTATACAGGCAAGATGAGCTAAAAATAAAACTGATGTTACCTATTGCAAGAAAACCTATAAAAAAATTACAAAACAAATGTAACGATTTAGGAATAAATTTCCTTACCCAAATGATTTATTATTATTCAACACTTTCTAGATCACCAATATCAGACAGTGAAAGAAGTCCACACTAAAATATCCAAGGAGAAATAAATTTACCATAGACTGTCATCTAATGGAGAAAAATTGGTTTTTAAGGTTGTGACCCCTGTGACCTCATTTGGGGTCATGGGGTCACGAAATCTACAATTTAGAATCCCCATTGGCCAAAGAGTCTGCACATATAATTTCATCTCTCTAGACCTTTTGGAACTTGAGAAGAAGATGAAAATAGTTTTTTAAGGTTGTGACCCCTGTGACCCTATTTGGGGTCATGGGGTCACGAAATCTACAATTTAGAATCCACATTGGCCAAGGAGTCTGCACATATCGTTTTTAACTTCCTAGTCATTTTAGAACTGGAGAAGAAGATGGAAATAGGTTTTTAAGGTTGTGACCCCTGTGACCCTATTTGGGGTCAAAGGGTCAACAAAGATTATATTGAACAGTTTTGAAGATATGGTCCGGAAACGAAAGCATCCCCCAACATGCACTAAGTTCAAAATGTTTTCATGGAAACCATAAAAAATACAAAATTCAGAATAACCAAAATAGCAAAAGGCACCACTCCAGTACTAGATCTAACCACATACCAAGTTTCGTTACAAAATATTGAACGGTTTTGGAGATATGGTCCTGGAAACGAAAGCATCCCCCATATACACCTAGTTCAACTTGTTTCCATGGAAACCAGAAAAAATAAGAAATTCAGGATAACCAAAATAGCAAAAGGCACCACTCAGGTACTAGATCTAACCACATACCAAGTTTCGTTAAAAAATATTGAACTGTTTTGGAGATATGGTCCGGAAACGAAAGCGTTACGGAATTACGGAATTACGGAATTACGGACGGGACTGAAAACATTATGTCTCCTGCAAAGCTTTGCGGGGGACATAATAAAATGTGGAAGACTTCTACAGGTTATCTTGACTAATGCTCAGACAATACACATAGAGGGACGGGCAGAGCGTCATATACCCTCAATATTTTATAGATCCGAGAATAATAAAGTTCATCAATAAATATCAACACCAAAAAAAAAACCATCAGTTAAACAAGTCGTAGAATTCAATAGTTAATATTGAAGAATGCCCGGACGGACAAGCCCGGACGGACAGGCGGAGCGCTATATACCCCCACTACTTCGTAGGTGGGGGTATAACAATGAAGGAAGTAATTATTATGGTTTTAATTTTCATAAATACATATAATATGTTTATTGGAAGAGAATGTTCGATCCTTAAAGAATAGTTTTATGTAAAACATAAAATGGAAATATTCATTTGGAAATAAATGTGACTGAACAAAATTTATATTTATCCAGTGAGTTCTGGGACAATAAAGATTTATGTTTTATTTATGTTCATATGAATTTTTCCATGATTAACAAATATGAGGCATTTGTTAAATATAATTCAAACTAAAAAAAATAGAGCCATTGGCTCTGTAGCTCATCAGGCATCATATCAAGTTTGCTTTATACAGGCAAGATGAGCTAAAAATGAAACTGATGTTACCTATTGCAAGAAAACCTATAAAAAAATTACAAAACAAATGTATTATTATCCAACACTTTCTAGATCGCCAATATCAGAAAGTGAAAGAAGTCCACACTAAAATATCCAAGGAGAAATAAATTTGCCATAGACTGTCATCTAATGGGGAAAAATAGGTTTTTAAGATTGTGACCCCTGTGACCCTATTTGGGGTCATGGGGTCACAAAACCTACAGTTTAGAATCCCAATTGGCCAAGGAGTCTACATGCAGTCTTTCAGCTCAATAGACCTTTAGGAGCTAAAGATGATGATAAAAATAAGTTTTTAAGGTTGTGACCCCTGTGACCCTATTTGGGGTCATGGGGTCACGAAATCTACAATTTAGAATCCCCATTGGCCAAGGAGTCTGCACATATAATTTCAGCTCTCTAGACCTTTTGGAACTTGAGAAGAAGATGAAAATAGTTTTTTAAGGTTGTGACCCCTGTGACCCTATTTGGGGTCACAGGGTCACCAAAGTTACAAATTAGAATCCCCATTGTCCAAGGAGTCTGCACATATAATTTTTAACTCTCTAGTCCTTTTAGAACTGGAGAAGAAGATGAAAATAGGTTTTTAAGGTTGTGACCCCTGTGACCCTATTTGGGGTCATGGGGTCACGAAATCTACAATTTAGAATCCACATTGGCCAAGGAGTCTGCACATATCGTTTTTAACTCTCTAGTCCTTTTAGAACTGGAGAAGAAGATGAAAATAGGTTTTTAAGGTTGTGACCCCTGTGACCCTATTTGGGGTCATGGGGTCACGAAATCTACAATTTAGAATCCCCATTGGCCAAGGAGTCTGCACATATCGTTTTTAACTCTCTAGTCCTTTTAGAACTGGAGAAGAAGATGAAAATAGTTTTTTAAGGTTGTGACCCCTGTGACCCTATTTGGGGTCACAGGGTCACCAAAGTAACAAATTAGAATCCCCATTGTCCAAGGAGTCTGCACATATAATTTTTAACTCTCTAGTCCTTTTAGAACTGGAGAAGAAGATGAAAATAGGTTTTTAAGGTTGTGACCCCTGTGACCCTATTTGGGGTCATGGGGTCACCAAAGTTACAAATTAGAATCTCCATTGGCCAAGGAGTCTGCATATATCATTTTTAACTCTCTAGTCCTTCTGGAACTGGAGAAGAAGATGAAAATAGGTTTTTAAAGTTGTGACCCCTGTGACCCTATTTGGGGTCACAGGGTCACCAAAGTTACAAATTAGAATCTCCATATGCTAAGGTACTTGTACACATAATTTCAGCTCTCTTATGTGTATGGTTCATGAGGAGAAGTCGAAAGTGTCAAAAGTTTACGGACGGACGGACGACGGACGACGGACGGACGGACGACGGACGCCGGACGACGGGCCATGCCATAAGCCCATCTGGACTTTCAGTCCTGATGAGCTAAAAAATCAATGCATGTGGGTTTTTTTCTCAACTATTTTCTTTTAAAAATGTATATAACACATAAAAATAGTTCATGCTCCATATTAAATTTTTTTGTTATTTGAATGAACAGCACATTCATTTTCTTTATTTCAAACTAAAATACGTCAAATTTTCTTGAGCAATCACTCAAAGTAACAAGATGTGTTTGTGAAACACGAATGCCCCCGGATGCATCCTGCTCGCTGTGTCAAGGTCAAGGTCACAAGGTCAAATGTCATGGTGTCATCTGAAAGGTCTCATCACAAGGGATCCATGTCAAGTATCAAAGACCTAGCTCTGACCAATCAAAAGTTATGACCAAGGTCAAAGTTTTTGTGGACAAACGGACAGACGGACGGACGGACGGAAAAGGTCAAATATCATGGTGTCATCTGAAAGGTCTCATCACAAGGGAGACACATATCAAGTATCAAAGACCTAGCACTGACAGTATAGAAACTATAGCCAAGGTTAAAGTTTTCGGAAAAGGCTCGCTGTGTCAAGGTCAAGGTCACAAGGTCACATGTCATGGTGTCATCTGAAAGGTCTCATTACAAGGGATCCATATGTCAAGTATCAAAGAGCTAGCTCTGACCAATCAAAAGTAATGACCAAGGTTAAAGTTTAAAATGCTCGCTGTGTCAAGGTCAAGGTCACAAGGTCAAATGTCATGGTGTCATCTGAAAGGTCTCATCACAAGGGATCCATATGTCAAGTATCAAAGAGCTAGCTCTGACCAATCAAAAGTTATGACCAAGGTTAAAGTTTTTGTGGACAAACGGACAGACGGACGGACGGACGGAAAAGGTCAAATATCATGGTGTCATCTGAAAGATCTCATCACAAGGGATACACATGTCAAGTATCAAAGACCTAGCACTGACAGTATAGAAACTACAGCCAAGGTTAAAGTTTTCGGAAAAGGCTCGCTGTGTCAAGGTCAAGGTCACAAGGTCAAATGTCATGGTGTCATCTGAAAGGTCTCATCACAAGGGATCCATATGTCAAGTATCAAAGACCTAGCTCTGACCAATCAAAAGTTATGACCAAGGTTAAAGTTTTTGTGGACAAACGGACAGACAGACAGACGGACAGACGGACAGACGGACAGACGGACGGACAGACGGACAGGTGAAAAACAATATACCCCCGGAATCTCCGATTCGGGGGCATAAAAATGTGAATGCTATGTGCATATGACCAGAAGTTTAGCTATAAGTACGCCAAAATATTTAAGTTTAATATATATTTTATAATAAATAAAATATTTATTGTTAATTACTTACCTCCATGCATAAACATTTTGTGTCATGGAGGGGACTTGAGGAACAAAATTCATAATCCACTACAAATTTTTTAACTATTTTTAATTTCAAAACTCTTAACTACAGTATTATTGACTGAAATCGTTGATATTTAATATCAATTACTGATAAAAACACTTATAAAATGCAGATATATAATCAATTTAAATTTTATTTTGATAATATATTACATAAAGACTTCGCATATATCGTAACATGATCGGTAAGTAATATGATATTTATAGATATTTAGGGAAATTGTAAAATTATTGAAGGATATTCTGGAAGATTTCACGTCCACCTGTTACGACATTGCAATGCAATTCATAACATATTGTTTTGAAAACTTTGATTTATTTATACGTATAATGTAAAAAAAAGAATAAACATTTCTTATAATTTGGTATTTCCTGTCGGTGTTCTGTGGAAGTATAGTCCTTCTAACCCGGACTTTGGTACCGTGCTGTATTTTGCAAAATCAAACTACAAAAAGACAGAAACAAAAGACGCAATTTCACTAATAAACAAACCCACATTCATTAGAAATTATTTATTTAAACAAAAACGATGTTTTCCTAGATGTATTTGAACTGAAAATCGCATTGTTTCGCTGTACGATTCCATTGAAGGGATTCATTTCCGGGTTGGTTAATAGATAGTTATCAAATTTTATGGTCAATGTTGGGGTTATTCCTTTCAGCTATTGCTTCAGAGAGTTATTTACAGACATTTTGCAAGTTTTTACATGGATTTGTAGAGTGGTATGGCCGCTACAACCCTCGGTGTTTATTTGTCTGTCAGTGCTAATAATACGACAGACGCCATTTTTCGGGCCTTGTTTTCCACAGTTGACGTCACACATTCCATCAGCAACAATCGAGATTTTTCCGGTCTTTTCCGTAAAACAAAATGGCCGTCAAAAGGAGACGTAAACCGTACAGTTTTTCGCCTTCTTTTACGATTTTCATGAAATATACTTGATTGTGATGGCAAAGAGGTGTATTGAATTGATTGCTTATAACTTATCAATGCGATTTTTACGTCTTCGAAATGTACATGCTAAGCATTGTGAAGATATATGAACAAAGTTGGAGCAAAATCACCCGGGAGTTGCGCTTTAAGGGCGGGGCCCCTGTGGCCCTAAATTGGGGTCACAGGGCCACCAAAGTTACAAATCAGAATCCCCACATGCCAAGGTACCTGTACACACAACTTCAGCTCTCTAGTGTATATGGTGTATGAGGAGAAGTCGAAAGTGTCAAACGTTTACAGACGACGGACGAACGGACGACCGACGGACGAACGGACGACGTACGTACGCCGGACGATGGGCCATGCCATAAGCCCATCTGGCCTTTCAGGTAAAAATGGAAAGTGTTTCAAAAAGGGGTGTTTTTTATTTTTCCTGGGATGTAGCATTATTTCACATTTATTTATAACTCATGAAATACTAAGCGCATTTCAACAATTTATATATCAGAATAGAGGGTAAAGAACAATCTTTTTTTCAATGTAAAGTTTGTGCACATGCAAATAAAAAATTTCACATAGCGAGCGCCGCACAAACAGTTACAGCGATTCTATCATATGCCTTTCTTTCTTGCTCGATATTTTTATGTCACAATGAACACAAAAGAATTGTCGTTATTTCCATATAAAATTTGAATTTTATCCCGCAATAGTAAAGGAACAGTAAACGATGAGACAACTGTCGCAACAAGAAAAAAGTGAGCAAAGCTCACATACCCCCACTATGAGCTTGTCATTCACAGAAGGATAGAAGCCAACATAAGTAATCATTTGAGACATGTTTTCAAAGCCATAAGGCTTGCACCAGGCTCATGCTAAGCTAACAGATACGGCATAAACAAATTTCAAAAGTGGTCAATGTGCTCTGATTACCTTGAATATAAGGCCACGATTACCCAATGTGACAGGTGCTTGCATAATCCCCTAATGTATGCTGTGACCAAATATGAAGAGAAGGATTAAAATGGTTCATGAGATATCACTTTGACAATAAATTCAAAAGTGATCAAAGGGATGTGGAGACCTTGAAAATAAGGTCATGGTCAGCCAAAGTGACTGGTGTCTGCATAGTTCATTCCCCCAATGAAGGCTGTGACCAAATTAAACCGATGGGATACAAAAAATATCATTAGAAGATGCCTTATCTATCCACCCCTTTTACAAGTACCTTATGAAATTCAAAATTTTCAAGAAAACCTGAATTTCCAAATAAACAAGGTTACTGTATGGACTTCTTGTAATGATTAGTCAGGAAAACTGGTTGTGTTAAGTCATGGAAGGAATTAATTTGAAAGTTGATCATATTGAAAAATGATAGTCGAGAAAGCATAAAAACCCTGAAAAGCACAACTTCTTGTGATGATAAATACCAAGTTTCATGGAGATATGTTTTGTGAAATAAATTTCTAAGTAGTGCTTCCAGAGTAATTTGCAAAATCTTTGAAAGTTGAAAACCAAAAAAGATACACTTGCATGTGTTGATCAGTCGATATACTCTACAAACAATGATCACAGACAGAGAGCCAAAAACTATATCTGATAATCCTAAGCACAGCAGTGAAAAGGCTAAAATATTTTTTAATTCATTTTTTTTATAAACAAAAATAGTTATTAAATACACTTAATAGCATATTTATATATATGATATTTTCATTTAAAAATGCTTATTAAAAAAAATTATTTTTTTTTAAAAGTTACAAGTCAGTGTTCCCGGCTATGAAGTGCATAGCCAGAACACAACCAGGACTGAAGATTGTGCTCTGCACGTGCATTACAAGTCAGTGTTCCCGGCTATGAAGTGCATAGCCAGAACACAACCAGGACTGAAGACAGTGCTCTGCACATGCATTTCATGAAGTGGTAGTGGGGCCTAGCTCTCTTTCTCACTTTAACAACAAGTATTCTTGAGGTAGGTTGATCTTTGGGTGCTGAGAACAGGTTTCTGATTTCAGCTACTTAGGTTTTGGGAAGGGGGATTCTTTTAGTTCTACTGGCTAGTGGGCTCCTCACTGGACATAGAACACTTTTTATAGGAAATTTTATTTTTGTGGTGTTGTCACACAGTCTGTAGGGCTTGTTATGGAGTTAGGGAAGTATGACTTTTTAAGGTTAAGTTGTTAGGGAATTGGGTAATTAGGGTAATTAATTAGGGAAAATAAGGTCATTAGAGTAGATAGCAAGATAAAATGTGTAACTAATAAATTAAAATGATTGAGAGGGTGTGAATGAGTGAGTGTTTGCTGTTTGTTCTGGACAGTTGTCGATGATTGATTTTTTTTCCTTCTTTTTACTCTGGTTGAATTTGTTGATTTTTATGTGAATAAATTGTTATAAACTTGCTATTAGTTGTCAGTATTTCTTTATTATGCCAGCAATGGGGCCTGATGCCATTGAACCTAAATGAAGTTGGCTACATGTAAATTCAAGTAACATAACATCAAAACACAAAGCAAAGTCCTTTTATAATAAAATAAAGTTGCCAACTTCACTGTCATTGGGCAAAGCAGTCTAATAACATCTTGACCTGCCTATTACATCTATAAGCATATTCATATTTATTTTCATTATCAATAATCAATTACCTGCAGATATTTTCAGTAATTTTCAAGTAATCTTTTACCTTCAGTTATTGTGTCAAGGTAAGCTTTATATCATTTGCTTATTGATAAAATATTCATATTTAATTGTATTTGTATGTTGGTTATATTCATTTACTACTTGAGACAATATCTTTTATTTTATTGTCAATGAAGTTGTATTGTAATATGTATCTTAATCTTTTTTCTGTTTCTTTTGTAGTTTTTCAACGCCACCATTTAACAACAAATTGGTCACTTGGCTAAAGAATTCAAACTTAAAACAAGGCAACATAATGGAAGCTGAATAAATTCTTGGGCAATTTTTAATTGCCATGATGTCCCCTGTAAATAATATTGTCAAACCCTTATTGCCAGACTATCGGTGCATCATATTGTCACCTCTGAGAGAAAAATTGTCAATGGAAATAAAGTGTTCATAATAGGTTCAGATGAATAAACTATAAAAATTGTGGTAACATTTGTCTGTTCTTGCTACAACAACCATGCATAATGCATTATTTCTTGAGATAAGGTTAGCTGTAAAATGAGCAATACACAGAAAATTGCATTGGACAAGTTAAAATACTGAGGACAAGACATAAGATACATTACTCATAACCATACACAAAAACCCCTGAAAAATATGCCCAAAACCTTTCTCACAACAATTTTAACCACAGACCTCTTTTCTTATACATTTGGGTAAATATAAGGGACAATCTCTGGAAGGCATTGGGTAGCTGCAAAACATCTTGAAGATAGTTAAATTTGTCTTTTTTAAATTCATAGAATCAACTTATTTTAAATTGTCTTATTGTGCAAAAACAGTCGGGTATTCTTGTCTCCGTCCTATGCATTCTAAGTCTGAAAGATAGACCCATATCAATAATTAAAGAAAATATGTCTTAGTCTTTAGAATTTGATTTCCAAACAGACAGGTAGATGGAGCACTTTGAAGGTAGGTATGTAGCTAAGATATGTCTAGCAAAGGCTTTATGAAATATACAATATTAACACAAAATGTTATCAAAGATTTTCAAAAGTCGGTCACTTACAAACATGTTGGTAATGTACAATGCTCTACATAATCTCATACACAATGCCAAAAAATATTTCAAGAATTTTTAAGAAGGCAGAACAATTTCAATAAACTTGAACTAAACTTGAGTCCCAAAAACATGAAATAATGCACAGTATGAACCTAAATCCAAACAAGCAAAAAAGTGAGCGTGGCTCACTAATACCCCCGACCGTGCATCCCTGACTAACTGAATTATTTTTTACTTTCAATGTAGTCATCTCTTGCACAGCATTTGACCCCCAAAGAGGAATTGAGAAAAATGACTAATAAAAAAAAATGGAAGTTTGTAAAAAAAAAAACACACAAAAAACACTCATCAATTTTAGTTTTGATTTGGCACTGCACCGCTCCTAGTAGGGAAGAAGACACATGCAAAATGTGAAAAGAATCAGATGAAATTTTTTTCCCGTAATAGGTCGGACAAATCTGATATTGGAAAATGACTAAGTTCAAAACATGGAAATTTGTAAAAAATTAATAAAAAATTCAAATGTTAACGAAATTTGCTGTTACTTCGCACTGCACCCCTCCTAGTAGGGTAGAAGATATGTGCAAAATTTGAAATAAATCGGACAAATGGTTTTCCCGTAATAGGTCGGACAAAAAATGTCCTCGGACGGACACACACACACACAGACGGACAGAATCGTTGGTATTACTAGATACCCCGGACCGTTGGTCGGGGGCATAATAAGGTCATGAATAGTTTCATGGGAGGTGAAACAAAAAGTTCTAGATGGATGCCATTGTTTGAAATTCCAGTTAATTACTGATAAATTCTGTGTGCCAATGAAATAAAATTCATCCATATATAAAATGTGGAAGACTTCTACAGGTTATCTTGACTAATGCTCAGACGGTGAGACCTACACATGGAGGGACGGGCAGAGTGTCATATACCCTCAATATTGTATAGATTAGAATATAATAAAGTTTATCAATAAATATCAATAAAAAGTGGTAGAATTCTTTTGTTTATATTGAAAAATGCCCAGACGGACAGACGGACGGACGGACAGGCTGAGCGCTATATACCCCCACTACTTCGTAGGTGGGGGTATAATTATCAGAATTTGTTCTCTAATACTAATAGCTTAGGGTAAGCTGCTTTCACAAGTTCCGAAACAATCAATGTATTCTTATTGTGAAATATCATTGTGAAAACAACAGAATTATCGGAAATCTGGTATAGAGTTTGCATATTCATAATAAAAATTAGAAGAGATAGGGAGATAAGATAAATATCGCAAATATGTGATTATCAAAGTCTGTTTTTAATAGCTGATGGTACCCTACACTCTTATTTCATTTCTTCTAAACTATGCTACACATTGTAGCATCATTTATATGATCATGAGAAGGCATAAATGCCCTTAATCCCAAATAAAATTTTATTTGTACCCATAATTGAAAGCTATTTACTAAGCTTGAAATAAAGACAATTTTTGTATGCGGACAGTGAATTTTACAGCGAGTGTGCAAATGTGTAACACTTTCGACTGCACGTGCTCAGGTCACTTGAGTGCCCCAGGGGGATTCTGTTCCTTATAACTCTATACAAAGTGAAACGTTTTCACCCAAAATCACTCACTTATTTTGGCAACAAATATATTTCGTTCAGGATGGCGTATTCTTATGAATAAGAATAATAGATATCACGAAAAAGACCCATAAATTATCTCTATGTCTGTATATTATATGCATATGCACGTTCAGTATCTATATGATTTTATTAGACTTGAAATAAAGATAATTTTCAAATCTTTGTAATAATCGTTCTAAAAAAGAATTCCTCGAAATAATTTGTATGTGTTTGTGAAGTGGTACATTCAGTGAATCCTACTGTAGTAATGCGTATGCGTGGTCACAATTTATTGAATAATGGCAGTCGAAATGAAAGCTACTTTACTTTCGGTATACAAACCGTTGGTAAATCTTCACTGTCCCATTTCATAGTCAGTACTGATTTTATCTTGAAGACCTTATAACTAGGACTACCCCAGCAGTACTTAGGTCTTCTTCTTTGACCTTCACATGCTTGTTATGATATAATGTAACGTAGCAAATGGTGTGCTTGGAATAGCGCATGTGTAGGTGTAATCAATCTTAAGATATCTTTATCAGTAAAGGAATTATCGATCTTTGAAATGTGCCAAAAAAATACAAATATTCAAGGAAATGCTATGGACAGAAAAAGAATTATCATGACTTGAAGATATCTTTATCTGTTTACTGATTACATCTGCTCCACAATACATCAATGGTAAAAGATTTGTCAAAATAGAGCCATTGGCTCTGTAGCTCATCAGACTTTTGATGGAAATAGGTTTTTAAAGTTTTGACCCCTGTAACCCCATTTGGGGTCACCTAAAATTTAGAATCCTTATTGACCAAGGAGTCTACACACAATTTTTCAGCTCTCTAGACCTTTTGGAACTGGAGAAGATAAAAAAAGGTTTTTTACGGTTTTGACCCCTATGACCCCACTTGGGGTCATGGGGTCACAAAATTTACAATTTAGAATCCCCATTGGCCAAGGAGTCTACTCACAACTTTTCAGCTCTCTAGACTTTTTGGAACTGGAGAAGAAGATGAAAATAGGAGTCTGCACATCAAATGAGCTCTGGATAAGAAGTCGAAAATGTGAAAAGTTTAAGGATGGACGGAAGGACAGACGGACTTACGCCGGACACCATGCCATGCCATAAGCCCATCGGGTCTTTCAGACCTGATGAGCTAAAAATTAGGAACCATGGAGCTCAAACTTTTGATGGAAATAGGTTTTTAAGGTTTTGACCTCTGTGACCCCATTTTGGGGTCACAGGGTCACCAAATCTACAATTTAGAATCCCCATTGGCCAAGGAGTCTACTCACATCTTTTCACTTCTAGACCGTTTTTAAAACTGGAGAAGATGATGAAAATAGGCTTTTAAGGTTTTGTCCCCTGTGACCCCATTTGGGTCAGATGTACGAATGGAGAGACCGACTGAAAGATTGGCAATACCACCAATTGCTTTATAGTAGAGGCAATATGACAGACAAGAGGTGAAATAGAGGAAGAAACTGAACTCACTTGTTTTCTGCAAGATGGATATCCTTAATCTCCTCCACAACAGTACTACCATTGCGCAAATTTACTTCCCACAGGTGCAGCGAGTTGTCACTGCACACACTGATGATTCTACCCTGAAAACAAAATTATTTACTTTAAAAACAATGTTTGTTAAGTTATATGGCAATGCCCCACTGCAAAATGTGAGTGAGTAATTTAACTTGACATAAAAATAGTGACAGTGGGATTGGGTACAATTGGCTATTTACCGCATGAATTTTTTTTTAAATTTTACAATTCATTTTACATTTTAAGTTTAAACGCTTACGATGCTAACCGGAATATTCTGAGTGAGCCATAACATTGCCCGTAAGCACTCTAGGCAAGTCCCGGAACGAGGAAGCTAACTTTCCCAATAATGCTATAATTGACTGCAAGCACTCTAGGCGAATAGCAGAATTTTCTGCACCAAGACTTTTCTCAGTTCGAGGCTCGTAATTATTTTCGGAGCCTCGCTAAAACGCCGTTCTTTTTATGAAAAGTGCTCTAAATGGTGGATCAATCTAAATAAATTTAGATCAACAGATTTTTTATTTTGTCATACTGTTGATCTAAGATTGACCAGTGTCAGAGGTCCTCCCGGTGACCTTTCGTATGCAAATAAGGAATTCGCGATTTGATCTATCAAATTCGACGTCACAAATAGTTTAAAGTCGCTCATTCAAGGTGTGAACGGAAGAAACATATGATAGCTTATGGCCTGTTCTCAATAACAGTGTGCATCGTGAAGAATAAATCTTGTTCTCGAAACTGATAAAAAGATATCATTAGGTTGATCATATTTGGGTTGCATGAAATACCTTTTGTTTTATGATTGACAAAAATCCCTATTTTGTTAATTATATGGTAGAAATGAAAGAAATTAGTACAAAAGAGTTTGATAAAAGAGTTATCTCCCCTTGCATCCATTTTGATGTGTTATATTTACATGCGCTATAAGAAATAATGAAACTACAAGCAGTGAAAAACGGTGATTTTTAGGTATTTTCAGCTATGTACTATTATATCGCACTCAATATCACAAAAACTATTCAGTGCATTTTAAATTTGTTTTTGGTCAAAATAAAGATTGAAGAATTGTCTTCAATTCCATATATAATTTATACAAGCGCAATGATGAATACAGCAAGCTTCGAGAAAAAGTCAACTTTTGACTTGTTATATCCCTGGATAAGTGGTCAGTTTGATAGAGCAACTTTGAGACTTGATATCTCAATAACTAATTGGCGCGCCCCGTAACATTACATATCATTGAAAAGAGAAAAGAATTGCCGTTATTTTAATATAAAACATGTCATTGCGCTAAAAGAAATAATAAAACGGTAAGTATCTCAAAAAGGGGTGTTTTTCATTTCATCTCTTGAACTAAGGTGGATCTTAATGCTCCATAAATTTCAACTGCAAGGGGTTCAATGATAAAATTAAAGGCTGAAGTATCCTTCTTGTGGTCTTTACAATGAAAAATTTCTTAGTTCTTCTACTTCTGTGGGGAGAGAATGTACATACTGCCTATACTGAGCTTATGATAGTAACAGCAATAAAACTGACATGAAATTTTGCATTTTAGCAACAAGGACATGTATCATCATTATCATCATCATAATCATTATCATCATCATTATCATAATCATGGTCACCAAGTTTGACTGACCTGTTCTGGAATGAAGAAGAGCTGGCTGACAGTGGCTTCCTGATCATGCTGCCCACAGAACTCCACTCCTGCTCTCCCAAATCTGACCTTTGTTAAGGCTTAACTTGCTGCACACGTTCCTCTCTCTTACTAAATACTGTTTATTACACTCTTCAAAGGTAAGAGAACTTGCTATCATAACCTCTATATCTACATAAAATATAATCATGTTGACAACTGTATGTTTGTTAGATTGCCGATTTTGACATTTTTCTAGATCGCTGTAAGTGGTTGCCGGTAACTGATAGAATACAATTACAGATTTAAGGAAATAGATATCCACAAAGAACTTAATTAAGCACCCCCCATTTTGTAAAATGAATTTGGAATTTTTTGCTTGATTATGTGTTTTGACCACTCCAGATATAACAATTGCTTTTTTATTGACTATTCAATTGAACTGAAAATCTCTAATATGCAAAAATCATGAAAATATGGGGAACTAGATTAGTGTTCCACCTCAGCAATATGACCATGGTGACCTTGAAATAAAAGTCAAGGTTACCCAAAGTGACTGGTGTCTGCTTAATACCCCAATGTAGGCTGTGACCCATCCTGCTACATCAGCGTATATGTCTCCTCCTAATGCTACAACCTATCCCCTGATATCCTCCTATAGCATTCTGCCGTATCGCTATATATAGCAAGCCAATCAAATGATGCCCTTTCAGCGATAGCGGCAAACTGGTTTCTTTTTTTTCTTTTTTTTTATCACTTTATTTCTTTTTCTGTGGGTACAGCATTAATAAAATCATTGAACAACACAATGTTAGATACAGTAGATGCAATAGGGACAGTATTTCATTGTTCAATTTACAAAAATAGATTGTGGCAAGTTGACCAAAATGTGATAAATGATTCATATTTGCACTGGGAGTAGGCATTGGCTTTATGGAGATGGTAGTTATGTTTCAATTTTAATTTGAGTCCATGGAGGTTAGGTAAAGTATTTGCCAATTTTCTAGAGTATATGTACTCTTTAGTTAATGTAATCATAAAATTCAGAACATAATTTCTTCTTTCTTTGAATCCAAGAATTATGGTTTTTGCAGTTAAGGTGAGACATGTGTCTGTTTCGTTTTCAATCCATTCAAGTAAGTCTTGCCACAATCTTTTGACATATTTACATTCATATAGTAAATGAAGAAGTGATTCTATTTCAACATTACAGAATGTACATTAAGGAGATTCAATCAGTTTATATCTATACAAGTCTTTATTTGCCGTAAGGATTCTATGTAGAATACGGTATTGGAACAATCTGTGTTTGATGCTATACAAGGCTTGGAAAGGTATGGAGTTGTATATTTTCCACATAGCTGGCGTGTTGTTTATTCCTAATTCTTTTTCCCATTTGTTCTGATATACAAGTTTTTGGATTGCCTCATCATTAGTAAGTATAGTATAAAACATGCTACAACCTTTCCCAGCCTTGTATAATATTTCCAAATTTGGAGGGATAAAGGGTAGATGTTTCTGTTTTTTAATTGTGTTAAAATAACGTTTGGAGTATGATCTCATTGAGGATATTAATCCTGAATATTCAAGAAAGTTTGTATTAACATCATAGAGTTGTACAAATTCATTGTACGATAGAAATATATTATCGTCTTTCATAAAGTCATTAATGAATTTAATATTGTATTGCAGGTAGTGATCATATATTATTGGTTTATTTGCAATAGTTATTTCATCATTTGCCCAAATATATTGTCTACTGAATTGGTCATTGTCGTATTTAAGTTTTGTTTGTAACTCAGCCCAAGCCTCAAATACATCTTTCCAGAATGGGCTAATCAACTTTGGAATATAGTTAGTTCTGATGTATGCTGGTCCCATTTCAACAGGGGTGATACTATTGGGTATATCTGTGTTATGTAATATATAGTTTAAATTCGAATCATGTACAAATAATCGTCTATTCCATGATATTTTTTGGGACTTAATAGTTTCAAGTATAGAAGGCATTTTCAGACCACCTTCCTGGTATGATTTTGTCAAAAGACATCGTTTAATTTTATCAGGTTTGCCTTTCCAAATAAACGAAAAACATTTTCGTTGCAGATTTGTTATTGTATCTAGTTTGGGGTTTGCAAGCGCCGTAAATAGATGATTCAATTTTGGAAGTATAAGACTTTTTAGAATAGTTATTCCTCCCATAGGCGTGAGGTTTCTAAGAGACCAACGCCTCATTTCTTTTTCAATTGCCTTTAGTTTATCTTTGTAGTTTCTCTCTACCATTTCTGCTTTATTGTGTTGAAATAGAATACCTAAAAGAACAAAAGGTTTCTGTGTCCAGTCAAGATTGTACTCTCTGCAGTATTGCGAAGATGAGTACTGCTTTGAGCCTATCCAGATAACTTTAGTTTTATCTATATTTATTTTTAATCCAGAAAAAGACGCGTATAAATCGAGTACTTTAAGAGTTTCTCTAAAAGAGTTTTCAGAACCATCCAAAATAATAGTTGTGTCATCAGCAAATTGAGTTAATAAATATTCGATCCCGGCCATTTTTATTCCTTTTATCTTTTTATTTTGTCTTATCATATGGGCCAAAATTTCTCCCACAAACTGGTTTCTTGGCTTCGTTCCGCCTGCTCCCCTCGTGATTCAAATTAACCAATGGGGATGCTATTAGATAATACTCTGAAAACAGACAGGCTACAAATAGCGCTGAGTAAACACCCGTCCGCGATACAGCAGAATACCCTCTGAGGATACCACTCAGGGGATAGATTGTAGCATTAGGCGGAGACATATACGCTGATGTAGCAGGATGGATGTGACCAAATATGAAGACTTTTTTTGAAACAGTTCATTTTTATTTGAAAAAATTTCTTTATGATATAAAGGTATGTATCGTATCAATATGTCAATAGAATTTAATAACTAGATTTTTAAATGTAGTGACTGTCAAGACGATAACTTATTTGAAATCCCCCAATTTGTTTTTGAACTATTACCGTATATTTCAATGTATTAGGCGAGTTTTTTATGACAGAAATTAGGGGGTCAAAGAAGGGGGTCGCCCAATACACAAGGTCAAAAACTAGAGGCCAAGTATGGGGTATCTGCCAACCCAACAAGTCAAGCGAGTCAATGTTTACACCGGATGTCCATTACACAATCATCGATGTCATCTCAAATTTAATCTTGTAAAATAAATACCTTTGTCTTATTGTTATTTTTAAATAAAAATATAGAGAGAAAATTCAAAATAACTTATCAATCAAAATTATCCATGTACCGGACCAAGGGAAATATTCAACACGTGTTTGCTTGCCGATAACATGTTATGTTAGTGTCGGTGTCATACGAGATAGAACCTCGTGATGAAATAACTTGACATAATTAAAGATAAAAATAAATTTATAATGATTAATTGATTAATTAACATTGTTTTGATGACTGATATTGTGATTTTATTTTTCTCTATGGATATATTTAACAAAACTTATGCTGCCCAAATTATTTTATCAATTATGAAGGCGATGTATAACTCAGTTTTTACTAGGCAGCAATTATTCTTTACACCGGTTGGGCCTTTTCAATATGCAATTTGTGTTAGATTTTCTGATTGGTGCACTATTACAACTTCCGTTCTTTTAACCAGTGAAAAGGCTTGATACAAATTTAGCATTACCAGTACGTAGACTGAACGTTTGTTTAGATTTCTGAATGAGAATGATGAAAACGAAACATGACACAGTAATGGGAGTTTGTTGACTGTAGCCATGCTTGTTATCAGAAGCAAATGATAAATCATTGAATAAAATAACAAACACAGTAAGTAATTTATTTATTTTTTAATTACACATGACATTTTACTTAAAGATTACCGACCTAAATTTACCCTTACGCAATCTTGTCAACGAGTTGTCTGTCATGTCGACTGTTTCAGTGACCTGCTAGAAGGGGGGGTCGCCTTATTAATGAGATATATGATTTTGGCAGCAATTTGGGGGGCTGAGAAAGGGGGTCGCCCTATGTACGAGGTCGCCGTATACATTGTAATATCTACGGTAGGATCATAACTCTCTAGGGCAAAAGCTTATATATATGTATACGAGGCCCTAAAATTGTTTCAATAAATAGTCCATTTGGTTTTTACTTCCATTTGTGATTATTTGTAACTGAAAAAATAGAGCCATGGGCTCTGTAGCTCATCAGACTTTTGATGGAAATAGTTTTTTAAGGTTTTGACCCATGTGACCCCAATTGGGGTCATGGGGTCACGAAATCTACAATTTAGAATCCCCATTGGCCAAGGAGTCTGCACATCAAATTTCAGCTCTCTAGACCTTTTGTAACTGGAGAAGAAGATGAAAATAGGTTTTTAAGGTTTTGACCCCTGTGACCCCATCTGGGGTCATGGGGTCAAAAAATTTACAATTAAGAATCCCCATTGGCCAAGGAGTCTGCACATCAAATTTCAGCTCTCTAGACCTTATGGACTTGGAGAAGTAGATGAAAATAGGTTTTTAAAGTTTTGACCCTTGTGACCCCATTTGGGGTCATGGGGTCACAAATCTACAATTTAGCATCCCCATTGGCCAAGGAGTCTGCACATCAAATTTCAGCTCTCTAGACCTTATGGAACTGGAGAAGAAGATGAAAATAGGATATTAAAGTTTTGACCCTTGTGACCCCAATTGGGGTCATGGGGTCACGAAATCTACAATTTAGAATCCCTATTGGCCAAGGAGTCTGCACATCAAATTTCAGCTCTCTAGACCTTATGGACTTGGAGAAGTAGATGAAAATAGGTTTTTAAAGTTTTGACCCTTGTGACCCCATTTGGGGTCATGGGGTCACAAATCTACAATTTAGCATCCCCATTGGCCAAGGAGTCTGCACATCAAATTTCAGCTCTCTAGACCTTATGGAACTGGAGAAGAAGATGAAAATAGGATATTAAAGTTTTGACCCTTGTGACCCCAATTGGGGTCATGGGGTCACGAAATCTACAATTTAGAATCCCTATTGGCCATAGAGTCTACTCACAACTTTTCAGCTCTCTAGACCTTTTGGAACTGGAGAAGAAGATGAAAATAGGTTTTTAAAGTTTTGACCCTTGTGACCCCATTTGGGGTCATGGGGTCACGAAATCTACAATTTAGAATCCCCATTGGCCAAGGAGTCTGCACATCAAATTTCAGCTCTCTAGACCTTATGGAACTGAAGAAGAAGATGAAAATAGGTTTTTAAGGTTTTGACCCCTGTGACCCCATCTGGGGTCATGGGGTCACAAAATCTACAATTTAGAATCCCTATTGGCCAAGGAGTCTACTCACAACTTTTCAGCTCTCTAGACCTTTTGGAACTGGAGAAGAAGATGAAAATAGGTTTTTAAAGTTTTGACCCCTGTGACCCCATTTGGGGTCATGGGGTCACGAAATCTACAATTTAGAATCCTCATTGGCCAAGGAGTCTGCACATCCAATTTCAGCTCTCTAGAGTCATTGGTTCTGGAGAAGAAGTCGAAAATGTGAAAAGTTTACGGATGGACGGACGGACGGACGGACGGACGGATGGACGGATGGACGGACGGACGCCGGACGCCTTGCCATGCCATAAGCCCATCGGGTCTTTCAGACCTGATGAGCTAAAAATAGAGCCATTGGCTCTGTAGCTCATCAGGCTTCATCATCAATTATGCTTTAGAGTGTGGCCAATGTGATTCCCCCGTTGTAGAGGCCACAGGGTCACCATAAAATTAAGTATATAGGCGAAAAGTTTCAGCTTTCTAGGCCTTACACTTCAGGAGGAGAAGATGAAAATAGATTTGAAGGACGCTCCTGTTGCCTTTATTAGGGGTCACAGGGCCACCAAAGCTACAATTTATAATCCTCACTAGTCAAGGAGTCTGTACACAAAGTTTCAGCTTTCTAGACCTCATGGTTCTGGAGAAGAAGATGAAAATAGGTTTTAGGGCGTGGCATATGTGGCCCTTATTAGGGGTCACAGGGCCACCAAAGCTACAATTTATAATCCTCACTAGTCAAGGAGTCTGTACACAAAGTTTCAGCTTTCTAGGCCTCATGGTTCTCGATAAGAAGATGAAAATAGGTTTTTAGGGCGTGGCCCCTGTGGCCCTTATTAGGGGTCACAGGGCCACCAAAGCTACAATTTATAATCCTCACTAGTCAAGGAGTCGGTACACCAAGTTTCAGCTTTCTAGGCCTTTATGGTTCTGGAGAAGAAGATGAAAATAGGTTTTAGGGCGTGGCCCCTGTGGCCCTTATTAGGGGTCACAGGGCCACCAAAGCTACAATTTATAATCCTCACTAGTCAAGGAGTCTGTACACAAAGTTTCAGCTTTCTAGGCCTTTATGGTTCTGGAGAAGAAGATGAAAATAGGTTTTAGGGCGTGGCATATGTGGCCCTTATTAGGGGTCACAGGGCCACCAAAGCTACAACTTATAATCCTCACTAGTCAAGGAGTCTGTACACAAAATTTTAACCTTTCTAGGCCTCATGGTTCTCGAGAAGAAGATGAAAATAGGTTTTTAGGGTGTGGCCCCTGTGGCCCTTATTAGGGGTCACAGGGCCACCAAAGCTACAATTTTTAATCCTCACTAGTCAAGGAGTCTGTACACAAAGTTTCAGCTTTCTAGGCCTCATGGTTCTGGAGAAGAAGATGAAAATAGGTTTTTAGGCCGTGGCCCCTGTGGCCCTTATTAGGGGTCACAGGGCCACCAAAGCTACAATTTATAATCCTCACTAGTCAAGGAGTCGATACACAAAGTTTCAGCTTTCTAGGCCTTTATGGTTCTGGAGAAGAAGATGAAAATAGGTTTTAGGGCGTGGCATATGTGGCCCCTATTAGGGGTCACAGGGCCACCAAAGCTACAATTTAAAATCCTCACTAGTCAAGGAGTCTGTACACAAAGTTTCAGCTTTCTAGGCCTAATGGTTCTCGAGAAGAAGATGAAAATAGGTTTTTAGGCCGTGGCCCCTGTGGCCCTTATTAGGGGTCAAAGGGCCACCAAAGCTACAATTTATAATCCTCACTAGTCAAGGAGTCTGTACACAAAGTTTCAGCTTTCTAGGCCTCATGGTTCTGGAGAAGAAGATGAAAATAGGTATTTAGGCCGTGGCCCCTGTGGCCCTTATTAGGGGTCACAGGGCCACCAAAGCTACAATTTATAATCCTCACTAGTCAAGGAGTCTGTACACAAAGTTTCAGCTTTCTAGGCCTCATGGTTCTGGAGAAGAAGATGAAAATAGGTATTTAGGCCGTGGCCCCTGTGGCCCTTATTAGGGGTCACAGGGCCACCAAAGCTACAATTTATAATCCTCACTAGTCAAGGAGTCGATACACAAAGTTTCAGCTTTCTAGGCCTTTATGGTTCTGGAGAAGAAGATGAAAATAGGTTTTAGGGCGTGGCATATGTGGCCCTTATTAGGGGTCACAGGGCCACCAAAGCTACAATTTAAAATCCTCACTAGTCAAGGAGTCTGTACACAAAGTTTCAGCTTTCTAGGCCTAATGGTTCTCGAGAAGAAGATGAAAACAGGTTTTTAGGCCGTGGCCCCTGTGGCCCTTATTAGGGGTCACAGGGCCACCAAAGCTACAATTTATAATCCTCACTAGTCAAGGAGTCTGTACACAAAGTTTCAGCTTTCTAGGCCTCATGGTTCTTGAGAAGAAGATGCAAATAGGTTTTTAGGCCGTGGCCCCTGTGGCCCTTATTAGGGGTCACAGGGCCACCAAAGCTACAATTTATAATCCTCACTAGTCAAGGAGTCGGTACACAAAGTTTCAGCTTTCTAGGCCTCATGGTTCTCGAGAAGAAGATGAAAATAGGTTTTTAGGGTGTGGCCCCTGTGGCCCTTATTAGGGGTCACAGGGCCACCAAAGCTACAATTTATAATCCTCACTAGTCAAGGAGTCTGTACACAAAGTTTCAGCTTTCTAGGCCTCATGGTTCTTGAGAAGAAGATGCAAATAGGTTTTTAGGCCGTGGCCCCTGTGGCCCTTATTAGGGGTCACAGGGCCACCAAAGCTACAATTTATAATCCTCACTAGCCAAGGAGTCTGTACACAAAGTTTCAGCTTTCTAGGCCTTTATGGTTCTGGAGAAGAAGATGAAAATAGGTTTTTAGGGCGTGGCATGTGGCCCTTATTAGGGGTCATAGGACCACCAAAGCTACAATTTATAATCCTCACTAGTCAAGGAGTCTGTACACAAAGTTTCAGCTTTCTAGGCCTCATGGTTCTCGAGAAGAAGATGAAAATAGGTTTTTAGGGTGTGGCCCCTGTGGCCCTTATTAGGGGTCACAGGGCCACCAAAGCTACAATTTATAATCCTCACTAGTCAAGGAGTCTGTACACAAAGTTTCAGCTTTCTAGGCCTCATGGTTCTGGAGAAGAAGATGAAAATAGGTATTTAGGCCGTGGCCCCTGTGGCCCTTATTAGGGGTCACAGGGCCACCAAAGCTACAATTTATAATCCTCACTAGTCAAGGAGTCTGTACACAAAGTTTCAGCTTTCTAGGCCTCATGGTTCTGGAGAAGAAGATGAAAATAGGTATTTAGGCCGTGGCCCCTGTGGCCCTTATTAGGGGTCACAGGGCCACCAAAGCTACAATTTATAATCCTCACTAGTCAAGGAGTCGATACACAAAGTTTCAGCTTTCTAGGCCTTTATGGTTCTGGAGAAGAAGATGAAAATAGGTTTTAGGGCGTGGCATATGTGGCCCTTATTAGGGGTCACAGGGCCACCAAAGCTACAATTTATAATCCTCACTAGTCAAGGAGTCTGTACACAAAGTTTCAGCTTTCTAGGCCTCATGGTTCTTGAGAAGAAGATGCAAATAGGTTTTTAGGCCGTGGCCCCTGTGGCCCTTATTAGGGGTCACAGGGCCACCAAAGCTACAATTTATAATCCTCACTAGCCAAGGAGTCTGTACACAAAGTTTCAGCTTTCTAGGCCTTTATGGTTCTGGAGAAGAAGATGAAAATAGGTTTTTAGGGCGTGGCATGTGGCCCTTATTAGGGGTCATAGGACCACCAAAGCTACAATTTATAATCCTCACTAGTCAAGGAGTCTGTACACAAAGTTTCAGCTTTCTAGGCCTCATGGTTCTCGAGAAGAAGATGAAAATAGGTTTTTAGGGTGTGGCCCCTGTGGCCCTTATTAGGGGTCACAGGGCCACCAAAGCTACAATTTATAATCCTCACTAGTCAAGGAGTCTGTACACAAAGTTTCAGCTTTCTAGGCCTCATGGTTCTGGAGAAGAAGATGAAAATAGGTTTTTAGGCCGTGGCCCCTGTGGCCCTTATTAGGGGTCACAGGGCCACCAAAGCTACAATTTATAATCCTCACTAGTCAAGGAGTCGGTACACAAAGTTTCAGCTTTCTAGGCCTTTATGGTTCTGGAGAAGAAGATGAAAATAGGTTTTAGGGCGTGGCATATGTGGCCCTTATTAGGGGTCACAGGGCCACCAAAGCTACAATTTATAATCCTCACTAGTCAAGGAGTCTGTACACAAAGTTTCAGCTTTCTAGGTTTAATGGTTCTCGAGAAGAAGATGAAAATAGGTTTTTAGGCTGTGGCCCCTGTGGCCCTTATTAGGGGTCACAGGGCCACCAAAGCTGCAATTTATAATCCTCACTAGTCAAGGAGTCTGTACACAAAGTTTCAGCTTTCTAGGCCTCATGGTTCTTGAGAAGAAGATGCAAATAGGTTTTTAGGCCGTGGCCCCTGTGGCCCTTATTAGGGGTCACAGGGCCACCAAAGCTACAATTTATAATCCTCACTAGCCAAGGAGTCTGTACACAAAGTTTCAGCTTTCTAGGCCTTATGGTTCTGGAGAAGAAGTCGAAATTCCACAAAGTTTACGGACGGATGGACGGACGGATGGACGGACGGATGGACGGACGGACGGACGGCCGGACGCCGGACACCATGCCATACCATAAGCCCATCGGGCCTTACAGGCCAGATGAGCTAAAAAGTGTAAGATATAATGTTTTTATAATTATTTCTTGTTTTTCGATTCGTTGTCCGGAAAAAAAAACATTACCAGGTTTTTACGTATCTGTCACATATATTAGTTTTGCAAATATCATATTCAATTGAATATGGATAAAAATGATTCAAATACTAAGTTATGTGGTTTGCTGTGATTTTTCTGTTGGAATTTCAACAATTAAAGAAGTGAGCAAAGCTCACGTGCACAAACCCCCACTCCCCACTTTGTTAAAAAAAATTCAAATAGTAAAACTGATTAATATTGGTTAAAGTTGTCCGATACTTGAGTATACAGTAACTCTTGTGTAAGTCTGCTTTCCACTGAAACCCAAATACCAAATTCATTAAAAGGTTTTACAATTAAATTGTACATCTAGGGATAATGGTTGATCTTTGTTTCAAATTTGAGGTAGTTATCATGAATATTCTACGAGATGAACTGAGGGCAAAATTATTTTGGTCAAGACACTTTGTAAGTCATGTTTTCCAAAGAAACCGCAGATAAGACAAAGCAAAAGTGAGCACAGCTCACATACCCCCGCCTGTAGTTTGACCGCCTTTCTTTGACGAAAATGGTGAAAAGTCATATTTTCGGATAAGTCCTAGGATTGTTACCGTATTTTTCCATCACATGATATAGAAAATAACATTAAAATGTAATTTGTCTGAATAGGTGTGAACTGGTATAACTATCATAATAAATGTTTTTCAACAAACTCTCACCTTCCATTCAGTTCCATGTGGGTCAATTCATATTCCAATATATGTATTCTTTGCAGTGGTATCAACATTCAAATATATGTATTCTTTGCGGTGGTAACAACATCAGTCATGTTCTATGTTCATACAGTGTCCATATGAGTATCACAATAGGTCACAATCCCTTTCTTTTGGTTACTTCCCAAAAGATAACTTGAAGGCAAAACAGTCACATTTACAATGTTTATATGGTATGTGTTTGTCATTAGGAAATATATTTACAAGCTTGATCCTCAACCTACTGTTTTCGGACTGTTTTGGTTCAAAATTTCAAAAATTATTTGAACTTTGGAATTAAAACCCCTAAAAGGCACAACAGCATTATATAGGTTACTGTCATACCAAGTTTGAAAATTCCAAGTGGTATAGTTTTTAAATTATGCTCCGGAAACGAGACAAAGTCCAGAAATTGGACGGTTTTTGGTCTAAATTTCTAAAATTATTTGAACGTTGGAGGTGAAACCCCTAAAAGGCACAAGAGCATCATGTAGGCTACTGCCATACCAAATTTGAAGTTTCCAAGTGGTATAGTTTTTTAATTATGCTCCGGAAACGAGACAAAGTCCAGAAATCGGATGGTTTTTGGTCAAAATTTCAAAAAATATTTGAACCATTGAGATGAAACCCCTAAAAGGCACAACAGCATCATATCGGCTACTGCCATACCAAATTTGAAGTTTGTAAGTGGAAAAGCTTTAGAGTAATGCTCCGGAAACGATTTCGGACGGACGACGGACGAAGCACCATGACATAAGCTCACATTTACTTCAAAGGTGAGCTAAAAATAGAGCCACTGGCTCTGTAGCTCATCAGGCTTCATATAAAATTTGCTTAAGGGTGTGTCAAATGTGGTTCCCCGCTTACTTTGGACAACAGGGTCACCAAATGTACAATTTGGATTCCTCCTTATCTAACTTAAAAGTTTGCACACAAAGTTTCAGCTTTCTAGGCCTGATCCTTCTTGAGAAAAAGATGAAATTAGGTTAAAGGGTGTGGCCCATGAGGCCCATATTAGGGGCCACAAAAGCTATTAATCATAATCCTCACTAGTAAAAGAGTATATTCACAAGGTTTCAGCTTCCTGAACCTTTTGCTTCTGGAGAAGAAGATTAAAATAGGTTTTATGGGGGTGGCTCCTGTGGCCCCTATTATACAATTTTTAATCCTCACTAGCCAAGGAGTCTGTACACAAAGTTTCAGCTTTCTAGGCCTCATGGTTCTCGATAAGAAGATGAAAATAGGTTTTTAGGGCGTGGCCCCTGTGGCCCTTATTAGGGGCCACAGGCCCACCAAAGCTACAATTTATAATCCTCACTAGTCAAGGAGTCGGTACACCAAGTTTCAGCTTTCTAGGCCTTTATGGTTCTGGAGAAGAAGATGAAAATAGGTTTTAAGGGTGTGCCATAAGCCCATTGGGTCTTTCAGACCTGATGAGACAAAAATGTACCAAGAAATTGAAGTTCTTGTTATGATATGCTGATACAGCGATCCGACATTAACTTTATAAATTGCAACTTACGAATTATTTATCTGAAATAAAAATGTTGACATGATCCTTTAAAATAACACGAAATACTGAGAAATTAATCACTCATGCATTTATAAGTAATCTAAAATCAAGAAATAGTTCAGTAGTTATACAATTCAAAGCAAAATATTTGTACTACTCACAGTTGGTGTCACTTTTTCATCCGCCATTTTGAATGTTATGCATTCAAAAAAGGACGTGTAATGCAAAATAGGTGTTCAACGTTCTGACCCTGTGACTCTGTTTTGTGAGCTTCATGAATATTCATAAGGCAATATTAAGGATCCCGTATTACAAGTGATTATAAATGCTGTTTGGTCAAGGATACATTTTCACTGCCCCAGTTCTGGTTCCGATGGCCAAAAGGTTGAGCTTTGCATCATATGCCAATGCACTCGGCTTGCTGGGAAATCCATGATCTACACACTGAAAGCAATTAATAATCACATTACATTTTTAATGAAACTAAAGCTTCTTAACTTGGGTGTGATTAAATTACTTTGTGATCATTTGTAGATACCACAAAACAAACACTTTCACCTTATGTCTTATTTCAATGTCAACTTCATAAGGCAAACATACATCTAAACTGATATATATAGAGAATTCTAAACGAATGGTAATGTGATAACATTTTTAAGCAACTAGTGTATAGAATTAGTTTCAGCTGAATAAAAGCGAGTCTGATACCAAATTCTATTCACGAATTGCATAAAAATGTTATCACATTAACCAAGTTTAGTATTTTATGTATTACTCAACCCTCATTTCAATAATTATGTTAATAAATCATCAAAACAAGAATCAGCTGACTTGTAACAATCTGGAAACCAGCGTCTGAATTTCCATGAGTCAAAATAAAGTAGTTTGCTATTTTGTTGGTGTTTACACATCATACACCTATAAACATGATACAAAATCTTTCTCAAAAGATGCATTGATAAATCAAACACTCAGAATAAAAAAACAACTGTCAACACATCATGCACGCGAAACCTGGCGTCATCAGATGGCTAAGTGACGTCATCGGAATGTGTCCTGTTTCTTGGTCACACTATTCAGTTTTAAAAACTTGACGAACAGTGTCAACGAACAGTGTCAACGAACGAACAGTGTCAACGAACAGTGTCAACGGCAGAGGATTGATTGATTGATTAAATTGACATCAATTATTGGATTGTTGATAGGAACCGGGAGATACAACATTGGGAAAGATAGTTACACAATGACATGTTCAGATTGTGTGCTTGTGGCAGGAAAAGTGATAGTTTTTGTGGTAATCTAATGAGTGATCTCACCAAGGATAAGTAATAGTGGCAAATACATGAAGAAAGTTGATAAATATACATTGAACTTGGTCTAGTCCTGGCCTGTAACACATCACCTCCAGTATTTGTCAATTATGCTATCATTGAAACCAGTCTGAATAAAATTGGTCATGCTCCCAGGGATAAAATAGTATAAATAGTCTCTATCAGGGTTTGAACCAGCCCTAAAAAGGGCCAAGCCCTTGAAACCTATTTCCCTTATCTTCTCCAAAAGCATAAGGCCTAGAAAGCTGAACTCTTGTGTACAGACTTTTGTATTCATTTCTGCATTGTGTACCCCCTCGGGGTTATATGATATTTAAGGTAATTGTTTATTAATTTCCACCTCATTTTAGTGTTTTTACTATGTTTTAGTTTATCATCAAGTTAAGAGTAGTACTGAGTTTTGGCTGTCTTCACTGCTGAGATAGCCCTATTTCCAAGTTTTCCCAATTTAACTCAATCTTTTCCCTGATTTCTCTGTTTTGTTATTTTATGCTGACTGTATCTTTGTCTAATCAACCTACGAGTTAAATCATTCATCCATGGCAAGTCAATTGATCTTATAGTCACCTCTTTATTAGGGATAGAGGTTTCATACAAATACATTTTTTCATTATTGTTTCATTTGCAATATTGATATCATTTGAAAGATCATGTGATCAATCTGTATTTTGGAAACTTGTAATTAGATTGTCAACGTCAGCTTATTTGTAATAATATAATTATTGTTCTTTCAAAACAATTTTGGACAGATATTACATCGCGTATGCCGACGAAAATATCATAATGGAGCGGCACTTGGATCTCAAATCTGTAGTTACTACTACCGTAATGTAATTTTTCATGAATAAAATATGTTTAAACATCTACTAACCTCAACTGTAACACTAATTCTCAATTTTCGACAAAATATAAATTTGACTTGATTTTTGTAAATTTGTCCAATAAACACTATTAACTAGATTAGCGTTTGCGGGACACCGCAAAAGCAGAGCAGCCCCGAAACTTGGGGTTTCGCCTTACCCTGTACTGCCTTTTACAGGCCTCACCAAATTGGGCATTTCTCGTGACCTTGACCTTTGACACTGAAGGTCACACAATCAATGAACACATTAAATTCAGTATAGCACTAATGTAATGAATGAAAGTGTTAAAAGTTAAAATAATCCATTTTCTCAATATATGTTGACCTTGCTGTGACCTTGACCATCGACAAATTGTAACCAAAACTTTTCTAAAATTTTGATCTCTTCAAGAGATAATATATACAAAATCTAAACTTCATACCACAAAAACTTTTCAAGTTATCGTGTTTACAAGGAATTTAGTAGTGATTTTATAACTCGTGACCTTCACATTTGACCTTGAATGTGAACATAATAATTCCCCGGAGGTGTAAACACTTAGACATGTTCATGAGTTCTGAAAAGCTAAATGGGATAAAGTTAAACCCAAATTAGGTGCACATTGCAATAACTCATATCCCATGACCTTGACCTTTGACCTTCAAGGTCACACAATCAATGAACACTTTTCATTGAGTATAACAATCACTTATTGATTAAAAGTGTTTATAGTTAGAAGAAAGCATTTTCGCTAAACCATGCTAAAGTCATGACCTCGCTGTGACCTTGACCTTTGAAGGATTGTAGCCAAAACCTTTTCAAAAATGTTTACTCTTCAAAGGATGATATTTACCAAGTTAGAGCTTCAAAGCACAAAAACTTTTCAAGAATTCTTAGAGTGATTACATAGCTCATGACCTCGACCTTTGACCTTGAAAGTGAAAGTGTCAAAATCATTCCCCCGAGGTATGAGTAGTAAGTTATGAATAAGAGTTCTGGAAAGCTTAGTGGAAAAAAGTTGTAGCTAGTTGTACGAGTGCGGCGGCGGCGGCGATGGAAACTTCACAAAAACTGATAGCAGCCCCGTCTAAGGACGGGGCTGCTTATTAGACTTTCATTAGGACAGCGTAATTATCGGCTGTGAAAAACCCACCTGGGTAAGGGGCCATAAAACTTGTGCAGGTGTGAAGTAATAAACAGACTATACAGAGTAATTCATCCTTATTTCAACTGAAATACCGCCTAAATAATTGTTTAATTAATAATAATAATAATAACTAGGATTGACGCGTCAATACTTAGGTCTTCAAGATTCCTGTTTGACCTTCACATACTGTTTGACCTTCACATGACTTTTTGTCTAAGAGGGCTTGTTTATCCACATACAAAGATGTATGTCGTGTTTTGATAACTCAAATAGTAATGGAGAAATGAATTTTGGAACTTTATTGAAAACACTGAAATTTGAAGATTTTTAGACCCCTACTCCATGTTGGTCCTTCTAGCTCCTTAACTATCAACATTTTTATGATAAAGTGTAACATAGCAAAAGTTGTGCCTGATATAGCGCATGTTAAAATACAATCAATTTAAAGATATGTTTCTGTGTACAGTAACTGTGGAACTTTGAAATGTGCCAAAAATGAGGATTTTCAAAAATCAGCAATATTCAAGGACAGGTCATGGACAGAAAAAAAATTATCACGACTTGTTCATATTTTTTACTGTTTACTCAATTCATCTGCTTCACAAAACATCAACTATAAAATTTCTATCTGTAGCAGTTTTGAAACTAAAATTCTCAAAGTAAAATAACCCTCGAAAAATGTTAAAATCGCCGAAAAATGTAAAAAGTCTCTTCATGTCCACATATTTCCTTCAATATCAACTTTTATATGATAATGATCTGTAGTGAATTTGTTCAACTATCATTGTAGAACAGAATGCATCAAACAGATCTTTGAAACTACATTTCCTGACGCAGAAAAATCCTTGTTTTCAAAAGTTCATTTTTGAAATTGTTGTAGCGAACAAACCGCTGAAAATAGAGGGCAGGTTTGGGGGATTACTTTTTGCAGCGTTCTTCTGGCTTTAAAATGAGCTATAGTATGCTTCTGTATGTATCGTAGTTAGTGAGGAGATGATTTTCAAAGACGCGTACCGTCAGAACTGCGAAATTTCACCAAAATTTCAGTTTTTCGAAAATAGCAAAAAATCTATTTATACGGCCGAAAACCGCTATGGGCTTAATGGATGGGGAATGGTGTTGCCCACATTTTGGTGAAAGTTTTATGAAATTATCTCCCATAGTTACCGAGAAATTGAGGTTTGAAGTTTTTCCTTTAAGGGGAGATAACTCAAAAACGAAAGCGAAATTCAAAAATCGCCACGGTCATTCACTAAGTTGAGGAACAAGCTACATTCCCTGAAAATTTCATGAAATTCGGTTGAGATGGGAAGGCTGTACATTTGACACAAAATCAGTACAAATAATAATAATAAATATAGTCGCAAGCGACGACAAACGGATTCAGCACTGTATGGTGTTAATTTTCATTAACAGAGGTAATTATCTAAGTCAAAAAGCTTGAGCGAGAATGCTTACAATAATGACAAGGGTTGTCAGTCCGGTACTTAATGGCAAGACCTCATTTATGCATACACTGCTATTCAACATAGCTGTAGCAACGAGGCATCATCTTTGGTGTTATTACAATGAACCAAATCTATCAGTGTAAAGTTATATATTTTTCCCTCAAATTAACTGACGACACTCACCGTGCGGCATTCCTATCATCCGAACCATTAGCGACACTTCAAAATTGTTTTCACCATCGTGTAGAGGAGAGGAATGGTTTTATTTTGATGTATTATTTGTTAATGAGCATGAAAAAGTAAAGAAACGGTGAGCGATGCGACATATGTTACAAATATCATGTTTTCAATCAAATTACCGTAAACCTCAAGAGGTAAACAGTAACTAATGCATTATGAAAATGACCACATTGCACTTGATATTCAACGTTAAGTCTTTACAGAAAATTCATCATGGCTGTAAACATGAATCATTTCAGGTTAAACGGTCTTGTTGCTGACTGATGATAGATAAAACATTGCCTAGTGCTATATTGCTAATGAACTACATTTTTCAATCATTCATATATCATAATAATTCAAAACGAAAGTAGGATTGACCACATTTAAATACTCCGAATTTCAATGTAAATGTTTAATCTAATTTTAATGAGATTTATCCAAGATTGTATGTTCTTTTGGCTTTCATATGATATATAGAGCAATGTGTTATCGTACGTCGTTGATTAGCAATGAGTATTCAAACGTACCCACCAAAACACCTGTTTTCCAAAATGCAAACTTTGACCCTTCCGCGTGACCGGAAATGACTGTTCGCGAGCGATTTTATTCTTTTATCATGAAGACCTTGCTAATGTCTAACTCTCATGGAAAAATCATCAAATTCGTCTGGGAGGCTTTTGAGTTATCTGCCCTTGAATATTGCAAAATGTGCAAACTTTGAAGATTTTTATAAAAAAACTATTTCGAATTTTTGAATTTTGAAACAAACTTGTTATAGGCCAATGTCTCAGCTACATTATGTGTAAGTTTCAGCTTTCTAGTATCAGCAGTTGCCGAGTGGTGATTCCTTAAAGGTGCCTGGGGTCGGACTTTTGAAAAAATGCAGAAAATTCAAGATGGCGGCCAAACCACGTGACCTACGAATTTGCCATGATTTCGTTTTTTGCAGCATTTTTGATTGCGCATCTTTTAAAAAAAAAATTAGGTCTCTAAGTACATTTTGAAAAAAAAGTCAATGTTAAATTTTCGATTTTGGAATCGAACTGGACCTTTAATGTAGGGGCCGATTTAGCCCAAAAGCTTATTGTCGCCATTCCTCGACAAGGTCTACCAGCCTGTGAAATTTGGCTTCGATAGCATCAGCCGTTTGGGCTGAAAGTTGTTCACAAATTTCCTGGAATAATAATAAAAAAAAAAAAAAAAAAAAAAAGAAACACGCCAATAACAATAAGGATTCAGCCTTATGGCTGAATCCTTAAATATAGTCGCAAGCGACGACAAACGGATTCAGCGCTGTATGGTGTTAATGTAATTCACAAAGGTAATGATTTTAGTCAAAAGCTTCAGGGAAATAGTCTTTTGTTGATGATTACTTGACGCCCTTTGAAAACATACAGTTATCAAATGCATTCAAAACGCATGCAGGTTGACAATATTCAAAGGTCCGTAACTAAATGTAAATGAAGTAACTGAATTTATTGTTAATTTTTAAAAGATAGTGTATTCTTTTGGCTTTCTAATGATATATGGAACAATGATTTGTCTCCTGTCACTGATGAGTAACGACTTTTTAAACATACCTATATCGTTTGCATTCAAAACGAAAGCAGAATAGACAATATTCATAGGGCCGTAACTCAATGTAAAACAAATATAGGAATTTACTGTTAAATTTTTAAAAAATCTATAGACTTTTGGCTTTCATATGATGTATAGAACTAGCCGTTAGCATACGTCGTTGATGCGTTACGATACGTTAAACATTCCCACCAAAACACCACATTTTCAAAATGCAAAGTTTGACCTCTGACCCTGACCGGAAATGACTGTTCGCGAGCGATTTTATTCTTTTATCTTAAAGACCTTGCCAATGTCTAACTCTCATGCAAAAATCATCAAATTCTATGGTCTGGTTTTTGAGTTATCTGCCCTTGAAGTTTGCGATTTTTAGATTTTGGTCAACTTTGAAAATTTACAGCAAGATTAATGTTAGGACTTTGTAGAAGTCAAACTAAGGTCTACAATGCTTCAGCTACTTTCAGTATAAATTTCAGATCTCTAGTGCAAGTATCTTCAGAGAAGAAGTTTCTCAAAGGTGGGTGGGGTCGGCAATGGTAAAAAATGCACTAAATCCAAGATGGCGGTCAAACCACGTGACCTACGAATTTTCCATGATTTCGTTTTTTTTGCAGCATTTTTGATTGCGCACATTTTAAAAAAAAAATTAGGTCTCTAAGTGCATTTTGAAAAAAAAATCAATGTTAAATTTTCGATTTTGGAATCGAACTGGACCTTTAATGTATGGGCCGAGTTGTCCCAAAAGCTTATTGTCGCCTTTCCTCAACAAGGTCTACCAGCCTGTGAAATTTGGCTTCGATAGCATCAGCCGTTTGGTCTGAATCCTGTTCACAAAAATCGTGGAATAATAATAAAAAAAAAAGAAAGAAACACGCCAATAACAATAAGGATTCAGCCTTATGGCTGAATCCTTAACTAGGACTGCCGCGGCAGTACTTAGGTCTTCAAGATTCCTCTTTGACCTTCACATACTGTTTGACCTTCACATGCATGCTTGACCTTCACATGCATGTTTGTTAAAGAGGTTTAAACCATAGAGACCAAAACATGACTTTTTAAAATGCAAAGTTTGACCCTTCCTCCTGACCGGAAGTGACTGTTCGCGAGCGATTTTATTCTTTTAACTTTAAGACCTTGCTGATGTCTAACTCTCATGCAAAAATCATGAAGTTCTAAGGTCTGGTTTTTGAGTTATCTGCCCTTGAAGTTGGTGATTTTCAGATTTTGGTCAACTTTGAAAGGTCACAGCACAAAAAGTATTAAGGTTAGGTCTTACAACTTTACGATTTGAAGAAAACAATACCTCGGCTACATTCAGTATGAATTTCAGCTCTGTAGTGCAAGTATCTTCAGAGGAGAAGATTGTCAAAGGTGGGTGGGGTCGGAAACGATGAAAATTGCACTAAAAGCAAGATGGCGGCCGAACCACGTGACCTACGAATACGCCATGATTTACTTTTTTTCATTAATTTTCATTGCGCTTCTTTTAAAAAAAAATTCAAGTCTCTAAGTGCATTTTGAAAAAAAAATCAATGTTAAATTTTCGACTTTGGATTCGAACTGGACCTTTAATGTACAAGTCGATTTTGCCCAAAAGCTTCGCACGTCGATTCCAGGTTAAGAGGTATCTCCATGTAAAGTTTGGTCGAAATTGGAGCAGCCGTTTGGTCAGAATCGTTCTCACAAAAAAAGTACAAATAATAATAATAAATATAGCCGCAAGCGGCGACAACAGGATTCAGCCGCATCAACAGCGTGTTCAGTACAAAGATAAACATGTCAGGAGTCATTCCTGAAAGTTTCATCAAGTTCTGTCAACACGTTTAGCTTCAGGAGACTTTTTAGCATTTTTTTTTTTCTGACCTTTTTTCTATCGATTTTGAGTCACTTGATACTCAACGTTAAAGCCTGTATTTGTGTATGTACTTTGATAAACATAAATTTCAACCATTTTGACCATTTTGAGCTCCTTGATGTGTTGTTTAGGTCTAAAATACGATTTCCAGCTGCTACATGCTTATTCACAGAGCCCACAAATACATAGTAACAAATTGTCAGTATAAAAAACATGACAAATGTGAAAATACAGAAGCAAATTTGTCAAAGAAAACCAATTTAAATTTTATACTTGTTTTCAATTTCAAAACAAAAGCAAAGCCTAGCAATATGAGCTGGAGCGCGTCAATGCCTGTGTTTTGCGAGAAAAGCATGCATCCCGCTTTTCAATCCATGAATGAACTCATGGACGACTACTTCGGGGGGTGTTGCATAAAGGTTTTTCTTTTCATCTTCAAATGGAGGAATCTGGGCATAGAAACACCAAAGAGCAGTTGAGATGTGGGAAGAGATATGCATAAAAAATAATGAAAGACGTTTGCTGAGACGCGATCACTTGGTTGTTGGTTTGAAGGAAATTAGAAAAGGGATGCGCGGAGCCTCTCAATTTGGTTTACTATAAAAGTAAACAAAGCTAATAGGCAAGATTCAGAAAGTACAAACATCATTGTTCCATGTAAAATACAGTGACATTTTGATTCCTGGCACAATCCTGACATAACAGGGCGTGGACGCACAGTTATTGAAAAAAAGGAGGGGTGCTCTTTCAGACGCGTAATGATACAAAAAAAATGCCATATATGGAGACACCTTATAAGGGTTGATACTACGATAGCGTAGTGAAAACCGATCTCCATGTAAATTTCTTACTATCAAAGTTGTGAACCCCATCCTTCTTTCGCACTCGTTTCTCTTGAACGGGGTGGCGAAATTTCAAATGATTTATACCATTGCAAAGGGCGAAGAACCAGCTTCAATCCAATGTGTCATTTGTACATTTGAACGAAAAAGTAAAGAAACGGTAAACGATGCGACATCTGTCTCAAACATCAAGTTTTATCTCGAGATGACTGAGGTACTTGTCTTTCAGCATTGATATATCCCGAACCAATAAAGATATGTTCATATTCTTTCCACCAGTGTGTAGAGGAGAGAATTGTCTAAATTTGCATTTATATTATGGTTATGAGCATGAAAACGTATAGAAATGGTGAGCGATGCGACATCTGTCGCGAATAACACATTTTCCATCAGAATGAGCAATGCCCTTGCGCCCTTTTTACATGTACCTCCCGAACCAATAAAGATATCGGCATATTATTTTCACCAGTGAATAGAGGAGAGATTTGTCTTTATATGCATACATTATTTGTTTATGAGCATGAAAAAGTAAAGAAATGGTGAGCGATGCGACATCTGCCGCAAAAATATCACATTTTCCATCCAATTTAGCAATCCCCTTGCGCCCTCTATGCATGTACCTCCCGAACCATTAAAGATATCTAGTTCATATTTTTTTCACCAGTGAATAGAGGAGAGATTTGTCTTTATATGCATACATTATTTGTTTATGAGCATGAAAAAGTAAAGAAATGGTGAGCGATGCGACATCTGTTGCAAATATCAAACTTTATCTCAAGAAATAGATAATTTAGCTTAATACTCTCGGTTTACTGTTTATATTTTTATAATGAGGTACTACACAAAGTATTTGTGTCTTTAACAAGCGCATCCATTGATGTATAGTATGTTAAGATGACTTTAATAGTAAAGGAGTAACGTTTTTTTTTTAAACTTTGCTGAAAACTGTGAAAAGTTAATATTTTTAGAACTCTACTCGATGTTAGTCTCCTCAGGCCTTTAACTATCGACTTTTTATAATGTAATGTAGCATAGCAAATGTTGTACTTGAAATAGCGCGTGTGTAGGTGTAATAAATTGTAAGATAGCTTAATCAGTAAGGTAGTTGTGGATATTTAACACACGCATTTTGAGTTTTTTTACTTATCTTATGTAATTTGACACAACGCAACGGCAACAAATGAATGTTCACGAACGAATTAATTCTTGTATCTTAAAGACCTTGGTAATGTCTAACTATAAACATGTCAGGCGTCATTCCTGAAAGTTTCATGACTTTTTGTTAATGCATAAAGTTCCTAGAACATTTTTAGAAAATTATCAATCAAGCAATTCTCTAACTGAATGGGCCTTTAGAAGAGATTTTACGACGCTTCTCTGCATTTCACTGTATTTTTGTCAGCGACTAACTGTTATAAAATGTACCTTGCATTGTCACTATTGGAGACATTAAACCAATATTACATGTCTGTAGTGCCAGTGAATGACTGCTGTGAGTATTTGAGGCAAGTAATGCAGTATGCATTATTCATGGCATAGATCAGTCCTGTTCTGCTGATGCGTTCAGCTTCAGGAGCCTTTTTAGCATTTTTCTTTTTTTCCGACCTTTTTTTCTATCGATTTTGTTCATAAATTCTGAACGAAATTGACTGTTTGCGATCAATATTTTGACAGATTCCTATTGTTTGTATATTTATCTTACATTCCTGAAAAAAGTGCATAATTCTGAGTCCAACTTTTTGAGTAACCGCCCTTTGAAAACGACACCTTGTACTAAGTCATCCAACTTTGAACATTTATAGAAAAAAAACTATATAAGATACAGTCTTCGAATTATTCAAGTGCAATGCCCAATGCTCAAGCTACAACATACCAAAGTTACAGCACTTTAGTGCAAGTATCTTCAGAGAAAAAGATCTTCAAAGGTGCATTGGGTCCGGAAATTCTGAAAAGTTGAAAAATCCAATATGCCGACCAAACAACGTGACCTACGACTTCGTCATGATACTTTTTTTTGCGTAGAATATCCTTGCGCACCCTCTCATAGAAAAGTCATGAAAATCTTTGGTCACATTTTTGTTTTATCTGCATTTGAAAATATTTTTTTTCTACAACAAATCAAACTTTGAAGGTTTCGCTACACATTAATTATGCATTATGCAGTATGCATTATTCATGGCATAGATAAACATGTCAGGAGTCAGTCCTGAAAATTTCAGCAAGTTCTGCTGACGCATTAAGCTTCAGGAGCATTTTTAGCAATTTCCGACATTTTTTCTGTCGACTTTGATCAAACATTCTGAACGAAAATGATTGTTCGCGATCGATGTTTTGACAGATTCCTGTTGTATATATTTTTGTCTTGCATTCGTGAAAAAATTGCATAATTCTGAGTCCAACTTTTTGAGTTATCACCCTTTGAAAGTTGCACATTGTACTAAGTCGCCCGACTTTGAACGCTTCTAGAGACAAAACTATTTGAGATACAGTCTTCGACGGAACCAAACTTTAATGTCCAATGCCTCAGCTACAACATATCAAAGTTTCAGCTCTCTGTAGCAAGTATCTTCAGAGGAGAAGATTCTCAAAGGTGCATGGGGTCCGGAAATTCTGAAAAGTGGGAAAATCCAATATGGCGGCCAAACCACGTGACCTACGACTTTGTCCTGATTGACTTTTTTGCTTAGAATGTCATTGTCCATCTCCATGTAAAATTTCAAGTCTCTAGCTGCATTTTGAAAAAAAATCCCATGTTAATTTTTCGATTTTGGATTCGACCTTGACCTTTTACTTGTCGACCGATTTCGCCCAAAAGTTTAGCAGATCCTCTTCTCATAGAGGACTATCAGTGTACAAAATGTCACTGTTACAGCATCAGCCGTTTTTGCTAAATGCTGTCCACAAAATCGGTGGAATAAAATAATAAAACACGCCAATAACAATAAGGATTCAGCCGAAAGGCTGAATCCTTAAATATAGTCGCAAGCGACGACAAACGGATTCAGCGCTGTATGGTGTTAAATGTAATGCACAAAGGTAATGATTTCAGTCAAAAGCTTCTGGGTATAGTCTTTTATTGATGATTAACGCAATTTGCAAACAAACAGTTATCAAATGCATTTAAAACGCATGCAGGGTTGACAATCTTCAAAGGTCCGTAACTCAATGTAAATGTAGTAACTGAATTTATTGTTAATTTTTAAAAGATTTTGTATTCTTTTGGCTTTCTAATGATATATGGAACAATGATTTGTCGTCTATCACTGATGACTAACAACTTTTTTAACATACCTGTATCCTATGCATTCAAAACGAAAGCAGAATTGACAATATTCAAAAGGGCCGTAACTCAATGTAAAACAAATATAGAAATTTACTGTCAAATTTAAAAAAAATCTATAGACTTTTGGCTTTCATATGATGTATAGAACAAAGCGTTATCGTACGCCGTTGATTCGCTACGATATTTCAAACATACCCACCAAAACACCACATTTCCAAAATGCAAAGTTTGACCTCTGACCCTGACCGGAAATGACTGTTCGCGAGCGATTTTATTCTTTTATCTTAAAGACCTTGCCAATGTCTAACTCTCATGCAAAAATCATAAAATTCTATGGTCTGGTTTTTGAGTTATCTGCCCTTGAAGTTTGCGATTTTTAGATTTTGGTCAACTTTGAAAAATCACAGCAAGAAAAGTATTAATGTTAGGACTTTGTAAAAGTCAAATTCAGAACTACAATGCTTCAGCTACATTGAGTATAAATTTTAGCTCTCTAGTGCAAGTATCTTCAGAGAAGAAGATTTTCAAAGGTGGGTGGGGTCAGAGATGGTCGAAAATGCACTAAAAGCAAGATGGCGGACAAACCACGTGACCTACGAATTTGCCATGATTTCGTTTTATGCAGCATTTTTTATTGCGCATCTTTTAAAAAAAATTTACGTCTCTAAGTGCATTTTGAAAAAAAAATCAATGTTAAATTTTCGATTTTGGAATCGAACTGCACCTTTAATGTATTGATCGATTTGGCCCAAAAGCTTATTGTCGCCATTCCACAACAAGGTCTACCAGCCTGTGAAATTTGGCTTTGATAGAATCAGCCGTTTGGGCTAAAAGTTGTTCACAAAATTCGTGGAATAATAATTAAAAAAAACACGCCAATAACAATAAGGATTCAGCCTTATGGCTGAATCCTTAAATATAGTCGCAAGCGACGACAAACGGATTCAGCGCTGTATGGTGTTAAATGAAATGCACAAAGGTAATGATTTTAGTCAAAAGCTTATGGGTTATAATCTTTTGTTGATGATTAACGCAATTTGCAAACAAACAGTTATCAAATGCATTTAAAACGCTTGCAGGGTTGACAATATTCAGAGGTCCGTAACTCAATGTAAATGTAGTAACTGAATTTATTGTTAATTTTTAAAAGATTTTGTATTCTTTTGGCTTTCTAATGATATATGGAACAATGATTTGTCGTCTATCACTGATGCCTAACAACTTTTTTAACATACCTGTATCCTATGCATTCAAAACGAAAGCAGAATTGACAATATTCAAAGGGCTGTAACTCAATGTAAAACAAATATAGAAATTTACTGTCAAATTTTAAAAAAATCTATAGGCTTTTGGCTTTCATATGATGTATAGAACAAAGCGTTATCGTACGCCGTTGATTCGCTACGATATTTCAAACATACCCACCAAAACACCACATTTCCAAAATGCAAAGTTTGACCTCTGACCCTGACCGGAAATGACTGTTCGCGAGCGATTTTATTCTTTTATCTTAAAGACCTTGCCAATGTCTAACTCTCATGCAAAAATCATAAAATTCTATGGTCTGGTTTTTGAGTTATCTGCCCTTGAAGTTTGCGATTTTTAGATTTTGGTCAACTTTGAAAATTCACAGCAAAAAAAGTATTGCAGTTAGGAGACTGTAGAAGTCAAATTAAGCTTTCCAATGCTTCAGCTACATTCAGTATAAATTTCAGCTCTCTAGTGCAAGTATCTTCAGAGCAGAAGATTGTCAAAGGTGGGTGGGGTCGGCAATGGTCAAAAATGCACTAAAAACAAGATGGCGGCCAAACCACGTGACCTACGAATTTGTCATGATTTCATTTTTTGCAGCATTTTTGATTGCGCATCTTTTAAAAAAAGTTTCAGGTCTCAAAGTACATTTTGAAAAAAAAATCAATGTTAAATTTTGAATTTTGGAATCGAACTGGACCTTTAACGTATGGGCCGAATTGTCCAAAAAGCTTATTGTCGCCATTCCTCAACAAGGTCTACCAGCCTGTGAAATTTGGCTTCAATAGCATCAGCCGTTTGGGCTGAAAGTTGTTCACAAAATTCGTGGAATAATAATAATAAAAAAAAAAAAAATAATAATAAACACGCCAATAACAATAAGGATTCAGCCTTATGGCTGAATCCTTAACTAGGATTGACGCGTCAATACTTAGGTCTTCAAGATTCCTCTTTGACCTTCACACAGTGTTTGACCTTCACATGACTTTTTGTCTAAGAGGTAAACAGTAACTAATACATTATCAAAATGATCAAATTCCACTTGATATTCAGTGTTAAAGACTTTTCAGAAAAATTCATCATGGTGGCCAATGTCAGCTATGACATCATTCTTCAGAGAATATCATTCCTAGACGCGGAAAAAAATTTGGTTGAATTTTCTGTCACCGTTATCGAGACCCATTACATCTGCTTTACAAAACATCAATGATAACATTTCAATCTGTAACAGTTTTGAAACTAAAATTCTCAAAGTAAAATAACCCTCGAAAAATGTTAAAATCGCCGAAAAATGTAAAAAATATATTTATGTCCACATATTTCCTTAAATATCAACTTTTATATGATAATGATCTGCAGTGAAATTGTTTCACAATCATAGTAGAACAGAATGTATCAAACAGCTTTTGAAAAAAAAAATTCCTAATAGAGTTGTGGCCCTTTGAACGGGACGCACAAAAATCAAATTTTTAAAAAGATCATTTTTGAAATTGTCGTAGCTCAAAAAACACTAAAAATAGAGGGCAAGTTGGGGGGATTACTTTTTGCAGCGTTCATCTGGCTTTCAGATAAGCTATCACAAGAGGCTGTATGTATTGCAGTTAGTGAGCAGAAGATGTTCAAAGACGCGTAGCGTCAGGAACGCGAAATTTCACAAAATTTTCAGTTTTTCGAAAATAGCAAAAAATCTATTTATACGGCCGAAAACTGCTATGACCCTTATCGATGGGGAATGATGTTGCCCACATTTTGGTGAAAGTTTTATGAATTTATCTCTTATAGTTATCGAAAAATTAAGGGTTAAAGATTTTCCTTTAAGGGGAGATAACTCAAAAGCAAAATCGAAATTCAAAAATCTGGCTCGTGCATGTCTAGGTTAGGTCATACTCTACAATCCCTAAAAGTTTCATGAAAATCGGCTTGTTAATAAGGTCAGAAATGGTGCAACAAAAAACGTCCGAAAAATAATAATAATAATAAAAATCCGGATAATAACAATAGGTCTTCTAGACTTTGTCTTGAAGACCTAATAACTAGGATTGACGCGTCAATACTTAGGTCTTCAAGACTTCCTCTTTGACCTTCACACAGTGTTTGACCTTCACATGATTTTTGTCAATACTTAGGTCTTCAAGATTCCTCTTTGACCTTCACACAGTGTTTGACCTTCACATGACTTTTTGTCTAAGAGGTCTTGTTTATCCACATACAAATATGTATGTTTTGTTTTGATAACTTCAATAGTAATGGAGTAATGAATTTTGGAACTATATTGAAAACACTGAAATTTGAAGATTTTTAGACCCCTACTCCATGTTGGTCCTTCTAGTTCCTTAACTATCAACATTTTTATGATCAAGTACAACATAGAAAACGTTGTGCTTGGAATAGCGTATGTGAAAATACAATCAATTTAAAGATATCTTTCTTAATAAAGAAACCGTGGAACTTTGAATTGTGCTTAAAATGAGGATTTTCCAAAAATCGCAATATTCAAGGACTGGTCATTGACCGAAAACAATTTATCATGACTTGTTGATAATTTTTTCCGTCTATTCATTACATCTGCTTTACAAAACATTAATGATAAAATTTCTATCTGTAACAGTTTTGAAACTAAAATTCTCAAAGTAAAATAACCCTCGAAAAATGTTAAAATCGCCGAAAAATGTAAAAAATCTCTTTATGTCCACATATTTCCTTTAGTATCAACTTTTATATAATAATGGTCTGAAGTGAATATGTTGCACAATCATTGTAGCACAGAATGCAACAAACAGATCTTTTAAATTACATTTCTTAACAGAGTAGTCTCCCTTTGAACTTGACGAAGAAAAATCTTTTTTTTCAAAAGTTCGTTTTAGAAATTGCTGTAGCTCAGAAACTGCTAAAAATAGAGGGCAGGTATGGGGGATTACTTTTTGCAGTGTTAATCTGGCTTTAAAATGAACTATAGCATGCGTCTGTATGTATTGTCGTTAGTAATCAGAAGATGTTCAATGACGCGTACAGTCCAAACCGTGAAATTTCACAAAAGTTTAAGTTTTTCGAAAATAGCTAAAAATCTGTTTATACGGCCGAAAACGGCATAGAGTGCATTCGATGGAGAATGTTGTTGCCCACATTTTGGTGAAAGTTTTATGAAATTATCTCCCTTAGTTACCGAGATCTCGAGGTTTGAAGTTTTTCCTTTAAGGGGAGATAACTCGAAAACAAAATCAAAATTCAAAAATCTGGCTTGTGCATGTCTCGGTTAGGTGATATTCTACAATCCCTGAAAGTTTCATGCAAATCTGTTTGTTAATAAGGTCAGAAATGACTGAACAAAAAACGTCCAAATAATAATAATAATAAATATAGCCGCAAGCGGCGACAACAGGATTCAGCCGCATCAACAGCGTGTTCAGTACAAAGATAAACATGTCAGGAGTCATTCCTGAAAGTTTCATCAAGTTCTGTCAACACGTTTAGCTTCAGGAGACTTTTTAGCATTTTTTTTTTCTGACCTTTTTCTATCGATTTTGAGTCACTTGATACTTAACGTTAAAGCCTGTATTTGTGTATGTACTTTGATAAACATAAATTTCAACCATTTTGACCATTTTGAGCTCCTTGATGTGTTGTTTAGGTCTAAAATACGATTTCCAGCTGCTACATGCTTATTCACAGAGCCCACAAATACATAGTAACAAATTGTCAGTATAAAAAACATGACAAATGTGAAAATACAGAAGCAAATTTGTCAAAGAAAACCAATTTAAATTTTATACTTTTTTTTTTCAATTTCAAAACAAAAGCAAAGCCTAGCAATATGAGCTGGAGCGCGTCAATGCCCGTGTTTTGCGAGAAAAGCATGCATCCCGCTATTCAATCCATGAATGAACTCATGGACGACTACTTCGGGGGGTGTTGCATAAATGTTTTTCTTTTCATCTTCAAATGGAGGAATCTGGGCATAGAAACACCAAAGAGCAGTTGAGATGTGGGAAGAGATATGCATAAAAAATAATGAAAGACGTTTGCTGAGACGCGATCACTTGGTTGTTGGTTTGAAGGAAATTAGAAAAGGGATGCGCGGAGCCTCTCAATTTGGTTTACTATAAAAGTAAACAAAGCTAATAGGCAAGATTCAGAAAGTACAAACATCATTGTTCCATGTAAAATACAGTGACATTTTGATTCCTGGCACAATCCTGACATAACAGGGCGTGGACGCACACTTATTGAAAAAAAGGAGGGGTGCTCTTTCAGACGCGTAATGATACAAAAAAAATGCCATATATGGAGACACCTTATAAGGGTTGATACTACGATAGCGTAGTGAAAACCGATCTCCATGTAAATTTCTTACTATCAAAGTTGTGAACCCCCATCCTTCTTTCGCACTCGTTTCTCTTGAACGGGGTGGCGAAATTTCAAATGATTTATACCATTGCAAAGGGCGAAGAACCAGCTTCAATCCAATGTGTCATTTGTACATTTGAACGAAAAAGTAAAGAAACGGTAAACGATGCGACATCTGTCTCAAACATCAAGTTTTATCTCGAGATGACTGAGGTACTTGTCTTTCAGCATTGATATATCCCGAACCAATAAAGATATGTTCATATTCTTTCCACCAGTGTGTAGAGGAGAGAATTGTCTAAATTTGCATTTATATTATGGTTATGAGCATGAAAACGTATAGAAATGGTGAGCGATGCGACATCTGTCGCAAAAATATCACATTTTCCATCCAAATTAGCAATCTCCTTGCGCCCTCTATGCATGTACCTCCCGAACCATTAAAGATATCTAGTTCATATTTTTTTCACCAGTGAATAGAGGAGAGATTTGTCTTAATATGCATACATTATTTGTTTATGAGCATGAAAAAGTAAAGAAATGGTGAGCGATGCGACATCTGTTGCAAATATCAAACTTTATCTCAAGAAATAGATAATTTAGCTTAATACTCTCGGTTTACTGTTTATATTTTTATAATGAGGTACTACACAAAGTATTTGTGTCTTTAACAAGCGCATCCATTGATGTATAGTATGTTAAGATGACTTTAATAGTAAAGGAGTAACGTTTTTTTTGTAAACTTTGCTGAAAACTGTGAAAAGTTAATATTTTTAGAACTCTACTCGATGTTAGTCTCCTCAGGCCTTTAACTATCGACTTTTTATAATGTAATGTAGCATAGCAAATGTTGTACTTGAAATAGCGCGTGTGTAGGTGTAATAAATTGTAAGATAGCTTAATCAGTAAGGTAGTTGTGGATATTTAACACACGCATTTTGAGTTTTTTTAATTATCTTATGTAATTTGACACAACGCAACGGCAACAAATGAATGTTCACGAACGAATTAATTCTTGTATCTTATTTTGTTCATAAATTCTGAACGAAATTGACTGTTTGCGATCAATATTTTGACAGATTCCTATTGTTTGTATATTTATCTTACATTCCTGAAAAAAGTGCATAATTCTGAGTCCAACTTTTTGAGTAACCGCCCTTTGAAAATGACACCTTGTACTAAGTCATCCAACTTTGAACATTTATAGAAAAAAAACTATATAAGATACAGTCTTCGAATTATTCAAGTGCAATGCCCAATGCTCCAGCTACAACATACCAAAGTTACAGCACTTTAGTGCAAGTATCTTCAGAGAAAAAGATCTTCAAAGGTGCATTGGGTCCGGAAATTCTGAAAAGTTGAAAAATCAAATATGGCGACATAACAACGTGACCTACGACTTCGTCATGATACTTTTTTTTGCGTAGAATATCCTTGCGCACCCTCTCATAGAAAAATCATGAAAATCTTTGGTCACGTTTTTGTTTTATCTGCATTTGAAAATATTTTTTTTCTACAACAAATCAAACTTTGAAGGTTTCGCTACACATTAATTATGCATTATGCAGTATGCATTATTCATGGCATAGATAAACATGTCAGGAGTCAGTCCTGAAAATTTCAGCAAGTTCTGCTGACGCATTAAGCTTCAGGAGCATTTTTAGCAATTTCCGACATTTTTTCTGTCGACTTTGATCAAACATTCTGAACGAAAATGATTGTTCGCGATCGATGTTTTGACAGATTCCTGTTGTATATATTTTTGTCTTGCATTCGTGAAAAAATTGCATAATTCTGAGTCCAACTTTTTGAGTTATCACCCTTTGAAAGTTGCACATTGTACTAAGTCGCCCGACTTTGAACGCTTCTAGAGACAAAACTATTTGAGATACAGTCTTCGACGGAACCAAACTTTAATGTCCAATGCCTTAGCTACAACATATCAAAGTTTCAGCTCTCTGTAGCAAGTATCTTCAGAGGAGAAGACTCTCAAAGGTGCATGGGGTCCGGAAATTCTGAAAAGTGGGAAAATCCAATATGGCGGCCAAACCACGTGACCTACGACTTCGTCCTGATTGCCTTTTTTGCTTAGAATGTCATTGTCCATCTCCATGTAAAATTTCAAGTCTCTAGCTGCATTTTGAAAAAAAATCCCATGTTAATTTTTCGATTTTGGATTCGACTTTGACCTTTTACTTGTCGACCGATTTCGCCCAAAAGCTCATTAGAGCCTCTTCTCATAGAGGGCTATCAGTGTACCAAATTTTACTGTTATAGCATAAGCCGTTTTGGCTGAATCGCGGGCACAAAAATCGGGGGAAGACAAAAAAAAAATAATAATAAAACACGCCAATAACAATAAGGATTCAGCCTGAAAGGCTGAATCCTTAATAAAAATCCGGATAATAACAATAGGTCTTCAGACTTTCGTCTTGAAGACCTAATAATAATAATTCGGATAAAAACAATAGGTCTTCAGACTTTCGTCTTGAAGACCTAATAACTAGGACTGCCGCGGCAGTACTTAGGTCTTCAAGATTCCTGTTTGACCTTCACATACTGTTTGACCTTCACTTGGCTTTTTGTCTAAGAGGTAAACAGTAACTAATACATTTTAAAAATTATCATATTTCACATGATATTCAACGTTTAAGCCTTTACAGAAAATTCAACATTGCTGCAAACATGAATCATCTCAGGTTATACAGTCTTGTTGCTGCCTAATGATAGATAAAACATTGCCTAGTGTTTTATTGCCAATGAACTACAGTTTTTCAATCATAAATGTATCATAATCATTCAAAACGAAAGTAGGATTGACCACATTTAAATGCTCTGAATTTCAATGTTAATGTTTAATCTAATTTTAATGAGATTTATCCAAGATTGTATGATCTCTTATATTTCATTTGATATATAGAACAAGTATTTATCATGTGGTGTTGGTTTACAAGGGTTTTTCAAACATACCCACCAAAACACCCGTTTTCCAAAATGCAAAGTTTGACCCTTCCTCAGGACCGGAAATGACGGTTCGCGATCGATTTTATTCTTTTATCTTGAAGACCTTGCCAATGTCTAACTCTCATGCAAAAATCATTGAATTCAAAGGTCTGGTTTTTGAGTTATCTGCCCTTGCATTTGGCGATTTTGAGATTTTGGTCAACTTTGAAAGGTCACAGCACAAAAAGTATTAAGGTTAGGTCTTTCAAAATTAGGAATTCAAATCTACAATACTCCAGCTACATTCAGGATGAATTTCAGCTCTCTAGTGCTAGTATCTTCAGAGGAGAAGATTGTCAAAGGCGGGTGGGGTCAGAAACGGTCGAAAATGCACTAAAAGCAAGATGGCGGCCAAACCACGTGACCTACGAATTTGTCCTGATTTCCTTTATTTTTTCAAGTCTCTAAGTGCATTTTGAAAAAAAAATCAATGTTAAATTTTCGATTTAGAAGATAAATAGTTGCGTTTGTAAAATTTCCGGGATTCATTGTTATTCAACACCCGCAAATTTAGTTTAAAACCGACGGCGTTAGCCGGAGGTTTTAAACACTTAAATTGGCGGGTGTTGAATAACAATGAATCCCAGAAATTTTACAAACGCAACTATTTATCGATATTGTAACATGACCGTTAGTTATAAGCATTTTAAGAGCGAACTCTATTTTTGCGTAGGGAACTCTGAGTTGAAAGGATCTAACGACTGATTCATTATTGTTATAGGTGTTCGCAGCTATAAAGAAGAAGGAATTCCCAGTGTTTTAGACATTAAAATAGTGTTCTTATATTGCAAACCAGTTGAACTCATAAAGATGAGATCTTATAGTTTTCACTGACATTTATGAGGGAGAAAACAGTTATATAATTCATATACCAACATGACCAAACCCGACTGAACAAATATCTTAAACTCGCCTAGACCATTGTTACGGTGACGTGATCATTATGACGTCATAACCGTTGGCCTTTGTGACGTCGTGCCATGGGAACGGCATTCGAAAGAAACCGGGCGCATGGCACAAGGCGGCAAATTAGGAAAAACTTAGCCAATTAAGAAAGTTAAGTTACATAAAACTAAAGCAAATAGAAAAGGATTTTTGGCATCTACGGGAATGCGCAAGTTAGAAAATGACAACAACAACAGTATAATGTGAATCGCGCACGAATATTTGGAGAATCAGAACATTTTAATGTTGAGGCGGACCAAATACTGTATCCTTTCGCGGTGATTCGCCTCAGCCAATTTGCGGGTGTTCATTGCAATTTAACACTGGGAAATCCTTTAAATCAACCAATCAGAAACGAGTATTTACCGAAGTCATGTTACAATTTGGATTCGAACTGGACCTTTAATGTACGAGTCGATTTTGCCCAAAAGCTTATTACGTCGATTCCAGGTTAAGAAGTATCTGCATGTCAAGTTTTGGCGAATTTGGAGCAGCCGTTTGGTCAGAATCTTCCTCACAAAAAAAGTACAAATAATAATAATAAAAAAAAAAAAAACTTGAAGAAAACGGATAAAAACAATAGGTCTTCCAGACTTTGTCTTGAAGACCTAATAATAAATATAGTCGCAAGCGACGAAAACATTATTCAGCCGTACAGATAAACAGATAATTATGTTAGCAATCAATCCTGAAAGTTTCATGAAAATCCCGTTAAGCAATAAGGTACAGCAGCATTGGAAAGTATCATTTACATTATTCTGTCGGAGCTGACCCCATGTTAGGAAAATGTGTCATGACGGCCGGAATTGACTGTTCACGAGCGATTTTATTTTTTTAATTTGAAGACCATACTCAGGGCTAGCTCTCATGCAAAAATCATGAAATTGGTCGGTCGGCTTTTTGAGTTATCTGCCCTTGAAAATTGATATTTTTAAAAATTGTCAAACTTTGAAAGATTATTACACAAAAAGTATTTTGAATTTTAATTTTTTTAAACAAACTTGTTATAGACCAGGGTCATGGTCATATCATGTGTAAAAATCAGCTCTCTACTACAAATATTAAAAAAGAACCGAATCGGCAAAGGTGCATAGGGTCAGACTGTTGTAAAAAGTGCTTAAAACCAAGATGGCGGCCAAACCATGTGTCCTACAAATTTGTCCCTATATACTTTTTTGCATTATTTTTCATTGCGCCTCTTTTAAAAAAAGGTTTCAGCTCTCTAAGCACATTTTGAAAAAAATATCAATGTTGAATTTAGAATTTTGGAATCAAACTGGACCTTTAATGCTTTAACCAATCGAGCTGAAAAGCTTAACGTCCCGATTCCAGGGTAAGAGCTTTAAGTCTGTAAAGTTTGGTTATATTTGCTTTAGCCGTTTTGGCTGTACCCTGGTGCAAAGTTCTAGAAAGAAAAAGAATAATAAACACGCCAATAACAATAAGCATTATGGCTGAATCCTTAAATATAGTCGCAAACGATGAAAACAGGATTCAGCCGTACATATAATGTATACAGATAATAATGTTAGCAATCAATCCTGAAAGTTTCATGAAAGTCCTGTCAAGCAATAAGCTACAGCAGCATTGGAAAGTATCATTTACATTTTTTCTGTCGGAGCTGACCCCATGCTAACCCTTACGATGCGGGGCGCGTGATATTTCCGGGCCAAATATAAAATGGCACGTAAGCCCTCTTGGCGAAATCGGTAACTTTCAGGATAAGGCTATAATTGACTGCAAGCAGTCTTGGCTGCTCCCGGATATAAAATATCAAACCTTTTCTCAAAAATGATTGAGGGTACCCACCTTGCGGCATTCATTTCCATCCAAATTATTAAAAGATTGAGACTGTTTTTAAATCATAAAACTAAAAGCATTTTATACAACCAATATAAAATAAAGTTATTGATATATTTATTATCAGTATCAAAAACAAGATTTATGTATCAAAATGAACACTGTTAAAAGAACAGGCCATAAGCTATCATAATGCTTCTTCCTTTCACACTTTTGAGTGACAACTTGGGAAGTTGTTTGAGAAGCCGAATTTGATTGATCAAATTGCTAATGCCTAATATAAACACGAAAGTTCACCGGGACGACCTCTCACACTGGTCAATCTTAGATCAACAGTATGACAAAATATAATACCCCCATTCCACCGAGCATACGACCCCACTGCGACCGATTTTTGTCTCCCGCTCGTGCACACTCTCACTGACACCGCACTGGGGTCTTGGGAAGATCCCCATGCTCGCACAAAATATCTTCCACACTCTCTATTGGTCGCATGTTGTCGTAGGGGGGTTTGCGATTTCGATGGTCCGTTTTCAAAAATCGCACTTCTGCGATCGATGAAATTGATTACTTGCTCTCAAATTCGGTCGTAAAGCGCTCGCATTGGTCTCAATAGAGTCATGGTACGGTCGTTTGTCAGTCGCATGAACTCGGTCCACTCGCAATGCACTCGCGTTAATTTATCACTGGCGATCAAATAATGCGATCAGTGCAGAGCGCTTCAAGACCCCATTGCGACCGCACTGCGAGTGCGAATTCCTATCAGTCTTTTAGAGCGACCAATCAAGAGTGTTCACACGCTAATTCGCGACCAATGGCGAGCGCTTCTGCGAGCGCAATGCGACCGATTTGAACGACATTGTGACAGGCACCAGGACTATAAAAACCCACAACTGGCTGTCTTTGGTCAGTCGCAGAAACAGTCACCTAGCTGTCAACATCCATCGAAATTAGTTTCCAATAGTACTGCCGTTGAACATCATGGGTCGAACAAAGAGAACAACTCGGAAGAAAGTTAATCAGCCAACTCGTGTGACATCAAAAGAAGGTGACCAGAGGTCAGCTACACCCGTCTTAGAAGAGAGGTCTAATACACAAAAAGACGTGGTCGGGCCGTCTACCTCTCACGTAGACATACAGCCTCCATACCCAAATCGCATGCCGTCGACGCCTCCTTCTCCTTCGTTGATGGTGTCTCATCATAGCTAAGGTGTAGTCGCCGATATACTGTAGTTCTTGTCTGGTTTCAGAAACCAGAGCAACTACCAGGGCCATTTCATTTTCCATCTTATCTCTATGCTAGTCAAACTCCGAATGCCATGATTGCAGCTGGTCGCAGTCCTTTTTATACTTTGGGCCCGATCTGTCGTGAAAAGGTTGTGTCGAGGTCGCATATGTCCTAATGCGGTCTTGTGAAAAGTCGCAATGGTCGTACTGGAGTCGTACAAGACTCGCAACTATCGTAATGTGGTCGCACTCGATTGCAAAAGCAATCTCACTAGTCGCAAGTTGGTTGTAAGTCGATCGTATGGCAATCGCCGAAACTGTCGCGGTGATCCTAAACGTATCTCAGTACGACTATGTTGAGACAGACATGCGATCTATCGTGCAATTCGAATCAGTCTCAACTCTGTCTCAATGTGATCGCCGGGAAAAAAGAAGTTAATAACTTTTTGGTCGTAGTGGGATCGTATAGCCGGCTTGGTGGAACCGCAAAATCATATTTTTTTTTAAATTGCTAGTATTTATGTCTGCGACCAGTGCGACCGGCTTGATCGCGGCGATCGTATTCTGTCGCATATCGGTCGCGGTTCGGTGGACGGGGGGCATAAATTTAAATAGATGCCTGATGCTTGCTTCATCTACTCATGTCTGATTGTCATGATAAACAGATCTCAGGATTGAGATCATTACCCTCTGAAGAGCATACATTTTACAAACTTTTATCCATTGTGAAAACAATTACTACTATAGACACTCTTAAATGCTTTAGAAAAGTTGCCAAACAACTTCATTGGCAGTCATCATTCATTGTCCGGTTTTCGATCAGAATCTACAGGCATTGTTAAGTTTTAATTCTGTAGCAGGCAATTGTGTTGTTTTTTTTTCTTTCGTTTTTTGTTCATGTGCAATTTATATTATTTGGAAGTGATTGCAGCACGTCTGTGTATGTTGTGATGGGGATGTTGGTGTGCCGGACACAGCGACACAGCCGAACGGAGTGTGATCTTATGTGAGTCATCGCTCTCGTCAACATGCCTCGCTCCTTTGACATCAACGTGAAAATGTGGGAATAGCTACTGCTACCATTTCTTACCTTCTTGTAACCAAAAAGTTCCCTTTTCAGCCTTTCCCTTCCTTCTCCTTCTTTAGGAGGATGCTTCTTGAAGAATTTGAACATATTTCACTTGTCAACTGCAAACGCCACACGTACAGCTCAACCGGTGATTAACGAGATGGTATATAGCCTAACACACCTTGTAAAATATAGTCCTGGTGTTCGTGGTGGAAAATATATCAGCTGATAAGAAGGGCTCAAATAACTATTGCATTTTTATGATAGACATATTTTATCTTTGTTTTTAGGCTAAATTATTTTAGACGATGAATGTTGGTGTTATCACCAAAGGAACTTTGACAGTCCCGACAGCCAGTATATTGGCTGAAGCTTTCAAACCAGGTAGACCCTACTAGACTAGCTTCTCAACGTGAATCACTCACTATTGTATTCATCCGCCAGCCGAATACGACTGCTATATTTCCGCCCAATTTATCGAACTTTCAATCAAGTTATTCAATCACCAGGAGAGTTGAATATGATTCTTGCTGGTTAAGCGATAGCTTTACAGGACAAGTTGCTTTTACTCGCACATTGTTTGCGTCAATGTCAATGTGCAGGGAACTATTTCCTCCTATTTCTGAATGATTCGTGGAATACGTTGTTTACTGGCTCTACCATTTACAAATTAAAACGCGAAATATGCTTTTCTCATAAAGGGACCACCTAGTCGATTAACTTATAATATAAATTGTATAAGATTATGATGATTCATTTACACTTTTCCTTGTACTCTGACAGATATGTAGGCCTACATATCAAAATAAATATTTTTTTGAATATGGTTAATGTCTGAAGGCCTATTTGACAAGTGAGGTTTAAATTCTAATTGTGGTGAACAAAGACAAACAGAAAGAAAGACAGATATAGTTAATTAAAGAGTCACATGTAGACTATGTAGGCCTACACACATAAAATAGGAATTGGTATATTTTAAAAATTATACACAGGCCTACATCCAGCCTAAAAAGGCTTGTTATATCGTCCTGTTTCAACATGTAGAGCAAGTTTATAATTAATTACCACTTCGTAATTAAGTGAGATTTCTTCTTGTGGTCTTCTCTCTGGTTGGTGATCTTTCTTGAATAATATAGTCTAGATAGGCCTATGTGTTGTGGAAACATCAAAAACGTGTACAAATCATACTGTTAGGCCTACGTGTAAACCACCTTTGGGAGCATCCGACCATAATTCTGTGTATTTACTCCCTACATATCGCCAGGTGTTAAAAACAGATAAGACCGTTAAAACATGAAATAAAGAATCTATTAAACCCTTACAAGGATGTTTTGAGAGTACAGATTGGGATATGTTCTATGATGCAGAGCAAAGCCTTGACGGAGAGTGTGACGTGATCACAGATTACATAAATGTTTGTGTTGACAAAATAATACATTAGAAAGAAAGAAGAAAAATTTAAAAAGCCTTGGATTACCAAAGAGATGAAAGCCTTACTTAATGATCGAAAAGAAACGTGCATTCATGAAGAAAGATTCGGCAAAAGTTAAAAGTATACAGAAAGATATTCATTTGAAAGCTCGCGAGTGTAAACAGGCATACAAAGAGAAAGTTGAGAGACAGTTTCAGCAAGGCAATCTGCAGCAAGCATGGCAAGGTGTGAAGACGATGAAAATACTCCACGTCACACAATCAACACTGATGACAATAAAACCTTTGCTGAAGAACTCAACAGTTTCTACAGCCGTTTTGATCATCAGGATTTTAGCATCAATGGGACCAAGTCAGGAAAACCATTCATGATAGCGATCTGCCTGTGTAGGCCTAGGCTACATATCAGAAGAAGACGTCATCTAGAGCTTCTCCAGAATCAACATCCGGAAAGCGAAAGCATAGTGCTGAAAGAGTGTAGAGCTTAACTGTGTAAAGTGTTTTCGAGATTGTTCAAACTCTCATGTTATACGCATGTCATTCATTCCGTTTGGAAAACTTCATAAATAATACCCGTTCCAAAGAAGACGCAGCCTAAAAGAATTAAATGACTACCAACCAGTTGTGCTAACATCTATTGCAATAAAGTCCATGAAACGCATCTTGATGAGACATCTCCGACAGACAGTTTCCGACATATTGGACCCACTTCAGTTCGCATACAGGAGAGGAGTTGTTGATGCTACATTGTCACTCCTCAATAATGTCTACAACCATCTTGAGACACCGAAGTCTTTTATCAGAATCTTGTTAGTTTACTTTTCATCTGCGTTCAACACTATACAGCCTTACATCATGATTGAAAAACTGTTGAACATAATAATAATAATAACTAGGATTGACGCGTCAATACTTAGGTCTTCAAGACTTCCTCTTTGACCTTCACACAGTGTTTGACCTTCACATGTATTTTTGTCATGGAGGTATACAACCACTTTTTCATCATGAAAATGACCAAATTCCGCATTATATTCAATGTTTAAAGCTTTGCAGAACATCCAACATGGCGGCCAATGTCAGTTATGGCATTATACTTCAGAGAATATTATTCCTAGAAGCTAAAAAAAATTGGGTTGAATTATCTGTCACCGTTTTTGAGATACAGTGGTTTGGAAGCTGTAATGTAAGATTGACTGTTTCAGACCCCTGTATAATGTAATGAAACCTAACACTTTAACTATTGATATTTTACTGATAAGGTATATCAGAAACAATGTTGGCCTTGTTTATCCACATACAAAGATGTATGTTTTGTTTTGATAACTTAAATAGTACTGGAGTAATGAATTTTGGAACTATATTGAAAACACTGAAATTTGAAGAATTTTAGACCCCTACTCCATGTTGGTCCTTCTAGCTCCTTAACTATCAACATTTTTATGATAAAGTCCAACATAGCAAAATTTGTGCTTGGGATAGTGCAAGTGAAAATACAATCAATTTAAAGATATATTTTTTAATAAAGAAACTGTGGAACTTTGAAATGTGCTAAAAATGAGGATTTATCAAAAATCGCAATATTCAAGGACTGGTCATGGACAGAAAAAAAATTATCATGACTTGTTGATATTTTTATCTGTCTTCTCATTACATCTGCTTCACAAAACAGCTAAAAAAAACTATGCGATATGTCATGAAAATTAGACTTTTCTCACTTTTCTTTTACAAATCCCTTATCTGTTACCGTTTTCGAGATACATGTGATTTAACGTTTTTGCCGTCTACTCATCACATCTGCTTCACAAAACATCAATGAATTAATTTCTATCTGTAACAGTTTTGAAACTAAAATTCGCAAAGTAAAATAACCCTCGAAAAATGTTAAAATCGCCGAAAATGTAAAAAATCTCTTTATGTCCACATATGTCCTTTAATATCAACTTTTATTTAATAATGACCTGTAGTGAACTTGTTATCTCCCATAGTTACCGAGAACTTAAGGTTTGAAGTTTTCACTTTAAGGGGAGATAACTCAAAATCGAAATTGGAAAATCTGGCTCGTGCATTTCTAAGTTAGGTGATCGTCTGCAATCCCTGAAAGTTTCATGAAAATCGGTTTGTTAATAAGGTCAGAAATGACTGAACAAAAAAACGTCCAAATAATAATAATAAAAATCCGGATAATAACAATAGGTCTTCCAGACTTTGTCTTGAAGACTTAATTTTGGTGAAAGTTTTATGCAGTTATCTCCCATAGTTACCGAGAAATTAAGGTTTGAAGTTTTCACTTTAAGGTGAGATAACTCAAAATCAAAATCGAAATTCGAAAATCTGGCTCGTGCATTTCTAAGTTAGGTGATCCTCTGCAATCCCTGAAAGTCTCATGAAAATCGGTTTGTTAATAAGGTCAGAAATGACTGAACAAAAAAACGTCCAAATAATAATAATAACTAGGATTGAAGCGTCAATACTTAGGTCTTCAAGATTCCTGTTTGACCTCCACATAGTGTTTGACCTTCACATGACTTTTTGTCTAAGAGGTAAACAGTAGCTAATAAATTATCAAAATGACCAAATTCCACTTGATATTCAACATTAAAGGCTTTACCGAAAATTCATCATGGCTGCAAACATGAATCATCTCAGGTTCTACAGTCTTGTTGGTGCCTGATGATAGATACAACATTTCCTAGTGTTTTATTGCTAATGAACTACAATTTTTCAATCATTCTTATATCAGAATCATTCAAAACAAAAGTAGGATTGACCACATTTAAATACTCCAAAATCAATGTTAATATTTAATCTAATTTTAATGAGATTTATCAAAGATTGTATGTTCTCGTGGCTTTCATATGATATATAGAACAAATATGTATCACGTGTCGTAGGTTAACAAGGATTTTTCAAACATACCCACCAAAACACCCGTTTTCAAAAATGCAAACTTTGACCCTTCCTCGTGATCGGTATACTCTACAATCCCTGAAAGTTTCATGAAAATCGGCTCGTTAATAAGTTCAGAAAGTTCTGAAGACCTAATAATCCGGATAATAACAATAGGTCTTCCAGACGTAGTCTTGAAGACCTAATAATAACTAGGATTGACGCGTCAATACTTAGGTCTTCAAGATTCCTATTTGACCTTCACACAGTGTTTGCCCTTCACATGACTTTTTATCTAAGAGGTCTTGTTTATCATCATACAAAGATGTATGTTTTGTTGTGATAACTCAAATGGTAATGGAGTAATGAATTTTGGAACTTTATTGAAAACACTGAAATTTGAAGATTTTTAGACCCCTACTCCATGTTGGTCCTTCTAGCTCCTTAACTATCCACATTTTTATGACAAAGTGCAACATAGCAAAAGTTGTGCTTGGAATGGCTCATGTGAAAATACAATCAATTTAATGATATCGTTCTTAGTAAAGAAACTGTGGAACTTTGAAATGTGCTAAAATTGAGGATTTTCAAAAAAATCGCAATATTCAAGGGCAGGTCATGGACAGAAATTTTTTAATCATGACTTGTTGATATTTTTTTCTATCTACTCATTACATCTGCTTCACAAAACATCAATGATAACATTTCTATCTGTAACAGTTTTGAAACTAAAATTCTTAAAGTAAAATAACCCTCGAAAAAAGTTAAAATCACAAAAAAATCACAAAAAAATGTAAAAAATCTCTTTATGTCCACATATATCCTTTAATATCAACTTTTATATAATAATGACCTGTTGTGAACTTGTTCAACAATCATTGTAGAACAGAATGCATCAAACAGATTTAATTTTACTAACCGAGGAGTGTCCCTTTGAACGTGTCGCATAAAAATTCTTTATTTCAAAAGATCCTTTTTGAAAGTGCAGTAGTTTAAAAACCGCTACATATTGATACTTGATATGACCTATTTATGTGCAGCAGTATCTCAGCTTTCACATGAGCTATAGCATGCGTCTGTGTGTACTACCGTTACCGTTACCATTTTTGACATTTCCTTACACAGTGGTGCCCCTTTGAACGTGACGCATAAAAATCCTGTATTTCAAAAGATCATTTTTTGAAACTGCTGTAGCTCAAAAACCGATGAAAATGGATGCCTAAAGGGAAGTATGGATTAAACACTATTCATTTAGCTTTTAAATGAGCTATAGCATGCGTCTGTATGTATTACCGTTAGTGAGGAGAAGATTTTCATAGACGCGTACCGTCAGAACCGCGAAATATCGCCAAAATTTCAGTTTTTGGAAAATAGAAAAAAATCTATTTATACGGCCGAAAACCGCTATGGGCATAATCGATGGGGAATGATGTTGCCCACATTTTGGTGAAAGTGTTATGAAATTATCTCCCATAGTAATCGAGAAATTGAGGTTTGAAGTTTTGACTTAAAGGGGAGATAACTCAAAAAGAAAGTCGAAATTCAAAAATCGCCCACGTCATTCCATAAAGTAGGTCATACTCTACAATCCCTGAAAGTTTCATGAAAATCGGCTAGTCAATAAGGTCAGAAATGCTGACAGAAAAAACGTCCAAATAATAATAATAATCCGGATAATAACAATAGGTCTTTGACTTTCGTCTGAAGACCTAAATATAGCTGCAAAGCGGCGACAAAAGGATTCAGCTGCAGTCATAACATCAACCAAGTATTAAAGGACCAGATACTCAAACGATTTTTACTAAATGAACTTTCATGTAAAATCATGAATATCAAAGCAGGCTCAAAGCAAGTCTAGAGCACTCAAGCGCCGCATGCTGGGTCAAGCTACAATACACAGCCAGCTTGGCCTCTGACTGACCTCGCACAGCTGTCACTAGAAATCACTACTGCTGGCTTAATATTGAAAACTTAACTCACCTCAAACTCAAGATCTATGCTACCTTCAAATTTGTCACAACTAAATTTAGACTTTTTTTGCTTAAAATGTCATTGCGGTTCGTTTGGTACTCAGGAGCCTTTTTAGCATTTTTCTTTTTGTTTAGACCTGTTTTTCTATCGATTTTGATCACAAATTCTGAACGCAATTGACTGTTTGTAAGCAATGTTTTGATAGATTCCTATTGTATGTATATTTGTCTTATAATCCTGAAAAAAATTCATAATTCTGAGTCTGACTTTTTGAGTTATCGCCCTTTGAAAATTACACCTTGTACTAAGTCACCCAACTTTGAACGCTTATAGAAAAAAAAGTATTTGAGGTACGGTCTTCGAATTATTCAAATTTAATTCTCAATGCCTCAGCTACAACATACCAAAGTTGCAGCACTTTGGTGCAAGTATCTTCAGAGGAGAAGATCTTCAAAGGTGCATGGGGTCCGGAAATTCTGAAAAGTTGAAAAATCCAATATGGCGGCTAAACCACGTGACCTACGACTTCGAAAGGATAGTTTTTTTTACGTAGAATTTCCTTGCGCACCCTCTCATACAAAAATTGTGAATTTTTTGGGTCACGTTTTTTATTTATCTGCATTTGAAGAAAATCATTTTTCTAAGACACAGCAAACTTTGAAGGAGTTGCTACCCATAAAATATGCATTATGCAGTATGCATTATTTATTGCATAGATTGACATGTCAGGAGTCAGTCCTGAAAAGTTCATCAAGTTCTCCTAACGCGTTAAGCTTCAGGAGCCTTTTTAGCATTTTTTTTCTTTTTCGACATTATTTCTATCGACTTTGATCAGAAATTCTGAACGCCAATGACTGTTTGCGATCGATAATTTGATAAATTCGTATTTTCTATATATTTGTCTTACATTTCTGAAAAAATTGCATAATTCTGAGTCTAACTTTTTGAGTTATCACCCTTTGAAAATGGCACTGTGTAATAACTTTTTAGAAAATGTGAAATTTTGAAAGGATGCTGCGACAAAAGTATTTCGAATTTCTTAATTCTATAACAAACTTGTTAAAGGCCAATGCCTTAGCTACATCGTGTGTAAATTTCAGCTATCTAGTATCATTACTAGCCGAGTGGTGTTTCACCAAGTGTGCACGGGGTCGGACTTTTGTAAAATGTGCTTAAACGGCCAGTTCGAGCAGGTTTTCACCGATTAGCTTAAACTGCTAACGAACTTATTTTTAGACACAGCGCGTCATTTGTTTAGCAGTCTATAAATAGAACGAGAAATGTCCCTTCCCAAAATGCCACCTATGTTTTCAGTGCCCATCAAAATTCGACAATGGCCCTTCGCTTTTTAAAAACAATCACTACGTTAATATCATGGAATTTACATGGTTATATGTGTAAAAGGGTCATATCATCCTTAGAAGAATATTTGTCGTGTGAAGAACAGTAAAATCAGTTGCCTCTTGCAGAGACATGTCAACTCATGATTGTAAAGCAAATTTTTAGAATGTTTATCCAGTTAAAATCCGTAAATTTATTTTAGATTTCAGGTTATTTAATTTTGGGGCAATGTCTCTCAAATAAATCCGCTTGACATTTCTCTCTTGTCTACTCGCATGCGAATTTCCGTCGAACTTTCGCGGTCGCCCTCGACTTCGCAGTTCGCACAACCTCACTCATAGTAAAACATTTTTTTCTTTAGAAATATTTCTTAGTCACTTAATTCACATGAAGTTTTTATGTTCGGAAAAGTGCAAAACGTACTGTGTATAATTGGGAGAGCGGCAGCGCTGACGAATGTTTTTAAAATTCGAAAGCCAATGCGAATCAACTTTTATTTTTTAGCGATACACTCTATTTTGTCAAATTGTTAAGTCTTGAACAACTAAAATGCTAAACTCACAAACGTATTTAAAATTAAATCTGAAATTATCATTTAAACATCATATATAATTGTAAACAGGAAAGTCCTCCTGAATTTCGTTTCCACAAAAAATACCCCGCTCGAATGGTCCCTTTAATAAAGTGTCATATTGATTGAGCCTAGCCATTTTAGGTGTCATATGTAGATTTCAATAAACAATCTGTCTGTCTGTGATATTTTCTTATGCAAACATTATTAACAAATCTCCTACAATTTAAACATTCAAGTAACTACAACACCGACCAAACAATCAGATGACAATAATCCTAGTGGCCGCCATGATCAAGGCTTCGAGTTCGATCGGCTTTCCTCCGCCATTTTAAATTGTTAGCATTTCGAGAAAACAAATGTACTGTATCATGTTAAATCATTGAGTAAATCAAGAAAATTTAATTGATTGATAGAAGAGGGACATGTTTACACGTGATTCATAATAAAAGTTATCAGTAAAGACAATGTTTTGTGGCAGGAAATGCCAGTAATGCATTTCACGCTCGTAGCTCCGATGATTGGCTTCATTTCCCGGTGTTTTTCTTTTTTTTTGGGCGATACACTTTATTCTTTGTCAAATTGTTAAATCATGAACAACTGAAATGATAACCTCATGAACATATTTGAAATTAAGTGTGATTAACAGGAAAGTCCTGAATTTCGTTTCCACAAAAAATAAACCGCTCGAAGTGCTTGTCAGTTGCTTTGATTACTTTCGCTATTTTTTTGTTTTGAAGGGCGGATTAGAACTAATTACCAAACTTGACATAGTTATAAACATGAAAAATTGAAAACAAATCGAATATATAAAATTTGACGTGTCGTGTGCAAAAGGGAATTCCCTCCCGAATATTTGTGGAACAAAAAATACCTGCTCGAACTGGCCGTTTAAATCCAATATGGCGGCCAAACCACGTGACCTACGACTTCGTCATGATTGTCTTTTCTTCATCATTTTTCATTGCGCTTCTTTTAAAAAAAAAATTCAAGTCTCTAAGTGCATTTTGAAAAAATTTCCCAAGGCGAAATATGACTAAGCCGATTTGGCCCAAAAGCTTAACCTCGCGATTCCAGGGTAAGGTCTACAAGTCTGTAAAATTTTGTATCATTTGCTTGTGCCGTTTTGGCTAAAAACTGTGCTAAAGTTTCGTGGAATAAAAAAAAAAAAAAAAAAAAAAAAAAAAAAAAAATATATAGCCGCTAAGCGGCAATAACAGGATTCAGCCAAAAATGAGCTCCTGTGACCCATTTGAGCATGTTTTTGCGTTGTTCTTCACGAAAAACAAATGTTTTCTGGCGATGTAGACATTATTCTGAGCATAAACTACGTTTGGTGCGCGTTTTCAGTCAGCCTAAGGGATTTGTTTTAAAAAAGTGTGAAAAGTCTAATTTTCATGACATATGGCAAAGTTTGCAAGAAAACTAATTTTTCACAAAGTTAGGAACATTGAGTTAGAGGGGAATGTATATTTAAAGTTCCACAGAGGTGATAGGTCTTTTTAAAACAGAGTTAATTCAATACGTTCACACCCCGGCCGAGTGGAATCTGCTAGCATGTATATATAGAAATCAGGCCTCTACCCTCTATGATTTAATAAGTCGGTCGGTCTGGTCTGGTCTTAGTTGCTAGACCTCCTGCCTCTCTACTGATCAGATTTTGACACCTTTCATGTACATGTACGCGCATGTACATGAAATTGGTCTTGGAATAAGTCCTGGCCATATCTTTCAATTGAGAGATTGACGCTACAAAGGGCCATTTCCAACTCCCTGTGTGAAGGCATAAAGGGGGGGGGGGTGTTTTTGCGACACACAGAGGTAGATTTCATTCATTTTCGTGCAATTTCATGTTGTTATTTTGCAAGACTACGCATTTTTGACCAACTATGTTATAGTTTAGCATGTAATATGTTTACATCTTTTAATTCAACTTTTTTACTAAGGCTTCCTACTTTGAACGCTTATAGGAAAAAAACTGTTTGAGGAACAGTCGTCTCATTAAACAACATTTAATGCCCAATGCCTCAGCTACAATATACCAAACGTGCAGCTCTTTGGTGCAAGTATCATCAGAGGAGAAGATCTTCAAAGGTACATGGTGCAAATTCGAAAAATCCAATATGGCGGCCAAACCACGTGAAATTTTGAAAGGATGCTGCGACAAAAGTATTTCGAATTTCTTAATTCTATAACAAACTTGTTAAAGGCCAATGACTTAGCTACATCGTGTGTAAATTTCAGCTATCTAGTATCATTAGTAGCCGAGTGGTGATTCACCAAGTGTGCACGGGGTCGGACTTTTGTAAAATGTGCTTAAATCCAATATGGCGGCCAAACCACGTGACCTATGACTTCGTCATGATTGTCTTTTTTTCATCATTTTTCATTGCGCTTCTTTTAAAAACAATGTCAAGTCTCTAAGTGCATTTTGACAAAATTTCCCATGTTAAAATTTTAAACTTTACGCCTACATAGGCAAAATATGACTGAGCCGATTTGGCCCAAAAGCTTAACCTCGCGATTCCAGGGTAAGGTCTACAAGTCTGTAAAATTTGGTATCGTTTGCTTGTGCCGTTTTGGCTAAAAACTGTGCTAAAGTTTCGTGGAATAAAAAAAAAAAAAAAAAAAAAAAAAAAAAAAAATAATAAAACACGCCAATAACAATAAGGATTCAGCTTGAAAAGCTGAATCCTTAATAATAAAACACGCCAATAACAATAAGGATTCAGCTTGAAAAGCTGAATCCTTAAATATAGCCGCAAGCGGCGACAACAGGATTCAGCCGTAAATCTAACATATTCGTCATAAAGATAGTAATGTTAGCAATCATTCCTGAAAGTTTCATGAAAATCCCGTGAAGCAATAAGCTATAGCAGCATTGGAAAGTATCATTTACATTATTCTGTCGGAGCTGACCCCATGTTAGGAAAATGTGTCATGGCGGCCGGAAATGACTGTTCGCGAGCGATTTTATTCTTTTATCTTAGAGACCTTGCTAATGTCTAACTCTCATGCAAAAATCATTAAATTCTACGGTCGGGTTATTGACCTATCTGCCCTTGAAATTTGCAATTTCTAGATTTTGGTCAACTTTGAAAGGTCACAGCCAAAAAAGTATTAAGGTTAAGTCTTTAAAAATTCGGAATTCAAGATAACAATACTTCAACTACATTCAGTATGAATTTGAGCTCTGTAGTGGAAGTATCTTCAGAGGAGAAGATTGTCAAAGTAGGGTGGGGTCGGAAATTGCCAAAAATGCACTAAAACCAAGATGGCGGCCAAACCACGTGACCTACGAATTTGCCATGATTTCGTTTTTTTCATTATTTGTTATTGCGCATCTTTAAAAAAAAAATCAGGTCTCTAAGTGCATTTTGAAAAAAATTCCCATGTTAAAATTTCAAACTTTACGCCTACATAGGCGAAAAATGACTGAGCCGATTTGGCCCAAAAGCTTAACGGCGCGATTCCAGGGTAAGGACTACACGTCTGTAAAATTTGGTTGCATTTGCTTGTGCCGTTTTGGCTAAAAACTGGTCCAAAGTTTCGTGGAATAAAAATAATAATAAAACACGCCAATAACAATAAGGATTCAGCCTGAAAGGCTGAATCCTTAATAAAACACGCCAATAACAATAAGGATTCAGCCTGAAAGGCTGAATCCTTAAATATAGCCGCAAGCGGCGACAACAGGATTCAGCGCATCAGCAGTGTGTTCAGCACAAAAATAAACATGTCAGGAGTCTGCCTTGAAAGTATTATGACCTTTTGTTAATGCATAACGTTCCTAGAGCGTTTTTAGAAAAGTTTGCAGTTTGACCCCATGTTAGGGAAATGCTTCCTACCGACCGGAAATGACTGTTCGCGAGCGATTTTATTCTTTAATTTGAAAGACCTTGGTAGTGTCTAACTGTCATGCAAAAATCATAAACTTCTATGGTCTGGGGTTTGAGTTATCGGCCCTTGAAGTTTGCGATTTTTAGATTTTGGTCATTTTTGAAAGGTCACAGCCACAAAAGTATTAACGTTAGGACTTTTTCGAATGCAAATTCAGAACAACAATGCTTCAGCTACATTGAGTGTAAATTTCAGCTCTCTGTTGCAAGTATCTTCAGAGGAGTTGATTCTCAAAGGTGCATGGGGTCCGGAAATTCTGAAAAGTTGAAAAATCCAATATGGCGGCCAAACCACGTGACCTACGACATCGTCCTGATTGCCTTTTTTGCGTAGAATTTATTGCGCATCTTTTAAAAAAACATTCAAGTCTCTAGCTGCATTTTGAAAAAAAAAGCCCATGTTAATTTCTCGATTTTGGATTCGAACTGTACCTTTAATGCGACCTCTGATTTGAAAAACGATACGTCATATTCGAAGACTCAGTAAGGGCGAGCATCATGCAAAGTTTCGTTGTAAAAGCTTCAGCCGTTTTCGCTGAAAGCTGCGCCAAAAATCGGTGGAATAAAATAATAATAATAAAACACGCCAATAACAATAAGGATTCAGCCTGAAAGGCTGAATCCTTAATAATAATCCGGATAATAACAATAGGTCTTCCAGACGTAGTCTTGAAGACCTAATAAACTTGAAGAAATCGGATAAAAACAATAGGTCTTGCAGACTTTGTCTTGAAGACCTAATAAAAAACTTGAAGAAATCGGATAATAACAATAGGTCTTCCAGACTTTGTCTTGAAGACCTAATAATAATGAATATTTGTATACCGCTATACCCCCACACAAGGTACATGCTCAAAGCGCATAGTACATGATAATGAAAGGTAATGATTGATAGCATAAGAATGAAATTGAAAGTATGAGAAAGATTATGAATGATAAAATATGAATATTTGCAGCATATAAAGTCAGTTGTTAAATTGTAATGCAGTGAACTGGTATACATAGAGTTAGCCTTCATTAAAGGCACCACTCGAGCGGCTTTCATCCACAATTTTTCATTTGCGACAGCATTATCAGTTGCGACAGCATTTTGTCGTAGTATTGCATTCCACGATCATTTAATTGCTTCGATGATTGGCTTCATTTCACGATGTTATTATTTTTCGAGCGATACACTTTATTTTTTGTCAAATTGTCAAATCTTTAACAACTAAAATGCTTATCCCACAAACATATATATAATTAAGTGTTGAATTATCATGTAAAATCATATAAATATTAAACAGGAAAGTCCTCCTGAATTTCGTTTCCACAAAAAATACCCCGCTCGAATGGTCCCTTTAAGCAAGAAGGTTTCACATTAACATACACACATCATCCTGCTACATCAGCGTATATGTCTCCGTGCTATGCTACAACCTATCCCCTGATATCCTCCTGTAGTATTCTGCCGTATCGCTGACGGGTTCCTCAGCGCTATTTATAGCCTATTTCTTTTCAGTCAAACTATTTCGAACTGCATACACTGTTGTCTAATGATGTCGCACGTGGAAATCTAAGGGGGTGCGATTTGGAGCTTTGCGGGAGCCTGCAATGAGAATCAGATTTATAGGGGCTGAAAGTCTCGTGCCGTACGACCTTCACCTTTGACTTCCGGGGAATGACTAAACAGCTCCGTGCTTGACGCGCGGCTGCCCAAAGCTGCGCTTTATGCATCATAACGCGACACGGTTCTCAGTCTCTGGTAGCTGCGCTATGTTTTATCGTAGACTTATGATAATAGTTCTATCTTTACTCATCAATCAAACATGGTTTATTGTTTTTCTTTTACTTGTAATCACTTTAGAAGTGAACACTTATGCCATTTTAATTGATTTTCTGCAAGTTTTGTTTACAGTCAATTTGCACTTTCGTTAAAATTCCGATGTTACTAAAGTGTTTTCTAACACTATTTTACACAGATTCGAAATAACGCTTAGCCTACTATTTCGATTTACACACTCAAACGGAATAACTATTGTCCGAATTGGCTTACAAATGTATTTTTCTCATGTATAAGAATATTTAAATATTTGTATGTATAAGAATCGATTCATTTGAATAAAGTTGTAAATACTTGTTTTATATGATATATCGATCTATGTTTTTTAATTCATCCATCAATTCTTTTTGTGTATACACTCAGGGGCAAAATAAACGATACCATATATAATGCATGATAGGTTAATCTACGATTGATAGTTACGGCTGAAACAGGGTTATTTCATGTATTCAAGAGCTAACTGAACTAACTTTTTAATTTCAGAGCTATATCTGTTAACGCTTTTGAAATACAAGCCTTTCAAAAAACGCTGTTAAAAATCTCCTTAACTAGACGAGATAGGATAGTGAAAATGGCCCTTTTTCTTGTTTTTAAACCAAAATACAGGCAAAATGCGTGAACAAATTAACTTCTACAAGGGTTATTTATATTGATAACATCTTAGATTTTATAGATTTGTAAAATTCATAATTATTTTATTCCAATTCCAAAGATTATGACCAAAAATAACATCGAAAAAGCTATTTTTTGACCCCTCGTGTATTTGAACACTCATGCAATTATATAAGTATTATACGTTGATGTTTGAAATTGTGAGTACTTCTTCACAACTGATGTGCCTATCACAAGGACTCGTAGTCGCATTTCATTTACAACAGGATTTTGTTTTGTACTCTTTTGAAAAGTTGGTATCGTTTTTTTTGCCTCTGAGTGTAGGCCTATACAATGTTCTTTCAATCATTTTTCATCAGGGCCCAGAATCAATCATCCAGTTCCCTTGAGACATTTGTTTTTGTCTATGAAAAGAGATTAAAGGTGGAAACTACCCCTGATAGTCAAATATATATTTATATTTATTGTAACATGCACATAGTATAACTATATTATCTATAACTGTTTAGTATTAAACATAACAACATTACAGGTTTTAAATTTCAAAATAATTGAATGATTAAATAAAATAATTGAATGATTAAATAAAATAATTAAAATAAAATATTATTTTTTTCAGTGTTGATGTCATTATTTAACATAATAATGAAAATGACAGATTCTCCGCGGATGAACACCGCCCGAGGCCTCCATAACTTGGTTATAATCTGAGATCTTCACATACAAAATATATCAGAATATACAGAAAATTAAAAGGGTATAAATGGAAAACGTTCTCAGTCTATTTAGATAAAAAAAGAAATACTGATTTTTACAAAAGATATAAGTTTTTACAAAACAATGTTAATACTTGATCGGACCATTTTACACATGTATGCCAAACTTGTGTGAAATCTTATTATGCAATTAAAATGATAAAATCATTTCAACCTCGAATTTTGTAACCTGTGACTCTTAAACTACATTTTGAACAACGTGGTTCTCATTCATTCAACTCTTAAACGGTACATAGTTTTTATTTCGTAAATTAAAAGAGTTTCCATTCGCTCTCTTTCTTAAACATCAGATAACCCCGAGGGGGTACACAATGCAGAAATGAACTCAAAAGGATATGATAAGACAACATCGATATTTTGTTTGTTCAAAAACATGCGAAAAATAGTCATTTAATGGCTTTGAAAACAAACGTCATATTTTAAGTCGTGAAAACTTCTTTCAGCCAATCACAACCTGCCACATCACATCGCCCTTACTGGTCAGGCTATTGCTATTGTTTACAGTATTGAGTCAAGCGGACATTTACTTACTTGGCGTAATATTAATACACAAACAAGGAACACAACTTGACAGTATGAATGTATCCCATATATTTTGTTTGAAACCACCGCCATTTTGACTGTTTGTACATAATTATACAATATATTTCTTTGTACTCTTATACCATCAATGGTGGTTTTTGGAGAATAAAGTGAAGTGACAGTTAGATAGTGAGGCTAATAATAAAGATATTTACTAATTTTTGTTGATTTGTTAAGGCTTTGTTATGGCTTTTGCTGAGTGATCTGAAGTCAATTCATCAATATGAAACTACATGGTATATGTCTTGGTTCTTTGTTTCGCAAATGATTAGATGGCATATTCTTCTCTAAAGAAAACTTATCATTATAAAAGAAAATCTGGTTTAAACATGTTCATCTAAAACAAAGAAACAGGATTGGCCAACAAGCAAATAATGCTTATATAAATGCCGTTCCCTAGCAAAAAAACAGTTATAATAATAGTGACGTAACGTACACATGGACAGATTGGTAAACATAACCTACAGAATTTTTTTGAAAATGAGGACAGAGAAATTTAGACTCCTGTTTAAATTATGTTATAATAAGATTGTAAAAAATATTTCAACACGGCAAAATCTCAATATGTTATCATGTCAAATCTGAAAATCCCTTTGATATTACGATATAATGGTGTACTGACTTTAGTAGCTCTACGTTTACATCTTGTGATGAGCCTGGGTAGCAATATAAAATTGAAGGCACGTTAAATAATATAAAATAATGAGTATTATTTTTTAAAAATTATGAATAATACTGAAGTGATTTTATGTTATGCGAATGAGGTTTGCTTTCTCACACTACGAATAATTGAAAAACAATGAGTGTCGTCGGTTACGGGTCAGTTCGCTCCAAAACCAGTTCCTCCTAGGTCCGTTCGCTCCATAACCAGTTCCTCCTAGGTCGATTCGCTCCAATAAATTTTGATTATAGGTAACAAAAGTCCTCGGTAAAAAAATCCCGGTAATAAAGTCCTCGGAAAAAAGACCTATTATAGTAAAAACAGATTATTATTATCCTTGTTTATTTGTCGTTTATTGACATTGTAAAGATAACATGAAGGTCTTGCATCCTAGTGTCGCTGGCGAAGGAGATCTGGGACTTCTGCCTAAGCAGAGGGATAGCTCTAGAAGCTCAGTACCTCCCTGGGAAGGAGAACATAGTGGCAGATTGGGAGTCTCGCAACTTTGTGGACTCGAGCGAGTGGATACTGAACCGCAAAATTTTCAAACAATGCAATCTCATGCTTGGGCCTCACAAGATAGATCTGTTTGCTTCTCGTCTAAGTTTCCAACTGGACCAGTATGCGAGTTGGAAACCAGACCCACTGGCAACATACGTAGATGCATTTCAAATGAACTGGAAGGGCCTGAATGGCTATGCTTTTCCCCCTTTTCAATGATAGGGAGATGTAAGTAAGATGTAAGGTGAAAGATGAAAGTAAGGAGGGAGGGGGCGGAAATAACCCTAGTGGCTCCTGTTTGGCAGAGTCAGGTCTGGTATCCAATCCTGTTGGAGATGTCTGTAGCAAGACCAATTCTGTTTCCAACATCAGACAATCTGTTACAATGTCCACAAGGTCAAACACATCCCTTAGTAATGAACAGGACCCTTCAATTAGCGGCCTGGAGGGTTTCAGGCATTCGATCACTTCAGGAAGCTTTTCAGCAAAAACAGCAGAGCTATTGTCACATCAGTGGAGACCAGGCACCCAGGGGGCTTACAACTCCTCCTGGAAAAGGTGGTCTAGCTGGTGTATGGAACAACAGAGAGATCCCTTTTCAGCCTCTCTGGAAACTATCTTAGATTACCTCACTCACATGTATGAAAATGGCTCTGAGTATAGGACAGTAAACACCACCAGATCAGCCCTATCAGCTTTTCATCCTCCTCTAAGTGGGTACCCGGTAGGTCAACATCCAATGGTTAAGAGGCTAATGAGTGCCATATTTAACCAGAAACCGCCTAAACCACGATATAGTCAGACATGGGACGTGAATGCCGTCCTTGACCATTTTGGTAACATGGCAGAGAGTAGCAAATTATCTGATAAACACTTGACTGAAAAACTCGCTATGTTGTTAATGTTGACTTCAGCTAGTCGTTCTGCCGAAATGACATCCCTCAATGTGAACCATTTGACTGACAAGGGAGACAGGTTTGAATTCCTTTTGACTAAACCAACAAAGGTATCTAAACCAGGTTCTGAACCTCGCAAAATTGTTGTTCATGCTTTCTCAGAGAAATCCAATCTTTGTGTAGTTAAATGTTTGAGGGTTTTTCTTGACCGTACATCAGTATGGAGGAAAGAGGGGGGGGGGGGGGGGGGCTCAGTTATGTAAAGCCCCACAAACCAGTGACCAGAGCTACTGTAGCAAGGTGGGTAACCAATGTCATGAAAGATGCAGGGATCGATGTGACAGTATATGAAGCACATATTCAGTAAGAGGGGCTTCTACTTCAAAAGCTTTCACTAAAGGGGCATCCTTGACTGAAATTTTGGAACTTGGTAATTGGTCTAGAGCCTCTACTTTCAAACAGTTCTATCTTAGAGAAACTCAAACTTTGGGTGTCCAGTCAAAAATCTTGCATTAGCAAGGCTTTAAAGTCACCGCTATCACATCTACGGAGTTTTATGCAGTGAAATTGATAATTTCAGAAGCACATGTAATGTGTGAACTGAAATTGGAATTTCATTAATAAAACGAAGTAGATGTGATAGCCCCACCCTTTTCTTGACCCACCCGATTGCAGTAACTGTTTGACTGGTCTGCTCTTTATTTTGCAGAGGTAACCCAAAGTCTCATGGGGGGATCCTAACTAAGAGATCTGCATGATCAGCAGGATGACCTAAGGCGACCTTAGACAAGATGACCTGGGTCGTTGTGACCTAGGACGCTGTGACCTGACCAGAAGGGATGATCTGGTTTTACATGTTAAGTTAGGCTGACAGGAAGGACGGCCTGTTTTGTGTTTGCTTTAAGAGATGATCCAGGATTTATCAGTTTATGTTTGACTTTCCCAGGACCAGGGGAATATACTGACTGTTAATTTGACCCGGAGTACAAGTCCCAGATACTTTCTAGTCCTGTATCTCTTTCCTTGAGATGACTCAATACTCATTTGTTGTTGGATTGGGGTTTAACGTCTTCTTCACCATACGGTGATGTCGCCGACGTGGGGTATAAGCCTGAATTATTTCCAAAAAAGGGGGCATGAAATTTAGAATACCGGTAGGTCTTAGACACCCAAGTAAAATTATTAAAAGTTCTAAAGTGGTTAAAATTAATTTAGAATTTAGAATAGAGTGGAGGGGGGGGGGATATATATATGAATAGTAAGTAAATAAATAGTGTTGTGAAATGGCGTGGTACCTGAAAGAGATAGAAAGCATATATTATGTATGGGAAATTATATTGAGGTAAAAAGGTTTAAAGTAGTATTTGAGATGGTATTTTTAATTGTGATAAAATAAAATTGTAGTTAAATAATTGTGTTTGAATTGTATTTATAGTTATTTGTAATTAGTAATGTTTTATAATTAAATTTATTGATAATTGAGTGAATGGAGTAATACTTATCTTTTTGGTTTGATATACTTAGTCTGTTATTTGCTGTTGTTTCCAGCGTTGGTATCTTCGCAATGTGCGTTTTTTCTTTCTTGTAGGTCGTCTAACTGGTATTGTACCTATGTAAAGTGCAGGAGGTAGTCTAACCATACACTTAAGGTACAATACCTGTCCTCCCCACTGAACCCGATTAAGAACCAGGCAGTGAGGGTTTTGAGGTTTGCTACTGGGAAAATTACCAGTTATAATTTAGTAAAGTGCCGGGGGTAGCCACACCGTGCACTTTTAATGAGGAGTTTTAACCATTTTGCCCTGTGCCAAGTCCTACCAGTTATCCCAAATATGGGAGTGGTAAATATTATTTTAGGTATTAGGTGGCAATCTCCCGTCGGGAGCCTACGCGCCTGTTTGTATAGGCTTGCGCGAGTGGTCCCGAGGTAATGTATATCGTGAACCTATCTCACCAACCAGCTCTGGTCGTGGGTCGCCATGACCAACACTTACCAGAAGAAGGAGGTTTAAGAGATCAGTCTCGCTTCCGTAGGGTCCTTCTGGGAGTTTTACCCGTGGGGTGGTTGTTAGGGTTTAGTGACCCTTAAATTGGGTAGGGGATGAGGGGTAGGTAATGGTTAGGAGTTTGGGTGTAAGGCTAGGTGGTTATTAATTATAATGTTTTATACAATTTGGTTTGTAGTAGGAATACTGAAAGGTACTGGTAATTTTTAGCATTGGCTAACAGTTCTTGTGGGTTGTTAGCGCTTACATTTTCAAGGAGTTGTCCCCTGTGTTTTTGGTATTTATCACATTGAAACAGAATGTGATGTATGGTGTCTTCGACATTACATTGATTGCATAGATTATTTGGTGCTTTCCCTATTTTGTGGAGATAAACCCCATTGCGAACATTGTTAAGCCTAAGTCTAGTTATGGCTACATCAACCCTTCTAAAGTTGTGGAAGTTTTTAACCTTTGTAACTTTTGTAGGTTGTACTTGATAGTACTGGGTATGTCCCCAGTTGCCTTTAAAGTTTGTGTTGTATTCATCCGTTCTAATTGATTTAACAATGCTCTTAATTTCTTTTTTAGTAAATGGTATGTTGACATTATTGCTGTGGGTTAGACCTGCTTTTGCTGCTCGGTCGGCGCTTTCGTTGCCTGTTAGACCTATGTGGGAAGGCACCCATATAAATCTAACATTGTTGTTATCCTGAGTTAGATAATTATACCCCTGGTAAATTTGGTGTAGAAGTTCATGACTATTTTTTTCCGTTTTGTTTTGTATAGCTTGCAGTGAGCTGAGTGAATCTGTAAATATAGCTATATTTTTGTGTTTGTAGCCTTTACTGATAATGAGTGCTTGTCGAATAGCTACAAGTTCAGCTGTGAAGATAGAGGTTTTGTCTGGTAGTTTAAGGGATATATCTTCATCACCTGTGTGAGTGAAGGCTATCCCAGAGCCTACTCTTCCTTTTTCATCTTTAGAACCGTCAGTAAAGATTTGAATGTAATCAGTTTGATTGTAGTTTTGTTCTATATAGACTTGAGTGTTACTGAGGTCACTAGGTTTTGGATTATTTTTGTCTATGAGGTCTTTCAATTTGATATCGACTTGGATATCGGGGACGTCTGGAGGTTTTAGGATATGCTTGGTATATGGGTCAGAAATAACGTCTATTGTATCAAGGTCATATTTGTCTATGTGTTTTTTCATGGTAACACCAAATGGTGTTGGTATTTTTTTTACTCTTTTAGTCATTATTTGCTTTTTTCGTGTGATAATATTTTGTAAACATGGCTTATGCTTTGATCTAACAATATAGTTGGTAATATTATCTTCCCATTCTTTTTCTAGCGGGAGTTCGCCTAGTTCATGTCTGACAAGTTCCATTGATGTGCCACTTAGGCATCCTGATATATATCTGTAAGCTTGATTTTGTATGGTTTTTAGCTTTTGTATGTTGGTTTGACTAGTGTCACACCAAGCTTCTGCTCCATAGTGCAGTTTGGATTTAATCAGAGATTTATATAGCAAGAGTAACATTTCCTTGCTGCTGCCCCACCTGGTGTGAGAAAGCATTCGTAATATATTGAGATCTTTTTTGCATCTTTGTGACAGTTCAACAATATGTTGATTCCATGTTAGATATTCATCAAAGATTATGCCTAAGAATTTGACATATTTAACTTGGTTTAATGGTTCTTCATTAATGTATAATTTCAGTGGTCTGCAATCGGCTCTGGGTGTTGGCCGAAAGAGAATTGATACAGTTTTGCTTGTGGATAATTTAAATCCCCAGTTTTGGGTCCATTCATTTACTTTGATTAAGGCTTTTTGTAATATTTCTGCAGCTACATGTTGATGTTTGTGACTGACCCAAAGGGCCCCATCATCAGCGAATTGTGAGGTGTTCACTTGTTTCGGTAGTTTGTGAAATAGATCATCTATCATGATATTGAACAATGTTGGTGATATGATACTACCTTGTGGGGTTCCATTTTCTAAATTGTAGTTGTCTGATATTTGATTATCTGTTTTAAGACGAAAAGTTCTGTCTGACATAAAGTCGTTTATAAAGTTTAGCATTTCCCCTTGTATGCCCTTTTTCTTAACTTTTTGTATCAAGCCTGTTTTCCAGACCATGTCAAATGCTTTACTAAAGTCTAGAAAGACTGCTGTAGTAAATTTATTATTTTGTTGAGCTTGTCTGATAGAGTGTTGTAATCTAACAATATGATCAGTGGTGCTATAGGATTTTCTATATCCTGATTGATTCTGTGTTATCAATTCGTTAGTTTCTAGATAGTGTTGTAATCTTTTCGTTGCCATAGCTTCGAGTGTTTTACATAGATTAGATGTTAAGGAGACTGGTCTATATGAATCGGATTTGGTAGGGTCTTTTCCCTGTTTGTGTAATGGTATAATTAGACTTTCTTTCCAGTCTGTTGGTAATTTGCCGTCTTTCCATAATTTATTGTAGAAATCTAATAACACTTGTTTGCATTTATAGGGAAGACGTTTAAGCATTGTGTAACTGGTTTGGTCAATACCAGAGGCTGTTCCTTTTTTATTATTTACAACATTGTTAAGTTCTGATATTGTGAATGGCTTGTTGTACCATAAGTCTGACTTGTTTTTGTCCTTCGGACAAGGTTGTGTATTTTTTACTTTTTCTTGAAAAGCAGTTTTGTAGTTATTGGTTGAGCTTGCTTGTGAGAATTGTTTGCATAAATTGTCTATTTTTTCCAGTTTGTTTTTGCTGTTGTTGATACTTGGAATATGGGATTTAGTGCTTTTGCCTCTAAAGACATTAATCTTTTTCCAGACTTGCCTTGAGTTAGATTTGATATCTAATGTGCTACACATCTTTTTCCATGATTGGATTTTTGCCTTACTTATTAAAGTTTTAACCTTATTTCTAGCTGCTGCCGCTTGTTGTATTAACTTTTTATCCTTTTTAGCTTTTTTCCTGAGCAGTTTTCTTTCTTTTCTTGCTTGCATAATTTCTTCATTCCACCATGGTACAGGTATATGTTTGTGAGTTCTTTTGGTTGGAATGGCTAGGTTAGCAGCATTTATAATCACCTCGGTGATATTTTTGTTGTGTATGTTAACATCTTCGTCTTTTACATCATTGTTTAGGTTTTGCTCACAAATATTTTGAAATATTCCCCAATTTGCTTTGTTAAAATTCCAGCTGTTATGGGTATTGTTTTTGTGTGCCTGTTGTGTATTGTTATTCTTTAATGTGGTGAATAGTGGGAAGTGATCACTTCCCCAACTGTCGTCATGAACATATAAACTAGCATCATTAACTAGGTCTGGTGTAATAATGCTAAGATCTATTGTGGTGTATATTCCTTGTGTTAGCCTGTGAAAAGTAGGTTCGCCATTGTTGAGAATAATAAGTTTGTTATCCTCTAACCATTTTTGTATGACTGTACCTTTTGTATCGGTTCTATCGTCTGCCTCCCAGAGGCTATGGTGTGCATTAAAATCGCCACCCAAATAGGCTGAGTTGGCGAGATAGGGTAGTAATTTGTTGAGTATTTCAACTGTAATTTTTGTGCTGTGGGGTAAATAGACATTGATAACATTTGTTGGTTTATTACCATTTATGTTAACTGTTACGCCATTGATTTCTATGCCTTCAATGTTTATATCTAGGGGTTTGTAATCGATGCCATGTTTTATGGCAATTATGAGTCCACCTTGTGGACTTTTTTTTATTTCCGTAAAACGATCTTTTCTTAGTATGTTATAACCGGAGATTTTATAATCCCTTCTTTTTGATAATTTTGTTTCCTGTAGAATGATAACACTTGGTTGTATTGATTTATTTTGTATCAATACTTTGAGTTCAGCACCATTGGTGCCTTGCCCATTTACGTTTTGTTGGAGTACAGTAAAGTCCGCCATTTTATAAGGAGGGATTTATGTTCAGGAAAGCTTAGGTTTAGTAGTAGCAGCTTCTATCTTGGTGGTGAGAAGTGGTATTGGGTGGGTTGTTTTGGTGGATCCTGTCAAAGAATTGTTCCCAGCTAATGCTGCATAGCCCCAATTTTGCTGCATTGGAGTATAGTCTCTTGACATTCCTATGATGTTCCCTGTCAGAGTGTGTTGGTGTTGAGTTTATGAAAGCTTGTGCTATAAATAGTATTATCCTATCAACGACACTGTTTTTGTTTTTTGGTTTGGGTTTGTCGTTGGTATTTCTACGGTTGATTGTTTCCCTCAGATCTTTTTGTCTTTGGTGCTGTGTTTTTTTAGTGACATTGTTTTTATTCGTGTGAGAGTAGTTGAGCTTTCTCAACATTGGCGGTCTGTATTTATCACTATTTTGAGCTTTGCTTTGTTCTTTTGTTCTCTCATCTGTGTTTTGTGGTTTTGATTGTGATTTTCTTGCGGACCTGATATCTTCAAGAAGTCTGTGTTCAACACTTTCTAACATCTTCTCCATCTTTTTGTGTTTTTCCTCTGAGGAGCTTATTGGATGTCTAGGAACTACTTTCCTGGAGAAGAGCGTTTCTTCATTTACTGGTGATTGTCTGGGTGATGAGTGGTTGGAGGGATTGAATGCAACAGATTGCTCTTTGTTGATTTTGTTGTTTTTGATTTGAGCCGTTTGTTTAAAGTGGTGCTTATTTAGTTGTTCAATTTGTTTCTGTCTGTATGGGCATTTTCTAGATAGGGCACTGTGACCTGTTTGTTTGCAGTTGCCGCAGTACATTTTGTTGCGACATGTGTCATAATCATGTCCTGAGTAGTGGCATCTTGAGCAGTGTTTAGCGTTGGGACAGTCAGTGGTAGTGTGATTATACCCGAAGCATTTTGTACAGAACATCGGTTGTTTAAGGTATGGTTGAACTACTGTGTTTGGTACACCAGCGAAAGTGATGTGTTTTGGGAGATTAGTACCCTCGAATGTAATGATAACTGAAGGTGTGTTTTGTTGTTGCTTCTTAATCCTTCTGGTTTGTAGGATAGGAGTCCTATTGTATTGGTTTGCTTTTGTGATACATTGTTGAAGTTGCTCATCTGTGAGTTTAGGGTTAACTTTGACGACTCCTTTTATTTGTTTTTCCCAATTTGGTGTGTCATATTTGACTTTAGTGCCATTTACTGTGGTGTAGCTTGTTATGCTGTCTAAGTAGTGCTTATTGTCCGTTGTAAGCAAAAAGCCTTTGCCACATTTGGTTATTGTTACTGGATGGGCCCCGAGGGAGCTTAGTTGAAATGCCATGTCTTGACAACTCATGATTTGGTTCAATTCAATTTTGTCTATGGCTGTCATAATCATTTGGTATTTGTTTTTCTTATCATTTGCCGGTGTGCTTTTATTGCTTATTGTTTCATTAGAGTTCTTGCATTTTTTGTTTTTGTCTGGAGTTGATCCAGCGGAATCGGATGTGTCTGACAGGTTACTTTGTCTTTGTCTTTTATTGTTCTTTTTCCTGTTACTGTACACTGTAAAACCGTCAGTTTCCATATTTGAAGTTTCCTCTAATTCTATATCGCCGAATGCGATTTGAAAATTAGATGCACCAACTAGTTGGTTATGTTCTTTTTGTATTTCTAGGTGAGTTGGAGTACAGTCAAGAATAGAGTTTTGAAATAATTCTAGTGGATTATCCATGTCTTATGGTTAGTTGATTTTGATTATGAGAAAATAACCCTATAAGCGAAGTGTGTTACTATTTATGTATGCAGTTTGGTTCCTAGCGATAAGTAGAGCCTACAGCGAAGCCACCTAGAATAATATAAAATTATTCTAAAACTCGTCACACCTCCAAGCCAAACCTTGTAGGTCACACCTGACCTTGTCCACGCTAAGGAACAAGGTGATTCACTTGGACGCCACGCCGGCAAGCCGGTTATGCAATCAAACAATAGACCTGAGCTACGTAAGCTAGACCTCTGCAGCTTGGGGTTGGGTATAGAACACACTTCTTAGTTAGATATAATTTATCTAATATTATATTAAATATAAATATAATAAGGTGTATGCGCTGTGGTGCGTGAATGCGCTGTGGGGGTGCAGGGTTAGTGAGGGTTGTGGGTGGTGAGTACTCCTCGTACTCGAGTGATTAGCAAATGTGCTAATTGGTATGTTGTTGTTGTGCTTCAAGGGAGAATCTTAAAGAACTCACGTTGAAGACTTAAAGTCTATTTGGAATTCCTAATAACTGATCCGAATCGGTATATCCGAATACTTCTTCCGATCTATGTGACCGGGTTGTAAGTCCGAATTGTTGATCCGGGTAGAGTCCAAATAGAATGTGAATACTCCTCGTATTCGAATGTTGAGCGTTGCTCAATGGGTTGTCTCACTGAATCTTGAATAATATCCGAACAGGGTAGTAATGTTCAAATAAATATCCTCAATCCAAGTAGAGACGCTGTGGGTAGAAAGGTAAGGTTGTTTCGTAAGTTGCGCGAGCGACTGACGATACGTCTGATCTCTCCGGTGTCCCAGAGAGAAGTGATGACTCAATACTCATTTAACGCGTTCGCATTTATTTGTAACCACTAACCACTGCATATGATGCAGGTTTGAGTTTAATCATGATTAAACTTCAAGTGAGAACTACTCTTCTTGTTTTTCTAGCTCTTCGGCATAATGAAGAAGGGCTTATGGGTAGTTTAGTCTCGCTCTCGTTAATCTTTCTCGTCGATCTTTGAACTTGGCCTATTTTTAGTAACATATGATGAAGACACCGCTATCACATCTACTTCGTTTTATTAAGGAAATTCCAATTTCAGTTCACACATTACATGTGCTTCTGAAATTATCAATTATAAAAGAGATTGGTAAACTGTCTAATATATGTTGAAAGTTTTGAAGCGATAGCTTCGGACTTGCGCCATTTGTGTATATGCGCATGCTCAGAGTCGTATTGGCCCAGTCTGCTCGTATATTGGCCCAGTTTGGTCTGTCCCGTCCTTTCCGATAAGGTAACGACGTCGCTTTACAAGATTATCTCCCTTGACTTGCGGCCACTTCCTGGAATTATGCCGCGAACCGTAATGGCGTCGCATGATTTCAGTGTATCAACCGACTTCGAAAGCTTCACTGTGAAACAACTGCAAACGTACTTGAGAAATCACGGCGAGTTTGTTTCCGGAAAGAAAAGTGAAATTATTTTGAGGGCTCGAGGTTTGAGATTTATAAGGGAGAATGATAATGGGTATTCTGTAGACCGCCAAAGTGTGAATGTTGACGTTGAAGATTCAGTGAAACGACACCTGGAGCGCTTTGTTTCTCCATTAGGCCTATAGGCGAGAGTTTGCCAGGCCCAACTTCTTTAAAACACGGCTGAACAAGCGACGAAGAGTCTATGCCAGGCGTCTCGAAGGATGATTTGTATAATTATCTTGTTTTAAGTAAGCAACGCACGTTGGACAATGACCAAAATCTTGCAACACGTCAGTTGAAGGCAAAGGTGTTTTACATGGACCAACATGTTCACAGTGTAGCCTATCACGAGATAAGTAAAAACTGTTCACACTGTTTTGTTAAAGCCATGTTCATCCCTTCCCTCAAAGAAAAGTCGTGACTACGATGTGTGGGTTTGTCTGTCGAAGGTCACCGAACACGTTCACCCAGCCACTGCTGGGTAAGAACATTTTCAAGATTCATAACACAGATTCTATTTTCCACTTTTGCCTTGGGGTTTTTTTCCGATCACATTGTATTTTTCACAAACCAATTCAATATAACAAACAGTAGTTAAAAGCAAACAGGATAAAAACTTTTTAAATAATTAAAAAAATAAAATAAATAGTTTTGGTGATAAGAAATTGTCTATGTCCACATGCAGTATATGATGTTAATTTAAGTAGAAAATATTTTTTTCAGAGAGGGAGAATCATGTAATCATATCGCTGCCCTTTTGTATGCACTGGTTGACATCACAGTATCAAAAACTAAAGGACTCCATACACCAATATCCACGAAATGCCTTTGGAAAGACCTCAGTGGATGAAGAGTAATCTAAGGGAGACTACTCAAAACACATTATCATCCTCCACGCAGGCGGTCTGCGCAACTCCGGACCTCCTCCTTCGTACGCTTACAGGCTTGTCATGCGCACAGCCCTGTTTGGTGGATGACACCTCATCGGAAAGGACTAATATTGGCCCAGCTTACCTGTATTGGCCCAGTTGCCGAATCGTATAAAGTAGGCCGTTCAGATTGTACTAGTGCCATATCATTGATAGTTAATTAATAATATAATGTTTGTTAGTTTTTTCGTATTGGTCCAGTTACAGGTCCAAGGTCTGTGGTCTTGGCCCGAGGCCAATACGAAAAACTTGATTAATGACGTTTTTATTAATTAACTTCTTTGTAATTTACTTGCACAACATTAAAGAGTTAATTTTTACCGAAATCAAAATTATCAATGAGATTGATGATTGTCATATATGTTGAAAGTTTTGAAGCGATAGCTTCGGACTCTCGCCATTTGTGTCTATGCGCATGCTCAGACTTGTATTGGCCCAGTCTGCTCGTATTGGCCCAGTTGCGCAGGCCGTATAAATTGTTTAAGTGCCATATCATTGATAGTTAATTAAAAACCCGTTGTATGGTTTTCACTCTTGTATGTATTTATGTGCAAAGGTATTTGAGGCCAGTAAAGCGACCATGTAAACGCACTTGCGTGCGTCAGAAAGTAAATTTACACGTGGAGTTAATTTGTCTTACCAAAAATCATGTAACTTAGGCCTATGTAAGCATGCTACCCCATATGCATTTCATCAATGCAATCCATATAAACGAGTCTTTCTGTAAAAAGTAGTTTGGCGTAATAATAGTTCATTAATGCATCACTTCCATTTAAATTGAAGATATTCCAAACTGAATATATATGATAGAATCAACTAAGTTAATGAGTTTCTTTTGTCTATCAAAAAAAGCAATACTTAAAATAGTAACAAAACTCGGTAAAATGTCATTTTAGCTGGAACCAGCTTCCCGGGATCGGTACAACCTTTGGTGAATAGGCTAAAAGGGACATATGTCTTTTAATGTTTCTCATACAATATTTTTTCTAAACACCTATAAATTATATCAATCGGTAGATAAAGCTTTTAACTACAATTAGGTATATGAGAGTATGCTCACAAATCACAATAAGTCGATGTTATTATGTTCAAAAGACATTTATTGTAACTGGAAGCGCGCGCTAGTGAATTGTGATATGTCATTGAGCAGATTTCCAATATTTGCGTACTACGTTAGCTCGTCTATTATCATCCGCAATATCAATATATTACTAACAAATACCAACATTATGTTAACCAGAGAACAATAAATAATTTAAAAATTGTGTTGATTTTGAATTACCAATTAACATAACATTCTTTTAAACATTCCTTGTAGGTTTTCTTTTCCTTTTCACTCGTTTCCATCTGTGTTTACATTCAGTGTGTAAGCAGACTACGACATGGATATAGTAAATTCGTAACCGACGAACTCGTACCGGAAACGTTTCCTCATATTATTTCGAAAGAATTATAAACGATATCAGGAATATTCGCTACAGTCAGCCATATACGGAAGAGCGACTGCACAACTCGAGTTATCGAGCCTTTTGAGGTCTGTAATACACGTGATTTTGACTCTCAATTTTGATCTCATATCTATAAAGTTCTGTTTGGAAGATAAATATTTATTGACAATATATTAAGGATAAATATAGAATACTTTTACACATTGAAATAATTTCAAAATCAGAACGTGCGGTGTATGCTATAATGAGTGTATTTCGCATAAATAGCCTTTATTGTTAATGTAAGACTTGGTGAAATCACCAAAATTGAGGTAAATTTCTGTCTCACGATAAGGGATGGGCAAGCGTGCTGGCTCGAGTACTACAGTCAAAGAAGACACAACACAGGAATTAGTTTGATGATGTTGTATTCAGAAAGAAACTTTATGATGGTTGATGCAAATCTTGTCTGTTCATCCAAGGGGGTACCTATAAACAATGGAGAGATGGTACAACTGATGTGATCCCTTGGGTGGTCAGACAAAAAGAGCTAAATGAATATATTGAAATATAAATTATTTCACTTTGATAAATGTGGTATGATGGATGTGATGAAAACTATTTATAGGATGAATGTGTGATGTAATAGATAAATACATGCATTTTGGCAAGCAGCATCATCACTCGCACCCTCCCAATGAGTATTTATATTTAATTACATTTAATACCATAATTTGATATAGTTTGTGATATTTTACTTTCTTTAAATACTAAAAAAGCCAAGGGTCCAGATAACATTAGCAATAAACTACTGAAAGTTTTAGCTCGGTCTCTTTATAAGCCCATTACAAAGCTTTTTAATTTATCCTTGAAGTTATCCCAATACCCTGTTATTTGGAAATATTCAACAGTTGTGCCTCTTCACAAGAAAGGCAGCATTCACGACTAAAAATTACAGACCAGTAGCATTAACTTCCTGTTTGGCCAAAGTATTCGAAAAATGCATATTTAAGCATGTTTTCAACTTTTTTATAGACAATGAAATAATATCAAAACACCAGTCTGGATTTAAACCTGGAGACTCGACAGTTTATCAATTGACTGAACTTTATCATGTGATATCAAAAGCCATGGAGGATGGTAAAGAAGTCCGAGCTATTTTTTGTGATATTAGCAAAGCTTTCGATCGTGTTTGGCATGCAGGCTTGCTAGTAAAACTTGAATTCATTGGAATCACTGGACGTCTATTAGAGTGGTTTGAGAATTATCTTCGAGACAGAAAACAATCGGTTGTAATAAATGGTCATAAATCAAATACAAAACCAATATTTGCTGGTGTTCCCCAAGGCTCTGTCTTAGGGCCACTACTATTTCTTGTTTATATTAATGATTTAACAGACGGTTTGTTAAGTAATATTAAGCTCTTTGCAGATGACACTTCTTTATACCTTGTTATAGAAGATCCTTTTCAGACTCAGACCTTGTTAAACAATGATTTAGTACAAATTTCAGACTGGGCAAAGAAGTGGCAGGTTAAATTCAGTCCGGAAAAGACCGAAGCAATGCTATTTTCAAAGAAGGGTAATGCAAGTCCGAAACTTCCATTAACACTAAACAATACTTTAATTCATGAAGTCAGTGAACATAAACATCTCGGTCTAACCCTACAAGAAGATGGAAAATGGCAGCATCATATTGAAAATATCCTACGCAAAGCAAGTCCACTTATTAATTGTCTGAGAAGTTTGAAATATAGGTTGAATCGATTATCCCTTGAAACTATGTATAGCTCATTTATCTTACCCATCTTTGACTATTGTGATACAATCTGGGACAATTGCACTAATGAACAAGCATGTATGTTAGAAAAATTACATTTAGACGCTCTGGGGACTATCTCGGGTGCAGTTAGGGGCACAAGCCATGAAAAACTATATTCCGAGACAGGTTTTTCTTCGTTGATTGAAAGGCGCCATTTTCACAATTTATGCATGTTTTATAAAATGGTGTATGGATTAACTCCAAAATATCTTTCGATATGGGTTCCACAAAATGTTTCTGATATAAGCAGTTATAATCTCCGGGCGTTCGTCTCATTTTAATAACTCCTTTCTTCCATCTACTGTTAACGCTTGGAATTTACTTGATGCAAACATTAGAAATTCAGCGTCTCTGGCGCAATTTAAAACTTTGATTTCATGTGATAGGACTTTATCACCTACTTTTAAGAATTATACATCTCATGGTCCAAGACGCAGTCAAATTCTTCTTTGCCGGATGCGTCTCGGTTGTAGCGATCTCAATTCACACTTATTTGATAGAGGGTTGTCAAAAAGCCGTGCCTGTTCTTGTGGAAACATTCGGGAGGATCCTTTTCATTACTTTTTTAGATGCCCATTATATGATAGATTCCGATCAAACCAATACTTTGTTAACAACGGTATAACATTATAATCTGTCCTAAGCGGCGACAAATCCTTGTCACAGAGTGCTAATGAATCCCTATTAATATCTGTATACAAGTTCATAAATGATACCAATCGATTTTAAATTTCTCTCCTTATCTCTGTACCAAATGCAAATGTAGACAAAGTTGAATATTAATTTGAGTTTTTATGAATAATTGCAAATTTGTATTTCCACCAATGTAAATTTGATATCTGAATCGTTTATGTTTTTCAGGAGAAGCATTTATATAGGCATTTGCTGCCTGTTTGCTCATCCTTTTTCCCTATTGTATATATATTCTGAATGTTGTGTATTTTGTATATGTTTTATGGAAATAAAATACTGTTTAAATCAATACCATAATTCTACCCAGAAGTAATCATCGCATCCTTCCACAGAAGGAAATGTTGCCACCTGATGTAAGTTACAAGTCACATTATTATACAAGGGGCCAAAGATATACATACATCTATGTATAAGATAAGATAAGATAAGATAAATCTTTATTGCCCTTGGAAGGGAATTTGGATTGTCATAAATTGAGCACAGTAGTAATACAGAATATATAACAGGATATAAAAAGGCTAAAATATACAATAATGACAATTAACAATAATCACATGGTACATGGGTATGGCAGGCTGGAACAGTATAATTTAGATATTTAAATGAGTAATGCTTGCTGGAATGAATGACATCTTGGTGCGCCTTAATTTTACATTCGGAACTCGGTAGCGTCGTCCGGATGGAAGAAGTTCGTAGCAACTATGCAGGTAGTGATCGTTATCTGAAATTATCTTTTTTTCCGCACGCATGAGACTATGTGAATAGATTGATTCTAACGTATCAAATTGTCTCCCTGAAATTTTTCCTGCAATGTTGATCACTTTTCTCAGTCTTTCTTGTTCCTGCAAAGACAAATTTCCACACCACGAATGTATGTTAAAAGCGAGAACGGATTCAATACTACTTGAATAAAATAAAGACAACAAGCGAGAGTCAATGTTAAATGACCTAAGCTTCCATACAAAGTGGAGTCGCATTTGGCACTTCTTATATACATAATCAACATGTGATGAGAAGTACCCAAATATTTGTAGTTGGAGACCATATATATACCATATATATAGTATAAACCAAACAATACCGGTATATGGGGAAATTATTAACCATGATAGGACACCTGGCCTATATTTTAATGGAGAATAATAAAGATGGGTTATGACTAGCTGTTGGTTGTACATACCAAACCATTGAGGCTGGCTCCAACAATGTACAGACACCCATTAGGTAGAATAAACATAAACTACCCAAATGACGTTACCTTACTTGAGTAAAAAGTAATGTATTCAAAATGCAATACTAGGATATTACATACTTAAATTTTACTTAAGTTGAAGGTAAAGGCAAGGCCCATGTGCACAACACATATGGTATCAATAAAGACATCAGTGACTTCACATCCAAGGGCAACATTAAAAGGATAACCAATGTTGATAGAGGTTTTATCGTTGGGAAAAAACCTCACATATGATAAACAGATTACGATAACAATGATTTGAAATGTGAGGAAAAACAATGATTGTTAATGCTTAGCCAATAACATTGCCATTTGATGCATGAGCACATATGACATGCATATATAGGATAAAATAACTCAATTGATCCTAAGAAATAAGGCAGTGGGATAAATGCTACAGTGTAGAGAAATATCTTAGCAGACGACACAGCTTTAGTGTTTACATCTGGAGCCGCCATCTTGAACCATGGTCAGTGCATACTTAGGGGGGTTAATTAATGCCATGTGTGGAGGCTGAGACAAAGGGGTGACTCTACACTGAATGAATTGGGGTAGTCCCTTGAGTTCGACCTTTGGGTCTAAGTAGAAATCCTTTGAAATTCAATGTTATTACAACATTGTTGTTTCAAGGGATTAAATCTCTGGTTTTTCACAAAATATGGAATGGATGAAATGTGTTCACTCAAGAAACGAAAAAGAAATAAGCAGTGAGTTCACTCAGAAAAAAGAAATAAGCTTAATAAGGAATAAAAAATAAGCAGTGAAATCACTCAGGAAATACTCATAAGTTTTGATTAGTCAATTAATTACAATAACATACACACTATAATAATGTTGAAATGACAGTTAATCTAAATAAAGTTCAACAGATTTTTACTTTGTCTTACAGTATGACCAAATATAAAACCCGTTGATCTAAATTTATTTAAAAACAAACATGGACTAGCGAATGGTACTATGTCTTTGATGGAATACCTCGACAGTGCTTCCTATTTCGTTAAATTAATCAGTTCTACAAAATGGTAAATGGATTTACTCCGAAATATCTTTCAATATGGATACCACCTAATGTATCTAATGTAAGCAACTATAACTTACGTAATTCCGATAATCTGAGATGCTCCATGCGGCAATTATCCCAATATAAAAATCTTTTCTACCATCCACTGTTAAGATTTGAAATTCATTAGATATAAATGTAAGAAATGCTAAATCGTCTCTAAGAGTCGTCTCTGTTCTTGTGGAAACACTCGAGAATATCTTTTTCATCATTTTCTAAAATGTCCAATATATGATTCTCTTAGATTAAATGAATACTTTAAAGACTTTTCCCAAAACAATAACAGCTTACAAACTATTCTAAGCGGCGACGAATCTTTGTTAAAGAATGAAAACGAAACTTTAATAAAATCAGTCTATCATTACATGAATGATACCAATCGTTTTTCTTAGCTTCCAATATCAATACGGTACCAAATGCAAATTTTAGTTTTATGAATCATGTTTTTACAAGCTCAGTTACATTTTCTTGTACTTTCAATAAATGTAGTCACATAATTTTTCTGTAAGTGTATTTTAGGAGAAGAAAAATAGATTCGAATCCGTGTTCTCTTCTTTACCGTTGAACAATTTAACGTTAACCATGCTCTTGTGAAAACATTACCGGTCCTTTGTCAAGAACTATTCGACCATAACAACGTACCTCTCGAGATCGACCTCTGTGTTGTTACACCCATCTTGGGGTCGGACTCGCGGACCCTGACCAATGAATTAGGGGATAGACATATCAACTTTATGTTTTTAAAGCACTGCACTTATGATAGATATTCAAAAGTATTGAATTTGGAAAAGAAAATTTGGATCTTTAATTAGCAGTGAGCTAATTAAATGGAATTTGCACTCTCAAAAGTTAATGAAGTTAGCAATAAATATTAAAGGGGGTCTCCAACTTCAATTTTTCACTTCCAGTGTTTTATTATCGAGGCCCCGAGAGGGTCGTAAATCTCGATCAGCGCGCTGCCTACTCTGCGCTATTTTAACTGCGCAGCAACCTAGTCAAGCATGGTATGGGGAACCAGCGGTTTCGTAGAGACCGATTTTTTCAGGGAAAAAAGCTTCGTAGAGGTCGTAGAATAAAACGCACTGAAGCGTGACTGCCTCGTGACGTGTTAGTAGGCGATGTGATACCCCGTTGTGTGTCCTCGTTATGTAAAACAACCCAAGCTAACAGTACAGCTCAATGTTTAACCGTCGATTAAACACCCTAAACAACATCCAAACATCTCAAACCTTCAATAAATCGGTAGTTTATTTATTCAACTGGCAATTTGTATTGATGAAAACGTAAGACTCTGATTAAAAACGAAGTTGTGCGCATAATGCTACAGCATGTAGGCCTAGATGGTCTCGCTTTGCGCAATGTTGTCATAAGACTGCACGTGAGAACCCGGATGTATATGTATGTGTATGTATGTGGTGTAGACAGGTACTAATGCACTAATGTACTAATGTATGGGTATGTGCGTATATGTATGTATTGTATACATGTACTAATCCACTAATGTTCTAATGTATGGATGTATGTATGTACCAAATCTATGTTCTAACACATTAATGTACTAACGTATGGGTGTGTGTAGGTATGTACTGTGCGCATGTATTAATGGATGTATGTATGCTCGTAAGCCTGTATGTTTGTAAATATGTATTGATATGGATTATTGTGAGGTGTGTGTGTGGGTGTGTTTTATTTATTTATTTATTTTATTTTATTTTTTCCTCTTCATTTATATGTATTACAGTGTTATATGTGATCCTAATGTATTGTCTCTTGTAGCCTTTTTGGCGGCTTTTACATTTTTAATGTATGCAATATTGAAATATTTTTGAATGTTCGGGATGAGACAAAAATAAACAATTTCTCTCTCTCTCTCTCTCTGTAAACAATTACTCCCGTGTGAACTGTTTTATCTTCGTGCACAGTTGTTGGTTGTTATTGAATATTACTTTAGTAGCACAGCAGAAAGGATGTTATTATGCAATACTATTTTTATTTACATTTAAACCATTATTTTAGAATTGCCTTTGACTTCATTTTGTAACAGGAAAAAAAATATATACGTTTTTCTTAGTTATTTCATTTAGTGATGGACAAGTTACAATCTCAATGAAAGACATGTATTGGATGATCACTGATGTCTTGTTTAAAACATTATTTTAATAGGGCATTTCACTGAAAATCTGAATGTTTTCACTCTTGTACATAGAGGAGATATTTTCCACAACAATACCCGATACATGGCCAAACAGAATGAAGATTTATTAAATGAACATTATCTAAAATAATTATCAGATAGAGCAAAAGCGGTATTCCTAATTTCAGGTTAATATGTTATAATTTACCAATCGGAGAAAAAAGGGATGTTAAGGAATACAATTGCTATTTGATATTACCTAATGAGCTGATGTCATAAAATAGCCAGGTGTTGATGATTGTGCATTATATAACCTACCTGCTATAGTAATCAATTGATATCATCTAATTAGGAAACAGACAGGAAATACGATAGACAGTAAAGTTATTGTGTAAAAAGTGAGTATCTGATCTAAAGAAAGTAAGTTACACCTGCAGACCATAAATCAGCCCAAAACTTTGTGCTATGGTTTATATTTTACTAATCTCCCTTTTCTCTGCATGCCAAACTGTTCATTCAGTGAAAATGCGAGCTCGAAGCAGAACATCGTTGTAGTGATCGGAACACGTGAGTTCGATGTAGATTGTCACATTGCTCTGTTTGACCTAACACAGCGGGTCAATTTGGCGTGAAACCATCAATATGATGGGAATGTGTCTACGGAGACTTCATCAGGAGATATTCTAGGACAGTTGACAGCAACACAATGATATAACATACTGTTAATCGCTTTAAAAAGGCAGTACTGCGGATTTCGCCTATCATTTTCCATATAAGCAGACAAACGCTTCGCCTACTGCCACGTCACTTCCGGTATCCCCTGCCCGTGGCCTCTCAGCCTTGTTTTGGTTTGTCGCTGGACGGCGACAAGCAGACGCCTTGTTACGCAATGCTTACTTAGCTGTAGCTTCATTGAGAAACTGTGTATCGTTGGTGTTTTGGCCTAATACTTATATTATATAGTTATTTGACCAATATCTTTTGAAAAATATATTTAAAAAAGGTTATGCAGCCTATCTTTAAAATAACAGGTGATTCAATAGATTGAGATAAACTCACTTAATTAATGTTGTTGGATTGGGGTTTAACGTCTTCTTCACCATACGGTGATGTCGCCGACGTTGGGTCTAAGCCTGAGTTATTTCCAAAAAAAGGGGCATGAAATTTAGAATAGGTCTTAGGCACCCAAATAAAATTAATAAAAGTTCTAAAGTGGTTAAAATTAATTTAGAATTTGGAATAGAGTGAGACGGGGGGGGCTGATTTTATGAATAGTCAGTAAATAAATAGTGCTGTGAAATGGCGTGGTACCTGAAAGAGATAGAAAGAATATATTATGTATGGGAAATTATATTGAAGTAAAAAGGTTTAATATAGTATTTGAGATGGTATTTTTGATTGTGATAAGATAAAATTGTATTTGAATAATTGTGTTTGAATTGTATTTATATTTATTTGTAATTAGTAATGTTTTATATCTAAATTTATTGATAATTGAGTGAATGGAGTAATACTTATCTTTTTGGTTTGATATACTTAGTCTGTTATTTGCTGTTGTTTCCAGCGTTGTTATCTTCGCAATGTGCGTTTTTTCTTTCTTGAAGGTCGTCTGACTGGTATTGTACCTATGTAAAGTGCAGGGGGTAGTCTAACCATAGACTTAAGGTACAATACCTGTCCTCCCCACTGAACCCGATTAAGAAGCAGGCAGTGAGGGTTTTGAGGTTTGCTACTGGGAAAATTACCAGTTATAATTTAGTGAAGTGCCGGGGGTAGCCACACCGTGCACTTTAAGTGAAAAGTTTTAACCATTTTGCCCTGTGCCCAAGTCCTACCAGTTATCCCAAATATGGGAGTGGTAAATATTATTTTAGGTGTTGGGTGGAAATCTCCCGTTGGGAGCCTACGCGCCTGTTTGTATAGGCTTGCGCGAGTGGTCCCGAGGTAATGTATATCGTGAACCCATCTCACCAACCAGCTCTGGTCGTGGGTCGCCATGACCAACACTTACCAGAAGAAGGAGGTTTAAGAGATCAGTCTCGCTTGCGTAGGGTCCTTCTGGGAGTTTTACCCGTGGGGTGGTTGTTAGGGTTTAGTGACCCTTAAATTGGGGAGGGGATGAGGGGTAGGTAATGGTTACGAGTTTGGGTGTAAGGCTAGGTGGTTATTAATTATAATGTTTTATACAATTTGGTTTGTAGTAGGAATACTGAAAGGTACTGGTAATTTTTAGCATTGGCTAACAGTTCTTGTGGGTTGTTAGCGCTTAAATTTTCAAGGAGTTGTCCCCTGTGTTTTTGGTATTTATCACATTGAAACAGAATGTGATTTATGGTGTCTTCGACATTACATTGATTACATAGATTATTTGGTGCTTTCCCTATTTTGTGGAGATAAACCCCGTTGCAAACATTGTTGAGCCTGAGTCTAGTTATGGCTACATCAACCCTTCTAAAGTTGTGGAAGTTTTTAGCTTTTGTAAGTTTTGTAGGTTGTACTTGATAGTACTGGGTATGTCCCCAGTTGCCTTTAAAGGTTTTGTTGTATTCATCCGTTGTAATTGATTTTACAATGCTCTTAATTTCGTTTTTAGTAAATGGTATGTTGACATTATTGCTGTGGGTTAGACCTGCTTTTGCTGCTCGGTCGGCTCTTTCATTGCCTGTTAGGCCTATGTGGGAAGGCACCCATATAAATCTAACATTGTTGTTATCCTGAGTTAGATAATTATACCCCTGGTAAATTTGATGTAGAAGTACATGACTATTTTTTTCCGTTTTGTTTTGTATAGCTTGCAGTGAGCTGAGTGAATCTGTAAATATAGCTATATTTTTGTGTTTGTAGCCTTTAGTGATAACGAGTGCTTGTCGAATAGCTACAAGTTCAGCTGTGAAGATAGAGGTTTTGTCTGGTAGTTTAAGGGATATATCTTCATCACCTGTGTGAGTGAAGGCTATCCCAGAGCCTACTCTTCCTTTTTCATCTTTAGACCCGTCAGTAAAGATTTGAATGTATTCAGTTTGATTGTAGTTTTGTTCTATATAGACTTGAGTGTTACTGAGGTCACTAGGTTTTGGATTAGTTTTGTCTATGAGGTCTTTCAATTTGATATCAACTTGGATATCGGGGATGTCTGGAGGTTTTAAGATATGCTTGGTATATGGGTCAGATATAACGTCTATTGTATCAAGGTCATATTTGTCTATATGATTTTTCATGGTAACACCAAATGGTGTTGGTATTTTTTTTACTCTTTTTGTCATTATTTGTTTCTTACGAGTGATAATATTTTGTAAACATGGCTTATGTTTTGATCTAACAATATAGTTGGTAATATTATCTTCCCATTCTTTTTCTAGCGGGAGTTCACCTAGTTCATGTCTGACTAGCTCCATTGATGTGCCACTTAGGCATCCTGATATATATCTGTAAGCTTGATTTTGTATGGTTTTTAGCTTTTGTATGTTGGTTTGACTAGTGTCGCACCAAGCTTCTGCTCCATAGTGCAGTTTGGATTTAATCAGAGATTTATATAGTAAGAGTAACATTTCCTTGCTGCTGCCCCACGTGGTGTGAGAAAGCATTCGTAATATATTGAGATCTTTTTTGCATCTATGTGACAGTTCAACAATATGTTGATTCCATGTTAGATATTCATCAAAGATTATACCTAAAAATTTGACATACTTAACTTGGTTTAATGGTTCTTCATTAATGTATAATTTCAGTGGTCTGCAGTCGGCTCTGGGTGTTGGCCGAAAGAGAATTGATACAGTTTTGCTTGTGGATAATTGAAATCCCCAATTTTGGGTCCATTCATTTACTTTGATTAAGGCTTTTTGTAATATTTCTGCAGCTGCATGTTGGTATTTGTGACTGACCCAAAGGGCCCCGTCGTCAGCGAATTGTGAGGTGTTTACTTGTTTGGGTAGTTTGTGAAATAGATCATCTATCATAATATTGAACAAAGTTGGTGATATGATACTTCCTTGTGGGGTCCCATTTTCTAAATTATAGTTGTCTGATATTTGATCATCTGTTTTTAGACGAAATGTTCTGTCTGACATAAAGTCGTTTATAAAGTTTAACATTTCCCCTTGTATGCCCTTTTTCTTAACTTTTTGTATCAAACCTGTTTTCCAGACCATGTCAAATGCTTTACTGAAGTCTAGAAAGACTGCTGTAGTGAATTTATTATTTTGTTGTCCGATAGAGTGTTGTAATCTAACAATATGGTCAGTGGTGCTATAGGATTTTCTATATCCTGATTGATTTTGTGTGATCAATTCGTTGGTTTCTAAATAGTGTTGTAATCTTTTCGTTGCCATAGCTTCGAGTGTTTTACATAGATTAGATGTTAAAGAGACTGGTCTATATGAATCGGATTTGGTAGGGTCTTTTCCCTGTTTGTGTAATGGTATAATAAGACTTTCTTTCCAGTCTGTTGGTAAATTGCCGTCTTTCCATAGCTTGTTGTAGAAGTCTAATAATACTTGTTTGCATTTATAGGGGAGATGTTTAAGCATAGTGTAACTGGTTTGATCAATACCAGATGCTGTTCCTTTTTTATTATTTACAATATTGTTAAGTTCTGATATTGTGAATGGCTTATTGTACCATAGGTTTGGCTTGTTTTTGTCCTTCGGACAAGGTTGTGTATTTTTTACCTTATCTTGAAAAGCAGTTTTGTAATTATTGGTTGAACTTGCTTGTGAGAATTGTTTGCATAAATTGTCGATTTTTTCCTGTTTGTTTTTGCTGTTGTTGATAATTGGAATATGTGATTTAGTGCTTTTACCTCTAAAGACATTAATCTTTTTCCAGACTTGCCTTGAGTTAGATTTGATATCTAATGTGCTACACATTTTTTTCCAAGATTGGATTTTTGCCTTACTTATTAGAGTTTTGACTCTATTTCTAGCTGCTGTCGCTTGTTGTATTAACTTCTTATCCTTTTTGGCTTTTTTCCTGAGCAGTTTTCTTTCTTTTCTTGCTTGCATAATTTCTTCATTCCACCATGGTACAGGTATTTGATTGTGGATTCTTTTGGTTGGAATGGCTACCTTAGCAGCATTTATAATTACCTCGGTGATATTTTTGTTGTATATGTTAATATCCTCGTTTTTTACATCGTTGTTTAGGTTTTGCTCACAAATATTTTGAAATATTTCCCAATTTGCTTTGTTAAAATTCCAATTGTTATGGGTATTGTTTTTTTTGTGCCTGTTGTGTATTGTTATTCTTTAGTGTGGTGAATAGTGGGAAGTGATCACTTCCCCAACTGTCGTCATGAACATATAAACTAGCATCATTAACTAGGTCTGGTGTAATAATGCTAAGATCTATTGTGGTGTATATACCTTGTGTTAGCCTGTGAAATGTAGGTTCGCCATTGTTGAGAACAACAAGTTTGTTATCCTCTAACCATTTTTGTATGACTGTACCTCTTGTATCGGTTCTATCGTCTGCCTCCCAGAGGCGATGGTGTGCATTAAAATCTCCTCCCAGAAAAGCTGAGTTGGCGAGATAGGGTAGTAATTTGTTGAGTATTTCAACTGTAATTTTTGTGCTGTGGGGTAAATAGACATTTATAACATTTGTCTGTTTATTACCATTTATGTTAACTGTTACGCCATTGATTTCTATGGCTTCAATGTTTATGTCTAAGGGTTTGTAATCAATACCATGTTTTACACCAATTATTAGTCCACCATGTGGGTTTTTTCTTATCTCCGTAAAACGATCCTTTCTTACTATATTATAACCTGGGATTTTGTAGTCCCTTCTTTTAGATAATCTTGTTTCCTGAAGAAGGATTACGCTTGGTTGTATTGTCTTGTTTTGTAGTAATATTTTAAGCTCGGCACCATTGGTGCCTAGTCCGTTGACATTTTGTTGTAGTACAGTGAAGTCTGCCATTACAAGTGAGGGGGGGCTTAATTGTTTGAGCGTGTGTGATCTAGTAATTGTTTCGTACTGGGTAGCGAGAGGTGACATTTGATGGTTTGTTTTGGTGTATTTTCTCAAAGAAGTGTTCCCAGCTTAAGCTACATAGCCCTAGTTTCATAGCGTTTGAGTACATTCTCTTGACATCTCTTTGGTGTTCTTTGTCAGAGTATGTTGGTGTTGAGTTGATAATTGCTTGTGTTATGAATAGAATGATCCTATCCACTACACTGTTGGTGTGTTTTGATTTTGGTTGTGCTTTAGTGTTTCTACGATTAAGTGTTTCCCTAAGGTCCTGTTGTCTTTGTTGTTGTGACTTTTTGGAAGTGTTTTTTTGAGAATTGTGAGGGTATGCGAGTTTTTTTCTCATCATTGGTGGTAGATATTTTTCTGATTTGTTTTGTTTTTTATTTTTGCCAGCTTTGTTTTGTTGCTCTGATTCCTTGTGGGTAGACCTTATGTCTTCAAAGAGTTTTTCTTCAACCTTTTTCAATGTTTCCTCTAACCTTTTGTGTTTCTCTTCAGAGTTGTGTACGTGTTGTCTTGGTATTACTTTCCTAGAGTAAAGAATTTCTTCATTGATTGGTGATTGTCTGGGTGAAGAGTGATTTGAGGGGTTGAATACTACAGATTGGTTGTAATCCTCTTTGGTTGTTTTGTTGGTTTTGTTGTCAGTTGTCTTGAAATGGTGTTTGTTTAGTTGTTGCAACTGCTTAATTCTATAGGGACATTTTCGTGAGAGTGCGCTGTGCCCTGCCTGCCTGCAGTTACCACAATACATTTTGTATCTGCACGTGTCAAAGTCGTGCCCCGAGCTGTGACATCTAGAGCAGTGTTTGGCATTTTTGCAATTTACTGCTGTATGGTCATATTCAAAACATTTAGTACAGAAGGTTGGTTGTTTAAGGAATGGTTCTACAATCATTTTTGGTATACCCGCGAAAGTGATGGCTTTGGGTAGTGTTGTTCCCTCAAATGTCAAGGTAACTGTTGGTGTATTTTCCTCTTGTTTTTTTATCCTTTTGACCTGCAGTATTTTTATACTGTTGTACTTGATGCATAATTTTTGCAATGTTCCAGATCTTCGTCTGTTCTGCTTTTGCATATTTTTATAACTCCCTTTATTTCTTTTTCCCAGTTTGGAGTGCTGTATTTTACGTTGATTCCATTGATTGTTGTGTGACCTGATATGTTGTCCAGATACTGTTTGTTATCAGTTGTAATAAGGAAACCTTTTCCGCATTTAGTGATTCTGGCGGGGTGTGCGCCTTGTTTGCAGAGCTGGTATGCCATGTCTTGACAACTCATGTTTCTATTGAGATCAGTGTTGTCGGCTGCTGTCATGACTAATTGCAACTTAGTGCTAGTAGTTTTGGTTGATGTGGAATAGTTTGTTCTAGATATTTTTACTTTTTTGCTATTGTCGGGAGTTGAGCTTGTAGAAGCCGACGTGTCGGTCAGATTTCTCTGTCTTTTATTTTTACCTTTACTGTTGCTATAGACAGTAAATCCATCAGTATCCATACTGGTGCTTTCTTGTACATCTAGATCGCCAAATGCAATTTGAAAATTAGCAGAGCCAAGTAATTGGTTATGATCTCTATTTATCTCGATGGCAGTTGGAGTACAGTCCAAAATGGAGTTTGTTGTTGTGCTTCAAGGGAGAATCTTAAAGAACTCACGTTGAAGACTTAAAGTCTATTTGGAATTCCTAATAACTGATCCGAATCGGTAAATCCGAATACTTCTTCCGATCTATGTGACCGGGTTGTAAGTCCGAATTGTTGATCCGGGTAGAGTCCAAATAGAATGTGAATACTCCTCATATTCGAATGTTGAGCGTTGCTCAATGGGTTGTCTCACTGAATCTTGAATAATATCCGAACAGGGTAGTAATGTTCAAATAAATATCCTCAATCCAAGTAGAGACGCGGGACCACTCGCGCAAGCCTATACAAACAGGCGCGTAGGCTCCCAACGGGAGATTTCCACCCAACACCTAAAATAATATTTACCACTCCCATATTTGGGATAACTGGTAGGACTTGGGCACAGGGCAAAATGGTTAAAACTTTTCACTTAAAGTGCACGGTGTGGCTACCACCGGCACTTCACTAAATTATAACTGGTAATCTTCCCAGTAGCAAACCTCAAAACCCTCACTGCCTGCTTCTTAATCGGGTTCAGTGGGGAGGACAGGTATTGTACCTTAAGTCTATGGTTAGACTACCCCCTGCACTTTACATAGGTACAATACCAGTCAGACGACCTTCAAGAAAGAAAAAACGCACATTGCGAAGATAACAACGCTGGAAACAACAGCAAATAACAGACTAAGTATATCAAACCAAAAAGATAAGTATTACTCCATTCACTCAATTATCAATAAATTTAGATATAAAACATTACTAATTACAAATAAATATAAATACAATTCAAACACAATTATTCAAATACAATTTTATCTTATCACAATTAAAAATACCATCTCAAATACTATATTAAACCTTTTTACTTCAATATAATTTCCCATACATAATATATTCTTTCTATCTCTTTCAGGTACCACGCCATTTCACAGCACTATTTATTTACTGACTATTCATAAAATCAGCCCCCCCCCTCACTCTATTCCAAATTCTAAATTAATTTTAACCACTTTAGAACTTTTATTAATTTTATTTGGGTGCCTAAGACCTATTCTAAATTTCATGCCCCTTTTTTTGGAAATAACTCAGGCTTAGACCCAACGTCGGCGACATCACCGTATGGTGAAGAAGACGTTAAACCCCAATCCAACAACATAGAGACGCTGTGGGTAGAAAGGTAAGGTTGTTTCGTAAGTTGCGCGAGCGACTGACGATACGTCTGATCTCTCCGGTGTCCCAGAGAGATTAATCCAAAATGCCTCTTTAAGTAAAGTCTTAAAGTTAATTAATCCATATTTAGATATCACAACATCCTTCTTGATACGTCAAGTATAAACAATTCATGTTTTCTTAACAATATCTTTGATGTTAATGTCTATTTAACCTGTTTTTATAGTAATAGGACTTTTTTTCCGGAGGACTTTTTTACCGGTACTTTTTTTCCAAGGACTTTTTTCCAAGGACTTTTTTTCCTATAATCACACATTCAAGTCGTTGAGTTCTTCAATACAATTATAAGCTCTCAATTTTAATCCTTAATTGGTTATCGTAACATCCTTCATGGTTAAATTTAATAATTTAATCCATGTATTTAAACAACACAAAGAGATCACTCATTTTAGAATAATAATCCGTCTTGAAAAACTTCAACAAAATATACTTGTTTTGAACTGGCAGAATCCTCTTCTTACATGTGAGTGCACCCGTTCAATTGTGTAGTTTTTTAAGATAGCAGAATAAATAGCTATTATCCTACGGCAATGTTCTAATTTTCTGGCTGCAGCCTCAGATAAAAAAATAAATCAAAGTTAAGTCAAGAGAGTATATTACTCTTGTTGATAAATTGGTGTAATAGTTAAATGTTACTGTTTTCCAAGATAGTCAGATAGATAGTTGCCGAATAAAATCATCCTTATGTCAAATCAAACTTCAATACTAGGCATACCCAGCAACATCTGCAAGCTTATTACGTACGAAAAATTAAAACATTCACTCATATATCTTCGTGAGTTTATCATGAGGTAATGGACAAATTTTTAGAGTTCAATATCACATGCCAAGTCGATGAAAAATGTCCGTTGAGGATAAAAGGTTGATTATAAGATCATAGGTAAAAAGTACCAGAAAAAAAGTCCTTTAACGTAAAAACAGATTACATTGATCTTGACATCAAAGTTTTTGTAAAGAATGCATCCTTGAGTATTAATAATTGAAAACTATGTTTGTTTTAACTGACAAAGTAATCTTTGCAATTGATATTGTAAAGAAAGTATGAAGTGTTTATGTATAATGACTTTAAATGCATGGATTAAATTATTAAATTTAGCCATGAAGAACTAACAATGTTTGCGAAGGGTGGAACACCAAGTTTTTCAACTTGGTTGGGCACCACCACCCAAGTGCCTGGGAATCTAGGAAAGAAAGTCACAGGAAAAAAAGTCACGGAAAAAAAGTCATGGAAAAAAAGTCACAGGAAAAAATAGAGCCATTGGCTCTGTAGCTCATCAGGCTACATCATCAATTATGCTGTAGAGTGTGGCTAATGTGATTCCCCCTTTGTAAAGGCCACAGGGGCACCAATCATAAAATTAAGTATATAGGCAACAAGTTTCAGTTTTCTAGGCCTTATACTTCAGGAGAAGAAGATGAAAATAGATTTGAAGTACGTTCTTGTTGCCTTTATTAGGGACAACAGGGTCACCAAAGCTACAATTCATAATCCTCAATAGTCAAGGAGTCTGTACACAAAGTTTCAGCTTTCTAGGCCTCATGGTTCTAAAAGGAAGAAGATGAAAATAGGTTTTTAAGGCATGGCATCTGTGGCCCTTATTAGGGGTCACAGGGCAAACAAAGCTACAATTTATAATCCTCACTAGCCAAGGAGTCTGTACACAAAATTTCAGCTTTCTAGGCCTTATGGTTCTGGAGAAGAAGATGAAAATAGGTTTTTAGGGTGTGGCCCCTGTGGCCCTTATTAGGGGTCACAGGGCCACCAAAGCTACAATTTATAATCCTCACTCTTCAAAGAGGCTATACACAAAGTTTAAGCTTTCTAGGCATCATGGTTCTGGAGAAGATGAAAATAGGCTTTTAGGGCGTGGCCCCTGTGGCCCTTATTAGGGGTCACAGGGCCACTGAAGCTACAATTTAAAATTCTCACTAGCCAAGGAGTCTGTACACAAAGTTTCAGCTTTCTAGGCCTTATGGTTCTGGAGAAGAAGATAAAAATAGGTTTTTAGGGTGTGGCCCCTGTGGCCCTTATTAGGGGTCACAGGGCCACTAAAGCTACAATTTATAATCCTCACTAGCCAAGGAGTCTGTACACAAAGTTTCAGCTTTCTAGGCCTTATGGTTCTGGAGAAGAAAATGAAAGTAGGTTTTTAGGGCGTGGCCCTTATTAGGGGTCACAGGGCCACTAAAGCTACAATTTATAATCCTCACTAGCCAAGGAGTCTGTACACAAAGTTTCAGCTTTCTAGGCCTTATGGTTCTGGAGAAGAAGATGAAAATAGGTTTTTAGGGTGTGGCCCCTGTGGCCCTTATTAGGGGTCACAGGGCCAATAAAACTACAATTTATAATCCTCACTAGCCAAGGAGTCTGTACACAAAGTTTCAGCTTTCTAGGCCTTATGGTTCTGGAGAAGAAAATGAAAGTAGGTTTTTAGGGCGTGGCCCCTGTGGCCCTTATTAGGGGTCACAGGGCCACTAAAGCTACAATTTATAATCCTCACTAGCCAAGGAGTCTGTACACAAAGTTTCAGCTTTCTAGGCCTCAGGGTTCTGGAGAAGAAGTCGAAATTCCACAAAGTTTACGGACGGATGGACGGACGGACGGACGGACGCCGGACACCATGCCATGCCATAAGCCCATCAGGCCTTACAGGCCAGATGAGCTAAAAAGTCACAAAATATATTAAATGGCATTTATGTGACTAATTATTTCATTGTTTTAATAAGAAAGCCTTTGAAATGTATTTTGAATGATTGTTTGGTGTAAAGCCACTTATTTTGAGAACCAATTAAGTTTGGATAGCAGAGTATTGCCATGGTTGTAATCACAAACTTATCAGCATGTTGGTTTTGTTAAATAGTCACTCTGTATGTATTGATAGTAGATTGAGAATATCTACTCTGCAATCTTTTTATCTCTTGATTGAATTCACCCTGTTTAGAGACTCAGACCAGAGACAAACCAAGTCAATTTTTTTCTCAGGTACATATGGTTTATAACAATAAATATTTATCAATAAAATAATTCCTTGATAAATAACATAAAACTTTAAAATATATCAATAAATATATATCAATAAGGAGATGCCACTGTCGAGACCGTCTATGCCCAAGATGCAGTTGGCAGTCGACCAGTGAGGAAGATCAGGAAGAAGTTCTTGAAGATGCTCCAGAAATTGAAGAATCTTTGTCAAGACCATGTTTGTGAGAGAAAATCAATCCCAGAGTTTTTTGTATGGGGTTGGATGGAACATTAGAATAAATAAAGAATTTTGAATTGTCAGGATTAGTGCTGATGTGTATTGAGATGTGAGATGTGAGTAGTGCTCAGACCTGAACAAAGGTGCTAAGACAAGTGAAAGATTAGTGCTAAACAGTATTAAAATTAGTGCTCATGAAATGTCTTAAGGTCCAAAAGCAGATAATGTTATTGTTTTAATATAAAATGTTATGAAAAATATGTATGTTAGTGTTTTTATTGATGGATAATAAAATCTTTGTCTAAATGTTTCAAATAGATCAAATATTTATCATCTTTCTTTAACAGGTATCATAAACAGTAATGTCTCCTTGGATTTCAGGCAGTGAAATAAACAGGACTATTTTTACTTGTTTAATTGTGAGGATAATAAAATACATCGCTGATATTTGTAATCACTGTAATCACACCCAATACATTGATAAAATATACATCTCGTTAGTACCACCTTATCTATCTTTGTAATTTTCTTTTATGACGACCGGACACCTGTCATTTTATACGTTGTGTATCTATAGCAATGAAAGTGCGAAATGTCTAGTCGTATGACGTAAACAGTGACATAACTGTCCGGGCACTAACTAACTTGTCATCACAATAGGCGACAGATTGTCTGGCCTATAGTGACCAACGAATTTGTACATAACAGTGACCGCCGACTGTCCTGGCACCTTTCTGCAGACAAAATGTTAACCAATGATATTGAAGAATATAATCCGACCAATGAAAAGCAGAAAAAGATTGTAAATTTATTTCATAGGACTCCCCTTCATCACTTTATGTTAAACCTTGATGGATCATGTATGATGTTAACAAATACAGTGGACCATATACATGGATGCTTCTAGCAGGTATGTTTTTATCGTGTTCAATACGAGTTAAGGAAATACCCCCCCCCCCCCCCCCACCTCATTCAATATTTCGTAAAAAAAATATGATAAGATGAAAGAGAAGCAACCATACCTTTGTGTAGGTTTATTCGTAGAGGAAACGGGTTCGTAGATGGGATTTTTACAGGTTCGTAATGAAAAACAGTGTTTCGTATAGAGTAGATACTTTGTAAATATTACATCAAACTATATAATATATATTCACAATATTAAATGAAAATTTAAAAACCTCCACGAAGCTTTTTTCCCTGAAAACAATCGGTCATGAAGGGGATTCCCCTGTCAAAACTACGACCGCATCTCGCTGTGTCAGTGCCCAGTCTTCACCACGTGACCTTGCTACCCGCTAAATCAATTACGTAACGGTCTCTTTAACGGTGGTCAATTCGCCTTGACCCGCGAGCGCATTGTGCCCCTTTAAGTCTTCAACGTGAGTTCTTTAAGATTCTCCCTTGAAGCACAACAACAACACACCAATTAGCACATTTGCTAATCACGCGAGTACGAGGAGTACTCAACACCCACCCCTCACTAACCCTACACCCCCACAGCGCATTCACGCACCACAGCGCATACATCTTATTATATTTATATTTAATATAATATTAGATAAATTATATCTAACTAAGAAGTGTGTTCTATACCCAGCCCCAAGCTGCAGAGGTCTAGCTTACGTAGCTCAGGTCTATTGTTTGATTGCATAACCGGCTTGCCGGCGTGGCGTCCAAGTGAATCACCTTGTTCCTTAGCGTGGACAAGGTCAGGTGTGACCTACAAGGTTGGGCTTGGAGGTGTGACGAGTTTTAGAATAATTTATTATTCTAGGAGGTTTCGTTATAAGCTCTTTTATAGCTCTAGGAACCCAACTGCATACATATATAGAAACACACTTCGCTTACAGGGCTAGTGTTAATCTTTACCATACTTAAATAAGCAATTACAAACCATGGATAATCCACTAGAATTATTCCAAAACTCCATTTTGGACTGTTCTCCAACTGCCATCGAGATAAATAGAGATCATAACCAATTACTTGGCTCTGCTAATTTTCAAATTGCATTTTGCGATCTTGATGTACAAGAAAGCACCAGTATGGATACTGATGGATTTACTGTCTATAGCAACAGTAAAGGTAAAAATAAAAGACAGAGAAATCTGACCGACACGTCGGCTTCTACAAGCTCAACCCCCGACAATAGCAAAAAAGTAAAAATATCTAGAACAAACTATTCCACATCAACCAAAACTACTAGCACTAAGTTGCAATTAGTCATGACAGCAGCCGACAACACTGATCTCAATAGAAACATGAGTTGTCAAGACATGGCATACCAGCTCTGCAAACAAGGCGCACACCCCGCCAAAATCACTAAATGCGGAAAAGGTTTCCTTATTACAACTGATAACAAACAGTATCTGGACAACATATCAGGTCACACAACAATCAAACGAATCAACGTAAAATACAGCACTCCAAACTGGGAAAAAGAAATAAAGGGAGTTATAAAAATATGCAAAAGCAGAACAGACGAAGATCTGGAACATTGCAAAAATTATGCAAACAAGTACAACAGTATAAAAATACTGCAGGTCAAAAGGATAAAAAAACAGGAGGAAAATACACCAACAGTTACCTTGACATTTGAGGGAACAACACTACCCAAAGCCATCACTTTCGTGGGTATACCAAAAATGATAGTAGAACCATTCCTTAAACAACCAACCTTCTGTACTAAATGTTTTGAATATGACCATACAGCAGTAAATTGCAAAAATGCCAAACACTGCTCTAGATGTCACAGCTCGGGGCACGACTTTGACACGTGCAGATACAGAATGTATTGTGGTAACTGCAGGCAGGCAGGGCACAGCGCACTCTCACGAAAATGTCCCTATAGAATTATGCAGTTGCAACAACTAAACAAACACCATTTCAAGACAACTGACAACAAAACCAACAAAACAACCAAAGAGGATTACAACCAATCTGTAGCATTCAACCCCTCAAATCACTCTTCACCCAGACAATCACCAATCAATGAAGAAATTCTTTACTCTAGGAAAGTAATACCAAGACAACACGTACACAACTCTGAAGAGAAACACAAAAGGTTAGAGGAAACATTGAAAAAGGTTGAAGAAAAACTCCTTGAAGACATAAGGTCTACCCACAAGGAATCTGAGCAACAAAACAAAGCTGGCAAAAATAAAAAACAGAACAAATCAGAAAAATATCTACCACCAATGATGAGAAAAAAACTCGCATACCCTCACAATTCTCAAAAAAACACTTCCAAAAAGTCACAACAACAAAGACAACAGGACCTTAGGGAAACACTTAATCGTAGAAACACTAAAGCACAACCAAAATCAAAACACACCAACAGTGTAGTGGATAGGATCATTCTATTCATAACCCAAGCAATTATCAACTCAACACCAACATACTCTGACAAAGAACACCAAAGAGATGTCAAGAGAATGTACTCAAACGCTATGAAACTAGGACTATGTAGCTTAAGCTGGGAACACTTCTTTGAGAAAATACACCAAAACAAACCATCAAATGTCACCTCTCGCTACCCAGTACGAAACAATTACTAGATCACACACGCTCAAACAATTAAGCCCCCCCTCACTTGTAATGGCAGACTTCACTGTAATACAACAAAATGTCAACGGACTAGGCACCAATGGTGCCGAGCTTAAAATATTACTACAAAACAAGACAATACAACCAAGCGTAATCCTTCTTCAGGAAACAAGATTATCTAAAAGAAGGGATTACAAAATCCCAGGTTATAATATAGTAAGAAAGGATCGTTTTACGGAGATAAGAAAAAACCCACATGGTGGACTAATAATTGGTGTAAAACATGGTATTGATTACAAACCCTTAGACATAAACATTGAAGGCATAGAAATCAATGGCGTAACAGTTAACATAAATGGTAATAAACAGACAAATGTTATAAATGTCTATTTACCCCACAGCACAAAAATTACAGTTGAAATACTCAACAAATTACTACCCTATCTCGCCAACTCAGCTTTTCTGGGAGGAGATTTTAATGCACACCATCGCCTCTGGGAGGCAGACGATAGAACCGATACAAGAGGTACAGTCATACAAAAATGGTTAGAGGATAACAAACTTGTTGTTCTCAACAATGGCGAACCTACTTTTCACAGGCTAACACAAGGTATATACACCACAATAGATCTTAGCATTATTACACCAGACCTAGTTAATGATGCTAGTTTATATGTTCATGACGACAGTTGGGGAAGTGATCACTTCCCACTATTCACCACACTAAAGAATAACAATACACAACAGGCACAAAAAAAACAATACCCATAACAATTGGAATTTTAACAAAGCAAATTGGGAAATATTTCAAAATATTTGTGAGCAAAACCTAAACAACGATGTAATAAACGAGGATGTTAACATATACAACAAAAATATCACCGAGGCAATTATAAATGCTGCTAAGGTAGCCATTCCAACCAAAAGAATCCACAATCAAATACCTGTACTATGGTGGAATGAAGAAATTATGCAAGCAAGAAAAGAAAGAAAACTGCTCAGGAAAAAAGCCAAAAAGGATAAGAAGTTAATACAACAAGCGGCAGCAGCTAGAAATAAAGTCAAAACTCTAATAAGTAAGGCAAAAATCCAATCTTGGAAAAAAATGTGTAGCACATTAAATATCAAATCTAACTCAAGGCAAGTCTGGAAAAAGATTTATGTCTTTAGAGGTAAAAGCACTAAATGACATATTCCAATTATCAACAATAGCAAAAACAAACAGGAAAAAATCGACAATTTATGCAAACAATTCTCACAAGCAAGTTCAACCAATAATTACAAAACTGCTTTTCAAGATAAGGTAAAAAATACACAACCTTGCCCGAAGGACAAAAACAAGCCAAACCTATGGTACAATAAGCCATTCACAATATCAGAACTTAACAATATTGTAAATAATAAAAAAGGAACAGCATCTGGTATTGATCAAACTAGTTACACTATGCTTAAACATCTCCCCTATAAATGCAAACAAGTATTATTAGACTTCTACAACAAGCTATGGAAAGACGGCAATTTACCAACAGACTGGAAAGAAAGTCTTATTATACCATTACACAAACAGGGAAAAGACCCTACCAAATCCGATTCATATAGACCAGTCTCTTTAACATCTAATCTATGTAAAACACTCGAAGCTATGGCAACGAAAAGATTACAACACTATTTAGAAACCAACGAATTGATCACACAAAATCAATCAGGATATAGAAAATCCTATAGCACCACTGACCATATTGTTAGATTACAACACTCTATCAGACAAGCTCAACAAAATAATAAATTCACTACAGCAGTCTTTGTAGACTTCAGTAAAGCATTTGACATGGTCTGGAAAACAGGCTTGATACAAAAAGTTAAGAAAAAGGGCATACAAGGGGAAATGTTAAACTTTATAAACGACTTTATGTCAGACAGAACATTTCGTCTAAAAACAGATGATCAAATATCAGACAACTATAATTTAGAAAATGGGACCCCACAAGGAAGTATCATATCACCAACTTTGTTCAATATTATGATAGATGATCTATTTCACAAACTACCCAAACAAGTAAACACCTCACAATTCGCTGACGACGGGGCCCTTTGGGTCAGTCACAAATACCAACATGCAGCTGCAGAAATATTACAAAAAGCCTTAATCAAAGTAAATGAATGGACCCAAAATTGGGGATTTCAATTATCCACAAGCAAAACTGTATCAATTCTCTTTCGGCCAACACCCAGAGCCGACTGCAGACCACTGAAATTATACATTAATGAAGAACCATTAAACCAAGTTAAGTATGTCAAATTTTTAGGTATAATCTTTGATGAATATCTAACATGGAATCAACATATTGTTGAACTGTCACATAGATGCAAAAAGATCTCAATAATATTTATATTACGAATGCTTTCTCACACCACGTGGGGCAGCAGCAAGGAAATGTTACTCTTACTATATAAATATCTGATTAAATCCAAACTGCACTATGGAGCAGAAGCTTGGTGCGACACTAGTCAAACCAACATACAAAAGCTAAAAACCATACAAAATCAAGCTTACAGATATATATCAGGATGCCTAAGTGGCACATCAATGGAGCTAGTCAGACATGAACTAGGTGAACTCCCGCTAGAAAAAGAATGGGAAGATAATATTACCAACTATATTGTTAGATCAAAACATAAGCCATATTTACAAAATATTATCACTCGTAAGAAACAAATAATGACAAAAAGAGTAAAAAAAATACCAACACCATTTGGTGTTACCATGAAAAATCACATAGACAAATATGACCTTGATACAATAGACGTTATATCTGACCCATATACCAAGCATATCTTAAAACCTCCAGACATCCCCGATATCCAAGTTGATATCAAATTGAAAGACCTCATAGACAAAACTAATCCCAAACCTAGTGATCTCAGTAACACTCAAGTCTATATAGAACAAAACTACAATCAAACTGAATACATTCAAATCTTTACTGACGGGTCTAAAGATGAAAAAGGAAGAGTAGGCTCTGGGATAGCCTTCACTCACACAGGTGATGAAGATATATCCCTTAAACTACCAGACAAAACCTCTATCTTCACAGCTGAACTTGTAGCTATTCGACAAGCACTCGTTATCACTAAAGGCTACAAACACAAAAATATAGCTATATTTACAGATTCACTCAGCTCACTGCAAGCTATACAAAACAAAACGGAAAAAAATAGTCATGAACTTCTACATCAAATTTACCAGGGGTATAATTATCTAACTCAGGATAACAACAATGTTAGATTTATCTGGGTGCCTTCCCACATAGGCCTAACAGGCAATGAAAGAGCCGACCGAGCAGCAAAAGCAGGTCTAACCCACAGCAATAATGTCAACATACCATTTACTAAAAAAGAAATTAAGAGCATTGTAAAATCAATTACAACAGATGAATACAACAAAACCTTTAAAGGCAACTGGGGACATACCCAGTACTATCAAGTACAACCTACAAAACTTACAAAAGTTAAAAACTTCCACAACTTTAGAAGGGTTGATGTAGCCATAACTAGACTCAGGCTCAACAATGTTTGCAACGGGGTTTATCTCCACAAAATAGGGAAAGCACCAAATAATCTATGTAATCAATGTAATGTCGAAGACACAATAAATCACATTCTGTTTCAATGTGATAAATACAAAAAACACAGGGGACAACTCCTTGAAAATGTAAGATCTAACAACCCACAAGAACTGTTAGCCAATGCTAAAAATTACCAGTACCTTTCAGTATTCCTACTACAAACCAAATTGTATAAAACATTATAATTAATAACCACCTAGCCTTACACTCAAACTCTTAACCATTACCTACCCCTCATCCCCTCCCCAATTTAAGGGTCACTAAACCCTAACAACCACCCCACGGGTAAAACTCCCAGAAGGACCCTACGCAAGCGAGACTGATCTCTTAAACCTCCTTCTTCTGGTAAGTGTTGGTCATGGCGACCCACGACCAGAGCTGGTTGGTGAGATGGGTTCACGATATACATTACCTCGGGACCACTCGCGCAAGCCTATACAAACAGGCGCGTAGGCTCCCAACGGGAGATTTCCACCTAACACCTAAAAAAATATTTACCACTCCCATATTTGGGATAACTGGTAGGACTTGGGCACAGGGCAAAATGGTTAAAACTCTTCACTTAAAGTGCACGGTGTGGCTACCCCCGGCACTTCACTAAATTATAACTGGTAATTTTCCCAGTAGCAAACCTCAAAACCCTCACTGCCTGCTTCTTAATCGGGTTCAGTGGGGAGGACAGGTATTGTACCTTAAGTGTATGGTTAGACTACCCCCTGCACTTTACATAGGTACAATACCAGTCAGACGACCTTCAAGAAAGAAAAAACGCACATTGCGAAGATAACAACGCTGGAAACAACAGCAAATAACAGACTAAGTATATCAAACCAAAAAGATAAGTATTACTCCATTCACTCAATTATCAATAAATTTAGATATAAAACATTACTAATTACAAATAAATATAAATACAATTCAAACACAATTATTCAAATAAAATTTTATCTTATCACAATTAAAAATACCATCTCTCAAATACTACTTTAACCTTTTTACTTCAATATAATTTCCATACATAATATATTCTTTCTATCTCTTTCAGGTACCACGCCATTTCACAGCACTATTTATTTACTGACTATTCATAAAATCAGCCCCCCCCCCCCTCACTCTATTCCAAATTCTAAATTAATTTTAACCACTTTAGAACTTTTATTAATTTTACTTGGGTGCCTAAGACCTATTCTAAATTCCATGCCCCTTTTTTGAAAATACCTCAGGCTTAGACCCCACGTCGGCGACATCACCGTATGGTGAAGAAGACGTTAAACCCCAATCCAACAACAACAACTAGCAACAGCCTGACTAGGGGCCTGCTTGATTATGGACCACAACAATTATCTCCCTTAGAGCATTCTAATTAGTAAAAGGACAGTAAATACTGGCACCTCTAGGGATTAAAATCCTGGTCGTTACATTAAATTTATTTATTATTTATTATTTTATAATTTTATAAGATATGTATCATATTATGTGAATGTATGGAATATAGTATATATTAGGATATACTTGAATGAATGATTGTGACAAATAGAGTGTAAGTGTATTGATAGAAGGTTAGTAAACTTGTATGTCTGTGTTAATGTATGAGGGGGAGGGAATCAGACTGTTTGTGTGAATGTAACAGGGAGAGTGAACCGGGGTGTTTGTAATGGCATATCAGGGAATGTGAACCGAGGTGGCTGTGTGAGTATGTTAGTGAGAGTGAATCGGAGTCTGTGTGATTATTTGATTGGAGAAACAGTTACTGTGTATGGGAGAATATTCTATATCTATGTAAATTAATATTGTGTTTGACTTGTACAAGGAATATTCATGTACCGGCTTGTATGTATAAGTATGTATGTGTGAGTAGGTGTGTGTATGTATATGTGTATGGGTAGTGGGTATGCATGTAGGCAATGTAGGTTTAGTATGTATGTATTTACAATGTATGTGTGCATGTGAGTGTGTATGTATGAATGCATGTGTGTGTATGTTGTATGTGTGTATGTATGCATGTGTGCATGTGTCATAGTATCAATGTAAGCAATAATGTGCTAACGTGTGGATGCGTGCATATATGTGTGTAGTGTATACATGTATGTACATACTAATATACTAATGTACTAACATATGTGTGCGTGTATGTATGTAGTATACGCATGTACTAATGCACTAATGTACTAATGTATGGGTATGTCCCTATATGTATGTAATGTATACATGTATGTACTAATGTACTAATGCACTAACGTATGGGTGTGTGTATGTATGTACTGTACGCACGAGCTAACAAACTAATGTACTAATGTTTGGGTGTGTGCATTTTTGTATGTATTGTAAGTATGTAATGTAGATACAAATGTATTAATGAGGTGTGCAGATTTGAATGTTTTGTATTTGTGTATGTATGTACAGATGAATGCAATTCTAAATTTATGTATCATGTTTGTATTTTATGAATTTTTATCACCGTACAATGTAACGGTGTCTTGTCGGCCTAATAGGCCTGGGGTTGTAAAAACTCAAGACACATAAATAAACTATTCTATTATTATTATTATTATTATTATTATTAAAAAAGAATACTAAAATGATAAACATTTCACTAATGACTAATACATCATCAAATGTACTGCGGATACGTGTCGTGTTGTTATAGGCACGAGTTTCTTTTCGGTACGACTTCCCGATGGGAAAAACTTCATTTTGGGCACGAATTCACCCGCAGCAACTATGACCACAATGCTTTGCGCGAGAAAGTTATAAACTCGATCTATTTATATCTTGGGGAAACACCTCTTCTAATTATTTCGGTTTCTAAGCTTTATCTGCTTATGTTAGGTCAAACTAAATGGTGATGATTTGTGTGTATATGGTTCAATGATATATATTTTTAGCAATGTTCTTAGATTTGTATCAAAACAAATTTGTATCCCTTTAAAATAACTAGGCCCACAGCTAATCTGTTGTAAGAAATAAGGTTATGTATAACATACATCTCGCTCATACTCATGTCACTAAACAGTAATATCCTGTTAATTCGATTCAGTGTATGTAGTTTGATATCCTCGTGAAACCGGTCGTGAAATTATGAAAACTGCACCCCCGTAGGCCTACGTTCAGCTTGCTCAAGGCTATACAGACAAAACCGGCTAGTAGACACGAAATCCGGTGGAGTCGTAGACAAATCGAGCAGTGAGCTCGTAGACAGGTTTCCAAATATAATGTTTACTAATAATAACACACTTTTATTTATCAAATTCAAGATTTCGAACACTCATAGGTTCGGTTAAACAAATAAAGAGAATAAAAACTATAATTAGTCAATTTTGTTGTGTTTTGAAACTATTAAATGAATCCAATATCCAAGCCCTGTACAGTAGGCGTCCACTTTCAGGGGAGAGAACTATCGGTAAAAAAGCAACCGATTTACTTTTGAGGGAACTTACGGAAACATATTGTTTATTAAAGACATATATATATATATATATAATATATAAGGACTAGCGACTTAATTCAATATTTTCATAAAATGAAAATTACAATAAAGAGACAATCCTTGAAGGGAGCACTACTTCGTACAGGTGAAACTACTTCCGCTGGCGCACCTGTCGACCTGCCCCCTGGCTTGACAATGGAGACTTGCTTTTAGCCTGTATTCAATCGCGACATGTTTGAGTCAGTGAGATCCCACTGTTATGGACGACAAAGAGGCATTTACTGATAGACTAAGAGATATATTTGACGTTTACGACGAGGATAAGGATGGTTACATCGCTGCAGACCATGTACAGCAGGCGCTGACGAGGGAACAGTTTGGGACGGCCCAACCACAGGTGAGGAGGTATAGACTATAGTAGGGAGGTTGAGCACATATGTCAACTTAATAGGCTATTTTAAGTCCATGTGTGCGTCGACCTCGGGTAGACGTCTGTGACAAAGTAGACAGAAACTTGCTACTGTACAAATCCCCAGTAGACCAATCGGATTAAGCTGACAAATAGTAATACTGTCAAATCCACACTAGCCTGCTAGCCTTTTATCAAGCATAACGTTTTTCACTCCGATGGGTGTGTCAGTGTCTTATATTCATTTCTATATGGCTAATGACCCTATTTTCGTGGTAAATCTATTTTAGTCTCCAATGGTTACAATGTATGTTTATTTTTGTAAAGCACATTGAGTACGTCCGGGTAATTCCGCTCATGAGGGTAATTCCGCTCGGTAACATAAAATCTGTCATTACAAATAAAATTTGTTTTGTTTTTGTGTATACTTTGCATATTTCACAACTTCACTTCAATATTGGTTTATTCATGACATCCAACAACATTTTCTTAATTGTAATAATTTGAATAATTCAAGAAGTTTAAAGTTTTGTTTTCCCGCGCTTTCCTTTTCGCCATTTCTATCAGATTGATGGCCGTTGGATGTTGGCAGTCAGTCAAACCCAGTCGGCACTCATTGATAAAATAACATCAACTTGAGTGGTGTTAAATGTTTAGATGAGCAATAAAATACTTCAAGATAGCCTTTGCGATGTTGCTTTCATACAGTTATTTTTGGATTTAATAGAAAATCTATGAATTTGATGTGAGCGGAATAAGCCTCCATTATTTGTGACGATAATAGGAAGTAGTTTAATCCCGCTCACAATAAAATATGACGTCATTCTTCCCTTGCTAATAATTTTCTTGAATAAATAGACGTTTAAAAAGTTATCATTTACAATTGCAGGTGAATTTAGAATTATTTGATTAAAATCACCATAGTAGGCCCTATTTCTAATCATATTTTCGTAACATCTCAATTTGATATAACCGTAACCATACATGTATATCATAAGAGTAATGAATTGGAAGATAGATCAAATAGACAATAGATATAATTAAGCGACAAATTCAACCTGCATCAGACTCTTTGCACTCTGTTGCACAAATTAAATACATAAAATGACAGGCCATGCTTAAACTTCGGCTATTGCTTAAAGTTTATGGCCTTACGCCTACATTGTTTTGTAATAGAAACTTTAAGTTGACCTTTGAACTCATACCATGCATCTGAAATTTTCCAAAAATATTCATGTGAATTGAATAATTATTTGTTTTCAGAATTGTTACAAGTTTATGCGAATGATCACAAGTTAAACATCAGTTATCATCATAACATCGAGTTTGGAATGATTTGGAAATTTGGTGTATTATTTATATATATATTTAAGTTCTTAAGAACTTAGAGTACATTCTTGAAGCTGGTTTTGGAAATGAGTCAAGCATTTTGAATACCAAGTGTTTAAAACATGTTGGTAAATTGTCGTACCTAAAAGAATAATTTATTAATAACAAAATATAAACCTTGATACTGAAACTACTGTAAAAAATATGAATTGATACCATTTATGGTGTAAAAACGTAATATTTTGGTACTGAGCGGAATTACCCACAGGGGTGAGCGGAATTAGCCCCAGCTGATCGGAATTAGCTTACTCGTGAACTAATTCGTTATTGCCTGATTGTCTTAATTAATGAGGGTATTTTTTAATAAAAATGTTAAATCAATGAAGCTGAAATGCATATTTTCCTGGCTGAATTAAAATATTTGGTCTATATCTAATCGTGATGTGTCGATATGAGATCGCGTCCAAAAGTGAGCGGAAATACCCGGACGTACTCTATTAGGTGAATAAAAAAACCTCAGGAATCTAAATAGGTAGTTCGGATAAAAAAAATTCAAAATGAACGAAATATCTAGTTTTTATACTTTTACCCGATCAAAGAACAACTCATCAGAACACAACCAATTATATTCACCGAAATTTAAAGGGGAAATTGACTTACTTGACAAAAAACATAAGTATTGTTAGCTGTTGTTTACAGTCTTTCGACAGCAATCTCGTTTGAATGATATTGTTAATTTTGCTGCACTATGTTGCACATCTCAAAAGGGGGTAAACGTCGGGATAATTTCCCTCTGATTATTTCCAGTCATACATGTTTGAAAGCATCATGTCCATTTTCCTGGGGCCGGAGAAACGTGTTCCTTATAATTTTAGTGCTAATTTTGAACCCTGAATAATAATTGTTCATTTGCCTTCTCTGACCCTCATCGAGCTATTATATAGAGATTATAACACAAGGAAGTGTGTCATATGACGAGCGTAATAATTTCTTTATTACCGATTACCATTTTACCACCTTAGAAATATCCAAGAAACGGGCCGCTTCCCTTGCGACGGTCGGCTACAGTGACGTCACGAACAATGGTGTTATGACGTCACAGGCGAAAAATATGGGAATTCGTGCTACAACAATCGTTGCTAGGCAAAAGGGATATGTGCACTAGTGCACATATTGAAAATATGTCACTACTTATTTTCAACCATATGGGTAATAAATTCATTTATTGTAAACTATTTTTACTGTCCGGATACTGCCTCACTGCTGTCCGGATACAGCCGACAGTGTCCGAGTACTGCCGCAGTGACATCACATCAAAGACATGCTACCTTTTGCAGGCAAATACGTTTTCAGCCTCTACGCTAATTCAGAACCATCAAGCAGTTGCCTCCCTTGGATTCATAAATGTTTCATATAATTCTTCCGCTAAACTTGAGATTTGTATTGTTTTGAACGTTAAGAGTCCGAGTACTGCCTCACCCGCTGTAAATACATTTATTGCAAAAAGATGGCAATTTTTGGAATTGGAACCATTAATTTTCATTTTCCTGACATCACCATATGTTTCCCCTAATAACATGCTACTGCCCCTTTAAAATAGCCCAAGTGGGGCCGCGCACGCGAATCTAGCTTCTGAACCCAGGGTACAGATTAGTGGAGTTAGCGTAACATTCATACCCTGGGACAGGATGTAACTAGATTCTGATTACCTTGATAATAGGGACACTTCAGTTAAAAACATTGCACTGACAAGCATTTTTTATCTTTGTCAAAGTAATATTTTCAATAGAAGTTAATCTAACATATTTAGCAGCCCCGCCTTAGGACGGGGCTGCTATCAGTTTTTGTGAATGTTCCATCGCCGCCGCCGCACTCGTATAACTAGCTATAACTTTTTTCCAATAAGCTTTCCAGAACTTTTATTCATAACTTACTACTCATACCTCGGGGAACGATTTTGACATGTTCGCTTTCAAGGTCAAAGGTCAAGGTCACGAGCTATGTAATCACTCTAAGAATCCCTTGTAAATGCGATAACTTGAAAAGTTTTTGTGCTACGAAGCTCTAACTTGGTATATATCATCCTTGGAAGAGTAAACATTTTAGAAAAAAGGTTTTGGCTACAATCCGTCAAAGGTCAAGGTCACAGCGAGGTCATGACTTTAGCATGGTTTAGCGAAAATGCTTTCTTCTAACTATGAACACTTTTAATCAATACATGATTGTTATACTCAATAAAAAGTGTTCATTAATTGTGTGACCTTGAAGGTCAAAGGTCAAGGTCATGGGATATGAGTTATTGCAATGTGCACCTAATTTGGGTATAACTTAATCCCATTAAGCTTTTCAGAACTCATGAACAATTGTAAATGTTTATACTTCCAGGGAATTATTATGCATGTTCACTCTCAAGGTCAAAGGTCAAGGTCATGAAATATGAGTTATTGCAATGTGCACCTAATTTGGGTATAACTTAATCCCATTAAGCTTTTCAGAACTCAAGAACAAGTGTAAATGTTTATACTTCCAGGTAATTATTATGCATGTTCACTCTCAAGGTCAAAGGTCAAGGTCACGAGTTATAAAATCACTACAAAATTCCTTTTAAACACGATAACTTGAAAAGTGTGTGTGCTATGAAGCTCTTACTTGGTATATATCATCCTTGAAAGAGTAAAAAATGTTGAAAAGGTTTTGGCTACAATCCGTCGAAGGTCAAGGTCACAGCATGGTCAACATATATTGAGAAATTGGATTATTTTAACTTTTAACACTTTCATTCATTACATTTATGTTTTACTCAATTTAATGTGTTCATTGATTGTGTGACCTTGAGTGTCAAAGGTCAAGGTCATGAAAAAATTCCCAATTTGGTGAGGCCTGTAAAAGGCGGAACACTGTAAGGCGAAACCCCAAGTTTCGGGGCTGCTCTGCTTTTGCGGGACACCGCAAACGCTAATCTAGTTGGGAAGGATTTTTCTACAGTTTAAGTAAATAAAAAACATTGTTTAGATTGTACTTATATTAAAGTAACTATTCATGTGCAACAATACGATAATAGGGACCACCTTCATAGCAATTATTAGCTTTTAAAAATAATATGCCTTTACTAAGAGATCAGAGTGTGTTGTGGGTAGATGTGTAACGATACAGGAAGGTTGCGATACAATATGTATCCCGATATAGGGGTCACAATACAATACGTATCCCGACACACATTATCTCCTGACATTATGATCTTTTCACAAAATATTCGAGTCAGTTAATCTTGAGAAAAAATTTACTTGTATCTTTTTGAATGTAATTGTAATATGATCCTTGTTATGGCCTTTTTAGCTCATCAGGACTGAAAGTCCAGATGGGCTTATGGCATGGCCCGTCGTCCGGCGTCCGTGCGTCCGTCGTCCGTCGTCCGTCCGTAAACTTTTGACACTTTCGACTTCTTCTCATGAACCATACACATTAGAGAGCTGAAATTTTGTGTACAAGTACCTTTGCATATGGAGATTCTAATTTGTAACTTTGGTGACCCTGTGACGCCAAATAGGGTCACAGGGGTCACAACTTTAAAAACCTATTTTCATCTTCTTCTCCAGTTCCAGAAGGACTAGAGAGTTAAAAATGATATGTGCAGACTCCTTGGCCAATGGGGATTCTAATTTGTAACTTTGGTGACCCTGTGACCCCAAATAGGGTCACAGGGGTCACAACTTTAAAAACCTATTTTCATCTTCTTCTCCAGTTCCAGAAGGACTAGAGAGTTAAAAATGATATGTGCAGACTCCTTGGCCAATGGGGATTCTAATTTGTAACTTTGGTGACCCTGTGATCCCAAATAGGGTCACAGGGGTCACAACCTTAAATACCTATTTTCATCTTCTTCTCCAGTTCTAAAAGGAGTAGAGAGTTGAAAGTGATATGTGCAGACTCCTTGGACATTGGGGATTCTAATTTGTATATTTTGGTGAACCTGTGACCCCAAATAGGGTCACAGGGGTCACAAACTTAAAAACCTATTTTCATCTTCTTCTCCAGTTCTAAAAGGACTAGAGAGTTGAAAGTGATATGTGCAGACTCCTTGGACAATGGGGATTCTAGTTTGTAACTTTGGTGAACCTGTGACCCCAAATAGGGTCACAGGGGTCACAACCTTAAAAACCTATTTTCATCTTCTTCTCCAGTACTAAAAGGACTATAGAGTTGAAAATGATATGTGCAGACTCCTTGGCCAATCGGGATTCTTAATTGTAGATTTCGTTACCCCATGACCCCAAATAGGGTCACAGGGGTCACAACCTTAAAAACCAATTCTCATCTTCTTCTCCAGTTCCAAAAGGTCTAGAGAGTTAATATTGCTATGTGCAGACTCCTTGGACAATGGGGATTCTAATTTGTAACTTTGTTGACCCTGTGACCCCAAATAGGGTCACAGGGGTCACAGCCTTAAAAAACTATTTTCATCTTCTTCTCAAGTTCCAAAAGGTCTAGAAAGCTGAAATTATATGTGCAGACTCCTTGGCCAATGGGGATTCTAAATTGTAGATTTCGTGACCCCATGACCCCAAATAGGGTCACAGGGGTCACAACCTTAAAAACTTATTTTCATCGTCATCTTTAGCTCCTAAAGGTCTATTGAGCTGAAAGATTGCATGTAGACTCCTTGGCCAATTGGGATTCTAAACTGTAGGTTTTGTGACCCCATGACCCCAAATAGGGTCACAGGGGTCACAATCTTAAAAACCTATTTTTCTCCATAAGATGACAGTCTATGGCAAATTTATTTCTGCTTGGATATTTTAGTGTGGACTTCTTTCACTGTCTGATATTGGTGATCTAGAAAGTGTTGAATAATAATACATTAAATTTTGTTTTGTAATTTTTTTATAGGTTTTTTTGCAATAAGTTACATCAGTTTCATTTTTAGCTCATCTTGCCTGTATAAAGCAAACTTGATATGATGCCTGATGAGCTACAGAGCCAATGGCTCTATTTTTAGTTAATTTCCTCCTATTTTGGTCTGATTTTCTCTAGGTTGGTCGAAAATTTTTCAAAAACTACAATGAATACAGTAAAAATACTTTTAACAATATTGAACTTTACTACACTTTTAATATGAATCCTTTATGCTCCTGATATGTAAGCTGTAAAGATAATAGAAATCTCATGATTAACGCATTGTCGTGGTTCAATTCACAATACGATACACAAAACATTTGACTAAGTCGTGATAAAAATTTTTGTGAGAATCATTTCGCGTATTCTGTCACAGTGCTCAAATATGTCAATCTAAGTAAATTTAGATCAACAGGTTTTATATTAGGTCATTCTGTTGATCTGAGATTGGCCCGTAAGGCGGTCATCCCGGTATATTGTATATTATATTATATATATTATATATATTGTATATCATACAACCAAAATAAAATCAACCTAATGATATGTATCTTATCAGTATTGAAATAAAATTTATTTTTCACAATGCCCACTGTTATTGAGAACATATTTTCTTCCGTAAACACCTTGAATGAGCGAATTGGAAATGTTTGTGACTTCGAATTTGTTGTTCAAATCGCGAATTCCTTATTTGCATACGAAAGGTCACCGGGACAACCTCTCACAGTGGTCAATCTTAGATCAACAGGATGACAAAATAAAAACTCTGTTGATCTAAATTTATTTAGATTGCAAATATGTATATGTATTCTCCATTATGCTGATAGTGTCCAATGTTTAAGTCTATCAATATTTTAAAAATTTGTTTAAATCAACAGAAACTTTTTTCCATTGTCTTAGGATTTTGCCTTGTTCAATTGTCTTAGGATGACAACATTGAGAAAACTTTATCCAAGTGCTTTTATTTCAAAACGAGGACAAACTGTAACTGAAAAGTATGATTGAAAAAATCAATTGAAAGGTTTGATCTCATAATATTTACAAAACCCAATCCAAATGTATCTCATAATCTTTGGAAAAACTAGTTGGTATGAGTCTGCAAACATTGGTTGAACACTTTTAAGAGTGGCTTCATGATTTTTACCACATATTCTTTTTGCTTTGACACAAATTATTAGCAGCCCGGACTAAGGTCATGGGTACTATCAGTTTTTGTGCAGTTGTACAGCTTTACTGGCTATAACTTTTTTCCACTAAGCTTTCCAGAACTTTTATTCATTACTTACTGCTTATGGGGGGGAACTATTTTGACATGTTCACTTTCAAGGTCAAAGGTCAAGGTCAGGAGTTATAATATCACTAAAAATTCCTTGTAAACTCGATAACTTGAACATTTTTTTTGTGTGCTATGAAGCTCAACTTGGTATTAAATGTCATCTTTGAAAAATAATGCCATTGGCTCTGTAGCTGATCAGGCTTCATATTCAATTATGCTGTAGTTTGTGGCCAATCTTGTTTCCCCTTTGTGGGACCACAGGGTCAAACGTATCGAGCAACTCCTCGTTTAGACCTTGCCATCACAAGGTAGAAAACTGGTGATCCGGAGCAGCGACACCTATCGTGATCACGAGTTACGCCTCTTATCAGCTCTTTCAACAATAGCCAATGAAATTGCTGTTTACATTCGGAACAAATTCAAAATCTTTTTGAAAACTATCCGAGTGAAATTTAATTTTAAACTTCAGTCCGCATGGTTGTTTTCATGTTTTTGATGAGCACCGAGAATGCGGAGAAGACAAACATTAATGTATCACTCAAATAAAGTGTTTCTCTCCCTTGTAAAACACATACAAAAGTATTTTTCAAATCAATGCATTTAACATTCTGTCTTCTGATTGGACTATTCTACTTCCGTGCAGCGGGTTGAAATGCTAGCACAGAAATTACGGCCAATGATGTCAAGGGAGGAATGGGAAAGTTTAGAAACTTTTTCGTTTCGCCCGTGACGTTGTAAAGATGTAGTCAAGTAGTCTGTACACAAAGATTCAGCTTTCTAGGCCTTGTGCTTCTGGAGAAGAAGTTAAAAATGCACAAAGTTTACTGACGGATTGAGGGACGGACGCTGGACACCATGCCATGACATAAGCCCATCGGGCCTTGCATGGCATGGTGATCGGCGTCCGTCCGTCCGTCCGTAAACTTTGTGGATTTTCGACTTCTTCTCCAGAACCATGAGGCCTAGAAAGCTGAAACTTTGTGTACCGACTCCATGGCTAGTGAAGATTATAAATTGTAGCTTTGGTGGCCCTGTGACCCCTATAAGGGCCATAGGGGCCACACCCTTTAGACCTATTTTCATTTTCTTCTCCTGAACCATAAGGCCTAGAAAGCTGAAACTTTGTGTACAGACTCCTTGACGAGTGAAGATTATAAATTGTAACTTTGGTGGCCCTGTTGCCCCTAATAAGGGCCACTGATGCCATGCCCTTAAAACCTATTTTCATCTTCTTTTCCAGAAGCATAAGGCCTAGAAAGCTGAAACTTTGTGTACAGACTCCTTGACGAGTGAGGATGATAAATTGTAGCTTTATAATAGTAATAAAGGCAACAGGAACGTCCTTTAAATCTATTTTCATCTTCTCCTGAAGTATAAGGCCTAGAAAACTGAAACTTGTCGCCTATATACAGTGTTTAAAATATTGCCCGTCAGCCAGTCCTTGAACTGGCTACTTTTTGCCAGGACTGGTTACTTTTTGGTCAGGACTGGTACTTTTTGGTCAGGACTGGTACTTTTTGGTCAGGAATGGTAACTTTTCAATTTTTTTCTTAAATTTCCCAAAGGAATTGACCAATAAATGTTCAGGACAGGCTAGATTTCCAATCTACTTTATACACTGCTATATACTTAATTTTATGATTGGTGACCCTGTGACCTCTACAATGGGTGAATCACATTGGCCACACTCTACATCAAAGTTGATGATGAAGCCTGATGAGCTACAGAGCCAATGGCTCTATTTGTAGCTCATCAGGACTGAAAGTCCAGATAGGCTTATGTCATGGACCGTCGTCCGTCGTCCGTCCGTCGTCCGTCCGTCCGTCGTCTGTCCGTAAACTTTTGACACTTTCGACTTCTCCTCATGAACCATACACATTAGAGAGTTGAAATTTTGTGTACAGGTACCTTAGCATATGGAGATTCAAATAGGGTCACAGGGGTCACAACTTTAAAAACCTATTTTCTTCTTCTTCTCCAGTTTCAGAAGGACTAGAGAGTTAAACATGATATGTGCAGACTCCTTGGCCAATGGGGATTCTAATTTGTAACTTTGGTGACTCTGTGACCCCAAATAGGGTCACAGGGGTCAAAACCTTAAAATCCTATTTTCATCTTCTTCTCCAGTTCTGAAAGGACTAGAGAGTTGAAAGTAATATGTGCAGACTCCTTGGCCAATGGGGATTCTAAATTGTAGATTTCGTGACCCCATGACCCCAAATAGGGTCACAGGGGTCACAACCTTAAAAACCAATTCTCATCTTCTCCAGTTACAAAAGGAGTAGATAGTTTAAAATGATATGTGCAGACTCCTTTGACAATGGGGATTCTAATTTGTAATTTTGGTGACTCTGTGACCCCAAATAGGGTCACAGGGGTCAAAACCTTAAAATCCTAATTTCATCTTCTTCTCCAGTTACAAAAGGAGTAGATAGTTTAAAATGATATGTGCAGACTCCTTTGACAATGGGGATTCTAATTTGTAATTTTGGTGACTCTGTGACCCCAAATAGGGTCACAGGGGTCAAAACCTTAAAATCCTATTTTCATCTTCTTCTCCAGTTCTGAAAGGACTAGAGAGTTGAAAGTGATATGTGCAGACTCCTTGGCCAATCGGGATTCTTAATTGTAGATTTCGTGACCCCATGACCCCAAATAGGGTCACAGGGGTCACAACCTTAAAAACCTATTCTATCTTCTTCTCCATTACTGAAAGGACTATAGAGTTGAAAGTGATATGTGCAGACTCCTTGGCCAATGGGGATTCTTAATTGTAGATTTCGTGACCCCATGACCCCAAATAGGGTCACAGGGGTCACAACCTTAAAAACCAATTCTCATCTTCTCCAGTTCCAAAAGGAGTAGAGAGTTAATATTGATATGTGCAGACTCCTTGGACAATTGGGATTCTAATTTGTAACTTTGTTGACCCTGTGACCCCAAATAGGGTCACAGGGGTCACAACCTTAAAAAACTTATTTTCATCATCATCTTTAGCTCCTAAAGGTCTGTTGAGCTGAAAGACTGCATGTAGACTCCTTGGCCAATTGGGATTCTAAACTGTAGGTTTTGTGACCCCATGACCCCAAATAGGGTCACTGGGGTCACAATCTTAAAAACCTATTTTTCTCATTTGGATGACAGTCTATGGCAAATTTATTTCTCCTTGGATATTTTAGTGTGGACTTCTTTCACTGTCTGATATTGGCGATCTAGAAAGTGTTGAATAATAATACATTTGTTTTGTAATTTTTTTATAGGTTTTCTTGCAATAGGTAACATCAGTTTCATTTTTAGCTCATCTTGCCTGTATAAAGCAAACTTGATATGATGCCTGATGAGCTACAGAGCCAATGGCTCTATTTTTTAGAATAACAAACACTTCTATTTAGTTTTGACTTAGTTGCAGGAGTGGGTTGTTTCACTGTATTCAGATTGCATGTCATGGCATCAAATGATTTGTCACCTAGACAAGTATCTGAAAGATCTAATGTTTTTGTTGAAACTGTTTTACATTCCAAGTATTTGGTCTATTCAGAATGCTTTCACAAATGCTTTTCATGTCTGAACATTATCTTGAAATTTTAAGGGGCAGTAACACATTTTTAGCTCATCTGGCCTGTAAGGCCCGATGGGCTTATGGCATGGCATGGTGTCCGGCGTCCGTCCGTCCGTCCGTCCTTCCGTAAACTTTGTGGAATTTCGACTTCTTCTCCAGAACCATAAGGCCTGGAAAGCTGAAACTTTGTGTACAGACTCCTTGGCTAGTGAGGATTATAAATTGTAGCTTTGGTGGCCCTGTGACCCCTAATGAGGGCCCCAGGGGCCACGCCCTAAAAACCTATTTTCATCTTCTTCTCCAGAACCATAAGGCCTAGAAAGCTGAAACTTTGTGTACAGACTCCTTGGCTAGTGAGGATTATAAATTTTAGCTTTGGTGGCCCTGTGACCCCTAATAAGGGCCCCAGGGGCCACGTCCTATCAACTTTTTTTCATCTTCTTCTCCAGAACCATAATGCCTAGAAAGCTGAAACTTTGTGTACCGACTCCTTGGCTAGTGAGGATTATAAATTGTAGCTTTGGTGGCCCTGTGACCCCTAATCAGGGCCCCAGGGGCCACGCCCTAAAAACCTATTTTCATCTTCTTCTCCAGAACCATAATGCCTAGAAAGCTGAAACTGTGTGTACAGACTCCTTGGCTAGTGAGGATTATAAATTGTAGCTTTGGTGGCCCTGTGACCCCTAATAAGGGCCCCAGGGGCCACGTCCTATCAACCTATTTTTATCTTCTTCTCCAGAACCATAATGCCTAGAAAGCTGAAACTTTGTGTACCGACTCCTTGGCTAGTGAGGATTATAAATTGTAGCTTTGGTGGCCCTGTGACCCCTAATAAGGACCCCAGGGGCCACGCCCTAAAAACCTATTTTCATCTTCTTCTCCAGAACCATAATGCCTAGAAAGCTGAAAATTTGTTTACAGACTCCTTGGCTAGTGAGGATTATAAATTTTAGCTTTGGTGGCCCTGTGACCCCTAATAAGGGCCAAAGGGGCCACACCCAAAAAACCTATTTTCATCTTCTTCTCCAGAACCATAATGCCTAGAAAGCTGAAAATTTGTTTACAGACTCCTTGGCTAGTGAGGATTATAAATTGTACCTTTGGTGGCCCTGTGACCTCCAATAAGGGCCACAGGGGCCAGGCCCTCAAAAACCTCTTTTCATCTTCTCCTCCAGAAGCATAAGGCCTTGAAAGCTGAAACTTTGTGTACAGACTCCTTGGCTAGTGATGATTATAAATTGTAGCTTTGGTGGCCCTGTGACCCCTAATAAGGGCCCCAGGGGCCACGCCCTAAAAACCTATTTTCATCTTCTTCTCCAGAACCATAATGCCTAGAAAGCTGAAAATTTGTGTACAGACTCCTTGGCTAGTGAGGATTATAAATTTTAGCTTTGGTGGCCCTGTGACCCATAATAAGGGCCACAAAGGGCCACGCCCTAAAAACCTATTTTGATCTTCTTCTCCAGAACCATAATGCCTAGAAAGCTGAAACTTTGTGTACAGACTCCTTGGCTAGTGATGATTATAAATTGTAGCTTTGGTGGCCCTGTGACCCCTAATAAGGGCCCCAGGGGCCACACCCTAAAAACCTATTTTCATCTTCTTCTCCAGAACCATAATGCCTAGAAAGCTGAAACTTTGTGTACCGACTCCATGGCTAGTGAGGATTATAAATTGTAGCTTTGGTGGCCCTGTGACCCCTATAAGGGCCATAGGGGCCACACCCGTAAGACCTATTTTCATTTTCTTCTCCTGAACCATAAGGCCTAGAAAGCTGAAACTTTGTGTACAGACTCCTTGACTAGTGAGGATTATAAATTGTAGCTTTGGTGGCCCTGTGACCCCTAACAAGGGCCACTGATGCCATGCCCTTAAAACCTATTTTCATCTTCTTCTCCAGAACCATAAGGCCTAGAAAGCTGAAACTTTGTGTACAGACTCCTTGACTAGTGATGATTAAATAAAACTGAAACTTGTCGCCTACATACTTAACTGTTGGTGACCCTGTGGCCTCTACAAAGGGGGAATCACATTGGCCACACTCTACAGCATAATTGATGATGAAGCCTGATGAGCTACAGAGCCAATGGCTCTATTTTTTGATAATTTTATATTTCAATTTTTTTTCACCAATAATTGTAAGTTAATGCTAAATGTATTATTTTGACAGTGTCAAAAATCTCATTACACAAGCCATTCATCCATAGTCAGAGGAGAAAGTAGGAAGATTCACAAAAAATCCATTGACAGACATTTTGTGTGAACACCTTTAATATATTTTGTGCAAGAAAAAGCAATTGCATGGCTAAACTTACACTTTTGGCTTCATTCTTAGACCATTGGGTCTGAACTCAAATCTTGTGTACACTGTACAGGTAACTTAGCCAAGAGAGATAATCGATTTGTTATACCCCCGCCTTACAGCGTAAGCTGGGCTATATAGCGTTCATTCTTTCCGTCCGTCCCAAAACTTTGTGCGGAGCAGATCTCCAAAACTATGCATGCTAACCTCATCAAACTTCATACACATATCAACCATGATCCCTAGTTGTGCCTTTTGAGGGTTAGAACTATTTCTGAATTTTCATTTTTGCGGTTTCCATGAAAACGTGACTAAAAAGTGACTCTTTGAGGAAGTCGTTTTGTGTGGAGCAGATCTCCAAAACTATCCATGCTAGCTTCATCAAACTTCATACACATGTTAACCATGATCCCTAGTTGTGCCTTTTGAGGGTTAGACCATCACATTCTTTTAATTTTTGGCGGTTTCCATGGAAACATGACTAAAACAGTGACTCTATGACCAAGTTCTTTGTCCGGAGCATATCTCCCAAACTATTCATGCTAGCTTCACCAAACTTCATACACTTATCAATCATGATCCCTAGTTGTGCCTTTTAAGGGTAAGACCAACAAATTATTTTTATTTTGTGTGGTTTCCATGGAAACATGACTAAAACAGTGACTCTTCGACCAAGTCTTTTGTCCGGAGCATATCTCCCACACTATTCATGCTAGCTTCACCAAAATTCATACACTTATCAACCATGATCCCTAGATGTGCTATTTGAGGATTAGACCATCACATTTTTTTAATTTTTGGAAACATGACTAAAACAGTGATTCTATGATAAATTACTTTGTCCTGAACATATTTAGTGAAATATACATCTCAGCTTCACCAAATTTGCTACATATGTCAATCATGATTGCTTGATATGCCTTGTGAGAGTTAAACGATATATATGGATTTTCTTCTCTGTGGTTTCTTTGGAAAACATAACTTACAAAATATCTCAACAAAAATAATTTTGTCCTCAGTGCATCTCGTAGAATATTCATGATAACTACCTCAAATTTGAAACAAAGATCAACCATTATCTCTAGATGTACCTTTTTGAATTGTAAAACCTATTAATGAATTCGGTATTTGGGTTTCAGTTGAAAGAAGACTTACACAATGACTTACTGTATACTCAACTATCATACTTTAACCAATATTAATCAGTTTTACTTTTTGAAATTCTTTGAACAAAGTGGGGAGCGGGGGTATGTGAGCTTTGCTCGCTTCTTCACTTGTTGTCCCTGTGACACCTGATAAGGGCCACCTGGTTTTAAAGTGATATTCTTCTCCCGTGGAAGGTCCAGAAAGCTGAAATGTGAACAGAATCCTTAGCTGATGGGGATAAAAACTTGGAGTTTTTGCAACCCTGTTGCCCGTCTTTAGGGCCACTGGGTCCATGCCTGAAAAGTCTATTCGCATATTCTACAGAGATAAGAGGCCTAAAAAGCTGAAATGTTGTGTATGGACCCTATTCCATTATATATTTGAATTATTACTGCTCCATTTAGTTTAAATACATTGTCAGACAGACAGACAGATTTTATTGGTATATATGGCCCGGAGACCAAGAGTACAATGGAAAGTAACATGTTTCAAACAGTAACAGCGCTACCGTGCAGTATATCATCGTACAGAACGTTTAACATCAAAGGTTTACAAATCTTGGCACTTTGATCTAGAACGATCAATATGATAAATCAATAAAGAAAGTTTATATAACAGCTGCACATCTTCTGTTATTAAGAGTGCTTGAATTTGTCTTTTGTTGGTTGTTTACAAAAATACAGAGGTAAATATTTAGATCTTAAACATGAATATTGAGGACATTCTAAAAGTACATGGTATTCATCCTCTGTGAGGTTACAATGGTTACAGTCAGTAATTTCGTTATTTGGTTGTTTGGAGAATCTTGCTTCTTTTATCTTAAAGCCATGGCCATTACATCTGAACAAAGTAACAATTCTACGTAAATGAATTGAGGTTAAAGAAGACAGATACAATTCAGGTTTAATAAATGTTTTAAACTCGCCATAATAGCTAATACAGCTAGACGAACGAACATCATGGAACCATTCCTGCTGATATATATCTTTACATCTTTGCTTAAACAACCTTAAAAATGAATCTTTGTCGCCAATATCCTGTGCGATCCATACGTGGCCAAAGCCACATTGGAACAATAATTCACGAACAGATGAGGTCCAGTTTATATCGCCCGTGTCGTCTAATCTCTTTAAAAGTTCATAACTGTTTCTAGATATTCTATCACGAGATTGTCTGATTAATCTTATCCAGAATGCTATCGCTTGACAGCGAGCATTGATAACTAAAGGGAAACGTCCACATTCAGCAAGAATAATCTTATTCGAGGCTTTATATCCACATTTTAAAATAAATTTGCAGAATTTAGTATGTACTTTTTCTATGTTCTTGTTATTGTTAAACCCCCAAACTTCTGAACCATACAACAGAATTGGTTTGATTTTTCCATCGAACAATTTGAATGAAGACGCATACATTGTCTTTCAATTGGAAACATTAATTTTCATTTTTCTGACATCAAACTATATTCCACCTAAAACGGTTCTACTGCCCCATTAATTTTTTTCAACATGACTATGTCATACTCTGCATCTCAAAATCAAAGTTGAAGACGATTTTGCAACAAGTGAATTTGAGAATGATAAAGTTGTGAAGTATATACATAGACATTTCACTTCCGTGAAAGGATTTGTATAGAAAATATTAATTGATTGTTAATTTGCACATGAAATTTGTATAGAATAAAATCAAAGAAATCAATAGTCTTCTTTTTGTTAACTTGATAAGAAAATTGTCTTTTGACAATGTAATTCAAGTCAAACAGCACTTCAAAGAGACACAGAGTATGTTGATAGGTTCACATATGTCAAATTTTGAAATCGATGTTATTACATCGGGAACCACTGTTACTGAAATTAACAAGTTAAAGGTCAATCAGTACATTAGAGCGAAAATACGGCTATTCAAAGTCTGGATTTTGATCGAAAACTGGAAAATTCGCCAAACGTAATTTTGAAACCTTGTCATAAGCTGTCAGGAAGATTTCGATTCGATAGCGTTTATTAGGTATTGAAACTAATAGGTAGATTAATTGGATGCATAATTTCGAATATCAAACATATTTGAGATGTTTTCTTGATTTTTCCATAAAATCAAGCATTTAAGAGATATTATGCATAAATGGAGATATTTGCAAGTCCAGTGATGAGATATGAACTTCAATCAGCATATTAGATATTTTGTAGCTGATCAAAACCAAATAAATTTTAAGAAAGATACTCTGTGTCACTTTAAAGGAAATGCTGTAAAATGCTCGACTCAAGTGGAATACAACCTTGGACGACAGCCGGTGTGTTCGTTTACTAGTATTGTGGCTCAAGACCTAGTTATCAGCCGACCAATCACATCATAGCATTTGGAAGAAAAGATTGCGCTGATCATGTTAACTGAATAGTTCAGAGGAGTTACCTGCCCATAATTGTCCCCCGTCGCAACGCGGAAGGGGGGACATTGTATTCAGCGGCTTCCGTCCGTACGACCGGATCCTTGTTAACGCGATATCTAAAGAACCGTTGCACCCAAAGTCTTCAAATTTGGTCACAGCCTCACTTGGGGGATTACGCAGACACCAGTCACTTTTGGTGACCTTGACCTTATTTTCAAGGTCACAACGGCACTTTGACCACTTTTGAAACTCTTGTTAACGCGATAGATCATGAACCGTTGCACCATAGGTCTTCAAATTTGGTCACAACTTCACTTGGGGGTTTACGCAGACACCGGTTACTTTGAGTGACCTTGACCTTGTTTTCAAGGTCACAACGGCACTTTGACCACTTTTGAAACTCTTGTTAACGCGATTGCTCATTAACTGTTACACCCAAGGTTTTCAAATTTAGTCACAGCCTCACTTGGGGGATTACGCAGACACCTGTCACTTTTGGTGACCTTGACCTTATTTTCAAGGTCACAACGGCACTTTGACCACTATTGAAACACTTGATAACACGATAGCTTATGAACCCTTTCACCCAAGGTCTTCAAATTTAGTCACACCCTACCTTAGGACATTACGCAGACACAAGTCACTTTCGGTGACCTTGATCTTATTTTCAAGGTCACAACGGCACTTTGTTCACTCTTGAAACACTTGTTAACGCAATAGCTCATCAACTGCTGCACCTAATGTCTTCAAATTTAGTCACAGCCTACATTGGAGGATTACAAAGACACCAGTCACTTTAGGTGACCGTGACAATATTTTGTCCACTTTTGAAACTCTTGTTTACACAATATCTCCTGAACCTTTTTACAAAATGTCTTCAAATTTAGTCACAGCCTACATTGTGGGACTAGGCAGATACCAAATACTTTGGATGACCTTGACCTTAATTTTCAAGGTCAACACAGTTCCTTGAACACTTTTGAAACATCTTATGAACCAATTCATGAAATGTCCTCAAATTTGGTCACAGCCTACATTGAGGGATTACACAGACATCTGTCACTTTGGGTGACCTTGACCTTATTTTCAAGGTCACAACGGCACTTTGACCACTATTGAAACACTTGTTAACGCGATAGCTCATGAACCCTTTCACCCAAGGTCTTCAAATTTGGTCACACCCTACCTTAGGAAATTATGCAGACACCAGTCACTTTCGGTGACCTTGATCTTATTTTCAAGGTCACAACGACACTTTGTTCACTCTTGAAACACTTGTTGACGCAATAGCTCATCAACTGCTGCATTTAATGTCTTCAAATTTAGTCACAGCCTACATTGGAGGATTACAAAGACACCAGTCACTTTAGGTGACCGTGACAATATTTTGTCCACTTTTGAAACTCTTTGTTAGCAGCCCCCTCTAAGGACGGGGCTGCTATCAGTTTTTGTGAAGTTTCCATCGCCGCCGCCGCACTCGTACTACTAGCTATAACTTTTTTCCACTAAGCTTTCCAGAACTCTTATTCATACCTTACTATTCATACCTCGGGGGAACGATTTTGACATGTTCACTTTCAAGGTCAAAGGTCAAGGTCACGAGCTATGTATTCACTCTAAGAATTCCTTGTAAATGCGATAACTTGAAAAGTTTTTGTGCTATGAAGCTCTAACTTGGTATATATCATCCTCGGAAAAGTAAAAATTTTTGAAAAGGTTTTGGCTACAATCCGTCAAAGGTCAAGGTCACAGCAAGGTCATAACGTAAGCATGTTTTAGCGAAAATGCTTTATTTTAACTATGAACACTTTTAATCAATACATGATTGTTATACTCAATATTAAGTGTTCAATGATTGTGTGACCTTGAAGGTCAAAGGTCAAGGTCATGAGATATGAGTTATTACAAAATGCACTAAATTGGGGTATAACTTTATCCCATTTAGCTTTTCAGAACTCATGAACATGTCTAAATGTTAATATTTCCAGGGAATCATTATGACATGTTCACTTTCAAGTTCAAAGGTCAAGGTCACGAGTTATAAAATCACCACAAAACTCTTTGTAAACAGAGTAACTTGAAAAGTTTTTGTGCTATGAAGCTCTTACTTGGTATATATCATCCTTGGAAAAGTAAAAATAATTTAAAAGGTTTCTGCTACAATCTGTCAAAGGTCAAGGTCACAGCAAGGTCATGACTTAAGCATGGTTTAGTAAAAATGCTTAATTTTAACTATGATCACTTTTAATCAATACATGATTGTTATACTCAATAAAAAGTGTTCAATTATTGTGTGACCTTGAAGGTCAAATGTCAAGGTCATGAGATATGAGTTATTGCAATTCCTTGTAATCACAATAACTTGAAAAGTTTTTGTGCTATGAAGTTCAGATTTTGTATATATTATCTCTTGAGAAGTACAACATTTTCAAAAAGTTTTGGGTACGAACTGTCGAAGGTCAAGGTCACAGCAAGGTCAACATATATGGAGAAAATGGATTAATTTAATTTTTAACACTTTATTTCATGACAATAATGTTATACTCAATGAAATGTGAGTGTCAAAGGTCAAGGTCACGAGAAAATTCCCAATTTGATGAGGCCTGTAAAAGGCGGAACAGGGTAAGGCGAAACCCAAAGTTCCGGGGCTGCTCTGCTTTTGCGGTATCCCGCAAACACTAATCTAGTTTACACAATATCTCCTGAACCTTTTTACAATATTTCTTCAAATTCGTCACAGCCTACATTGTGGGACTAGGCAGATACCAAATACTTTGGATGACCTTGACCTTAATTTTCAAGGTCAACACTGTTCCTTGAACACTTTTGAAACATCTTATGTCTTATGAACCAATTCATGAAATGTCCTCAAATTTGGTCACAGCCTACATTGAGGGATTACGTAGACACCAGTCACTTTGGGTGGCCTAGGCCTTAATTTCTAGGTCACCACTTTGGCCACTTTTGAAACTCTTTACTTGATATCTCATAAACCACTGCACCAAATGTCTTTAAGTTTGGTTTGAGACTACATTGGGGATTTACGCAGACACCAGTCACTTTAGGTGACCTTGACCTTATTTTCAAGGTCACAACAGCACTTTGACCACTTTTGACAATTCTATCGCCATATCCAAGTGGCGGGGGACATTGCCACATTAGTGGCAAACACTTGTTTCTAGATTTGTTTCAAAGGCTTGTCACAGGTGGGATCTGTTAACCAAACTTATGTCAGAACATGAGATTAAACGGGATGCTCTCAGACCTTTATGCAGAGGTAAAACCTTGTGATTCTCCCACTGTTCTTACAATCACAACTGGAAAATTGATGCTAAAGATGATAATATAACCATTATATAAGTTCATTGCATGGTATGTCTCCCCACTTATATATTATATTTATATTGTTATTCTTATATTACTATTATATATTATACATGTAAATGTTCTTGTAAGTTGATTTGTTGTAGGAAATAGCACCTTGGAAGTAGAACATTGAAAGTGTCTTCTGATGTGAAAAAGTAATGATCCAACAATTGATCGTATAACTGTATATGTAGACAATGAACCAGCTTCTTCTCCTTTTCAATACCTTTTAACATCACTATGAATAAAAACATCAATTTTTAGCTCATCTGGCCTGTAAGGCCCGATGGGTTTATGGCATGGCATGGTGTCCGGCGTCTGGCCGTAAAATTTGTGCAATTTTGACTTCTTCTACAGAACCATAAGGACTAGAAAGCTGAAACTTTGTGCATAGACTCCTTGAATAGTGGGGAATATAAATTGGAACCTAATTTCACCCTTTTCTCAAGAAGCATCAGGCCTAGAATGCTGAAATGTTGTGTGCAAACTCCTAAGTTAGATAAGGAGGAATCCAAATTATACATTTGGTAACACTGTGGTCCAAAGTAAGGGAGGAACCACATTGGCCACACCCTAAAGCAAAATTGATAAGAAGCCTGATGAGCTACAGAGCCACTGGCTCTATTTTTAGCTCATCAGGACTGAAAGTCCAGATAGGCTTATGGCATGGCCCGTCGTCCGTCGTCCGTCGTCCGTCCGTCCGTAAACTTTTGACACTTTTGACTTCTCCTCATGAACCATACACACTAGAGAGCTGTGACACAGAAGTAGAGAGTTAAAAATGATATGTGCAGACTCCTTGGCCAATGGGGATTCTTAATTGTAGATTTCGTGACCCCATGACCCCAAATAGGGTCACAGGGGTCACAACCTTAAAAACCTATTTTCATCTTCTCCAGTTCCAAAAGGACTAAAGAGTTGAAAATGATATGTGCAGACTCCTTGGACAATGAGGATTCTAATTTGTAACTTTGGTGACCCTGTTACCCCAAATAGGGTCACAGGGGTCACAACCTTAAAAACCTATTTTCATCTTCTCCAGTTCCAAAAGGAGTAGAGATGGGGATTCTTAGTTGTAGATTTCGTGACCCCATGACCCCAAATAGGGTCACAGGGGTCACAACCTTAAAAACTTAATTTTCATCTTCTTCTCAAGTTCCATAAGGTCTAGAGAGCTGAAATTATATGTGCAGACTCCTTTGCCAATGGGGATTCTAAACTGTAGATTTCGTGACCCCATGACCCCAAATAGGGTCACAGGGATCACAATCTTAAAAACCTATTTTTCTCCATTAGATGACAGTCTATGGCAAATTTAATTCTCCTTGGATATTTTACTGTGGTCTTCTTTCACTGTCTTATATTGTCGATCTAGAAAGTGTTGAATAATAATAAATCATTTGGGTAAGGAAATTTATTCCGAAATCGTTACATTTGTTTATAAATTTTGTATAGATTTTCTTGCAATAGCAGTGTATGAAATAAGCCTAAAATCCAACCAGACATCAGGGCTGGCAACTTCTAAAAGTTACCAGCCCAAACTGAACTTAGCCAGTCCAAAAATTCAAAAGAAAATAACAAATTTATTTAGATACTTTGAATGATTTAATGAACAGGACATATGCTTCACAGTCTAACAGTAACACACTTCAGTCCATTCACTTCAGTCTGCACTGCTTTGAGTTAGCAATACTCCTTGCATGGAAATGACTCGCTGTTTAATTACTGGAATGTAATCACACAGTGTTCTGAGCTCATGTTAGGACAGTTCAGGCTAAACTGTTGAAATAGTTATGTAAATAAGAAACTTAGTATGAAAAACAGAACTTTCAAGAATAAACATTGTGGAGATATGAAATTTAAGTGGATATAAACAAAACCATTAGGAAAATATCTACCCGACCATCGGACTGGCTGTAGAGAAATCTGGACTGTCCGGCAGAAATCTAACCCGTCTCTGGCTGTCGGACGGGCCTTATTTCATACACTGGCAATATGTAACATCAGTTTCATTTTTAGCTCATCTGGCCTGTATAAAGCAAAGTTGATATGATGCCTGATGAGCTACAGAGCCAATGGCTCTATTTTTATTTGTGATTAAACATTATCTATAAGCAATAATTAAGTGATCAACAAATATACATGCATGAATATAAAGATTGAATTTAGGTCATTTGACGGGGTTTATTTTGTCATATTTAATAAGTATAAAGAAGTTCAATGAATCATTTTAGGAAATATGTGGCATCTATTTTCAATAATTTATTAATTAAATTGTTATAAATTTGTTTGTATTTTTTAAAAATGAAATGGGTAATTCAACTTGCTTTTTCTGATATTTATCTTTAAATAATTCATGGTCTTCAATGTTTTATCATCATCATATTTCATAAACTAGTGTTAAAAGATTAAACGCATGGCAATGTTCACATTGTAATATTGTATGGAGATTAATTCTGATATATTGCAGGTGTAATTAAGTCTGATAACTAGCAAGTCTTTTATAAACAAAAGCAAAAAACAACCAACATACCGTTGTTGATCAGCCCTGGGAACAAGTAAAGGCAGTCAACAAAACATCTGTTTAGAGTTATCGTTCTTGATACTGGCGACGTGAATGAAAGCAACATCGAAAGGAACAAATGTTGCTCAAACTTCATATTGCTTGATTATCGTGACATACAAAGTTGTTTTAAGGCATTATTTGTAAGTTTCTCTAAAAGATGTCGCCAGTTTTATCCGTTATAGTTTTACAAAATTGACAGGTTTTCTACATGTTCGTTACATCATTGTGCCGTCAACAACACATCGGCGTGAAGACCGGTGGATTAAAATATTTAGACTTTAAACAAGGTGTCCTTAGGGACTTCGGCATTCCGATTTAAGCTAAAAAACGATGGTGTCAAAAATCAACTATCAAAAGTTACACAAAAAAATAGTCTACTAATATATCTACTAATAAGTAATTTGAATGATTAGCAATTGAATGCCAACGCTCTTACTAGACAATTTTTACCACAAAGAAATGTTTTTTTGTTGTTGTAACTATTCATTTAACATTCAAATCTTGGACCTAATACATTAAAGATACATTATCAGAGTTCAATATTCTTAAAAGTAATTTTACTGTTTTCCTTGTATTTGTTGCAAAATTTTGGGACCAACCTAGGGAAAATCGGACCAAAATTCATTAAATAGGAGAAAGTAAAGTAGTTGAGAAATGGTGTAAATCCTACCGGTACATAATTATTACGTCACAGAAAGCGGGTTTGTTAAATGCTATGCCCATGGTACAGGGGGTACTGTGCTCTTGGCGTCGAAATAAGTGTGTTTTTGTTGATGAAAAAGTGTAAATGTGATACCAAAATTTTGACAAAAGATTTTTCTACAGAGTAATGTACTTATTTTCTCAATAGCTGACTTTCATCCCGATCCGCATGCAAGTATAACATTAATGTATCTTTAATGGTGAAAGACTGATAAGCTACAGAGCTAATGGTTCTATTCTTATCAGGTACCTGCAAATATGTTTTAAATAATTCTGTAATCAGGAATTTGATATTGGCTGCAGGAGGTGACTGGCATCATTCACCTGCTTGACCCAGACGGTTCAGGAGTTATCAGCTTCAAGGACTTCTGTGAAGGAGTCAAACAGCTGGCAGCTATCCAAGCACAAGGTATCCTCTTCCTTTCTTTTCACCCTCTACCGTATGATAACAATATAATCATGATGCCCAGGATATTGCAAATTGGAAAACATAATGGCTCATGAAACAAAAGTATATTAAGGAGGTTGGAAACATTTGTTACTGTTGGTTGTGTTATTGAACAGTTTATACATCTTTAACTGACTGTGTGTGGTTAAAAATTGAAACATTAAATAACGATCAAGTTTAATATAAAATAATGACTGTACATTATATTTTGGTACATAAGTATTTGTTTTGTGATAAAATTTATTTTCTTAATTAACCTTAAAAACTAATGAAAAGATCTAAAAAAAGGGTAATTTTGAAAATGAAGAGTTACCTCCCATGGATGTAAAATTTCAGTGTTAGGGCACAGGAACCCATTATGGTAAATAAAATGTAGGTAATAGGTGGGTAAGAAAGACCCGTCCCCTCTATGAAATAGAGTAAAGGAATAAAGGCATCCATCTTGTCGATCTCGACTCGCTTCCGAGTTAAGTCAAAATTATCGCTTCAAATTGGTGACATCTTATACACATACACAAGAACCTCTCAATTATACATTTCTCCGCAAAACTTTGCTTATTTCCAACACATGTCACCCTTCAAATAACTTTTGTATCTACCGTATTCGTCCTAATAAGCGCCCCGGGCGCTTAGCTTGCAAAAATCCAAAGGGGGCGCTTATTATCCCACCGGTATGTAATACCGTGGGATATAGTCATCACCCTGTCCGTCTGTATGTCCGTCCGTCCGTCCGTCTGTCCGTCCGTCCGTCCGTCCGTCCGTAATCATTTCGTTTCCGGAGCAGAACTCAAAAACCGGTCCACATATCTTTCTGAAACTTTACATGTGTATTGCCCACCTACTGAAGTGGTGCCTTTTGATATTTTCACATTTCTGAAAATTTTATTTTTTATTATTTCCATGGAAACGGCTCTTATTTGGACTCTGTTCATGAAAGGTTTCGTTTCCGGAGCAGAACTCAAAAACCGGTCCACATATCTTTCTGAAACTTTACATATGTATTGCCCACCTACTGAAGTGGTGCCTTTTGATATTTTCAAATTTCTGAAAAATTTATTTTTTATTATTTCCATGCAAACGGCTCCTATTTGGACTCTGTTTCGTTTCCGGAGCAGAACTCAAAAAACGGTCCACATATCTTTCTGAAACTTAACATGTTTATTGCCCACCTACTCAAGTGGTGCCTTTTGATATTTTCACATTTCTGAAAAGTTTATTTTTTATTATTTCTATGGAAACGGCTCTTATTTGGACTCTGTTCATGAAAGGTTTCGTTTCCGGAGCAGAACTCAAAAATCGGTCCACATATCTTTCTGAAACTTTACATGTGTATTACCCACCTACTGAAGTGTTGCCTTTTGATATTTTCACATTTCTGAAAATTTTATTTTTTATTATTTCCATAGAAACGTGTCAAAGGTTTACATCTTACAATCATGTGGAACCGGTGGGATATGTCATCTTCTGATGACTCTTGTTAGGATACCCCAGAAAGGGGGGGCGCTTATTAGGAATACGTTAGGGTACATACGCCATATTCCGACCCCCTAAGAACTCCTCACTGCGCAGCACAGGCTCCAAGCGGCGTGGGCAACCCTGCAAAGAAAAGAAGTCGTATTAACCAATGAAATGATCGTTCACATCTTCATATGCGGCATGGATGGACGTATGAGAGTGTTACAAACGTATTTGTACGACTACTGTGCAGTGTATTATCCCGACCACCTTCCGGTTTATTCCGACCACGTATAGTGTCTAATTCCGACCCCTACTGCGAATCACCTACCCAAGTGTGTAAAATTCCGACCCCCCAACAGTGTTTTAAAAAAACTTGGATTTGATGGTACAGTTTTGGCAACGCAGAACATTGAATGAACACAGCATTTTAACAAGACTTTGAGCTACAAATCCATCATTGGAAAGTGTGTTTTCTTTTCACTTTGTATTCAATGTCATACAAGACAGCCATCGTTCACCAAACAAAGAAAAACAAAAAATTTCCAAATTCATTTGGATGTTATTTTAACATCAATCAAATACAGATACAATCGGCATTAACATCGATCACAGTGAACAATTGAAAACAGTGAAACAACAGCATGGGAACAAAATGCTAAGTAGTTCTTAGCCTATGCAGATTTTAAAAGTGAAGTTAATGACATTATAATGAAATGTCCCAGGTCATGCGTCGGTTACACACCATCTTTTATTGTAAGATGTTGATCTGACGAAGACGTGACAAATATTGACCGCACTTTACGGATTTTGTCATCATAAGATTTAAACCCAATATTACATCTTTGACAGAAGCCCATCCTTGTGTTAGTGAGATAGGATCCCTTATATAAGTGTGTTGTGGTCTCTTCTGTGTACATATTCAATGTGTTGTTCTGCTTAAACATGTCCTTTTACGATGTAACAATAATTTAATAACCCCAGATAATAAAGTATTATTAACATTGGCCTATATGACTTCGTTCTTTCATCTTCGATCTTATCAAATAGGATTGAATCTTTTATTTGTCATAACACTGTAATACTGTTTCGATGAGATAGAGATGGTATTAAATCTATCGAAATACGAATGAATGTAATTTCAAGGTGAATGCATTGAATTATTCTTAAATAATAGATGTATTATAGTGAAATTATACCTACATAAAGTTTTAAAAATAATGAAATAACTCCTGATAATTCACATCGAAGTTTTAAAATATGTTTGCAAAGGTTTACCTTTATTAACTTTCAATTCGTATTTTTAGCTCATCAGAAGTGAAAGTCCAGATTGGCTTATGGCATGGCGTGTCGTCCGGCGTCCGTCCGTCGTCCATCCGTCGTCCGTCTGTAAACTTTTGACACTTTCGACTTCTCCTCATGAACCATACACATTAGAGAGCTGAAATTTTGTGTACAGGTACCTTAGCAATTGGAGATTCTAATTTGTAACTTTGGTGATCCTGTGACCCCAAATAGGGTCACAGGGGTCACAACCTTAAAAACCTATTTTCATCTTCTTCTCCAGTTCCAAAAGGAGTAGAGAGTTAAAAAGGATATGTGCAGACTCCTTGGACAATGGGGATTCTAATTTGTAACTTTGGTGACCCTGTGACCCCAAATAGGGTCACAGGGGTCACAACCTTAAGAACCTATTTTCATCTTCTTCTCCAGTTCCAGAAGGAGTAGAGAGTTAAAAATGATATGTGCAGACTCCTTGGACAATGGGGATTCTAATTTGTAACTTTGGTGATCCTGTGACCCCAAATAGGGTCACAGGGGTCACAACCTTAAAAACCAATTCTCATCGTCTTCTCCAGTTCCAAAAGGAGTAGAGAGTTAAAAATTATATGTGCAGACTCCTTGGACAATGGGGATTCTAATTTGTAACTTTGGTGACCCTGTGACCCCAAATAGGGTCACAGGGGTCACAACCTTAAAAACCAATTCTCATCTTCTTCTCCAGTTCCAAAAGGAGAAGAGAGTTAAAAATGATATGTGCAGACTCCTTGGACAATGGGGATTCTAATGTGTAACTTTGGTGACCCTGTGACCCCAAATAGGGTCACAGGGGTCACAACCTTAAAAACCTATTTTTATCTTCTTCTCAAGTTCTAAAAGGTCTAGAGAGCTGAAATTATATGTGCAGACTCCTTGGCCAATGGGGATTTTAAGCTGTAGGTTTCTTGACCCCATGACCCCAAATAGGGTCACAGGGGTCACAATCTTAAAAACCTATTTATCTCCATTTGACGACAGTCTATGGGAAATTTATTTCTCTTTGGATATTTTAGTGTGGACTTCTTTCACTGTCTGATATTGGCGATCTAGAAAGTGTTGAATAATAATAAATCATTTGGGTAAGGAAATTTATTCCAAAATCGATACATTTGTTTTGAAATTTTGTATAGGTTTTCTTGCAATAGGTAACATCAGTTTCATTTTTAGCTCATCTGGCCTGTAAAAAGTAAACTTGATATGATGCCTGATGAGCTACAGAGCCATTGGCTCTATTTTTTATTTAATATCATTACTAACTCTTATTTTGGGTTAAATTGTACAGCAGGAAATAATATATAAATAGAAGAACTAGAAAAGAAGAAGAATAAAATAGAACTCTGGTCTACTTTCATAAAAGTCCACTCTTAAAAAATAATTTATGCAGAGCAAAAAGAATTTCGGTTAAATGAGCTTTGAGGGGTCGATATTATACACATGCATGAAAAACATTACTTTATTTCCGACCCCTTTGAATTCAAATCAATTAACTGTTAAATATGATATAATTGTTTGAAATAAAGGCGGAAAATGTTAATATAATTGGTCTAAAAGTTGTTAGTGTTCGTAATATCATAATGGTTTTGTGATGGTATACCTCAGCAATACATCGTGACGTGGTTGACAATCTTGGAATAAATGTACGTCACATGTGCAACAGACGCCCGGAAGCAGAGGGTGTAGCTTGCACGACGGGTAAATTAATAGCAAACCAATTGTAACGATTAATGCGATTGGTTAGCTAAAAATAGATAAACCTTTATTTCATTTCCGGGGTCACTGTTCTGGAAACACGCTTGTGGATTGTTGTAAATAGCAGAAACAAAAAGGGGTCGGGTTTACCCTTGGGGTCGGAATTCGGCGTATGTACATTCACAGGCCTGGATAAACTAAAAACTATTGGAAAAGCAGTAGAGGTAGGCCATTTTACGTATGAAGGGGAGGGCGTATAAATGGGGGCGCTTATTAGGGAGGAGGCGCTTATTAGGACGAATACGGGTATTTAAATTAGCAAAATGACCGCAGAAACCTCTGGGGTGAACGTTACTCCGCACCAAATGCCTCTAGGGCGATCTGATTGGTCCGTTCAACGTAAGGCCGATTTAATCTAGATAGTTTCCACAAGTCGCGCAAAATTTAAGAAGCGATTTTTATTGATGTTCCACTATTTTCAAGCCAGGTTGGGACAATGGAGTCAAAAGATTATTTATTTTGGTATGTAGAATCATTTTTTTTACGGCCAAGCTCTTGTCTTCACACACTGTAGAATTATTAAATGGAAATTTCCATTTCATTATTTAAAAAAGAGAGGTTCAAGATTTGTTTATCTCATGTGTATAATTACAAGAATTAGTAAATATATAAATAATTCATAATACTATACTTTTACATATCAGTAATTTAAATTGATGTATTATTACCAATATATCAGTGAATTATTTCAAGTGAATGAAACACAACCACAACATTGAGTTACCGGGTATACAAAAGTGTATCAACATTATTAACACAATCTGTAGAGTGATAAGTTTATATTTTTTCTGAAAATTTTGATTTGATGGTTCTTACCAATTACGTAATGTCAATTTGGAATCAAAGAAATACTCTTTTATACCAAAACTGTAAATGCATATTTTTGTTAACTTGTTCACCTAATGAACAAAATGCTGGCAATCATAAATACTTTTCAGACAGACTTGTTTTGTAAATGTTAATTTAACATTACAGCTGCGTATCTTAAGTTTGTTCACTTATCTGCATTTTTAGTGCAAAAAAACATGTAAATTTAAATGTCTTTGGGGCATTCTAGCATATCAAAAACGAAACGGATAATGTTGAAATTTGAGAACATAAGTTAACATTCAGTTTGTGTTAACATATTTGTATGTCATACCATAAAGATAATGACTAATTTGTCACTAAAGTCACTAATTTGGCATGGCATTGAAATGACCAGGGGTCAAAATTTCGAATACACAATTTTGTATTTTTCTCTACAAAATCCTTCATTAGTGATCAATAGTTTTACACCTAAGTCATATTTGTTCCTTTGCATTAATGCAATGTAATCATACTGATTTCTTTCTTAAGTTTATATGAAATATTTAAATCGAAATTTAGGAAAACCCGAATTTCACAAATATGACCCCATCTGTTTATTTAATCATGCTAAATATCTAAATTCAGTAACAGTGACAAGACCATCCCGAATTATGGTTTGGAAATGATTATTTTACTAATGAATAGTTGGTTGAAGTTTGTAGGTGCTCCTGGAGTTATTTTATTGACGTCAAAATGAAACCCAATTTACATGATAAACTGAACGCCAAAAGAAATGTTACACCTCTTTGGATTTGAATACCATAAAAAGTTACGTGTTCAGAGGAATTTGCTTTGTTGTGTTGTAACACTCTATCAGTTTAGTGCTTTGTCCGAAAACAGCAGACCTGTAACTTTATTAATAAATAAATTATCGCCAGTTCTTCATGGGTGGGGTCAATTGTAGTAGATATAGAAGGAGAGAATTCGGCCATGAGGATTTTTTAACATGTTTTTAATGTATGAAATACATTAAAAAACACCTTTTTAGACACACGCATATTTTAATATATAAAATATATTAAAAAATAATGTAAATAATTATAAATAATGTAAATAAAGGGGAGTATTAGGCTAAACTATCTCACCGGGGGTCCAAAATTTATTTTTACCCTAATTTATACATTAAAATACATTAAAAACACTCCACTATGAGGCTCGAACCCACAACTCATAGCGAGAGCCCAATCAATAAAACAGTGCAGAATAGCTGGTGTTTACTATAGTTACGACGTAACAGCTGGTATGATGTTATTGATTGAGACCTTCAAACTAGGTCACTCCATATGTCTATATACCGTTTAGAGCTTGATATAACACGCAATAGCTACATCTAACTATCAACAATTTTGATACATAATATAAACAATTTTATAGACTCAACAAAAATATTAAGGAAATATTTTTGAGCTAGAAACATTGATTATATCAAACAAGCGTAGTATAATATCACTGACGTCACTGACTGGTTTCCCGGTTCAGTTGCTTTTACGCAGCGATGGATTGCACAACCAATCAATAAAACAGTACAGAATACGTTATATTTCACGCATTTTAAGCAGTTTTACACAGTTTTATATCAAAATTAAGGTTGTATTTACTTTGTATAGTATATATCATCAGTTTAAAACTAAAAATTTCGATTTCTACAATATGAAATATAAATATATAACTTCGTCAGATCCTTGGTAGCTCAGATGCGACATGAGCAAGGTAACAGACCGTCTAGCTAGCGGTCTGTTATGTGGTGGTTCGATCCTCGCAACACCTCGGTGTGGGCTCTCTAATTTCGATGAATTTCGGTGAGAGGCACGGAGAGGGGTGGAGTGATGAAAGATGATAGGGATCTGGCCCCCCTCTAATGCGTTCCCCAAGAAAAATGGTTAGTGGGTGGGTAAAATCCTCCCTGGGAGAAAGAGAAGAGAAGAAAGAGAGAAAGGTCGCGACCCAGGGAGGTCTGGCAAAGCATGCCAGGAGCAGGGGTTTTGCAAAAAATTTCTATAATTCTTCAATTTTATTCATATTCAATTTTGAATATGAAGTATAAATATAATAGGATAAACCTTTACTGATATGATGAATTTTTATAACATTTTAGCGATTTCCTTGTAACTTTACTATTCTTGCCTCTTTTAATTAATTCTAACTTCACTCATATGCTAATATACATTTTTTGGTTAATATTTGTACGTTAAGGCCCAAATGATATTGCAATACCGTTTGTAAATCCATATGGTTATGATTAGGGATATTATTAGCCGTGTATGACCCCCGAAAATTAATTATTTTGTGTTCGAACCCGCAGTATAAACATCTGTAACCATCGATTATATTCCTGTGAATACAAGTTTCAGGATCAATATCGATAAACTGGCAACAATTCTCACAAAAATCTTTCCCTTTATAAATTATTACTTAATTATGGGGGCAGAGCATTTTATTATACTAAATAAATTTTTTAAAATATATTTTTTAGATTTTATATAAACGAATGCGATAAGCCCAGTCATACCTAAAATAATGAATATTATTTCTCCCTTCATTTGACTACTCGAAGGAGTATAAAAATCTGTCAGAGTTGGTTGAGGTTCTAAGGGGGGTAAGGTTTACCAAATCTAATATAATATTCGTGCATCGCCTCATCTACATCTTTAAAAGTTTTAATAGAATGATATTGTCTTTTTAGTTGCTCGTTTAAGAAATCGAGTCTCTCAGTTCTACTTTCCTCCCATTGAACCTTAGCAGTTGATAATTTCTCTAAAGCTCTATCGTGTCTTTCTCTCTCGCCCTTATCCATTTTAGAAAATAGATAGTTACTTCCGGAGAAAGCCAAAGCGTTAACTATTGCACCACCCACCATTATTGCAATACTAGCCATTTTTATAAATAATGTATTATATCTTTAAAGAGGTATTCATTCTTAAGGAGCGATAGCCTCTAAAGAGGCATTAACTCAGGGAGCGATATCATTGGGAATATATTTATTTTTAACAAGATAATCTTTAACCATCATTGCTCCCCCGATATAAATCGTCATCATTCCAATATCTTGGGGAAGGAAATCTAATTTTGGTGTACTGGTTTTTAATGCCATTTTGATTAATTTTGCCGAACCTGCAGCTAGTCCAGTTACTATTGCGGCATGGTAAAGGGTATTTATGATATTCTTTTGTTCGCTCATATTTATACCTTTATTTATATATCATATATCATTTTCTTAAAGGGGTTTTTATCATTGTTTATATTACTGTTATCAGTAGATGGCTTATTCAATTTAGTGTAGACAATCACTAATAGGAAGGGAAGGGAAATTTCTAATAGGAAGGGAATTGTTAGATTACCGTGATTTATCACTCGAGTCTCTCCCTGAGCGAATGCCTCTTTAGAGGCTATAACTTGAGCCTCTTTTGCCTCACGCTTTAATTTTTTAACCATGGCACCCTTCTTACCAGCTTCTACCTTTTTAGGATTTTCGTGACTTGTTGAGGTTCATCCACATTAGCTTTTGTGTTACGTTTTTTAACCACCTTCTTATCTACCTTTTTAGTGACCTGTTGAGGTTCATCGCTTAGTTGAATATCCTCATTGGGTTGTATTATCTCCGATATCTCCGGATTCGAAATTTCCGGATTAGCCATCTTTATTATCCCCCGCCACGAAGTGGAAGGGGGATATAGGTTTGAGCTCCGTCCGTGCGTGTGTCCATCCGTCCGTGCGTGCGTGCGTCCGTCCGTCCGTCCGAGTTAAAGGAGCCAATTTTTCTCAGAAACTGTTAATGGTAGGATTATCAAATTTTGTGTGTGCCTTCAGGGTATCAATACCTTAATGGAGTTCGAAAATCAGAACCGCGCAAATATTTTTTCCAGAGTTATTGCCCTTGTTACGTTTTTTGGGACTCTGTTCGAGGTGTCTTCAAAGGAGCCAATTTTTCTCAGAAACAGTTACAGATAGGATCATCAAATTTGATGTGTGCCTTCAGGGTATCAATACCTTGATGGAGTTCGAAAATCAGAACCGCGCAAATATTTTTTCCGGAGTTATTGCCCTTGTTACGTTTTTTGGGACTCTGTTCAAGGTGTCTTCAAAGGAGCCAATTTTTCTCAGAAACTGTTACAGATAGGATCATCAAATTTGATGAGTGCCTTCAGGGTATAAATACCTTGATGCAATAATGCCCACAAAACCTAAACATAATATTATACCCACAAAACCTAAACATATCAGTAATAATACGAGTTCCACAATGATCCACATTTAACTTTAAGAATTAATGTTTTAATAATAAAAGGAATGTCTACTCCGAAGCCAGAAATGTCCTCTCCGAGGCCAGAAATGCTACCTAAAGACCCACATTGCGCTATCATTTGCGGAAAGACTGGATGTGGAAAAACTAAATTTCTGTTAGACCTTATAGCAACGTATTATTGCGGAAATTTTGAACACATTATTATTATTTGTCCAACCATTAATGATAACAAAACTTATAAATCTAAATTGTGGGTAAATGATGACCCAAATGTATATAAAATTATTCTGGGGGAACGACTTAACGATTGTTTGAAATATTTTCACGAGAAATTCAAGAATGAGCCTACCTTGTTCATAATCGATGACTGCAGCGCTGAAAGGGATTTAACTCGAAAGAAAGCCGAATTATCTAAGCTAGCATTCTCGGGCAGGCATACAAAACATAGCGTATGGATTCTTTCCCAGAAATATAATTCTATACTCACAGATTTCAGAGAGCAAATTCGCTGGCTTTGCTTACCGTATATTACAATGTTTACGGCGACCTCGTACATAGGGCGACCCCCTTTCTCAGCCCAGCAAATTGCTGCCAAAATCATATATCTCATTAATAAGGCGACCCCCCTTCAAGCAGGTCGCTGAAACAGTCGACATGACGGACAACGTGTTGACAAGTTTGCGTAAGGGTAAATTTAGGTCGGTAATTTTTAAGTGAAATGTCATGTGTAATTAAAAAATAAATAAATTACTTACGGTGTTTGTTATTTTATTCAATGATTTATCATTTCCTTCTGATAACAAGCAAGGCTACAGTCAACAAACTCCCATTATTGTGTCATGTTTCGTTTTCATCATTCTCATTCAGAAATCTAAACAAACGTTCAGTCAACGTACTGGTAATGCTATATTTGTATCAAGCCTTTTCACTGGTTAAAAGAACGGAAGTTTTAATAGTGCACCAATCAGAAAATCTAACACAAATTGCATATTGAAAAGGCCTAACCGGTGTAAAGAATAATTGCTGCCTAGTAAAAACTGAGTTATACATCGCCTTCATAATTGATAAAATAATTTGGCAGGGATGTAGATTCAAATTTTTGCCAATCGGACATTCCACGTATAAGTCGACGAATAATGATATTTCAAAATAAATTTTGGTGCTTTATCTCACGTAAATACACGATTGAACATGTGGAAATATTTCATAGACTAAATTTAAGTCTAAAATTACTACTCAGTAATTTACTTATTACTATGATGTTTAGGCCTAGGTATATGAATATGTTTATAATTTAAATTAATAATCAAGTTTCAATAGTGTCATTTATTCAGTAAATAAATGCCAGGTGCTTAGAATCTAATATTAACTGGAAAGCAGACGATGTACAGATCTATTTATAGCAACGCATGCAATGCAGTGCAAAAGTAAAACACTGAAAATACATTACATTGAGTAAAATAAAATTACTTTGGCTGTTTTAAATATAATTCTGTTAAGTTATGATGCATATCAACTACTTGACACACACTGCATAAGTTTTTTTAGCTTGTCAAACTTGCCAACAGATCAGCCCGTTTTCGTTTCCTTATCACTGCAATCCTGCTGTTCCTTTCTCCTCCCTGCAATAATGCAAGCTCCAAACACTGTAATGAAGTCTTGTTTGCAAAGTCGATGCATGGAGCTTGTGAAGTTAGTGGAGGGAGGATATAGTAACAGCATGTAAAATAACGATGTGAAGTTGTTTGATGTCTTTTTGAAAAAAGTTTGGCCTTATTGACTTGTTTTACTCAATACATGACACTGAGATGATCCAATAATTAAAGATAACAAGGTAATTATGTCGTTTGAATGGATTAGTTGTTTCATTGATGACCGGTTCATGTTTTCATTACAATTATGACCGACACAAGCGGGGCATTCTCAAACTCAGGCTTGTTTATCTGTTTGTTTAGTAATTCTTTGATTATCTTCAATCGGTCAACTGACTCCTTGAATGTCCGACAGGTCACTTTTCCAATCGGTCAAACTGGATTCCCAATCGGACATGTCCGGCAAATAGACCGATTTCTGCATCCCTGTAATTTGGGCAGCATAAGTTTTGTTAAATATATCCATAGAGAAAAATAAAGTCACAATATCAGTCATCAAAACAATGTTAATTGATAAATTAATCATTATAAATTTATTGTTATCTTTAATTATGTCAAGTTATTTCATCACGAGGTTCTATCTCGTATGACACCGACACTAACATAACATGTTATCGGCAAGCAAACACGTGTTGAATATTTCCTTTGGTCCAGTACATGGATAATTTTTATTGATAAGTTATTTTGAATTTTCATTCTTATTTCTCTCTATATTTTCATTTAAAATGAACAATTAGACAAATGTATTTTATTTTACAAGATTAAATTTGAGATGACATCGATGATTGTGTAATGGACATCCGGTGTAAACATTGACTCGTTTGACTTGTTGGGTTGGCAGATACCCCTCACTTTGCTTCTAGTTTTTTACCTTGTCTATTAGGCGACCCCCTTCTTTGACCCCCCAACTTCTGGTATGAAAAACTCGCCTTGTAGACTGTAATATACAGTATTTAAGTGTAAGGATAAAGATAATTTTGACGATTGTTTACGAGAGAACTACGTTATCGAAAGTAAATCCGAAATAGAAAAGGTAAGAAAACGGCTGAACAGGAAATACTCCAAACTGATTCTAAGCACTGACACACCACCATGGTATAAAGTGCTAGATTAGCTCGATTTTGCTAAAGTTTCCTCGGATTTTGTTAAAGTTTGCTCGATTTTTGCTAAAGTTTGCTAAAGTTTTTTCAAACACAATTTCGTTTGAAATTGATTTTTAAAATTATTTTTAAGTAAAATTATTTTTAGCTAATAAACAGCTGATTCAAATCTAACATTATTGATAATCAATTTAGCATCCATAATGACGTACACGTAAGCATTTATTGGTCCAGCTGTTTCTGCTTTTTTAGTTATCGCTATCGTCATTCCTTCACTACCATTCTCAATTTGTCTACCAGAACCGTGTAATTCATCGTCATCGATTGTCCTAAGATCAAGCCATAGAGCGTGCTTGTCGGTTAAGAACTTACCAATAGTTATATCAGTTAGACAAAGATCTTTCATCAACATATTCGTTAATGGGTTACGTTTTATGCTTGGAAACTTCTTAATTTCATCCCATAAGTTATATTTATGCATATCTTGACTGTACAACTGGTTTGGTACTCCTTCGATAGTCATTTGCACGTTATTAATTTTAGGATTGTAAAACGATTCGGTTTTTCTATCAAACCCCGGGGTGGGCTCTTTAAATAACATCAAAACTCCTTTCATAGACTTGGCCGGTACATTGATATTAATATTCCACGTCGTGTCACTTTTATTCAAAGGTATCATACGATGTCGAAGTATACGATCGTAGTGTATTGGTATGGAACTATTATACATTGAATGGATTTCGCTGGCTAATATCGACTCCTTGACTTTATCAAATTCCAAAGCGATATTCTTAATTTCGTACTTCGTATTTGGTGCTCCTATAATTACATTCTTATAATCATTAAATGTCAGCTCATATTCTAATCTATCTCCCAATGCAGCTTGATAGAAAGGCATGTGAGTCTCTAACAATTCAAAATCTAGAGGAATATAAAAACGATTTCCTAGGTTATCGGCTATGGCTTTGTCTTCGATAATGTTAGCATTACCGAGTGCAGATCCCACTCTTAACTTGGTGACATTTCGAAGTACACTTGTGTCAATACCCTGGTAATGTAAACTGGCTCTTTCTCGTGTAGTTCTCCAAAGATCTACGTAAGTGTAATATATATCGCTATCATCTATAGACAATACTTTGTTTTCTTCACAATGGCACGACCAATATTCTGTACAATGCTGCTGTTCTCATCTTTATCCTCATCCGATGTTAGGACTAAATCAAAAGCCAATCTGACCGTACCCGGGACTATGACGTCGTGACTTCCGAGATTAGGAAAGCGAACTAATAGTTGTTCGTTCTGATCAATACTACTCGGATTGTTACTTACCCGAACGCTGGACCTTTCTCCTTTTACACCAAAGGCCTCTCTAAAATTACGCGATGGATTGAGTTTCTGACCGTAGCTAGACATTTTATTAATACATATTTTTATGTTTAAAGGAAAAAACATATATTTATATAATGGACAACCCTAGTCATTTTGAGGAAGAAGGAGCTGTTGGTGGGCGTGATGAATCTTACGAAATGGACAATTTCGATACGAGTATTCTCTCTGACAGTTCAATCCCAGGACAGGGATTATCGCCTAATGTGACTAGTATACGAGATGAACTAGTATTAGAAAATCAAAGAACAAGAGTGCTTTAGGATGCGGTGAATGATTTTTATAAAGAACTGGATACACCTGAAGGTGGTAGAGATTATTCTAAGTTTTTGAAAGATAAAGAAGGAAAGCTTAGACTTAAAAGTCACCCAACCGTAGATATAGTTAACAAAAAAACAGGCAAACCTCTCGCTTGTAGCACCCTAAAACAGAAACTAGGGGTAAAGGTTATTCGTGAAGAATTAGGGTTTTTAGATTATAAAACTCCGAGACCAAAACTAACGGAAAGGACTCGGAGAGAACTTCAGAGCTCAAGGGTACAGTTGAACAAAGCAGAAACTTCCTTCAGCGAACAACCAATACAAGCCACAAATGAAGCTATTAATTCAATAGACAAAGCCATACAAACTATAAATGACCCACCTTTAAATACTGAGGGATTAGAACATAGTATAAGAGAATTGAGGGGACTCGATCGGGCTATGAAAACTCAAAGAGGGGAACTAATTAATAACTTATCTAGACTTACACAACTGGATAGACATCTCAAACACGAAAAAACTAAATTAACTCAAGCGGAAGGCCAAAGACAAACTGAACTTATCGAAGGAAGAATAAGGGATTTGGAACTCGAAAGGTCAGCTAGGTTAGAATCTGCATCGGTAAATAAACGAGCCCTACGTTCACAAATTTAACTTATTAAACAGACTATTAGACAACTCTTAGACGAAGATGAATCGTTTGGTGAGCGCCTTAAGACATTATTCCGAGAACAGGGCATAACAATAGCTTCTATTATAATGGCGATAGGATTTATAATTTCAACATTGGCTCTCTCCGTAACAGGAGGAGGTGGGCCTGTGCCCCCTAATAATAATAATAAAAACCCCAACAAAATTAAGGAGTGGTTACAATATATAGGTAAAGCATTATCTAAATTAGCGGGGAAGGCTGCAGCGGGAATAATAGGAAGTATTTTATCTTTGCTTTTAACCTTCGTGTCTAAAACGGCGACTTGGTTAAGTCAAAATATATGGGCAATAATGGTAGCTATCGGAGGTATAATAATCGTATTCGTGAAAACTAGAATCGCTGAATAATGACTTACCCAACTGCTATCCCTCCGAGTATAATTAAAGTTTTAGTATAAACATGTGTTTTAATATAAACATGCCGTTGATGAAGCCCCGAATTGCTTGCACGCTGTTGATGAATACTCGGGGTTTCAATAGTATCTATAGTTGGAGTGTTATTTATTTCAACATTCGTACCCAAACTTCTACCAGCACTCGCGATAATAACTTTATTATTATAACCTTTCGCTCGATCTACCTTAAGTTTCATATCGCTGGGGGCCATATATAAACCATAGCCGATAACATAATCTACCTTAGAACTGGCATATTGTAATACGTCTTGATATCTTTTTATAGAATTGGGAATGTCTACTGGCAATGGCGTCTTCTATATTTGCGATGAACTGTTTCTCAGCATCGAATTTGGTTCCATCATCCACGATACTAGTTCTAGTTTGCGCTTGAGCGCCTAGTAAAGCCCAGACATACGTTCTAATAGAATCGTTCAATCTTTGAACACCCGGCTTAGTGAACCCACGCGATGTATCCAAAACAAAGGATTGCCAATGCTCGTGAATTTGTTAAAATTTTACGACTTGTCGTTAATCGGGATACACGTATTCACGTTAAATATGCTTACTTAATCCTCCGTACTTTCATGGCGTACGCATCCCTTATATTATATTTTAATTTAGGTTTGGTTGCGATGAAAAGGACCATTTAGAAGGTGAGTAAACATCAGAACTTGTGAGGTATGATTAGGATCGTTATCAAAACCTTCGCTGTGTACAAATATGTCTCCCATTCCATTATTCTTTCCCCGCGTACGCCAATCCGCAGTCGTTGAGACATTAAATTCATTACAGATACTTTCGTAGGCTCTGACATTGTACGGATTATTATTGACTTCCCACGCTTTATCTTGAGGTAAGGGAACCTCCATCACGCTTAAAATACGCCTAATTTGATAATATACGTGAAATAAAAATATTGCCTTCGTTAACCCTCTTTTCGAAGAGAGATGATCTTTATAAGATACCCCACACCCTGAAGTAGCGCACCACACAGCGAAATGAAGTTGGTTTTGCCAAAATTGCATTGGTTTATTTTTCCAATTTTCCATTTCGTCTTCGTTAGAAATAATAACATAATAATTTTCGAATATATCGGTAAATTTTACCGCGAAATTAGAACCCTTAGCATCTACCCATATAGATTGTTTTATTAGGTTTATGTCTTTTTTAGGTACGGTAAATTCGGGTTTATAATGAGAATGATGAGAAAGAAACTTATAACCACGTTGAATTACTTCACTTTTACTATAGGAATCGTATACGCCGTCAGCTATAACTTGCCTTATCGTTATACTTGTAGGCTGCCATTTTTTATTATTTAAAAGTTTATTCCTTAAATAATAAAATGAAGCCAGAGATATATTTAACTATATCCAATTTTGAGAATGGACAAACCTTCGAACTTACACGAGCTATAGATACCACTAATGGAGAGATGCGAGTAGGATTATGCGAAATTTTATACTATCCTAATTGGTATAACATAAGCGAAGATAAGTTTAATAATAAGTTTACGAAGGGAGAAACAACTATTACTATTCCGGATGGTTATTATAATGTTTGTATGCTAAACGATTACTTTAAAGAGCACGGTTGTAAAGTATCCATAAAAATGGCTAATGGAAAACTAACGATAGAAAAGATTGGAGCTGAGGAAATTACCTTATCAACTTCATAATCTAAAACTTTCTTGTTTGATTCTTCGATAAATATTACGGGCATTCATAGCGCAAACTCTTTACCTAAATTGACACCATACAAAGAACTTTGCGTTCATTTAGACTGTATTAGCACTAGCGATAATATTTTCGGAGAAAAACCTTCGTCCATATTGAGAATTATTCCGGTGGGAAATGAAATTTTAAACAGCGGAAAATACGTTTCATTTACTAATCTTCAGTATAAAAGACTTAAGCTCGGACAAATGCCTAACTTGACAATCTCAATATTAGACACAGAAAACCGAATAATGGATTTAGGTTATGACTTTAACATTGCATGTCTTAAGTGGAATAAATGAAGTTAAGAGAATAAATAATTAATAATAAAGATGACGGATTCTGGTGGACCCAGACACGAAAGTTGTACGAAAGTAGTTTCCAGCGTAAACCTTTTTAATGATGCGGGGAAAGAAAACACTAAATACATTATTCAATATAAAGATGGAAAATATAAACTGGCTGAAAAAAATAGCGGAGAAAAACTTAGCGAATTAGGGGATGTTAGAATTACAGATGGATCTTATCCTACGAAATTGTATAGTGAGGGGGTATATACAATTTATAGAAACCCAGACAATCTTTTATACATGATTAGTCACTTACCTAGGTGGGTTTTAAATATTAGGGTTACTCCGAGGAATACACTACTGGTTACAAAACAACATTTTCTAAAGAAGATTACAAATGAAGGCCTAGCGATGGTATCCTATAAACCCCCCACTTTGAGAAGTGTTGTAGCTAATCATCTTTTTGCCAATGGTGTATTTATAAATTCTTTCATAAAAATGTTGGAAAGATATAAGAAACCTAATTTTCGTGATAGACTTTTTCTATCTCTTGTAGAAGAATTTGAAGAATTGGGATATCAAGACACTAGATTTGGTACCCATTTTTTACTAGAATTAGTATTATGGGATCGGCCTGATGATTTTGTTATAATATTCCCCGGATTGAATATAAAATGGGAAAACGCAGGATATTGTTGGATATATATAGTATGTGATATAGACCCCCTGCCCCCAAAATGGAGGGTTAACTGTTTGGATACCGACCTTGATTATGAAATAGTTGGGGATTTGATTAAGTTTAATAAAATCCACTTATATAATAATGTATCATTTGTAGGGTAAACGTCTGCTCATGGTGATTTTGATCCACAATTAGCTATTAGAGCCAATGGCTATTAATGAATGTATAATCTTATTTAAGAGAATAAATAATAATTAATAAAAAGATGACAGATTCAAGCGGGCCGCGCCAAACAATTGATAGCTGTTTAAATATATCAATATCCGACCTAGGGGATGAAGAGGAATTTGGTAGCCCCGGCGTGGCGGGTCAGACGTATGCACTTCAATTAACTAATTTTGGAGTTTATAAAAGAAAAGAAGTTGATATAGGAGAAGGTTCTGTAGATATTTTTAAGGGTGATGGTGTCGAGGATAAAACTTATGGCTTTTTAGCTCATCAGGACTGAAAGTCCAGATGGGCTTATGGCATGGCCCGTCGTCCGGCGTCCATCCGTCGTCCGTCGTCCGTTGTCGGTCCGTCGTCCGTAAACTTTTAACACTTTCGACTTCTCCTCATGAACCATACACATTAGAGAGCTGAAATTTTGTGTACAAGTACCTAATTAGCATATGGAGATTCTAATTTGTAACTTTGGTGACCCTGTGACCACAAATAGGGTCACAGGGGTCACAACTTTAAAAACCTATTTTCATCTTCTTCTCCAGTTCCAGAAGGACTAGAGAGTTAAAAATGATATGTGCAGACTCCTTGGCCAATGGGGATTCTAATTTGTAACTTTGGTGACCCTGTGACCCCAAATAGGGTCACAGGGGTCACAACCTTAAAAACCTATTTTCATCTTCTTCTCCAGTTCCAGAAGGACTAGAGAGTTAAAAATGATATGTGCAGACTCCTTGGACAATGGGGATTCTAATTTGTAACTTTGGTGACCCTGTGATCCCAAATAGGGTCACAGGGGTCACAACCTTAAATACCTATTTTCATCTTCTTCTCCAGTTCTAAAAGGAGTAGAGAGTTGAAAGTGATATGTGCAGACTCCTTGGCAAATGGGGATTCTAAATTGTAGATTTTGTGACCCCATGACCCCAAATAGGGTCACAGGGGTCACAACCTTAAAAACTTATTTTCATCATCATCTTTAGCTCCTTAAGGTCTATTTAGCTGAAAGACTGCATGTAGACTCCTTGGCCAATTGGGATTCTAAACTGTAGGTTTTGTAAACATCAATTATAAACAATTAAAATAACACTTTTGATTCATTGAATATGGAATTGTAAATGTCAGTTGAATGAAGCTTTGATAATCTGAAGTTTCAATATATTAAACTGTTCAATTTAGTTTATCTAAGACTTTTATTAAAGTTTTCAATATCATCAACGAATTTGCTTAATGAATTAGAAAATACAAACTAATGATAGCTAAAATGTTCTTTGATTACATTAATTTAATCATAGTTACCAAATATTGTAATATTCAGACCAAAAAACACTTTTTTTTACCAAATTAAATTCTTACCAAAAGTGAAATTTCCCATGACAATCTGTAACCGTCCCATAACAATCCGGAATCCCAGTAACAATCTCTCTCCCAACGGTGCGTATTACAGGGTGTGTTATTGAAAGATACAAAAATCATACCCGATAGAGTTAACGTAAGATATTTATATCAACCGAGTGAACTCGATGGTGGTCAAAGATTTAGAGCAACTGATCCCGTATGGTCTCTCAAGATGTATTGAATTAGTCGATATGTTTCTAAAAAAGGTGAACCGACACTTTATTATTTACGAAATGGCCCGGGAAGAGGCTTTGTTAAAGAAGAATTATTAATCGTGCCATCGGATACTGTTCTACCACCAAAATAACAAGTAAATTACCTTTCTGCTTCCCCATTTTTTCTTTTAAGGGATAAAATATATATATAAAAAAGAAAAATGAACAATATATTATCAGATACTAATTATCATGTTACGAATATGGTATTTTGTAAACCGAAAATTGTTAAATATGATAATGTAATTTATAATATAATAGATATTACGACTACTGCAGGCAGTAGTTTGCTGTTTCCCGTCAAAGATATAAATAAGTATATTAAAAGACAATTTATGGGTGGTTATAGTGTTCCATTAAACTTATCAGAAGAATTGAATAATACTCTGTCGAATATTTTTTATCGATGTAAAAAGCATTTGACTGAAAACTACACGGAGGAAATACAGCGATTAAATAAAAGTATATCCCAAGACGTCTTGCATAATTTATGTAAAAGCTATAAATCCGAGGATAATTTTTTATTCGCGAGGATAGGGCGTCGCTCAAGACATTTCATCGTGAGGAGTACGTATGATCATCTTATTGCAGATTTAGATGAACCAGCTCTCATAATTGGAGCCATTATAAAAATTAACTCAATTTGTATTGGCCCAACTGGTGTAAACTTAAGAATAAAAATTCACGAAGGATATTGTCAAGATCAGGGATGCAGATTCAAATTTTTGCCAATCGGACATTTCACGTATAAGCCGACCCGGAAGTAATGTGTCTCAATCTTTTATTGATGGCATGACATAACATACATTCATAAATGACAATAAATAACATGTATATAGTGATGACAATAAAACATTTTAAAAACATGAGTTTCATAAAATGCTACATCAATCATTTCAACAATGACAGCTAGATCAATGACATCGTACATATTCATACAACTTTAATTTAGTTTGGAACAAGTGTTGCCTTGGTAAAACTGGATTCCCAATCGGACATGTCCGGCAAATAGACCGATTTCTGCATCCCTGGTCAAGATATATATCATACAGAATTTAAGAACCAAGTTTTATAAAAAAAAATATATCAATTTCATATTCAAAAACTGAATATGAATAGTAAAAATACGTTTAGCCTTTATTTATATTTATTTACAGTATTTTATACATTAAAATATGTGTGTGTCTAAAAAGGTGTGTTTTAATGTAAAAATTATATTTCTGATCATGCAATAATTGAAGTGAAAATTGTAAAAAATAACCAAACTGACTTTATTTTCTTTGATAATGGATGCACATTCATAAAAAAGGAAATAAGTTACGTTTTTGGAAATATTTATTCGTTATTTTGTCTGATAAATAGCGAAATATTGAGATTTGTTATTTTTCTATTCTAAACACAACCATAAGATTCTAAGAAAACTTTTTAGTTTAAAATGTGCATAGACTGTTTTAGGAAGCTTTGGCACATGTTGGCGGACTAGATGTGTTTTTAAAACTTTCTAAATAGTGAACTTCTTTAACATTCTGGTTTTCATCAGAAGGATCATGTCATCAAAAAGTACCCATAGAATTTTAACCACGCATGATATGCATGTGAAATCAGTTGATAATGGGTATAGAAGTCCCCTGTATTTATTATTTCACACCATAATTGCGGTCCGCCATGTTGGGTAGACGTGTATGAGTGTGTGAGAGAGAAGTGATGAGAAAAACATTACTAATTTGATAACACGGAGTCCTATGGTCCTAAGGCAATTTTTGCAGAGCTCTTTTCAACTCTCGAGATAGAAAATCTGAAAAAACTTCATGACAAATAAACTCACTGACCAGATTTACTCCATACCACACACGAAAACTGTGAACATCATGGCATCTCATAAACAAAGGGACGGTCCGGCAGGATCTACACGTTCAGTCACAAACTTAGATGACATAAAGGAACTAATTCTCGCAACTGAGAAAAAATTATCCAACAAAATGGATGCCATTGATGATAAACTACAAGCAACAATAAACAAAACTGAAAATGATGTCGCAGATATCAAATCAAGGGTCAACGAAACCGAGGCTCTAGTCGAGACAAATATTGAAGATATCAGCAATATGAAAACACATTTAAATACCCTTAGGGCTGACACAAACCTCCAGTATGGGCTTCTCAAGAGAGAAATAATCGCAAAAGAACTGCATGACAGGAGGATCAATCTCTTGTTTAATGGCATACCCCTATCAAGCACAAAGCCGGAAAACTCTGAGGAGGTTCTGCGAGAGTTTATGACAAAAGAACTAAAACTTCCGGAAGATCAAGTTAAAGAAATTCAATTTAAAAATGTCCACCGAATCCCCAAGCCTGTGTACGCAAATAACCAGAATCAACCGAATGACACTAGACCCCCAATACTGATTGCTGCTTTTGTGTTCATGAAAGACAGTAATGTAGTCTTTCAGGCCAGGAAAGAACTCTATTGTACAAATAAGAACATTCAAACAGATCTTCCAAACTCAATGAGAAGAATAAGATCTGTTCTGAACAAAAGTGCATACGAACTGAGAAAAGAAAAGGGCCTCTACAGGGAAAAGGGAATACACCTAGTGCTTGAAGCAAAACAACCTGACGAACCAAACACGTCATGGAGAAGAGTCCCGGTTCCAATCCCTGACTCACTGGCCCAATACTGATGATACTGACAAAGGGGGAATCACATTGGCCATACTCTACAGCATAATTGATTATGAAGCCTGATGAGCTACAGAGCCAATGGCTCTATTTTTTCTAGGCCTTATAGGTTGCCATATTTCTTAGAGTTCAGAACTAAATTCTAATGTGGCGTCATTTGGCTATGAAGTCATATTGCCGCGTCATCAGGGTTTAGACGGTATTATCATTTGCAGCAGCTTGCTCATTTCTGATAACAAGGGGGCGTTTTCATTTTAGCTCATCAGGTCTGAAAGACCCGCTGGGCTTATGGCATGGTATGGCGTCCGTCCATCCGTCCATCCGTAAACTTTTCACATTTTTTACTTCTTCTCCAGAACCAATGACTCTACAGAGCTGAAATTTGATGTGCAGATTCCTTGGCCAATGGGGATTCTAAATTGTAAATTTCGTGACCCCATGACACCAAATGGGGTCACAGGGGTTAAAACCTTAAAACGTATTTTCATCTTCTTCTCCAGTTTCAAAAGGTCTAGAGAGCTGAAAAGTTGTGTGTAGACTCCTTAGCCAATGGGGATTCAAAATTGGGGAATATACATCAGTCGAATATGGTGACCTTGACCTTATTTTCAATTAATTTAATCATTAATGAAAAAAAACTAAAATCGGCAGTAAAAGATTAAGAGCGTCAATTTTACTCTTTTTGTTTATCTATGGTAGGTGGCCAGTCGCCAGACTCAAGTCTACGGGGAAGCTGCAGCCTTGAGACTCTTGTCCCCTTGGAGAGCCCCTCCCCAGATGCTTCCCTCAATCTGGTAGGTCATTATTCAATGTCGAACACCTGTCAGTGAAGTCAGACTTTACAAGAAAGTCATGTCAAACAGCTGTATTCAATTGGAAGATAAATAGTTGCGTTTGCAAAAATTTTCGGGATTCATTGTTATTGAACACCCGCGAAATTAGTTTAAAACCGACAGCGCTAGCCGTCAGGAGGACTTTCCTGTTTTCAATTGTGTATGATTTTTACATGATAATTTCACACTTAGTTTCATATATGTTTGTGAAATAAGCATTTTAGATTTGACAATTTGACAAAAAATTAAGTGTATCGAACCGATGAAGCCAATCATCGAAGCTACGATCGTGGAATGTATTACTACGACAAAATGATGTCGTAACTGATAACTTTTATTATGAATTATTTGTAAATATGCTCCCCTTCTATCAATCAAGAAGTTATTACTTTTTTTTAATGAATAAGCATATAATAATAAATAATAATAATGGGTTGTGGGCCATTACATAATATTTTGAAGTCTATGCGGAACTTTGCTGGTAACCAATGTAGTAGTTTAAGAGTTGTTGAGATGTGATCAAATTTAGACTTATATATGATACGGGCAGCACAGTTCTGAAGTTTTTGGAGTTTGGCGAGATGTTTATTGTTTAGACCAAAGAGGACACTGTTACAATAATCCATCCGTGATATCACTAGTAATTGGGCCAGTCTGTGTGCACAATCCTTTGTGATGTATTTACGCAGACTGCCAATAATCCGCAGATGATTCTAGCAGTTTTTACAGATGGCATTGACTTGTGTATCTAGAGACAGCTCACTGTCGATAAAGATCTCAAGCACACACGCAGAGCTGAATGACAGCTGATCCAATACTGACATTTGTAACAGCAGCCTCTCTGATTTGTTTTCTGCTACCACATATGGTGATCTCAGTCTTTTCATCGTTCAACCTCAGCATTCTAGCTGTCATCCACTGTTTGACATCAGTGACACATGCGTTGACTGTCTGCAAGTCATTGTTGCGTGTAGACAAAGATGTAGGCTTTATTACTTGGGTGTCATCTGCAGCAGAGAACGGGTCCATCCCAAACTTCTTTATATGCAGAGGAAGCTGGTTCATGTATACGAGAAACAAGAGTGGCCCCAGAACTGAACCCTGAGGAACACCGCATGTCAGTTGAACGCGGTTAGAACAGCGCGAATTGATGATAACTGCCTGGGTTTGGTTGGACAGGTATGAGGAAAACCACTTTAAAGCCATAGCTTTTATTCCAACATGTTCCTGTAATGCAATTGAAAGCTGATCATGATCATGATCTACAGTGTCGAATGCGGCACTGAGATCTAGTAGAGCTAAGGCTGCCATGCCTCCAGAATCCAGAATTCTTCGAAGATCGTTCATGACACGAAGCAGAAGAGTCTCTGTAGAATGTGCTGGACGATAAGCTGACTGAAACGGGTTCAGAATGCCATAAGAGGAAAAATGATCCAATAACTGTTTTGCAGCAGCCCGCTCTATGACTTTTGAAAGAAAGCTTAGGTTTGAGATTGGTCTATCATTTTTCAGAATAGACCCATCTAGGCTAGGATTCTTGAGATGAGGCCTTATGACAGCTTCTTTCAGGGAATCCGGAAACACGCCTGTACTGAGGCTTTTGTTAACAATGTCAGTTATAGTTGGGAGTAACACATCTAGATCTAGTCTAAGTGACACGTTGTCTTGTTTGCAGACTCGATAATGGCCTCAACCTCAGCCTGAGTGAATGATCCAAATTCGTCCAGTGGCGTACCCTGGAATGATGGCTCATCTGGTGTTGATTCCTGTGTGTCTTGTGTTTGAAGATGTGCCCGAATAGTATCAATCTTTTCAATGAGGAACTTGTTAAAATCATCCAACAACTTGTCAATGTCATCATTCTGGGTGGGAGCGCTATCAGTGTCTTTTCCCTGTAACTGTCTTAGAAACAGGTGAAGTTGTCAAGGCTTATTCTGAAGATCCTTTATCTTCTGCTTGTAGTATGATCTCTTGGAATCGGCAAGAACCTTTGATACATGATTCCTAGATGACCTATACATCTGACGATGTATTTCTAGCTGCGATTTTTGCCACCTGCGTTCAGCCTGTCGCCTGTCACGTTTAGCTTTATGGACATCCTCGCAGTACCAGGCATAGCCCGAGTTTCCTACTGGCTGTATATAGCTGAACATGAGCTACTTTTGATATTGACATGTTCGCATTACAGCCAGAGAGAGGTTCTATATGTCCTTTTGGCAATTTGCCGATACCCCGTGGTGTCGGCAGGGGTACTGTTCAATCGAGGCTCGCAATCAAAATCTAGTGCACGATATCTCTACTTACGCGACGCGGTCCTGTTCTAGGGTGATTTTGTAGTTCACGGGCATCAATAACTAAAAGTATCCATCAACTAAATGTGCCGTTCCTGGTGTTTATTCACATATATTCGTAATTCGCGCCCGCCATGACAGTTTTAACTGGGTCAGTGACGTCATACGCAAATCTCGCAGGTACGCGAGAAACACAATAATGCGTGACGTCAGGGGTCAACTAGTCACGTGATCGGCAAAGAGAAAGTTTTACATGAATGGAACTGGAACTGAGCAATATAAAGGATAGGGCAAACTGAGCGAGCTTCGGACAGTGTTCCGATCCATTTTTTTTCAACAAATGTTTTGTCAAATAATATCTGAAGAACATTATTTCAAGCAAACTATGTTATTAACAATAGTGTTACTAAATACAAGTTTATGATCAAAATTTTAAAAAATTAATTGTAAATAACCTGAAATAACGGTTTTAATTATGTATACGTATAGCAACAGTTTTTACCTATTTTCGGACAGTACCACTCTATTTGCTTGTGTACACAAAGGTTTAATATATTCATCAAAATGTTTCCTATTATAACCAAACATGCATTTAGTCAGATTCAGATTCAGGTTTATTCAGTATTTCGGGCCATTAGGCCTATAGTACAAGTACAGAGGCAGATAATATTTGATATCACGTGGTAACAACATTTCGACAATAGAAGACATGTTTTAAATACACTGCTATTGCTTTGATAACATCAATATTTTTGGAATTTAAAAGACTGGACAATATTTGTTTTTATTATATGGCGAGCAGTGAAATACTGGGATTTATCAGTGAAATAAACTGTCTATCAAGCTACAGTGAAAATAACTTATATTTTCACTGCGAACGGTGACTGATATAATTTGACGTCATAAAACAATGGTCTCACGCGGCGAATTGGCTTATGACGTCACAGTGTTACTGTGGTGACGGGCTGTTCCTAGCGGCCGCTCGGCGTGAAAATGACCCTTTTCGGACGTAATTACAATGGTAAAATCATATAATAAATAGAATATCCGTCAATTCTTGACAAATACCATGTTTATCTCATCTCGTGAGGTAGAAAAGTTATATATTTTCACTCGTGGCTGCGCCACTCGTGAAAATATAACCTTTCTACCTCACTCGATGAGATAAACATGGTATTAGTCAAGAAAAGACAGATATCCTCTATATCTCTTACAGGTAAAGATACAAATGCTAAGTATTTATTGCGAAGATGAGAATATTTTGTGCATTCAAAAAATACATGAAATTCGTCTTCAATGTTACCAGAATTACAATTTGTTCATACAATGTATATATTCACAGAGATCACTAGGCACGTACTTATTTCTACGTAAAGCGTTAACTTTAAAGTCATGGAAACCAATTCGAAATTTACACAATAACCGAATTAATGCCTTATCTTCCAAATGCAAAATATACAACTCTGGCACCAGTAAAGATTTATGCGTTGAATTGTAATTAAGATATTTAGAATTCTGTATGGACATAGACCATTCTAGTACAGATATATCTTGAAGACGTTGCTTAAAAACTGATAGAAATATATTGTCATTTCCAACATGCATTTAGTCATCTATGTACAATAATATAAAAGCATTTCGCGAATATGAATCAATATCACACAACATTCTTTCCGATGATAAAATTCCGGAAACTGTAAAATGTTTTGTTTATATCTTGCTTGAATTTTTCTTTTTGTTCCCTTAGCATTTGTTGGGCAAATTTTTAACATTACAGTTACCTATAAAGAAAGTTTAGAAGTGTCCGAACCAAGGTCAGATCTGTCCGAACCAAGGTCATTTGAAATATTTCGAAAATCTCGATATTTACTCCAAAATTCACTTTAAAATTGCAAATATATAATAGAGGTTTGATTGTAAAGTAGTTTCTTTTTTAAAATTGATATAATCTATAATGTTTTTGCGCTCAGTACATTCTCTGGGCTTTGAGTAAACATTTACATTAAAACAAATATATTTTGCTTCCACGAATCAGTAAATTGTCTACATTTTAAAACGTTCGTTGATTGATATGTCCAATAATAAAATGTTTTATGATAGAAATAATAATAAATAATGTTATTTTGCCCTTACTCAGGGATTTTTATTGCTCTAGGCCATAGGCCATTGGCCTATTACATTTTCAAATGACCTATTAACTTCTATTGACTTGGGACATTGAGGCTGATCAATAATTGTAATATTAATTCTACATTTTGGCTTATGAATAATGAATATTGATGTTCACTTGTTAAATGTTATTAATCTTTAAAAATTGAAAGGTTAACCAAACCATGAATTCAAGTCGCACCATGGAATATAACAAACAATTTTAGTTGAATAATTCCAAAAGTTATTAATACTTGTTTTAAAGCGCTCTAAGAGCTTCAGGTCAATGGCCTATTACTAGACATACACTTAGGACATTTGTCCTATTCACATTTCTAGGCTTCAGAATCACTGCTTACTTTATATCAATATTTCGGCTTTTTCAAAAATTACCAGGGCAGTATGTGTAAAGTGATTGTAACACCACAGAAAGTTTACAAGTATCAAGTGTAAGCCTATTTAAATAATATTTTCAATTAGAAACTTAAGTTGCATACATATCAAGCTAAAAAAAATCTTGAACAAAATAAGCTAAAAAATGTACCGGGGTTTTCCGCAAGCAAGCCCTCTCGTTTATAAGCCCATGGGCTACTATTCGGAAATTTTTCCAATTAGAAACCCGTGAACTTCTATGTTATTCCAAAGTGTGTCAATTTAAAGTGGCCTAATTCTCTTTCTGCAACATCAATAGCCAATCTTAATGCCGTTTTTTTCATATATGACATTGCAAACAGTAGCTGTATGCCCTGTGTAAGTGCACATGGAACATTTAGACAGTTCGTCCAATGTCCACTTATTTTCGTCAAGCGTGATTTCTGTATTTCAGATGGTCTATTCTATCGTCAGACAAAATTTCAAAGCCTAAATTTAGAAAGTGTTTCTTGATATGTTACGGTTTCTATATATCTCCTACATATTCATTAAACTGTTTAGTTTCTATGTGTTCTATTTGTCTTTTCCAAATCCTTTGAGGGCATTTGATCATGTGACATGGACATGGAACAGCGTGAAACTAAGGAATTGATAAAACCAGCTATTATTTCCATTTATATTTTTGTATGCAAGATACTTAATCAAAATTATATCCAAGATCCTTGCAAACAAAAGAATTCATGGGTATAAATATGAAAATAACAAAAATCTGGATCTCAATTCTTGGAAAACATTGTTCTAAGTTTCTTTAGGTAAAAAATAAATACTGAACTTATAGACAAGAAATTTGTATTTAAGGAAGTATGTTAATACTTCATTGAACCATATTTATTCATGCGTGCCAAATGTGTTTGAAATCAAATATGTAATAATAGGATATAAATATTTAAACTTTCGAACCCTTCGACTCGAAAACTACCTTATAGAAGTTAAAACAACGTGTTAAGCTGAAGATAATGTCTCATAAATTCTATTCTAAAAGGGTATAGTATTTTTTCGTAAATTAAAAGAGTTCCCTTGCTCTCCCTTTTCTTAAATCATTGCAATAGTCGTGATCCTGTTAAATATATCAAAATGATGCCTTATATCTATTGTTTTGTGATATTAATTTAGTGTGAACGTCCCTAAAAAAACTTCCGAATACAAGCCAATGTTTCCGAACATAAGCCCAGGCTTCTATATTTAGCCCTAAAGTTCAGTTGTCAAAAACCCTATTTTACGTATTGAAGCCCTGGGCTTGCTTTCGGAACACCCCCGATAGTAATGGTTGCATAGAAACTTGAATTTTAATTTTGTACAGAAATGCCATCAATTACTGTCATCAATTATTTTTAACAAACTATTTTATGACTATGAGACAAAACAACAAACAGACACAATAACCTTAATTTTTGATATAAGAGATAATGCTAGATTTACCTATCTTCATTTCATTTTGTAAAACAAATAAAGTACCAATGCATGTCATGTTTTAATAGTATACCATAGTATTAAGAAGCGAATTATTATAGATTGGAAGCTTTGAAGAGTAAACTTGACATAAATGAGACTTTTTTTTAGAATTGTTGGTATTCAAGATCGTAACATTTTCTTAGCCATAAATTATTTTATCAAATTAGATTTATCTATAGCCTTCTCAAACTCTAATCTGTAGGTATCAACCCTCACACGCCAGGTGACATATGATATCTTGTAAAATAACGTCAGAAGTGTAAATCAAAATCACTGACTAAAAACAGCTGATGATTGAAAACAGAGGTCTTGTAAAACTTTCTCTTTGCCGATCACGTGACTAGTTGACCCCTGACATCACGCATTATTGTGTTTCTCGCGTACCTGCGAGATTTGCGTATGACGTCACTGACCCAGTTAAAACTGTCATGGCGGGCGCGAATTACGAATATATGTGAATAAACACCAGGAACGGCACATTTAGTTGATGGATACTTTTAGTTATTGATGCCCGTGAACTACAAAATCACCCTAGAACAGGACCGCGTCGCGTAAGTAGAGATATCGTGCACTAGATTTTGATTGCGAGCCTCGATTGAACAGTACCCCTGCCGACACCACGGGGTATCGGCAAATTGCCAAAAGGACATATAGAACCTCTCTCTGGCTGTAATGCGAACATGTCAATATCAAAAGTAGCTCATGTTCAGCTATATACAGCCAGTAGGAAACTCGGGCTATACCAGGCACAACCTGGTTTTATAGTAACTGTTCTCTCTTGTGATGGCGCATGGTGATTCATGACATCCTTGAGAGCAGTGTTATATGTTATATGACAGCACATTTGTTTTCTCGCAATGCTAACCAATCAAAATGGCGAACGAAAGCCGCTCGAGTGGTGCCTTTAAATACTGAAATTTGCGGGTGTTGAATAACAATGAATCTTGGAAATTTTGCAAACTATTTATTGATATAGGGGATTCTTAATATTGCCTCATGAATATTTGTAAGGCACGCAAAATGGAGTGCGCGTCATCGAAAATGAGGTTAAAGGGACCCCATACTCTAAGTAGATACAGGGACAGGCTCTTTGACTTTGGTTATTGTTTTGCAATTTCATGCTGGGAAAAAATTTCGACTAGTTATAGGACTACAATGCGCGGGAATTAAACGCTCTTCTGCTCAACGGATCATGGAATACTATAGGGAATAAAGGCATATTTACCACTATGGATTTGAAACCAGCGTTTACAATGCGCGGGAATTAAACGCTCTTCTGCTCAACGGATCATGGAATACTATAGGGAATAAAGGCATATTTACCACTATGGATTTGAAACCAGCGTTAATAAATATCAGCGTTAAGATATCTTTTTAATAAATATCTTTTTAAAGAATCTTTACAAATTCACAGTGTAACACATGATCTGGGTGAGACGAAATCTTATGGGATAATTTCAAAACTCATTTTTCATAAAGATAAGATAAATTTCTAAAAGAAATGTTTTCGAGTTAGGATTTATTACTCAAAGACAGAGACCATGGCAAAATTGGGAAAAAAGAGTTAAAATGCTTTCAATGAAACAATGGTAAAATAAACATAGTACCAGGTTAAAGGAAAATTCCAGTACGATTTTAAATTAATTCTAGCAAAAGTTTGAGTTATAAAAGACATTCTCACAAATTATTAATTTTTTCTGTCGAGTTAAGTATTTACAGAATTTTAAACCTTCGTCTTTGAGCGATGACGGGGGTCGCCATTTTATTTGAAAATGTGACGTCATCGACACACCACAAGAAATCAATGCAAGGAGCTTACATTATAAACTCTGTACATCTTTGTGTAGTGGAGTTTCCATGATTTGACCAGAATTGCTAAATGTGTGCGCTGCGCACTTTGTTAACGTAAAACATCGTTGTGCCTTGAAACGACCCTACCCAGTTGTCGGACAGATTATTCAACAATCAACTACGACTAATATGCGGTTTTGTCTAGTATTATTAACGATATGAATTTATCTAAAAAAAACCCACCTAAAATAAATAAATAAATGTTTTTAAAATCGTCTTGTCGTGTTCTTTGTATTTTTAGCTCATCAGGACTGAAAGTCCAGATGGGCTTATGGCATGGCCCGTCGTCCGTCGTCCGTCCGTCCGTCGTCCGTCCGTCCGTCCGTCGTCCGTCCGTAAACTTTTGACACTTTCGACTACTCCTCATGAACCATACACATTAGAGAGCTGAAATTGTGTGTACAAGTACCTTAGCATATGGAGATTCTAATTTGTAACTTTGGTGACCCTGTGACCCCAAATAGGGTCACAGGGGTCACAACTTTAAAAACCTATTTTCATCTTCTTCTCCAGTTCCAGAAGGACTAGAGAGTTTAAAATGATATGTGCAGACTCCTTGGCCAATGGGGATTCTAATTTGTAACTTTGGTGACCCCATGACCACAAATAGGGTCACAGGGGTCACAACCTTAAAAACCTATTTTCATCTTCTTCTCCAGTTCTAAAAGGACTAGAGAGTTGAAAGTGATATGTGCAGACTCCTTGGACAATGGAGATGCTAATTTGTAACTTTGGTGACCCTGTGACCCCAAATAGGGTCACAGGGGTCACAACCTTAATAACCTATTTTCATCTTCTACTCCAGTTCTAGAAGGACTAGAGAGTTAAAAACGATATGTGCAGACTCCTTGGCCAATGGGGATTTTAAATTGTAGATTTCGTGACCCCATGACCACAAATAGGGTCACAGGGGTCACAACCTTAAAAACCTATTTTCATCTTCTTCTCCAGTTCTAAAAGGACTAGAGAGTTGAAAGTGATATGTGCAGACTCCTTGGACAATGGGGATTCTAGTTTGTAACTTTGGTGAACCTGTGACCCCAAATAGGGTCACAGGGGTCACAACCTTAAAAACCTATTTTCATCTTCTTCTCCAGTTCTAAAAGGACTAGAAAGTTGAAAGTGATATGTGCAGACTCCTTGGACAATGGGGATTCTAATTTGTAACTTTGGTGACCCTGTGACCCCAAATAGGGTCACAGGGGTCACAACCTTAAATACCTATTTTCATCTTCTTCTCTAGTACTAAAAGGACTATAGAGTTGAAAATGATATGTGCACACTCCTTGGCCAATCTGGATTCTTAATTGTAGATTTCGTGACCCCATGACCCCAAATAGGGTCACAGGGGTCACAACCTTAAAAACCAATTCTCATCTTCTTCTCCAGTTCCAAAAGTTCTAGAGAGTTAATATTGATATGTGCAGACTCCTTGGACAATGGGGATTCTAATTTGTAACTTTGGTGACCCTGTGACCCCAAATAGGGTCACAGGGGTCACAACCCTAAAAAACTATTTTCATCTTCTTCTCAAGTTCCAAAAGGTCTAGAGAGCTGAAATTATATGTGCAGACTCCTTGGCAAATGGGGATTCTAAATTGTAGATTTTGTGACCCCATGACCCCAAATAGGGTCACAGGGGTCACAACCTTAAAAACTTATTTTTATCATCATCTTTAGCTCCTTAAGGTCTATTGAGCTGAAAGACTGCATGTAGACTCCTTGGCCAATTGGGATTCTAAACTGTAGGTTTTGTGACCCCATGACCCCAAATAGGGTCACAGGGGTCACAACCTTAAAAACCTATTTTTCTCCATTAGATGACAATCTATGGCAAATTTATTTCTCCTTGGATATTTTAGTGTGGACTTCTTTCAGTGTCTGATATTGGCGATCTAGAAAGTGTTGAATAATAATACATTTGTTTTGTAAATTATTTAAAGGTTTTCTTGCAATAGGTAACATCAGTTTCATTTTTAGCACATCTTGCCTGTATAAAGCAAACTTGATATGATGCCTGATGAGCTACAGAGCCAATGGCTCTATTTTTTTCTGATTAAAACATGGTACATAATGTTTATCTGAAATATGTTGACGTACTATATAAATACTCATTTTTTTTCTAAAATTAACACTTTCAAAGTAGAAAACGTTTCCTTGAAATTTGATACATCAGACGTGCATGTCAATGATTTCTCTGTTATATACATATTGTCAATCACTAAGACTTTTGCATATCATTTTTATATCTTTCCAAAAATAAGAAAGGATTTTTTTTAATGACATTTTATTTTCTCAGAGTTATTACGATAGTTTTTTAAAAAAAAATCTGGTACTCTTTCACATTCAAACTGTGGATTTTTAAAAAGCCTCAAGTCAGTTTGAAAGGGGAAAATAATTTTTGTTATCTAAAACATGCATAAATTACGTAAATCTAGCATTTTGCAAAAAAAATTGAAGGGTTAATTAAGAGACATACGTTGTGATAATTTGTGCATTGTTATCATTAAAATCATATCCTTCTATTCAATATTGAATTAAAAAAATCATAGTTAAATAGTTAAATAATTTTATTTACTAAAAGATATAATAAGAAGAAAGCTCCAAACAAATATGGGTTATTCAGCAGCAGCATAGCAACTTAGATAAAAAACACTCGATGATATAAAGAAATTTTGTGAGTATAATATTATTTTGTATTCCTTGATAGATCTTTAATATTATTAGACGGGGCTGCTATCAGGTTTTGTGCAGTTTCCGCGTCCGCCGCCACGTCTGCCGCGCACATACTAATTGCTATAACTTTTTTCTACTAAGCTTTCCAGAACTTGTATTCATAACTTACTGCTTATACCTCGGGGGAACGATTTTGACATGTTCACTTTCAAGTTCAAAGGTCAAGGTCACGAGCTATAAAATCACTAAAAAATTCCTTGTAAACGCGATAACTTGAAAAGTTTTTGTGCTATGAAGCTCTAACTTGGTATGTATCATCCTTGGAAGAGTAAAAGGTTTTTGCTACAATCGGTTCAAGGTCAAGGTCACAGCAAGGTCACGACTTGAGCATGGTTTTGCGAAAATGCTTTATTTTAACTATGAACACTTTTAATCAATAGATGATTGTTATACTCAATGAAAAGTGTTCATAGATTGTGTATTTGTGTGTGTTATTTAAATGTGTTAAAATTTGATGTGTGCCTTCAGGGTATCAATACCTTGATGGAGTTTGAAAATCAGAACCACGCAAATATTTTTTCCGGAGTTATTGCCCTTGTTACGTTTTTGGGACTCTGTTCGAGGCGTCTTCAAAGGAGCCAATTTTTCTCAGAAACTGTTACAGATAGGATCATCAAATTTGATGTGTGCCTTCAAGGTATCAATACCTTAATGGAGTTCGAAAATCAGAACCGCGCAAATATTTTTCCGGAGTTTGTTGTCATGATATTTTTAAATACACTCAAGTATTTAGGAGAAGGTTCTGACTTAATTTAAAATAAGAATGAATCTGGCGGGGGATGTTGATGACTATGTCTTCTTGTTAAATCATAAAATGATAGATATTTTTAACAAAGACATCATGAGATAAGTCATATCATGTGGCCTATCATCAGTCAACATAAACATCAACTAACCTCGACCTTACCACCTCTCGATTTTCGTTCAAAGATATTTAAAAAAAAATTCTGTTCGAGGTGTTTTCAAAGGAGCCAATTTTTCTCAGTAACCGTTTACGATAGGATCATCAAATTTTGTGTGTGCCTTCAGGGTATCAATACCTTGATGGAGTTCGAAAATCAGAACCGCGCAAATATTTTTTCCGGAGTTATTGCCCTTGTTACGTTTTTTGGGACTCTGTTCGAGGTGGCTTCAAAGGAGCCAATTTTTCTCAGAAACTGTTACAGATAGGATCATCAAATTTGATGTGTGCCTTCAGGGTATCAATACCTTGATGGAGTTCGAAAATCAGAACCGCGCGTATATTTTTACCGGAGTTATTGCCCTTGTTACGTTTTCTTGGGACTCTGTTCGAGGTGTCTTCAAAGGAGCCAATTTTTCTCAGTAACCATTTACGATAGGATCATCAAATTTTGTGTGTGCCTTTAGGGTATCAATATCTTGATGGAGTTCGAAAATCAGAACCGCGCATATATTTTTTCCGTAGTTATTGCGCTTGTTACGTTTTTTTGGGACTCTGTTCGAGGTGTCTTCAAAGGAGCCAATTTTTCTCAGAAACTGTTACAGATAGCATCATCAAATTTGATGTGTGCCTTAAGGGTATCAATACCTTGATGGAGTTCGAAAATCAGAATCATGCAAATATTTTTCCGGAGTTTCGTGTCATGATATTTTTGAGTACACTCGAGTATTTAGGAGAAGGTTCTGACTTAATTTAAAATAAGAACAAATCAGGCGGGGGATGTTGATGACTATGTCTTCTTGTTTTTCTAAGATACTTGTGACTGTTCAAATACAATAATATGCAGGACAGTCGGGTTAAATGTATCACAAAAATGCATCACCAATAATTAAAATTGGTAATAACAAGTCACTACAACATCATGATTTCTTAAAAGTTGCTTGTAAAAAAACAACATGATCACTGTTCAATATTCCACAACTAGTATCCTTAACTACCCTTTCCCTTTGGCGGGGGATATAGCTGACTCTGTCTGCTTGTCTGTTTTTGCACACAGCAAACTTACTCATTACACTACAAAGCCCATTTTTGGCTTACAGTTGATTTAACATATTCTTTTACAGCATAGAACAGTTTTTTCCAACTCTTCACGTTTCTTGAGATATTTGCAAAAAGGCTGCACTCAAAACGTAAACAAAAGTGACTTCTGCCATTGACAAGTGTACAAGTAGGCTGAGGCGTACACGTTCACCTTGGGTGATATGTCGATATGGTGGCGGGTGACGTGTAATACAAGGATGCAGATTCAAGATTTTCCCAATCAGACATTTTACCTTTCACTCAAAACAGGGAACTGAAAGTATTTTTTGATTCCTAAATATTATAAAGTCTTTGTTGTCCCTTTCCTAAAATATTAGTATGAATTTAGAAATTTTTAGAAACACATTACATCATATTATATATTTTTCTTGGCAAAATATTAACAAACGAAAGTCAACAACTTATTGTGCATGTTTACAGGATATGAGATATTTGTTACAAGCCTAAGTTTTCATTGGCTATATTATTTAGGTAAACCAATCAGCAAGTCGGTTAAAAAACGATGTACGAAACTTAAAAACGTGGTCGTAATAATTTCAGGACAACATTTTGTCGATACAATATTAAATGTCTAAATGTACTTTTATTTCGTAAACGTTTTCTTTTCTTCAAAATTACCATGCAGTTAATTGAAATATTTATGTATATAAAATTCGAAGAATACTCGTGCTTGGCCTCTTGATTTTTTCCTTTGTGGAAAGAATAGAAAAGGTTTCCACTTCAATCTATCAAAGGTCAAGGACACAGCAAGATCACGACCTTATCATGAATTAGCAAAAATGCTTTATTTTAACTATTTGCACTTTTAATAATTACTCAATGAAAATGTGTTCATTGATTGTGTGACCTTGAAGGTCAAAAGTCAAGGTCACGAGGAATATGTTTTTGCAATGTACACCTAATTTGGGTATAACTTTATCCCATTAAGCTTTTCAAAATTCATGAACGTGTGTAAGTATTTACACCTCTGGGGAATTATTATGACATGTTCACTTTCAAGGTTTAAGGTCAAGGTCACAAGTTATAAAATCAATAAAAAATTCCTCGAAACACGATAACTTGAAAAGTTTTTGTAATCCCCCGCCGCGCGATTAGCGCGAAGCGGCGGATATAGTATTCGGCAGCGTCCGTCCGAAATGGAATAACATATTATAGAACTATTCTGTACATCCTTCTCATATTTTGCATATAGGTTCACCTCAGTGAGAGTAATTGTCCAAATGGGTTTCGTGACCTTGACCTTCTTTTCAAGGTCACAAGGACACTTTGCCATTTTACCCTTGTTAGCGCGATATCTCAAGAACTGTTTACTGGATTCTCTTCATATCTTACATATAGCTTCCCCTGGGGAAGACCTTGGGCTGATTAGATTTTGGTGACCATGACATTATTTTCAAGGTCACAGCGGAACTTTGAATTTTTAGCTCATCAGGTCTGAAAGACCCGATGGGCTTATGGCATGGCAAGGCGTCCGGCGTCCGTCCATCCGTCCATCCGTCCATCCGTAAACTTTTCACATTTTCGACTTCTTCTCCAGAACCAATGACTCTAAAGAGCTGAAATTTGATGTGCAGACTCCTTGGCCAATGGGGATTCTAAATTGTAGATTTCGTGACCCCATGACCCCAAATGGGGTCACGGGGGTCAAAACTTTTAAATCCTATTTTCATCTTCTTCTCCAGTTCCAAAAGTTCTAGAGAGCTGAAAAGTTGTGAGTAGACTCCTTGGCCAATGGGGATTCTAAATTGTAGTTTTCGTGACCCCATGACCCCAAATGGGGTCACAGGGGTCAAAACTTTAAAATCCTATTTTCATCTTCTTCTCCAGTTCCAAAAGCTCTAGAGAGCTGAAAAGTTGTGAGTAGACTCCTTGGCCAATGGGGATTCTAAATTGTAGATTTCGTGACCCCATGACCCCAAATGGGGTCACAGGGGTCAAAACTTTAAAATCCTATTTTCATCTTCTCCAGTTCCAAAAGGTCTAGAGAGCAGGAAATTGTGAGTAGACTCCTTGGCCAATGGGGATTCTAAATTGTAGATTTCGTGACCCCATGACCCCAAATGGGGTCACAGGGGTCAAAACTTTAAAAACCTATTTTCATCTTCTTCTCCAGTTCCAAAAGGTCTAGAGAGCTGAAAAGTTGTGAGTAGACTCCTTGGCCAATGGGGATTCTAAGTTGTAGATTTCGTGACCCCATGACCCCAAATGAGGTCACAGGGGTCAACCTTAAAAACCTATATTCATCTTCTTCTCCAGTTCCAAAAGGTCTAGAGAGCTGAAAAGTTGTGAGTAGACTCCTTGACCAATAGGGGTTCAAAATTGTAGATTTCGTGACCCCATGACCCCAAATAGGGTCACAGGGGTCAAAACTTTAAAAACCTATTTTCATCTGCTTCTCCAGTTCCAAAAGGTCTAGAGAGCTGAAAGTTGTGTGTAGACTCTTTGGCCAATTAAGATTCTAAATTTTACATTTAATTACCCCTTGACCCCAATTGGGGTCACAGGGGTCAACACCTTAAAGAACTATTTTCATCAAAAGTCTGATGAGCTACAGAGCCCATGGCTCTATTTTTTGACATGTGAACTTGCATGTTTACCCTTGTTAGCGCGATATCTCAAAAACTTTCAACTGGATTCTCTTCATATCTTACATATACCTTCCCCTGGAGAAGACCTTGACCTTCATTTCAAGGTCATTACGAGACTTTGACATTTTACCCGTTTTAAGAGGATATCTCAAGAACCATTCACTGGATTCTCTTCATAGCTTACACAATGCATCTTATTGGGAAGGCGCCGGGCCCAGTCGATTTTGGTGACCTTCAAATTATTTTCAAGGTCACAGTTTATACATTTCGTGACCCTCTGACAACAAATAAGAGGTCACTGCCAATAATTGATTGATAATTTGCGGCGGGGGATTATGTCACCTCATTGACAAACACTTGTTCTATGAAACTTGGTATATATCATCCTTGGGTTGGACCTGTTTTCAGTGCCCATCAAAATTTGACAATGGTCCTTCGTTTTTTCAAAAACAGTCACTCCGTTAATATCATGGAATTTACATGGAGATATGTGTACAAGGGTCATTTAATTCCCTGAAACATTATCTTTATTATGTGAACAACAGTAAAATCAGTTGCATTCAGGCCTCTTGCAGTGACATGTCAACTTATGGCTGTAATGCACTTTTAAAAAATATTATGCCAGTTGATAATCCGTAAATTTTAGTGTAGATTTCAGGTCATTCCATTTTGGGGAAAGGTCTACCAAATAAATCCGCTTGGAATTTCTCTCTTGTCTTCTCGCAGGCGAATTTCCATCGTACTTTCGCGGTCGCCCTCGACTTTGCCCAACCTCACTCATGGTAAAACTTCCTTTCAGAAAGATATGTAAGCCGGAAAAGTGCAGCACTGTGTATAATTGGGAGTGTGGCAGCGCTGATGAATCTTTTTTTATATTCGAAAGCCGAAGCGAATCCACTTTTCTTCTCAGTTTAATTTGGTCAGTGTCGGTGCCATTTGAGGTGTCATATATAGACTTGAATAGACAATCTGTCTGTCATATTTACAAACATCATATACAAATCCCCTTCAAAACATCCAAGTAACTGCAACACCGACCATACAATCAGCTGACAATAATCCTAATGGCCGCCATGATCACAATAGAGTTCAAAGCAACAATCGATCGGATTTCATCTGCCATTTTGAAACGTTAGCATTGCAAGAAAACAAATTTGCTGTATAATGGTAATTCATTAACAAAATTAAGAAATAAATAATAGGTTGTCAGAAGAGGAACATGTTTAAAAATAATTAGGTCTTCAAGACAAAGTCTGGAAGACCTATTGTTATTATCCGATTTCTTCAAGTTCTTTTTAGCTCATCAGGACTGAAAGTCCAGATGGGCTTATGGCATGGCCCGTTGTCCGGCGTCCGTCCGTCGTCCGTCGTCCGTCCGTCGTCCGTCGTCCGTCGTCCGTCCGTCCGTAAACTTTTGACACTTTCGACTTCTCCTCATGAACCATACACATTAGAGAGCTGAAATTTTGTGTAAAGGTACCTTAGCATATGGAGATTCTAATTTGTAACTTTGGTGACCCTGTGACCCCAAATAGGGTCACAGGGGTCACAACTTTAAAAACCTATTTTCATCTTCTTCTCCAGTTCCTGAAGGACTAGAGAGTTAAAAATGATATGTGCAGAGTCCTTGGCCAATGGGGATTCTAATTTGTAACTTTGGTGACCCTGTGACCCCAAATAGGGTCACAGGGGTCACAACCTTAAATACCTATTTTCATCTTCTTCTCCAGTTCCAAAAGGAGTAGAGAGTTAAAAATTATATGTGCAGACTCCTTGGACAATGGAGATTCTAATTTGTAACTTTGGTGACCCTGTGACCCCAAATAGGGTCACAGGGGTCACAACCTTAAAAACCTTTTTTCATCTTCTTTTCCAGTTCTAAAAGGACTAGAGAGTTAAAAACGATATGTGCAGACTCCTTGGCCAATGGGGATTCTAAATTGTAGATCTCGTGACCCCATGACCCCAAATAGGGTCACAGGGGTCACAACCTTAAAAACCTATTTTCATCTTCTTCTCCAGTTCTAAAAGGACTAGAGAGTTGAAAGTGATATGTGCAGACTCCTTGGACAATGGGGATTCTAATTTGTAACTTTGGTGAACCTGTGACTCCAAATAGGGTCACAGGGGTCACAACCTTAAAAACCTATTTTCATCTTCTTCTCCAGTTCTAAAAGGACTAGAGAGTTGAAAGTGATATGTGCAGACTCCTTGGACAATGGGGATTCTAATTTGTAACTTTGGTGAACCTGTGACCCCAAATAGGGTCACAGGGGTCACAACCTTAAAAACCTATTTTCATCTTCTTCTCCAGTACTAAAATGACTATAGAGTTGAAAATGATATGTGCAGACTCCTTGGCCAATCGGGATTCTTAATTGTAGATTTCGTGACCCCATGACCCCAAATAGGGTCACAGGGGTCACAACCTTAAAAGCCAATTCTCATCTTCTTCTCCAGTTCCAAAAGGTCTAAAGAGTTAATATTGATATGTGCAGACTCCTTGGACAATGGGGATTCTAATTTGTAACTTTGTTGACCCTGTGACCCCAAATAGGGTCACAGGGGTCACAACCTTAAAAAACTATTTTCATCTTCTTCTCAAGTTCCAAAAGGTCTAGAGAGCTGAAATTATATGTGCAGACTCCTTGGCCAATGGGGATTCTAAATTGTAGATTTCGTGACCCCATGACCCCAAATAGGGTCACAGGGGTCACAACCTTAAAAACTTATTTTCATCATCACCTTTAGCTCCTAAAGGTCTATTGAGCTGAAAGACTGCATGTAGACTCCTTGGTCAATTGGGATTCTAAACTGTAGGTTTTATGACCCCAAATAGGGTCACAGGGGTCACAATCTTAAAAACCTATTTTTCTCCATTAGATGACAGTCTATGACAAATTTATTTCTCCTTGGATATTTTAGTGTGAACTTCTTTCACTGTCTGATACTGGCGATCTAGAAAGTGTTAAATAATAATACATTTGTTTTGTAATTTTTTTATAGGTTTTCTTGTAATAGGTAACATCAGTTTCATTTTTAGCTCATCTTGCCTGTATATAAAGCAAACTTGATATGATGCCTGATGAGCTACAGAGCCAATGGCTCTATTTTTTCTTTTTCTTATTATTATTTGTACTTTTTTTGTGAACGAGCTACAGCCCAAACTGTTGCTCCAAATGTGACGAAACTTGGCATGCTGATAGCCCTTACCCTGAAATCGATGTGCTGAGCTTTTGGGCAAAATCGATCAGTACATTAAAGGTCCAGTTCGAATCTAAAATCGAAATTTTAACATTGATTTTTTTTTTCAAAATGCACTTAGAGACTTGAATATTTTTTCAAAAGATGCGCAATGAAAATTAATGAGAAAAAGTAAATCATGACAAATTCGTAGGTCACGTGGTTTGGCCGCCATCTTGCTTTTAGTGCATTTTTGACCGTTTCCGACCCCACCCACCTTTGACAATCTTCTCCTCTGAAGATACTTGCACTAGAGAGCTGAAATTCATACTGAATGTAGCTAAAGTATTGTTGTTATAAATCTTTACTTTATAAAGACCTAACCTTAATAGTTTTTGTGCTGTGACCTTTCAAAGTTGACCAAAATCTCAAAATCGCCAACTTCAAGGGCAGATTACTCAAAAACCAGACCATAGAACTTAATGATTTTTGCATGACAGTTAAAATTAGCAAGGTCTTCAAAACAAAAGAATAAAATCGCTCGTGAACTGTCACTTCCGGTCACGAGGAAGGGTCTAACTTTGTATTTTGGAAAACAGGTGTTTTAGATTGATATGTTTGAACGATCCTTGCTAACCAACAACAAATCATAAATGCTGGTTCTATATATCATTAGAAAGCCAAAAGAACATACAATCTAGGATAAATCTCATTAAAATTAGATTAAACATTAACATTGAAATTCGGAGCATCTAAACATGGTCAATCCTACTTTCATTTTGAATGATTATGATACATGTATGATTGAAAAATTGCAGTTCATTGGCAATAAAACACTAGGCATCTATCATCAGGAAGCAACAAGACTGTATAACCTGAGATGATTCATGTTTGCAGCCATGATGAATTTTATAAAGGCTTAAACGTTGAATATCAAGTGAAATATGGTCATTTTGATAATGTTTAAGTTACGTTTTACCTCTTAGACAAAAAGTCATGTGAAGGATAAACACTGTGTGAAGGTCAAACAGGAAGTCTTGAAGACCTAAGTACTGACGCGGCAGTCCTAGTTCATAATAAAAGTTATCAGTTAGGACAATGTTTTGTGGCAGTAATGCATTCCACACTCGTAGCTTCGGTGATTGGCTTCATTTCACGATGTTTTTCTTTTTGAGCAATACACTTTATTCTTTGACAAATTGTTAAGTCATGAACAACTGAAATGTTAACCTCATGAACACATTTGAAATTAAGTGTGAATAATCATGTAAAAATCATAAATATTTGTTAACAGGAAAGTCCTCCTGAAATTTGTTTCGACAAAAATTACATCCCTTGAAGGGTAGTGCTTGTCAGTGGCTTCGATTATTTTCGCTATTTTTTTTTTTTGAAGGACGTATCAGAATTAATTACCAAACATGACATAGTTATAAACATAGAAAATAGAAAACAAATCAAATATATAAAAAGTGACGTGTCATGTCCAAAAGGGAATTCCCTCTTTAATATTTGTACCCGCTCGAACTGGCCATTTAATCACCAATTCATCATCAATCAAACAATCACAACTTATCAAACACTGAAATCATCATTTATCAATCATCTATCATTAATCATTCAACACTTAAAGATTATCATTTACCAATCCTTTATTAATCTTTCAGCACTTAAACAAACATTCATCAATGACTCATCATACATCAATCATTTGTTAATAATTCAACACTAATTCATCAATCATTCAACCCTTAGACAATCATTTAACAATCATTTATTCATAAAATTCACATATCATTCAATCATCGATTGATCAATCGTCCTCTGAACCAAAATTAAACAAACCCCGCTCTTACAAAACAAAATTTGGGCCCCCCACTCAGCAATCCATATTAATCATTGATTTTGTTTAAAGGCAACCCCCCGCTTTTGCAAAAACAATTTTGGCCCCCACCCTTCAAACCGTTAACCACTGCGAAGGGATATGAGGATGTGAGGGGCAGTGCCCTTAACGTCTATTTTCATCTTCTTCCCAAGTACAATTAGTACAATGAGGCTGAAATCGGTTGTATATGTACTTTGGGCAATTATAAATTGTAGGTTAGTTGACTTGCTTGCCCCAAATCTTCCCTCATGGTTCACATGCATTAACTTAATTTTTACCAATAAGATATACAAAATTGACTTCAAATTGATAAATGCATGCATTATTTCTAGAAGAGCTTGGCTGACTCTGACAGCAGACACATATTTGGGAACTATGACCTGTTGTCCCTGGAAGAGAATTTTACTGTAAGTTCTACAAGCAACTTGAAGCACCAGCTGGCTCCACCAACATCAGAGGACGAGGGGGACAGTGCCTTGAGTGGGAAATCATCTGAAATTAATGAGAACAGGTAAGGCATGTATCATAGTGCTTATATATGTAAATATATTCTCCATAATTTTCATATTTTCCTATCCATAAGTTTATCAATATTTTCAAGTAATTTTGTCAAACCACAACAGAAACTCGGTTTCATTGTTTTAGAACCTTGCCTTGTTACATTATCTAAGGATGTTGCCTTAGGTAATCGCCTATCTATAACAGTATTATTGTATGCTTCAATAATCATCCAATGCTTAATTGTAAATCACTTAGGGCTATTGAAATATGCAATTGTATCATTGAGACGCAAGGAAGTGAATGTCAATCACAACCTATGCTGACATATCAATTGCTCAAGGCTCTAAAATCAAATGTCAAATATACCCTTTAACCCTTTACATACTGCAAGCAAAAATTTTAAGTTGCTTGCAACACCCAAGAAATTTTTGGTGAAATGTTGCTTTAATACCACAGCCATTTTCTGGCCTCAATACCAGAGAAAAAATATAAAAAAAAATTTTTTTCATAAAATGATTTAATGATGCTTTGTGTGAAAAAGAATCATCATGTGGTGATAATAAACTAAGAATAAGGTAAGTTATATCATATTTCTATCATTCTGTGTTCGATAATTTAAGTTTAATTAAAGAATTTTAAAAAATCTAATATAATTTAAGAATATTGAGTCTGTTGTCAGATTTGGAATAATTAAAATAATTAAAATAAATTTTAATGCCATTCAACAATTAATATTTAAAAAAATTCTATGAACTGTAATTAATAAATATTCAAACTAAAAAATAAATCTTTGTAGTTCTGAAAAATTAATTCACTTCATGTCCAATTGTGTTGATAATTGATTTCATGATTATTTTCTTCTGGGTTTTGTAATCATTAGCCATGTCTAAATTTATATATAAAAAATACTGAAAAGCAGCTCTATGTAAGAATAAATCCATGTTTGCAGTGGGGTTGTTGATTTAACCAGACTACAATATTATCAATAAATTTTTAATCAATAACTTAGATAAATAAAGATCTTGCACCAGGACTGAACAAGAATATTTACATCATGTATTTTGACTTGCTTGTTAAGAAAATATTCTTTGCAATTATATCCACTTTTGGATTAAATATTAACAAGAATTTAAGAATATGTCACAAATATTGTTATTGAAGCATTACATATCTCAAGAAAGAAAGTGATAAGCTCGAGAAAGACTTGAAATTAATTTCTTGTGATCACGGCAGAATGTTTTTTATCACGAAAAATATCGTGTCTGTTTGGTCTTTTGACTCCACGTTTTTTTGTAAGGAAACAAATACTATTGCACTTAGTTGTTGATGAATCAATTATTAGAATTATTGGTAATGTTTTACTTGCTATAAAAATATTTTGTGTTGACCAACTTCTGAGACATCGTCAGTTCCAACGCACCTTGTACTGTATCAGAAACGAAGTTGAAAGTGAACCGCGACTGTGATCGATTCCACTTGTGTTTCTAAATTATTGACCCAAATTCAAGATATATGCATCGTATTCATTCTTATTTCTTTCAAATTAATTATAGTTTCTAAATATACTATTATAAAAACAAATGTGTTCGTTTTTAAATTGTTATTTACGAAAACACAACCCGGAAAGATTATATTCGATTGAAAATAATAGGATGTAAAAAAAATAGAAATGTAATCATTTGAAGTATGAACATTTTCATAATTTGTTTTCGTAGACATTTATTTGTTCACAATATTATTCTTGATATCTTAGTATTATCCAGTTACAGGAATAAATATTTCGTTCTTTTAATCACAAGAAAAAAAGACCAAAATGATTTTAATCGATCGCTTTTGTGACCGATGCACCAACTTATGACTGTTTACATTAGAGTTGTCGTCAAGAAATCTGTTTCTTAGGTCAGTTGCCGTTTTGAAGTTATCGTATTTCTTTTGTCTTTAATCGACAAACAAACAGGTGACATAATCTGAATTAAGAATTTTCAAATTAAATATCAGCTATATTTCATCAAGCAATTGTGTAAATGTCGTATTTTATTTTTAAAATTTTTATTTTCGACTTGATTACAAGCCATGTGCGAAACCGTGTTGACAGATTTAGTTTGACCATGACTCTGCATTCATGTTCGTTTTATATCGATCTAAAATGCATTTGAAATTTCTTTTATATTTTTCTTATACTCTAGCATAAATATTATAACAAAAAATAGCTTTTAGAAACTCTTGTATTTCAAAATAATGTACACTTATAGAAAATTTAAATGTTGACACTGCGTGTTGATGATGCAAAACATCGGCAAATTTTCTTCGAAAATTTTTTTTTTCAAGCTGGATAAATTTTTCATCAAAGTAACTTTTCCCCAAAACTTTAACATTTTGACAGAATATAACGAAGGTCTTCCACTCCATTTATGTAAATTTGGATTTTAACACATTACTTTTATCTGAAGTTAGTCATTTTTCTCGAAATCCCCTCTTGCGCATAGAAGCGTCATTGAGGATACGGCGATTCCAAACAGCGCGCTTGTAAGCGTCACTGAGTGACTGGAGCTGTTACCTGGGTGCGCTTCAATGCGTCAACGAGTTGTAGAAGCAACTTTTATCTTGCGCTTGTAGGCGCTAGCAGTATATAAAGGGTTAAATAGGGCTGTTCAGATATTCTAATCAGTTGATTTTCTAGTGGATTCTAAAGAGTGGAGTTTCGAATGTATTTTCAAATGTATTTTTGAGTGGAAGTAGGAGTGGAGTCAGCAAGTGGGGTATGGGCCATGAGGCATTTTACTATTTACTATGCCTTCATGTGCTGTCAACGTCACAGCTGACCTCCCCCTCTTTGCTTTTGTTACAACTACTCTGTCATAACGAATAAACCATCATCTCTATGACGACATCATCTTGTTTGTGTCTCTGTCCACTCCTGCCTGTCTTATCAGATGCTCTCCCCAGAACTCTGAGGTTGGATCCTATAGCATCAAGCTAATTCCCTGGGATAAAGTCGAGACCAGTGCCACCCTGCACGATGGTAACTCCATAATTGTCCCCCACCGCAACACAAAACGGGGACTATGAATTCAGCGGCGTCTGTCTGTACGTCCGTACGTCCGTACGTCCGTATGTCTGTACGTACATCTAGATTCTTGTTAACACGATATCTAATGAACCGTTGGACTAAATGTCTTCAAATTACGCAGGGGGATTACGCAGACACCAGTCACTTAGGGTGACCTTTACCTTATTTTCAAGGTCACCATGGCACGTTGGCCACTTTTGTAACCCTTGTTAATGCGATATCTAAAGAACCATTGGACCAAATGTCTTCAAATTTGGTCACAGTCTACATTGGGGGATTACGCAGACACCAGTCATTTTGGGTGACCTTGACTTTATTTTCAAGGTCACCATTGCACCATGGCCACTTTTGTAACTCTTGTTAACGCGATATCTAAAGAACCGTTGGACCAAATGTCTTCAAATTTGGTCACAACCTACATTTGGAGATTACACAGGCACCAGTAATTATGGGTGACCTTGACTGTATTTTCAAGGTCACCACAGCACTTTGACCGATTTTGAAATTCTAGTTAACATGATATCGTTTTTTGGTCACATAGTCTCACAATTCTTTTAGGTTTTCCACTTCTTTCTTCTCACAATTGGCTATTTGAGAGTCATTTTTGTTCCAGTTATAGCTCAGTTATTAATTGTTCAAATATTTTCAAAGACACGTACCATCAGAACCGCAATATTCCGCCAAAATTTCAAAAATAGCCAAAAATCTATTATTACGGCCAAAAACCGCTATGGGCTTAATCAAGGGGGAAAATTGATGCCCACATTTTGGTGAAAGTTTTATGAAATTATCTTCCTTACGTTCCCAAAAAATTGAGGTTTGAAGTTTTGACTTTAAGGGGAGACAACTCAAAACCAAAATTGAAATTCAAAATCTGGCTCGAGTTGTTCTTAGTTAGGTGCGCCACACAGCAGTAGATTTCATTCATTTTCATGCAATTTCATGTTGATAGATTGGTAGACTACGCATTTTTTACCTACTCTGGTATATTGTAGCATGTATTATGTTTGCATCTGTTAGTTCAACTTGAAAAGTTATCACCACTTCAAAATGGCACCTTGTACTAAGTCACCCGACTTTGAACGCTTATAGACAGAATATTATTAAAGGTATAGTCTTCGAGTAGGGTATCGTTTAATTTCCAATGCCTCAGCTACAACATACATGAGTTTCAGCTCTCAGGTGCAAGTATCTTCAGAGGAGAAGATTCTCAAAGGTGCATGGGGTCCGAATTTCTGAAAAGTTGAAAAATCCAAAATGGAGGCCAAATCGCGTGACCTACGACTTTGTCCTGATTGCCTTTTTTGCGTATAATCTTCTTGCGCAACTTTTTTTAAAAGTTTCAAATCTCTAGCTGCATTTTGACAAAAAAGCCCATGTTAATTTTTCGATTTTGGATTCGAACTGGACCTTTAATGAGACCTCTGATTTGAAAAAGGAAAATGTCTTGTTCTTCGTCTCGGTAAGGTCTATCAGCACAGCAAATTTGGCTTTGATACCATTAGCCGTTTTCGCTAAACGCTGTTCACAAAATCGGTGGAATAATAATAAAACACACCAATAACAGTAAGGATTCAGCCCCGAAATGCTGAATCCTTTACAATAATCCGGATAATAAAAATAGGTCTTAAGACTTTGCCTTGAAGACCTAATAATAATCCGTATAAGAACAATAGGTCTTCAGACTTTCGTCTTGAAGACCTAATAACAAGAGTTCTTCAGACTTAGTCTTGAAGACCTAATAACTAGGACTGGCGAGGCAGTACTTAGGTCTTCAAGACTTCCCCTTTTACCTTCACACAGTGTTTGACCTTCACACAGTGTTTGACCTTCACATGACTTTTTGTCTAAGAGGTAAATAGTAACTTAAACATTTTGACAAAATTTCACTTGATATTCAACTTTTAAGTCTTTACAGAAAATTCATCATGGCTGCAAACAAGAATCACCTCAGGTTATTTAGTCTTGTTGCTGCCTGATGATAGCTAAAACATTGCCAAGTGTTTTATTGCCAATGAACTACTATTTTTCAATCAATCATATTTCATAATCATTCATAAGAAAGTAGGATTGACCACATTTAGATGCTCTGAATTTCTATGTTCATGTTTAATCTAATTCTAATGAGATTTATCAAAGGTTGTATGTTCTTTTGGCTTTCTAATGATATATAAAACAATTATTTATCATGTGTCGTTGGTTAACTAGGATCTTTTAAACATACCCACAAAACACCTGTTTTCCAAGATGCAAACTTTGACCCTTCCTCGTGACCGGAAGCGAGCGATTTTGTTCTTTTATCTTGAAGACCTTGATAATGTCTAAAAAAATCATTAAGGTCTATGATATGGATTTTGAGTTATCTGCCCTTGAAATTTACGATTTTTAAGTTTTGGTCAACTTTGAAAGGTCAAAGAAACAAAAGTGTTCTAGTTGGGACTTTCAAAAGTTCAAATTCTTAAGTACAATGCTTTAGCTACATTCAGTATGAATTTCAGGTTTCTAGAGCAAGTATCTGTAGAGAAGAAGATTCTCAAAGGCGGGTGGGGTCGGAAATCGTCAAAAATGCACTAAAAGCAAGATAGCTGCCAAACCATGTGACCTATGAATTTGTCATGATTTACTTTTTTGCAGCATTTCTCATTTCAAATCAATGTTAAGTTTTAGATTTTTTATTCGAACTGGACCTTAAATGTACAGGTCGATTTGGCCCAAAAGCTTTGCATGTCTATTCCTCAGTAAGGGCTATCAGCATGCCAAGTTTCGTCGAAATTGGACCAGCCGTTTGGGCTGCAGCTCGTTCAAAAAAAAAGTACAAATAATAATAAGGAAAAAAAAAAGAACTTGAAGAAATTGGATAATAACAATCTGGAAGACCTAATAAAAACACAGATAATAACAATAGGTATTCAGACTCTCGTCATGAAATCCTTATAATGATAATTTATAAACCTCCAGTGACGTCACTCTATTGTTCTTTTAGGTTCTTCTTTTACCGGATAAACCTCTTTGCCGGGCATTCTCCAAGAATGCCCAGGGCTTTCTTGAAGAATGCCCAGGGCTTTCTGTAGAATTTATCGGAAATTTATTTTGATAGGGATTATACACGTTTTGAAATACTTTGTTTCAAAGTCCTTCTTCGAATAAATACCATCACAAAATATCACAATTTTGACAAATCACAAATATAATGTTCGCATGCCTGGTTTCGAACTCTGCACCACTCGCTTACTAAACTGGCACCTTTGACAACTCTGCTAGAAAGGCCCACGAGAACAATGATGTATTTTCCACAGTGACAATCATGTGAACTTCACGAGGCAGATAGCGCATGCATTTCACGTTCACGGCTTGGGTAGCGAGCGCAAAGCACATGCAGGGCGCGGATGTGCTCTCCGTTTGCTCATGGTGATTCCCTACCAGTAAAAATCAATGAATCCATTTTTATACTTATTATTGAAATAATTTTGTTACTACGGTTTAACTCGGTTCATAAGTTAGATCAAAACCCGGCCCTTGGTGTTGTTTGATAATGTAAGCCCTCAGCCTCGGGGAAATTGGGGCGGGCCAGTTGGCCCTTTCCAATTTCCCTCTGCCGCGGGCTTTCATTATCAACAACACCTCTGGCTTGGTTTTGATCCTACACAAAATATCTGAATAATGTCAATAGGTCCTCAAACTTTCATCTTGAAGACCTAATAACTAGGACTGCCGCTTTTACCTTCACACAGTGTTTGACCTTCAAATGCATTTTTGTCAAAGAGATAAACAGTCACTTATTCATCAACAATATGACCAAAGTGCACATGTTATTAAACAACAGGAAACCTTGTTTTTTTCTATGTTAATTGGTTAATTTATACAAAAAATACTGTCAACTTTAAAATACACCAAAAACCGTTTTCATCGGTCCTCTTATAACAAAGATATCGTCCTTGAAAGTGCGGTAATATCAGGCTACTCAATTTGACAGTCGGAAAACGGTTTCTACCGGAAAAACAATATTACCTTTACTGCGCATGCCCGAAGTGTTTTTATGACATCATAAGCAGAATGGAAATGGGCCTAATCAATGTAAATATAACAGACAATGGTGGTAAATAAACAGATTAAACAGATTTTAGCAGCTCAGCTGTCCGGCAATAAAACATGAGAGTAGTAATTAAACAGATATGACAAATTGTAAATGATTTTGTAATTACGAGGAGTCGCGCTTTGACAATGTTATTACAAGAATTAGAGAGAGGATGTTGTTTAGAGAATAAGCATGTCTGCCCATCTCTGTGACGCCCAGATGTCAAAGCACTAGTCATTCATTGGTCAACAATAGGTAAAACTAGATCCAATCAAAAATTAAATGTTTTGAATTTATCATTTGCAATGTATGTGCCTTGAGATGAACACATTGCGCACTGACATAATAGATGGAGTATTTGGTGTTGACTACAGTAATTTCGACAAGGTAGGTTTTTTAACTCAACTCAACCGCCATGGCAGCCATATTGAATTTTCAATTAGATTTCATGAAAAAGACTACTCTTCCTAAACCAATCTAGATATTATTCTGAAATTGTAGTATGTTGTAACTATGGTGATTCCACACAGAAAGGTAGACGTTTCAGTTTTGAGAATCCAAGATGGCCGCGATAACAGCCATATTGACTTTTCAGCTGCAGATGACACATCATTATTATTAAATTTTAAGCTTTCATCAAGTGATCATTCGCACCATATAAATTCTCTAATTTGAACTTGCTAATCATAATATTATCTTGAATATGGAATATTTAAGATTGTCATGCAAGTTGTTCTATATTTCTAAGTGTTTCTAAAATAAATTAAGATGAAAGACAAACATAATTGATTAATTTGTTTAAAATCGTTATGGCAACTAGCTGCAAAAACCCAATCACATTAAACATCATGTTAAATTTTAAACAATGGTATCTCCCTTATATTCCTTTAAATACCACAACCAGAGTTCAGATATTCCTGTTGAGTCCACTATGCTTTTCTAATACACATCCCAATACAGGCTGCTAGCATCACAGTGTCAGCTGCTAGTCTGTTGCATAATCAACCTGACCCAATTGATATGGTAGAGCATTATGCTATATGGCTATGTGTATGCAATAAGAGTTATGGAAATTAGACTTGTATTCTCATGACAGTGATATGTTCTTTCTAAGAATAACAACTTACACAAAACTTGTCAACAATAAGCTTTGTGTTTAGCGATCTACATAAGTTGACGTGGAAAGAGTTATTTTGCATCAGGTTCCAGTTACTGTGTTTTACTCATATTTGTACCATTTCTTTATCTAACAGAAGTTCTTCTTGACACAAAATCAATTTAGGACGTAAGCTAACTGTGTTTTGTGAAATTATATATATTTTTCACAACAATGCATGTTCTCTCCCGTCAAGTCTTTAAATACCACACATAAGGGCTTAGCCAGAGTTCAGGTTTACATGCTCAGCACACTATGCTTCTCCAATTACACAAAGACAAATACACAAATTGCTACACTCTCCTAAAAAACATGATGGCAGCCATATTCAATTATCATATAAAAGATGGTTACACAATTAAACCATATTACCACATCATTCATTTTAAGGTGAGCTTCTGTACCCTCGGTACTTTTATTACTACATGATATATAATAGAAGATTTAATAATATAATAATAATAAAGTAAATTTATAAAGCGCCCAAACTCCAGGCACTCAGTGCCTGCTCATAGCGCTACATGGATTAAAAACACACTGCAGTAGAAATGCTTCACTGGTTCAAATTAAAGATTGTAGAATTTTTAAAACTAAACTTGTTCATTAACACTTAAATGTATTTTATCATTTTAGACAATTGTTTGGCGTTAGAAGTTTATAAATGTAACCAAACATTGTGTTTGTAATTCATTGAGAAACGCACAAGACATGATGAAAAATGGTGTCAAAAGGTGCATCGAATTGTATTAGGTTGTGAACAGGATAATCAGGTACAATTTCATGACATATCTCAACGACGCTCATTGTTTCCCAATTATTAGCTCATCTGGCCCGTAAGGCCCGATGGGCTTATGGCATGGCATGGTGTCCGGCGTCCGTCCGTCCGTCGTCCATCCATCCGTCCGTCCATCCGTCCGTAAACTTTGTGGAATTTCGACTTCTTCTCCAGAACCATAAGGCCTAGAATTGAAATTACACACATGGCTTATAGGCATCATAAGGGTGTGCATCTCATTTTTTTTTTCAATTTTTGATTTATTTTCAAATTTCTGACATAGAACTGATAGAAATTTTTGTGCAAGTAGAAGCTCATTGTAGTGTGTATAGGGGGTGTTATTGTAGTGTGATAGCGGTTGTTATTGTAGTGTGTTTAGGGGGTGTTATTGTAGTGTGTATAGGGGGTGTTATTGTAGTGTGTTTAGGGGGTGTTATTGTAGTGTGTATAGGGGGTGTTATTGTAGTGTGTATAGGGGGTGTTATTGTAGTGTGTATAGGGGGTGTTATTGTAGTGTGTATACAGGGTGTTATTGTAGTGTGTATAGCAGGTGTTATTGTAGTGTGTTTAGGGGGTGTTATTGTAGTGTGTATAGCGGGTGTTATTGTAGTGTGTCTAGGGGGTGTTATTGTAGTGTGTATAGGGGGTGTTATTGTAGTGTGTATACAGGGTGTTATTGTAGTGTGTATAGCGTGTGTTATTGTAGTGTGTATACAGGGTGTTATTGTAGTGTGTATAGGGGGTGTTATTGTAGTGTGTATAGGGGGTGTTATTGTAGTGTGTATAGGGGGTGTTATTGTAGTGTGTTTAGGGGGTGTTATTGTAGTGTGTATAGGGGGTGTTATTGTAGTGTGTATAGGGGGTGTTATTGTAGTGTGTATAGGGGGTGTTATTGTAGTGTGTATACAGGGTGTTATTGTAGTGTGTATAGCAGGTGTTATTGTAGTGTGTTTAGGGGGTGTTATTGTAGTGTGTATAGCGGGTGTTATTGTAGTGTGTCTAGGGGGTGTTATTGTAGTGTGTATAGGGGGTGTTATTGTAGTGTGTATACAGGGTGTTATTGTAGTGTGTATAGCGTGTGTTATTGTAGTGTGTATACAGGGTGTTATTGTAGTGTGTATAGGGGGTGTTATTGTAGTGTGTATAGGGGGTGTTATTGTAGTGTGTATAGGGGGTGTTATTGTAGTGTGTATAGGGGGTGTTATTGTCGTGTGTTTAGGGGGTGTTATTGTCGTGTGTTTAGGGGGTGTTATTGTAGTGTGTATACAGGGTGTTATTGTAGTGTGTATACAGGGTGTTATTGTAGTGTGTATACAGGGTGTTATTGTAGTGTGTATAGGGGGTGTTATTGTAGTGTGTATAGCGGGTGTTATTGTAGTGTGTATAGGGGGTGTTATTGTAGTGTGTATAGGGGGTGTTATTGTCGTGTGTTTAGGGGGTGTTATTGTCGTGTGTTTAGGGGGTGTTATTGTAGTGTGTTTAGGGGGTGTTGTAGTGTGTTTAGGGGGTGTTGTAGTGTGTATAGGGGGTGTTATTGTAGTGTGTATAGCGGGTGTTTTTGTAGTGTGTTAAAGGGGGTGTTGTTGTAGTGTGTTAAAGGGGGTGTTATTGTAGTGTGTTTAAGGGTGTTATTGTAGTGTGTATAGGGGGTGTTATTGTAGTGTGTATAGGGGGTGTTATTGTAGTGTGTATAGGGGGTGTTATTGTAGTGTGTATAGCGGGTGTAATTGTAGTGTGTATAGGGGGTGTTATTGTAGTGTGTTTAGGGGGTGTTATTGTAGTGTGTATAGGGGGTGTTATTGTAGTGTGTATAGGGGGTGTTATTGTAGTGTGTATAGGGGGTGTTATTGTAGTGTGTATAGGGGGTGTTATTGTAGTGTGTATAGCGGGTGTAATTGTAGTGTGTATAGGGGGTGTTATTGTAGTGTGTTTAGGGGGTGTTATTGTAGTGTGTATAGGGGGTGTTATTGTAATGTGTATAGGGGGTGTTATTGTAGTGTGTATAGGGGGTGTTATTGTCGTGTGTATAGGGGGTGTTATTGTAGTGTGTATAGGGGGTGTTATTGTAGTGTGATAGGGGGTGTTATTGTAGTGTGTATAGGCAGCGTAGAAAACTCCCGCCTGCCCGACCGCCCGAGACGGCCTGTTTTCGAGCCGGACGGTTAACTTTCACAAGTAGCCCGTCCGGTGGTCGGGTAGATATTTACAAAGGCCAACTGTAATAGTATACTCAAATTGACTCAAATGAAAAAAAATAAAAGCCAAAAGAAATAAAGTGTTTCGTCAGGTTTCGTAAGTCAAATTATCAAATATGATAAAGGCAAGTTACATTGCAGCCAGCTAAGGCTTGGACGGTTACCCGTATACACGGTATCGTTTTGTGATGAATGAATAAACGTTTACAGAATCATGTAAACGGTAAACGATTAAACGAATTGTCACGTGGTAGCATAGTGTATATCCGCGGAGACCTTTGAAAATGGCAACAGCCAAACGTTCGGAGGTGTGGAAATTCTTCACCAAAATTGACGGTAAACCGAAGTGAAATGTAATGTGTGCGCTATCGAACTTTCACATTCAGGGGGAAGCACGGGAACGATGAAAAATCATCTAAAATTTAAACACCAGTCTATCAAAAGTGAATCAAATGCTTCTTCTCAAAGCATGCGTCAGTCATCCATTTATTCAATGCTTACAGCGAAAAGCATGTCCCGTGACAAGTACCGAAGAAGTGCATGAAACTTACGGCCATATTGAGTTTTGTAGAAGGGGGTGGTTTCAAAGATTTCAGCAACGAAATAAATTCACCTTTCATAGTATAAATATTTATAGGTTTCTCAAAACTTTTTCGTTATTGGTAGTTAACGATTATTTCATTTTAAAACAGTAAGTTTTCAAACAATAAACCGAATAAATATTATGGACTTTAAAGTTGAGATTATTTAGAATTAACCTGCGAAGTTTAATAATTACAACAAGAACATTTTTAATGAAAATTATTTTTGCTGCACAAATTTAACATTTAAGTCTATAAACAAAAATGCCACTGTCTGAATATAACTGGTACGGGTATGTAGATTATCGCAAGATAAACCTACATTATTTGTTGAGGATAATATACGGAAGCAAATCCCTTGCATTCCAATCTACGTCACAACCTCTGTGTCATTCAACCAATCACAACAAACAAACCGCTTAGCGCATGTCATTCTCTCCCCACAGAGGCAACTCAGTCATACCTGAATTAGCCTCTGTTCTATTACGCCTAGATCCTGGGGTTCCGGCAGATTGCCCTAGCGGCAAAACGTTGTAACTTGAGATATCTCCCTTATCTGCAGCCAATGAAAACACCTTTTGGATATCAACGAATTCGGGAATTCTCAACGGTCGTACAGTGACTTTCGAAAGTATCATGCCTTTTGGTTTATTTTTCATTAACAGTGTGAGAGGAGAAATATTTGAAAATCAGATATGGATAAGGTTTTTCATTAGAAACATACTGTTTTATAATTGTGTAAATTGTTCTTTGTTTTATGATAAATTTTATTTTAATAATCTACCAAATAAAAACTAATGAGAAGGTAAAAAAGCAATGTTTTGTAGAAGGAAGAGTTATCACCCCTGAATGCCGAATCACCGGGAATAGCCGGGAGTAGCCGAGCTTTTGCGAATGACCCCTTTTGAAACGGCGTCGCTGATTGCACAACTAACTTCGATTGCCTCCAATCAGATTTCTACTTTTCTGTCCCGTGTATTAGCCGTAATAGAACAGAGGCTAATTCAGGTATGACTGAGTTGCCTCTGTGGGGAGAGAATGAGCGCATGTCTGTTTAAGCCTGTAAATTTGAGGTGTTCGTCTGTCAAAAGATTACTTAACGATCTTCGAGTTTAATACTTTGAACTGAAACTAATAATGTGCTTATTGACTTATTCTACTATAAATATTTGACTATGTAAGTCTATCGATCGATTCAAGAAAGAAAATAATATCAACAGTTATCAGCGATGTAGAAGCGAGTTTCATCAGAGATGTGTAGTGTTTTCATTGACCTACATGTTTTTGCCGATCAATACGTGACTTGCAGCTTGTCTGTCGACTCGACAGGTATTTTATCATGTCAAATATTTGTTTGGAAGATTAAAAAAACGTAACTAAGTTTAAAAATTATTTGTTTTATCATATTCATGGCAGAATTAATTGCCGTTCGATATGACAGATCGTTGATTTCTGTTGTGGAATTATCCCCGTACGTGAATAATATGTGAATTTTACAGAAAACATCTGAAATAAATAATTTTAAAAGTTAGTCTTCATATCACAGTAAGAAATGGTTGATTTTGATAGGCAACTATATACACTTCTATCAATTAGTGTCACACAAATCACGTATTGGTTGAGTTTGTGCCAAGTATAGTACTCGATGTCAATTATCAGACACTAATCACTGTCTTAGGACATGTAATATCACTGATGGTGTATATTTGAAGTTTATGACATTAAATTATTCAGAATCTTAATTTCGTCATGTCTTTATTGTAAGAACCGGACAGGTAAGTTCTGATCCGGACTGGCAACTTTTTGGAGTTACCAGTCCGGCTGTCTGGCTTGATTTTTTGGGAGTTTTCTACACTGGTATAGGGGGTGTTATTGTAGTGTGTATAGGGGGTGTTATTGTAGTGTGTATAGCGGGTGTTATTGTAGTGTGTATAGCGGGTGTTATTGTAGTGTGTTTAGGGGGTGTTATTGTAGTGTGTATAGCGGGTGTTATTGTAGTGTGTATAGCGGGTGTTATTTTAGTGTGTTTAGGGGGTGTTATTGTAGTGTGTATAGGGGGTGTTATTGTAGAGTGTATAGGGGGTGTTATTGTAGTGTGATAGCGGGTGTTATTGTAGTGTGTATAGGGGGTGTTGTTGTAGTGTGTATAGCGGGTGTTATTGTAGTGTGTTAAAGGGGGTGTTGTTGTAGTGTGTATAGGGGGTGTTGTTGTAGTGTGTATAGGGGGTGTTATTGTAGTGTGTATAGGGGGTGTTATTGTAGTGTGATAGCGGGTGTTATTGTAGTGTGTATAGGGGGTGTTGTTGTAGTGTGTATACAGGGTGTTGTTGTAGTGTGATAGGGGGTGTTATTGTAGTGTGTTTAGGGGGTGTTATTGTAGTGTGTATAGGGGGTGTTATTGTAGTGTGTATAGGGGGTGTTATTGTAGTGTGATAGGGGGTGTTATTTTAGTGTGTATACAGGATGTTGTTGTAGTGTGATAGGGGGTGTTATTGTAGTGTGATAGGGGGTGTTATTGTAGTGTGATAGGGGGTGTTGTTTATCCACTTCTCCTCAAAAATCGTTCAACGGATTTAATTGAAATTGCACACATGGCTTATGGCATCCTAAGGGTGTGCATCTCATATTTTGGTTTTCAGTTATTTTTTTGGGTCAAATTTTCGACATGTTATCAGAGTCTCTCATAACCCTTAAAGGGTGGCTCACTTTTATGTTATTTTATATTTTATATGTTTATGTAAAATGAGAAAATAATAAATTCCTAATATCGCTTGCCCAAGTATGTTTTCCCAAATTATCAAGACATAAAAGCATGTTATAAGCTAATCTAGGTAGACGTTTTTCGTGCATAGTTAAAATCTTGAACCAAAACCTTAAACATCGTATTTGAGAATTAATGAGGTGAGACTCAAATAAACCATCTGTCTGTCTGTCTGTCTGTTGAACTTTAGTGGATTTTGGGGCAAGTGAAAGCTCAAATTGGTATGAAGAAGGGATGTTGTTTATCCACTTCTCCTAAAAAAGTACTGCATAGACTACGCTGATCTTTCAAACATGCTTTATAGGCATCCTAAGGGTGTGCATCTCATATTTTCGTTTTTCAATTATTATTTTTTGGTCAAATTTTTAACATGTTGAACTTAGGTGAATTTTTGTGCAAGTGAAAGCTCATAGTAGTGTGATGTTTATCCACTTCTGCTAAAAAAACATTCAACAGATTTAATGGAAATTGCACACTTGGCTCTTTCAAAATACAATCAAACGTATTATTACATTATAAAGATGTTTTTATGTCGGAGAAATACCCATTCATTCCAAATCATGAGAGTGCAAGCTTATTTTTCATACGAAATACCCAAATGTTAAAATCAGAGGAGGATATTTTTACATAAGTATATAATATCAAAATCGACATCCTGCAATTTACTGAAACAAGGGGTTAATACATTGCAAACTGCCAAAACTCTCATGCAAAAATTATCAAATTTGTTGGTCGGGTTTTTTAGTTATCTGCCCTTGAATACTGCAAAATGTTCAAACAAATTTAAAAAACAAACTAATTCAAATTTTAAATTTTTTTAGCAAACGTGTTATAGGCCAATGTCTCAGCTAGATTATATGTAATTTCCAGTACCATTATTTGCTGAGAACTGAATCTTCAAAGGTGGGGGGTGTAGGACTTTTGAAAAAATTGCAGAAAATTCAAGAAGGGGGCCAAACCACGTGACCTATGAATTTGCCATGATTTAGTTTTTTTGCAGCATTTGTTATTGCACATCTTTTAAACAAAGTTGCAGGTCTCTAAGTCTATTTGAAAAAAAGGCCATGTTAAAAATTCCAACTTTGGGCTTCTCTGGGCCATTTATGGATGTGCCGAATTGGCCCAAAAGCTTATTTTCACGTCTCCATGATAAGGTCTACCTGCATGCAATATTTGTCTTTAATAGCTTCAGCCATTTGGGCTGAGCAATGTCGAAAAAAAAAAAAAAAATTAATAATAATAAAAACATGGATAATAACAATAGGTCTTCAGACTTTCACCTTGAAGACCTAATAATAATAGATATAGTCGAAAGCAACAATAAAGGAAATGAGTAAATATAGATTTGTATAGATAGAGTACATTCGTCACTCAATTCCATGAAGTCATGCAATTTTTTATTCATTTATAATTTGTCACAAGTTAAGCTGCTTGTAAAATTTGTCTTCAACCTATTTCAAACATACTATATCAAGAACAACTTGATAAGATAGAGAGTTCTGTAACAGTGTTCACAATGATGAATAATTTGGAATAAATGAATAAATTGTAATATTTTGATGTAAAGAATGATTTCTTACTCTGCTTGCAGTCGGCAAGAAGTAACCGATGAGGAGAACTTTGAGGATTATGGGGAGTCTGAAGCTGATATGTCAGACCCAGGACTTCTGTAAGTTTTTATACTTCAATTTATATTTTCTTATTGTCCCTATAGGAAATAGGAAGTGAATGGATAAGACAACATTCTGCCTTCTGTCAAAGATAAAATCCTTTACCCTAAACTTGACCAAATTAGAACTTGTGTCTGAATTTTCAAGTACTCACATAGCTACCATGGATTTCAGGCTGATACATATCAACCATTCTTCAAAGAATAAAATTATAAAAATGTTGACTCAATTGAAGTCCGAACTCAATTCAGCCGGTATTGCCTCTGTGTCAAGGTCTAACCGCACCCACTTTTTAACTCATCTGGCCTGTAAGGCCCGATGGACTTATGGCATGGTGTCCGGCGTCCGTCCGTCCGTCCGTCCATCCATCTGTCTGTCCATCCATCCGTTCGTAAACTTGGTGGAATTTCGACTTCTTCTCCAGAACCATAAGGCCTAGAAAGCTGAAACTTTGTGTACAGACACCTTGGCTAGTGAGGATTATAAATTGTAGCTTTGGGCACCCTGTGACCCCTAATAAGGGCCACATATGCCACGCCCTAAAAACCTATTTTCATCATCTTCTCCAGAACCATGAGGCCTTGAAAGCTAAAAGTTTGTGTACAGACTCCTTGGCTATTGAGGATTATAAATTATAGCTTTGGTGGCCCTGTGACCCCTAATAAGGGCCACAGGGGCCACGCCCTAAAAGGCTATTTACACCTTCTTCTCCAGAACCATGAGGCCTAGAAAGCTGAAACTTTGTGTACTGACTCAAATCAAATCACTTTATTCAGAATTGAAGGCCATATGGCCAAGAATACAACAGATGTCATATACATAAATGATATGGTGTGTAGAGTATATGAAATAGTAATTATGTTAACGTAGGCTCAGCTTTAGAAATATACACATCTTCTTAAGAACAGTTGTATTTTGTACCCTCATCAGAGCTTGGAATTTAACAGTAGAAGGAGGGCTGTAATAAAAGGCTGCAATATATATATTTAGATCTGTATTGTTTATAGAATGGACATATAAGTAAAATATGATATTCATCATCACACAGTCCCAAAGCACATTTTTGACAAACCAGTTCATTATAAGGAACAATTGCTTTTGAAAAACGCTGTTTTTGTATATTCAAGTTATGTGATTGACATCGAAATTTAACTACTGACTCCTTGACTAGTGAGGATGATGAATTGTAGCTTTATAATAATAATAAAGGCAACAGGAACGTCCTTCAAATCTATTTTCATCTTCTCCTGAAGTATAATTATAAGTTCTAGAAAACTGAAACTTGTGGCCTATATACAGTGTTTAAAATATTGCCCGTCAGCCAGTCCTTGGACTGGCTACTTTTTGCCAGGACTGGTTACTTTTTGGTCAGGACTGGTAACGTTTTGGTCAGGACTGGTAACTTTTCAATTTTTAGCTCATCAGGACTGAAAGTCCAGATGGGCTTATGGCATGGCCCGTCGTCCGGCGTCCGTCCGTCGTCCGTCGTCCGTCGTCCGTCCGTCGTCCGTCCGTCCGTAAACTTTTGACACTTTCGACTTCTCCTCATGAACCATACACATTAGAGAGCTGAAATTTTGTGTACAAGTACCTTAGCATGTGGAGATTCTAATTTGTAACTTTGGTGACCCTGTGACCCCAGATAGGGTCACAGGGGTCACAACTTTAAAAACCTATTTTCATCTTCTTCTCCAGTTCCAGAAGGACTAGAGAGTTAAAAATGATATGTGCAGACTCCTTGGCCAATGGGGATTCTAATTTGTAACTTTGGTGACCCTGTGACCCCAAATAGGGTCACAGGGGTCACAACCTTAAAAACCTATTTTCATCTTCTTCTCCAGTTCTAAAAGGACTAGAGAGTTGAAAGGGATATGTGCAGACTCCTTGGACAATGGGGATTCTAATTTGTAACTTTGGTGAACCTGTGACCCCAAATAGGGTCACAGGGGTCACAACCTTAAAAACCTATTTTCATCTTCTTCTCCAGTACTAAAATGACTATAGAGTTGAAAATGATATGTGCAGACTCCTTGGCCAATCGGGATTCTTAATTGTAGATTTCGTGACCCCATGACCCAAAATAGGGTCACAGGGGTCACAACCTTAAAAACCAATTCTCATCTTCTTCTCCAGTTCCAAAAGGTCTAGAGAGTTAAAAACGATATGTGCAGACTCCTTGGCCAATGGGGATTCTAAATTGTAGATTTCGTGACCCCATGACCCCAAATAGGGTCACAGGGGTCACAACCTTAAAACCCTATTTTCATCTTCTTCTCCAGTACTAAAATGACTATAGAGTTGAAAATGATATGTGCAGACTCCTTGGCCAATCGGGATTCTTAATTGTAGATTTCGTGACCCCATGACCCAAAATAGGGTCACAGGGGTCACAACCTTAAAAACCAATTCTCATCTTCTTCTCCAGTTCCAAAAGGTCTAGAGAGTTAATATTGATATGTGCAGACTCCTTGGATAATGGGGATTCTAATTTGTAACTTTGTTGACCCTGTGACCCCAAATAGGGTCACAGGGGTCACAACCTTAAAAACCTATTTTCATCTTCTTCTCAAGTTCCAAAAGGTCTAGAGAGCTGAAATTATATGTGCAGACTCCTTGGCCAATGGGGATTCTAAATTGTAGATTTCGTGACCCCATGACCCCAAATAGGGTCACAGGGGTCACAACCTTAAAAAACTTATTTTCATCATCACCTTTAGCTCCTAAAGGTCTATTGAGCTGAAAGACTGCATGTAGACTCCTTGGTCAATTGGGATTCTAAACTGTAGGTTTTGTGACCCCATGACCCCAAATAGGGTCACAGGGGTCACAATCTTAAAAACCTATTTTTCTCCATTAGATGACAGTCTATGACAAATTTATTTCTCCTTGGATATTTTAGTGTGGACTTCTTTCACTGTCTGATACTGGCGATCTAGAAAGTGTTGAATAATAATACATTTGTTTTGTAATTTTTTTATAGGTTTTCTTGTAATAGGTAACATCAGTTTCATTTTTAGCTCATCTTGCCTGTATAAAGCATACTTGATATGATGCCTGATGAGCTACAGAGCCAATGGCTCTATTTTTTTCTTAAATTTCCCAAAGGAATTGACCAATGAATTTTCAGGACAGGCTAGATTTCCAATCTATTTTATTCACTGCTGTATACTTAATTTTATGATTGGTGACCCTGTGGCCTCTACAAAGGGGGAATCACATTGGCCACACTCTACATCATAGTTGATGATGAAGCCTGATGAGCTACAGAGCCAATGGCTCTATTTTTTTTAGTTTGTCTGACTGATTGCAGAAAACTATTTATCCTATTCTTTTCATATTCTAACCCTTACGATGCATATATATATTTTTGCTCTTCAAGCCCACGTGGCTGAATTGTTTTGTCCGGTGCCAGCCATCGTTAAATCCTGATTTGCACCGCTCACTGAATGTTTTTATGTAGCGAGTCCCGTGCCTTTTACAACAATTGGTGTATCTATTTCGCGGATCCCAGATTTTTATTTAGAGCCTTGTTAAATCTTTATGCAAGCACAATAATTCTTTTTACATGGACTTCTAGATACACTATGCCTCTTTATAAATATATAAAAATTATTACAATGCACCTCATAGTTATTTTTTCACAGTCATCAAAAGAAAGTCTTTATTTTCAGCTTGCCGCCTCTTTATTTCTGTGAACGCATATACATATGATACATGGAAATAAAGACAATTCTCTTCTCTACACGATGATGTAAAAATTATAAAATTATCCCGTATGGTTCGTGAGATATGAATGCCGCAAGGTGCGCGAGGTACATGCAAGTTCTATTAGTGATAGCCGGAGCGCAACTAGCGCATGTGAACGATGTCTTATATTCCGCGCACCGCTTCTTTATTTCTGTGCACGCATACACATATGATACATGGAAATAAAGACAATTCTTTCCTCTACACGATGATGTAAAAATTATAAAATTATTTCTAATGGTTCGTGAGATATGAATGCCGCAAGGTGGGTACCCTCAATCATTTTCAGGTGAAAAATAAAATTTGCGACACTTGTCGCAACGCTTACCGCTTCTGTGTTTTTTTGCACGCATATACATATATGATACATAGAAATAAAGACAATTCATTCCTCAACACGATGATGTAAAAATTATAAAATTATCCTGTATAGTTCGTGAGATATGAATGCCGCAAGGTGCGCGAGGTACATGCAAGTTCTATTAGCGATAGCCGGAGCGCAACTAGCACGTGTGAACGATGTCTTTTATTCCGCGCACTGCTTCTTTATTTCTGTGCAGGCATATACATATGATACATGGAAATAAAGACAATTCATTCCTCTACAAGATGATGTAAAAATTATAAAATTATCTCTAATGGTTCGTGAGATATGAATGCCGCAAGGTGCGTGAGTAACATGCAAGTTCAATTAGCGCATGTGAATGATGTCCTTTATGTCTCTACACGATTGTGAAATAAATTTTAAATTATCTCTAATGGTTTGTGAGATATGAATTCCGCGCCGCAAGGTGGGTACCCTCAATCATTTTTGAGAAAAGGTTTGATATTTGCGACACATGTCGTAGCGCTTGCAGTTTCGTTACTTTTTCGTGCACATTTACAAATGACACATTGAATTGAAGCTCGTTCTTTGCTCTTTACAATGATGCAAGTGATTTGAAAATTCCCCACCCCGTTCAAAAAATATATAGTGCCAAAGAAGGGGTGGGGTGGGGGTTCATGATGCGGCTTCAGTTGAACTTCCACGGACAGCTCACATTGACTTTCTCTGTCTCTTTTACGAAATAAAAAAAGAAAAATTTATTTTTAGAAATACTTTTACAACATATTAAGCAACAGCAAATATAAAAATAATCACCTTCAATGGTGCGAATAACAGTCTTTTAGGACCCAACAAGGTCGAGAGTACACTGTCCACACTTTCACCTCTTTCTTCTTTCTTCAATTATCTTCTTCCATCCCATCATTAGCATCCTTCTCTATCAGACTGATGTAGGCTTTACAGTAGTCTTGTGACGTGTGGTATAGTCGGAAACATGGCTCTACACACAGACAAACATTGCAGTCTAGACACTCGAATGAAGATTCTCTTCCTACTCTTTTCTTCTTTCGAACTGGCTGGTTTGTAGCTTCCGCTCCAATCTTTGACGGAAAGAGACGACCATGAAGACGTACAGTCAATACTATCGTCGCTCGTACTTGGCCGACCCTGGGGACGTCTGCAGAGACTTGCAACCTTGTCTGTGTCCGCAAAGGTTATAATGTGTTGAACTATTTCTTTCCTGAATTCACGGTTTGTCTTCAAACTTTTATCTTTTGAGAGTTCTTTGTACAGAACGTAGGCATTCAAAAGAGCAACGTTGAGGATATGAAACCACCACTTCACCACTTTAGTGTTTTCATTTTGAACAGAGTGTACGACAACATCTGACAGGCGCGGTCGACGCCTCCCATGTACTTGTTGTATTGATGTACAATACGAGGTTTTGTAGTTGGTTCTCCAGTCACCCTGTTCTTCCTTCCCATTTCAACATCTTCTGTATCTTCAACAGTGGACATAAGCAAGACTGATTTTCTGTCCTCATACCTGACGAGCAGAAGTTCTTGGTTGTGTTGCTGCAACATAGAACCTTTCTCTGTTTTTTTCTGTTTTCTTTCTGAATTTCTTCCAATTTTGTTCACCTTGATACGTTTTCTGAATTCTAGGCGACGAGTTGGAGAATCGTGAACGAACTACCATCTACGTCAGGGAAGCTCTGATTGTCAGTTGTGGATAACAAAAGTTTTGCAATTTTTGATAGGTTCCACGGACCTAACCGCCGCAACGTCACGGCGAAACCCGAACAAATTTGCCGATGTCAAAAAAAGACATCAACACATTTTGCGGGGCTTCTTGCTTCTTTATTTTTCTTTGCGCATATACATATGATATACCAAAATGATGGCAATTTTATTCTCTTTCCATCGACATATCATGTGTTAGAGCGGGCCACTTGGTTAGTGAAATATCAAGCGCGAAAGTATATACTTTTGCTGCCTTTATAGTATAATTATTTGCATGGACGGACATACAAATGATATGCCAAAATGAAGGCAATTTCATTCTCTTTCCGTCAATATATCATGTGTTGGAGCGCGCCACTTGGTTAGTGAAATATCAAGCGCGAAAGCAATCTCTCGTACTCTTGTGTTCTGGAAATCCGAGGTACTGGGCAACGTTGGCCATGAAATTGGGTGTTCTCGAATGGAACACCCTCGCCCGACATATAAGCTAAATGTTCCAGACCCCGGAATAACATCGAAAATAGTTTTTGAATTTCACTAAACCTGATATTGATTTTGAAAGTTTGGATGCTAAGGGTAAAGTTTTCCCATGTTTCGTGGCGAGGCCCGCACTAAAAATATTGAAAATTCTCGAATGAAAGTTTCGATCACGCTCGATTTTTCATGGGAAAAAAGTCCATACCTCAAGGCGATGCCCGGAAGAGGTCAAAATCCTCGTACTCCACCCTAACCCGATAGTGAAATATGGTCATGGGAGAACATCCCATACCTCCGGTGCTGTTGAAAAGTCAGAACAAAAGTATGATCGTACTCATAACCCGATGTTTACATTTGGTCATGGGACAACTTTCCCACATCATGGCGAAACCCGGCAAAAAATTGTTTGATGCCCAGATTGGTCGGAAACCTCTGACGTCATCATGTAAGTTTGGTCACGTGACAACCCAATCCCATTACGTCATGGCGAAAACCGAAAAAAAATTCCATGTCAAAAAGACATAAAAATATTTTGCGGGGCTTCTTGCATCTTTATTTCTCTGTTCGCATATATACAAATGATATACCAAAGTGAAGGCAATTTTATTCTCCTTCCATCGGTGTAACTTGATTTAAAGCGCGCCGCTTGGTTAGTGAAATATCAAGCGAAAAAGCCGTTTTTTTTGTGGCCTTTATAGTATAATTGTTTGCATGTTCGCATATACAAATCATATATATATATTTTTTTCGGGCATTTTTGAAAAGCTTGAATTATTTTTTTGGGCACCAAAATCAAGATTGAAACATATATTTAATATAATATAATATTCAAAAAGTACATGGATTTTTTTCCGCTTATTATAGAAGCCACATTTTATGATTCTTGTCACTCTAAAGTGAAAGTAGAAAAAGCACTGCTCTCTGACCGGCAACATGGCACAAGCGTCAATGCTGAACGCGAAGCATCGGTAAGTTGTAACAGTGCAACCCATACATTAACATTGATTTTACAACGTAAATCCATATCTAGACTACTATAATAGGTGCTAGTTCACTTATGAATTGAATATTTAAATACTAGAATCTAGTATACACTCACAATGCCAATGCCATGTGTTAGCAGTGATGGAATTGGTTATATCTGAAAGCCGAATTTGTGAATGAAATAGGAATGATTGCGATAATTATTATACCGACGACCTACAGTTCACAGGTGGATAGTTATAACAACGATAATGATTCTGTCCTTCCGTCCGTCTGTCCATCCTAAGATATTTTTTTCTCTGATTCCTGAAAAACTTTTCAAATTTTACTCATGTCTTCAACACAATAAGAGAGAGGTGCAGGTCTTCACGTTTTTTTAGCTCATCAGGACTGAAAGTCCAGATGGGCTTATGGCATGGCCCGTCGTCCGTCGTCCGTCGTCCGTCCGTAAACTTTTGACACTTTTGACTTCTTCTCATGAACCATACACATTAGAGAGCTGAAATTTTGTGTACAAGTACCTTAGCATATGGAGATTCTAATTTGTAACTTTGGTGACCCTGTGACCCCAAATAGGGTCACAGGGGTCACAACTTTAAAAACCTATTTTCATTTTCTTCTCCAGTTCCAGAAGGACTAGAGAGTTAAAAATGATATGTGCAGACTCCTTGCCCCATGGGGATTCTAATTTGTAACTTTGGTGACCCTGTGATCCCAAATAGGGTCACAGGGGTCACAACCTTAAATACCTATTTTCATCTTCTTCTCCAGTTCTAAAAGGAGTAGAGAGTTAAAAATGATATGTGCAGACTCCTTGGCCAATGGGGATTCTAATTTGTAACTTTGGTGACCCTGTGACCCCAAATAGGGTCACAGGGGTCACAACCTTAAATACCTATTTTCGTCTTCTTCTCCAGTTCTAAAAGGAGTAGAGAGTTAAAAATGATATGTGCAGACTCCTTGGACAATGGAGATTCTAATTTGTAACTTTGGTGACCCTGTGTCCCCAAATAGGGTCACAGGGGTCACAACCTTAAAAACTTATTTTCATCTTCTTCTCCAGTTCTAAAAGGACTAGAGAGTTAAAAACGATATGTGCAGACTTCTTGGCCAATGGGGATTCTAAATTGTAGATTTCGTGACCCCATGACCCCAAATAGGGTCACAGGGGTCACAACCTTAAAAACCTATTTTCATCTTCTTCTCCAGTTCTAAAAGGAGTAGAGAGTTAAAAATGATATGTGCAGACTCCTTGGCCAATGGGGATTCTAATTTGTAACTTTGGTGACCCTGTGATCCCAAATAGGGTCACAGGGGTCACAACCTTAAATACCTATTTTCATCTTCTTCTCCAGTTCTAAAAGGAGTAGAGAGTTAAAAATGATATGTGCAGACTCCTTGGACAATGGAGATTCTAATTTGTAACTTTGGTGACCCTGTGACCCCAAATAGGGTCACAGGGGTCACAACCTTAAAAACTAATTTTCATCTTCTTCTCCAGTTCTAAAAGGACTAGAGAGTTAAAAACGATATGTGCAGACTCCTTGGCCAATGGGGATTCTAAATTGTAGATTTTGTGACCCCATGACCCCAAATAGGGTCACAGGGGTCACAACCTTAAAAACCTATTTTCATCTTCTTCTCCAGTTCTAAAAGGACTAGAGAGTTAAAAATGATATGTGCAGACTCCTTGGCCAATGGGGATTCTAATTTGTAACTTTGGTGACCCTGTGATCCCAAATAGGGTCACAGGGGTCACAACCTTAAAAACTTATTTTCATCTTCTTCTCCAGTTCTAAAAGGAGTAGAGAGTTAAAAATGATATGTGCAGATTCCTTGGACAATGGAGATTCTAATTTGTAACTTTGGTGACCCTGTGACCCCAAAAAGGGTGACAGGGGTCACAACCTTTAAAACTTATTTTCATCTTCTTCTCCAGTTCTAAAAGGACTAGAGAGTTAAAAACGATATGTGCAGACTTCTTGGCCAATGGGGATTCTAAATTGTAGATTTCGTGACCCCATGACCCCAAATAGGGTCACAGGGGTCACAACCTTAAAAACCTATTTTCATCTTCTTCTCCAGTTCTAAAAGGAGTAGAGAGTTAAAAATGATATGTGCAGACTCCTTGGCCAATGGGGATTCTAATTTGTAACTTTGGTGACCCTGTGATCCCAAATAGGGTCACAGGGGTCACAACCTTAAATACCTATTTTCATCTTCTTCTCCAGTTCTAAAAGGAGTAGAGAGTTAAAAATGATATGTGCAGACTCCTTGGACAATGGAGATTCTAATTTGTAGATTTCGTGACCCCATGACCCCAAATAGGGTCACAGGGGTCACAACCTTAAAAACCTATTTTCATCTTCTTCTCCAGTTCTAAAAGGACTAGAGAGTTAAAAATGATATGTGCAGACTCCTTGGCCAATGGGGATTCTAATTTGTAACTTTGGTGACCCTGTGATCCCAAATAGGGTCATAGGGGTCACAACCTTAAAAACTAATTTTCATCTTCTTCTCCAGTTCTAAAAGGACTAGAGAGTTAAAAACGATATGTGCAGACTCCTTGGCCAATGGGAATTCTAAATTGTAGATTTCGTGACCCCATGACCCCAAATAGGGTCACAGGGGTCACAACCTTAAAAACCTATTTTCATCTTCTTCTCCAGTTCTAAAAGGAGTAGAGAGTTAAAAATGATATGTGCAGACTCCTTGGCCAATGGGGATTCTAATTTGTAACTTTGGTGACCCTGTGATCCCAAATAGGGTCACAGGGGTCACAACCTTAAATACCTATTTTCATCTTCTTCTCCAGTTCTAAAAGGAGTAGAGAGTTAAAAATGATATGTGCAGACTCCTTGGACAATGGAGATTCTAATTTGTAACTTTGGTGACCCTGTGACCCCAAATAGGGTCACAGGGGTCACAACCTTAAAAACTAATTTTCATCTTCTTCTCCAGTTCTAAAAGGACTAGAGAGTTAAAAACGATATGTGCAGACTCCTTGGCCAATGGGGATTCTAAATTGTAGATTTTGTGACCCCATGACCCCAAATAGGGTCACAGGGGTCACAACCTTAAAAACTAATTTTCATCTTCTTCTCCAGTTCTAAAAGGACTAGAGAGTTAAAAACGATATGTGCAGACTCCTTGGCCAATGGGGATTCTAAATTGTAGTTTTCGTGACCCCATGACCCCAAATAGGGTCACAGGGGTCACAACCTTAAAAACCTATTTTCATCTTCTTCTCCAGTTCTAAAAGGACTAGAGAGTTCAAAATGATATGTGCAGACTCCTTGGCCAATGGGGATTCTAATTTGTAACTTTGGTGACCCTGTGATCCCAAATAGGGTCACAGGGGTCACAACCTTAAAAACTTATTTTCATCTTCTTCTCCAGTTCTAAAAGGACTAGAGTGTTAAAAACGATATGTGCAGACTTCTTGGCCAATGGGGATTCTAAATTGTAGATTTCGTGACCCCATGACCCCAAATAGGGTCACAGGGGTCACAACCTTAAAAACCTATTTTCATCTTCTTCTCCAGTTCTAAAAGGACTAGAGAGTTAAAAATGATATGTGCAGACTCCTTGGCCAATGGGGATTCTAATTTGTAACTTTGGTGACCCTGTGATCCCAAATAGGGTCACAGGGGTCACAACCTTAAAAACTTATTTTCATCTTCTTCTCCAGTTCTAAAAGGACTAGAGTGTTAAAAACGATATGTGCAGACTCCTTGGCCAATGGGGATTCTAAATTGTAGATTTCATGACCCCATGACCCCAAATAGGGTCACAGGGGTCACAACCTTAAAAACCTATTTTCATCTTCTTCTCCAGTTCTAAAAGGACTAGAGAGTTGAAAGTGATACGTGCAGACTCCTTGAACATTGGGGATTCTAATTTGTAACTTTGGTGAACCTGTGACCCAAAATAGGGTCACAGGGGTCACAACCTTAAAAACCTATTTTCATCTTCTTCTCCAGTTCTAAAAGGACTAGAGTGTTAAAAACGATATGTGCAGACTCCTTGGCCAATGGGGATTCTAAATTGTAGATTTCATGACCCCATGACCTCAAATAGGGTCACAGGGGTCACAACCTTAAAAACCTATTTTCATCTTCTTCTCCAGTTCTAAAAGGACTAGAGAGTTGAAAGTGATACGTGCAGACTCCTTGAACATTGGGGATTCTAATTTGTAACTTTGGTGAACCTGTGACCCAAAATAGGGTCACAGGGGTCACAACCTTAAAAACCTATTTTCATCTTCTTCTCCAGTACTAAAAGGACTATAGAGTTAAAAATGATATGTGCAGACTCCTTGGCCAATCGGGATTCTTAATTGTAGATTTTGTGACCCCATGACCCCAAATAGGGTCACAGGGGTCACAACCTTAAAAACCAATTCTCATCTTCTTCTCCAGTTCCAAAAGGTCTAGAGAGTTAATATTGATATGTGCAGACTCCTTGGACAATGGGGATTCTAATTTGTAACTTTGTTGACCCTGTGACCCCAAATAGGGTCACAGGGGTCACAACCTTGAAAACCTAATTTCATCTTCTTCTCAAGTTCCAAAAGGTCTAGAGAGCTGAAATTATATGTGCAGACTCCTTGGCCAATTGGGATTCTAAACTGTAGGTTTTGTGACCCCATGACCCCAAATAGGGTCACAGGGGTGACAATCTTAAAAACCTATTTTTCTCCATTAGATGACAGTCTATGGCAAATTTATTTTTCCTTGGATATTTTAGTGTAGACTTCTTTCACTGTCTGATATTGGCGATCTAGAAAGTGTTGAATAATAATACATTAAATTTTGTTTTGTAATTTTTTTATAGGTTTTTTTGCAATAAGTAACATCAGTTTCATTTTTAGCTCATCTTGCCTGTATAAAGCAAACTTGATATGATGCCTGATGAGCTACAGAGCCAATGGCTCTATTTTTTATTTAAGAATAAAATCCTGTTTTAGGATTTGATTTAGCCATTTCAGAAATCTAATTTACAACGCATAGCATAGAAATAATTAAATAATAAATGGAGAGGTATTTATCAAGGCGGCAATATTCCTGTTTACCAATCCATTCATTTCATTGAATAAATATTGTGACGTTTAAACCATACAAATAATTCAAGAACCCTTTAAAAGTTTTACACTGCTAGGACAAGTGCATTGAGAAGTAAGGAGGTTGTTCTTTAGGAGTATTTTATTTGAAGCTCATCAGGGCAGTATGACCAAATAGGCCGTAGTCCGTCGTCTGTAAACTTCTGCTCCAAATTCGTTATTTGTACCAAAATCATCTGGATTTTATAATTAAATTGACATTTGTTGCAGTTCTCCAGGAAGTGCCCGAGCCCGAAGAGACCGAAAAGACCTGCTGTCAAGGAGACCAAAACGATCATGGTATGTTTGTGTATCGTCTTTGGAGCTCATCAGGCAAAATGGGCTTCTTCCCAATTTACGTAAAATATTTTCCTGAAAAAAACCATTACTGGATTTTCCACACTAGTTGTCGCGCCCCGGTGAAATGATGATGAATTTTTCATGAATAGTTCATGAACAGCTGTTCATGCTTAACGCTCATGAATTTTTCATGAATGTTTCATGAAAATATCATCAACGTTAAGTGGCACTTCATGAAAATATATATTCAAGAGCCGCTGTATAACCTTTTTTAGATTTATTTTTCAAAAGATTTTGGTCAAATAACTATATAACATAAATATTAGGCCAAAACAGCAACGATACACAGTTTCTCAATGAAGCTACAGCTAAGTAAACATTGCGTAACAAGGCGTCTGCTTGTCGCCGTCCAGCGACAAACCAAAACAAGGCTGAGAGGCCACGGGCAAGGGATACCGGAAGTGACGTGGCAGTAGGCGAAGCGTTCGTCTGCTTATATGGAAAATGATAGGCGAAATCCGCAGTTCTGCCTTTTCAAAGCGATTAACAGTATGCTATATCATTGTGTTGCTGTCAACTGTCCTAGAATATCTCCTGATGAAGTCTCCGTAGACAAATTCCCATCATATTGATGGTTTCACGCCAAATTGACCCGCTGTGTTAGGTCAAACAGAGCAATGTGACAATCTACATCGAACTCACGTGTTCCGATCACTACACCGATTTTCTGCTTCGAGCTCGCATTTTCACTGAATGAACAGTTTGACATGCAGAGAAAAGGGAGATTAGTAAAATGTAAAACATAGCACAAAGTATTGGGCTGATTTATGGTAATAATCCGAATATACAATGCTCACATTTAGATTTGAACGTTGTGTAAAAAGGTTGAATAAACAATGACATTGGTCTGCAGGTGTTACTTACTTTCTTTAGATCAGATACTCACTTATTACACAATTACTTTACTGTCTATCGTATTTCCTGTCTGTTTCCTAATTAGATGATATCAAATGATGATTATAGCAGGTAGGTTATATAATGCACAATCATCAACACCTGGCTATTTTATGACATCACCTAATTAGGTAACATCAAATAGCAATTGTATTCCTTAACATCCCTTTTTTCTCCGATTGGTAAATTATAACCTATTAACCTGAAATTAGGAATACCGTTTTTGCTCTATCTGATAATTATTTTGGATAAAGTTCATTTAATAAATCTTCATTCTGTTTGGCCATGTATCGGGTATTGTTGTAGAAAATATCACCTCTATGTACAAGAGTGAAAACATTAAGATTTTCAGTGAAATGCCCTATTAAAATAATGTTTTAAACAAGACATCAGTGATCATCCAATACATGTCTTTCATTGAGAATTGTAACTTGTCCATCACTAAATGAAATAACTAAGAAAAACGTATATATTTTTTATCCTGTTACAAAATGAAGTTAAAGGCAATTCTAAATAAATGGTTTAAATGTAAAAATAAAATAGTATTGTATAATTACATCCTTTCTGCCACCAACTGTGCACGAAGATAAAACAGTTCACACGGGAGCAATTGTTTACATATACATCCGGGTTCTCACGTGCAGTCTTATGACAACATTGCGCAAAGCGAGACCATCTAGGCCTACATGCTGTAGCATTATGCGCACAACTTCGTTTTTAATCAGGGTCTTACGTTTACATCAATACAAATTGCCAGTTGAATAAATAAACTACCGATTTATTGAAGGTGTGAGATGTTGGGATGTTGTTAAGGGTGTTTAATCAACGGTTAAACATTGAGCTGTACTGTTAGCTTGTGTTGTTTTACATAACGAGGGCACACAACGGGGTATCACATCGCCTACTAACACGTCACGAGGTAGTCACGCTTCAGTGCGTTTTATTCTGTTCGCCGGCCTAATTAGGCAGTGTTATGTATACAGTCGTAATTAAGCCGTTTCTAGGTCGATTTCAGTAATTTAAAGTTTAGTCAATGTCAAATTGTAATCACTATTTCACGAATCCTGAAAGTTGCCATATAGCATTTCAGTCCATCTTTCAAGAATTTTTCATGAACTTATTTTCATGAAAATTTCAAGAAATTTTTTTATTTTTTCATAAATATTCATGATTTTTAGCTCACCTTTACAAAGTAAATGTGAGCTTATGTCATGGCGCTTCGTCCGTTGTCCGTCTGTCTGTCCGTCTGTCTGTCCGTCCGTCTGTCCGTCCGTAAACTTTCACGAAAAAGACTACTCCTCCTAAACGAATTCAGATATCATTCTGAAATTGTAGTATGTTATACCCATGGTGATTCCCCACAGAAAGGTAGACGTTTCAGTTTTGAGAATCCAAGATGGCCGCCATGACAGCCATATTGAATTTTCAATTAGATTTCATGACAAGGACTATTTCTCCTAAACCAATCTATATATCATTTTTAGCTCATCAGGACTGAAAGTCCAGATGGGCTTATGGCATGGCCCGTCGTCCGGCGTCCGTCCGTCGTCCGTCCGTCCGTCGTCCGTCGTCCGTCGTCCGTCTGTCCGTCCGTTAACTTTTGACACTTTCGACTTCTCCTCATGAACCATACACATTAGAGAGCTGAAATTTTGTGTACAAGTCCCTTAGCATATGGAGATTCTAATTTGTAACTTTGGTGACCCTGTGACCCCAAATAGGGTCACAGGGGTCACAACTTTAAAAACTTATTTTCATCTTCTTCTCCAGTTCCAGAAGGACTAGAGAGTTAAAAATGATATGTGCAGACTCCTTGGCCAATGGGGATTCTAATTTGTAACTTTGGTGACCCTGTGATCCCAAATAGGGTCACAGGGGTCACAACCTTAAATACCTATTTTCATCTTCTTCTCCAGTTCCAAAAGGAGTAGAGAGTTAAAAATTATATGTGCAGACTCCTTGGCCAATGGGGATTCTAAATTGTAGATTTCGTGACCCCATGACCCAAAATAGGGTCACAGGGGTCACAACCTTAAAAACCTATTTTCATCTTCTTCTCCAGTTCTAAAAGGACTAGAGAGTTGAACGTGATATGTGCAGACTCCTTGGACAATGGGGATTCTAATTTGTAACTTTGGTGAACCTGTGACCCCAAATAGGGTCACAGGGGTCACAACCTTAAAAACCTACTTTCATCTTCTTCTCCAGTTCTAAAAGGACTAGAGAGTTAAAAGTGATATGTGCAGACTCCTTGGACAATAAGGATTCTAATTTGTAACTTTGATGAATCTGTGACCCCAAATAGGGTCACAGGGGTCACAACCTTAAAAACCTATTTTCATCTTCTTCTCCAGTTCTAAAAGAACTAGAGAGTTGAAAGTGATATGTGCAGACTCCTTGGACAATAAGGATTCTAATTTGTAACTTTGGTGAACCTGTGACCCCAAATAGGGTCACAGGGGTCACAACCTTAAAAACCTATTTTCATCTTCTTCTCCAGTTCTAAAAGGACTAGAGAGTTGAAAGTGATATGTGCAGACTCCTTGTACAATAAGGATTCTAATATTTTAACTTTGGTGAACCTGTGACCCCAAATAGGGTCACAGGGGTCACAACCTTAAAAACCTATTTTCATCTTCTTCTCCAGTACTAAAAGGACTATAGAGTTGAAAATTATATGTGCAGACTCCTTGGCCAATCAGGATTCTTAATTGTAGATTTTGTGACCCCATGACCCCAAATAGGGTCACAGGGGTCACAACCTTAAAAACCAATATTCATCTTCTTCTCCAGTTCCAAAAGGTCTAGAGAGTTAATATTGATATGTGCAGACTCCTTGGACAATGGGGATTCCAATTTGTAACTTTGTTGACCCTGTGACCCCAAATAGGGTCACAGGGGTCACAACCTTAAAAAACTATTTTCATCTTCTTCTCAAGTTCCAAAAGGTTTAGAGAGCTGAAATTATATGTGCAGACTCCTTGGCCAATGGGGATTCTAAATTGTAGATTTCGTGACCCCATGACCCCAAATAGGGTCACAGGGGTCACAACCTTAACAACTTATTTTCATCATCATCTTTAGCTCCTAAAGGTCTATTGAGCTGAAAGACTGCATGTAGACTCCTTGGCCAATTGGGATTCTAAACTGTAGGGTCACAGGGGTCACAATCTTAAAAACCTATTTTTCTCCATTAGATGACAGTCTATGGCAAATTTATTTCTCCTTGGATATTTTAGTGTGGACTTCTTTCACTGTCTGATATTGGCAATCTAGAAAGTGTTGAATAATAATACATTTGTTTTGTAATTTTTTTATAGGTTTTCTTGCAATAGGTAACATCAGTTTTATTTTTAGCTCATCTTGCCTGTATAAAGCAAACTTGATATGATGCCTGATGAGCTACAGAGCCAATGGCTCTATTTTTATATTGTAGTATGTTATACCTATAGTGATTCCGCACAGAAAGGTAGACGTTTCAGTTTTGAGAATCCAAGATGGCCGCAATAGCAGCCATATTGACTTTTCAGCTGCAGATGACACATCATTATTATTAAATTTTAAGCTTTCATCAAGTGATCACTGGCACCATATAAATTCTCTAATTTGAACTTACTAATCATAAAATTATCTTAAATATGGAATATTTAAGATTGTCGTGCAAGTTGTTCTATATTTTTAAGTGTTTCTAAAAAAAATTAAGATGAAAGACATACATAATTGATTAATTTGTTTAAAATCTTTATGGCAACTAGCTGCAAAAACCAAATGACATTAAACATGTTAAATTTTAAACAATGGTATTTCCCTTTTATTCCTTTAAATACCACACATAAGGGGTCAACCAGAGTTCAGATATTCCACTATGCTGTCTAATACACATCCCAAGGCAGGCTGCTAGCATCACAGTGTCAGCTGCTAGTCTGTTGCATAATCAACCTGACCCAATTGATATGGTAAAGCATTATGCTATATGGCCATGGCCCATGTGTATGCAATAAAAGTTATGGACTTGTATTCTCATGACAGTGATATGTTCTTTCTAAGAATAACAACTTACACAAAACTTGTCTACAATAAGCTTTGTGTTTAGCAATCTACATGATAAGTTGATGTGGAATAAATATGCAGATGAAAATCTAAAAGGGTTTAGTAAGAAAAGTAAGGAAATTTAATTTGTCATATCTCTCTGTTGATTTGACAATGCAAAAATGTTTACCATTATCGTACTGTATGAGTGTTAAATAAATTGATACTTTAATGAAAGACATCTCATGGTCACTTGACATGTAAATTTTATGTGAACAAAATAAACGTGTCTTATGCATTGCTGTGTTTATGACTTTCCTCTCAATCAGTCATTCCTTTTCCTTGAAAAATCTGTACTTTTGGGATTCTCAATATCCCATGCAGCATAACCATCAGTGAAATAATCTTGAAATCATATTAATGATTCACTACAAAACAAATGTAAGTGCCCACCATCCTGTAAGTAATGAATGACATTTAAATGGATACACCTAAACCAATCAAGATATCATAATGAAATTAATACGGATGCCCACATAAAAGTAGCATTTTGAAGATTAAAAAGTACAAGATGGTCACCAATTCAGCCATAGATATACAAACAAGTAATACAAAAACCTACTGCTTGTTAACTTATCATGATTATAACATTCGTGTATTAATGTTTGTTCAAGCTCTAGTCGTTTCCAAAAGAAGACTAGTATTTTAAAAGATAAAAAAATCATGATGGCAGCCATAATCAATTATATAAAAGATGGTTACATGTATAATTAAACCAATACCACGTCATTCATTTTAAGGTGAGCTTCTGTACCCTCGGTACTTTTTTTTAATGAAATATTCATGACTTTTCTGCATGATTAACTCATGATTTTTTCATGAAAATTTCATGCATACTTTTCATGAGAATATCATCAACATTTCATGAAAATATCGTGAACGTGAAGTGGCACTTCATGAAAATACAAGTTCATGAAATTTTCATGGACACATCTCATGAAATTTTCACAGAAACTTTCATGAAATTCTCATGAACCCGTGGTAAAGCATTTCAACAAAATGTAATACCTACATAGATGTAGGGTATGAAATTTTAAGTAACCTGCAGTCGAGGGAACTTATTGTTTGGCTGAACCTGAGTGAAATGAAATGTCTGCAGAACAGTAACAATTATGGAAATACACATGAAACTTTCATTACATATTTCATGCATATGGCTTTGATCTTCTTTTGGCTTGTTTTAAAAAAGTAAATATATGTGAAAATATGATGTTAAATGCAAAAATATGCTGATAAAAATCTCAAAGTTAAAAAGATGTCATATTAAGCTTTTGGTTAGAATATTTTGTTTGTAAATGATAGTTGGTATAGATCTCTGCCATTTAACTGTGTATCAGCTAGCTTTTGTAAAAATATGCACAAATTTAAGTTTGGCAAGTAAAAATTACAGTATAATCATTGCTTTCAAATAAGAGAATAGAACTTGAAAAATATATATATTTTCAGTTTGTTTCTGCATAAACAGATTTGAGACATCATGCAAAAGACAAAAACTTACAGAAGTCCCTGAAAACTAAATCCAGGCAACACTAGCAGTGAAATGATGTTTTGATCAACAAAATATATAGTATCTCAAAAATTGTAAACTGCACTCATCATATCTATCAAAGGTAACCTTTCAAATGATGAGATTCAGTTGACCACTATCAGAGTAAAGAGCCATCTGGTTACAATTACTGACTGGCTAAGCAGTGGTTAATGGGACCATTTTACGACTATTGAATTATTTGATGCCTGAAAAGATAAACAAACATTTCCTACTTCAAACTGACCAACATCTGCAAACTTCTCTCTTTAAATATATTGTATTTTTCTGACATGAAAAATGTCTCAATATATGAATCTAGTATAATCCTTAGGACATGAAATATTGAGGGATAACTGAGGATACCTTTGTGATAAAATTGCACTATGAGCAACTTCAACTGACAGTTACACTTTAATCTCTTGTCATGCATCAAAAGACACTTTCCAAGTTATATTTACATCTAAACCTACAATATTCCTTAAGAATGTGAGGGAGATACAACTTTGGTATGAATTACCTGATGGTTGACCATCTCTTGCTCTTTGAAATAGCTGAGACTGAACATTTATCAACCAATTTTCCCGCCTACAGCATGATAATGGCGGTGCTTTACTCTCAACTTCACTGTCCTACATAGGTACAGAATTATGTGAGGGGAACCCTGCATGGAGCTAAGGAGTGAACTCCTTACAGTTACAGTGATCTATTTATAGAAACAATGTTCCGGAGCTTTGTGCTCTGAGTGCAGCAATCTGGAAAGCCAAATTTTATAGTAGAGGAGATTGTCATACATCCATATCTCAGTAACTTAGTATTTTAAAAGGGCTATTTTTACAAAAAAACTGAAGATTCTAGGTTATTAAGGTATAAAAGACATGAACCATAAATTAGACAGAAAAAGAACAATAGTTGAGAAAAAAACAGTGCAAAAATAAAGCTGTAAAATGGCAGGTACTAAAATTGATATTCAATAACAAAACATAACTGTAATATGATTTCATGGTTTAGAATGCCCTAAAAAGGTTACATTCTTGACAATGTTTTTGAGAATTGAAAAAAAGTTCATGCTTATTTCATGCACATCTACTTTCATGAACATAAATTTCATGAAAAAAATACAGCTATGGAACTTTTCATGAAATTATTCATGAAAAACTCATGACATTTTTTTTCATGAAAATCATCATGAAGTTTTCATGAAACTTTTAGAAATATATATGGCAGGGGCATATTGGATTACCCTCGAGTGGCTGTACATACGTACGTACGTACGTACTTAACCACTCTATACAGGGTATTGTTTATCAACTTCTCCTCAAAAACCATTCAACAGATTTAATTAAAATCGCACACATCGCTTTTAGGCATCCTAAGGGTGTGCATCTCATATTTTGTTTTTCAATTTTTAGCTCATCTGGCCTGTAAGACCCAATGGGCTTATGGCATGGCATGGTGTCCGGCGTCCGTCCGTAAACTTTGTGGAATTTCGACTTCTTCTCCAGAGCCATAAGGCCTACAAGCTGAAACTTTGTGTACAGACTCCTTGGCTAGTGAGAATTATAAATTGTAGCTTTGGGCGCCCTGTGACCCCTAATAAGGGCCACAGGGGCCACGCCCTAAAAACCTATTTTCATCTTCTTCTCCAGAACCATGAGGCCTAGAAAGCTGAAACTTTGTGTACACACTCCTTGACTAGTGAAGATTATAAATTGTAGCTTTGGTGGCCCTGTGACCCCTAATAAGGGCCACATATGCCACGCCCTAAAAACCTATTTTCATCTTCTTCCCCAGAAGCATAAGGCCTAGAAAGCTGAAACTTTGTGTACAGACTCCTTGACTAGTGAGGATGATGAATTGTAGCTTTATAATAATAATAAAGGCAACAGGAACGTCCTTCAAATCTATTTTCATCTTCTACTTTTTGGTCAGGACTGGTAACGTTTTGGTCAGGACTAGTAACTTTTCAATTTTTTTCTTAAATTTCCCAAAGGAATTGACCAATGAATTTTCAGGACAGGCTAGATTTCCAATCTATTTTATACACTGCTATATACATAATTTTATGATTGGTGACCCTGTGGCCTCTACAAAGGGGGAATCACATTGGCCACACTCTACATCATAGTTGATGATGAAGCCTGATGAGCTACAGAGCCAATGGCTCTATTTTTATTTTTATGCCCCTGAATCGGAGATTCCGTGGGGATATTGTTTTTCACCTGTCCGTCTGTCCGTTTGTCCACAAAAACTTTAACCTTGGTCATAACTTTTGATTGGTCAGAGCTAGGTCTTTGATACTTGCCATATGGATCCCTTGTGATGAGACCTTTCAGATGACACCATGACATTTGACCTTGTGACCTTGACCTTGACACAGCGAGCAGGATGCATCCGGGGGCATTCGTGTTTCACAAACACATCTTGTTTTTTCAAATTTCTGACATTAACCATTAACTGGATTCTCTTCATAATTTACACAAAGCATCTTATTGGGGAGGCGCCAGGCGCAGTCGATTTTGGTGACCTTCACATTATTTTCAAGGTCACAGCGAGACTGCAAATTTCAGCATTGAAACCTGCATTTTAGGCTTGTCAGCGGGATATCTCAAGAACCATTAACTGGATTCACTTCATAATTTACAAAAAGCATCTTATTGGGGAGGCGCCGGGCCCAGTCGATTTTGGTGACCTTCACATTATTTTCAAGGTCACAGCGAGACTTTGAAAATTTCAGCATTGAAACCTATATTTTAGGCTTGTCAGCGGGATATCTCAAGAACCATTAACTGGATTCTCTTCATAATTTACACAAAGCATCTTATTGGGGAGGCGCCGGGCCCAGTCGATTTTGGTGACCTTCACATTATTTTCAAGGTCACAGCGAGACTGAAAATTTCAGCATTGAAACCTGCATTTTAGGCTTGTCAGCGGGATATCTCAGGAACCATTAACTGGATTCTCTTCATAATTTACACAAAGCATCTTATTGGGGAGGCGCTGGGCCCAGTCGATTTTGGTGACCTTCACATTATTTTCAAGGTCACAGCGAAACTTTCAGCATTGAAACCTGCATTTTAGGCTTGTCAGCGGGATATCTCAAGAACCATTCACTGGATTCTCTTCATATGCCTGGCTTTCGGGTGTGGATCAAGCCGCATGATCTTTGATGCAATCTCACCGGCAATATGTTGGATCCTTACATAGAACTACAATATCGGCTGTATCCTTCATCTACTTGATGATTTCCTGAAGATTGATCCCCCACACTACAATGCTGAAAAGACAATGCAGACTCAGCTCAAAGTGTTTGATGCTCTCACTATCCCTCTTGCCGCTCATAAAACTACAGGTCCGGTTACGGAAGTAGAATACCTCAGCATAACCCTAAATTCCATGACAATGACAGCCAGCCTCCCCGGTGACAAAATTGGGAGACTTGTGGACATTCTAGCACAGTTTAAACAACGAAGGACTTTACTAAGAGAGAACTCTTGTCACTGCTCGGTCACCTCAATTATGCTCCATTGTGTTTGATTCCATTGTGACAACCAAGCTATTGTGGGTATCGTTAATAAAAGCAGGTCTAAATGTAGTGCTATCAAAATGTAACATTATTGTGTCTGCTACTCATGTGCCTCGTTTGCAAATGAACCGCTTTCACACTCGTCTTACGACACATTCATGTGGATCTGAGTGAATCCCTACAGCATATGTGGTCAGCATCAGTTGGAGAAGGTACAAGATTAGCTTACCTGACGGGCTTCAAGTGTTGTAAGACTTTTCTTGTGAGTGAGCATATCATCCCATATGCAGAGTGCCAGACTAAAAACATCCACTTCGACCAGATACATCTCAATTATTTCATCGCATACTGTTTTAAGATGATGACAATCAGATGACTTGATATGTTAGGGGGACAGAAATCCTCTTGGTAACTCTCAGTTGATTCTGATAAATGAATTAGATAAGCTATTTTTCATGTGATCTCAAGCTTTATATGGTCTTCCTCTCTAGAACTGGAAGCCAAAAGGTTTTTGAGCTGAAAATATTTTTAGATTTCTTAAATTTCGGATCATCGGTCCTAAACAATAATTTCTTGAATTAACGCAGATGTAATGAAAACCTTTTAATCAGTAAAATCAGTCCTTAAATTTGGACAGAAGGATTATAATTAACAGAATGATGGCTACTGTATTCCCACTTTCTTCGTAGCAAGGTTATTAGTATATAATAAGTACATGATTCATTCTATATACTCATCATGCAATGGTTATCGGCCATGATTAAACTCCTGAAATACTTAAAAGACTGAAGTCGAGCTTGTAACACCAGCGACCGTACACTATATTACTAGAAGCAGTACAGTGCACAAAATGTATGACTCATCTCTACATGTGTTTACTGAAAAATACAAGATCACAGTGATTGGATATTAATTGTTTCATAACATATCAAATAACACATAACTGTTCAGATTCTAGTTATTGAAAGACACATCGCCAAATCAAAAATAACTTAACAACGGCCATGGAAAAATTCTAATTAGCTGAACATATACGAAAGTCCCCAAAGTTGAAAATATGGACATTTTGCCAGACACAATCTAACACCAGACATGGCGCTGTTGCCGGTGGCACCGACAGTTTCGAAAGTTTTTCCAACTTTTATCAACCGTGATGCTGTTTTCTAACTTCCTAGGTGACAGGGCGGCGAGTTGCTGACTCGAGTACCTTCTACGTCAGGGAAATTCTGATTGTCATTATTGGATTAAAAAACTTTTGCAATTCTTGATAGGTTCCACGGACCTATCTTCCGGGACATCTTTGGTTGCTGGGCAACGTAACCTAAGAGAGGGTTCTCAAGAAAGGAACTCTCACGACATACTTGCTATTTGTTTCACACCTCCAAATAACACTGAACTTTATTTTTGAATTTCAGTAAATCCGATATTTAATGTTATAGTTTGAGCTTAAGAGTTAACTCTCATGGCAGGGCCAGCAATAAAAATATTATTTTAAATATATTAAAGCTAGATTTCAATTATGTTTGACCTTTTTTATATAAAAAAATCCCAAACATTAATGTTATGTACTATCTGAATATATTCTTGCATCTATTTGTCTACACGCACCTGGAGCATGATGCTTATTCTTGTAATGTCTGTATATAATCTTGCATCTGTTTGTCTTCAGGCACCTAGTGCATGATGCATAGTCATGCAATGTCTGTATGTCATCTTACATCTGTTTGTCTTCAGGCACCTGGTGCATGATGCATAGTCTTGTATTGTCTGTATGTCATCTTACATATGTTTGTCTTCAGGCACCTAGTGCATGATGCATAGTCTTGTATTGTCTGTATATCATCTTACGTCTGTTTGTCTTCAGGCACCTGGAGCGTGATGCATAGTCTTGTATTGTCTGTATGTCATCTTACATCTGTTTGTCTTCAGGCACCTAGTGCATAATGCATAGTCTTGTATTGTCTGTATATCATCTTACATCTGTTTGTATATCTGAATATATTCTTGCATCTATTTGTCTACACGCACCTGGAGCATGATGCTTATTCTTGTAATGTCTGTATATAATCTTACATCTGTTTGTCTTCAGGCACCTAGTGCATGATGCATAGTCTGGCAATGTCTGTATATCATCTTACATCTGTTTGTTTTCAGGCACCTAGTGCATGATGCATAGTCTTGCAATGTCTGTATATCATCTTACATCTGTTTGTCTTCAGGCACCTAGTGCATGATGCATAGTCATGCAATGTCTGTATATCATCTTACATCTGTTTGTCTTCAGGCACCTAGTGCATGATGCATAGTCATGCAATGTCTGTATATCATCTTACATCCGTTTGTCTTCAGGCACCTAGTGCATGATGCATAGTCATGCAATGTCTGTATGTCATCTTACATCTGTTTGTCTTCAGGCACCTGGAGCGTGATGCATATTCCCCTAACAGCACCAGGAGAAGCAGTTTTGGTTCCGACATTGCGTATGACATAGATGGGAATTTCCAGAATATTGATGATCGAGTAAGTTATTATGAAACATTTATTTGAAATCTTGATTTAGTTTAATGTTTATCAAAAAAACAATATTGATGTCTCCTCTAAAGCTCATTAGGAAAGGCCCAATCTGCTGCGACTATTGATTGTCTGTTTGTCAAACTGTAAACACTTTGATTTTTAGCTCATCAGGCCTGTTAGTCCTGATTGGCTCTTGGCAAGGCATGGTGTCTGGTGTCCGTCTGTAAACTTTTGCATTTAAAACTTCTTCTCCAGAAGCATAAGGCCTAGAAAGTTGAAACTTTGTGTCCAGACTCCATGACTAGTGAGGATTATAATTTTGTGCAGGAACAACAAAACCAGGAATAGATACTATCATTTATTACAAACATATTTAGTATATATACAGTATGAACATGGGTGCTTCTAGGCTGCAAGGAAATAGCCCAGAGGCTGATAAGAAAGGACATATGGTGAGGCCCTACGACTTGTTAATTGGGCTCATCTTGCTGCAAGAAATGGGAAATTAAGAAAGAAAAAAGATATTTTGGGGACCATAAGCTTAGTCTTGCCTGCAGGACACCATGATTTGGCTTAAAAAACCAAAGCGAGGTTGGTGCGGGCAACTGAGAGCCCCCAAAAAGAATATATATTGTGAGGTGTAAAAGTAAATGCATAAATGGCAGGGTTTACCCGATTTCAGGTGGTTTCACCCGCGTCCCAGATCGGGTATTGAAAAAACCTGATTTTCAGAAAACTGCCAAAAATACTCGGTCGAGAAAGTGTGTTACCCATTTAAAATTTTTAATGTTTTTTTATGTTTATTGTTTTTCACCTGTCTGTCTGTCCGTCCGTCCGTCCGTCTGTCCGTTTGTCCACAAAAACTTTAACCTTGGTCATAACTTTTGATTGGTCAGAGCTAGGTCTTTGATGCTTGACATATGGATCCCTTGTGATGAGACCTTTCAGATGACACCATGACATTTGACCTTGTGACCTTGACCTTGACACAGTGAGAAGGATGCATCCGGGGGCATTCGTGTTTCACAAACACATCTTGTTCTATTTTATATCTAACAGCAAGTTCTTTTGTAAACCTTTTAAATTGTGGTTTACTTTTTTAGCTCATCAGGACTGAAAGTCCAGATGGACTTATGGCATGGCCCGTCGTCCGGCATCCGTTCGTCGTCCGTCGTCCGTCCGTCCGTAAACTTTTGACACTTTTGACTTCTCCTCATGAACCATACACATTAGAGAGCTGAAATTTTGTGTACAAGTACCTTAGCATATGGAGATTCTAATTTGTAACTTTGGTGACCCTCTGACCCTGAATAGGGTCACAAGGGTCACAACTTTAAAAACCTATTTTCATCTTCTTCTCCAGTTCCAGAAGGACTAGAGAGTTAAAAATGATATGTGCAGACTCCTTGGCCAATGGGGATTCTAATTTGTAACTTTGGTGACCCTGTGATCCCAAATAGGGTCACAGGGGTCACAACTTTAAATACCTATTTTCATCTTCTTCTCCAGTTCCAAAAGGAGTAGAGAGTTAAAAATTATATGTGCAGACTCCTTGGACAATGGAGATTCTAATTTGTAACCTTGGTGACCCTGTGACCCCAAATAGGGTCACAGGGGTCACAACCTTAAAAACCTATTTTCATCTTCTTCTCCAGTTCTAAAAGGACTAGAGAGTTAAAAACGATATGTGCAGACTCCTTGGCCAATGGGGATTCTAAGTTGTAGATTTCGTGACCCCATGACCCCAAATAGGGTCACAGGGGTCACAACCTTAAAAACCTATTTTCATCTTCTTCTCAAGTTCTAAATGGACTAGAGAGCTGAAAGTGATATGTGCAGACTCCTTGGACAATGGGGATTCTAATTTGTAACTTTGGTGAACCTGTGACCCCAAATAGGGTCACAGGGGTCACAGGGGTCACAACCTTAAAAATCTATTTTCATCTTTTTAGCTCATCAGGTCTGAAAGACCCGATGGGCTTATGGCATGGCAAGGCGTCCAGCGTCCGTCCATCCGTCCATCCATCCATCCGTCCATCCGTCCATCCGTCCATCCGTAAACTTTTCATATTTTCGACTTCTTCTCCAGAACCAATGACTCTAAAGAGCTGAAATTTGATGTGCAGACTCCTTGGCCAATGGGGATTCTAAATTGTAGATTTCGTGACCCCATGACCCCAAATGGGGTCAAGGGGGTCAAAACTTTTAAATCCTATTTTCATCTTCTTCTCCAGTTCCAAAAGGTCTAGAGAGCAGGAAATTGTGAGTAGACTCCTTGGCCAATGGGGATTCTAAATTGTAGATTTCGTGACCCCATGACCCCAAATGGAGTCACAGGGGTCAAAACTTTAAAATCCTATTTTCATCTTCTTCTCCAGTTCCAAAAGGTCTAGAGAGCAGGAAATTGTGAGTAGACTCCTTGGCCAATGGGGATTCTAAATTGTAGATTTCGTGACCCCATGACCCCAAATGGGGTCACAGGGGTCAAAACCTTAAAAACCTATTTTCATCTTCTTCTCCAGTTCCAAAAGGTCTAGAGAGCTGAAAAGTTGTGAGTAGACTCCTTGGCCAATGGGGATTCTAAGTTGTAGATTTTGTGACCCCATGACCCCAAATGGGGTCACAGGGGTCAACCTTAAAAACCTATATTCATCTTCTTCTCCAGTTCCAAAAGGTCTAGAGAGCTGAAAAGTTGTGAGTAGACTCCTTGACCAATAGGGATTCAAAATTGTAGATTTCGTGACCCCATGACCCAAAATAGGGTCACAGGGGTCAAAACTTTAAAAACCTATTTTCATCTGCTTCTCCAGTTCCTAGGTCTAGAGAGCTGAAAGTTGTGTGTAGACTCTTTGGCCAATTAAGATTCTAAATTTTACATTTAATTACCCCTTGACCCCAATTGGGGTCACAGGGGTCAACACCTTAAAGAACTATTTTCATCAAAAGTCTGATGAGCTACAGAGCCCATGGCTCTATTTTTCTCCAGTTCTAAAAGGTCTAGCGAGTTGAAAGTGATATGTGCAGACTCCTTGGACAATGGGGATTCTAATTTGTGACTTTGTTGACCCTGTGACCCCAAATAGGGTCACAGGGGTCACAACCTTAAAAACCTATTTTCATCTTCTTCTCCAGTACTAAAAGAATTATAGAGTTGAAAATGATATGTGCAGACTCCTTGGCCAATCAGGATTCTTAATTGTAGATTTCGTGACCCCATGACCCAAAATAGGGTCACAGGGGTCAAAACTTTAAAAACCTATTTTCATCTGCTTCTCCAGTTCCTAGGTCTAGAGAGTTAATATTGATATGTGCAGACTCCTTGGACAATGGGGATTCTAATTTGTAACTTTGTTGACCCTGTGACCCCAAATAGGGTCACAGGGGTCACAACCTTAAAAAACTATTTTCATCTTCTTCTCAAGTTCCTAAAGGTCTAGAGAGCTGAAATTATATGTGCAGACTCCTTGGCCAATGGGGATTCTAAATTGTAGATTTCGTGACCCCATGACCCCAAATAGGGTCACAGGGGTCACAACCTTAAAAACTTATTTTCATCATCATCTTTAGCTCCTAAAGGTCTATTGAGCTGAAAGACTGCATGTAGACTCCTTGGCCATTTGGGATTCTAAACTGTAGGTTTTGTGACCCCATGACCCCAAATAGGGTCACAGGGGTCACAATCTTAAAAACCTATTTTTCTCCATTAGATGACAGTCTATGGCAAATTTATTTCTCCTTGGATATTTTAGTGTGGACTTCTTTCACTGTCTGATATTGGCGATCTAGAAAGTGTTGAATAATAATGCATTTGTTTTGTAATTTGTTTATAGGTTTTCTTGCAATAGGTAACATCAGTTTCATTTTTAGCTCATCTTGCCTGTATAAAGCAAACTTGATATGATGCCTGATGAGCTACAGAGCCAATGGCTCTATTTTTCATATTTACATTTATAAATGAAAAACTTTTGAAATATGAAATCAAAAATCCTTTAGTAATTGTACTGCTGAAAAGTTTTATAAGAATTGGATGATGTATCATGTTTTATTTTCATCTGAAGAGCAGCACTAGTATTAATGTTTTTCTTTCAATTATAGTATTATTCCCCGCCACGAAGTGGAAGGGGGATATAGATTTGTGCTCTGTCCGTGCGTCCGTGTGTCTGTGCGTGCCTGTGTCCGTCCCTCCGTCCCTCCGTCCGTCCCTCCGGCAGAGTTAAAGGGGACTCACAACTTCTAAACTAATCATCACATATTGATCAAATTTGATATGGAGATACATCATCATATGAAGGTGTGTCATGAAGAACAAATTTGAAAATATTTTTGTAAAAGTTTGCCTTTTTTGGCTAAAATGGAGGTCTCTGTTAAAAAACTATTACAAGTCCTGTCCGGCTCACTTCTTCTAAATAAACATCACATTTGGATCAAATTTGATATGAAGATACATAATCATCTGAAGGTGTGTCATGAAGAACAATTTTGAAAATATGGTTGTTTACATATGATCAAATTGATCTTGGAGATCCAAATACTTGAATTTATTTGTTTGATTTTACTTTTGTCAGTTTACTCGAATAATGGCCAACAGTGAACATGAAGTTGGTGTTAAATTGGCTTTTCAGACGGGAGGAACATTATTCGCTTCACTATTTATTCACAACAAGTAGACAACTACACACATGGTCAGCTTCACACATCGCTGACAATTGCACGCTTCGCACGCTCAACTCTTAGTGTTCATATTTTCCACTCGTTCACCCCGTCATGCGCAGTTTATACATCCGGGCAGATAAGGTCATGCGCAGTATATACATCAACATTCATTACAATTACTTTTGTTTTTGTTTAAAGAGGTAAAATATTCAAAAATAGACAATTAAAAAGTGAAGCACTATAATAAATTAAAAATAAGGAATTGATAGAGTGTTTCAGCAGTCTTTTTCACAAGTAATTGGACGGTACAACAGTCAGATCAGTCCCCGAGGAGCAATATCAGGTGAGCACCGACACTACTGACACCATCACAGAGATTTGCATGAGCTGCATCTGAGAAAACAATCAGCTTCCAAGACGAAATGTCTCCAATGTTTGGAAAACAAATTTTTGAATTGTTCTGTTTGAGTTTTCTGATTACTTTTATTGCTCTGAAAAGATCTTCTACAAGTCCTTTCTTGAACTTCATACTTAGCTCAATCATTTCAACAGCCAAGTCAGGTCTTGAACCCGTTGCACCATCCAATTCAGCTTTCCAACCAGTCCACGAAGAAACGTGTGTTCCTCCTAACTGAGACTATCTGTTTTTTGTGTTTTCCTTTGAGGCGAGATATTTTTCACTTCCAGGTCTTCCATGTATTCAGCTTGATCCAGAATGATTTCATCTTCAGTTTGTGTAATTTGGAAACCTATATATTTGAAATGACCAGTCTCTCTTTTTCCGGCTTTAAAATGTTCGACAAGACTTTCAACAACTGTATCAAATTGAGGTTCTCCACAATGTAAGAAATCATCCACATGACAGGCAATCAAACCAATGAGAGTATCTCCATCATGCATCAAGAACAATGCAGGATCTAATTGAGATTTAGTACATTTCAATTTCACCAACACATCTCTAACATTATGGTAGAATTGTCTAGCAGCATCGTTAAGTCCATAAAGACAATGATTCAATTTCCAAATGTTATTTTCATGGATATTTGCTTCTTTAGGTGGAACAATGAAAACATCTCTATCAAATGCATTCCCCTGCAAAAAAGCTGATTTAATGTCAGTTGTACTTATTTTCCATTTCTGAGAAGCTGCAATTGTCAAAAACACTCTAATCTTTTTGCATGTCAAAATCTTCTTCAAATCCTCTTGCCACAAGCCTAGCCTTCACTTTATCACCCTTCTGACAAAGAACCAATCGACTTGAAATACAGTTCTGTCCACGGTCCTCAACCTCAGTGTAGGTGTTGAATTCTTTCAATTTATCCAACTCGTCCTGTTTTGCCTTGACACAATCATCATCCTCATGTCTAGACCTCGGAACACTCACCATATTAATATCTTGTGGAACAATCTTCTGCCATGTGTCAACTTGCTCAAGATTAACACTACTCACATCATCATTACCATCAATTTTGATGTTAAACCAGTTTTTGTGCTGTCCTGACACTTTTCCACCCCTGCTGACAATGGTGGCTGTAAAAAAGTCATCCTTGTCTGTCGCTCGATACTGAATTTGTTCTCCTTTGTTCAAGTCAATTTTTTCACTCATTTTGGGGGTTGTACTTTTGGATTGAGATTCTTAACATACTTGTTCCAAATTTGCATTGTCTTCACAACATGAATCTTGCTTACCAAGCACTTCATGAGGCAGAACAAATCTGTCAGTCAGAAATTGACCCCCTCGTGATGAAGACATCTGTTGCTGTGAGGCTTCAGGATCATTCTCACAAAATTCCAACCCTGTTTTGATCAGTCTATTTGGCGATGCCCTTACAAAAACACCACCATGCCTCACAAATATGACTTTTCCATCCTGAAAACATAACTTTCGCTGGCCCAAGCCATTTGTCACTGTTTTCACATTTGTAGTAAACCAAGTCACAAGGAGAATATTTGACAGCAGATGCCCTCACCTTTGACCACAGTGCACAACGAATCCTTTCACATGCCTCGGACTCCATGAACGACTTACGAGCAGCATGCAAGACCAGCATGCAAGACGTTCAAATGCTTGGCCAACACTTCACTTCTTGTGACACCATCCAATGCGGGCACTTGATCATTCATAATGTTTGGCAAATTTGGGTTGCTTCCAAATACTAATTGATAACTACTGAAACCATGCCACATCTGTAATGCCTTCCTTGCCATGTTGGCCCAACACAATAACACGTTCAAAGGAGTTTGTTGGCACTGTTCCTCCATCTTAAGCAGCATCATGTCGGTGACAGAATGGATTCTCTCACAGAGACTGGTGTCCCAACAAAATAACACGTTCAAAGGAGTTTGTTGGCACTGTTCCTCAATTTTAAGCAGCATCATGTTGGTGACAGAATGGATTCTCTCACAGAGACCATTCTGAAAAGGGCACCTTCACATTCAGTATACTGGCAACCTCTCTCATCTCCTCCGCACTGAACTCACCCCCATTGTCTGTAAGAATGCCTTGCATTACTCCATAACCAGCACCCACCCAGTGCGTCATGATTTTGTCGATGACTTCCTTAGGCATTTTCCTGTTGATAAATGAAGAGATTGTCAAACGTGACCACATATCCACCAAATGGAGAATCCATCCATTTCTCCACTTTTTTAAATCCATGGCAACTGTTTCATTAAAGTCTCTCGCCATAGGCAAAGCAACAACTGGGCGTGCAGGTGTTTTGGTGTACACTTTGCATATCTGACAACCTTCATAAATTTTAGTGACAGTCTCTTGATAATCATCATTCCAACATCCTGCATCCTTTAACAGTGCTACAAGTTTCTTTTCTGGGGGATGAGCAAATTGCCTGTGCAACTTAGCAATAGCCTTGTACCTTTCATTGTTGTCTAACTGATGAAGAAATACAACATTCACCTCTTCCACACACATATTCTCATGTTTATCTATGGGAATACAATAATGACCTGGAAATATTTTCCCAACTATCTGGGCACTGGGCTATAAAATGTCTAATCGAGCCACAAGATAAACATGTCAGCGTTTCCCATTGCTACCTATAGGGTTCATATTGCGGTCTGGCACAGACTGCCTTCCTCTCATGCCACCTGTTCTGCCACGCCCCCTCATAAATCTCCTATTCCAACTTTTGCCATGAGGCCTGCCACCATATTGTGTAAAGAATGTTTCACTTGCAGCAAATGTAGGCTCAACTTTTATTGCTTGCTGGGTGTAACTATTTCCACCTCCCCCAGCCTGCTGGCCAAGGAATTTCTTGAATGAGACTTTTGTTTGCTGATACAAATTTCCTTTCTTTGAATAATCCATTCCAGTCATTACTAACCTTTTCTCTTCCTTTGTGATATGTGCTCGCTTAAGCAGTTTGAAAGCTAAAATTTCGTCTGGCAAATTCATTCCTTTCTTCACAATTTTATGATATCTCTGATCAAATTTTGAAATATAGTCATTAATTGATTGCCCCTTTTCTCTTTCAATATCTTCAAATTCTTCAAATTTTTCAAGACTATCTGCGAGATCCATTTTTCATAATTGTGTGTCAAGGAAATCTATCAGAATTTCAAATCCATTTACTTTTTTTAAATCACTCAAGGCAATGTTATCAAAAACTTTGTCACGTATGCCACAATCACTCTCCGGTAAAGAAAGTGCTATCACAATTCCCTGTTTTTCTTTCACTAATTCAGTCACTTCACGCCACGCTAAAAACTCTTGTTTAAAACGCTCATAATTTTTTCCATGACTAAACACAGGAGGATTCAGTTTAACACTCATGATGAGCGACTTCAGATAAAATCACACTACGCTGTCCTGTTTTCGACCAGTCACTACGCTAATGTTTCGCTTCACAAGTCAAGTCACAAATATGAATGTTTTCCTCTTTTAAAGATTATAATTCTTGTTCCATGCGCAGAATTCCCCATATGTTTGATGATATAGAATAGTTTGAAAATACTTACAAATTCGAAGTCCACACATTCATTCTGACACACGTGAAATATGGCAACTGTAGACTCTAGTTTCACAGACACGAAGTTTATGTGGGCCGTAGATCTTTTGTCAGGACAGCAAACGCTCTGCTACCATTGTTAAATTGGCTTTTCAGACAGGAGGAACATTATTCGCTTCACTATTTATTCACAACAAGTAGACAACTACACACATCGCTGACAACTGCACGCTTCGCATGCTCAACTCTTAGTGTTCATATTTTCCACTCGTTCACCCTGTCATGCGCAGTTTATACATCCATATACTGCACAATGACAGAAGAGCAATCCATTTCATTTAAAAATCGGTTTTCATTTTGCTTGAATGATCACTGGGTGTAATGTGTACGCGAGGACGTTCGCTGTTACTGATTTGTCACGTGACTTTTAATGCGAAGAGCGAGACATTCATGCACATATTTTTGTCAATTTTATATGATTACGAGCATTTTATGAATAAATATGAACTTTTAACTATCGATTACTTCATGGGCAGATATCTATGCACGAACCTATAAAGCAAATAGGAGTTAAAATTCACTGACTTTTTGCAAACTAACATATTTGTAACTGCCTGTCAATAAATGTTGTCAAAATTTCGACGACCTCTGTACATTTTGCCTACATTAATAGTATTTAATGTCCACTTTATTAAAAAAAATTACGATGTATAATTGTTTTTATAATAACTGCAAGCAATGGCGAAATTTCAAGGTATGGCACAGTGTGAATGTTTAATAATCTGTTGTCAAAGTTTTGTCATGTATTTTCATTGCTAAAGTTTTCCGGTGTACGGCAAGTTACGGATCATGTTTTATACGGGATACGGATTGTGCTGATGAAGGGTACGGATTGTGCCTGATTGAATTTGCTTTATTTTCTTAATAAATCCATACATATTGGTTTTGAAAAACAAACTTTACTACTAAAATGTCTATTCAATTATAGTCTATCATTTTAGACACATGCCATCCGTCTAGCAGTATCAAAAACACCGTTTTATCTGTAACTTTATAAATTTGTATATATCTACAGAAAGCATGAATGTTGCACTGCCCCCAGGGAGCCGAAAGAACCATCTACGATATTAAGGACCCTCTACATTCATCAGCTCCTTAAACATACATAGGAGGCTATTTATATTAGAATTAATCATTCAGATCATCAGACAAAAAGGAAGACAGGGCCGTCAATCAATCCAAAGCAGATATCTTTTTCAACAAGTTTGTGGTTACTTGCGAGTTTCATTGTTATTGTAGTACTCCCTGTAATTGTAACAAAATGCTTTTAAAATTGGAGTAAGATTGCTAAATATTCATGTCCATCCGTGTTTTCCAGCTTTCCGTTGTTAACCCTCTCATTAAACTAGGTATTCCCAAGACGTGAATTACTCGACTGAGGATATATAATGACACTATCTTTTGTTTAACATTTCATCGTTGTCTAACATCTTTCAGCCTGTAGAGTGTTTTCAAACACATATCTGAAAATCAAATTCATCAAAATCCTGCACCAAAATAACAGGATGTTTGCTTTTTCAATAACTTGCAGAATCACACAATTATGAACCAAAACTACAATTTATAATTCTTGATAGCTTTTTACCATTGTTACATTTAATCAATTGACAAGTTGATGACCTTCTGTAATTGGACGTTTGTAGTTAAGACACATACACAAAACAGTTAATCGTTTTCGTTATGTGTATTGGAAAATGGATACTTTGAGAACTGAAATGCCATACATACAGGCACTTCTTCCGAAATGATGAAGTTTTGAGGAATGAACAATCTATTACATAGCTAGTACCGTATTTCCTCGAATAGACGCCGGGTCTCGAATAAACGCCGGGTGATCAGTTGATTAATTAATGCTCCCGTAGTTGAATTGAAATAAAGTATTCCCCCTTTACACCATCTATACTAAAAAATAAATAGACGCTTGGTCTCGAATAGCCTACACGCCGGGGGTAAAGGGGGTCTGAAAAAATAAACGCCGGGGGCGTCTATATGCGAGGAAATACGGTATGTGTTTTGGTAGTCTTAAATAAGAAATGATGTTCTGAATGATATCACATTCTGTAAGTGATCTATTTCAAACGAAAATTTAACATTTTGGCACAAAACTGTCATTTTGTTCAAGAAATTCAATCACCACAATCCGTACACTAGGTTTGGTGCAATCACTAACGATCCGTATACCTAGACTGAACAATCCGTACACTACGATTCGTTTCAAGGTTACTTATTCACCTCGTCCAAACTTCGTTAATGCAGTTCGCAACCCTTTCAAAATTTGCAGTCTGTTTCTAGGTTTATTAAGGGTTAAATAGGTATGCTTATAATTAAGATTTGTTGATTTATTTAGATGTTAGTAGACAAAAAATGTCATGTGGTGAGGACTCCAAACAGCGTAACTGCAGTGATCAAGTTAAAAAAGACAAACATAATTTTGTTTACAAGACTTCTCGTTGTGAATAAGTAAATGGTTAAACCTCAGTAATAGATATATACCAATATTGATACATGATTTATCAGAATTATGGTGATAATTCATTTTTATGTAGTGATCAGGACAATGATAACACGTCTCTCGCTCTAAGAGTCACGTGACTGATCAGTAACAACGAACGTCCTCGCGTACACATAACACCCAGTGATGAACACCTTTAATAATGAGGCTAGGTTTACTAAGTAGACTGCCCAAGATGAATCCCTTTTTTCTGTTCCTCAGGATCCGTCCAGCTAGTTTATATTCACACGACGAAATGCTACGTCCCTATTAATATGCATTCAACACAATAGGTGTGTTTGCGTCCACCCTAAAAAGTTTTCAAATTACGTTTCACTGGATTGCACGCGTCTTTGTTATTATCCCCCGCCACGAAGTGGAAGGGGGATATAGGTTTGAGCTCCGTCCGTGCGTGTGTGCGTCCGTCCGTCCGAGTTAAAGGAGCCAATTTTTCTCAGAAACTGTTAATGGTAGGATTATCAAATTTTGTGTGTGCCTTCAGGGTATCAATACCTTGATGGAGTTCGAAAATCAGAACCGAGCAAATATTTTTTCCAGAGTTATTGTACTTGTTACGTTTTTTGGGACTCTGTTCGAGGTGTCTTCAAAGGAGCCAATTTTTCTCAAAAACTGTTTCAGATAGGATCATCAAATTTGATGTGTGCCTTCAGGGTATCAATACCTTGATGGAGTTCGAAAATCAGAACCGTGCAAATATTTTTTCCGGAGTTATTGCCCTTGTTACCTTTTTTAGGACTCTGTTCGAGGTGTCTTCAAAGGAGCCAATTTTTCTCAGAAACTGTTACAGATAGGATCATCAAATTTGATGTGTGCCTTCAGGGTATCAATACCTTGATGGAGTTCGAAAATCAGAACCGCGCAAATATTTTTTCCGGAGTTATTGCCCTTGTTACTTTTTTTGGGACTCTGTTCGGGGTGTCTTCAAAGGAGCCAATTTTTCTCAAAAACTGTTTCAGATAGGATCATCAAATTTGATGTGTGCCTACAGGGTATCAATACCTTGATGGAGTTCGAAAATCAGAACCGTGCAAATATTTTTTCCGGAGTTATTGCCCTTGTTATGTTTTTTTGGGACTCTGTTCGAGGTGTCTTCAAAGGGGTCAATTTTTCTCAGTAAACGTTTAAGATAGGATCATCAAATTTCGTGTGTGCCGCGCAAATATTTTTCCAGAGTTTGGTGTCTTGATATTTTTGAGTACACTCGAGTATTTAGGAGAAGGTTTTGACTTAATTTAAAATAAGAACAAATATGGCGGGGGATGTTGATGACTATGTCTTCTTGTTGTTTTTAATCACCAATCAGTACTTAAACTTGTCACTATAATTGTCAGTCAAATGATAATGTGTTTGGGACAAATTTATTAAAATTGCTATACACATGCAAATCATTTTATGGTATTCTTCTGATGTAAAAGAGTTTAGGGATCATAATTTTGTATGCATGATGGCACAGAACTTTAAAGAATGCCACGCATTGAGTTGCTTATTGAACTCTTCTGTAACAAGACATCGCCAGACCCATACCATCAGACTGGCTTATGGGTTTATTAATTATTTCCAACAAAAAGTCAACGTCTTGCCGTGGCCTTCATGTCCCCCTGATATTGTCACCTATGGAACATTTCTGAGATCATCTTGGCAGACAAGTAAGGCATCAACATCAGCCACCTCGGACCATACAAGAGTTTTTTTGTGTAGCAACCCATATATAGAGGACACACAAGCTTCTGGGCAGTTTCCTTTTCCAATAAATCATTTAATTTCAACCCTAATAGCTATCAAAGCCATCCACCGATATGACCTACTAATTAATAAGAGACATGAGCATACCCATTTAAGTAACACAAACTCAGTTTTCATTTTCTTAAACTGTCGAAATAATTGTTTGAATCTAGAATGTTCAAATGAATAACCAACACAATACTTGTACAAAGACATATGCTATTTTGCTATTTATCAAGAGAAAAGGAGTGAGTGTAAACTTTCTTTGGCAGGTTTTTTAATACAAAATAACTTGAGCGATTTTATAAACCTTTCACAAGATTTAACGCCATACAGAGTTAGGAAACATCCGAAAAATAGACTAATTACGAAATTATGATAATTTGTATACTTGGTTCAAAATGGCGACATTTTGTCAACAAGAATGCTTATTTCAAACATTCACTGTGCACGCAGATGTAACAGTTCACATGTGAGCATTGTTTATAGCGAAAATACATCCCGGTTCTCAAGTTCAGTATTATGAGGTGAGACAAGCTGCATGCTGTTACAGTGTAGGATTATGCACACATCATCGTTTCATTCATTGTCTTACATATTCATAAATAGAAATTGCAAGATGACTAACTTAACTACCGATTCGTTGAAAGTTTGAGATATTTGGAGGATGTTTAGTATGTTTAATCGACGGTTAAACTTTGGGCTTTTACTATTAGCTTGTGTTGTTTTACATAACGAGGACATACATCGAGGGAATCGAGAATCCCCTACCTACTAACACGTCACGAGGCGGTCACGCTTCAGCGCATTTTATTCTGTTCGCCGGCCTGATTAGGCGGTGTATTTATAAAGTCGTAATTAAGCCGTCACTTGGTCGATTTCAGAAATTTTAAGTTGAGTCAATGTCAAATAGCTATCCCTTTTTTATGAATCCCGAAAGTTGCCATATGGCATTTCAGTCCATCTTTAAGGATTTTGTCATGCAACTAACTCTGTCGTCACTCTTTCAGATGAAATACCTTGAGAGTCAGATACTGAAGTTGTCCGACAGCCAAGCTAACACACATTCCACGCTGAAGAAAGAAAACCTCACATTGAAATCTAAGTATGAAAGCTTTTACTTGACTTTGAAGATGATCAACTCTAAAGCAGCATTTTGGGTTCATGAGGCCTAAAATGTCTGCAGTGTCCATTTTACTTTTCAGGCATTAACTAGTGGGACATTTGCCATTGTGGGTGTGTCATCAGAATTGAATTACTCCGTAACTTGAGTGAAATAATCATTCCAATTACATAGATTAGTATTGTGTACACTGTAGTTTTATTGATGCATCAATTAAAGATGACAATTTTAAAATGACAGGGGTTTAAATATTATTTATATGATTAAACTTGTCCTGTTTTTTACATTACTTCCCCACTTTTTTAGCTCATCTGGCCTGTAAAGCCCGATGGGCTTTTGGCATGGCATGGTGTCCGGCGTCCGTCTGTAAACTTTGCACATTTTCGACTTCTTCTCCAGAAGCATAAGGTCTAGAAAGCTGAAACTTTGTGTATACAGACTCCTTGACTAGTGGGGATTAGGATTTATAGCTTTTGTGGCCCTGTGGCCCCTAATAAGGATCACAGGGGCCACGCCCATAAAACCTATTTTCATCTTTTTCTCAAAAAGCAAAAGGCCTAGAAAGCTGAAACTTTGTGTGCAGACTCCTTGACGAGTTGGAATTATTATTTATAGCTTTTGTTGCCCTGTTGCCCCTAATGGAATGGCTCCTTAAAGAGTAAAGGACTGCAAAGTAAAGAAAATGCCTGAATTAGGTTAATTTATTACACCAAAAATAGCATAATCAATGACCAATGGAGAGGTTTACACTGCTGCATTGAGGAAAGATGATATTTTACAGCAACTTCAATCACTTTCAAGTATGATAAAATAGTGTTCACATGAAGAACACTATGAACTTGCATTGCAAAATAAGCTAACAGTTTAAACATAATCCTTATATAATGAAAAGCAATCTACATACACTTTGGTTGGCCTATGAATCCTTACATGCTTCAAATGTGACAGTGAAAAGGTCTACCATGCGACCGATAAATTCATACATCCGGTCCCGTACAAATGTGATAACTCTACATCTCTAAACCTAATCATACTGCTTATACAATTTTCTTCTCCAGAGGCAAAAAGGCTAGAAAGCTGAAACTTTGTGTACAGACTCCTTGACTAGTGAGGATTATAGTCAATAGCTTTTGTGGCCCGGTGACACGTCCTAAAAACTATTTTCATCTTCTTCTCCAGAAGCATAATATTGTGAAAGCTGAAAATTGTGTACAGACTCCTTCTATTGAAGTTACAGTCTTGTTGACCCTATGGCCCCTAAAAATGGCTTCGTGAACCATTGGATCCTATGTCATGAATTATCAATTGAATATTTGAGCTATTTCCATTTCTGTATTGGTGACGGGTATCTGAAATCACATCATATATACCGGTATATACTTAAGTCTAGAATTTGAGACCCTACTAGTCAGGGAGCCAAAGTCTGTACAACCGAAAAAGAAGGTTTGACCTGACACCCTCTGCTATATTTGGTTTGACTATATATTAATGTTCAGTATATATGTAAGTGTCAGAAAAGTAATGTTGGCAAGCCGCTTGGGCTTGCAAGAATATTTTATGTAGCTGTTTCCATGGCAACCATAAAAATGCCAAAATTTCAATGTAAATCACAATAATTGCCATATCTCCGTTAGTTTTGAACATAGAAGGTTGCTTTATGATTCAAATTAAAGGATTTTAATTACTCCATATGGCAAATGATCTATTTTGCATCTTACATTATTTGTTTATTCATGAAAAATAATGAGGTTGTGATTCAACTGGATTTTCTTGGTATTACGGATAGTTATCTTTCAAATAACGTACATCTTATGACTTTCATAGGTTAAATTATTCAAATAACAATGAAAATCTATTGTAGATAGATTGTATTATGTTTTATGTTTTTAATGTTCCATTTATTTTCATTTCATAAAGAAACATTCATGCAGAAACTTGATAAAGTTTTGTTTAACAACCGGTCTGGTTAAGTTTTTTTCATATTCTGTTTGCTTTTACATTCCTTTACGTTTTCAAAAGGTTATATGTTCATTATAATATATTTGTATTATAATATATATTTACTTATATTTATATTTATAGTAATAATCTGATTTGCATAATCTTTAATATAATCATTAAAAGAATATGGCAACACTTACTGACTTTGAGCTAATTTCATTACAAATGAAGAAATGTAAACAAAACTAGTATAATATAAAACCTTAGCCTTTATTTTAGGCTAGCAACCATAACGAAAAGCAGAACACTATACAACTGTAGCATGAAGAGAGAGAGGGTCAATTTAGCAAGTCACACAATCGGTGCATCTGGACCTTATCAATCTGACTAGAGTTCACAGTGATGCTTGAGGTATGGATTACCTCTCCTGATCCAGGAATGTGAAGAGCTGACCAGCGTTAACTGGCAGTGGATGATTCTGACATGCCTTCCAAGGATATCCCATACATGCTCTATCGGAGCAAGATCAGGGGAATATGCAGGCAATTTCATCCGAAAAACACCTTTCTGTTGAAGGAAATCAGTCACAACATGTGCCCAATCAATGTTATAAGCGTTCATGTTGAAATTTCTCCTCATTATCCCCCGCCGCGCGATTAGCGCGAAGCGGGGGATATAGTATTCGGCAGCGTCCGTACGTACGAAATGGAATAACATAAGTACTATTCTCTACATCCTTCTCATATTTTGCATATAGGTTCACCTCAGTGAGAGTAATTGTCCAAATGGGTTTCGTGACCTTGACCTTCATTTCAAGGTCACAAGGACACGTTGTCATTTTACCCTTGTTGGCGCGATATCTCAAGAACTGTTTACTGGATTCTCTTCATATCTTACATATAGCTTCTCCTGATGAAGACCTTGGGCTGATTAGATTTTGGTGACCTTGACATTATTCTCAAGGTCACAGGAGGACTTTGAATTTTTGGACATGTGAACTTGCATGTTTACCCTTGTTGGCGCGATATCTCAAGAACTGTTTACTGGATTCTCTTCATATCTTACATATAGCTTCCCCTGGGGAAGACCTTGGGCTGATTAGATTTTGGTGACCTTGACATTATTCTCAAGGTCACAGCAGAACTTTGAATTTTTGGACCTGTGAACTTGCATGTTTACCCTTGTTACCGCAATATCTCAAGAACTGTTGACCTGATTCTCTTCATATCTTACATATAGCTTCCCCTGGGGAAGACCTTGACCTTCATTTCAAGGTCATTACGAGACTTTGACATTTTACCCTTGTCAGCGGGATATCTCAAGAACCATTCACTGGATTCTCTTCATAGCTTACACAATGCATCTTATTGGGAAGGCGCCGGGTCCAGTCGATGTTAGTGACCTTCACATTATTTTCAAGGTCACAGCGAGATTTTGAAAATTTCAGCATTGAAACCTGCATTTTAGGCTTGTAAGCAGGATATCTCAAGAACCATTAACTGGATTCTCTTCATAATTTACACAAAGCATCTTATTGGGAAGGCGCCAGGCCCAGTTGATTTTGGTGACCTTCAAATTATTTTCAAGGTCACAGTTTATAGATTTCGTGACCCTCTGACAACAAATAAGAGGTCACAGCCAATAATTGATTGATAATGTGCGGCGGGGGATTATGTCACCTCAGTGACAAACACTTGTTTATAACATAATGAACATTATTTAATCCCTGTTTGTTTTGAGTCTGAATGAAATATAATTTCAAAAGCACTGAACAACAGATTGTGCCAGTTTAAGTTCTGATAGTTGAATTGATGTACTGGTCAGTGCACGTATGTCAGGGTAGCATATTTTATTCTTTGGTGCCATGCTGTATGCATGTACATATATCATATTATTCACATGTAATTGGTGTCTAAATTGTTTTATAATGTCAAAAGAATCTATACCCAGACATCTCTTATGAAGACACAAGCGTAGTTCGTGTTTTTTACACTTTATCTTCAGAAACCTCAAGTATTACAGCAGTAAAAAACGTTAAAGAGAGGGTAAAAAGAACTGTTCGTTACAGTTCGTTAGGTATTATGGCTGGAATTAGAGTCTTTGTTTGCCATGTGCTTTTCTTTAACAGGAAACGGAAATAAAAGCAGGGGAGATCACTCCAGTTAGAAAAACTAGTTCCCCGCTGGGGAGTGCCTACACACATGCGCTGAGTAAAAGTTCTTATGAGGGATGCGCCCATAAAATATGTAGTTGTGCATAGTATTAGAAGCACAGTTGAGGTGTACATATTAAAGTCTTCATGGGCCACAACAATCCCCTTCTGATTTTGTAAAAATCACAATTGAAACAGAAATAAATGCATAACAAAACATAGAAGTTACTCAAAATAATTGAAGTGAATGGTAATTTAACAGATTGTCCTGAAAATTATCATTTTGACTAGACTGTAACAGGTTGCTGGTAGTTGGGTCACAGCAAACGGACTAGATCAGTCACTGGACAGACATAGGTCACACATTTACTGTCCTTGCACACATGGGCAGCGACTTTTCTAACCAGTCCATCAGATTCAGGTTATACCGACAGTCCCATAGGCCACTCATTTCTAGCACTTTTGGTATCCCTCATGAGGACAACATCGCCCTCTTGCAAGTTTGGCTTAGAAACCTACCATTTTGGTCGTTTCTGCAGGGTGTGGAAATATTCTGACTTCCATTGTCGCAAGAACTCCTCAGCGAGAGTCTCGACTTGTCTCCACTGGGCTTTGTATATATATGTCCATGACACAAGTTGTGTTTCTGAGAAAGTCAGGTGCGTTGAGCCACAGGCTGTCCTGCCGGATTGACGTCTGTGGGTACATAATTCCATTGGTGAGGATAAGAAGATCGTCGTATCCTGTCGACACGATTGGCTACATACACGTAGAATCGTCTCTTTTCATTATGAATGTAGCCAAGCACCACACGACTATCTGTATAGAATTTCAGACAGTCAGAAGATAGTTTCAGCTGTCTCGTCAATATGTCCGCTATCTCCACGGACAACACCGCTGCACAGAGTTCAAAGCGTGAGATGGTGTGTCAATGGCAGGACGCTACCTTTGCTTTGCCGAGGAGGAATCTCACAGTACTCACATTGTTGACGTCATAGATTTTGAGATAGGCGACAGCTCCAACTGTGTCCTTCGAAGCATCCGAGAACAGATGAATTTCTTTGTGGTTTGACCGTGAGTATGAATGATTTTTGGTACTCTGGTGGGATTGCAACATGTTCAAGAGCTGACAGCAATTCACACCAGCCCTGTCAAGTATTTGGGTGGAATGAGTTCATCGCAATCAGTGATCAAGGACATAAGTTCTCTCAGTAGGAGTCTTCTCTTGATGACAACAGGTGAAGTAAACCCAATAGGGTCGTAGAGACTATATGGATTGTGGACAGCACACCAAGTTTGATGAAGTGTTTTTGTTCTGCACACACTTGGAAAGTGAATGTATCCTCAGAGATATTCCAGGCTAGTCCGAGGCTTCTCTGTATGGGAGGAGTATCAGTGCTCAAGTCCAAGTCTTTAATGTCTTTGGCTAGGTCCTCGGCATCAAATGAAGCCAACACTGATTGACTATTAGAGGTAATTTTGTGTAGTCGAATGTTTCCTCCCTCCTTCAATTGAGTTTGGGTTCTGTGCACAAGGTCAATCGCCCTTTCATCTGTGGGAACAGAGAGCAGACCATCGTCTACATAAAAGTTAGTGCTAACAAACTCTTTCACATCCTCATCTGCATTCTCCACAGACTTCCTGAGGCAGTTTGTAGCGACGGCAGGAGAATGTGAGTTTCCAAACACATGAGTAGTCATCCGGTACTCTATCATTTCTTGTCTGGGGTCATTGTCTTTGTTCCAAATTAATCGGAGGTAGTCACGTGCACGGTGAGAAGGCTTGACCTTGAAACAGGAGAACATTTGTTCTACGTCTGCCATTACTGCCACAGATTCAGTCCAGAACCTAAGTGGGATAATCAACAGATTGTTAATCAGGTCGGGACCTGTCATAAGCACATTGTTGAGTGACAAACCATTGTATTTGGCCGATGAATCAAACACGCCTCTTATACATCCTGGTTTCTTGGCGTTGTAACCCCGAACAAAGGTAGGTACCAGCACTCTTTGTCCTTTTGTACTGTTGTAGCGACCTCAGTGTGACCCTTGTCAATAATCTTTGACATGAATGCCACCATGTGTTCTCGTTAGAAGGAACCTTTTGCAGACTCTTGTCCAAAATCTTCGCACTATGTACAGCTTGTGGTTTGTTGATAGAAAGTGTTGGTGTGTCAGGTCTGAAGGGAAGAGGTGCAGTCCAAACCCATCAGTGTCTCTTGAGAACTCGGAGTCCATGAGTTTTAGGAACTGTCTATCTTCAATTAAAGGAACTTGCATTTCATCACTGTTGGTCTTGATGAATATGTCTTTAAAGTCTCTCTTTTCTCTCACCTCAAATTGGTTTGTGCATGGTGGCATCACAGAAGTGCGACCATCCTTAAGAACATGAGTTTTCCCGCACAATAACGTCTTTGCAAACCTCGCCAACAATAACCCTGGTCCTGACCTATCAGAAGTAGGACATCTGCTTGTGAATCAACAGGAGGTATGAACTCTACAATGTCTTTCAGGTGTGAGTGATTATCGGCTGCTTCGGGTGTGAGTATATCATCTCGAACATTCAGGATTTCGTTGCACTCGATAAGTGTAGGTAATTGCAATGAGTTCGAAGAGTCCAAACTTTGAACCATGTAACCTGATGAACCTCTACCTGACATTGTGGCTGAACCATTGCAAGATGAGAGCGTGTCCATGTTCATTGAAGACATTGAAAAGTTCAGTTCTGGCGAGGGATTTGTTGCTTTGATCATCTAGTATTGCATAGGTAGTGAGAGATTGATCTGGTCGGTCAACAGGGAACACTTTCACTAAGATGGTCTTAGTACAAGATTTGTCGCCGGGTAGATTCTCGCAAATTTGAATGCATTTGGAAGTTACAGAATGATGTCTGTCCTCTGCAGATACACCTTTTCCCTCCCCTCCATGCTTCCTTAAAGGGGGTTTGGGATCAACTGATTTACTAGAAGTTTCATTGTCCAACTATATGTGAAATGCTGTAGCATGTCTTTCACTTTTGCAGAAGAAGCAAACCACCTTCTCTTCACAGGTGCGGCCCAATGTTCAGTACACTCAAAACATCGGAAACATATTTTATGCTTCGTAAGGAAGTCTCTCCTGTCTTTGATTGGCAGTCACCGAAAGCCCTTGCAGTAATTGAGAGTGTGGCTTTCTGAAGTTCCATGATAGGGACAAAGTCTAACAAGGCCTTATCACACCGATCCTGAAAAACATCTGTCTTCTTCGAGGTGAATTTGTTGTCAGGTCGTATGTGGGATGTGATTTGTTGTGCTTCCCTTGACTGGTTGTGCGTCATACAGGAAGCTGGGGTCGTTTCTGATAGTTGCCTGACGACACAGAAAGTCTGAAAACACTTTGAATGGTGGATAGGCAACATTGTGTTGTTCTTTGTACGATATTGCTACACTTGTCCATGTCTCTTGAAGTGAATGGGGAAGTTTACAAACTATCGGGGATACTCCTGCTGATGAGTCATGGTATGCAAGTAGAGTTGAATACCTGGGACTGCATTTCACAAACTCAATTTCTGACACGATATCTGCCAAGTCAAACAACTTTGTATGGTCCCTTCCTGAAAGCTTTGGAAAATTCAGGAGTTTCCTTTTGAGCTCTGACTCAACTAACTCAGGACTACCATATCTGTTCTCAAGTCTTTCCCATATCTTGTGCTACGCTCGGACAAATTTGTAAGAAATCTGTTACAAGTCCCGTCCGGCTCACAACTTCTAAACTAATCATCACATTTGGATCAAATTTGATATGAAGATACATAGTCAACTGAAGGTGTGTCATGAACAACAATTTTGAAAATATTTTTATAAAATTCTGCCTTTTTTGGCAAACTGTTACAAATCATGTCCTGGTCACTACTTCTTAATTAACTAATCATCACATTTGGATCAAATTTGGTATGAAGCTCATGAAAAATGTTTGTTTACATATGATCAAATTGATCTTGCAGATCCAAATACATAAATATATTTGTTTGATTTAAATTTTGTCAGTTTACTCCAATTATCCCCAACAGTGAACATAAAGTTGGTATCATTTAGTTTTTTTATTAGAACAGTTTCCTTCATCAGCAATATGATAAGGAAAACCTATGTACACGTTGTGCGATTTGCGGGGGATATAGCTCAACCATGTCAGCTGCTTGTTGCAGATGTTTCTGATTTTTTATCTATGTCGGCTTTTATTAAAGATTGTATGGCATCAAGCTCAACTTCCCTTTCAGCGAATTTAAGTCTTGTTTTAGCGGCCTCTGCCTTTGCATGTTATTTGATGGACCGAAACTTCTGTCGCCGAATGCTGTATCCTCGCATATCGAGCCGCATACTAACGACAGAAGCAGGCTATGGTTAAAACTGGGTGAAAATCAGATTTTTTACTTTTGAGTGGCAGTCATTATAAACTTTCGCAAGTCATTATCTGTTTATATAACTAACGTTTTGGTGACTTCAAAAATCTCTATTGGCGTTGTTAACTATTGTAAAGCAAACTTTACATTTCATTCATCGGCAGTCAACAAAACGGTATTGGGTGCTGCCATCTTGGAAGCGCCAGCCAATCAGAAACGAACTTGATCACTGACGAGGTCACCATGAATAAAATTAGTGTCATTGGTGACGGCGGCGTTGTAATATGGCAGTGCTGTCGGGCCCATCGTGGCATTAATTGTTTCTGTAAAAAGTCTTAGATCGTTCTGAATTTAACAATATTTATTTAGCTTACTTTATTTATCTGGCATTACGAATAATTGCATGGCTGAATTATTCCCGTAATGAATGGTCCGTCATCTTACCGGAGACAAGACATGCAAGTTACAAAATATTGTGCCCTGTTGGACTTGTGGCTGATTAAATTTTATGTTCAAGAGGTATTTCAACTCATCGGTCTAAGTGTTTGTCTCCATAAATTTCAATGGAAATGACTTCAATAATATTTAATTAAGTTATATGTTTTATATCATCAAAGTCAGTGCACAATATTATCAAAGATACACCTATATTAGCGTAACTACTGTTACCGCTTATCGCAGTACAAAGGATAAAAATATCATGCTTTTTGCGTTCATGGTATAAACTGAATATTTATTCCTTTTTGATACTTTTTATCCCACCGGTATGTAATACCGTGGGATATAGTCATCACCCTGTCCATCTGTATATCCGTCCGTCCATCCGTCCGTCCGTCCGTAATCATTTCCTTTCCGGAGCAGAACTCAACATTCACGTTGATGAAATCTAAACGTCATGACTTAATCGTTTGTTTGTTTTTCTATCAATTAGTAACATTTTCTAAATTGTTTGCAATGCCAGTAAGCTAACTTCGACAGAAAACATATGACGAATGATATTAAAGCCTGGAATTGTCGGCCTCCATGTGCAATAAAATCACCACACGATACGGACTAATTCATCGTTCTTTGGACAAAACATCAATCAGTTGTAGGACATTGTTTACTCTTAATTGTTGGTGATTGAACATTGAACACATGGGTAAGTTATCCAAAAAGATTTTGTATTTCCTTCTAAATATCGGACCTGTATTCGTGGAAATAATTATTGTACATGTAATAAGGCAGCCGTTTACATTACATGGTTCATAACGAGAGGCCTAATTGTTTTGTAAATCACAAAATAAATCTATATTTTTAATAATCTGTTCTGTTACTTACTTGTTATCCCACCGGTATGTAATAGTCATCACCCTGTCCGTCTGTATGTCCGTCCGTCCTCCGTCCGTAATCATTTCGTTTCCGGAGCAGAACTCAAAAACCGGTCCACATATCTTTCTGAAACTTTACATGTGTATTGCCCACCTACTGAAGTGGTGCCTTTTGATATTTTCACATTTCTGAAAATTTTATTTTTTATTATTTCCATGGAAACGGCTTTTATATGGTCTCTGTTCATGAAAGGTTTCGTTTCCGGAGCAGAACTCAAAAACCGGTCCACATATCTTTCTTAAACTTTACATGTGTATTGCCCACCTACTGAAGTGGTGCCATTTGATATTTTCACATTTCTGACAATTTTATTTTTTATTATTTCCATGGAAACGGCTATTATTTGGACTCTGTTCATGAAAGGTTTCGTTTCATATATATTAGCTTATACTATTATGAACCTTGCTTGCAAAATTTACAATTATCTTTCAAAGGTTTACATCTTACGATCATGTGGAACTGGTGGGATATGTCATATTCTGATGACTCTTGTATCTCTTTGATATCGTTCATGCAAAATTTACAATTATCTTTCAAAGGTTTACATCTTACGATCGTGTGGAACTGGCGGGATATGTCATATTCTGATGACTCTTGTATCTCTTTGATATCGTTCATGCATCATGGATTATGTTTACACCGTAAAGAATTAACCACTAGATCCGATACTTTTAACCATGTATGTATAGTGATGCCGTGGGTCTATCAATAATTTAATTCTGAACATAGTTTTTTCGATGAAGGCTGTCTTATCATTTGATAATAAAAAGTAATTGAAATATGAACATTGAATGTCACTGTTCAGTCTGATGAAAATCGTCCGTCGGACGGTGTTCCGTGAAAAATCTTTCTAAATATGTACAGGGATACCGATAAAAATCAATGAGATATTATAACAACGATTTTGATCAAAATTAACTTGTCACACATTTCTTGACGTTCAATTATATTTTTTTTAAAAAGATCTCGACAAGGTGGCATATTTAGAAATTGGAGACTGGCGATTTCTTATCTTGCTGTTAAAATTAGATTGAATTTACGAAATCTACAGTGACTGGAAAATATTCATGAGAGAATTAAATGAACAATGGTCAATAAACTTTACTTTTAATTTCTTTCATCCGTTTAAATTGTTTCATAAGAAGCAATCATGTTCGATGTCGCGCAGGTTTTCTTGTTCATTTCGTCTTCTTTGGACGTCAGTACGCAAGGTCACTATGCATAAATTAGCGCCACGTTGTATCTATTTTTAGAAATTTGACGCAATTTGATTGGTCGACGAGTACACCCGCTCCTTACAAGATGGCGGAGTTGCAGATTTCGCGGGCGGATAAAGAAAAAGAGCAATTGTTATCGACATTGAAAATAGGTGAAAACAATTCTTGCAAGGGATTCCAATCAATCAAGCATAATTAGAACATTATTGCCATATGGGAAAGTAACGCAACATAGCAAAAACAGCGCATACAGTACTGTATGCGCTTTGCCACCCTGTTTTAACCATAGCCGCTCTCTACCTGCTATCCAGTGGGGTTGCAGGTAGACCCAGTTGTTTGAGTAAGAGAGAACTTACACTTGAATGTCCAGAATTCCTACTTCCTATCATAGAAACAGATTCAATATTGTCAATGTCTGAAATGCTCCTGATACGATCATTTAGAGTTTTCATACACTTTTGAACTTTATTTAACACACCATCAGTAATGTTCTGTTGTTGTGTTTCAGTAGCCATGCTTTCTACAGTTCTGGTACGCTGTGATTACATCTGTGAATTCTTTGTGTTTGAGGTTTATGTAATCATGATGTTCACGTAACTGATATACAGTAGAACTTGGATATAACAAACTTCAAGGGACCAAAGAATTTAGTTTGCTATATCCGGTGTTTGCTATACGCATATAATTTTAATGATATTATATAGGGACGGGACTTGAAAATTTGTTCGCTATATCCGAGTGTTCGCTGTATCCGAGTGTTCGCTATATCCGTGTTCTACTGTACAAGTTCTGATTCAGCAATTACGTCATCTATTTGTTTATCAAATCTCAAAAGTTCATTAACGTAAACGGACACTCTCTCATGGTACACATCACCAGATCTGTCAGTTAATTTCCTAGCTAGAGACATGTTCGGATCATAATGTCAATGTTCACATATGTCTAGTGTGGCATCACATGATGACAATTTTAGTTTTTCCAGAACACATGCCATAGGTTTGATTGATCAGGCAAATCCATGCCGAGAGTGAATTCATGATTGCAGTTCTTTTTTTACTATGAAGACACAAGCATAGTTTATGTTTTTTACACTTTATCCTCAGAAACCTCAGAAAAGTATTGCAGCAGTAAAAAACGTTAAAGAGAGGGTAAAAAGAACTGTATTATGGCTGGAATTAGAGTCTTTGTTTGTCATGTGCTTTTCTTTAACAGGAAACGGAAATAAAAGCAGGGGAGATCATTCCAGTTAGAAAAACTAGTTCCCCGCTGGGGAGCGCCTACACACATGCGCTAAGAAAAATCATAATCATAAAGTAACCTTCTATGTTCAGAAATAACAAAGATTTGGCAGTTTTAGCGATTTAGATAGACTTTTCGGTATTTTGGATGGTTGCCATGGAAAAGGCTCTCTGACAACATAATTGTTCTGGCACTTCCAAGTTCAATACTGTATGTTCTTAAAGCTTATATGAGGTTAAACAAAATATAGCAGCGATCACTTTTTAGTTCATCTGGCCTGTAAGGCCCGATGGGCTTATGGCATGGAATGGTGTCCAGCCATCCGTAAACTTTGTGGAATTTCCACTTCTTCTCCAGAACCATAGAAAGCTAAAACATGGTGTACAGACTCCTTGGCTAGTTAGGATTATTAATGGTAGCTAGGTATGTGGCCCTGTGGCCCCTAAGGGGGAATTCAGAGATGCCAACCCTTACGCTTTTGGCGTAATTACTACGATTTTATCATCAAATTACGCTATTACACCTACTCAGCTGAAAATTACGTTTTTTGCTTATTTATGTCAATCGTTAAAGTGGATGAAATTTCACAGGAAAGTGTACCAAGAGGCACCGGTTCAGATATGCCATGACACCGGTAGCATTCGCTAAACTCGTAGCATCACTCTCATTCCAAGTAAACTGTCAGGAATTAGACTATTTTATGTCAAAAGATCAAAGAATTTTGATGTTAGGAGCTTCATAATGAATGGTCACGTGTATTAAGCGGGGTCACAGTGGTAATTGGTGAAAAAGGTCACGATGTCAAAAAGACTGATAGAAACTTCAGAAACAATTTCTCAATCAAAGTGGAAGCGAAAAAGCGCAAGCAAGCTGTACAATATAACAGAAAGGATTATTTTAGTGAATGACCGTGCCTAAAGCAATCTAGATGTGGTGATACTTACGTTTTTAAACTTTTTATTTTTAACTGTGATTTCAAATTCGCACATGGCGGACATTTTGACTGTAAGTTAATATCTTTTTACTTAATAGTTTTTAAGATTTCTCAGTTTAACAAGTATTATGCTTTTTAAAATCAAAATTACACTTTTTGACCTCCATTTCAACCAATATTACAAAACAGGGTTGGCATCTCTGGGAAACCACATTGGCCACACCCTAAAGCAAAATCAAATGTAAAGCCTGATGAGCTACAGTGCCAATGGCTCTATTTTTTTCTGAAAATATGTCTCCCTGACTACTACAAAGGGGGAAACCACATTGGCCACAGCAAAATTAAATATGAAGCCTGATGAGCTACAGAGTCAATGGCTCTTTTTTTTACAGTTTCACATAAAATAATCAATGTATGTTATTATTTTTAGCTCATCAGGTCTGAAAGACCCGATGGGCTTATGGCATGGCATGGCGTCCGGCGTCCGTCCATCCGCCCATCCGTCCATCCGTAAACATCTCACATTTTCTACATTTTCTCCAGAACCAATGACTCTACAGAGGTGAAATTTGATGTGCAGACTCCTTGGCAAATGGGGATTCTAAATTGTAGATTTCATGACCTCATGACCCCAAATGGGGTCACAGGGGTCAAAACTTTTAAAACCTAATTTCATCTTCTTCTCCAGTTCCAAAAGGTCTAGAGGGCTGAAAAGTTGTGTGTAGACTCCTTGACCAATGGGGAATCCATATTGTAGATTAAGTGACCCCATGACCCTAAATGGGGTCACAGGGGTCAAAACCTTAAAAACCTATTTTCATCTTCTTCTCCAGTTCCATAAGGTCTAGAGAGCTAAACAGTTGTGTGTAGACTCCTTGGCCAATGGGGATTCTGAATTGTAGATTTTGTGACCCCATGACTCCAAATGGGGTCACAGGTGTCAATACCTTAAAACCCTATTTTCATCTTCTTCTCCAGTTCCAAAAGGTCTAGAGAGCTGAAAAGTTGTGTGTAGACTCCTTGGTCAATTAGGATTCTAAATTTTAGGTTTGGTGACCCCTTGACCCTAAATGGGGTCTCAGGGGTCAAAACCTTAAAAACCTATTTTCATCTTCTTCTCCAGTTCCAAAAGGTCTAGAGAGCTGAAAAATTGTGTGTAGACTCCTTGGTCAATTAGGATTCTAAATTTTAGGTTTGGTGACCCCTTGACCCTAAATGGGGTCTCAGGGGTCAAAACCTTAAAAACCTATTTTCATCTTCTTCTCCAGTTCCGTAAGGTCTAGAGAGCTAAACAGTTGTGTGTAGACTCCTTGGGCAATGGGTATTCTGAACTGTTGATTTTGTGACCTCATGACACCAAATGGTGTCACAGGGGTCAAAACCTTAAAATCCTATTTTCATCTTTTTCTCCAGTTTCAAAAGGTCTAGAGAGCTGAAAAGTTGTGTGTAGACTCCTTGACCAAAAAGGATTCTTAATTTTAGGTCTGGTGACCCCTTGACCCCAATGGGGTCAAAGGGTCACAACCTTCAAAAACTAATTTCATCTTCTCCTCCAGTTCAAAAAGGTCTAGAGAGCTGAAAAGTTGTGTGTAGACCTCTTGACCAATGAAGATTCTTAATTGTAGATTTGGTTACCCCATGACACCAAATGGAGTCTCTGGGATCAAAACCTTAAAAACCTATTTCCATCAAAAGTCTGATGAGCTACAGAGCCCATGGCTGTATTTTTCTTTTATTACAATACAGTTACAGGTTAATTCTTTACTTGCAATTTACTTTTTGGGATAAACATTATTATTTCAAGAGATTTTTTTTTTTAAATGATAAATCACGTAAGGACCAAAATATTAATTCTTACATAATGTCAAAACCCTACAGTGCATGCCCGCTTTGAAGTCCAAACAAAAAACTTTAGAAATTGCATATTTATAAGTTTGCTATCTATTACTATCCCTATATAAATTTTTCTTTTTAAAAAATGCATGCAGATATGATATTGAAAACAAATTTTGAAATCTACAAAGAATTATGATAATATGCGTTATGGCGCAAAGGATGAAAACTTCCGAACGCACCAGATTTTTAGGGGGAACATATGCCCCCGCATGCACAGTGGAACCGACAGGCACCTCGGTACCGTTATGCCCGGGGGTGCCAGTGCGAGAGAAACATGCAAATTCAATTAGCGACAGCCGGAGTGATAGAGCAACTAGCATATGTAAACTTTACAGTAATTTCGTGACGTGTGGTATAGTCGGAAACATGGTGTTACACACAGACAGACACTGCATTCTACACATTCGAATGAAGATTCTTTTCCTATTCTGCTTTCGAACTGGCTGGTTGGTAGCTTGCGCTGCACGTCGCTGAAGTTCACGTCTGGGTTTGGCACATACAATACTGGCGCGTGATAAATTCTTCTTCCTTCCAAAAGGATCTTTGACGGAAAGTGACGACCGTGAAGACGCATAATACTATTTTGTGCTCGTACTTGGCCGAACCCAGGGACATCTGCGCAGACTTGCAACCTTGTCTGTGTCCTCAAAGATTATAATGTGTTGAACTATTTCTTTCCTGAATTGACGGCTTGTCTTCAAAGTTTTATCTTTTAAAAGTTATTTGATCAGAACGTAGGCATTCAAAAGAGCGACGTTGAGGATATGAAACCACTTCCACCACTTTAGAGTTTTCAGTTTGAACAGAGTGTACAACAACATTTGATCAGCGCAATCGACATTCCCCATGATCTTTTTGTACTCATGCACAACACAAGGTTTTGTATTTGGTTTTCCAGTCACCCTGTTCTCTTTGCCCGTGTCAATAGCTTCTGCATCTTCAACAGTGGACATAAGCATGTTTGGATCTATTTGCAATAATAAACTGCTAATTCATGTAATATTATCAGCAAAACAATACATTCATATCTGTAGCTTTAGACAGGAGATTCCAAATCTGGCATGATATTTGGTTGTTTGGAACAAAATTGTCAGTGTAGAAACATTTATTGCAACTAAAAACAATAAACTAGACAGGCATGAGGACAAATGGTCACATGTATTTACACCAAATGATTAATTGTAACTCAACCTGAATATTCATTTGAGGCATTGAGTGTTATTTGCATGAACTTGAAATTGTTGAAATATTATGTTATTGTATGACAATGAACTTTTGGGATCAATAAAAAAACATTGGAAAAGAAAATGTTATTCCCTCTTCTAGTTGTACTGACTGAGTGTATGATCCCTTCTCCTTGTACATGTGGTACTGGCTGAGTGTATGATCCCTTCTCCTTGTGGTACTGACTGAGTGTATGATCCCTTCTCCTTGTGGTACTGGCTGAGTTTGTGATCCCTTCTCCTTGTGGTACTGACTGAGTGTATGATCCCTTCTCCTTGTGGTACTGACTGAGTGTGTGATCCCTTCTCCTTGTGGTACTGGCTGAGTGTGTGATCCCTTATCCTTGTGGTACTGGCTGAGTAGTAGAGACTGAGTGTATGATCCCTTCTCCTTGTGGTACTGACTGAGTGTATGATCCCTTATCCTTGTGGTACTGACTGAGAGTATGATCCCTTCTCCTTGTGGTACTGACTGAGTGTATGATCCCTTCTTCTTGTGGTACTGGCTGAGTTTGTGATCCCTTCTCCTTGTGGTACTGGCTGAGTAGTAGAGACTGAGTGTATGATCCCTTCTCCTTGTGGTACTGACTGAGTGTATGATCCCTTCTTCTTGTGGTACTGGCTGAGTTTGTGATCCCTTCTTCTTGTGGTACTGGCTGAGTGTGTGATCCCTTCTCCTTGTGGTACTGACTGAATGTATGATCCCTTCTCCTTGTGGTACTGGCTGAGTGTATGATCCCTTCTCCTTGTGGTACTGACAGAGTGTATGATCCCTTCTCCTTGTGGTACTGGCTGAGTTTGTGATCCCTTCTTCTAGTTGTACTGGCTGAGTGTATGATCCCTTCTTCTAGTAGTAGAGACTGAGTGTGTGATCCCTTCTCCTTGTGGTACTGGCTGAGTTTGTGATCCCTTCTTCTAGTTGTACTGGCTGAGTGTATGATCCCTTCTTCTAGTAGTAGAGACTGAGTGTATGATCCCTTCTCCTTGTGGTACTGGCTGAGTGTATGATCCCTTCTCCTTGTGGTACTGGCTGAGTTTGTGATCCCTTCTTCTAGTTGTACTGGCTGAGTGTATGATCCCTTCTTCTAGTAGTAGAGACTGAGTGTGTGATCCCTTCTCCTTGTGGTACTGGCTGAGTTTGTGATCCCTTCTTCTAGTTGTACTGGCTGAGTGTATGATCCCTTCTTCTAGTAGTAGAGACTGAGTGTATGATCCCTTCTCCTTGTGGTACTGCCTGAGTGTATGATCCCTTCTCCTTGTGGTACTGGCTGAGTGTATGATCCCTTCTCCTTGTGGTACTGACTGAGTGTATGATCCCTTCTCCTTGTGGTACTGACTGAGTGTATGATCCCTTCTCCTTGTGGTACTGACTGAGTGTGTGATCCCTTCTTCTTGTGGTACTGACTGAGTGTATGATCCCTTCTCCTTGTGGTACTGGCTGAGTGTATGGTCCCTTCTCCTTGTGGTACTGACTGAGTGTATGATCCCTTCTCCTTGTGGTACTGACTGAGTGTGTGATCCCTTCTCCTTGTGGTACTGGCTGAGTTTATGATCCCTTCTTCTAGTAGTAGAGACTGAGTGTATGATCCCTTCTCCTTGTGGTACTGACTGAGTGTATGATCCCTTCTCCTTGTGGTACTGACTGAGTGTGTGATCCCTTCTCCTTGTGGTACTGGCTGAGTGTATGATCCCTTCTTCTAGTTGTACTGGCTGAGTGTATGATCCCTTCTTCTAGTAGTAGAGACTGAGTGTATGATCCCTTCTCCTTGTGGTACTGCCTGAGTGTATGATCCCTTCTCCTTGTGGTACTGCCTGAGTGTATGATCCCTTCTCCTTGTGGTACTGCCTGAGTGTATGATCCCTTTTTCTAGTAGTAGAGACTGAGTGTATGATCCCTTCTCCTTGTTGTACTGCCTGAGTGTATGATCCCTTCTCCTTGTTGTACTGCCTGAGTGTATGATCCCTTCTCCTTGTTGTACTGGCTGAGTGTATGATCCCTTTTTCTAGTAGTAGAGACTGAGTGTATGATCCCTTCTCCTTGTGGTACTGACTGAGTGTATGATCCCTTCTCCTTGTGGTACTGACTGAGTGTGTGATCCCTTCTCCTTGTGGTACTGACTGAGTGTGTGATCCCTTCTCCTTGTGGTACTGGCTGAGTGTATGATCCCTTCTTCTAGTAGTAGAGACTGAGTGTATGATCCCTTCTCCTTGTGGTACTGCCTGAGTGTATGATCCCTTCTCCTTGTGGTACTGCCTGAGTGTATGATCCCTTCTCCTTGTGGTACTGCCTGAGTGTATGATCCCTTTTTCTAGTAGTAGAGACTGAGTGTATGATCCCTTCTCCTTGTGGTACTGACTGAATGTATGATCCCTTCTCCTTGTAGTACTGCCTGAGTGTATGATCCCTTCTCCTTGTTGTACTGGCTGAGTGTATGATCCCTTTTTCTAGTAGTAGAGACTGAGTGTATGATCCCTTCTCCTTGTGGTACTGACTGAGTGTATGATCCCTTCTCCTTGTGGTACTGACTGAGTGTGTGATCCCTTCTCCTTGTGGTACTGACTGAGTGTGTGATCCCTTCTCCTTGTGGTACTGACTGAGTGTGTGATCCCTTCTCCTTGTGGTACTGACTGAGTGTGTGATCCCTTCTCCTTGTGGTACTGGCTGAGTTTATGATCCCTTCTTCTAGTAGTAGAGACTGAGTGTATGATCCCTTCTCCTTGTGGTACTGGCTGAGTGTATGATCCCTTCTCCTTGTGGTACTGACTGAGTGTGTGATCCCTTCTCCTTGTGGTACTGACTGAGTGTGTGATCCCTTCTCCTTGTGGTACTGACTGAGTGTATGATCCCTTCTCCTTGTGGTACTGACTGAGTGTATGATCCCTTCTTCTTGTGGTACTGGCTGAGTGTGTGATCCCTTCTCCTTGTGGTACTGCCTGAGTGTGTGATCCCTTCTCCTTGTGGTACTGGCTGAGTGTGTGATCCCTTCTCCTTGTGGTACTGGCTGAGTGTATGATCCCTTCTCCTTGTGGTACTGGCTGAGTGTATGATCCCTTCTCCTTGTGGTACTGACTGAGTGTATGATCCCTTCTCCTTGTGGTACTGGCTGAGTGTATGATCCCTTCTCCTTGTGGTACTGACTGAGTGTGTGATCCCTTCTTCTTGTGGTACTGACTGAGTGTATGATCCCTTCTCCTTGTGGTACTGACTGAGTGTATGATCCCTTCTTCTTGTGGTACTGACTGAGTGTATGATCCCTTCTCCTTGTGGTACTGACTGAGTGTATGATCCCTTCTTCTTGTGGTACTGGCTGAGTGTGTGATCCCTTCTCCTTGTGGTACTGCCTGAGTGTGTGATCCCTTCTCCTTGTGGTACTGGCTGAGTGTGTGATCCCTTCTCCTTGTGGTACTGGCTGAGTGTATGATCCCTTCTTCTAGTTGTACTGGCTGAGTGTATGATCCCTTCTCCTTGTGGTACTGGCTGAGTGTGTGATCCCTTCTCCTTGTGGTACTGACTGAGTGTGTGATCCCTTCTCCTTGTGGTACTGGCTGAGTGTGTGATCCCTTCTTCTTGTGGTACTGGCTGAGTGTGTGATCCCTTCTCCTTGTGGTACTGCCTGAGTGTGTGATCCCTTCTCCTTGTGGTACTGGCTGAGTGTGTGATCCCTTCTCCTTGTGGTACTGGCTGAGTGTATGATCCCTTCTTCTAGTTGTACTGGCTGAGTGTATGATCCCTTCTCCTTGTGGTACTGACTGAGTGTATGATCCCTTCTCCTTGTGGTACTGACTGAGTGTGTGATCCCTTCTCCTTGTGGTACTGGCTGAGTGTGTGATCCCTTCTCCTTGTGGTGCTGCCTGAGTGTATGATCCCTTCTCCTTGTGGTACTGGCTGAGTGTATGATCCCTTCTCCTTGTGGTACTGACTGAGTGTATGATCCCTTCTTCTTGTGGTACTGACTGAGTGTGTGATCCCTTCTCCTTGTGGTACTGACTGAGTGTGTGATCCCTTCTCCTTGTGGTACTGGCTGAGTTTATGATCCCTTCTCCTTGTGGTACTGGCTGAGTAGTAGAGACTGAGTGTATGATCACTCTTATATGTCAACCCTTCTATGTCACTTCTTCTGTTTGACAGGGTGCATGATCTGGAGACACAGCTTCATGTCATGGAGGTCAGGACAGAAGAACAACTTAATGAAGAAAAAAAAAAGCACCAAGATTTTGTAGTAAGCATTACTTTTTATCATTAGTATCATAACAAAACTATAGGACTGTCGCTGACAGTGTTTGACCTTCACATGCATTTTTGTCAAAGAAGTGAACAGTAAGTAATAAATCATCAATATGACCAAATTTCACATCATATTTAATGTTAAAGCTTTGCAGATGGCAGTGAACATTAACTGTGATATCAATAGAGAATGTTATTCCTAGAAGTAGAAATCTTTTTGGGTGGAATTATCTGTAACTGTTTTTGATATACAGAGGTTTGAAGTTCCAGACCCTTGTGTGATTTATATGAACTTAACACTGTATCTTTTGATATTTTGATAATAAGGTATTTCAGAAAACATATTTTAGCGGAAAAAGAATTAGCCGATTATTTCTTTACTCAGTTTATTCCTTATCTTCGACACTTTTTTGTTTCATGGATTATAGTACATCTGACTTAATGTAATAAACTTGCTTCAAAGTTGAAAATACACTTCATTTGCATTATTTTCTTGATTGTCCTTAGAGGTCAACAGGAAGTCAACAGGTACCAGCTGTACAAAGAAAAGAGAAGCTTGTTATAATTTTAGCCTGTCTTACAATGTTTTTCCTAAAAGGTCATACAATGAGCTGAGCACACTAATTACCCTTCTCTGTGTCACAGGCTTGTCCTTTGGCGTAAACTTTAAGACTAATTCATCACCGTCTGTGTTCCATCTGGCCCCTAAAGCCTTGTCTTTGTGTAGCTGATTACAACTGGGACCCAAATCCTTCAGATTTTTAGCTCTTTCTTTCAGTATTGATTCTATTACTTCACGACTGTTACTTAGCCAACTCGTCAACTTGAAACCTCCTCTTTACCTGCAGCAATTGACCTAGATCCTGGAATAAGTGAATTGCTTGGTCATTGGTTGTAACTGATTTTAGGCAGTCATCCACATAACAGTTATCAGTCACAGTGTTGATCACTTTTTTGGTCAAAATCATCCAGATTGTCCAGAGCAGTCCTTTGGAGCGCGTAGTTGGCACAACTCCAAATTCCTCTGAACAAGTGTTCTTTAACCCTTACAATGCTATTCACGGAATAATGCGGGCTGCTGATATCATTGCCAGTAAGCTGTGCAGGCGAGCCCCGGAGTGAGGAAACTAACTAAAGCTATAATTGACTGTAAGCACTTTAGGCTAGTCCCCGTTTTTTCTGCACCAAGACTTTTCTCAGTTCAAGGCTCGTAATAATTTTCAGCGCCTCACTGTTCTTTTTATGAAAATTGGTCTAAATAATGGATAAAACGGTGTACGAAGTTCTGTCACCTATAACACAATGAAAAACAGTTATGAAAACGCCAAATTTTTCCCCATTTTTTTGCATCGCCCGGGGTTACATTGTTTGCACAGATTAGAGAAGCACACCTTATCTCTCAAATGCTGTGGCAAACTAACCCTTGTGCGGATTTCAATGAAAAAGGCATTGTTGAAAAGGGCATCGAATTGTCCTCAGTTTGATGTGCTACATGCGCTATAAGTGTAGGATCAAAACCAAGCCAGAGGTGTTGTTAATAATGTAAGGCTGAGGGCTTACATTATCAAACAACACCAAGGGCGAGGTTTTGATCTAACTTATGAACCGAGATAAACCGTAGTAACAAAATTATTTCAATAATAAGTATAAAAATGGATTCATTGATTTTTACTGGTAGGGAATCACCATGAGCAAACGGAGAGCACATCTGCGCCCTGCACGTGCTTTGCGCTCGTTACCCAAGCCGTGAACATGAAATGCATGCGCTATCTGCCTCGTGAAGTTCACATGATTGTCACTGTAGAAAATACATCATTGTTCTCGTGGGCAATTATAGGCGAGTTGTCAAAGGCGCCAGTTTAGTAAGCGAGTGGTGCAGAGTTCGAAACCAGGCATGCGAACATTATATTTGTGATTTGTCAAAATTGTGATATTTTGTGATACAAAGTATTTCAAAACGTGTATAATCCCTATCAAAATAAATTTCCGATAAATTCTACAGTAAGCCCCGGGCTTTCCTAGAGAATGCCCGGCAAAGAGGTTTATCCGGTAAAAGAAGAACCTAATAGAACAATAGAGTGACGTCACTGGAGGTTTATAAGAAATAATAAAACTACAAGCAGTGAAAAAACAGTGATTTTTAGGTATTGTCAGCTATGTACCACTTTTCACACCAAGTTATTTAATAAACTACGTAGCGCATTTTAACAATTTATACATCCAAAGAAAGAGGAAAGAATGCCCTTTTATTCAATGTAAAATTCATGCATATGCAATGAATACTTTTCACACAGCGAGCCCCGCAGAAACGGGTGTTTCTCTGTTAAACTGTTGATAAAATATATGCTTTCGCGCTTGATATTTCAATAACCAAGTGGCGCGCTCCAACACATGGTATATCGATGGAAAGAGAATAAAACTCCCTTCAATTTGGATATTTTGTATGTGCTCACGTGCAAATAATTATACTAGATAAAGTTGAAAAGTTATTGACTTTCGCGCTTGTTATTTCAATAACCATGTGACGTGCTATAAAACAATATATATAGATGGAAAGAGGATAAAATTGTCTTCAATTTTGTATATAATTTGCATGTGCGCACATGCAAATAATATACTGGAAAGGCCGCAAAATTATATATACTTTTGCGCTTGATATTTCAATAACCAAGTGGCATGATACATCGATGGAAAGAGAATAAAATTACCTTCAATTTGGGATAATAATAATTGGTTTATATAGCCCCTGATTCCACCTATGTAGAGCTGCTCAATGGTGCTTTACAGAGGAAGTAAGATAGAGAGAATTAAAATCCAAGTCCACATGGGAGCGACAGATAGTAGAATATACAAAAAATTTAAGATGCAAATAGGTTTTTCTTGAATTTTTCGAGAGATTCACAGTTTCTGATGTTGATGGGAATACTGTTCCATAGTTTAGGAGCTGCCACAGAGAAAGCACGTTCTCCTGACTTGGTGGACGTTGATGGGATAGTCAGTTGCTCCTTCTGCGCAGAGCGAAGAGTTCTTGTTGGCTGATATACCGAGAGCAGATCTTTGATATTATGCTGGTGATTGTTCGACATACAATGCCCTATATGTCAGGACTAGCAACTTAAAGCTGATACACCTTTTGATAGGCAACCAGTGTAATTGCTCAAGTACTGGCGTAATATGGGACTCCGGCCTCGTGCGAGAAACTACACGAGCAGCCTTGTTTTGAACTCTCTGTAGGTGAGCGATTAAACCAGACCCAGAAACTAGAGATTTACAATAGTCCAGTTTGCTCATTACTTGAGATTGAATGAGTGTTTTACAAGTATCGATGTCCAAGAATTTCCGAATTTTACCAATGTTAGAGATTTTGAAGTTTGAAATTTTGGCTGTGTTGAGTGCCTGAGATCTCCCTGACATGGTTCTATCCATTATAATGAGTGTTCCCGAGTGGCTGGATGTAGCATGTGAACATGACAGGACCCAAAACTGGACCCTGTGGGACACCATGTTGGAGGATCTTTGGTGCTGATGTTGCACCATCAACTTGCACCCGCATTGATCTGTTGCGCAGGTAGGATGCGATCCAGTTGAGGACTGTGCCAGAAATTCCAAAATTGTGTTGCAATCTTGACAGGAGGATGTTGTGACATATTGAGCCAAAAGCGGCGGAGAGGTCTAGAAGAACGAGAAGAACAATCTCCTTGCCGTTCATTGCACGAAGTACATCGTTTTGAACTCTCACAAGCGCTGTCTCCGTGCTGTGGGATTGCTTGTAGGCAGATTGGAAAATCTCAGCAAGTCTATGGTCTTTGATGTGTGATTGAAGTTGGGTAAGGACAACCTTTTCCATTATTTTTGATAGGAAACTAAGGTTTGAAACAGGTCGAAAGTTCTTAAAAACGTCAGGGTCAAGTGATGATTTCTTGAGAATTGGAACCACTATTGCTTCTTTGAAGTTCGATGTTATTCCAAGGTATGAAACATTTAGCATATATGTTGGGAGAGGTGTTCCTTTCGAGAGAACCCTATGTCATGGCTTACGTTGCCCAGTTACCTGGGACATCCCGGCGGGTAGATCCATGGAACCTATCAAGAGTTGCAAGATTTTGTAATCCACAAATAACAATCAGAACTTCCCTGACATAGAAGATAGTTGCATTCGCAACTCGCCACCTCGTTGCCTAGGAAGTCAGAAAATGCGAAATGTGTCTGGAACTTAGATTTTCAATTTTGGGCGAGTCGTATGAAAAAAAAGAACCAGGTTTGCTCGGGACATTTAGAAAATGTTCAAATGTGTGAATTTTACGTGGCCTTTGGCGCCGTCGGTGCCGGGCCGAAACACACCTCAGTTTTCCCCATCCAATAAATTTGGCTTCTTGTATAACCACATCATACATCGGTTTTCCAGAGTTTACATACCGGATCAACATATCTCTATTGATGAGGGATTGGTGCCTTGGAAAGACAACCTCAGCTTCAAAATTTACAACCCTGACAAGCCAAAGAATTATGGAATAAAAGCTTACATGTTGTACGACTCACACAATGGATATGTTTGTAAATTCAAACTCTACACATGAGGAACCAGCAAAGCTGTTTCTTTAGCTGGCAAAACATATGATTTGGTCATGGATTTGGTCAGGGATTATCCCGGCAAAGGATATCATGTTTATATGGACAATTTTTATTTATCTGTGACATTTTACATTGGCAACGGAACGTTGAGAGGTAGTTCTAAAGGAATTCCCAAGGAAATGAAACAAAAACAAAAGAATGTAAAGAAGGGTTACGTGCTGCAACAACACAATCAAGACCTTCTACTCGTCAGGTATGAGGACAGAAAATCAGTCTTGCTTATGTCCACTGTTGAAGATGCAGAAGTTAATGACATGGGCAAAAAAGGACAGGGTGACTGGAGAATCATAAACAAAACCTTGTATTGTGCATGAGTACAAAAAGAACATGAGGAATGTTGATTGCGCTGATCAAATGTTGTTGTACACTCTGTTCAAACTGAAAACTCTAAAGTGGTGGAAGTGGTTTCATATCCTCAACGTCGTTTTTTTGAATGCCTACGTTCTGATCAAATAACTTTTAAAAGATAAAACTTTGAAGACAAGCCGTCAATTCAGGAAAGAAATAGTTCAACACATTATAACCTTTGCGGACACAGACATGGTTGCAAGTCTGCGCAGATGTCCCTGGGATCGGCCAAGTACGAGCGACAAAAGTATTATTTTATACTTCTTCATGGTCGTCACTTTCCGTCAAAGATATAGCCTGTCAGAAGGAAGAAGAATTTATCACGTGCCTGTATTGTATGTGCCAAAGCCAGAAGTGAACTTCAACGACGAGCAGCGCAAGCTACCAACCAGCCAGTTTGAAAGAAGAAAAGATTAGGAAAAGAATCTTCATTCAAATGTGTAGAATGCAGTGTCTGTCTGTGTGTAACACCATGTTTCCGACAATACCACACATCACAAGATTACCGTAAAGCTTACATCAGTCTCACAGAGAAAGATAATGATAATGGACATGAAGAAGATAATTGAAGAAAAAAGAAAGAGGTGGAACTGTGGACAGTGTACTCTCGACCTTGTTAGGTCCCAAAAGATTGTTCCTCGCACCAATAAAGGTGATAATTGTTAAAGGCTGTAACTATTCTTTTTTATATCGTAAACGAGACAGAGAAAGTAAATGTGAGCTGTCCAAGGAAGTTCAACCAGAGCTGCATCATGAACCCTCACCCTTCTTTGGCACTATATATCTTTTGAACAGGGTGCTGAAATTTAAAATAATTTATTTCATTGTAAAGAGCGAAGAACGAGCTTCAATTCAATGTTTCATTTGTTTCATATAAATGCACACAAAAAAGTAAAGAAACTGCAAGCGCCGCGACATCTCTGTCGCAAATATCAAAGTTTTTCTCAAAAATGATTGAGGGTTGAGTATGCTGTATTTTATAAACTTGAAAGGCTTTACTGTTAAATACTAACTATGAGCGTAATTTTTTAAATATATCTAATAAGAGGAATAGTGTATCTTGGAGTCCATGTAAAAAGAATATAAGTATCAGAAATGAATATTTTACAAGGCTAAAAAATAAAGACAATCTTTAGATCGTTCTAAAAATCGTTCTAGACACGTTAAAAATTTCATTCAAAGTCACAGTTCTGTATCAACTAATCCACTATGTGACTCACTCAGTATTTTTTGTTAGGAACGTGATATTACGACCAAGATTTGCGAAATAGATACACTAGTTGTTGTAAAAGCGCATGCGCCTCGCTACAGAAAGTAATTCAGCCAGCAAGGTTAATTAGCAGATAACAGTGGCTGGAACCGTACAAAAATATTCAGCCACGGGGCCTTGCAGAGCATATAATGTATTCAGCTTCATGAGGGTTAGATTTCCGGTCTGCCTTATACAGTTGAACCAGGAAGAAAGTACCCCTTTTTTAGAAATTTCTATAAATTTTCTATAACTTAACTAGAAATTTTCTAGAAAGTATTTAGAAATTTTCTAATTGTGTATCTAGAAAATCTCTAGTGTGTATCTAGAAAGTTTCTAGAAATTTAGAGTTTTTATTTTTTGTTAGATATTCAAAATCTTTTTGTGTGAAAGTATGAAGTCTGTGAGTTTTTTAGAAACGAAGATAATACATGCTAAATTTTTACACCTCTACAGTCCGCCCTCGTTATAACGCCCCTGCCATTCAAAGGTCATGCATCGCTAACAAGCTACTTAGTGAAGGCGTTCACTATGCTTATTGTCTCAGACAGATATGAACGTCATGTAAAGTTTTATTGTTGTTATTTAATGCCTTGCTCTTAATCTAGAATATGTTTATTTTTAACCTACCTTAACTTAGGATAAGTTGCCACTTACCTTTCCTCATGAGAAGTGGACGTTTTTCCGCGAAACTCACTTGTGTATAGTTTCAGCCCAGAGGGGTCAGACACTTTGGTTTTTGGATTTGAACAATATGCATATTTCTGAGCATTGTTCGAAAGTTATTTTTTATTTGACTGAACATGTTAAACAATCAAGGCCAACCTTGAAATTTGATAAAATTAAGATAAAGGCATATCCTCCAGACAAAAATATTTTTAATTAAATTTTATATTTAATTGAGCTATTTTAAATATATTGCAAATTTGTTTACCCTCATCTTTTTGTGCGTATTTATCTTTCAAACAATTTTTATTTAAAAAAATTGTGTCATGCTGCACCTTTGGCATATTAAGTTTTTCTGTGTTACAGTTTGATATATGCCCAGAGTAATTTGCCCGGAGTGCGATTCTGCTAAGTCGACGAAGGACCCTCATCGGCGTACCCCCGACTGCCTTCCCCTTACCTGTCTTCCGGACTTCCCCTGGCCTTTCAGCGTTTCCTCGCCGCCAGACGCAAGCGCTTCACCCAACGTCTTTCGAGAAGGATGTCCGACGCCTCCCTCTCCCACAGCTTGACCAGGGTGACCCGCCGGTTCTGGATCCTGTTCGCTCCCCCTCCCCTCCTCGGAAGAAGCAGACGCCCCGCCGCCTCCCCCCTGTGACCCGGCGCCCCGGCGCCCCGGCGCCCCTCGCTCGTTCCGAGCTGGAGCAGGTCATTCTGGGGATTCGTTGCCAACTTCCTGCTCCACCTGCGCTTGAAGCGTCACCATCTCCACCTACTTGTCGGCCCTCAGCACTGTCAGGAAGTTTTCAAAGGTTCCGGAGCTGGTGGCTCTTCTCAAGTCTTTCAAGCTGGAGGATCAGAAGCTCAAGTTCCGACCACCAGCCTCGGATCTGAACGTTGTCCTTAAGTATCTCCGAGGAGCACCGTTTGAGCCGTTGTCCGAGGCCTCCTCCTTCCAGAATCTGTCCAGGAAGACAGCCTTTCTACTGTCCTTCGCTACAGCCGCGAGAGTCAGCGAGCTCCACACCTTGAACGTCACAAGAGTACGTTTCGAAACGCTCCAGGAAGGGTGCTGTCCACCATGGCCAACCCTGGGACTTTGTTGCCAAGAATCAACTCCCGGGTCAACCTGGCTGGACTTTCACCGTCCCTCCTCTCTCCCGGATTGTCTCCACGTCAGAGGTTGAAGAGCTCTCCTTGTGCCCAGTCCACGCCCTCCGGCAACACATCAACCACTCCACTCCCGTTCGAGGCACTCGGAAGAGACTCTTCATCCTCTTCTCTCCATCTGCTAAGGGCGAGGTCACCAGAAACACCCTCTCGCTGTGGCTACGTACCGTCATCCTGGCTGCCTACAATCTTGCTGGTCTACCTCACCCCGTCGCCAGCAACCTGCACGAGATTAGAGCACTTGCTTCCACGATGGCCCTGCATAGAAACTGCTCTGTTCCAGCTATCATGGAGGGTTGCTTCTGGCGTTCTACTACAGTCTTCGCTTCACACTATCTGAGGGACCTGGCTGTCGAGGACGTACAGGGGCTACAATCCTTTGGACCGTTGGTGGTGGCTCAACAGCTCGCTGCCCCAACGTCCTTATAGGGTAAGCTCTTCGCTTTTATACTTCGTTACCTCTCACTGTCGCACCTGTTGGGTTGTTTCGTTGTTGGCGACTTGTTGGGGTTCACCGTCTGCTTCTCTGTGCAGTTGGCTGCTGTTGTTCCCACTCCAGGGGGTTGGCGTGACTGGATGCCTTTGGACTCGTCCTCCCTCATCCCTGCTGTCGGATCAGTGGCAACTTATCCTAAGTTAAGGTAGATTAAGAATTTATTAAAATCTAAATATTTTAGATATTTAAATACCTACCTTAACTTAGGAGGTATACTCCCACCCAGCCTACCCTTCGGACTTCGTCGGACCTCTGCTTCCAAGTTTCGTACTAGAAAGAATGATTTGAATTTTAACTAAGGATGTGACGTATTTCCCTCGCATGCCCAGCGGAAAAACGTCCACTTATCATGAGGAAAGGTAAGCGGCAACTTATCCTAAGTTAAGGTATATAGGTATTTAAATATCTAAAATATTTAGATTTTAATAAATTTTGTTTGTTAGCCTGTGCTGTATTAAAACTCCATACAAATATTTTTTATGTTAAGATTTGACGTTAGGAAAAGACACTAAAATTGTCGACACAGTGGAATTTCAAATCATGGAAATGTTATTTTTACGTCTCGACTGGTCAACGGCTGACATTGTTGAGTGAGCAGCTGGCTGTCGTGACAGTAATCAACACAATTATCTGGCAATCAGGACCTGATATACATGTTGGTTTTGTTGCGTCAGAAAGACAAGACGATTTTGCGATAAGACACATTTCGGACCCTTTTGGAGGCTTTCAAAATGAAAAAAATGGATACAATTTTCATGAAAATGGTTATTTATAGAAGAAACAGTAACTTGGGAAGAATACATGTACAGGAAAAACATTTAAAACAAGTGTAAAATATATCTTTTTTTTCTGAAATGTTGCTCTTACATGGATTGTTTAATGCAAAGAACTATTGGTATTTTGAAATCTGTAGGTAACCAAGGGCAATTTGAATTCTGTATTATTGTTTCAACAATATCTGCAGCTGCAGATATACATATCATAAATGCATGCATGCAATTATACATCTTCAATTTACCACTTTACAAAACTAGTTACTCTAAAATGATACCTTAAGCAAGTAGAGTAGAGAATCGATTTGAAGTCGGTGTTCTAATAAAAAGGTATGCAGAGATGTGTATTTATGATTATACGATAGCTTCTTTGTTATGTTCGAGCATTCATGTTTTTATACTCACTATTATTGTCCGTGGACCGACAGACACGTACAATGTATCTTATTTGAGTCTCCCCTTAATCATGATAAATCAGTGGTATGGCAATGGACAGTGATGTTGTGTTATTTTTATATTTCTGAAATAATTCTTTGCAAATCAAAGAAATTTACTTAAATTGCAATTTTAAGTCATAAACCGCAACTGTTACAGTCAAAACATGGGGTTCGAACCTGTGAGCTGTTGATTCCAGGCTGAGTGAGTTAACAATATTAAAGTTTTATTTTCCTTAAATTGTGTCTTGTAAATATGTTAATATAATTATTGCGGTCTAGCTTGTAGGTCCCACTTGAAAATTTCAGGGGGAATGCACTCGCAACACGCGAGGCTCCTGCAAATGTTAGCTATGCATGATATGAATATTATTTTTCCAATTTGAGTCAATTATTCACTTTTTTCAATATTTTAGGGAATCTTTTGCTATATAGAAAGTGTGTAAAATAGTAACCGATATCAGTCTCAGTCAGTAACACACTGAACAGTAATACACTGCACTGACCGTCCCTCCTTAATATATTTTAGAAAACTACTTATATACTTCTATAAAATTATATATTGGCGTAAAGATTTAGGGGTTGTGATGTTTGTTGTCTTGTTTAAGGATTCATTTCCATGAAACAATGCCTATATGTGGTATCATTGTAAAACTATATAAGGATACACATAAATGTCCAATTCTTAAATTCTTGTATTTCCAAGAAAACAGGTTGTGAAAAACATCATCATTACAGTGGCATAGGAACACAGACGTTTCAGATATGTCAATTTAGATTGCTATATCTCAAAGCAAGAATGAACACTGTGATTACAACTAGTCATGAAATGAAATTTAACTTAAAAATAAAACTTGTTTTTAACCGTTTTGAATTCAGGGCCCACAACATAGATTTTATTTGATCAATTCTCTATAACTATTTTTTAAGAATACGCAATTAAAGGAAGTAAAGAAAATATCACAGTCTCTGTTCGTGGTCACAGATTTATGTCTCCCCCGAAGGATCGAGAGACATATTGTTTTTGGCTTAGTTCCCGTCCGTTTCCGCGTCCGCGTCCTCGTCCTCGTCCGCGTTGGCGTTCCCATTTCGTTTCCGGAGCAAAACTCTGAAACTACTTGATCAATCTTCACCAAACTTGGTATATATACTCTTCATATCATGTAGATGTGCATTTTGGGGGTTTCAACTTTTTTTAAATTTTATTTTTTTGGTTTCCATAGCAACAGTTTGGACTTTGTCATTTTGAAGGGTAGGGTTAGTTTCCGGAGCATAATTCTGAAATATTTGACCAATCTTCATCAAATTTGCTATACATCCTCTTCATATGATGTAGGGTTTCAAATCATTTCTAATTATTCATCATTCATTTACTTTCCTCTGCAACAGTTTGGACATTGTCATTTTGAAGGGAATGGTTAGTTTCATAAATAGAACCAAAGGTTACAGTTCGTTTTATAGAAAGAATATGGTTTTTATTTTAGTTAAAAAAAACTATAAGGAATTTTCAAAAACGAAATTCAGCTGAAATGGTGTATGGGGGAGAGTTCTAGTTATTATTGTTGTTATTATTGGACATACTGAAACTAAGAACAAAACATTTATTCAACGTTTGAATTGTGATATTATTCACAGTCCTTCTTTGTGTTACGATCTCAATGTTGAAAAATTCATGAAACATTTATGTAGAAGATTGTTAATGTCGGAGCGGATTAGACTTACTTTAAGTAAATGATATTAATACAGGATTAATGCTGAAGACAAAACATCTCAATCTAATATCTTGAACGTAATTTAAACTCAGTTCCAAGTTCAATGAACATCCTTGCATTTTTGTATTGTTTTCTATAAACGGTGTTCTTGTTATATTATGATAACGAGTGCTACCAGATTATTGTCAGGGATGCAATTAACTAGATGATTGCGCCAAATTGCTTTATGTAACTTAGTTTGTGGCAGGGTGACATGTGTATTACCTCACAAAGCTACAAAGTGTAATGAAAAGTTATGCTGTATCAAACAGGCTCTTTTGTTATGTTTGAGTACTTGTAATTACTTTTCAAATACAAACTCATATATTCTGTGAAATGCGTGTGCCATTGATATTGAAAATTCAAATTCACAAATTCATTTTAAATACAAACCCTGCTTTGCAATTTTACGGACACTCACTCAAAAAGAAGTTTTCAAACACTAGATCCTGTCAGGAAGACAAGGAGATTATGGCCTCTCAACTTCATTGTAGAAAGTAGTGACGTTTCGGTTTCGATCCTTTTAACGTTTTCAATAAAGGCTTTGATAACCCATAAACCCATTGCCTTCATGATTATTTCCAACTTTGAAAACGCCTATCAAACAACTTAGGTATTTTCGAACGTTGCATACGAAACATGTGACCAGATGGTTTCAAGCCCAGGGAGATGGCCATTCCTCCACAGATGCCAGTTTCAATTACACTGGCTCTTTAATGACCTACTGATTACGGTAGATGTTTTCCTGAGGAGAAACAATAATATATTGAAATATATAATAAAAATATATTGATTTTGATATTCTAAGATATCATTGGTACCGAGTGTATATATACATATTGAAGTTGTGTCATAGTGATACCGACCCCTCAATCAACTGCGGACTACCTGCGTGTAAATTTCAGCGGATTGCACGTGCAGTTCGTGACGATGTCAGTTACCTGAACTCGTCAATACACTTAGAACATTACGGATCCGCTTATCAAGTTTATGTTGTATTGCAGTTGGATTGATTTACTGTTGAGCTAATTTTTAAGACCTCAACCATGGGTTCAAGGTAGATTAACCCTTTCCGCACGTGAAACAGATCGGCTTAATATTTCAATAAATGTGGTGAGTCCTTACAAGACTGCATTTACGAATGCATGCCAAATTAAACTGAAATATATTAAAAAGAGTGAAAATATCACAATAACAAGTCATTTGGAAACTATGTTTATTAATTAATTTATTATCTATGTTTAATTAGCTGTTATGTCACTGTTCGACTATGAACATTTGAATTATGTTTTAAGAAACTACATCTTCATTCATAAATGATATTAACTGTGAGATTATGTCTTGAATAACAGCATAATTCTGCTTAAGAAATTCTAAGGTTTATCTGTAAAAATGCAAATTAGTCGAAAGATAAATTGTACTTTGTAAAATTTTCCAAATATCCGTAATTAAAAAAATTCTTTACATTATTTATATACACTTTTAGTTGTTTGACATGAATTATTGGAACTAGGAAGTGAGAAAACTATGCCTATCCATGTGTACATAAAACATTGATCTACTATGAAAACTAAAACTAAATTGTATTATCAAGAAAAATATAGTTCAACTCGGTTACGAACTTGGTCACAGCCTTTTGCTTATATGGTAACAGATTTTAGATCAACTCACTGTAAAAAAGCGCCCTGTGCTAATTGAGGTCATTATTATTATCAAAACGTTTTATTCTTATAGTCAAGATCAAAACAGCTGATATAAAAAAGATTTTACAGATTGCATTGAGCTGTACATTTTCAAGTTTAAATCGTAAACATCCATGGTGGTAAAATTATATGCATGGCCAATTGAGTTTCACTTTATATATGCTATGGTGATCCTTGCACTGGTTAAACTTGTTATGTTGCATGTACATTTCAGTGTGCTGCATGTGCGGCATGAATAGTTCACACTCCCTTCAGCTATGGAATTCAGATACTTTAATCTCTCTCATATTACTGGTATGTTCATTATATAAACACAATAACCTCTACAATGAGTAAATGTTCTTCATACCTTTGATTTATTTGTTGCAGTTTGATAATTATCTTTTAGATAGCAACTCAGTTGTTGTCAGCGTGCATGACTGGAACACATTCGCATGCATATCCTTTTGTATTACAATGTGAACGTGCAGGTAATGAATGACATTATCACCTTGTCGCAACGGGCAGGATTTTGAATCAATCTTATTGAAATACGATCTATTTGCTACACTACGCTACGCATGTAGATCTTACCAGGCTCAGTTATAACAGCCGTCAGAGTATCCTTTGACTCAGCCAATCAGCGACTTTGCCCCGTAACTCTGGTTGCTGGTGACGGGTATTTATATCTAATCTTCAAAACTCGAAAAACAAACATTTCCGACTATTTCTAAATGTCGATAACAAATATTTCCTGTCATGTCCGAATGAATAACTCAAACTGTGTTTTATATCGCTCCTATCAATTTGTTGGTCAAAATCGTCCAGGTAAATACTTTAATGTTATCATTATCGAAGAAATCACCGTAAACGGGGAAAATTCAAACAGCAAGCTGTAGATGCTATTTTTGGAATAGTTACGTTATATAAACGTTTCCCTTTAAATCTTATATGAAACGATTCATGTTCATTAAATTCGGTGTATTTTGTATCCATAAATATACTGACACAAATGAGAAGACCAGAACTGACATAAAAACATTAGATCAAATCTTGTTGATTTGATATCACACATATTCGATGTTCATATGCAAAGAATCTAGTTCTGTTAAATAGTCAAACATTACAAATGAATTTACGACCTATGCAAATTACCTAACACTACTTTTTGGGAATTCGAAAGGTCATAAGTTATAATTTTATCATTTGGGCTGTGCCGATTTACGGTTTAATCTCTTGAATTGTCCTTTAAGAGACGTACGATTTGATTGGTGGATGAAATCTTCCTCACATCAAGCGGTCAAAGGTTACCCTGACGGCTGGACTTACGGGGCCTTGTGAGATCTTTAATCTGCGTAACGTAGTGAAGCAATTAAGATATCATTTTAATGAGATTGGATTTTGAATATGACAAAACATTGTGTAAATAGATCAAAGAGATGTGCTTTTATTTTGGTAATTGTTCATACATCATATGTTTGACACAATGTAACTTGTCGTCAGAGTACATTTACCTTCTTTCAACTATGTCTTTCTTTCCTTGTCATTTGCTAAATAACATAGAACACGCGATCCATGACAACCAATTGCATATGGTATAATGTACAAATAGTAACATTTTGATGTCGTTGTTTATCAACTGTTTTTAATAGTTTGGCCACTGTTAGACTATTCGTATTCATGTTTGAATTTGATATTTGTTAATGTCAAGGTCCAATTTCCAAACTAAACTGATTATTATCAACAAAACCAAATTTAGATTCAGATAGAATTATTTTGTTTAGAATGTAACATGGTTAACATTCCAAGAAGTTGCAAGTCACATGCGACATCAATGTAACAAGAGAGATCTAAATATGCATTTTATTATACCCCCGCCTTACAGTGTAAGCGGGGGTATATAGCGTTCATTCTGTCCGTCCGTCACAAAAGTTTGTCCGGAGCATATCTCCCAAACAAGACTTGGTAGCTTCACCAAACTTCATACACTTATCAACCATGATCCCTAGATGTGCCTTTTGGGGGTTAGACCAACAAATTATTTTTATTGTTTGCAGTTTATATGACTAAAAAGTGATTCTATGATAAATTACTTTGTCCAGAATATGTTTCCTAAAATATACATCTCAGCTTCACCAAATTTGCTACATATGTCAATCGTGATTGCTGGATAATGCTTGTGAGAGTTAAACGATATATGGATTTTCTTTTCTGTGTTTTGTTTGGGAAACATGACTTACAAAGTGACTCAACAAAAATAATTTTGTCCTCAGTTCATCTCGTAGAATATTCATGATAACTATCTCAAATTTGAAACAAAGATCAACCATTATCCCTCGATGAACCCTTTTAATTGTAAAGCCTATTAACGAATTTGGTATTGAGGTTTCAGTTGAAAGAAGACTTACACAAAGACTTACTGTATACTCAACTATCATACAACTTTAACCAATATTAATCAGTTTTTCTATTTGAAATTCTTTGAACAAAGTGGGGAGAGGGGGTATGTGAGCTCTGCTCGCTTCTTTACTTGTGTTACAGTTGTGTCACGAACACAGCCAGTCATGTAGCATGTTTGAGGAACCCTTAATTATCGATTAGTGATTCAATGTGAGGTTTTACTCTCTTAACCAAGAATGAATAAAAATCAATCTCAAGATATGCGGGTTTGTTCCAACAATTTTTTTTTCTTAACCTCTCAAACAAAATAATCTAAATTTGAATTTCTCACCTCTTACGATTGAACATTTTTCAAAAGCAATTAGAAGTTAGTGTGGTAAAACAAGATAAATGTTATGGATAACAACTTCTTTATTGATATCTCACGACTTTTCTAGGCCAATTCTTGCCCCTTCTTCAGGTGACTGATAATGATATTTATATAAATAAATCTTGAACAGACATCTTGAACAGACAGTTCGAATCGGTATTTAGTGAAGACTCGAAGGACGATAATCAAGATCAGCATATAAGCAATGAGTTCCTTGAGATGGAGGACATCACTATTACCAAGGAAGGAGTGAAGCGCCTCCTTGCACAGCTAAACCCATACACATCAGCCGGACCTGACCAAATAGCACCCAAATAGCACCACGAGTACTCAAAATAACTTGCTGTGGAATTGTGCCCTGTTATTACCCTACTCTTCCAGAAATCCTACAACACCGGGGAAATACCAAGGAATTGGAAAACAGCAAACGTAACTCCAGTCTACAAGAAAGGACCTAAGAACAGAGCTTCTGACTACCGTCCTATCTCACTGACTTGCATACTTTGCAAGACCATGGAACACATCATAACATCAAGCATCATGCGGCATGCCAATCACAACAACATACTGTATCGCATGCAACATAGATTTAGATCCAAACTTTCATGTGAAACACAGCTCGTAGAGTTCATCCATGACATCACAAGGAACATGCAGAAGAAACTACAGACTGACGTCCTGGTCATGGACTTTAGCAAAGCCTTTGACAAGGTGAACCACAAGCTAGTAATAACAAAACTGAGGAACTACGGCATAAGTGGAAGAACGAACAGATGGACCGAGGCGTTTCTATCTGGTAGAACCCAGACAGTAGTAGTTGATGGAGCAAGCTCCTACATCGCTGATGTCAAATCAGGAGTGCCTCAAGGGTCAGTGCTGGGACCAAGTCTTTTTCTTTTTTATATAAATGACATCCCTAAAGGTCTAACATCCACAGTACGATTGTTCGCTGATGACACCATAGCATATCTAACCATAAAAAATGCTCAAAACTCACAGATACTGCAAAACGACCACAACAAGCTAGCCAAGTGGGAACAGCAATGGAAGATGGAGTTCCATCCAGGAAAATGCCAAGTAATCCGCATCACCAGGAACAAAAACATCATTAAACACCAGTACACGTTCCATGGACATGTTCTTGAAGAGGTTGACTCAGCCAAGTACCAAGGCGTAACCATCTCACATGCCCTGCGATGGAATGAACACATCAACAACATCACCCTGAAAGCTAACAGATCACTAAACTTCTTACGAAGAAACAAAGACCAAGGATAAGAAGCTTAGGGAAACTGCCTACCAGAGTCTTGTCCGCCCACTAGTGGAATATGCATCATGTGTTTGGGACCCATACACCGCAGGTAACATAGACAAAATCGACAAGATTCAGCGCAGAGCAGCTCGCTATTTTCTCTCTAAGTACAACAACATCAGTTACCAGAAAGACCAACAGAATTCTGAGGACCTAAAATGGCAAACCTTAGCATAACGACGCAAACATGCACGCCTCTCCATGATGTACAAGATCCACAACAACATGGTCCATATGAAAGCAGAAGACCACATGGAGAGACTGCAGAGAAGATCGAGAACAACAAACAGCCAGAGTTATACAGTCCCACACACAAGAGATGACTACTACAGATATTCATTCTTCCCAAGGACGATCAGGGAATGGAACAGCCTCACGGAACACGTTGTGACAGCTAGCTCCTTGCCAACATTTAGGCTAGGGCTAGTGTCACAATCTGTTATTTAATCACCAAAACTTTTTTTTTAACCTCACTGTAAATATCTGTACCGCAGCGCACACACAGAAGTGGTAAAAATCTTCACATATGAAGGATACTACTATACTTGGAAGAAGAAGAAGATACATCGATATACATGAAGCCAATTAAGTGACTTAGCATATACAATACAGAAGACAGTTATTAATTAGCTATGTACAATTAAAACATGAGATGAAAGAGAAAATTAAGATGGACAGATAAGTTATGTTTTCACTGCAGAGTGGTAGGAGATAGAGTTTATGATTGCTTGCTGATGCACCAGGAATTAGGGAGATAAACTCCTTGGTCGCGATTAATCTCCTGAGGTTGATTGATTCAAGGAGTTTTTGTTTTCGCCAATCAGTGACATTGGAGGCCAGGATTTCAGTGTTGTTCCAGCAGATTGAATGGTTTGGGTTGTTCTTACGATTTGTTGATTTTTTACATTCTTGGAATATTCATTAATTCATTCATATGCGAAATTTGTATAGCGCCCTATTTGAAAAAAATCACACTAAGGCGTTTCACAGTCACAAACTGTCAGAGCTCGAATGCACGTTTAAAAAGGTGTGTCTTTACACATTTTTTGAAAGAGTAATAAACGTTGATGTTTCTGTAGTCCTCTGGTAGAGTATTCCACAATGTTGCGGAAAGTCTGGTGAAAGAACGATCACCATATTTGACTGTTCTTGTTCTGGGCACAGTGAGAAGACTTGCTGATTCAGATCTGAGACTTCTGGTTGGCTGATATGGGAGAACTGGATCTTGCAGATAGGCTGGAAATTAACAGATAATTAACATGATATTAACTCTTTAAGATCACAACTTCAGTTTAAGATTTGAAATAACATTTTATTTGGTAACTGATGTCCCTACCTAGGTGGCGCTGCTCTGCTGGCGACGCATATCAATAGAGCTCTCACTTTTTGTGTATGTTTTATTGTAAAACTGTGCTGGAGAATGATTATTGTATGATTGACAACTCTGCAAAGAGGGATGGATTACGTCGAAGTGTATTTTTGTTGATGACGTTGAGTGTTTTGGTACATTATGTGTCGTCATCTTGGAGGCCGTTAGCAGACTCTGTAACGGCGAACCAAGATGGACGTCATCGCTTGCCGTACGGCCGGGATGAGCTGCTGTCGTTACGGAGTTTGTCGTCGGATTGGAATTCAGAATTTATTGACTTGCCAACGGAATGTGATAGGGAAAGGGATGGACCTAATTCCTCATCAGGTAGGAAAGTCAGCAGGAAAAGAGGTAGGCGAGGGAGAGTCCGTAGACGGGTTCGGGCGAGGAAATCTAGACCGCCGCTACCTACCATCTTACTATCAAATGTGCGATCACTAAGGAACAAACTGTCAGAATTGGATGCGTGTGCGTGATACATGTTTGAATACAGAGACAGTTGTCTTCTTTGTTTCACTGAATCCTGGCTCAATAGCACGATTGATGACAGCACCCTTGCACTTCCCGGATTTGGCGCCCCCATAAGATCAGACAGACGGGTAGAGGATACGAGCAAGGCAATTGGTGGAGGTGGGTGCATGTATGTGAATGAACGGTGACAGACTGTGTAATTGTGACATAGAACTTCTATCAGTTTCACTAAGACCCTCTTATTTACCCCGTGAGTTCGGACACATATTTGTAGTTCTTGTCTACATCCCACCAAGTGCCAATTATAACAATGCTGCCTCTATTGTACAAGATCACATCCTGAAACTTGATTCCATTACTCCCGATGCCCCCAAATTTGTTCTTGAGCAGTATGTTAAGTGTACGACTCGTAAAGAAAAAACAATTGACCTTTGTTACGGAAACATAAAAAAAGCGTACAAAGCAATAGCTAAGCAATAACTTTTTTATGCCAACGTACAAGCAGATACTGAAGACGCAAAAGGAGCAGACAAAAAGTGTGAAGTCATGGTATCCCGAGTCTATACAGCGCCTCCAAGGTTGCTTTGATTGCACAGACTGGGACATGTTCTTCAGCGACAACAACGATCCATGTGCGATAACCGATACCATTACCAGTTACATCAACTTCTGTGTGGACAGTATTATTCCAGAAAAGCTTGTAAAGATTAACCCCAACAACAAGCCTTGGGTGACTAAAGATCTTAAGCTCCTTCTCAACGAAAAGAAACGATTGTTCTGTGTTAAGGACACTTTTCAACTTAAAGCAAAACAGAAAGAAATTAATGTTCAGATAAAGAAATGTAAAAAACAATTATAAAGAAAAGGTCGAATCTCAATTCAGAGTGAACAATACCCGTCAAGCTTGGCAAGGTGTGAAGAACATGATAGGCTGTTCTAAACATAGATCAACTATCAATACAACAGACGACCATAGACATGCTTAAGATCTGAACAACTTCTACGCTAGATTTGATACTCGTGACTTCAGTAGTGAACGGGAAGCTGTGGTTGATAAATTAAGCTTTGAGGATGAGAATAAAATCGTTTTAACACCAGAAATCGTGAAGCTTCAATTCTCAAAACTAAACATAAGGAAAGCACCTGGACCTGATGGTTAAGGTGGCATCGTCCTTAAACGTTGTTGTGAACAATTGTGTAATGTCTTCTCCCGTCTGTATCAACTTTCTATCGATCATCATGTGATTCCAGAAATGTGGAAAACATCGAAGATTGTCCCAGTACCAAAGAAGATTAATTCTAGTGAAATGAACGATTTTAGATCAGTCGCCCTTACCTCAATAGCTATGAAATGTTTTGAGCGCATCATTTTAATCTTGATACTGCGTGATGTAGGACATTTACTTGGTCCTTTCCAGTTTGCATATAGAGCAAGAAGGGGCGTTGAAGATGTAAAACTTTGTATTTTGAATAGCGTATATATATAAGCATTTAGAGCTTCCAAAATCATATGTGAGAATCCTATTTGTAGATTTCTCTTCAGTGTTCAACACAATCCAGCCACACATCTTGTTAAACAAACTGTTCAATATGGGTGTCAATTGCAATCTTATATTATGGATAGAGAAATTTCTCACTTTTCGACCTCAGTTTGTAAAGGTTAACTCCGCCCATTCATCGATCTTGTATACGAATACGTATACGAATACCGGAGCCCCTCAAGGTTGTGTACTATCGCCAGTATTATTCACTCTCTACACAAATGACTGTATTAGCAATTGTCCCAATAATCTTACAGTGAAGTTTGCTGACAATGCGGCATTAGTTGGACTCATTCAAGATGATGAACTTTCCTACAGAGATAATGTCAACCATTTTGAGACATGGTGTGAAAACAATTTCCTAATGTTGAATGTTAAAAAAATAAAAGAACTTATTATCAATTTCAGGAACAATCATATCAATACTATCCCTGTCTGTATAAATGGTTCAAATGTTGAAATTGTGGATGAATATAAATACCTTGGCACAATAATAGATAGTAAATTAAATTGGAATGCCAATACTGATGCCGTTTTTAAAAAATGCCAACAAAGATTACATTTCTTGCGCAAGCTGCGATCCTTTTATGTAAATGAACGTGTACTATCCCTCTTTTATCATTGTTTCATTGAAAGCATATTAACTTTTTCCTTCCAATGTTGGTATGGTTCATTGTCTTTGGTAAACAAATCACGCTTAGAAAAAGTGGTTCATATTGCTGGTAAAATTGCCGTGGTTTCATTTGTAAATCTATCTTTCTTTACAAAAAAAGAGTATTGAAATTATCTCTGAAAATTTTGTCCAATCCAGATCATGTATTGCACTGTGAATGTTAAACTTTCTTTTGGAAGAAGATACTTACTGCCATGTTTTAAAACCAATAGGGGTAAAAATAGTTTCATTCCTTGCAGCGTTCGCCTTTTAAATGCTCCTTAATTTACACGCATGATTGTGGTTGTTCTTTGTATTTCTTGTAACTATGTTGTTATCCCCCGCCAAACGTAGTTGGGGGGGGGAATATTGAAATGGTCTCCGTCCATCCGTTCTTCCGCTTGTCCGTTCGTCCGTCCGTCCCGATAATGTTTCCGGAGCACAACTCCAAAACGGTGAGACCTAGCTCGACGAAACTTGGTATGTGCAATGGGCATCATGTGGAGATGTGCCTTTTGGAGTTTTCAACTTCTTTGCATTTTAATTTTTACCCGTTTCCATGGAAACGTAACATAGGGTTTAGTTTCCGGAGCACAACTCCAAAACGGTTAGACCTAGCTCAACGAAACTTGGTATGTGCAATGGGCATCATGTGGAGATGTGCCTTTTGGGGTTTTCAACTTCTTTGCATTTTTATTTTTACCCGTTTCCATGGAAACGTAACATAGGATTTAGTTTCTGGAGCACAACTCCAAAACAGTGAGACCTAGCTCGACGAAACTTGGTATGTGCAACGGGCATCATGTGGAGATGTGCCTTTTGGGGTTTTCAACTTCTTTGCATTTTTATTTTTACCCGTTTCCATGGTAACGTAACATAGGATTTAGTTTCCGGAGCACAACTCCAAAACAGTGAGACCTAGCTCGACGAAACTTGGTATGTGCAACGGGCATCATGTGGAGATGTGCCTTTTGGGGTTTTCAACTTCTTTGCATTTTTATTTTTACCCGTTTCCATGGAAACGTAACATAGGGTTTAGTTTCCGGAGCACAACTTCAAAACGGTTAGACTTAGCTCAACGAAACTTGGTATGTGCAACGGGCATCATGTGGAGATGTGCCTTTTGGGGTTTTCAACTTCTTTGCATTTTTATTTTTACCCGTTTCCATGGAAACGTAACATAGGGTTTAGTTTCCGGAGCACAACTCCAAAACGGTTAGACTTAGCTCAACGAAACTTGGTATGTGCAATGGGCATCATGTGGAGATGTGCCTTTTGGGGTTTTCAACTTCTTTGCATTTTTATTTTTACCCGTTTCCATGGAAACGTAACATAGGATTTTGTTTCCAGAGCACAACTCCAAAACGGTTAGACTTAGCTCAACGAAACTTGGTATGTGCAACGGGCATCATGTGGAGATGTGCCTTTTGGGGTTTTCAACTTCTTTGCATTTTTATTTTTACCCGTTTCCATGGAAACGTAACATAGGATTTAGTTTCCGGAGCACAACTCCAAAACAGTGAGACCTAGCTCTACGAAACTTGGTATGTGCAACGGGCATCATGTGGAGATGTGCCTTTTGGGGTTTTCAACTTCTTTGCATTTTTATTTTTACCCGTTTCCATGGAAACGTAACATAGGATTTAGTTTCCGGAGCACAACTCCAAAACAGTGAGACCTAGCTCGACGAAACTTGGTATGTGCAACGGGCATCATGTGGAGATGTGCCTTTTGGGGTATTCAACTTCTTTGCATTTTTATTTCCTCTTTTTCTCAAGGAGCATCAGGCCTTAGTAGAAAGCTAAAACTTTCTGTGCAGTCTCCTAAGTTAGATAAAGAGGATAAAGAGTAAGGGGGGAACCACATTTGCCAAACCAATAAGCACAAATGATATGAAGCCTGATGAGTTACAGGGCCAATGGCTCTAGTTTTATTTTTAGCTGTTTACATGGAAACTATACTTCAGATTTTGTTTCTGGAGCAGAACTTGAAAACCTTGAGACCTAGCTCAACCAAACTTGGTGTATGGATCAATCATTATGTGTAGATGTGCCTTTTTGGGATTTGAACTTGTTTGGATTATCACTTTTTGCAGTTTCTTTGAAATTGTAAGTTGTGACAATTTACGACACCAGAAATCGGAGATACTTAAAATTCAAAGTCATGTTTTTTTTCGTCCAAATATTCCAAATGGCGGGGGATATAGACGACTCTGTCTGCTTGTTATCCCCCGCAACAACAAAGTTGCGGGGGGTATTAAAATGGGTACGTCCGTCCGTCCGTCCGTTACACTTTGTGTCCGGCTCATATTCAAATTTGTTATGGACATGAAGAAACATGTAATAATGTGTCATGAGAAACAATTTTCTGAAAATCTACATAAAATATTAGGATTTTGGAGAAAAAGTGGTAAATTTTGTAAGAAATCTGTTACAAGTCCCGTCCGGCTCATAACTTCTAAACTAATCATCACATATTGATCAAATTTGATATGGAGATACATAATCATCTGAAGGTGTGTCATGAAGAACAATTTTGGAAATATTTTTATAAAATTTTGCCTTTTTTGGCAAAAAATGAGGACTCTGTTGGAAAACTGTTACAAATCTTGAAGATCCAAATACATAATACATAAATTCATTCGTTTGATTTTAATTTTGTCAGTTAAGTCCAATTATGCCCAACAATGAACATAAAGTTGGTATGATTTAGTTTCTTTATTAGAACAGTTTCTTTTATTTCCTAGAAAAGTTGTGTTAATTTGTGCGACAAAAATTAATCGGCAATATGATAAGGAAAACCTATACATATTGTGCAATTTGCGGGGGATATAGCTCGACCATGTCAGCTGCTTGTTTGTTTTTATTGTACACCAGCTCTGTAATGATACAACATGAATTCCCTTCGGGGTAATAAAGTATTATTATTATTATTATTATTATTATTATTATTATTATTATTCAGTCTGAATCCTTATTGTTATTGGCGTGTTTTATTATTTTATTCCATCGATTTTGTCCCATCTCTACAGCAAAGACGGCTGAAGCTATTACAGCGAAACTTTGCATGTTGATAGCCCTTACTGAGACTTAGATCATGACGTTTGTTTTTTTCAAATCGGAGGTCGCATTAAAGGTACAGTTCAATTACAAAATCGAAAAATTAACATGGGCTTTTTTTTAAAAATGCAGCTAGAGACTTGAAATTTTTTTTAAAAGATGCGCAATACAACTCTACGTGAAAAAGGCAATCAGGACGAAGTAGTAGGTCACATGGTTTGGCCGCCATATTGGTTTTTTTAAATTTTCATAATTTCCGGACCCCTGGCACCTTTGACAATCTTCTCCTCTGAAGATACTTGCACCAGAGAGCTGAAATTTACACTCAATGTAGCTGAAGCATTGTAGTTCTGAATTTGCATTAAAAAAAGTCCTAACGTTAATACTTTTTTGGCTGTGATTTTTCAAAGATGACCAAAATCTAAAAATCGCAAACTTCAAGGGCAGATAACCCAGACCATAGAAGTTTATGATTTTTGCATGAGAGTTAGACACTACCAAGGTCTTTCAAATAAAAGAATAAAATCGCTCGCGAACAGTCATTTCCGGTCGGTAGGAAGCATTTCCCTAACATGGGGTCAAACTGCAAAAATGCACTTAGAGAAATAAAACTTGTACCAAAAGAAGCGCAATGAAATTCTGTACAAAACAGAACGTTTTTGGGAAATCATTGTTTTTAAGTTTTGCATTGTCTACAGAGTATTCTCTGTGCAGAGCTTCAGGGGGGCAGGCGAGAATGTAATGAGGCTATAAATAGACACTATGCAAGCAGTCATTCACTGGCCTTGCAGACAGGAAATGTAGGTTACTTGCCTCAAATACTCACAGCAGTCATTCACTGGCACTACAGACAGGTAATATAGGTTAAATGTCTCAAATAGTGACAATTCAAGTTGCTGACAAAAATACAGTGAAATACAAAGAAGCGCTGTAAAACCTCTTCTAAAGGCCAATTCAATTAGAGATTTGCTTGATTGATGATTTTCTAAAAACGCTCTAGGAACTTTATGCATTAACAAAAAGTCATGATACTTTCAGGATGGACTCCTGACATGTTTATTTTTGTGCTGAACACTCTGTAAATACGTCTGAACAGCTGTTCGTGAATCACTGTAAAAGGCCCATTCAGTTAGAGATTTATTTGATTGATGACTTTCTAAAAACAGTCTAGGAACTTTATCCATTGGCAGAAAGTCATGAAAGTTTCAGGAATGACTCCTGACATGTTTATACCCCGACCTACGAAGTAGTGGGGGTATATAGCGCTCCGCCTGTCCGTCCATCCGTCCGGGCTTGTCCGTCCGGGCATTCTTCAATATTAACTATTGAATTCTACCACTTGTTCAACTGATGGTTTTTTTTTTGGTATTGATATTTATTGATGAACTTTATTATTCTCGGATCTATAAAATATTGAGGGTATATGACGCTCTGCCCGTCCCTCTATGTGTATGTCTGAGCATTAGTCAAGATAACCTGTAGAAGTCTTCCACATTTTATTTATGGATGAATTTAATTTGCATAGAATTTATCAGTAATTTACTGGAATTTAAAACAATGCCATCTAGAGCTTTTCGTTTTACCTCCCCTGAAACAATTCATGACCTTATTTGGATTTAGGTTCATACTGTGCATTATTTCATGTCTTTTAGACCCTACTTCAAATTTATTGAAATTGTTCTGCCTTCTTAAAAATTCTGGAAATATTTATTGGCAGTAGTGCATTGTACAGTACAGACTTTTGAAAATCTTTGATAACATCATTTTGGGTTAATATTGTATATTTCATAAAGCCTTTGCCAGACATTTCTTAGCTACATACCTACCTACAAATTGCTCCATCTACCTGTCTGTTTGAAAATCAAATTCTAAAGACAGACACATATCAATAATTCAAGAAAATATGTCTCAATCTTTGAGACTTAGAATGCATAGGACGAAGACAAGAATACCTGACTGTTTTTGCACAATAAGACAATTGAATTTTGCTACTTTTAAAATAAGTTATTTATTTTTACTTTATGAAAAATCACAATTCTATGAATTTAAAACAGACAAATTTAACTATATTCAAGATGTATTGCAGCTACTATCAATGCCTTCAAGAGATTGTCCCTTATATTTACCCAAATGTATAAGAAAAGAGCTCTGTGGTTAATATTGTTGTGAGAAAGGTTTTGGGCACATTTTTCAGGTTTTTTTTAGTATGGTTATGAGTAATGTGTCTTATGTCTTGTCCTCAGTATTTTAACTTGTACAATGCAATTTTATGTTTTTTGTTCATCTTACAGCTAACCTTATCTCAAGAAATTATTCAATATGCATGGTTGTTGTAGCAAGAACAGACAAATGTTAACACAAGATTTATAGTTTATTCATCTGAACCATATTATGAACACTTTATTTCCATTGACAGTTTTTCTCTCAGAGGTGGCAATATCATGCACTGATAGTTTGGCAATAAGGGTTGGCAACATTATTTACAGGGGACATCATGGCAATAAAAGGGCCCAAGTTTTATTCAGCTCCCATTATGTTGCCTTGCTTCAAGTTTGAATTCTTTAGCCAAGTGACCAAGTTGTCAAATGGTGGCTTTGAAAAATTACAAAAGAAACAGAAAAGATTCCTTACATTTTTTACAATTACAGAACAAACAAAACATTAATTAAGATACATTTTACAATACAACTTCATTGACAATAAAATACAAGATATTGTCTCAAGTAGTAAATGAATATTACCAAAAAAATGTTTTTATAAATTATACAAATACAATTAAATATGAATATTTTATCAATAAGCAAATAATATAAAGCTTACCTTTATAACACAATAACTGTAGGTAAAAGATTACTTCCACTGAAAATATCTGCAAATGAAGCATTAATTTGTAATAGATGTTATCACTGCAATAAAAAGCAATTCCAAAGTTAGAATTAATAATTCTTACTGAAAATCTCCTTTTTTACTGGACAAATTCATATTCAAATATATTGATACACAATTACCTAAAAAAAAGTAAAGTTATTGTCAAAAAATTAAAAATTCCCACCTCCTGCTTGCTGGCTTTTTCTATAGTAACAGGTTAGCTTGAGACTGGTAGAATGCCTAAGTACAGGCCTGTGGGGCAAAAAAAGCTAGAAGATCATGCAAAGTGAGGTTAGTTGTATGCGGCATAGAAAATTCATGCAAAGAGAGCCAAGTCACATGATACTCACCATGACAGCCTAAGCCATCTAGACTTGAGCAAGACTTTATTGGTCAAATAATAATACATATTTTTAACAAATAAAAGTGTTTCTTGATTTTTTTAACTTAACTTTTGGAAGTAAAAATCCATAATTGAAAATAAGAAGAGATTCTACCGTTTGATTTTTTTAAACAAGATTGAAAAATAATGTGAAAATGAGTCTTGCTTGCAAACTGGCACAAGTTGTGATGATATGCAAATAAGGTCAGCTGACCTTTTGTTTATAAACATTGACATGTGCATTTTGTTTTGATCAACATCAAGGAGCATAATTAATGGTTTGATTGCAGAATTTAGTTAGCCAAATTATTGAATTAGACAAGTAATAGATTATAGATAATGAAAATAAATATGAATATGCTTATAAGTGTATTTAATAAGCATTTTTAAATGAAAATATAATAAATATGCTTGCCGTATAAAATAAAATTAAAAAAAAATATTTTAGCCTTTTCACTGCTGTACTTAGGATTATCATATATAGTTCTTGGCTCTCTGTCTGTGATCATTGTTTGTAGAGTATATTGATTAATCAAAACATGCAATTGTATCTTTTTGGGTTTTCAACTTTCGAAGATTTTGAGTTTTGTAAATTACTCTGGAAGCACTACTTAGAAATTTATTTCACAAAACATATCTCCATGAAACTTGGTATTTATCATCACTAGAGGTCGTGCTTTTCAGGGTTGTTATGCTTTCTCGACTATCATTTTTCAATATGATCAACTTTCAAATTAATTCCTTCCATGACTTAACACAACCAGTTTTCCTGACTAATCATTACAAGAAGTTCATTCAGTATTCTTGTTATGTCTCCCCCCGAAGGGTCGGGGAGACATATTGGTTTGAGCTGAGTTCCCGTCGGCGTTGGCGTTGGCGTTCCCATTTGGTTTCCGGAGCATATCTCTAAAACTATGTTACCGATCATCACCAAACTTGGTAAACTGTCTCTCCATATCATGTAGATGTGCCTTTTGGAGGTTATAGATTTCTTAAAATTTAATTATTTATTTATTTCCATGGTTTGGTCTTTTTCAAGGGTAGTGATCGTTTCTGGAGCAGATATCTAGCCAAACTTGGTATATTGTCTCTCCATATCATGTAAATGTGCCATTTGGAGGTTTGAGATTTAAAACAAATTATTTTGTTTATTTCCATGCAACAATTTGGACTGAGTCTTTTTTAAAGGGTAGTGTTTGTTTCCCGAGCAGATCTCATTAATGGTGCTTTATGATAGTATTGTTTAGAGGTTTGGAGCATTTGAGGAAGGGGGAGACATCTGTTTTTACGGGTAAAAACAATTTCTAGTTTATTTTGGAATTAGATATTTTCTTGAAAATTTATAATTTCATAAGGTACTTGTATAAGGGCTGGATAGAAAAGACATCTTCTTCTAATATTTTTTTTATCCCATCGGTTTAATTTGGTCACAGCCTTCAATTAGGGAACTTGCAGACACCAGTCACTTTGGCTGACCATGACCTTATTTTCAAGATCCCCACATCACTTTGACCACTTTTGAATTTATTGTCAAATTGATATCTCATGAACCATTATAATCCTTGTCTTATTTTCAACCTGGTATTCACAACACATTGATAACTTTTGAAACTCTTGTTTACCCCGTATCTCTTAGCTTAGCATGAGCCTGGTGCATAATCCTTATGGGTTTGAAAACATGTCTCTTATGATAACTTATGTTGGCCTCTTTCCTTCTGTGAAAGACAAGCTCATAGTGGGGGTATGTGAGCTTTGCTCAATTTTTTCTTGTTATCTTTGTACTGAGCACGCTGTTGAATGCGCTGAATACTGTTGTCGCCGCTTTGCGGCTATATTTATTATTATTATTATTATTATTATTATTATTATTATTAACAAACCAACTTAACGACCCATGAAGTGATTTCAAGGTAGCATCAACAAGGCTGGTTTAAGAGATGGACAGTGGATGTTTTTTCCCCTGCTTATTATTGGTCCATAATACATTTGCTCCACCCATTTTCATTTCTGTAACTACAGTCGAACGTGTATTAGCGGCCACCTCTTTAGAGCGGCCACCTGCTATTTATGGCCACCCTAAAGTCCCCCCTAAAAATTTTTACGTTATATTTTACCTCTATAGAGCGGCCACTTGTTAGATGCGGCCAGCTGCCACCCTAATTAAGTCCCGAGCGAAGGCAAGACTTGTTAGTAACGGCCATTTGCAATCACATGACTGTCATGTGATCGGGAAGTACGCTTGATCACTCACAGCAAGTGACCTCTCGGTGTCAATAAGCGAGCGTGTGGTTGTAATTAACATGTTAATTAGTTAGGTGTCACCTAACTCAATAACAATAGCGTGAGTACACAAGCTTGTTACTTTGATATTCCCTTTGACAAATCTTTTGTGTTATCTGAGTTTGTGAAGCGTGATGGTGTTTCAATAAAGGTCAGTGCAAGTGTAAGTTATATTTCAATGTTCAATATGCCTCCCAAACGAAACGCTTTATCTCTTGACCAATAGATTGATGTTGTTGAAAAATCCAATAGAGGGCTCAGAGCGAGAACATGCCGAATCACTGTTGACAGATTTTAATGCTACTGATGAAGCTGCTGATGACACAGAGGATGACGAAATTGAAGACCATGAAGACACTGTGAGGTTGTCAGATGCAATCAAACATGTGCAGAGTCTAGAACAATTTGGTCTACACCCTGCATGTATGCATAATGACTGTTATATCTTTATTGATTTTAAAAACTACATTGTATTTTTATTTCTGTATGTGAAATATGCTCTCATTTTAGAATAAAATATGATATTAGAATTTTCGTTAGTTGTCTTTGAGTATGACTGCACACCCGAACCTCTATAGAAAGGCCACCTCTATATAAAGGCCACTTTTGGTCGGTCCCTTGGGTGGCCTTTATAGACAAGTTCGACTGTAATTAATTTTCAACTGAACAAACTAAGCTTACATCTTTATGAGTTATGTTGAATATGTACTTTTTTCCTTACTACAAAGTCATTCATTCATAAAATAGTAAAGATAGAAAATAAAATGAAACAAAATAAATAAGGTTTCTTTTTTATTTGGACAATGATTTTGAAAAATTATATCATATTATTTTTAGCAAGAATATTGTCCTTGTCCACTTTGACTTTATGAAGTCTTCTTTGCTTGCATTTATGAAATTTCCTTTACGTTGTGTATTCAGTCATCTTTGACAGTAACAACATTTCAACATTAGAGAGAACTATCAGAATGGCTTGCAGGCTACATTGATTGAAATTATGATTTCAATGAAGAAAATATACTATTTGGTTTCAAAGGTAAAAATAACAACCCATTGAATATAATTACTCTTATCACAAAACAAATGCTATACAGATGTAGTATTAAGAAAATGAAACCAAATATCAAGCCACTAATGGGGGAGTCACACTTACGTTCATTTACCTAGTTAAACGTAGTTCATTGAACGTAGCCACAAAACCGCTAACGTGCCGAAAATGAGTGCATTTTAGTAACTACGTAAAACAACGTTTCATTATAGGTTCGTTCACTACGTGTAAGTACGATTAAGTACATATAAGTACGTTTTACTAGGTTTAACAACGGATAACTACGTTCATTGAACAACTGACTAGTTACGTTTGTCTACGTTTAACCACGTTGATCTACATTTAAGAACGTTTATTAGTACAACTTAGTAGGTTGAACTACGTTGAAACACGTTTAGGTACGTCAAAGTACGTTAAAGTAGGGTAAATCACGGCACTACAGTGGTAGGGTATATAAAGACACACGTTTATGTATTTTATTCTACCTCCAATTCCGTGTAATGGCCTACGAAGGAGCAAGTCACGGACCTCCCATCTTCATTGTTTTTGTCCCCCGCCGCACGAAGTGGGAAGCGGGGAATATAGTATTCAGCTCCGTACGTCCGTCCGTCTATCCGTCCGTCTCGCTTCTTGGTGACCTTGACCTAATTCTCAAGGTCAGGACGGGACTTTGACCAGTGTGTAAAGCCTTGTATGCGCGACATCTCACAAACCCTTCTACCTAGAGCCTTCAAACTTAATATCTGTCTTCATTGGGTGAATACGCAGAAAAAAGTCAGTTTGGTGACATTGACCTAATTTTCAAGGTCACGACAGGACTTTGACCAGTGTGTAAAGCCTAGGTAGCGTAATAACCTTGACATCGTTTTAAGAGTAACTTTGAGACACCAACCGGAAATCCCTTTTAGTCAATTTCTCTCTTGCGGCGGGGGACATGGTCACATTAGTGACAACTACTTGTTCTCTGCGTTTCGTCGTCCATTTCGATTTTGTTAATATAGAGAGCAAAACATATCATTTCTTTGTTGATAGAAGCTAATGCTGTATCATTTTCACCTTCCTTTCACTCATCCTTTCTCAGTTGTGAAATGAATAGTGTTAAAACGCATACTAGGTGTCTCAGTCAATTGTGACCAAAGGTACAAATAAATAAATCTACCTAGTTAGGCGTAGTTTATCGTAGATCAACGTAGTTCTGCTTACTTAAGTGTAGTTAGATGTAGGGAAACGTACTTAAACGTCAAAGTCTAAATACGAAACGTACCAAAACGTAGTTACACGTAATTGATACCGTAGTTAACCGTACTAATACCTAGTTTTGTGTACTTAAACGTTCTTCAACTCAGATGAAACTAGTGTAGTTTATTGTAGTTTAACGTAGTCAGACGTAGTACAACGTTCTAGAATGTACTTAAACGTACGAAAACGTACTCGATACCTAGTATAGTGTAGTAAATCGTGGAAAAGTTGTACTACGTTAAAGAACGTTCTTAACTAGGTTCAACTACGATGAACTAAGTTCACATTTTCAATTAACTACGTCCAACTACATTGAACTACGTTTCTGGAAACGAAGTTCGGAAATGCTAAACTTTGAACATGTCCAAAAGTTAAATCACAAACTACGTTTGTCTCACGTCTATGTCTACGTTTTGAGCACGGATAACTAAGTATAACTACGGATAACTAGGCTTAAGTACAGTTTACTGCGTTAAAGTACGTTCTGCATCACTACGTTCATAAACGTAAGTGTGACTGGGGCATAAAGCAAGAATTAATAAGATACTACCAAGTAACAAAATGTATAGCATATTCAAATTGTAACTTTGCAAGCTTTCACAAATTCTGGAGCTCTCTCCATATGCTTTTGAAAAACTATGACCCAAATGTATAAGAAGTTTGGTCTGATATTTACCCATGTACACATGGAATGTCTTAGTACACTGTGACAATTGTACCCCCTTACTATTGTATGATGGTTATGTACTCTAAAAAATGGAAATAAAAAAAACCAAAAACATTTCAACATTATAGTTCATGTTATTTCTAGGTTAATTTCATTTATAGATCAAGGCCCCAATTTACAACTCATTATATGAATATGCTGTAAACACCTTGAAAAGAAGTATTGAAGTAAGTGTGTATTTGAGATCAAAATTAAAAGTTAATAGTCTTTCAACTAAGATTTTCATCTTTTGCAAATTTTATTTAAATTTCTAATTAATCAATGTATATTAATCACAAATCTATAAAAAAAACATTATCATGAAGGATGTAAAGTTATATTTATAAATAGGGTCTTTACTTGTTTTGATATAACCTTTATATGTAACAAAATAAAATTTGTTTCCTAAGTAAACCTATTAATTGAGATGACACTTCTCTGCATGCCCAGTACTGTGTAATAGCTTGCTCTTTTCAGTTAAACGGTTGTTGATAATGATTTGTTTACGACTATTCATATAAAATGATGGAAACCACTGATCATCCCTGGGACAGTGCGGCAATGTTACCTCTTACTTCGCCATCTAATTAAGAGTAGAAACATTGATGCACATGTCTTATTTAATGAGCAACAACCATTCGACTCGTTAGGTGATGTCTTGCTCAGAGAAAAAAACACTGCAGCAATGTTGCTTAACTGTTGTAGTAAGATGTGCCTTTTGAGGGTTAGACCAACAAATTATTTTTTTGTTGTTGTCGGTTTCCATTGAAACGTGACTAAAACAGTGGAATTACACCTACTGCGGCAAAAAAATGGTCCGTCATTCACATGTCGGCAATACAGGATTACCTAAGCGGCAACACTGGGATTATAATAAAACTGGGTAGAAGCCGTCGGCACTTACGCCGGCACTTACACGGCAATTGAGGATTACCATAGTTACCTGCAAGAGAATTAAAAATAAAAATTCAGGAAAAACACTACCCGGCGACACTGGAAGAAAATTTAACCGGGAATGTTCCAAATGAAAACATTGCGTCTTATCGCCAGTTTTCGTCTTTTCTCGTTGCTGTTCTTTATTTAGCATGATAAAGTTTAGATATATACTCTCCAGGATGCTGATTTCGATTAAGTACATTATAATTTATTCTTCAAGATGTCGGGCTTTCTTATATCTGGCAAAAAATAAAATTTCCCCAGCGTCCACTGGTTAAAGAATCATGTTAAAATTTCACAAATTGACCAGTTCAAACAATCATGGATTTCTGATGCTCAAAATTCTTATGAAGAGTAATATTATCATTTATATAAAACCTCACTCACTTTAGAGTCGCAACTTTTAGATCTCCCATCCAAGTTTCGTAAATGGTTAACAAAATTAAGAACATTTAATCATAGATTACCAATAGAAACAGGAAGATGGCTAAATATAATAGAGTCCTACGCATCTTATTGATGAGCAGACAAAGGTACTTCCTATACCTGTTCTTTTGTACAAATCCACATGTGAACAAATTTATTTCACTGATGAACTCAGATTATACCACACTTGTATATTCTAACTATCACATTTTACTAAAACTGTTTTAAGTCTGTTCTAGGCTGTTGAGTATCCCTTTATGACCACTCCGTAAAATCCTTTAACATATTAACGAAGAAATATAAACAAAGCACTGCACGTTGCCACTTGTATAATCCTTGTGTCAATTATCTTGTGAGAGAATTAATTGCGATTTCGTTAATCCCCACTTTACATCTGACACTAGCTGGAGCCTTAATTGCTACAGCTCTGTCAAACCTTTGTTTCATTGTTAACAGGTGCTCATTGCATCACAATGCATTTTCAACTTGTTAATCGATCCCGTTTACATAAAAGAAGAATTTGCCAGATTGAAGAATATTCACGTTTGTTTAATTATAGTAAAACATGTTGCAAAACAGCACATTAACCAAATGGAGAAACGAATTAAGAAAATACTACATTAGAATATATACGTATAAATACGTTGATATACTTTGGGGCGATAGAATCAAAACGTTAAAAATGTTTTTAAAAATGAAACTTAATAATCTATAGTTTTGCTTTGTGACACATATCTATTTATTCATTTATGTAAATTAGGTTTGTACAATTTCTGACATAAGGTCATTTTGGTGTTTCTCACCTCTTTAAGTTCTTCTGCAAGTTAGCGGGAGGTCGAAAATAAATATTTGTATATATGTGGAACCTTTTTGGAAGTCGATGGAGACTATATAAAGATAAGTATGTAAAAATCTTGTATGCTCCATAATAAAAAAATGTATAATTATACCCCCGCCTTACAGCGTAAGCGGGGGTATTTAGCGTTCATTCTGTCCGTTCGTCTGTCTGTCCGTCCGTCTGTCCGTCACAAAAGTTTGTCCGGACCATATCTCCCAAACTATTCATGCTAGCTTCACCAAACTTCATACACTTATCAACCATGATCCCTAGATGTGCCTTTTGAGGGTTAGACCAACAAATTATTTTCATTTTTTGCGGTTTCCATGGAAACATGACTAAAAAGTGGTACTTTGTCCCCGAACATATTTCCTGAAATATACATCTCAACTTCAACAAATTTGTTACATATGTCAATCGTGATTGCTGGATATGCCTTGTGAGAGTTAAACGATATATGGATTTTCTTTTCTGTGGTTTCTTTGGAAAACATAACTTACAAAGTGACTCAACAAAAATAATTTTGTCCTCGGTGCACCTCGTATTTAAAACAAAGATCAACCATTATCCCTAGATGTACCCTTTTATTTGTAAAACCTATTAATGAATTTGGTATTGGGGTTTCAGTTGAAAGAAGACTTACACACTGACTTACTGTATACTCAACTATCATAGAACTCTAACCACTATTAATCAGTTTTACTATTTGAAATTCTTTGAACAAAGTGGGGAGCAGGGGTATGTGAGCTTTGCTCGCCACTTTTTTGTATTGTATTTTGCTCTGTGACACTTCTTGTGATCTTCGTGACAATAAACCATTCATTCATTGGAACACATGAAAAATACATCAATGTATAGCTTCACAGATGTACAGACCCGTGCCAGTTACATTCAGACGGTGACGGTTTATTCCATAGACTTGCAAGTGAAATCAGTGTAGTATAAATACTTTTAATGAAAATTTTTTCGTTTTGGATCATTGTAAGACTTTGCAGGTTGAATTGAAATAATCTCAGCTGGAACTTCATAATTACTGTTTTATTATCTAATAAATGTTTATGTAATGCCGCCAGATTTACCGATGTATTTACACAAAATAGAAACGTGTCCCACAGAGAACTATTATAAACTTATTTACAATGATGTTCATACCGGTGATTTAATCAAATTGTTGTCATTCGTAAGATAAAATAAAAAAGATTAAACAGAAATCAAAGTCAACAACAACGAGATAAACAGTATATTGGCAATAGAATCCGATCCGATTGATTTTCCAGAATATTCCCGGTTAAACTTTCTTTCAATATCGCCGGGTAGTGGATTTCCTTAATTTTTATTTTTAATCCTCTTGTAGGTAACTTTGGTAATCCTCCATTGCCGTGTAAGTGCCGACGGCTTCTACCCTGTTTTATTATAATCCCCAGTGTTGTCGCAGTCAGTAATCTTGTATTGCCAACTCGTAAATGACGGACTAATTTTTTGCCGAGTCGTGCATATACCAAACAGTGACTCGCTGACTAAGTCCTTTGTCAGGAGCATATCTTCCTAAATTATTTATGCTAGCTTCACCAAACTTCATACACTTATCAACCATGATCCCCAGATGTGCCTTTTGAGGGTAAGACCAACAAATTGTTTTTTTTTTTTGCAGTTTCCATGGAAACATGACTAAACAGTGACTCTATGACTAAGTCCTTTGTCCGGAGCATATCTCCTAAACTATTCATGCTAGCTTCACCAAACTTCATGCACATGAACCCTAGATGTGCCTTTTTAAGGTTAGACCAACAAATTATTATGTCCCCCGCAAAGCTTTGCGGGAGACATACGTAATGTTTTCAGTTCTGTCCGTAATTCCGTGGTTCCGTAATTCCGTATCGCTTTCGTTTCCGGACCATATCTCCAAAACCGTTCAATATTTTTTCACTAAACTTTGTATGTGGTTAGATCTAGTACTGGAGTGGTGCCTTTTGCTATTTTGGTTATTCTGAATTTTTTTTTTTTTCTGGTTTCCATGGAAACATTTTGAACTTAGTGCATATTGGGGGAGGCTTTCGTTTCCGGACCATATCTCAAAACCGTTCAATATTTTTTCATGAAACTTGGTATGTGGTTAGATCTAGTACTGGAGTAGCCTTTTGCTATTTTGGTTATTCTAAATGTTTTTGTTTTTTTTGGTTTCCATGGAAACTATTTTGACATGTTCACTTTCAAGGTCAGGGTAAAGGTCACGAGTTATAAAATCATTAAAAAAATTCCTTTTAAACAACCAATTGAAAAGTTGTTGCGCTTTGTAGCTCTTACTTGGTTTATATCATCTTTAGAATAGTAAACAATTTTGGAAAAGTTTCGGCTACAATCAATCAAAGGTCAAGTTTTCAGCAAGGTTGCGACTTAGGCATTACCCAGGTAGCACAACTACATCGGCCTGACGCTGTTAACATTATCGGCCCGACGTCGGCTAACTCCATCGTGCTGATGAAGTTTTGCTCATCGGTTCTTCATCGGCCTGATGTCGGCATAACATTATCGGGCCAGCATCGGCCCGGCATCGGTCCGTATTTGAATCATTAATTACTTTTTGGTAATTAGTAATAATTTTCCTAGGGCATTGAACTTGAGCACACCTTACTTTGATTAATACAATCATCAGTGGTAGACTATTAGCTCTTTAAATCCAAAACTCTTGTTGATAAATATTTTCAAAATTCAGGCTTGGGATCACTAAAGCTGAAAATTATCAATTCTAATATCTAAAGATAACTTTAATAATAAGAAAACAACATTTGCGAGGGAATATATGGCCCTTTTACCTTAATGTTAACTTCATTTCATACACAAGGCCATTTTTCCATAACAAAGTATGACACTTTTACATTAAAAACTCCTGGGTGTGTTATTTCATAATTAAAACCTAGAATAAAACTATTTTCTTTGACAATTATCTGTAAGTCCATTTCATGCTAATACAATTAAAGAATAACAAATGGTTTAATTTGATATAAACATTTTAATCACTGAAAATAATAAATGTATCAGAGCTAAAATTTGGATATTAAAGGGGCAGTAGCACGTTTTTTGATAATTTTATATTTTAAATATTTCACTTAAATTTGTAAGTTAATGCTAAATGTATAATATTGACAGTGTCAACAATCTCATTACACAAGCCAATCATCCATAGTCAGAGGACAAAGTATGAGGTTTACAATAAAATTCATTGGCGGCCATTTTTTTGTGAACACCTTTAATTCAGTTTGTGTGAGAAAAAGGAATCGCATGGCTAAACTTTACGTTATATATTTGAATTAGTACTGCTTCATTTAGTTTAAAAACATTTTCTTTCAATTGGAACCGTTTATTTTCATTTTCCTGACATCACCTTATTTTCCCCCGAAAAACGTGCTACTGCCCCTTTAAGAGTTCATTGTTTCATCCACTTTCCTCCACATTCCTGTTCGTTTCACCACGGAGCATTTCCTTAATGTCATGTTCAGTGTCTTTTCAGAAGCTTGCCTTGAATCCGTGTTTTTCGTGACAACCTCTGAATTAAATGAAAATATTTATTAATCTATATATAAGGAGATATATTTATGATAAAATAATGCTCTGACGAGGACTAAATGTGACGATCTAATGTAGGGACCGCACGATGTGCAAAAGTTAACTAAAACTCAATTAAAATTTCGCGACAAATCATGGAGATAATTGAATTTTTTTTCCATTGGTTGAGAAGTCAGAAAGTATTTATTCCATACTTGAGTTGAGTTAGTGGGATATTATGTTCTTACCAGTCACTAATCGCATCAAATCATGCTTGACACTTCACCCTATATGTAATATTGAGAATGTAATTACTCATATACCAACCAAGGAAAGTTTTCTAGTTTTGATGAATTCTTGTGTGTGTCTACATGTAATTAAGAAATAAAAAAATCGTCTGTTGGTATGTTACGACTTCACGCTTTAAAAAGCATGTGTCAATATTCACACCAGACAAGTTTCCTTCATCCGCAATAGTTATAATTAATATTTCTTTAATATTAATATATATATACATATAAATAACAGCTATATTGTATACATGTATTAAATCCTGTATGTTTTCCCGCATAATGTTATATATACTGTTTACAACAGTATATAAGCTAATTAACACACTCAATTTGATTGCTAGGGGGCGGGATAGCGCAGTGGTTAGCGCGTTCGGCTTCGGATCAAGAGGTCTGTTGTTCGAATCCTGCCAGGGGCTCAGCAACTTTGTCTGCAGTAGAGAACTGTTCTACACGCAGTAGGGTTTGGGTGCAATGCTACACTGAAATTCCAGCGCAGTACCACCCATGCTTTGCTAGTTCAAGCCGATGTTCGCAGGTGTCACCGCAATGCATAGCCACAACGGTGTTGCAGGCTTTCTCCCTGCAATAATACTAGCAGCCGCGATATAAGTGAAATACTCTTGAAAGCGGCGATAAACTCCAGATCACCTCACCTCACCTCAATTTGATTGTTAAACTATTGTATACATTTACAGAAGCAAGGGTCAGAATATCCCCGCTAAAGATATAAATAGAGGCAGCGAGAATGTGGGGCAGCCTGTGACCCTGATTATCAGGCTCTTGTTTATAGATACATGTGAGGTCCGCCATTTATATTAAATTACACTAGTAAGCAAGAATGTTCTTGGCAACTTAGTCCTATTAAATCATTGTTTTTAATAGAAATTACAGATGCGAGTCTTTCTAAATGTTCCCAGTTCTCTATTCATAATAAAGTGCTAAATAATTATTGATTACTAAGTAAATAGCTTAGTCTAAATCAGCATCAATTACCGGTAGAAGAATAACCGTAACTATTTCTTCTCAAAAGAAAAACACATTAACAGAAAAGCGAAAGATAGGATTTAACTATGAAATAGCAAATTGATATCTTACCCGATGTTGCCGTCAGAGTCCTAATTCCAATCCTCAGGGTTTTCTATGGGAAGCTACGATACAAGGTGCTAGCACGAAGGAGTGAGAGAAGGCGGGATCTAACGGCTTTCTTTTGGGCGGGAGGCTTACGGACTAAATGTTTGAATCATGATAATATTACATTCTTATCAAAACAAATTGTATATACTCATCTGAAATGGTTTGAATTGGGGATAGTAACCAAAAAATAAGGAAACTGTTAATGTTAAATTTTATTCATAAAATTTTCTAAGAGAAATATGATACCATCTCTCTACAATTCCGGGCATCAGAGAAGTGCCGAGGATCTTTTTTCGGCCCTTACATGAGGATCGTCTTGTAGCCTGAAGTTGATTTTTCACACAATGCTTTCGGTTGCACCAAGAAACTATCAGTATGTGCATATATATTCCCCCCCCTAAATGTAATCTCACTCACCAGTCCGAAGTCGGTCCGATGTCAGTTTGCCGATGTTAAAGGGCCGATGGTGCCGCTCTTTGGTCAACGTTGGCCCGATGCAGTTAGCCTATGTAAAACATGTGCCGATGGCGCTGATCTTTAGCCGACGTCGGCCCGATGTAGGTGTGCTAGCTGGGTATTTAGTAAAAATACTTTATCCCAACTATGAACACTTTTAATCATTACATGGATGTTATACTCAATGAAAAATTTTCATTGTTTGTGTGACCTTGAATGTCAATGGACAAGGTCACAAGATTTGGGTATAACTTTATCCTATTTATTCCAGCTTTTCAGAACTCATATACATGTGTTACTGTTAACACCTCTTGGGAATTCATTCAACCTGTTTACTTTCAAGGTCAAGGTAAAGGTCATGAGTTATGAAATCACTAAAAGATTCCTAGTAAACACAATAACTTAAATAATTTTTATGATATGAAGCTCTAACTTGGTATAAATTGGTATATATATGACCAATTTGCTGTGGCCTGTTTACGGCGGAACAGGGGAAGGCGAAACCACATGCAGTGTTGTTATTAGTTTGTTTTGTTGACTTGGTCTATTTACTTAACAACACATTAAAGATTAAAATTTTGTTTGTAACAATTATGGACAAAAATTTCCCAAAGGAAAATAGCCCTCAAAAAATAGAAAATTGCAAAGATTCAATATCTTTCTATATTTCCTTGAATATCTTTTATATGATAATGATCTGAAGTGAATTAAATAAACAAATATACCTTTACAAAATGCAAGAAATCGATTTCAAAACTGACATTTCCTAACATATAAATGCCTCTTTGAACATGAAAGCTGAAACTTTGTGTACAGTCGCCTTGACTAGTGAGGATTATAATTCATAGCTTTGATGGCCCTGTGGCCCTTACTAAAACATTTTTCATTTTCTCCAGAAGTACAAGGCATGAAATAATAAAATGTTGTGTAAAAGACTCCTTAGGTAATGGGAAATTCTAATGAAATTGTACATTTTGTTACCTTGTGGCCCCTATGTTTGGGGAAACTGCATTGGCCACACCCTAAAACAAAATTAAATTTGAAGTCTGATGAGTTCCAGAAACAATGGTTCTATTTTTGCACTGTTCATCTGGCTTTCAGATAAGCTATCTCAAGGGAGTGTATGTATTGAGGTTACTGATAAGATTTTCAAAGATGCATACAGTCAGAACCGCGAACATTTTATGATATTATCTAAACTAGTTACCAAGATTCCACATTTTGACATTTTTCCTTTAAGGGGAGATAACTTAAAAACAAAATTAAAATTAAAAAATCAGGCTCCGTTAAATTCTAGTTTGGACTGCAGGCTATCTTCCCTGAAAATCTCAAAACATTTTGGTGAGCTGTTACTTCAGAACTCGTCCCACAATATCTGTGCAAATAATACTGATAATAAGAAAAATCGGGGTCAATATATTTTCAGACTTTCACTTGAAGACCTAATATTTGCGATGTCATCCAATGAAGTTAAGAATTAAAGATTAAATGTGAAATAATCATATGTTTTCTTTGCTTTCAGATCCGACAAAATCGTGAGAAAAGTGATGTTCATATGGATTATGTCACACAAAGGTAATCATAGATTAGAAAGGCCAGATAGGCTTGTGTCATGTCTCATTGACAGTTTTCCATCAATAACTTTTTCAACAGAGAAAGTACCTGTTTGTGCAGGGCTCGCTGTGTGAAAAGTACTGTATATTTCAATTTATAAGGCGCGACCTCGTGCATAAGGCGACCCCCTTTCTCAGCCCCCCAAATTGCTGCCAAAATCATATATCTCAGTTATAAGGTGACCCCCTTCTAATAGGTCGTGGAAACTGTCAAGATAATGGACAACTCGTTGATAAGATTTCGTAAGGGTAAATTTGAGCCGATAATTTTTAAGTGAAATGCCATGTGTAATTAAGAAATAAATAATTACTTACAGTGTTTTTTATTTTATTCAATGATTTATCATTTTCTTCTTATAACAAGCGACGCTACAGTCAACAAACTCCCATAGTCATGTGTAATGTTTCGTTTTCATCATTCTGATTTAGAAAATCTAAACAAACGTTCAGTCAATGTACTGGTAATGCAATATTTGTTTCAAGCCTTTTCATTGGTTAAAAGAACAGAAGTTGTAATAGAACACCAATAAAAAAATCGAACACAAATTGCATATTGACAAAGCCTAACCGGTGTATAGAATAATTGCTCCTAGTAAAAAGTGAGTTCTACATCGTCTGTAAATTGACAAAATACGAGGGGCGTTCAATAAGTGTTGCAAGCGGGGACATTGGTGTTTACATAAACAGTGTCAGCTTATAGCAGGTGTTACTATAGTCAAAACATAACATTGACACATGTCAAAACAATTTCTAGACATAACAATTATTTAGATGTAATAGCTGCGCTGACCTAGGGGTCTCCATAATTATGGATTCTCTCAAACATGAACAACGCGCTGTGATCAAGTTCCTTACTAAAGAGGGATGCAAAGCTACAGAAATACATAATCGTATGTGTAATATGATGGGTAAGGATACTCCTAAGTTTTCAACAGTTTGTCGCTGGTCTCTTCAGTTCAAGCGGGGCAGGGAGTCCTAAAACGATGACCCACGGTCAGGCAGGCCATCTGAAGTCACCCGACCGGAAGTTATTGCCGCTATCGAAAGACGAATTTTAGCTGACCGCCGTGTTAAAGTTTCTGAACTGTCTTTGGAATTCCAGATATCAGTTGGAAGTGTTGAAAAAATAATTCATGACCATCTTGGTATTTCCAAGGTATCTGCAAGATGGGTACCCAGAAACCTCACAGCACAAGATCGCCAGAAAAGAACCGAATGTTGCATGGAGCTCCTGGATTGGTTTAATGCGGATGAAGCCAGGTTTTTGTCTCGTCTGGTGACAGGTGACGAAACCTGGATCCACCACTGGGACCCGGAAACTAAACTGGAATCCAAGCAATGGAAGCACCCGAGTTCACCGCCCCCTGAAGTTTCGCACTCAACCATCAGTTGGCAAGGTTATGGCGACAATCTTTTGGGATGCAAAAGGCATATTATTAATTGTATACTTGCCAACCAAAACTACAATGAATGGTCAATATTATGCCAACCTAATGCAAGAATTGCGAAAGACAATTCGACAGAAACGCCGTTGAATGTTGACACGTGGTGTTCTGATTTTGCATGACAAGAGTCAAGAGTTGCACAGGTCGCTATACGTGATTGTGGATTCGAACAGCTTAACCATCCACCCTACAGCCCAGACCTAGCCCCCAGTGACTACTTCCTGTTCAGAAACCTGAAATCCGCCCTACGTGGAAGGCACAGCTGCCACAGAGGCGTGGTTAGGGGGGCAAACGGAAGACTTCTACAAAAGCGGCATCAAAAGTCTTAAAGAGAAATGGAATAAGTGTATTGAGGTGAAGGGTAACTATATTGAAAAATAAAAGTAAAAACTTGACTACGCGAGTTGGTTTTATATTGAAGTTGCAACACTTATTGAACGCCCCTCGTAGTTTCGGCAGCTTAAGTTTAGATAGATATATACATAAAGAAAAAGTAGTAACAATATCAGTCTTCAAAACAATGTTAATGAATAAATTAATCATTATAAATTTCTTGTTTTCTTTACTTATGTCATGTTATTTTATCTCGAGGTTCTATCTCGTATGACACTAACATAACATGTGTCCAGCAAACACGTGTTGAATATATTTCCTTTGGTCCGGTACATAAAAGAGCATTTTTTTCTCCTTTATTATGACGTATAAATTGTCAAAATGCCCTAAGTTTGTCCTTAATGTGATAAGTGGTACATAGCTGAAAATCACCGTTTTATTAACTGCTTGTAGTTTCATTTTTTTTTGTCACATGTAAATGTCATACATCAAAATGATACAACAGCTCAAGTGTTAGTTTGCCACGACGTGTGAAATATAAGGTGTGCTTCTCTTATCTGTGCAAACAAAGTAATCCCGTGCCCCGGGCAACACATGCACCCATAGTCAATAAGTGCTGCATCGTGAATCTTGCTCTCGGGCGAGTATGGGAAAATGAGGCATTTTCATGAGTGTTTTTAATTGTGTTATAGGTGACAGAATGTTTTGAAACTACGTACACTGTTTGATCCACCATTTAGACCACTTTTCAGTGAGGTGCGGAAAATAATTAAGCGCCTCGAAACGAGAAAAGTCTTGGTACAGAAAAATTCGGGTCTCAGCTATCCTGATTACAGTCAGTTAAAGCTCTTTTGCGAAAGTAAAGGATCTCAATCCTGGACTCGCCCACACAGCCTACAGCCTACACAGCAAGGTTATTGACAACCGTGAATAATCACGGATCCACGTTTTGAGGGTTAAAATAATATGGTTTCACAATTGTTAGGTATAAAAGCAGTCTGACTTACAAACTGGCACAAGTTGTTATTATATGCAAATAAGGTCACCTGACCTTTTGTTTATAAATATTGTCATGTGCATTTTGTTTTGATCAAAATTAAGGAACAGAATCAATAGCTTGATTACAGACTTTAGTAAGCCAAATTATGGGATCAGACAAGTAATAGATTGTAGATAATGAAAATTGAATTTTGATTGGCTAATTAGTGTATTTATCCCCCACCCAGAGAATTACCTGCGGCTGACCAGTTCTATTTGGGGAAGAAAAGCCAAGAGAAATTGTTATTGAGTCCCGCATAAAGCGGACAAGTTTATTAACATATATAAGGAATGAATACCGCCTTCGAGCGTCACTAATACATAATATGAGTAAATATCGTAATATTTACCAAATTGAACTTGAACCTTTAAAATTAGGTAATTGACAAATTTATTCCCCAAAGGTGAGGGTAAATTAGCACCAAAATAGTGGAACACAATACCCCACCCGATGACAGCCGTAGGTAAAACGCGGACTTATAAATCAAGCCAACCTCTCATAATTGATTTGTCCAAAACATTTAATGTTATGCCACGCGATGACATCTTTTTATACCCCCGCTACGACGTAGTCGGGGGTATATAGCGCTCCGCGTGTCCGTCCGTCCGTCCGTGAGGCCGTCCGAAATCGTTTCCTGAGCATTACTCTAAAACTATACCACTTACAAACTTCAAATTTGGTATGGCAGTAGCCTATATGATGCTGTTGTGCCTTTTAGGGGTTTTATCTCAATGGTTCAAATAATTTTTGAAATTTTGACAAAAAAACGTCCGATTTTTGGACTTTGTCTCGTTTCCGGAGCATAATTAGAAAACTATCCAACTTGGAAACTTCAAATTTAGTATGACAGTAGCCTATATGATGCTGTTGTGCCTTTTAGGGGTTTCACTTCCAACGTTCAAATAATTTTTGAAATTTTGACCAAAAACGGTTTGATATTCGGACTTGGTGTCGTTTCCGGATCATAATTTAAAAACTATATCACTTGGAATTTTCAAACTTGGTATGGCAGTAACCTATATGATGCTGTTGTGCCTTTTAGGGGTTTTAATTCCAAAGTTCAAGCCCCTTGAGCAACCACGAGTGGATGGATATGTGCGCTGTATAAATATTCATATAGGCTTTACGCCGTCACGAGATGAGAGATAAGTGATATCAGTGACACTCAAAACAAAAGATATTCTGTTTATTATATGCCTCTGTGATCGAAATGTGGTAATTTATGTCCAAAAGGCTTTGACTCGAGAGTTTTCTGGCGACGTCATATCATTGTTGATCGTTACTTAGCGACGGCGATGACGTCGCATTGATTGTAAAAGTGACGTCAAACCATTATACACATGACGTCGATTCCCCTCTGTGATATTTTCACTAACTTGAAAAAATGATATCACACTCGGTGGCAAGTACACTTTTCTAGAACTGAGAAAACTCAGACTCTCACCGCTTAGCATATAATAATAATAATAATAATAATATAAATATTCACATAATAATAATAATAATAATATAAATGTTCATATAATAATCATAATAATAACTAGGATTGACGCGTCAATACTTAGGTCTTCAAGATTAAGAATAAAGAAACTGTGGAACCTTGAAATGTGCTAAACATGAGGAATTTCCCAAAATTGCAATATTCAAGGACCGGTCATGGACAGAAAAAAAATTATCATGACTTGTTGATATTTTTTTCCGTCAACTCATTACATCTGCTTCACAAAACATCAATGATAAAATTTCTATCTGTAACAGTTTTGAAACTAAAATTCTCAAACTAAAATAACCCTTGAAAAATGTTAAAAATGTAAAAAATCTCTATGTCCACATATTTCCTTTAATATCAACTTTTATATGATAATGACCTGTAGTGAACTTGTTAACCTATCATTGTAGAACAGAATGCAACAAACAGATCTTTGAAATTACATTTCCTAAAATAGAAGTGCCCCTTTGAACTTGACGCAGAAAAATCTTTTTTTTCAAAAGTTCATTTTTGAAATTGATGTAGCGAACAAACCGCTGAAAATAGAGGGCAGGTTTGGGGGGTACATTTTAACAGCATTCATTCAGCTTTCAAATGAGCTATAGTATGCTTCTGTATGTATCTTAGTTAGTGAGGAGAAGAATTTCAAAGACGCGTACCGTCAGAACTGCGAAATTTCACCAAAATTTCAGTTTTTCGAAAGTAGAAAAAAATCTATTTATACGGCCGAAAACTGCTATGGGCTTAATCGATGAGGAATGTTGTTGCCCACATTTTGGTGAAACGTTTATGAAATTATCTCCCATAGTTACCGAGAAATTGAGTTTTGAAGTTTTTCCTTTAAGGGGAGATAACTCAAAAACAAAAGCGAAATTCAAAAATCTGGCTCGAGATGCACTAAGTTACGACACAGGCTACAATCCCTGAAAATTTCATCAAAATCGGCTGATTCATTAAGGCTGTAGAGCTTGGACAAAATTGGTACAAATAATAATAATAACTAGGATTGACGCGTCAATACTTAGGTCTTCCGACCCGACCCGACCCGACCCGACCTGACCCGACCCGACCTATTTAATCATAGAGGGTAGAGTCCTGATTTTGACTTATACATGGTAGCAGATTCCACTCAGCTGGGTGTGAACGTATTGATTGAATTAACTCTGTTTTAAAAAGCCCTATCACCTCTGTGGAACTTTAAAATATACCTTTCCCTCCAACTCAATGTTTTTAACTTTGTGAAATTGTTGTTTTCTTGCAAACTATGCGATATGTCATGAAAATTAGACTTTTCTCACTTTTTTTTTACAAATCCCTTATCTGTCACCGTTTTCGAGATACATGTGATTTAACGTTTTTGCCGTCTACTCATTACATCTGCTTCACAAAACATCAATGATAAAATTTCTATCTGTAACAGTTTTGAAACTAAAATTCTAAAAGTAAAATAACCCTCGAAAAATGTTAAAATTGCCGAAAAATGTAAAAAATCTGTTTATGTCCACATATTTCCTTTAATGTCAACTTTTATATAATAATGATATAATTCCAAGAAGTTTAAAAAAATTTCGTTGCATCATTTCTCACCGTTTTTGAGATACAGAGTTTTGAAAGCTACAATGTAAAGTTGACTGATCAGACCCCTGTATAATTTAATGAAATATAACACTTTAACTATTGATATTTTCCTGATAAGGTATATCAGAAACAATGTTGGTCTTGTTTATCCACATACAAGATGTATGTTTTGTTTTGATAAGTTAAATAGTAATGGCGTAATGAACTTTGGAACTTTATTGAAAACACTGAAATTTGAAGATATTTAGACCCCTACTCCATGTTGGTCCCTCTAGCTCCTTCTAGATATCTTTCTTAATAAAGAAAGTGTGGAACTTTGAAATGTGCCAAAAATGAGGATTTTCCAGAAATTGCAATATTCAAGGACAGGTCATGGACAGAAATTTTTTTATCATGAGTTGTTTATATTTTTTACTGTCTACTCATTACATCTGCTTCACAAAACATCAACGATAAAATTTCTATCTGTAACAGTTTTGGAACTAAAATTCTCAAAGTAAAATAACCCTCGAAAACTGTTGAAATCATCGAAAAATGTAAAAAACCTCCTTATGTCCACATATTTCCTTTAGTATCAACTTTTATATGATAATGATCTGTAGTGAATTTGTTCAACTATCATTGTAGAACAGAATGCAATTAACAGATTTCTTATTTGATGTTTCCTTACAGAGTAACCTCCCTTTGAAAGTAACACGAAATATGACCCTTCAAAAAAATGTCGAATTTCAAGGGCAGATAACTCAAGTCACAGGTCGAAATTGAAAATTTCGCCACGTAAACTTTCTTACACACTCATTAAGCTTTCATCAAACGCATCAAAATCCCGTTTTTCAAAAGATCGTTTTTGAAAGTGCTGTAGCTCAAAAACGGCTGAAAATAGATGCCTTAAAGGGGCTATCGATTTAACAGCATTCATTCAGCTTTAAAATGAGATATGGCATGCGTCTGTATGTATTGCCGTTAGTGAGGAGAAGATTTTCAAACAGTGTTTGACCTTCACATGACTTTTTGTCTAAGAGGTAAAAAGTAACTAATACATTATCAAAATGACCAAATTTCACTTGATATTCAGTGTTAAAGACTTCTCAGAAAAATTCACCATGGTGACCAATGTCAGCTATGACACCATTTTTCAAAGAATATTATTCCTAGTAGCAGAAAAAAATTTGGTTAAATTATCTCTCACCGTTTTCGAGATACATGTGATTTAACGTTGTAATGTAAAGAAAACACTGAAATTTGAAGATTGTTTTACCCCTACTCCATGTCGGTCCTTCTATCTCCTTAACTATCAAAATTTTTATGATAAAGTACAACATAACAAAAGTTGTGCTTGGAATGGCGCATGTGGAAGTCTAATCAATTATAAGATATCTTTCTTAATAAAGAAACTGTGGAACATTGAAATGTGCTAAAAATGCAAATTTTCCGAAAATCGCAATATTCAAGTAATGGTCATGGACAGAAAAAAAATTATCATCACTTTTTTATATTTTTTTCCGTCTACTCATTACATCTGCTTCACAAAACATCAATGATAAAATTTCTATCTGTAACAGTTTTGAAACTAAAATTCTCAAAGTAAAATAACCCTCGAAAAATGTTAAAATTGCCGAAAAATGTAAAAAATCTGTTTATGTCCACATATTTACTTTAATATCAACTTTTATATGATAATGATCTGTAGTGAATTTCTTCAACTATCATCGTAGAACAGAATGCATCAAACAGATTTCTTACTTGACATTTCCTTACAGAGTAACCTCCCTTTGAAAGTAACACGAAAAATGACCCTTCAAAAAAATGTCGAATTTCAAGGGAAGATAACTCAAGTCACAGATCCAGTGTTGATTCTAGAGCGCGGCCTTGCGGGAATCCCGCTATTTTTATAAAAATGCCCCCAGTTTAAAAAACAGTGCGTCACCAAGGCCGCAAAATATAAATAAAGGCCGCAAAATACATTTCTGTCCGCGGTATATCTTGCTGAATAATAGACGTTTAGTAGATTAAACTTGAAAGGATACTTTGAATGAATGAATGAAATATTGCGAGTATCTGTGTGTCGACGTAAACAATCTTATTTTAGACCAATCACAGCTGGTCTTATAAAACACCCTTCTGCGGAGCTGCACTTCGACAGCTTTCAACCAATCACAGGTCGCTAAACATTAGCATAAGCCTCGCATGCACTTAAATTCCTGTCGGCTGCTCAAATTTTTTTTACGCAAAAATTATAAATCATGAAGCGTAGCAGGACTCTTTTTGAGTTTAGTTTCGAAAAAAGAAGTTCTACGGGTGGAATAGAAGTTCAAATCACAGAAACATGCAACAAGGATAATCGGGAATCTCCGTAGGTAAACAAAATGGCGGCCGCAAAGTGACCGGGAAATACGATTTTGATTAATTTGTGAATGAAAATTCAAATGGCATTTCAAAATAACAAAATATTGATCAATTTATGATTATCATAAGAATCAATTTCGATTTGACAGTCATATACAGTCGCAAACGTCTAAAATGCAGTTAAAACTTTGCTTTATTTATTTTGCACTACGACTATAACTCGTGCAACACGAGGCAAGCATGCTAGGTTAGTGAAGGTTAAAAATAGATATAGGTAACCGTAAGTTTTCAAACATAAACAGTTCATTATTTTTTGGTCAGAGTTCTCTTTGTTATTATTATAAATTCTGATTCAATATACTAGACTTGCTAAGACTTTAGTTGACAAAAACAAAATGAAAATTGACAATAAATTTTTAATTTTTATATAATATAAATAATTTTGTTTTCATTTACCCCCTGTAAGTTAGTTGAGGCCCCCTATTTTGAAATGTGATGGGGCATTGGGCCCCCTTTTTTAAATTCCTAGAATCAGCACTGCAGATCGAAATTTAAAATTTCGCCACGTAGACTTTCTTACACACTCATTAAGCTTTCTAACGAGCTATCACACTAGTCTGTAAGTATTGCCGTTTGTGAGGAGAAGATTTTCAAAGACGCGTACTGTCAGAACCGTGAAATTTCACAAAATTTTCAGTTTTTCGAAAATAGCAAAAAATCTATTTATACGGCCGAAAACGGCATAGGGTGCATTCGATGGAGAATAATGTTGCCCACATTTTGGTGAAAGTTTTAAGAAATTATCTCTCATAGTTACCGAGAAATCAAGGTTTGAAGTTTTTCCTTTAAGGGGAGATAACTCACAAACAAAATCGAAATTCGAAAATCTGGCACGACACAAATCTAAGTTGGGGGACTCTCTAGAATCCCTGAAATTTTCATCCAAATCGACTCATCAATAAGGTCAGAAATGGTGGAACAAAAAAAGTACAAATAATAATAATAAATATAGTCGCAAGCGACGACAAACGGATTCAGCGCTGTATGGTGTTAATGTTATTCACAAAGGTAATGCTTTCAGTCAAAAGCTTCTTGGTAATAGTCTTTTATTGAGGAGTAACCCATTTTGCAAACATACACTTATCAAATGCATTTAAAACGCATGCAGGGTTGACAATATTCAAAGGTCCGTAACTCAATGTAAATAAAAAATCAGAATTTTCTTTTCATTTTTAAAAAAATCTATAGACTTTCGGCTTTCATATGATATATAGAACAATGTGTTATCTTACGTCGTTGATTTGCTACGATGTTTTAAACATACCCACCGAAACACCACATTTCCAAAATGCAAACTTTGACCTCTGCTCCTGACCGGAAATGACTGTTCGCGAGCGATTTTATTTCTTTATCCTAAAGACCTTGCCAATGTCTAGGTCTCATGCAAAAATCATCAAATTCTATGGTCGGGTTTTTGAGTTATCTGCCCTTGAATATTGCAAAATGTGCAAACTTTGAAGATTTTTATAAAAAAAACTATTTCGATTTTTTAAATTTTGAAACAAACTTGTTATAGGCCAATGTCTCAGCTACATCATGTGTAAGTTTCAACTTTCTAGTATCAGCAGTTGCCGAGTGGTGATTCCTGAAATGTGCCTGGGGTCGGACTTTTGAAAAAAATGCAGAAAATTCAAGATGGCGGCCAAACCACGTGACCTACGAATTTGCCATGATTTCGTTTTTTGCAGCATTTTTGATTGCGCACATTTTAAAAAAAAAATTAGGTCTCTAAGTGCATTTTGAAAAAAAAAATCAATGTTAAATTTTCGATTTTGGAATCGAACTGGACCTTTAATGTATGGGCCGAATTGTCCAAAAAGCTTATTGTGGCCATTCCTCAACAAGGTCTACTAGCCTGTGAAATTTGGCTTTGATAGCATCAGCCGTTTTGGCTGAAAGTTGTCCACAAAAATCGTGGAATAATAATAATAAACACGCCAATAACAATAAGGATTCAGCTTGAAAAGCTGAATCCTTAATAATAATAAAAATCCGGATAATAACAATAGGTCTTCCAGACGTAGTCTTGAAGACCTAAATATAGTCGCAAAGCGACAATGACAGGATTCAGCCCAAAGTAATGAGTGCATTTTGCCCTTTGTATGAACTTTGGCTCCTGCTAACACTGGCACGAAAGCGCTCAAACTTACATATTATAATAGCTGAAGCCCCCTCCTTTGGTACGTTAGCCTCAGCAGTCGCGAATACTCAATACCTTTCCCAGTGTGCACTTTCAAAATAGCTCCACTTTTTCCATACCACCTTTTTCAAATGCAGATAACTCGAAAACTTGAATTGATATCCGCCTGAAATTCTCAGAACTGACAGACAAGTAGTCAGACTGCAGGAATAAAGGGAGAGAAGGGGACAGAGGGCAGAGGAAGAAGAAATATACTTGAAAATCCATTTGTTTTTTTTGTTTTTGTTTTTGTTTTTTTTAAAGTCCAGACTTCATTGGCCATTTGCGGTGTTGCCCTGCCTTTGGGAAGGATTTTTATCAAATAAAATCGAAAAAAGTGCTTTTTTTCCAAGCCAAAATTTTTGAGAAAAAAAAAATAGCGATTTTATTCTTTTATCTTAAAGACCTTGCCAATGTCTAACTCTCATGCAAATATCATCAATTTCCCTGGCTAGGTTTTTGATTTATCCGCCCTTGAAGTTTGCGATTTTTAGATTTTGGTCAACTTTGAAAGGCCACAGCAGGAAAAGTATAAACGTCAAATTAAGAACAACAATGCTTCAGTTACATTGAGTATAAATTTCAGCTCTCTGGCGCAAGTAGCTTCAGAGGAGAAGATCCTCAAAGGTGCATGGGGTTCGGAAATTCTGAAAAGTTGAAAAATCCAATATGGCGGCCAAACCACGTGACCTACGAGACTTCGTCGCGACAGTTTTTTTGCGTAGAATTTCCTTGCGCACCGTCTCATAGAAAAATCATGAAATTCTTTGGTCATGTTTTTGTTTTATCTGCATTTGAAAATATTGTTTTTCTACAACACAGCAAACTTTGAAGGTTTCGCTACACATAAATTATGCATTATGCAGTATGCATTACTCATGGCATAGATAAACATAGATTCTGCTGACGGGTTAAGCTTCAGGAGCATTTTTAGCTATTTCTGACATTTTTTCTCTCGACTTTGATCAAATATTCTGAACGAAAATGATTGTTCGCGATAGATGTTTTGACAGATTCCTGTTGTATATAAACTTGTCTTACATTCCTGAAAAATTTGCATAGTTCTGAGTCCAACTTTTTGAGTTATCGCCCTTTGAAAGTTGCACATTGTACTAAGTCACCCGACTTTGAACACGTATAGCGCAAAAACTATTTAAGGTAGAGTCTTCGGGTGAACTATCGTTTAATGTCCAATGCTTCAGCTACAACATATCGAAAGTTTCAGCTCTCTGTTGCAAGTATCTTCAGAGGAGAAGATTCTCAAAGGTGCATGGGGTCCGGAAATTCTAAAAAGTTGGAAAATCCAATATGGCGGCCAAACCACGTGACCTACGACTTCGTCCTGATTTACTTTTTTTCTTAGAATGTCATTATCTATCTCTGTGCAAAATTTCAAGTCTCTAGGTGCATTTTGAAAAAAAAGCCCATGTTAATTTTTCGATTTTGGAATCGAACTGTACCTTTAGTGGTCCAAAAGCTTAAACAACAAGAAACCTCATAATTTTTCCCATGTTAATTGGTAAATATGTACAGAAAACATTGTCAACTTAAAAAAACACCAAAAAACGTTTTCATCGGTCCTCTAATAACAAAGATATCGCCCTTCAAAGTACGCAAATTTTAGGCTTCTCAATTAGACAGTCTGAAAAGGGATTCTACCGAGTGAACGATATTGCCTTCACTGCGCATGCGAGAAAGGGCGATGTGATGTGGCCGGTTATGATTGGCTGAGAGAAGTTTTACAGATTGTGTATTATTACATCATATACAGAACGGAAATGGGCCTAATCAATGTAAATATAACAGACAATGGTGGTAAATAACAGAATAAACATGTTTTAGCACGATTTAGAAGCTTCATCTGTCCGGCAATAAAACAGAGTAGTAATTAAACAGTTATGGCACATCGTAACTGATTGTGTAATTACAGGCCTAGGGAGTCGCGCTTGGGATATTTCACACTCTTTGACAATGTTGTTACAAGAATAAGGGGATGTTGTTTTAGAGATCAAGCATGTCTGCCCATCTATGACACGCCCAGTTGTCAAAGCGATATTCATCCATTGGTCAACAATAAGACAAACTAGATCCAATCAAAAATTAAACATTTAGAATTTATCATATGCATTGCATCTGTCTAGAGATGAACACATTCAGTACACATGATATGGAGTATTTTGCGTTTACAGTGACTTCAAAAAGGTAGGCTTTGGTCACATGATATGTAAACTAAACTTTGTGCATTCAAACTTATATATATACATATTTGTTATTTCAAGCAGTTGTTTGCGTTAGAAGTTTACAAATATTTAAAATTTAAAATAACATTATCTCAAACAAAGATATAGAAGGGTATTTATTTTACGCTGATGAGTTGTCGCTTTGTAAACTAACATTGTTTCTTTATTTGATTGAGAAACGCTCAAGACATGATGAAACATGGTGTCAAAAGGTGTATATCCTGAATATCCTTGTATTGCGAACTTAATACAATTTCATGACATGATGCCTCAATGACTCTCTTTCCGAATATTTCGTAGTGTGTATATAGCAAAATCTCATTCAGATTATATAAAATTACTTCAGGATTATTCATAAGTTCCTTAAAACATTTCACAAACTTGTTTAATTTGTCTTCAATTTTATCTGACCACTCATCACAAAATGTAAACTTAGGACTACTAAATTCAAAACATAACTATACCGTAATATCTAAGAGATTTTCAAAACATGATTGAATATTAAGATTTTGCCTTGATGAAATATCCTTATGTTTATACCATTAATGAAGATATAACCTTAGCATTTAATTGCTTTGTTGTATGTTTTCGAAAATCGTTGTTTCAATACTGTCACTGTATATGATATGTGTACTGATCTGTCCATGTTTACGTTACGTCACTATTTTGTTAGGGAGCGACATAAATATAAACATATACCCTGTTTCTTTTTTAAAAATAGATATGCGAAACATAGTTCTATGACAGGGCTACGACATACCATGTATAGTCTCATTGATGAATTGACTTTAGATCCCTCTGTAGAAGCCGTGATTAAGCTATCAACAGTCAAAAAGATTCAACCAAAATTAGTAAATGTCTTCATTATATGTCTCACTAACTAACCGTCATACTGGAAAGTTGTTTTCTTTGTTTGTATAGTAATTATACGCTAAGTAAGTAAGTGACCGCTTGACTCAATACTGTAAACAATAGCAATAGCCTGACCAGTTTGGCGAGAAAGGGCGATGTGATGTGGCAGGTTATGATTGGCTAAGAGAAGTTTTACAGACTGAAAATATGAAGTTTGTTTTCAAAGTCATTAAATGACTATTTTGCGCATGTTTTTGAACAAACAAAATATCGATGTTATCTCAAGATATCTTTATGTATCCATTTCTGCATTGTGTACCCCCTCGGGGTTACATGTTGTTTAAGGTGCCGTGTCCTTAGTAAGAGCTGTCAGACTGCAAAGTTTGGTTGAATTATCTGCAGCCGTTTTGGCTGAAACGCTGCCACAAGATCGGTGCAAATAATAAAAAAAAACAACACGCCAATAACAATAAGGATTCTGCCCCAAAGGGCAGAATCCTTAATAATAACTAGGATTGACGCGTCAATACTTAGGTCTTCAAGACTTCCTCTTTGACCTTCACACAGTGTTTGACCTTCACATGATTTTTGTCTAAGAGGTAAAAAGTAACTAATACATTATGAAAATGACTAAATTTCACTTGATATTAAGCGTTAAAGACTTTTCAGAAAAATTCACAATGGTGACCAATGTCAGCTATGACATCATTCTTCAGAGAATATCATTCTTAGAAGCAGAAACAAATTTGGTTGAATTATCTATCACCGTTTTCAAGTTACATGTGATTAAAGGCTGTAATGTAAAGTTGACTGTTTCAGACCCCTGTATAATGTAATGAAACCTAACACTTTTACTATTGATATTTTACTGATAAGGTATATGAGAAACAATGTTGGTCTTGTTTCTCCACATACAAAGATGTATGTTTTGTTTTGATAACTTAAATAGTAATGGAGTAATGAACTTTGGAACTTTATTGAAAACACTGAAATTTTAAGATCTTTAGACCCCTACTCCATGTTTGTCCCTCTAGCTCATTAACTATCAACATTTTTATGATAAAGTGCAACATAGCAAAAGTTGTGCTTGGAATAGCGCATTTAAAAACACCATCAATTTAAAGATATCTTTCTTAATACAGAAACTGTGAAACTTTGAAATAATAAATTATGCTAAAAATGAGGATTTTTCCAAAATTGCAATATTCAGGGACAGGTCATGGACAGAAAAAAAGTTATCATGACTTGTTGATAGTTTTTTCTGTCTACTCATTACATCTGCTTCACAAAACAGCAACAATAAAATCTCTATCTGTAACAGTTTTGAAACTAAAATTCTCAAAGTAAAATGACCCTCGAAAAATGTAAAAATCAGAAAAAATTTAAAAACAGTGTTTATGTCCAATTATTTCCTTAAATATCAACTTTTATATAATAATGATCTGTAGTGAATATGTTGCACAATCATTGTAAAACAGAATGCAACAATCAGATTTAATGTTTGACCTTTCCTAACAGAGTTTTGCCCCTTTGAACGTGACGCGTCAAAAATCCCTTGTTTCCAATGGTCTTTTTTAAAATCGATGTAGCGCAAAAACCGCTCAAATAGAGGTCAGGTTTGGGGGGTTCCTTGAAACAGCATTTATTCAGCTTTACAGTGAGCTACAGCATGCGTCTGTATGTATTGCAGTTAGTGAGGAGAAGACTTTCAAAGACGCGTACCGTCAGAACTGCCAAATTTCAGAAAATTTTCAGTTTTTTGAAAATAGCAAAAAATCTATTTATACGGCCGAACACCGCTATGGGCTTAATCGATGCGGAATGTTGTTGCCCACATTTTGGTGAAAGTTTTTTTAATTATCTCCCTTAGTTACCGAGAAATTGAGGTTTGAAGTTTTTTCTTCAAGGGGAGATAACTCAAAACCAAAATCGAAATTCAAAAATCTGGCTCGTGCATGTCTAAGTTAGGTCATACTCTACAATCCCTGTAAGTTTCATGAAAATGGGCTCGTTAATACGTTCAGAAATGGAGGAACAAAAAACGTCCAAATAATAATAATAAATATAGTCGCAAAGCGACAATGACAGGATTCCGCCCAAAGTAATGAGTGCATTTTGCTCTTTGTATGAACTTTGGCCCTTGCTGACACTGGCACGAAAGCGCTCAAACTTACATATTATATAGCTGAAGCCTCCTCCTTTGGTATGTTAGCCTCAGAAGTCTCGAATACTCAATACCTTTCCCAGTGTGCACTTTCAAAATAGCTCCACTTTTTCCATACCACCTTTTTCAAATGCAGTTAACTCGAAAACCTGAATTGATATCTGCCTGAAATTCTCAGAACTGACAAACAAGTAGTCAGACTGCAGGAATAAAGGGAGAGAAGGGGGCAGAGGAAGGAGAAATATACTTGAAAATCCTTTTTATTTTTTTAAGTTTCTAGAAGTCAAATTAAGAACTACAATGCTTCAGCAACATTTAGTATAAATTTCAGCTCTCTGGCGCAAGTATCTTCAGAGGAGAAGATCTTCAAAGGTGCATGGGGTCCGGAAATTCTGAAAAGTTGAAAAATCCAATATGGCGGCCAAACCACGTGACCTACGACTTCATCATGATAGTTTTTTTTGCGTAGAAATTCTCTCATAGAAAAATCATGAAATTCTTTGGTCACGTTTTTGTTTTATCTGCATTTGAAAATATTTTTTTTCTACAACACATCAAACTTTGAAGGTTTCGCTACACATAAATTATGCATTATTCATGGCATAGATAAACATGTCAGGAGTCAGTCCTGAAAATTTCACCAAGTTCTCTTGACGCGTTAAGCTTCAGGAGCATTTTTAGCAATTTCCGACATTTTTTCTGTCGACTTTGATCAAGTTGCACATTGTACTAAGTCACCCAACTTTGAACACGTATAGCGCAAAAACTATTTAAGGTAGAGTCTTTGATGAGGGTATCCTTTAATGTACAATGCCTCAGCTACAACATACTAAAGTGTCAGCTCTCTGTTGCAAGTATCTTCAGAGGAGAAGATTCTCAAAGTGCGTCACTATCCTGGCAGCGGTGTTTTGAATACGCTGAAGTTTGTTCAAGATTACATTTGCGCATTGGCAAGCAGCCCATTACAGTAATCTATTCTTGTGATTACAAGAGAAAGAACCAGGGTAGCAGCCGAGTCTTGGGTTAGGAATTTTCGTATATTCCCAATGTTGCGGAGTTGATAAGAACAAACTTTGGCAATGTGGTTAACATGCTTGGACATGTTAAGTTCACTATCCAGTACGACTCCTAAATCTTTCACTGCTTCAGAGAAGTGGAATATAACATCTTCCAATCTGCAGGCCATGAAGATTAGACTGTTCACACCTTGATCGTGGTCCAATCAACATGCACTCAGTCTTGTTGTCATTAAGTTTCAATCTATTTTCAGTCATCCAGTTCTTGATTTGGGCACAACATGAGGTGACACATTCAGCAGCTGCTAATGCTTCTTTTGGCTGTGGTTTGAAGATTGTGGCGACCTGGGTGTCATCAGCATATTGTTGACGAGGAAGCTGATGTTGATCCACTACTTCTCCAAGCTGTTTAGTGTAGAGTGTGAAAAGGATCGGTCCAAGGACAGATCCTTGGGGAACACCACAGAAAAGATTAACTGGATCTGATAGTTGACCCTCAATGAGAACAGACTGTGTCCTGTTTGAGAGATAGGAATCAAACCACTTCAAAGTCATACCTGAAATTCCAAAGTTGGTTTTTAGGCGAGAAAGTAGTATACCATGGTCCACCGTATCAAACGCCGCACTTAAGTCCAGCAGAACTAGCAATGCTGCATTTCCAGAGTCAATACCAAGTCTCAAGGAGTTCACCATGTGGAGGAGGGCAGATTCTGTTGAGTGTCGTGGGCGATACGCTGACTTGTATGGATCGTATAGATAGTGTTCTTCGTGATGCTGTGCTAAACGATCTCGGATAATAATAACTTACATGGGGTATTAATTATACCAATTAACCTGTGGGTCTAAATGCCTTGAAGTGCCGTCTCCTTAGACCACGTCTTTGAAGGGAATGTTCGCACTCTTTATTTAGCACAATTTTCACACTAATCGAGTCCACAGACTCCCGTGAATGTTTGCCAGTGTCTGTACGTTCACAGCCGTGCGTGAATTCAGTTCAGTTCCTGGATATTCGCAGCTGTGGCCTGAAACCAATAGCACACAGCAGAAAGGTTGTCCCGATATTGGAACTAAATACACCTGTTATAAATATGATTAACTATTTGAAATACAATGACAAAGTAAATAAAACTGTCATAACATAGTTACAGTTTTCCCGAAAGGGAAGATAGCTTACCCACAGACCCCTAATATAACAATACTATTCAAGCAAAAACTAAAAACACTGTAACCCACGAACTCCTATTGCACATGCGAATAGAAACTCGTGAAACAACAATAACAATGGAATTTCAGCCATTTTTGCACATGCGAAAAATAATTGAAACCCATCTTACCCTATAGTAACCCTAGACTGATCCCCTTATTTTTGACAGGTGAGTTGGCGTACCGATAGCAGCATTTACAACTGCCCACATGTATTTATATATGTTTTAAAGGCATCCGAATTCCAGCGCCCTCTATGTCTAATTTTAGCGTCAGACCAGCCTCTCCGAGCTGCGGAACTTGCAGCGCCAATTCTAAAACTATGCCCCTTGTAATGTGAGGAATCTAAACCGATGAATTTGAGAATATTCGTTAAGGTTTGATTGAATTTTGATCTCAAGATGGGCCGGAAGTTTCGGTCACAAAAAAGCCGCCCAGTTGTCACAGACCTTACCTTTAGGTGTTCTCCTAGTGCTGTGGTCGGACAAATCTGATTGTTTGAGCGTTCCAAAATAACAACTTTTGTTGAATTAGAAGAATTGTGCTTAAACTTGGAAATGTTGATACGCGCTGCATCACCGAAGAATGATACATCTTGCACATGCAAAGATGATACCAATCCCTGACTCTGCACGGTAAACTCCCCAATACGGAAAAAACCATAAAAAGCTGTAAGGAACATTGCCCTAAACAATATCTGCTCAAACGCTTTACTGATGACCACGCTTATCGCTCTTATCATACTGACCAAAATCTCCTCGGTGATGGGCAATCTATTTTCTACACAACCTTGCAAGCGACTAGCTCCTTGCAGCAATTTTTGCACAACGAAAGCATTTGACTGATCATTCATACCGCGTATTTGGTGTATGTAACCGAGGGCAGATATGTAAGTTTTCATCGTTGCTGGGGATAATCCCCTATGAAACATGTATGCCACAAAGAGTGACCAATCAGCTGCTGCTATTGGTAACTCAGGTTCTTTCTTTAAACAAGTTCTGCAGAACTCAACAAATAGTTCCCATGCTTTAGCATACGTTGACTGACTATTAACACTGAGTGCTGCCCCCAACAACGTGCCTACATGAACCGAAAGTTGTCTGGGAGGAGGGATAGTGGAATGTGAACTGCTCTGAACTGGACAATGTATTCCATACACGTTAAAACCAAAACCCTAATGACTGACATAATCATGGGATCTTTTGATGATTGCTTGTTAATGATATACACAAACGCCATGTTGTCTGTGTGAAATACGATGCACCTGTCCCTCAATTCCGCACACCAAATATTTACGGCCAACATGATCGGAAAAAGTTCTAAGAGAGCAATGTTAGAGTGACACAGAGTATCTTTCTTAAAATTTTATTTGGTTTTGATATAATACAAAATATCTATTATGCTGATTGAAGTTTATATCTCATCACTGGACTTGCAAATATATCCATTTATGCATAATATCTCTAAAATCAAGAAAACATCTCAATACGTTTAATATTCGAAATTATGCATCCAATTAATCTACCTATTAGTTACAATACCTAATAAACACTATCGAATTGAATACATCTTCCTGTCAGCTTATGACAAGGTTTCAAAATTACGTTTGGCGCGTGCCACTCGAGCCACATTGTCCGGTTTTCGATCAAAATCCCGACTTTGAATGGCCGTATTTTCGCTCTAATGTACTGATTGACCTTTAACTTGTTATTTTCAGTGGTTCCCGATGTAATAACATCTATTTCAAAATTTGACATATGTGATCCTATCAACATACTCTGTGTCTCTTTAAATGATTTCCAATTCTCTGGCCAAATGCCAAAAGACCACTTTGATTTGAATACCACGCCAAAACCGTGGATGCCGCTGCATCGGTAAACAAATGTAGGGAAGTGTTCGATTGCCACAATCGTTTAAGCAAAATCGATTTTCCATTATGTTTGCTTATGAACTTCAGCCATAACCCCAAGTCAGCTCTTGCCTTTTTGTTAAGCCGTATTCTATGATGCGGCTTATGCACCCCGCAAGTCAAATCAAACAACCTACGCAAAAATGCTCTGCCTGGCATGATCACCTTACTGGTAAAGTTTAAGTAGCCGAGAAGAGATTGAAGCATACTGAGTTTGACTTTCCTCTTTTTGTATACCGCGAGGACGCTCTCCCGTGCCTTACATAACTTATCCCCGGAAAGTCGTGCCTCCATTGTCAAGCTATCTAGTTCTATGCCGAGGAATTGTAAACAAGTAGACTGACCCAAAGTCTTATCCTTCGCCATAGGCACCCCGATATCCTTGCACAATTCCAAAAATGAATTCAATTGAGTATGACAGTTTACTCCATCCCTTGCAATTATCAGGAAATCATCCAAAATATGAAGCATATTCTCAATACCTAATTTCTGAGTAGCAATCCAATTCATGGCCGTACTGAATTTCTCAAAAATTTGACACGACGAGGATCCTCCCATAGGCAGACATCTGTCATAGAAAAATTCCCCGTTCCACTTAAATCCCAGCAGATGATAATCATCAGGATGGATGTGTTAAACACTAACAGACCACTTTCTCTCTTTCCACATTTATTCCATCCTCCATTACAGTCGCACACCATGTGCTTCTCATTAATCACAAGTGTCTTCCGGTAATGGCGGCACATCCGGTTTCTCTCACGATGTGAGACGAAGTATGCCGAGCAGTTCCAAATGTCATTGAGAGTTTACGATGTTAACAATCTCATCTTTAAAAAAAAAAATTTTTTTTTTTTAAAAGATATTAAAATAAAAGTTCAAAACCTGTGGAAGATCTTTTGTACACTTGTGCGAATTTTTTTTTTTTTTATAATTAAGATAGTAAAATGCAACATTAAAAATTTAAAGTCAAGTGCACAATTTCTCTGGTTGGCCCGTTACATGTTTCCTGTCAGCTTCTGGAGTTCGAGAGTTCCATTCTGCAGTGCCTTCAAGAGTGGGAGGGCTGAGGCACTCCGTTTTGTCAAACAATCTGCTAATTGGTCCTTTGAAGGCGACCAACATAGAGCTTTTATTTGACCTGTTGCCTTAAGCTCCTTGATGGAACTTATTTCAATCCTCAATCTTTTGTTACTGACCGGTGTATTTGAGATGACCGCATCACACAGTGACTTATTGTCCACTACACAGACAATTGGCAATACTGACTGCTTTGGTGAAACTATTTCTGAGAACATGGAGCTCAGGAATACTGCATTGTCAATTCCGTCAGCCAATGATAAAGTTTCACCAGCTAAAGTGCTTCTAACGACCCGTCTTATTCGCCGAGACTTCCAGCCGAGAGGCGAGAACTTGTCCTGCTCACCAGCTAGCATGATGATATGACCCCCTTGCGTACCACCATCGTCGAGGTTTCCTAATGATGCATCACTGTACACAACTAACTTGAGATCCTCATTGGCTACATTTTGAAATTTTAAAGTCACCTTCTTTCTCTTCAACTTTCTGATGACCTTATTCACTTCTATCAAGTTCTTTATGGTTGCTCTTTTCATAGATGAAGCCAAGGCGCAAGCTTCATAAACAACATCTGGTCTACTTTGTCTCGCAACCCATAGAATTTGTCCAACCTTAGATCTCTATGTTTCCATTTCTCTACTATTCAACACTGTGTCTGTCTGCGACATTCGAGCGTTGTCATGGTGGATAGGCTGCAGGGCTTCAATGTAGCTACACTGATGAATCTCGATGCTGTGAGGTTTGCTCGTCAGTTGCATACCCACATACTTGAATGCAGTGCTCTCTTCTCTCCCAACATTGAAGGAATCTCTAATTGAGGCAATCACCTCGTTTTCAAATTCTGGTGTTCCTCCCCAAATGAAGTCATCAACATGACTGGCTAGCACCCCCTGTATCTCATCCCCATGGTGCCATATGAACACCGCAGGGTCACCACATGACACAGTAGCACCACTCCCTAACAGGACATCACGCACTCTGTTGTACCAGTGTAAAGAAGCGTCTGCTAAACCATAAACACATTTCTTAAGTTTCCATAATATTCCTGGACAGTCAGCTTCCTTGGGTGGGAGAACAAATATGTCACGAGATATGGAAGATCCTTGTAGAAATGCTGTTTTGATGTCGATGGAATTTGGAGTCCAACCGTTCTGTGCCATGACAGCCAACAGTAATCTCATGGCTTCGGTTGAACAGGTAGGCGAATCTTTTGGCAAGTTCTTAGTGTCTATTTCCTCGAACCCTCTTGCTACCAGCCGTGCTTTGGGGATCACACCATCTGGAGTATTCTTCAAAGTACAAATCCATCTTGTGCTAACATATTTCTGTCCCTCATTTTCAACCTCTAAGTACACATCATTTTCTTTCCAACTCTCCAATTCTTTCTCTTTAGCTTCCCTGAATGAAGAGTCTTCCAACATCATTACTTGATCTTCATTTTCTTGCTCATTTTCTACCATGCTTGAGTCTTCCATCAAGACAAAATTATCAAGCAGACTCGGATTAACTGAACCTCTTGTGCCTACTAATTCTTCAGGTTGTAAGTACTCAATATTGTACCAGTCTCTATGTTTTCCTTTGGCTTTTCCAGCTCTTCCAATAACTTTTCCAACACAATCAGCATCTGGATCAGTTTGTCTGAATGTTATTACTTGGCCTCGTTTCAGACTTTTCACTGGGACACTTGAATCCTCACCGTAACCAGGATCCTGTTCTTCGTCAGTGCTTGACTCTTCCTCATCACTGCAGCAGGGTATACGATTTGTTGTGGTATTGTGTTCCTGTTTATTCTCATCAGGTGCATTGTTACATGTAGTTTCTTTATTGTAATCAGAGTTCAGCTTCTGTAATCTGCTTTGGTGAACCCGCACATGTGTTCCACCATGTCTCACAAACACCACCACACCATCCTGTCCAATCACAACCCCAGGGCCTTTCCATTCTGTCTGGTCTGGCCTCTTATAGTACACTTGATCACCTGTCTGATACTGTACTTCACTCCCACTTCGGACTTGTTTCCTCAAGGCCCGCCTAATCTTCTCCGAACATTCAGCTTCTGAGAAGGCTTTTCTTGCTGAATGAAGGGCTTGAATGTGTGAACCAACTGTGACACTGTTTGTAGTACCCTCAAGAGCTGGTGGGCGATTAACTAGAACTGAAGGAAGGTTCGGATTTTGTCCAAAGACCAGCTGACACGGACTGAAACCATGTACATTTTGTAATGAGTTCTTTGCCATCAAGGACCAGGCTAAAGCTGTTTCCCAGTCACATTCTTCATCTTTCTTCACTTTCAATAGAATTTCCGTCAATGTCTTGTTGTGGCGCTCCATCAGCCCGTTGTTACAAGGACTGAATGCAGCAGTTGTCTTCAGTGTTATGTTAAAGTTTTCTGCCATATCCCTCACTTCTTTATTATTGAATTCCCCTCCATTGTCACTGTATAACTTTCTTGGGGCTCCATGAATACCTATCCAGTGTTTGATGAAACTTCGGACGAATTCAGTTGACCTTTTTGTTTTTATAATACAACCAGCGCTGAAACGTGTGAACTCGTCGATCATGTGGAGGTACCACAACCCAGGCTCAAGCTCATGTAAGTCAACTGCGACAGTCTCATTGTATTCAGTGGCTAATGAAAATCCAACAACAGGACGAGGGGACGGTCTCTTGTATAAATGACAAGTTTCACAATTGTCAACTACTTCTCTCAGAACTGTAAATGTCTCTTGGTCTTCAGTGCCTGCACTTTTCAATAACTGTTTCAAACGATCAAATGTTGCATGTCCAAACTGCTTGTGTAGTTAAATCAACGTCTTCTTCTTTTCATCTGTACTCATATTCTCTGTCACGACCAACACTTCATTTTCAGAGAGTAAACATTCCCTTTTTTGATCAAGAAGATCCACACAATAATGCCCACTGGAAGTGAATTCTAGATCGATGTATTCTCCAAACATCAAAGCCTGATCGTTTTTCAGATCTAACACAGTGCCTGCTTTTTTCATGGAGGCTTTACTTAGCAACAGAGGTATGTCCACCTGCACTACCTCTGTTTCTATGTTGCAAGCTGTTTTTCCTATTTTGGCTGGTATAATAATGTTCTCACATGAATGAACAATGGAACCGTCTCCAAATTTGAAAGGCCTTCTACTTGGTTTTCTTACCAGTTGCTGCAATTGTCCTGTGTTTAGATGCGACATGAAGTTGTTCAGCCACTTTTCTCCGCAAACTGTACGAGTACAAGCCGTGTCAAGTACAGCAGACCCACTGGATTCTGCAACAAACACTTCAAATTCAACATCTTCCTTTGTGAATAACGTGATATTACAATTCTCAATATTGTCATTTGTTTGTTCTGCAAGTTTCACAGATTCCTGTTTATTAGGACAATCTTTTACCCAGTGGTATGTACTTCCACAAATAGCACATCTGGACCTTTTCCCAAATCTATTTAATGGATTTGTTCCCTTTTGAATTTGATACCTGTGTTTTGAGGGAAATTGTTGTGCCACAAATGCAGTATCTTCTTGTTTGATCTGTATAGCTTCCATCCCAGTTTGTCTAATTTCCCCTCCAAAAATTCTTTTCAAAGCACTTTTCATAGCCTCAAAAGTCAAATTACTGCATGCAGTTAGTGCCAACTTTCGTTCTGTGTTTGTCAAACTTGCGTTTTCAAGAACTTTAAAGGCTAGGACAGAGTCTGGCAGAGTCATTCCATATTTCTTTGATTTACTGTATCTTTTTTCAAATTCTAGAATATATTCATTCATGTTTTGATTTTACTAATTTCTTGAAATGTTCAAAATTGGAATATGCTTCATACGCACTTTCTGTTTTCTCCTTCATAAATGCCTTGTCTAATGTGGATATTAATGTGCCCATACCTTCTTTTGTGTTCAAACTTCCAACTTCTACCTCAAGTGCCTTATCTCTTGCCTTTCCTGTCAAAGATAAGACGACAGCCAAAGCTTGCTTTTCTTCCTTCAGGTCCGTGATTCGACTCCATATTTCTATCTCAGCTTTCCAATCTTCGTACGTCTGACTCTCAAACTTCGGGGGAGATTTGTAATTGCCTGACATGTTTTCTTCTCCACTCAAGTGAAACGCTCTGCTACCAATGTTAAACACTAACAGACCACTTTCTCTCTATACACATTTATTCCATCCTCCATTACAGTCGCACACCATGTGCTTCTCATTAATCACAAGTGTCTTCCGGTAATGGCGGCACATCCGGTTTCTCTCACGATGTGAGACGAAGTATACCGAGCAGTTCCGAATGTCATTGAGAGTTTACGATGTTAACAGGATGGACATGATTCAAAACGCTGATTGTATATGTGTTTTTGCCAATTGACATCCCCTGCCTAATTTTAGCATAATATCCATGGCCTCGTCTAATGAGGTATATACTACCCGGCTGGCCGCTTGAGGTATACCGTCGTTAATTGAATTTCCCGCAGGGTAGGATAATTTATGAATCATTCTATATTGGCCTGGAACTTTCTTAGGACACAGCCCTAACGGAGACAAGTGTAGGTTTTCCAGGGGGGCGTGTTTAAACGGTCCTGCTATCCTACCTGCTACCAATTCTTTATTCAATTTTGGCTGAACGGCCTGGGGGTCGTTTTTTGCACTTTGGAGTGTAGACTCCGAAGAAATTAACTGCCCCCCCTCATAGTCTAATTTAAAACCATTTCTAAAGCCCTGAACTAGGTAGGTCGATAACCATCTAGCCAGTATTTCAATCTATCTGCGTTTATTGGGGTAGGGAGACATCTTTGTTCCTTTTTGAGGGGGAAGGAGGTTTTTGCCTTTATGATTACATTTGATAGCACTGTTGTTGCTTCCACACTGGGGACATGCGTGACTGAATTTGCACGATTATGGGTCAAAACACTGGAAACCCCTGTGGAATTTAAAACAGAAACCTCTTGGAAGGGACTGTTTTGCTGATGACTTAATTCTAGGGAAATTTGACTGCCTGTTGTTAGAACGAAAAGAACCCTTCCCGAAAGTTACAGATTGAAACCACAGCTCCCAATGGAACGTATCCCAATGCAAATTGTTGCTAACACGTAGCATTCTAAAATTGACATCGTATGAATGCCAGTTACCTCCTTTTTGGCTCAAATCTCTGATAATGCTGATATACTTCAACATAGCTTGTGTATCTTCTGGATATTTATGAACATATATGGCCATATAAATGTGGAAGGCGGTGAGCCATCTCTCCATAGACAAAGCTTCTTTTTTAGTGGGGCCAGGGAAACAAAAAGATTGACCCTGCACTGTTATCAACAACTTTTGCCATTTGCCATTGTCGCCTAACAGAGTGGACATTTCTACGTAATCCCTATCCCATATGTTAGATTTCACTTTATCTTCAACCCCGGTACCTAGTGGAATTGAACCTGATTTAAATTGTTGCAAGTCATGATTGCTCAAAGAGATAGTGACGGGAGTCACGGGACTCTGAACGGCAAAGGGATTAATGATTGCCTCACCGTCCACATTGAATGCTGGGGCCTGTTGAACTGCCGGGCCTTCCGGTTGAGTCAGACTTGACCGGGAGGAGCTGTGATGAACTCTTCGAGCACTGTACTCGAAGTCGCCTGCCTCTTGGGTCTCTTGTTAGAAGGACCTGACTAATTTTCTGTCACGGCTGTCACGTCAGCATCGTTGACCAACACCACGGCGCCACCCCGTTTCTTGCTCCGTGATTGACGGGGCATTTCCAAGATCTAGTAATAATAAAGGAAAGAAACGAATCTCTATTCATTATGAATATCAACGTAGCCTAACCATACGCTTTAAACAGTAGTGAAACGTTCATCTCAATGAAATGTATAATAAAGCACTAAGCAGAAGCCTTAGTTCATAAATAATGGACCAAAACCCAAAAATTGGCAGTGGAAATTACAAGACATGTTATAAAGCCCCCCTGATTTACAAGACCCGCACGTACTATACCTAAGATAATACCTACATATGTGTAATCGACCACTATAGGAACGAACGTATCAATTACAGATGGGATATAATAAATAACAAGGCAAAATGGCAAAAGACATGATTTACCAGTTATACACACCATGACATGTTTAAACGCCTCCTTGATTTACAATTTTAACCCACCGGGTACTATAATGTAAATAGCACCGACGTAAAAGATATCGAACACTGTATGGAAGAAATATAAAGCGGGATTTACATAACAAGGCACAATTATGGCATGAACATGAATTAACACGACCCACCTAGCAATAAATAATGTGCACGCGAACGTATGAGAGCCAGATATACGTGTCGGCTCAATAAAATATTATATTAGGAATTTAGGCACACCGCCTTCCAAAAAGATAAATATGTTCACGATTGTATTATTGCACATCTACTGTTTAACTGTTAACAACATGAGTATTGCAACATATTATATGTCTACACTGAGTCACAGATTACCAGCTTTACGATGTTGAATTTCTTTTTCATGTGGAAGAAGAAATCTTCGAACTCGCCGGCAATCTTCACCGGGTCAGCATCCGCACGACACAAATCATTCCCCCCTAGCTGAACTAACAGAATTTCAGGGTTTAACCTGTCCATGAGATAGTCAAAATCTCCCATGAAATCCCTTTTAAGTTGTCTAACGTAAGTCCTCTGATCCCAAAAGCCAAAAGTCTACCAGTACCAAAACCGATATCCCTCTCAAGTCTTCTTTAGAAGGAATGGCCCAAAATTACCACACTTCCAGAATGGGGCACTCTGTGCCTAGGGATTGGTCTATATATTATTGAGACGGGATAAGGGATAAAGTAAGAATGAAAGAACTTTACAAAATTAAAAATACTACTGCATAAAGTATTGTGATATAACACCTGTATCACTTACATAACAATGCAAAATAATGTCCAATATAGGAATTATATTGCATAAACATAAAATTTTATGAAAGTAATCACGTGTCACTCAATACTAAATGAACCAGTGCAGACGTATTTATCAAATTATCTAAGTATAATATTAGAAATTACTACTGCATACCGTATTATGATATATTAAAGTATCTAATTATAGCTATTTGAAAACACAACTGCATACCGCATTTTGGCATATATCAAATATCACGTAAGCAACAATGCACAAACATCCATCAGTACGAAAACGCTACGAAATCAAGCAACTGCAGACGTATTTATTTAAATATATATATACTAATAACTATAATTGTATAGTTAACAATCACAAACTTTACGTTCGCAAAGATGAAATATTGTGTACTTACATGTAAATTGACTTCTTTTTAAATCCAATTTTGACGCGTCCTATCGCTTAGAAATCTGAAATTGAAGTCTGTTGTATTAGCATTTCAATACGGGGCTTGACAATATGACGTCATGAAATAACGTCAGATCCGTATAGCGTTTGACAATTACCGCGTGAAGCGCAACGCAACGCATCACCAAAACCAACTCTATTATTTTGATCCCTGGTTCTCCCATAAAGAATTTTAAGATGTAAAATTGTATTAAATGAGCATTTTATTTTATAATACCTATGATTATCAGATATAGTTCTTGGCTCTCTGTCTGTCTGTTCGTCTGAGATAATTGTTTTTAGAATATGTTCACTAATGATAACATGATATTGTACATTTTTGGGTGTTCCGCTTTCTTGAATTTTGAGTTTTGTTGCTTTCTATGTAAGCACAAATTTGAAATTTATTTCTTAAACAAAACTTTCCAAAACATATCTCCTTGAATTTGGTATTTTGATTCATCATCACAAGAAGTTAATTGTGCCTTTTAGGGTTTTCATGCTTTCTCAACTATCAATTTTCAATATTATCAACTTAGAAATTAATTCCTTTCCTGACTTAACACAAATAGTTTCCTGACTAATCATTGAAAGAAGTTTATTCAGTTTTTTAGCTCATCTGGCCTGTAAGGCCCGATGGGCGTATGGCATGGCATGGCGTCCGGCGTCCGTCCATCCGTGAACTTTGTGGAATTTAGACTACTTCTACAGAACCATAAGGCCTAGAAAGCTGAAACTTTGTGTACAGACCTAATAAGGGCCACAGGGGCCACACCCTGAAAACCTATTTTCATCTTCTTCTCCAGAAGCATAAGGCCTAAAAAGCTGTAACTTTTTAGCTCATCAGGACTGAAAGTCCAGATGGGCTTATGGCATGGCCCGTCGTCCGGCGTCCGTCCGTCGTCCGTCCGTAAACTTTTGACACTTTCGACTTCTCCTCATGAACCATACACATTAGAGAGCTGAAATTTTGTGTACAAGTACCTTAGCATATGGAGATTCTAATTTGTAACTTTGGTGACCCTGTGACCCCAAATAGGGTCACAGGGGTCACAACTTTAAAAACCTATTTTCATCTTCTTCTCCAGTTCCAGAAGGACTAGAGAGTTAAAAATGATATGTGCAGACTCCTTGGCCAATGGGGATTCTAATTTGTAACTTTGGTGACCCTGTGATCCCAAATAGGGTCACAGGGGTCACAACCTTAAATACCTATTTTCATCTTCTTCTCCAGTTCCAAAAGGACTAGAGAGTTAAAAACGATATGTGCAGACTCCTTGGCCATTGGGGATTCTAAATTGTAACTTTGGTGACCCTGTAAAACCTATTTTCATCTTCTTCTCCAGTTCTAAAAGGACTAGAGAGTTAAAAACGATATGTGCAGACTCCTTGGCCATTGGGGATTCTAAATTGTAGATTTCGTAACCCCATGACCCCAAATAGGGTCACAGGGGTCACAACCTTAAAAACCTATTTTCATTTTCTTCTCCAGTTTTAAAAGGACTAGAGATTTGAAAGTGATATGTGCAGACTCCTTGGACAATGGGGATTCTAATTTGTAACTTTGGTGACCCTGTGACCCCAAATAGGGTCACAGGGGTCACAACCGTAAAAACCTATTTTCATCTTCTTCTCCAGTTCTAAAAGGACTAGAGAGTTAAAAATGATATGTGCAGACTCCTTTGCCAATGGGGATTTTAATTTGTAACTTTGGTGACCCTGTGATCCCAAATAGGGTCACAGGGGTCACAACCTTAAATACCTATTTTCATCTTCTTCTCCAGTTCCAAAAGGAGTAGATAGTTAATATTGATGTGTGCAGACTCCTTGGACAATGGGGATTCTAATTTGTAACTTTGTTGACCCTGTGACCCCAAATAGGGTCACAGGGGTCACAACCTTAAAAAACTATTTTCATCTTCTTCTCAAGTTCCAAAAGGACTAGAGAGTTGAAAGTAATATGTGCAGACTCCTTGGCCAATGGGGATTCTAAATTGTAGATTTCGTGACCCCATGACCCCATGACCCCATGACCCCAAATAGGGTCACAGGGGTCACAACCTTAAAAACTTATTTTCATCATCATCTTTAGCTCCTAAAGGTCTATTGAGCTGAAAGACTGCATGTAGACTCCTTGGCCAATTGGGATTCTAAACTGTAGGTTTCGTGACCCCATGACCCCAAATAGGGTCACAGGGGTCACAATCTTAAAAACCTATTTTTCTCCATTAGATGACAGTCTTTATTTCTCCTTGGATATTTTAGTGTGGATTTCTTTCACTGTCTGATATTGGCGATCTTGAAAGTGTTGAATAATAATAAATCATTTGGGTAAGGAAATTTATTCCGAAATCGTTATATTTGTTTTGTAATTTTTTTATAGGTTTTCTTGCAATAGGTAACATCAGTTTCATTTTTAGCTCATCTGGCCTGTATAAAGCAAACTTGATATGATGCCTGATGAGCTACAGAGCCAATGGCTCTATTTTTTCTTGGAAGTGTATTGACCGATACACCTCAACTTTTCTAATACACCTTCTATTTATTGCACACCCACATTAAGTCAGGTGAAGAGATCTTCAACTTTAGCAGATCAACAGATTTGTAAAATTTAGAGTTTTAAGTTTTTAAGAATCGGTAACGACCAAAGTGGTAATCTAACCAGGGGCCTTTATGTTGCAACCTCTTGATCAACTGAGCCACTGAAGATTGATACAAGAGCTGATACTTTTTAGCTCATCTGGCCTGTAAGGCCCGATGGGCTTATGGCATGGCATGGTGTCCGGCGTCCGTCCGTCCGTCCATCCGTCCGTCCATCCGTCCGTCCATCCGTCCGTAAACTTTGTGGAATTTCGACTTCTTCTCCAGAACCATAAGGCCTAGAAATCTAAAACTTTATGTACAGACTCCTTGACTAGTGAGGATTAAAAATTGTAGCTTTGGTGGCCCTGTGACCCCTAATAAGAGCCACAGGGGCCATGCCCTAAAAACCTATTTTCATCTTCTTCTCCAGAATCATGAGGCCTAGAAAGCTGAAACTTTGTGTACAATCTCATTGACTAGTGAGGATTATAAATTGTAGCTTTGGTGGCCCTGTGACCCCTAATAAGGGCCACAGGGGCCACTCCCTAAAAACCTATTTTCATCTTCTTCCCTAGAACCATGAGGCCTAGAAAGCTGAAACTTTGTGTACAGACTCCTTGACTAGTAAGGATTATAAATTGTAGCTTTGGTGGCCCTGTGACCCCTAATAAGGGCCACAGGGGCCACTCCCTAAAAACTTATTTTGATCTTCGTCCCCAGAACCATGAGGCCTAGAAAGCTGAAACTTTGTGTACAATCTCATTGACTAGTGAGGATTATAAATTGTAGCTTTGGTGGCCGTGTGACCCCTAATAAGGGCCACAGGGGCCACGCCCTAAAAGCCTATTTTCATCTTCTTCTCCAGAACCATGAGGCCTAGAAAGCTGAAACTTTGTGTACAATCTCATTGACTAGTGAGGATTATAAATTGTAGCTTTGGTGGCCCTGTGACCCCTAATAAGGGCCACAGGGGTCACTCCCTTAAAACTTATTTTGATCTTCGTCCCCAGAACCATGAGGCCTAGAAAGCTGAAACTTTGTGTACAATCTCATTGACTAGTGAGGATTATAAATTGTAGCTTTGGTGGCCGTGTGACCCCTAATAAGGGCCACAGGGGCCACGCCCTAAAAGCCTATTTTCATCTTCTTCTCCAGAACCATGAGGCCTAGAAAGCTGAAATTGTGTGTACAGACTCCTCGACTAGTAAGGATTATAAATTGTAGCTTTGGTGGTCCTGTGACCCCTAATAAGGGTCACAGGGGCCACGCCCTAAAAACCTATTTTCATCTTCTTCTCTAGAACCATGAGGCCTAGAAAGCTGAAACTTTGTGTACAGACTCCTTGACTGATGAGGATTATGAATTGTAGCTTTGGTGGTCCTGTGACCCCTAATATATATAAAGCATAATTGATAATGAAGCCTGATGAGCTACAGAGCCAATGGCTCTATTTTTATTAGATCATCTGGCATGTAAGGCCTGATGGGCTATTGACATGGCATGGTATCCGACGTCCGTCCATCCATCCGTTTGTCTGTCTGCCGTCCGTAAACTATGTGCATTTTCGACTTCTTCTCCAGAAGCATTTGGCCTAGAAGCTGAAACTTTTTGTACATTCTCCTTGACTAGTGAGGATTACGTATATTTTAATGTGTAATTCGAGTTTTTTATGCCTGAAATGGGGGGGGGTCAAAGAAGGGGGTCGCCCAATACACAAGGTCAAAAACTAGAGGCCAAGTGAGATGTAATCTCAAATTTAATCTTGTAAAATAAAATTACTTTGTCTAATTGTTCTTTTTAAATGAAAATATAGAGAGAAATATGAATGTCAATTCAATCAAAATTATCCATGTACCGGACCAAAGGAAATATTCAACACGTGTTTGCTGGCCGATAACATATTATGTTAGTGTCGGTGTCATACGAGATAGAACCCCCGTGATGAAATAACTTGACATAATTAAAGATAACATAAATTTTTAATGATTAATTTATCAATAAACATTGTTTTGATGACTGATCTTGTGACTATATTTTTCTCTATGCATATATTTAACAAAAGTTATGCTGCCCAAATAATTTTATAATAATAAATAAATTTAACTCAGTTTTTACTAGGTAGCATTTATTCTTTACACCGGTTAGGTTTTTTCAATATGCAATTTGTGTTAGATTTTCTGATTGGTGCACTATTACAACTTCCATTCTTTTAACCAATGAAAAGGTTTGAAACAAATATAGCATTACTAGTACAATGACTGAAAGTTTGTTTAGATTTCTGAATGAGAATGATGAAAACGAAACATGACACAGTAATGAGAGTTTGTTGACTGTAGCCTTGCTTGTTTTTAGAAGCAAATGATAAATCATTGAATAAAATAACAAACACCGTAAGTAACTTATTTATTTTTTAATTACACATGACATTTCACTTAAAAATTACCGACCTAAATTTACCCTTACGCAATCTTGTCAACGCGTTGTCTGTCATGTCAACTGTTTCAACGACCTGCTAGAAGGGGGGTCGCCTTATAAATGAGATATATGATTTTGGCAGCAATTTGGGGGGCTGAGAAAGGGGGTCGCCTTATGTACAAGTTCGCCGTGTACATTGAAATATACGGTAAAAATGGTAGCTTTGGTGGGATTGTGGCCCCTGATAAGGGCCACAGGGGTTACCCCTAAAAACCTATTTATCACCAAATACAAACAACTTATGGTTAAACTTCTTTACTTGTTCAGTTCAATTGCATCTACTGCATTTAGGAGCACCTTACTATGTTAGGAACTCTTTGTTTACTCAGTCAGTATTAACTGAATATTGCAACCTTGTTTGCATTATGAATATAGAGTGACAGTTGACCAAACAAAGGCAAACATATGACATCTTGTATTTTCTTCCTTTTCTTATAATAACATTTGTGAATTTTCAATATGTGCACTTACAGGATATCGTTTCAACGTGGTACCTTATGCAGTCAGCTGTAACGTTGATTTTTACCTGGTTGTAATAACATCCGATAACATCTTGTAGGTCTATTATCGACCCTTCATTTTGGGTATTATTGAATTGAAAACAAAGATGGCCTGGATATTTCATATTTAATCAATCCTGAGATTAAGAATGGGACTGACTGGGCTTTACAGACCCAGCTTTGGGCTTAACGGTTGTAAATTCAATTTTTGTTTTTAATTTTATACTTTTCAAATATTTTTGGACAAAATTTAATGTATGTATCAACTAACTTGAGGAATACCTGAAACCTGATTTCTCTGCATGATATAGTTTTGGAGTTATTCAACAACAAAGTTCATTTTCGGCCTAAAAGGCTTGATTGGTTGGATAAGGATTAACTAGCAATGCCACTTGTGAAAATCTAAATGAACATTGCTTATAAGCTCAGCAAGAGTGTGCAAAGAGACAGAACCCTGTCATTGGTTAATTTGAATCACAACCAAACTTGGGAACCAGTTTGCTGCTATTGCTGAAAGGGCTGCTATATATTGATTGGATTGCTATATATAGCAAAACAAGGGTTTTGACCCGATGGATATCAGTTTTGAGCATAACGCAGAGATATATACACTGATGTAGCAGGATGATACAATGTCAACCGTCTATTTTTCCAAGGATGTTTACAAAGCTTTTATGTTCTGTTCTTTTCAGATTGCAGAGGATTGAGGAAGAAAATGAGCAATTAAAACAAGAAGTGCCACGTCTCCGCTCAGAAATCTACCAAGTTAGGACAGTAAGTTGTGATATGAAATCTTTGTTTTGATGAGGCAGGTTATGGTTGGGCAATTCTGAGTTCAACAGACCTATAAGACCAGATTGGCCTTTGGCAAGGCCTTTTTTCTGTGTATGTTGGTTGTACATTAGCTATCTGTTATCTGTTGACAAGTGTCTCTTTACTGCTGTCAGTTGACCGCCTTCTTCTTCCATACGCTTTTCCCTTTTGACTTCTCCAATAATGCTGAGATTATGTGAGAGGATACCCTGAGCTTTGAGTAGTCAAGTTTGTAGTTTCCAAGTGACATCCTCTTTATATATTGTCATTGCAGATAAAACCTTTTTACCAACTTTTCTTGTGATATCAATACACATGGAAAGCTAACGTTTTGACTGTAACAAAACAAGTCCTAAGTTATTCATGTTTGCCTATAGCTTTGAAAAAGGTCCATGATAGCAGGAGCCATCATAGCCATGAGAAAAACCTTGTGACCTAAGATATGCAAGGGGGATCTGTCAAAAGTTTTAACATGACTTTATTTAGTTCAATGCTCTTAGTTACTACAACACCAGTTTGTTTTGAAATGTGGTCTAAATAATGAATCGAACAATCTACTAATCTACATAATACAATACAAGAAAAAACACTTTAAAGATGGACTTTTTAACACTTACTCCTTCGAGCTCATGCAGCACACAATGGGGCAAATTACCCGTTTTTAGCATGCATAGACTGGGCACACATGAAATTCTTATTTTTGTTTTTTAATCACTTTGATAAGCTTATTATACCCCCTACCGACGATCGAGGGTATATAGTTACACCCCAACGATTTCGTCCGTCCTTCCATTTGTCCGACTGTCTTCCATCCTTCCAAGGACATTACTTATCTGGCCTATTACAGAAAAACTATTCATCAGATGTTTTCAAATTTTGCACATGTCTTCTACTCTACTAGGAGGCGTGCTGTACCAAATTACAACCAATTTCATTAATTTTTAGCTCATCTGGCCTGTAAGGCCCGATGGGCTTATGGCATGGAATGGTGTTCGGCTGAAACTTGGTGTACATACTCCTTGACCAGGAAGGATTAAAAATTGTAGCTTTGGTGGCCCTGTGGCCCCTATGAACGGCCAAAGGGGTTACACCCTAAAAACCTATTTTCATCTTCTTTTCCAGAAGCATATGCCTTTGTATACAGACTCCTTGACTAATGAGGATTAATAATGTGGTCCCTACTAAGGGGGGAACCACACAGTGTTTGAAATAGCAGGCCTGCAGGCCCGCAGGCCCGAGGCCGGCTGTAAATGTATCGGCCTGCAGTTTCAAATATGTGCAGGCCCTTATGGCCTTCAGTAAAATATCTGACAAGTCTGACAAACAAATTTCCATTTTGAATTAAGTTTGCTACCCATATGACATTTAAACTTTGTTACTTCCTGCAACAGCGTCATGCCCATATGAATGTAAACATCAATCAACACAATAAATTTCTCCTCTCTGCGCTGTAAAGATTCACTAATATTATATCCTTCTTGAATGGAGAGAAGGCCTAGTTGCTAGTAATTTGGGGAGCTTTGACTTTAGCCCAGTCTGATTAAAATCGACCATACTCCGAGGAATAAAATATTAAAAATATTGTCTCTATCGGGGCTCGAACCAGTCATAACATCCTCCCTGTCTCGGTTTGAATGCACCCACCTCTATCGCATGTTCCTTTGATCAGTTTAGCACAGACAAACCGAGTCTTTTAAAGCTATCCAATCACATCCTCGTTGTTAAATAGCGTTTAGCGGCGATTATGTATAACGAATGGTACACTGGAGTTACCTGCCCCTGCATGATATCGAAGCTTCTACTGCGCCCCTTGCGATTGGCTAGATGAGCTTGCGTCAGAACATGCGGGTAATAGGGGTGCCTTCAGACTGTGAATGAGAGGAGAGCCGGGCTGGTTGAAGTTCAAACCCCACTAAAGACAATATTTTTACACTTTTTTCCTCGAATCACAGTCGATTTTAATTAGACTGGACTTTAGCCTCCCTTCTTTGTAAATGCGGCGGTATGATGTGTTGAGGCCCTGCTATGCACTGAGAATTGATATATTTGTCTGCGAGTGATTATTCAATGTAGACGCTTATTCATATACATCAAGCATGTTCAATGTGGACTGTTGTTCAGACACATTAAAAAATGTTGCTACTAAATTTCATGTCTTCTCGAAGTCATCTGGTTACATACTTGTGAAGACAAATCAAAATTGATTGATAAATATGGATATTTTTCTGTAGCCTATGAAATTTCATTCGTATTACAAATGACATTTTTCAAGCATCTTGATGTAAATATTGGCAATAAACTGATACTGCATAATAGTGCTAACCGTAATACACTTAACTGCTTCAAACATCTGTTTGTTCCAAGTGGTGTTATAGTAATGCCATAAAACTAGGGGGAAAAATTCTATTGAAAGGGTAAGCCCTTTTTGTGTATCATGCAGAATAATAAGTAAATTTTACAATCTGTTAGAAAGAAAGAAAACCTCCCAAAAATGGCGATAGCTGTTCATCAGCCAGTACAGTACAGTAATGAAACAATGGAAAGTATGGGCCTACAGGTTTTATCAAGGGCCTGATCCCTGATAACCTGCACAGATTAAAGAGAAACATTTAGTCATTTTAACCCTTTTAATATAGATACACACAGACAACACTTAACTACGTTTACTATAAGCATTTTACTGATTATGACATAATAAGTTAGTTAACACATACATACAATTTCGTATTGTAGCGAATCGATTCATTGGCAAAAATGTATCATGCATCGTATTGTATGCTACAAATCGCAATGCACCGGAATATCGGTTGATCGTTGCACCCTTACTATCACGTGTATCACATGATCCTACCTGCGCTCACGCACGGAATTGCGGCGCCATATTACCATTCGTGTTCTAGCGTTCCAACTGATAAGATTCTCCGCTTCCCTCTCAAGCTGACATCGGTCTTGTTCTTGGTTGAAGGTATGCAAAGATAAATTAACATTTTCTGGTCACGACTGTGGCTTAGAACGGGGTTCAAGCACCCTTTAACAGTAAAAAATTGTCTATTTGCTGAGAACTTGGTTCCATTTTTTTGCTAACGTAATGCTGCATATTGATAATTTTGTAGTGGTGCTCATAACACGTGTTCCCCCACGTGGTTTACCTTTGATTCTTTTTGCATTCTTTCACTAGTACACTTCGAAAGCATAGTTCCGAAGGGCCTTTCTCACAAAACTTTGTTAACTTTTTGTATTTTAGATATGGAATTGTTTAAACCATGAACGTAGTTCCGTTCGAAATATTGCCACTTGTTGGCGTGCATGAATACCTTTCCTCAGGCCCTGTTGTGGCGATGAGTATTTCATTTTTGACTAAATTCTACTTTTTGTTCTAGACATATCTGATGTCGAACAAGATTTACTCTCCCTCAATGACAAGGCTAGTAGTGGTTCAACAGTTTCACTGCCTCTGACGTTGGTCAAGCTCAGTATCACCTAAGGTTCAGGGATGTCCCTGCAGTTGACAAGTTGAAAGATAAACCTAAAGAAAGGTCCAATTGGGACAAATCCAAGGGGAAGGTTGACAAAAATAAAGGCAAAAGAAAAAGATACAATTTATCAGAACAGGAGCTTAATAGCCTGAGGGAGAGGATGGAATTTGCTCCGAATGAGGCTGTTAACCCTCAGACTACAGTTAACCTTAATGATTCTGGGATTGTGGATACTGACTGGCCCCCTGTGTGCACAGGAAATGTTGCCAGACCCCTCTTCGTTGCCTGGCCCCGCTGCGCAAGATCGGTTTGACAAACCAATGGAGTGGGAGTTACATAGGTTGAATGCTCCCGAGGGAGGCGAGGCGAGGCGGTACGAGACACTTTGGCGAATATGCTCACCCTTGCCTTTTCAGCACATTGCTTCACTGAGGGGATGATAAAAAAGTACAAGATCCCCAGTAACTGTGACAAGATGGCCCCACCGATGGCCAATGCTGAGGTCTGTGGGGAGGTTAGCAAGAAGGCCTACACAGATGATCGGATAGTTAGGGACATTCAGGGGCTGATAATGGCTGGTGTCCTACCCATCCTCAAGCTGGCGGAGGAAGCGAAAGGCGATAAGGAGACGAGGGCTTTTCTCTTCAGGATGCACTTCTTCTCTTGGGACAGGCACGATGATATCACCAAGGAGATGAAACGATGTGAGTCGTCTATCCGTGTATCCCGTGAGGCTTCCTGGGGGCCCAGCACGTGGCAGAGGCTTAGCTAGACGTGTACGCTTCAACCCGTACCCACAGACCTACGGCTCTCAGCCCCCTAGAAGAGGCTTTCCACCCTACAGGGGCCAGTTCAGGGGAAGACCCAGGGGTAGAGGGAAGCCCGGCATTGCAGCTAGCACGCAAACCCCAAACGACCAGTAGACACTGTGGCTTAAATTATATCCAATATTAAAGAATGGTCAGAATTTACAAATGACAAGTGGACAGGAAAATTGACTTTACTGAAGATCCAGTTCAGTCCAAGTTGCCAGGAAACATAGCCTTTTCAGAATGCGAAAAAAGTATAGTAGACAAAGAGATACAGGATCTTTTAGACAAGGGAGCGGTAGTTAGATGTCTCCCAGAGGAGGGAGATTTTACTTCAAACATTTTTCTCACGGTAAAGGGGAAATTTAGGCCAGTAATAAATTTGAGAAATTTGAACCAGTTTGTGGTTTATGAACATTTTAAACAAGAACATTTTGCCAATGTTTTTGATTTAGTACAAAAAGGGGACTTCTTTTGCTCCATACCCCGGTCAAATGATGATGAATTTTCCATGAATAGTTCATGAACAGTTCATGCTTAACGCTCATGAATTTTTCATGAATGTTTCATGAAAATATCAACGTTTAGTGGCACTTCATGAAAATATATATTCAAGAACTTTTCATGAATTTATTTTCATGAAAATTTCAAGAAAAAAATAATTTTTTTCATGAAATATTCATGATTTTTTTATGAAATATTCATGACTTTTCTGCATGATTAACTCATGATTTTTTCATGAAAATTTCTTGCATACTTTTAATGAGAATATCATCAACATTTCATAAAAATATTGTGAACGTTAAGTGGCACTTCATGAAAATACAAGTTCATGAAATCTTCATGGACATTCTCATGAAATTTTCACAGAAACTTTCATGAAATTCTCATGAACCCGTGGTAAAGCATTTCAACAAAATGTAATACCTACATAGATGTAGGGTATGAAATTTTAAGTAACCTGCAGTCGAGGGAGCTTATTGTTTGGCTGAACCTGAGTGAAATGAAATGTCTGCAGAACAGTAACAATTATGGAAATACACATGAAACTTTCATTACATATTTCATGCATATGGCTTTGATCTTCTTTTGGCTTGTTTTAAAAAAGTAAATATATGTAAAAATATGATGTTAAATGCAAAAATATGCTGCTAAAAATCTCAAAGTTAAAAAGATGTCATATTTAGCTTTTGGTTAGAATATTTTGTTTGTAAATGATCGTTGGTATAGATCTCTGCCATTTGACTGTGTATCAGCTTTTGTAAAAATATGCACAAATTTAAGTTTGGCAAGTAAAAATTACAGTATAATCAATGCTTTCAAATAAGAGAATAGAATTTGAAAAATATATATATTTTCAGTTTGTTTCTGCATAAACAGATTTGAGACATCATGCAAAAACTTACAGAAGTCCCTGAAAACTAAATCCAGGCAACACTAGCAGTGAAATGATGTTTTGATCAACAAAATATATAGTATCTCAAAAATTGTAAACTGCACTCATCATATCTTTCAAAGGTAACCTTTCAAATGATGAGATTCAGTTGACCACTATCAGAGTAAAGAGCCATCTGGTTACAATTACTGACTGGCTAAGCAGTGGTTAATGGGACCATTTTACGACTATTGAATTATTTGATGCCTGAAAAGATAAACAAACATTTCCTACTTCAAACTGACCAACATCTGCAAACTTCTCTCTTTAAATATATTGTATTTTTCTGACATGAAAAATGTCTCAATATATGAATCTAGTATAATCCTTAGGACTTGAAATATTGAGGGATAACTGAGGATACCTCTGTGATAAAATTGTACTATGAGCAACTTCAACTGACAGTTACACTTTAATCTCTTGTCATGCATCAAAAGACACTTTCCAAGTTATATTTACATCTAAACCTACAATATTCCTTAAGAATGTGAGGGAGATACAACTTTGGTATGAATTACCTGATGGTTGACCATCTCTTGCTCTTTGAAATAGCTGAGACTGAACATTTATCAACCAATTTTCCCGCCTACAGCATGATAATGGCCGTGCTTTACTCTCAACTTCACTGTCCTACATAGGTACAGAATTATGTGAGGGGAACCCTGCATGGAGCTAAGGAGTGAACTCCTTACAGTTACAGTGATCTATTTATAGAAACAATGTTCCGGAGCTTTGTGCTCTGAGTGCAGCAATCTGGAAAGCCAAATTTTATAGTAGAGGAGATTGTCATACATCCATATCTCAGTAACTTAGTATTTTGAAAGGGCTATTTTTACAAAAAAGCTGAAGATTCTAGGTTATTAAGGTATAAAAGACATGAACCATAAATTAGACAGAAAAAGAACAATAGTTGAGAAAAAAACAGTGCAAAAATAAAGCTGTAAAATGGCAGGTACTAAAATTGATATTCAATAACAAAACATAACTGTAATATGATTTCATGGCTTAGAATGCCCTAAAAAGGTTACATTCTTGACAATGTTTTTGAGAATTGAAAAAAAGTTCATGCTTATTTCATGCACATCTACTTTCATGAACATAAATTTCATGAAAAAAATACAGCTATGGAACTTTTCATGAAATTATTCATGAAAAACTCATGACATTTTTTTTCATGAAAATCATCATGAAGTTTTCATGAAACTTTTAGAAAAGTTCATGAGTTTATCATGAACTGAAAAAGTACATGAAAAATTTTCGTCGGGGCATTTACACAGAGCTGATTGGTTGATTTTGGAATGAAAATAATATCCTGTGGACTATCTATTTATCTCTGTATATAGCATTTTTTTTTTATGCCCCCACCATATATGGCAGGGGCATATTGGATTACCCTCGAGTGGCTGTACATACGTACGTACGTACTTAACCACTCTATACAGTGTATTGTTTATCAACTTCTCCTCAAAAACCATTCAACAGATTTAATTAAAATCGCACACATCGCTTTTAGGCATCCTAAGGGTGTGCATCTCATATTTTGTTTTTCAATTTTTAGCTCATCTGGCCTGTAAGACCCAATGAGCTTATGGCATGGCATGGTGTCCGGCGTCCGTCCGTAAACTTTGTGGAATTTCGACTTCTTCTCCAGAGCCATAAGGCCTACAAACTGAAACTTTGTGTACAGACTCCTTGGCTAGTGAGAATTATAAATTGTAGCGTTGGGCGCCCTGTGACCCCTAATAAGGGCCACAGGGGCCACGCCCTAAAAACCTATTTTCATCTTCTTCTCCAGAAGCATAAGGCCTAGAAAGCTGAAACTTTGTGTACAGACTCCTTGACTAGTGAAGATTATAAATTGTAGCTTTGGTGGCCCTGTGACCCCTAATAAGAGCCACATATGCCACGCCCTAAAAACCTATTTCATCTTCTTCTCCAGAAGCATAAGGCCTAGAAAGCTGAAACTTTGTGTACAGACTCCTTGACTGGTGAGGATGATGAATTGTAGCTTTATAATAATAATAAAGGCAACAGGAACGTCCTTCAAATCTATTTTCATCTTCTACTTTTTGGTCAGGACTGGTAACGTTTTGGTCAGGACTGGTAACTTTTCAATTTTTTTCTTAAATTTCCCAAAGGAATTGACCAATGAATTTTCAGGACAGGCTAGATTTCCAATCTATTTTATACACTGCTATATACTTAATTTTATGATTGGTGACCCTGTGGCCTCTACAAAGGGGGAATCACATTGGCCACACTCTACATCATAGTTGATGATGAAGCCTGATGAGCTACAGAGCCAATGGCTCTATTTTTATTTTTATGCCCCCGAATCGGAGATTCCGTGGGGATATTGTTTTTCACCTGTCCGTCTGTCCGTCCGTCTGTCCACAAAAACTTTAACCTTGGTCATAACTTTTGATTGGTCAGAGCTAGGTCTTTGATACTTGCCAAATGGATCCCTTGTGATGAGACCTTTCAGATGACACCATGACATTTGACCTTGTGACCTTGACCTTGACACAGCGAGCAGGATGCATCCGGGGGCATTCGTGTTTCACAAACACATCTTGTTTTTTCAAATTTCTGACATTAACCATTAACTGGATTCTCTTCATAATTTACACAAAGCATCTTATTGGGGAGGCGCCGGGCGCAATCGATTTTGGTGACCTTCACATTATTTTCAAGGTCACAGCGAGACTGCAAATTTCAGCATTGAAACCTGCATTTTAGGCTTGTCAGAGGGATATCTCAAGAACCATTAACTGCAAGCAGAGAGAGGGAGAGGGAGAGGGAGAGCACATAGCACACTTTCTATGGCAAATTTTGGGAGGTCCTTGCAGTCTGAGGGTCCCCATCTTAAACAACTCCACGACTCCAATAAATACCCAAAATAATTAATTCATTGCTGCACCCAGGCCAGTTCCTAGCCGTCTGAGGGTCCACATAGCATGCGGCAATGGTAAAATTTTCTTAAAAAGGTGGTCTGGCTGTCCTCTGGAGTTGGTGCAGTAACGAATTTTCAGAGATTTTTTTTATAGGGGTTGTGCCAGACTACCAAGAGGATGAGGGAGACGGTACAACCTACTTCACCTTCAAGCTTGTTCCACACAACCTCCCCAAGGGCTCTACTCCCGGCGCCTCGGACCCCCTTCGATCCATTCGCCAGGACCCGAACCTAAAGTTGCCCCCTCACACTTTGGTACTGGATGCTATAGCGGCGCTTGAGGAGGACTGCAAGAAGCTATCATTGTGTTCGTCTTTTAAGATGTCCAAGACACCCACGGGGCTTCCCGTCCACTCTCTGAGTCACCTTGACAAGCCGGTGGCCCTAGATGACTCCATCTCTCGTCTCTCGAGCAACCTGTCCCACGCTTACTAAGCTCAGGACTCCAAGCTCTCCGCCGTAGAGGCCGCTCTCAGGAGGACCATACGCCCCCTCTCCATCCTCCTGACAGCCACAGACGCTATTAGAGACAACCTGGAGGAGGACAACCCGTCTAGATTGAATCACCTCCACACGCTCATGGCTTGGCAGAACCGCAACCTAGTCAACGTTCTCGAAATTATCCGGTGCGGCTTAGGCTCCATCACCCACAAGAGTCGTATGGGCTTCTTAGAACAGTGCTCCTGGGATACGGAGTTCAAGAAGACCTTGTTACAGACTCCTCCCACGTCCTCCACCCTCTTCAGAGACAAGATCCCTGAGGTTTATCGGGAGCAGGCCACGGTCACCCAGACGGAGGTGGCTTTCCGAGCCCTGCAGTATGCAACCAACCTGACCTTCAAGCGCCAGACTCAGAGCAACCAATCACGCCCTTACAAGCGTCAGCGCTTTGTCACTCTGCCCTCCAGATCAGGCCCATCAACCAACCCTGGTCAGTGCCTCTATGCCAGCTCCTCTCGAGGCAAGGATCCCACAAACCATGAGGAGGGAAGGACAACCGGCGGCCCTACCCCAACTTTAACTGAAGCCAGCACCAGTCGCGATTGGGACCTCCCGCCCCCAGTCGTTCCGGTGTACAACACCCCTGTAGGCGAGAGATTGGGGATCTTCTGGCCCAACTGGTCATTACTAGAGGATCCCTACTGAGGACGGGCTACAAGCTACCCCTGTCTCGTCCCCCACCCCTGACTTCCTCTCCCCTATCACGGGTCTACCCAGATGCCCAGAGCGCACTTCTGGCCGTCAACATCAAGGTCCTACTCGACAAGAACACTCTGGAAGTAGTGCGAGAGCCCTATCATGCCCCAGGGTTCTACTCTCATCTTCCTGGTTCCAAAGAAGAATTCGACCCAGCTCAGAATGATACACAACATGGCGATATTCAACGAGCTTTATATGGATCCACAACCACATTTTCGAATGGTCTCCCTTGACGCACTTCGGACCAAGCTTTCTCCGGGGGACTGGATGATCAGCATAGACTTGCAAGACGCATATCTCAACGTCCTGATTTACGGCCCTCACAGGAGGTTCCTCAGATTCGTGTTCCAAGGTCGGCACTACCAATGGAGGGTCCTCCCATTTGGAATTTCTAAGGCCCCGTGGTTTTTCACACGGATAACAACTCCCATATGCCGTTATCTCCACATCAGAGGGATACACTAAGACCCGTACATAGACGACTGCCTGATGAGCAACCCTCAGTCTTACGGGCTACGCAGACAGTCCTCCCTAGCTCTTAGTCTACTCCAGCAACTAGGGTGGCTAGTCAACATTGAGAAGTCTCATCTCACTCCCCTTCAGGTCTTCCTCAGTCAGTACATTCAGGCGGACGACACATCCTCAAGAATTGTCCTCCCAATGCATCTCAGTCAATACCTCCGATGGTGGACTCGGCCATCGAACGTTTGCGAATGCGTCTCTTTGCGACAGTTCAGGCACAGCCAGGAACTGTTTGTGGACGCTTCACTCCAAGGGTGGGGAGCTCATCTCGGAGACCAGACCACATCAGGCATGTGGAACTACCCCCAGACAACGTGGCACTCCAACGGTCTGGAAATGCAGGCTGTCATCTTAGCGATAACTCACTGGCTTCCAGTTCTGCGAGGCACTCAGTTACTTCTAGCCTCCGACAACTCCACAGTAATCTGGACCATCAAGAACCAGGGTACGACAGGATCCCCCCAGCTTCTCAACCAGGCTCTCGAGCTCTTTCGCCTGCTGGATGACAACCAGATCCTCGTGCGAGCTCGCCACATCCCGGGCTGCAGGAACGTCCTCGCGGAACTAGACACGCCCTCTCCCACAGAGTGGATGCTACACCCAGAGGCATTCGCCCTAGTTGCCGCCCAGATCCACCGTCCCCTCTTGGATCTGTTCGCAACAAAGCACAACCATCAGCCTCCGGTCTATGTCTCTCCACTCCCGGATCCAGCAGTAGCAAAGTCCTTATCGTGGGAGAATCTGGACGCGTACGCTTTTTCATCTCTGGTTCTTCTGCCCAAGGATGTCGCCAAAATCAAGGACACCCTTCACCTCTGACTGACTTTGGTCGCGCCCTTCTGGGCAGCGAGGAGCTGGTTCCCAGACCTGCTGCTCCTCGCCGAAAGAAGTCCTCTGCCGCCCCCACAGTGGCCGAATCTGCTCCTCCATTCACACAGTCGTCAGCTTCATCCGGATCCAGACAGATATGCTCTACACGTTTGGACCATTTGCAGAAGTCCCTCTGCGCCAAGGGTTACTCCCACCATGTAGCTAGTGCTATCTCGAAGGCCCACAGAGTCTCCACCAGGGCGCTCTACGACGAGAAGTTCTGTAAGGACGCTGGGCGTGACCCTATTCTCGCTGAACCCCAGTTCGTGGCCAACTTCCTGCTCCACCTGTGCTTGAAGCGTCACCCCAAGGGCGGTACAATCTCCACCTACTTGTCGGCCCTCAACTCCATATTGGCTGTCAAAACAGATAGGAAGTTCTCTAAGGTTCCAGATCTTGTGGCTCTCCTTAAATCCTTCAAGTTGGAAGATCAGAAGCTCAAGTTCCGACCACCAGCGTGGGATCTGAACATTGTCTTTCAGTATCACGGAGGAGCCCTCTCTCCCAGATTGTCTCTACTTCCGAGGTTGAAGAGCTCTCCTTATGCCCAGTTTGTGCCCTCCGGGAATACATTGACCGTTCCTCTTCCTTACGGAGCACCCGGAAGAGACTCTTCATCCCCTTTTCTCTGTCTGCCAAGGGCAAGGTCACCAAGAACACTTTGTCGCTGTGGTTACGTAGTGTCATCCTGGCTGCCTACGATGCTGCTGGTCTGCCTCACCCTGTTGCCAGCAACCCTCACTAGATTAGAGCACTTGTTTCAACTATGGCCCTTCACAGGAATTGCTCTGTTCCAGCTATTATGGAGGGTTGCTTCTGGCGTTCCACCTCAGTCTTCGCCTCCCACTACCTGAGAGACTTGGCGGTAAAAGATGTGCAGGGGCTACAATCATTTGGACTATTGGTGGTTGCTCAGTTACTCACAGCCCCAACGTCCCTCTAGGGTAAGCTGTCCGCTTTTATGCTTTGTTTCATCTCACTGTCGCACCTGTTGAGTTGTTTAGTTGTTGGTGACTTGTTGAGGTTACCGTCTGCTTCTCTGTGCAGTTGGCTGCGGTTGTTCTCACTCCGGGAGGTTGCGTGACTGGATGCTTTTTTCTGCTCTGGGACTCGTCCTCCCTGCTGTCGGATTAGTGGCATTTTCCTAAGTTAAGGTAGGTTAAAGGGAATCAACAACCTAGCTCGTGAAACCAAATTGACCATCGTTAATGAGAGCGTCCAGACGGGTAAGGGGGGTAACATGACACAAACTTGGTACTGGCTGTCAGCTGTAAGCGGTTGGTAACCAAACGATTTCATCCCTATCGAGCATTTTCGACTCTTTCGGGGCCCTGCTAATAAAACACTGGAAGTTAAAAATTTGGGTTGCAGACCCCCTTTAAGGCCCAGTGGGCAGGGAGCAGCTCTTCCAATTACACAGTGAGTACGCGACAAAATAACGTCTACATTCTCATTTGAAAGGTAAGTGGCATTTTCCTAAGTTAAGGTAGGTATTTAAATATCTAAAATATTTAGTTTTTTAGAATTATGTTTGAAAATTTGATGTAAATTGGCAAAAAAGAAGGATTGCTGGTGAAAACTGTCTGGTCCAAAACTTCTTAACTATGTCTCAAAGGTTGAACAAACTTGGTATTGAGATTCATATTAACATAAGGAAATGAATGCTTAACATATTTTTGGTAAAATTTAGCATTATTGGTGAAAGGGATGACGCTGTTACAGTGATCAATCTACAGATATGACCCTCTGAGTCAAGGGACTCGTTACCAAAAAGTCTTGTGAGTCCAAGCTGATTTAATAAGTAAGCACATAGTATTACAAAAAAAAATATGCATCCCAGGACTCACAACTTAAATTTCTACGAGTCCTTTCTAACTTTTATGAGTATTTGAAGCAGGACTCGCAGGTAAATTTATCCCTGCTGTTAGAAAACTTTTTCAAATTCAAACTTGTCTGTCTAGAAATTCAACACTTTCATTTTTATTTTTTCTTAACTTTTATATTGATATAGTATTAATTTGGATAAGTTCTTTATAAAATAAAATAAGTGAAAACAATGTTGTAAAAGTTAGCTCTAATTGATAAAAGTGTTGAATTTGAAAGAATATATTAGTGAGTCATTTTTAGCTCACCTTTACAGAGTAAATGTAAGCTTATGTCGTTGCGCTTCGTCCGTCCGTCCGTCTGTCCGTAAACTTTCACGAAAAAGACTACTCATAAACGAATCCAGATATCATTCTGAAATTGTAGTATGTTATACCCATGGTGATTCCTCACAGAAAGGTAGACGTTTCAGTATTGAGAATCCAAGCTGGCCGCCATGGCAGCCATATTGAATTTTCAATTAGATTTCATGAAAAAGACTACTTCTCCTAAACGAATGCAGATATCATTTTCATATTGTAGTATGTTATACCTATAGTGATTCCGCACAGAAAGGTAGACGTTTCAGTTTTGAGAATCCAAGATGGCCGTGTTAGCAGCCATGTTGACTTTTCAGCTGCAGATGACACATCATTATTATTTAAATTTTAAGCTTTCATCAAGTGATCACTCCCACCATATAAATTCTCTAATTTGAACATAATATTATCTTAAATATGGATTATTTAAGATTGTCATGCAAGTTGTTCTATATTTTTAGCTCATCAGGACTGAAAGTCCAGATGGGCTTATGGCATGGCCCGTGTCCGGCGTCCGTCCGTCCGTCCGTCCGTCGACTTCTCCTCATGAACCATACACATTAGAGAGCTGAAATTTTTTGTACAGGTACCTTAGCATATGAACATTCTAATTTGTTACTTTGGTGACCCTGTGACCCCAAATAGGGTCACAGGGGTCACAACCTTAAAAACCTATTTTCATCTTCTTCTCCAGTTCCAAAAGGAGTAGAGAGTTAAAAATGATATGTGCAGACTCCTTGGACAATGGGGATTCTAATTTGTAACTTTGTTGACCCTGTGACCCCAAATAGGGTCACAGGGGTCACAACCTTAAACAACTATTTCATCTTCTTCTCCAGTTCCAAAAGGTCTAGAGAGCTGAAATGATATATGCAGAATCCTTGGCCAATGGGGATTCTAAATTGTAGATTTTGTGACCCCATGACCCCAAATAGGGTCACAGGGGTCACAACCTTAAAAACTTATTTTCATCATCATCTTTAGCTCCTTGAGCTGAAAGACTGCATGTAGACTCCTTGGCCAATTGGGATTCTAAACTGTAGGTTTCGTGACCCCATGACCCCAAATAGGGTCACAGGGGTCACACTCTTAGAAACCTATTTTTCTCCATTGGATATTTTAGTGTGGACTTCTTTCACTGTCTGATATTTAAGATCTAGAAAGTGTTGAATAATAATAAATCATTTGGGTAAGGAAATTTATTCCGAAATCGTAACATTTGTTTTGTAATTTTTTTATAGATTTTCATTTTTAGCTCATCTGGCCTGTATAAAGCAAACTTGATATGATGCCTGATGAGCTACAGCGCCAATGGCTCTATTTTTAAGCGTTTCTAAAATAAATTAAGATGAAAGACAAACATAATTAATTAATTTGTCTAAAATCTTTATGGCAACTAGCTGCAAAAACCCAATCACATTAAACATCATGTTAAATTTTAAACAATGGTATCTGCATTATATTCCTTTAAATACCACACATAAGGGGTCAACCAGAGTTCAGATATTCCTGTTGAGTCCACTATGCTTTTCTAATACACATCCCAATACAGGCTGCTAGCATCACAGTGTCAGCTGCTAGTCTGTTGCATAATCAATCTGACCCAATTGATATGGTAGAGCATCATGCTATATGGCCATGTGTATGCAATAAGAGTTATGGAAATAAGACTTGTATTCTCATGACAATGATATGCTCTTTCTAAGAATAACAACTTAAACAAAACTTGTCAATAATAAGCTTTGTGTTTAGCAATCTATATGATAAGTTGATGTGGAAAGAGTTATTTTGAATCGGGTTCCAGTTCCTGTGTTTTACTCATATTTGTACCATTTCTTTATCTAACAGAAGTTCTTCTTGACACAAAATCAATTTAGGACATAAGCTAACCATGTTTTGTGAAATTATATAATTTTAATCCTACCTCAACTTAACATAAGTTGCTATACTCACGTACTCGATGAGAAATGGACAATAACGCGAGAGTTTTCGAAAGAAGTCCCAGTAAGCTGCCCCAGCTCACTACGCGCGAGCGGGATTGTCCTATCCATGGAAAGAAAGTAGTCCAAAATCACTTCTTGCTACTCACATGTTGTGTCAACACGTGTTTTGTTTTCGTACACTTTTCCATAATTCAAGGTTTGGTTTTGGTTCTTTCTTCCTTCGACCCTTTGCCTTGTTGTTTTGCTGCCCCATAATGTCCTTATTGCACTTTTGATCTTCCCGATCATTAATTATCACCTGAATCTCTCGCGTATTTTCGCGATCTTTTTCACGGTCAAAACAAACATGGCGTCGCACCACTCCCCTCTTGCGATGTCTGGCCTTCAATCTGGGTTAATTACCTTCTCCCAACTTGCATGGCTTGTTGTTATGGGCGACTTTCACACCTCTGATTTTTTCCCCTGGCCTACGTGCAGTTTGGCACGTACGCTTTTTTCACTGCACCAAATGCGGTTCGTTACAACTTGGGATATTTAAGGAAACCCATGGTTTTTTCTCTTTACGCTTTTTTAATTATAATTCCTATTATAATTAATTCGTAAATTCCCTCATTCTATATATAATATCTTTGCATTTATATATAAACTTTCTTACATAATTCTATGTAATTATCTTAAAGCTACACAACCAAATCTTATAAAAACAATTTTCTATAAATTTTTTTCTATTTTTGTTGTTGTTTCTTTACCTCTTGCATGTTCCCCTCTAACCTACTCCCCTCGGGGGTTTGTGTTTTACATGCATGTACCTGCTAATTTTTATATAATATCTATATATAAAAAATTTCTCATCTCTTAAGGATACACAATCAAATCTAAAAATAAATTCTTTCTCCAATGAAACTTTTTTATTTATTTTTGCATTGTTATCTCCTCTTTTTCATGCAAGCTTCTGCTTTAATTTATTCCCCTCCGGGGGATTATTTTCAAATAAAAAAAAAAAAATAAATAAATTTGTCTTTTTTCTGCTTGCTTATGTATTACCCTCTTGGCATTGTTTTGCTTGCCTTTGCAGTGATTTATGCCCAGAGTGATCTGCAGTGCGTGCCCCTCTGCTAAGTCAGCCAGAGACCCTCACGCTCGCTGTCCAGACTGTCTCCCTTGGACGTGTTCCATCGCCTCTCGGTGTGACGAGTGCCGTCCTCTCTCACCCTCGGACTTCCTGCTCTTCGCGGCTGCTCGCCGGAAGCGTTTTCTTCAGCGCCTCCGCCGCACCTCGATGTCGTCCACCTCCCCTCGCCACTCGCTGACGCCTCCACCTCCTGTGCAGGATCCCCCACGAGCTCCCACGCCTCCCAGGGATCCTACACCCCCGAGGGACCCTACGCCTCCCAGGGATCCTACGCCTCCCAGGAACCCTACGCCTCCTCCTTCTGATGCCGTCCCTCTGGGCCTGGAACAAGCCGTCCTCTCCATGCTGGACAAGGCCTTGGCTGCTCGTCTCCCACCTCCTTCAGACCAGCTTCAGGACCAGCGCCAGGATCAGCGTTCCTACCATCGCCAGGACCAGCGCCAGGACCAGCGCAACGACCAGCGCCAGGACCGGCCCCAGGACCAGCGCATCGACCAGCGCCAGGACCAGCGCCAGGACCAGCGCAACGACCAGCGCCAGGAGCAGCGCAAGGCCCAGCGCCAGGACCAGCGCCAGGACCAGCGCCATCGTGACCAGCGCATCGAGCACCAGCGCTCCGACCAGCGCCAGCGCCGGCGCCCTTCGCCTTCACCCCCTAGGGGACGCTGTCCCTCCAGACACTCCAGGTCCCCTCTTCGTTCCCGGAGCAAATCTCCTCGCTGTCAGCGGCGCCGCATACGCTCCTCTACGCCCTCCCGCTCTCGCAGCCCGGTGCGTAGGCACTCCCGCTCGTCCTCCAAGGAGACGTCGTCGTCCCACCGTTCTCGGCGCCAGGACCCTACGCCTCCACGTACGCCTCCTAAGACTCCCAGGTCGTCCAGGAGGAAGCTTCCCCCTTCAGACCCGGACAGGGAGGAAGACTTTAACCCCGACTACGACGAGGAGGAAGATGACAACGCCACCTACCTTACTCTGCGGTTGATCCCCGAGTGGATCGCGGACCGGCTTCCTCAGGGCACTTCCCCCGGCGAGTCTGCCTCCATCCACACCGTACGTGAGGACCCGGATGTGATGCTTCCGCCCAACCCGGACGTCCTAGATGGTGTCGCCTCGTTGGAGGACGACTTCTCTAAGCTCTCCATCTCTTCCTCACTCAAGTCTTCCAAGCCTGCAGCTCCTCTGCAGGTCCACTCCTTAAGCAGGTACGACAAGGCCGCCTCTTTGGACGACGCCATCGGCCGCCTCGCCTCTCCTCTGGCCCATGCCTACAAGGTGCAGGACGCCAAGATCGCTGCGATGGAGGCATCTTTCTGCAGGACCTTCAGACCCCTCTCCATGCTCCTGTCTTCTACAGAGGCCCTTCTGGCTGACTTGGACCTGGACAACCCCTCAAGGCTTGACCACCAGACCACAGTCTTCCAGTGGCAGCGGCGTACCCTCCGCAACATCTTTGATACCGTCCGTTGCGGTTTTGGTTCTGCGGTGCACCTCAGACGGGCTGGGTTCCTGGACCAGTGCTCCTGGGAGACCGAGTTTAAGAAACCTCTTCTTCAGGCTCCCCCCACCGCGCCGACCCTCTTCGCTGGGAAGATCCCAGAGGTCTTCAAGGAGCAAGCCGCTGTGGCGCAGTCCGAAGTCGCCTTCAAGACCTTGATGTTCGTTAACAACCAGGTGTCTTTTCGTCGCCAGACCTCCTCCACGCAACCTAAGCTCTACAAGCGCCAACGCTCGCGGCAACAGCCCTCCCGTTCCGGCCCCAGCCAGTACCAGCGGCAGGGCTCCAACGCCTCTAGAGGGAAGGACAACTCCAGAGGCCGTGGAGGTAGAGGCAACAAGCGCCCCTACTCCAGACGTTGATACCGACGCCTTACGTGACTGGGCCCTCCCGCCCTCAGTCGTGCCGGTGTACAGCACTCCGGTAGGCGGGAGACTGGGGACCTTCTGGCCCAACTGGCAAGTCCTAGAAGATCCCTACGTGACCAACATCCTGAGGACAGGCTACAAGCTACCACTGTCCTGTCCTCCTCCCGTGACCTCTACTCCCCTGGCACGAGAGTATACCGAAGCCCAGAGTGTTCTTCTAGCCGACAACATCAAGACGCTTCTCGACAAGAACGCTCTGGAGTTGGTGCAGCGACCCGAACACGCCCCAGGGTTCTACTCGCCAATCTTCCTGGTACCGAAGAAGAATTCCACCAAGCTCCGTATGATCCACAACATGGCGGCATTCAACGAGATGTTCATGGAGCCCCCGTCTCACTTCCGCATGGTCTCCATCGACACCCTTCGTTCCAAGCTGTCCCCCGGGGATTGGATGATCAGCCTCGATCTGCAGGATGCATACCTCCACGTCCCGATCTATCCACCTCACAGGAAGTTCCTCCGGTTCATCTTCCAGGGCCAGCACTATCAGTGGAGCGTCCTCCCGTTTGGAATTTCCTCGGCCCCGTGGTTATTCACACGGATCACCACTCCCATCTGCCGATATCTCCATCTCAGAGGGATCCATTTCGACCCGTACATCGACGATTGCCTCATGTCCAACCCGTTGTCACACGTGCTACACAGACAGTCAGCGTTTGCACTCCGCCTGCTTCACCAGCTGGGTTGGCTCGTCAACAAGGAGAAGTCCCACCTCACGCCTTTGCAGGGCCTCACCTTCATCGGGGGACGCTTCAGGACAGACCTAGGCCTCTTGTTTGTCCCTCCAGACCGGTGGATCAAGATCCAGTCCTATGTCCACCGAGCCCTGGTGTCTCCTCTACGGCTCAGAGAGTGGCAGGCGCTGCTAGGCCTCCTCACCTCTGCCCAGGCCCTCACGCTTCGAGGTCGGCTGATGATCCGCCCGCTCCAGGTGTTCCTCAAGCCGTTCATCCAGTCGGACGACACGTCCTCCAGGATTCCCTTACCAACGCACCTCAGCCAGTATCTTCGATGGTGGACACTGCGATCGAACGTCTGCGAAGGCGTCTCTTTGCGCGAGCTTCAACACGACCAGGAGCTTTTTGTGGACGCCTCCCTCCAAGGCTGGGGAGCCCACCTCGGGGAGCAGACCACCACAGGCATTTGGACGCATCCTCAGACGTCCTGGCACTCCAACAGCCTAGAGATGCAGGCAGTCATCCTAGCCGTGTCCCACTGGCTTCCGGTTCTCCGAGGCTCCCGCCTTCTCCTGGCCTCAGACAACTCCACAGTCGTTTGGACTATAAAGAACCAGGGAACGACGGGCTCTCCCCTGCTCCTAGATCAAGCCCTCCAGCTCTTCCAGTTGCTGGACGACAATCAGATCCTCATCCGGGCTCGTCATATTCCAGGCTGCAGGAACGTCCTCGCGGACGCCCTCTCAAGACCAGACAAGCCGTCGCCCACGGAGTGGATGCTCAACCCGGAGGCCTTCGCTCTTATCGGCGCTCAGATCCACCGCCCTCTCATAGACCTGTTCGCCACGAAGCAGAACCACCAGCTTCCGGTGTACGTGTCCCCTCTCCCGGACCCAGCAGCGTGGGCCGTCGATGCAATGTCCTTGTCGTGGGAGAGTCTGGACGCGTACGCTTTTCCACCTCCGATTCTCCTGTCCAAAGTCATCGCAAAGATCAAGAACACTCGTCGCCTTCGACTGACTTTGGTCGCGCCCTACTGGCCAGCGAGAGGGTGGTTCCCCGATCTTCTTCAACTCGCCGAAGGAAGTCCTCTTCAGCTCCCTCAGTGGCGAAACCTACTCCTACATCCGCACAGTCACCTGTTCCATCCGGATCCAGAGAGGTACGATCTACACGTCTGGACCATCTTCAGAGATAACTCCGCGCCAAGGGATACTCCAGACGTGTAGCCAACGCCATTTCCAAGGCCCACAGAGTATCCAAGACGTCGCTCTACGACGACAAGTGGATGTCCTTTGAGACGTACTGCAGGGACGTCGGTCGGGACCCTATGTCTGTGGATCCTCAGTTTGTTGCGAACTTCCTTCTTCATCTGCGTCAGAAGCGTCACCTGAAGGGCGGGACCATCGCTACTTACCTGTCAGCTCTCAACTCGGTCCTTGCGGTGAAGACGGACAGGAAATTCTCCAAGGTTCCTGAGTTGGTGGCCCTCCTCAAGTCTTTCAAGCTGGAGGACCAGAAGCTGAAGTTCCGTCGCCACGGCTGCTCGTGTCAGCGAGCTCCATGCTCTGGATGTCACCAGGATCCGCTTTGAGCAGTCCAGGAAGGGATCTGTGCACCTGGGACTGCTTTGGGACTTCGTCGCCAAGAACCAGCTTCCTGGGCAGCCTGGCAGGACCTTTACGGTCCCTCCTCTCTCCCTTCGAGAATATATCAGCCGCTCCGCTTCTCTTCGTGGCACCAGGAAGAGACTTTTCATCCCCTTCTCACCGGCGGTGAAAGGCGAGGTGACCAAGAACACCCTCTCACTGTGGCTCCGGACCGTCATCCTGGCTGCATACGACGCTTCCGGCCTGCCTCATCCTGTCGCCAGCAACCCTCACGAAATCAGAGCACTTGCGTCTACGATGACCTTGCACCGTAACTGCTCTGTTTCAGCGATCATGGAGGGCTGCTTCTGGAGATCTACCACTGTCTTTGCCTCCCACTACCTCCGGGACCTAGCCGTCGGGGACGTGGAGGGCCTGCAATCCTTTGGACCGTTGGTGGTAGCCCAACAGCTAGCTGCCCCAACGTCCAAGTAGGGTAAGCTGAACGCTTTTACTTCGTTACCTCTCACTAATGCACCTGTTGAGTTGTTTCGTTGTTGGCGACACTATGGGGTTCACCTTCTGCTTCTCTGTGCAGCTGCTGCTCGGACGCCCCTCTGGGAGGATGTCTCTGGGGACCTGCTGTTCTACGCTTGACTCGTCCTCCCTCCTCCCCGCTGTCGGATCAGTAGCAACTTATGTTAAGTTGAGGTAGGATTAAAATTTATTAAAATCTAAATATTTTAGATATTTATAATACCTACCTCAACTTAACGGTAAACTCCCGCCCGGCCTCCCCTACGGACTTCGTTGGATTTCTGCTGTTTGGTTCATACCAAGAAGTGATTTTGGACTACTTTCTTTCCATGGATAGGACAATCCCGCTCGCGCGTAGTGAGCTGGGGCAGCTTACTGGGACTTCTTTCGAAAACTCTCGCGTTATTGTCCATTTCTCATCGAGTACGTGAGTATAGCAACTTATGTTAAGTTGAGGTAGGTATTATAAATATCTAAAATATTTAGATTTTAATAATATTTTTCACAACAATGCATGTTCTCTCCCGTCGTCAAAAATAGCTTTATCGGGAGAGTTCAAGTTTGCATTCCGGGGTTAGCCTAGACAGCTTACAGGCAATGTTATCGGCAACCCGGAGAATATGATAGAATATGATAGAAAAGGGTTAAATTGATAAGTTATGTATAATCTATAAATATTGCATCATTTGCAGGCGATATAGCTTGACATTGTCAGCTGCTTGGTAATAACTTAATAATTTTTCATCATTCGAAATAATGATAATGCAGTGTGTTTTAGGGTAAGGTTCTGATTTAGAATTTACTGTTTCTGTTTTGTCAGGAGAAGCTGAATTTGCAGGATTCATATGACAGCTTATCAGAGGAGCAGCACAAGTTGCAGACAGAGTACAACAGGAGCACCCAGCTGTGGGAGCGCGAACGCAATTCTACAGGACAGGTACGTGCGGCACAAACTCACACAGGGCTCTGCTCCTCTCTAGAATAAACAAGAAACATCTTGTTAAAGAGGTCATATAACTTATTCTTTTTTAGAATAACATATCATTATCTCTATTAAATGTATATATTGTAATGCATTGAGCATATAATCGACACAATATGCATGTTAATTAGTTTTTTATTTGTAGTTTTTACCATGTTTTTAGAGTACCTCTAAATCTCTTGAGCGAACAGTTTGAAAACTTGCTGGAGTGTGACTGGCTCCGCCCACACAGCTAGAGCAAGTTCTTAATTGTTTCAATTTTCTTTTGTTTCAATTATCTACACAAATTTCTAGAGCCAAAACTTATGCATGGCAAAATGCTATTTTTAAATAACCATTTATGTACAATTTATCGAAAGAGTTATCCAAAACCAAAACTTTAGAAAATACTTTAACAATAAAAAAACGACGACGCTGTTGTTGGTACTGTACAGTACAGATGGATCACCAAGCTTGGTTGCAGTGACGTGGATTTTGAACTGTTCAACTGTCCTTGCTAAACATTTCTAGATGAACGCTGATAACTCAGTATTTTGCTTGTGTAAAGCGGAGTTCATATTATGAATGAAACTGTATCTTAACACAACCGTGTCTAAACTATCGGCTTTCACTCAAACTTTTAACCCCCTTAGTTCTTCATAAAAATAACGTTGACGCTTACCCCGTGCCAGATAAATTTCTGTGACGTCAACAAAAATTTATACATTTTCGTAATTCAGCTGTATCTTTTTTGTCCGGGGACATTAAATCACAATTACACACACTTGTTCACAGTGTAATTTGCTAATGACAGATATAAAAAATCTGTAAATATTAAGGTGAATGAGGACTGTCGATGATGTCAAAAAGAAAACCCGTGTTTTTATGGTAAATACAGTAAACTACATGTTGGTATCCCGACCCTCCATTGCTTGGAAAAAGTTTCCATTTGTATAAACTATAAGTTATTTTACACTTTTTGAGAGAGAAAATGTCAGTGATCACAATGGTGTGTTTACTTCCTGCATGCACCTACTAGATCCGGAACTACTACAAGTTATCTTTTTCTGACCAATTTGTTGAACATTGTTTCTTGTGACGTCATTGACAAACAATGCGCGGAAAATGAACTATGCATAGAAGTCGATCGTTTGTTTTCATGACAAATGGATACTGGCTGAAATTCCAGCCACCGATAGATATTTCTCTCATCTTAATATGATGTAAATTTCAGATACATAATAATAATAATAATAACTAGGATTGACGCGTCAATACTTAGGTCTTCAAGATTCCTCTTTGACCTTCACAAAGTGTTTGACCTTCACATGACTTTTTGTCTAAGAGGTAAACAGTAGCTAATAAATTATCAAAATGACCAAATTCCACTTGATATTCAGTGTTAAAGACTTTTCATAAAAATTCATCATGGTGGCCAATGTCAGCTATGACACCATTCTTCAAAGAATATTATTCCTAGTAGCAGAAAAAAATTTGGTTAAATTATCTCTCACCGTTTTCGAGATACATGTGATTTAACGTTTATGTCCACATATTTCCTTTAATATCAACTTTTATATAATAATGACCTGTAGTGATCTTGTTCACCTATCATTGTAGAACAGAATGCATCAAACAGATTTCATTTTAAGCTCATCTGACCTGTAAGGCCCGATGGGCTTATGGCATTGCATGGTGTCCGGCGTCCGTCCGTCCGTCCGTCCGTCCGTCCGTCCGTAAACTTTGTGGAATTTCAACTTCTACTCCAGAACCATAAGGCCTAGAAAGCTGAAACTTTGTGTACAGACTCCTTTGCTAGTGATGATTAAAAATTGTAGCTTTGGTGGCCCTGTGACCCCTAATAAGGGCCACAGGGGCCATTCCCTTAAAACCTATTTTCATCTTCTTCTCCAGAACCATAAGGCCTAGAAAGCTTAAACTTTGTGTACAGACTCCTTGACTAGTGAGGATCAAAAATTGTAGCTTTGGTGGCCCTGTGACCCCTAATAAGGGCCACAGGGGCCACACCCTAAAAACCTATTTTCATCTTCTTCTCCAGAATCATAAGGCCTAGAAAGCTTGAACTTGGTGTATAGACTCCTTGACTAGTGGGGATGATGAATTGTAGCTTTGGTGGCCCTGTGGCCCCTAATGAGGGCCACAGGGGCCACACCTAAAAAAACTATTTTCATCTTCTTCTCCAGAACCATAAGGCCTAGAAAGCTTAAACTTTGTGTACGGACTCCTTGACTAGTGAGGATCAAAAATTGTAGCTTTGGTGGCCCTGTGGCCCCTAATAAGGGCCACAGGGGCCACACCCTAAAAACCTATTTTCATCTTCTTCTCCAGAATCATAAGGCCTAGAAAGCTTGAACTTGGTGTATAGACTCCTTGACTAGTGGGGATTATGAATTGTAGCTTTGGTGGCCCTGTGGCCCCTAATAAGGGCCACAGGGGCCACACGCTAAAAGCCTATTTGCATCTTCTTCTCCAGAAGCATAAGGGCTAGAAAGCTGAAACTTTGTGTACAGACTCCTTGACTAGTGAGATTTCAAAATTGTAGCTTTGGTAGCCCTGTGGCCCCTAATGAGGGTCACAGGGGCCACACCCTAAAAACCTATTTTCATCTTCTTCTCCAGAATCATAAGGGCTAGAAAGCTTGAACTTGGTGTATAGACTCCTTGACTAGTGAGGATTAAAAATTGTAGCTTTGGTGGTCCTGTGACCCCTAATAAGGGCCACAGGGGCCACACCCTAAAAACCTATTTTCATCTTCTTCTCCAGAACCATAAGTCCTAGAAAGCTGAAACTTGGTGTACATACTCCTTGACGAGTGGGGATTATGAATTGTAGCTTTGGTGGCCCTGTGGCCCCTAATGAGGGCCACAGGGGCCACACCTAAAAAACCTATTTTCATCTTCTTCTCCAGAACCATAAGGCCTAGAAAGCTTGAACTTGGTGTATAGACTCCTTGACGAGTGGGGATTATGAATTGTAGCTTTGGTGGCCCTGTGGCCCCTAATGAGGGCCACAGGGGCCACACCTAAAAAACCTATTTTCATCTTCTTCTCCAGAACCATAAGGCCTAGAAAGCTTAAACTTTGTGAACAGACTCCTTGACTAGTGAGGATAAAAAATTGTAGCTTTGGTGGCCCTGTGACCCCTTATAAGGGCCACAGGGGCCACACCCTAAAAACCTATTTTCATCTTCTCCTCCAGAACCATAAGTCCTAGAAAGCTGAAACTTGGTGTACATACTCCTTGACGAGTGGGAATTATGAATTGTAGCTTTGGTGGCCCTGTGGCCCTTAATAAGGGCCACAGGGGCCATGCCCTAAAAACCTATTTGCATCTTCTTCCCCAAAAGCATAATGCCTAGAAAAATGAAACTTTGTGTATATACTCCTTGACTCGTGAGGATTATAAATTGTAGCTTTGGTGGCCCTTTGACCCTTATTAAGGGCCAGAGGGACCACACCCTTAAAACCTATTTTCATCTCCTTCTCAAGAAACAATGGGTCCAGAAAGCTGAAACCTTGTGAAGATACTCTTTGACTAGTGAGGATTATGCTTTATAGCTTTTGTTTCCCTGTGGTCCCTAATAAGGGCCTCAGGGGCCACACCCTTTAACCTAATTTCATCTTTTTCTCAAGAAGCATCAGGCCTAGAAAGCTGAAAGTTTGTGTGCAAACTCCCAAGTTACATAAGGATGAATCCAAATTGTACATTTTGTGACCCTGTTGTCCAAAGTAAGGGAGGAACCACATTTGCCACACCCTTAAGCAAAATTGATATGAAGCCTGATGAGCTACAGAGCCACTGGCTCTATTTTTGACATTTCCTTACAGAGTGGTGCCCCTTTGAACTTGATGCATAAAAATCCTATATTTCAAAAGATCCTTTTTGAAACTGCTCTAGCTCAAAAACCGCTGAAAAATTATACTTGATATGACTTAGTTATGTGAAGCATTCATTTAGCTTTAAAATGAGCTATAGCATACGTCTTTATGTATTACCGTTAGTGAGGAGTGTATTTTCAAAGACGCGTACCGTCAGAACCGCGAAATTTCGCCAAAATTTCAGTTTTTCGAAAATAGAAAAAAATCTGTTTATACGGCCGTAAACTGCTATGGGCTTAATCGATGGGGAATGTTGTTGCCCACATTTTGGTGAAAGTTTTATGAAATTATCTCCCATAGTGAACGAGAAATTGAGGTTGGAAGTTTTGACTTTAAGGGGAGATAACTCAAAAACGAAATCGAAATTCAAAAATCTGGCTCGAGCATTTCTAAGTTAGGTCATAGTCTACAATCCCTGAAAGTATCATGAAAATCGGCTCGTTAATGCGTTCAGAAATGCGGTAACAAAAAAACGTCCAAATAATAATAATACTAACTAGGATTGACGCGTCAATACTTAGGTCTTCAAGACTTCCTTTTTGACCTTCACACAGTGTTTGACCTTCACATGTATTTTTGTCATGGAGGTATAGAATCACTTTTTCATAATGAAAATGACCAAATTCCACATTATATTCAATATTTAAAGCTTTGCAGAAAATCCAACATGGCGGCCAATGTCAGTTATGGCATTATACTTCAGAGAATATTATTCCTAGAAGCTAAAAAAAATTTGGTTGAATTATCTGTCACCGTTTCTGAGATACAGTGGTTTGGAAGCTGTAATGTAAGATTGACTGTTTCAGACCCCTGTATAATGTAATGAAACCTAACACTTTAACTATTGATATTTTACTGATAAGGTATATCAGAAACAATGTTGGTCTTGTTTATCCACATACAAAGATGTATGTTTTGTTTTGATAACTTAAATAGTACTGGAGTAATGAATTTTTGAACTTTATTGAAAACACTGAAATGTGAAGATTTTCAGACCCCTACTCCATGTTGGTCCCTCTAGCTCCTAAACTATCAACATTTTATGATAAAGTGCAACATTGCAAAAGTTGTGCTTGGAGAAGCGCATTTAAAAAGACAATCAATTTAAAGATATCTTTCTTAATAAAGAAACTGTGGAACTTTTAAATGTGCCAAAAATGAGGATTTTACAAAAATCGCAATATTCAAGGACCGGTCATGGAAAGAAAAAAAATTATCATGACTTGTTGATATTTTTTTCTGTCTACTCATTACATCTGCTTCACAAAACATCAACGATAAAATTTATATCTGTAACACTTTTGGAACTAAAATTCTCAAAGTAAAATAACCCTCGAAAACTGTTGAAATCATCGAAAAATGTAAACAACCTCTTTATGTCCAAATATTTCCTTAAATATCAACTTTCATATAATAATGACCTGTAGTGAACTTGTTCAACTATCATTGGAAAACAGAATGCATCAAACAGATTTCATTTTTGACATTTCCTAACAGAGTTGTGCCCCTTTGAACGTGACGCATAAAAATCCGTTTTTTCAAAAGATCATTTTTGAAACTGCTGTTGCTCAAAAACCGCTTGAAAATGATACTTAATATGACTTATTTATGTGCGGCAATCTCTCGGCTTTAAAATAAGCTATAGCATGCGTTTGTATGTATTACCGTTAGTGAGGAGAAGATTTTCAAAGACGCATACCGTCAGAACCGCGAAATTTCGCCAAAATTTCAGTTTTTCGAAAATAGCAAAAAATCTATCATTACGGCCAAAAACTGCTTAGAGCTTAATCGATGGAGGATAATGTTGCCCACATTTTGGTGAAAGTTTTATGCAGTTATCTCTCATAGTTACCGAGAAATTAAGGTTTGAAGTTTTGACTTTCAGGGGAGATAACTCAAAACCAAAATTGAAATTCAAAAATCTGGCTCGTGCATTTCTAGATCAGGTGATTCTCTGCAATCCCTGAAAGTTTCATCCAAATCGGCTCATCAATAAGTTCAGAAATGACTGAACAAAAAAACGTCCAAATAATAATAATAAAAATCCGGATAATAACAATAGGTCTTCCAGACTTTGTCTTGAAGACCTAACTAGGACTGCCGCGGCAGTACTTAGGTCTTCAAGATTCCTGTTTGACCTTCACACACTGTTTGACCTTCACATGACTTTTTGTCTAAGAGGTAAACAGTAACTAATACATTATCAAAATGACCAAATTCCACTTGATATTCAGTGTTAAAGACTTTTCATAAAAATTCATCATGGTGGCCAATGTCAGCTATGACACCATTCTTCAGAGAATATCATTCCTAGTAGCAGAAAAAAATTTGGTTAAATTATCTCTCACCGTTTTCGAGATACATGTGATTTAACGTTGTAATGTAAAGAAAACACTGAAATTTGATGATTTTTTTACCCCTACTCCATGTTGGTCTATCTATCTCCTTAACTATCAACATTTTTATGATAAAGTACATCATAGCAAAAGTTGTGCTTGGAATGGCGTATGTGAAAATACAATCAATTAAAAGATATCTTTCTTAATAAAGAAACTGTGGAACCTTTGGAATGTGATAAAAATTAGGATTTTCCCAAAATTGCAATATTGAAGGACCAGTCATGGACAGAATTTTTTTTATCATCACTTGTTGATATTTTTTTCCGTCTACTCCTTACATCTGCTTCACAAAACATCAATGATAAAATTTCTATCTGTAACAGTTTTGAAACTAAAATTCTAAAAATAAAATAACCCTTGAAAAATGTTAAAATCACCGAAAAATGTAAAAAATCTCTTTATGTCCACATATTTCCTTTAATATCAACTTTTATATTATAATGACCTGTAGTGAACTTGTTCATCTATCATTGTAGAACAGAATGCATCAAACAGATTTCTTTTTTGATATTTCCGTTCAGAGTGGTGCGCCTTTGAACGTGACGCAGAAAAATCTTTTTTTTCGAAAGATTGTTTTTGAAAGTGCTTTAGCTCAAAAACCGCTAAAAATAGAGGGCAGGTTTGGGGGGTTCCTTTAAACAGCATTCCTTCAGCTTTCAAATGAGCTATATTATGCTTAGGTATCGTAGTTAGTGAGGAGAAGATTTTCAAAAACGCGTACCGTCAAAACCGGAAAATTTCGCCAAAATTTCAGTTTTTCGATAATAGCAAAAAATCTATTTATACGGCCGAAAACCGCTTAGGGCTTAATCGATGAGGAATGTTGTTGCCCACATTTTGGTGAAAGTTTTATGAAATTATCTCCCATAGTTACCGAGAAATTGAGGTTTGACGTTTTTTCCTTTAAGGGGAGATAACTCAAAAACGAAACCGAAATTCAAAAATCGCCACGGTTATTCACTAAGTTGAAGAAAAAGCTACATTCCCTGAAAATTTCATGAAATTCGGTTAAGAAGGGAAGGCTGTACATTTGACACAAAATCAGTACAAATAATAATAATAATAATAAAAATTCGGATAAAAACAATAGGTCTTCAGACTTTCGTCTTGAAGACCTAATAATCCGGACGATAACAATAGGTCTTCAGACTTTCGTCTTGAAGACCTAATAATCCGGATAATAACAATAGGTCTTCCAGACGTAGTCTTGAAGACCTAATAATAATAATAATAACTAGGACTGCCGCGGCAGTACTTAGGTCTTCCTGTCTTAGGATTCCTGTTTGACCTTGACATACTGTTTGACCTTCGCATGCATGTTTGACCTTCACATGCATGTTTGTTAAAGAGGTTTAAACCATACCGACCAAAACATCACTTTCTATTGTGCAAAGTTTGACCCTTCCTCCTGACCGGAAGTGACTGTTCGCGAGCGATTTTATTCTTTTATCCTGAAGACCTTGCCCATGTTTAACTCTCATGCAAAAATCATAAGGTTCTAAGGTCTGGTTTTTAAGTTATCTGCCCTTGAAGTTTGCGATTTTGAGATTTTGGTCAACTTTGAAAGGTCACAGCACAAAAAGTATTAAGGTCAGGTCTTACAACTTTAGGAATTGAAGAAAACAATACCTCAGCTACATTCAGTATGAATTTCAGCTCTCTAGTGCAAGTATCTTCAGAGGAGAAGATTGTCAAAGGTGGGTGGGGTCAGAAACGATGAAAATTGCACTAAAAGCAAGATGGCGGCCGAACCACATGACCTACGAATTTGCCATGATTTGCTTTTTTTCATTATTTATCATTGCGCTTCTTTTAAAAAAACAATTAAGTCTCTAAGTGCATTTTGGAAAAAAAATCAATGATAAATTTTCGATTTTGGATTCGAACTGGACCTTTAATGTACGAGTCGATTTTGCCCAAAAGCTTCGCATGTCGATTCCAGGGTAAGTGCTATCAGCATGCCAAGTTTGGGTGAATTTGGAGCAACCGTTTGGGCTGTATCTCGTTCACAAAATTGTACAAATAATAATAATAAGAACTTGAAGAAATCGGATAAAAACAATAGGTCTTCCAGACTTTGTCTTGAAGACCTAATAATAATCCGGATAATAACAATAGGTCTTCCAGACGTAGTCTTGAAGACCTAATAATAATAATCCGGATAATAACAATAGATCTTCCAGACGTAGTCTTGAAGACCTAAATATAGTCACTAAGCGACAATTACAGGATTCAGCCAAATAATTTCAAATTCGAATCCAAAATCATAATGCATAAAAAAAGATATTTCATGCCATTTAACTGTAATGTGACCAAAATATGTTCTACCTAAGCAAAAGAACAACAAGTTCAATCTGCAAAAGTTTGTTGCCTGAACGGGATTTGAACCCTAAAAGTTAGCACTCTGGATTCAGAGGCAAAGGCTCTACCACGAGACAACGGACATCGCTAAAGTTTGAATGCAATTTTAGCACTAAGACTTTGGGTTCATGAAGGCAAAACAAGAAATCTCGCATCCAAGAAGGAGTTCATTAACGTAGTTGTGTTTGGATGTTGCTTTTGAGCGTTTTGAGCTTTCTGATGAGTTGTTCGAGGTCAGAGCGTGCTTTTGACCAGTTCGAGCTCTTTTGTGTTGTTTTAGGTGGAAAATATGATGTCCAGCGTGGCTAGCGCTATTTTTAGTAACAGAACGTAGTGGCTACGTCTTCCCGTGTCCTGTGGCGAAATGCATGGATTTAGTGACCAAAATCTAGTGTACATGACTTGACTGCGTGTTTGCATCAAATGTCTACAAGCACAAAGTGTAGAACATGCGGCCGGGAGGAAATGCATATTTCAAAGTTCAAGAGGACGACAGGCATTTTGGAAAAAAGGGTTAATCGAGGACGTCACACCCTTGCCAGTGGAATCTGCCGAGCACTTCGGCAGGAATCAGGACGGCCTCCTATATATCTATTGACCAAGAGCCCAAGAGCCCAAGAAGCTGATAGTGGCCGTCATTATGCCCTTTTCATTAAGGGAAGGTACACTTGCTTGTACCTACCTACACACGCACCCACCCGTGCCTTTGGTCTTGCAAATAAATCTTGACCATAAAGACTTTCAAAGTGTGTTTAGTCCACTTGCACAATTTATTGTCAGTCCCAAACAAAGAGTTTAATTGACAATATGAAGAGCTTTTCTTCACATAGCTTTTTCTTCTAAAATGAGTATTGCTGAATGCACACAATTTCATTGTTATTGAAATGTATCAAATCTATCAGTGCAAAGTTTTTCTCTATTTTTTTGCCTTAAAATTAACCGACGGCACTCACCGTGCAGCCTCCTATCTGCGAACCTTTAGAGACATTTCAAAATTGATTTCACCATTGTTTAGAGGAGAGATTTGTCTTTATTTGCATACATTATTTGTTTATGAGCATGGAAAAGTAAAGAAACGGTGAGCGATGCAACATCTGCCGCAAATAACCCATTTTCCAATCAAATTAGCAATCTCCTTGCGCCCTCTATGCATGTACCTCCCGAACCATTAAAGATATCTTCATATTTTTTTCACCAGTGAATAGAGGAGAGATTTGTCTTTATATGCATACATTATTTGTTTATGAGCATGGAAAAGTAAAGAAACGGTGAGCGATGCGACATCTGCCGCAAATATCAAGCTTTATCTCAAGAAATAGATAATTTAGCTTATGAGTCATTTACTGTGAACAATTCTAGCTCCTTGGTGTTGTTTTAGTTGGCAAATACGATGTCTAGCGAGGTTAGCGCTATTCTTAGTACACTTCCTGTGTCCCGTGGCGAAATGCAAGGAAATGGCACCTTGTCCTCAGTCACCCGACTTTGAACGCTTATAGAAACAGAACTATTTGAGATACAGTCTTCGACGGAACCAAACTTTAATGTCCAATGCCTCAGCTACAACATATGTGAATTTCGGCTCTCAGGTGCAAGTATCTTCAGAGGAGTTGATTCTCAAAGGTGCATGGGGTCCGGTTGAAAAATCCAATATGGCGGCCAAACCACGTGACCTACGACATCGTTCTGATTGCCTTTTTTGCTTAGAATGTCATTGTCCATCTCTGTGTAAAATTTCACGTCTCTAGCTGCATTTGGAAAAAAAATCCCATGTTAATTTTTCGAACTTGGATTCGACCATGACCTTTTATTTGTCGACCGATTATGCCCAAAAGCTTATTAGATCCTCTTCTCATAGAGGACTCTCAGTGTACAAAATTTTACTGTTATAGCATTAGCCGTTTTGGCTGAATCGCGGGCACAAAATCTGTGGAATAAAAAAAAAAAAATAATAATAAATATAGCCGCAAGCGGCGACAACAGGATTCAGCCGCATTAACAGCGTGTTCAGTACAAAGATAAACATGTCAGGAGTCATTCCTGAAAGTTTCATCAAGTTCTGTCGACACGTTTAACTTCAGGAGCCTTTTTAGCATTTTTCTTTTTTTTTTCCGACCTTTTTTTCTATCGATTTTGATCATTAATTCTGAACGAAATTGACTGTTTGCGATCAATGTTTTGATAGTTTCCTATGGTATATATATTTGTCTTACATTCCTGTAAAAATTGCATAATTCTGAGTTCAACATTTTGAGTTAACGCCCTTTGAAAATGACACCTTGTACAAAGTCACCCAACTTTGAACATGTATAGCGCAAAAACTATTTAAGGTAGAGTCTTCGGGTGAACTATCATTTAATGTCCAATGCTCAGCTAGCAAACATACCAAGTTATTGCTCTCTGTTGCAAGTATCTTCAGAGGAGCTGGTTCTCAAAGGTGCATGGGGTCCGGAAATTCTGAAAAGTTGAAAAATCCAATATGGCGGCCAAACCACGTGACCTACGACTTCGTCATGATGTTATTTTTAGTGTAGAATTTCCTTGCGCACCCTCTCATGCAAAAATCTTTAAATTCTTTGGTCACGTTTTTGATTTATCTGCATTTGAAAATAATTTTTTTCTAAGACACAGCACATTTTGATGGATTTGCTACACATAAAATATGCATTATGCAGTATGCATTATTCATGGCAAAGATAAACATGTCAGGAGTCAGTCCTGAAAATTTCAGCAAGTTCTGCTGACGCGTTAAGCTTCAGGAGCATTTTTAGCAATTTCCGACATTTTTTCTGTCGACTTTGATCAAACATTCTGAACGAAAATGATTGTTCGCGATCGATGTTTTGACAGATTCCTGTTGTATATATACTAGTCTTACATTCCTGAAAAAATTGCATAATTCTGAGTCCAACTTTTTGAGTTATCGCCCTTTGAAAGATGCACATTGTACTAAGTCACCCGACTTTGAACGCTTCTAGAGAAAAAACTATTTGAGATACAGTCTTCGATGGAACCAAACTTTAATGTCCAATGCCTCAGCTACAACAAACAACAAGTTTCAGCTCTCTGTAGCAAGTATCTTCAGAGGAGAAGATTCTCAAAGGTGCATGGGGTCGGAAAAATCTGAAAAGTTGAAAAATCCAATATGGCGGCCAAACCACGTGACCTACGACTTCGTCCTGATTTACTTTTTTTCTTAGAATGTCATTATCTATCTCTGTGCCAAATTTCAAGTCTCTAGGTGCATTTTGAAAAAAAATCCCATGTTAATTTTTCGAACTTGGATTCGACCTTGACCTTTTATTTGTCGACCGATTTCGCCCAAAAGTTTAGCAGATCCTCTTCTCATAGAGGACTATCAGTGTACAAAATGTCACTGTTACAGCATCAGCCGTTTTTGCTAAATGCTGTCCACAAAATCGGTGGAATAAAATAATAAAACACGCCAATAACAATAAGGATTCAGCCGAAAGGCTGAATCCTTAAATATAGCCGCAAGCGGCGACAACAGGATTCAGCCGCATTAACAGCGTGTTCAGTACAAAGATAAACATGTCAGGAGTCATTCCTGAAAGTTTCATCAAGTTCTGTCGACACGTTTAACTTCAGGAGCCTTTTTAGCATTTTTCTTTTTTTTTTCCGACCTTTTTTTCTATCGATTTTGATCATTAATTCTGAACGAAATTGACTGTTTGCGATCAATGTTTTGATAGTTTCCTATGGTATATATATTTGTCTTACATTCCTGTAAAAATTGCATAATTCTGAGTTCAACATTTTGAGTTAACGCCCTTTGAAAATGACACCTTGTACAAAGTCACCCAACTTTGAACATGTATAGCGCAAAAACTATTTAAGGTAGAGTCTTCGGGTGAACTATCATTTAATGTCCAATGCTCAGCTAGCAAACATACCAAGTTATTGCTCTCTGTTGCAAGTATCTTCAGAGGAGCTGGTTCTCAAAGGTGCATGGGGTCCGGAAATTCTGAAAAGTTGAAAAATCCAATATGGCGGCCAAACCACGTGACCTACGACTTCGTCATGATGTTATTTTTAGTGTAGAATTTCCTTGCGCACCCTCTCATGCAAAAATCTTTAAATTCTTTGGTCACGTTTTTGATTTATCTGCATTTGAAAATAATTTTTTTCTAAGACACAGCACATTTTGATGGATTTGCTACACATAAAATATGCATTATGCAGTATGCATTATTCATGGCAAAGATAAACATGTCAGGAGTCAGTCCTGAAAATTTCAGCAAGTTCTGCTGACGCGTTAAGCTTCAGGAGCATTTTTAGCAATTTCCGACATTTTTTCTGTCGACTTTGATCAAACATTCTGAACGAAAATGATTGTTCGCGATCGATGTTTTGACAGATTCCTGTTGTATATATACTAGTCTTACATTCCTGAAAAAATTGCATAATTCTGAGTCCAACTTTTTGAGTTATCGCCCTTTGAAAGATGCACATTGTACTAAGTCACCCGACTTTGAACGCTTCTAGAGAAAAAACTATTTGAGATACAGTCTTCGATGGAACCAAACTTTAATGTCCAATGCCTCAGCTACAACAAACAACAAGTTTCAGCTCTCTGTAGCAAGTATCTTCAGAGGAGAAGATTCTCAAAGGTGCATGGGGTCGGAAAAATCTGAAAAGTTGAAAAATCCAATATGGCGGCCAAACCACGTGACCTACGACTTCGTCCTGATTTACTTTTTTTCTTAGAATGTCATTATCTATCTCTGTGCCAAATTTCAAGTCTCTAGGTGCATTTTGAAAAAAAATCCCATGTTAATTTTTCGAACTTGGATTCGACCTTGACCTTTTATTTGTCGACCGATTTCGCCCAAAAGTTTAGCAGATCCTCTTCTCATAGAGGACTATCAGTGTACAAAATGTCACTGTTATAGCATCAGCCGTTTTTGCTAAATGCTGTCCACAAAATCGGTGGAATAAAATAATAAAACACGCCAATAACAATAAGGATTCAGCCGAAAGGCTGAATCCTTAATAATAATAATAATAATAATAATAAAACACGCCAATAACAATAAGGATTCAGCCTGAAAGGCTGAATCCTTAAATATAGCCGCAAGCGGCGACAACAGGATTCAGCCGCATCAACAGCCTGTTCAGTACAAAGATAATCATGTCAGGAGTCATTCCTGAAAGTTTCATCAAGTTCCGTCAACACGTTAAGCTTCAGGAGCCTTTTAAGCATTTCTTTTCCCGACCTTTTTCCTATCGATTTTGATCATAAATTCTGAACTAAATTTACTGTTTGCAATCCATGTTTGATAGATTCCTATTGTTTATATATTTGTCTTACATTCCTGAAAAAATTGCATGATTCTGAGTCCAACTTTTTGAGTTACCGCCCTTTGAAAATGGCACCTTGTACTGAGTCATCCATCTTTGAAAGCTTATAGAGAAAAAACTATTTGAGGTACCGTCTTTGAATTATGCAAGTTTTATGCTCAATGCCTCAGCTACAACAAACAAAAGTTACAGCACTTTGGTGCAAGTATCTTCAGAGGAGAAGATCTTCAAAGGTGCATGGGGTCTGAAAATTCTGAAAAAATCCAATATGGCGGCCAAACCACGTGACCTACAACTTCGTCATGATACTTTTTTTTGCGTAGAATTTCCTTGCGCACCCTCTCATACAAAAATATTTAAATTCTTTGGTCACGTTTTTGATTTATCTGCATTTGAAAATATTATTTTTCTAAGACACAGCAAACTTTGATGGATTTGCTACACATAAAATATGCATTATGCAGTATGCATTGTTCATGGCATAGATAAACATGTCAGGAGTCAGTCCTGAAAATTTCAGCAAGTTCTGCTGACGCGTTAAGCTTCAGGAGCATTTTTAGCAATTTCCGACATTTTTTCTGTCGACTTTGATCAAGCATTCTGGACGAAAATGATTGTTCGCGATCGATGTTTTGACAGATTCCTGTTGTATATAAACTCGTCTTACATTCCTGAAAAAATTGCATAATTCTGAGTCCAACTTTTTGAGTTATCGCCCTTTGAAAGTTGCACATTGTACTAAGTCACCCGACTTTGAACGCTTCTAGAGAAAAAACTATTTGAGATACAGTCTTCGATGGAACCAAACTTTATTGTCCAATGCCTCAGCTACAATATACAACAAGTTTCAGCTCTCTGTTGCAAGTATCTTCAGAGGAGAAGATTCTCAAAGGTGCATGGGGTCAGGAAATTCTAAAAAGTTCGAAAATCCAATATGGCGGCCAAACCACGTGACCTACGACTTTGTCATGATTTACTTTTTTGCTTAGAATGTCATTATCTATCTCTGTGCAAAATTTCAAATCTCTAGGTGCATTTTGAAAAAAATTCCCATGTTAATTTTTCGATTTTGGATTCGAACTGGACCTTTTATTTATCGACCGATTTCGCCCAAAAGTTTAGCAGATCCTCTTCTCATAGAGGACTATCAGTGTACAAAATGTCACTGTTATAGCATCAGCCGTTTTTGCTAAATGCTGTCCACAAAATCGGTGGAATAAAATAATAAAACACGCCAATAACAATAAGGATTCAGCCGAAAGGCTGAATCCTTAAATATAGCCGCAAGCGGCGACAACAGGATTCAGCCGCATCAACAGCCTGTTCAGTACAAAGATAATCATGTCAGGAGTCATTCCTGAAAGTTTCATCAAGTTTTGTCAACACGTAAAGCTTCAGGAGCCTTTATAGCATTTCTTTTCCTGACCTTTTTTCTATCGATTTTGATCATAAATTCTGAACGAAATTGACTGTTTGCAATCAATGTTGTGACAGATTCCTGTTGTATACAAACTCGTCTTAAATTCCTGAAAAAATTGCATAATTTTGAGTTTAACTTTTTGAGTTACCGCTCTTTGAAAATGGCACCTTGTACTAAGTCATTAACTTTGAAAGCATATAGAGAAAAAACTATTTGAGGTACACTCTTTGAATTATGCAAGTTTAATGTTCAATGCCTCAGCTACAACAAACAAAAGTTACAGCGCTTTGGTGCAAGTATCTTCAGAGGAGAAGATCTTCAAAGGTGCATGGGGTCTGAAAATTCTGAAAAAATCCAATATGGCGGCCAAACCACGTGACCTACAACTTCGTCATGATACTTTTTTTTGCGTAGAATTTCCTTGCGCACCCTCTCATACAAAAATATTTAAATTCTTTGGTCACGTTTTTGATTTATCTGCATTTGAAAATATTATTTTTCTAAGACACAGCAAACTTTGATGGATTTGCTACACATAAAATATTCATTATGCAGTATGCATTGTTCATGGCATAGATAAACATGTCAGGAGTCAGTCCTGAAAATTTAAGCAAGTTCTGCTGACGCGTTAAGCTTCAGGAGCATTTTTAGCAATTTTCGACATTTTTTCTCTCGACTTTGATCAAACATTCTGGACGAAAATGATTGTTCGCGATCGATGTTTTGACAGATTCCTGTTGTATATAAACTCGTCTTACATTCCTGAAAAAATTGCATAATTCTGAGTCCAACTTTTTGAGTTATCGCCCTTTGAAAGTTGCACATTGTACTAAGTCACCCGAATTTGAACGCTTCTAGAGAAAAAACTATTTAAGATACAGTCTTCGATGGAACCAAACTTTAATGTCCAATGCCTCAGCTACAACATACAACAAGTTTCAGCTCTCTGTAGCAAGTATCTTCAGAGGAGAAGATTCTCAAAGGTGCATGGGGTCCGGAAAATCTGAAAAGTTGAAAAATCCAATATGGCGGCCAAACCACGTGACCTACGACTTCGTCCTGATTTACTTTTTTGCTCAGAATGTCATTGTCCATCTCCATGTGAAATTTCAAGTCTCTAGCTGCATTTTGAAAAAAAATCCCATGTTAATTTTTCGATTTTGGATTCGAACTGGACCTTTTATTGATCGACCGATTTCGCCCAAAAGTTTAGCAGATCCTCTTCTCATAGAGGACTATCAGTGTACAAAATGTCACTGTTATAGCATCAGCCGTTTTTGCTAAATGCTGTCCACAAAATCGGTGGAATAAAATAATAAAACACGCCAATAACAATAAGGATTCAGCCTGAAAGGCTGAATCCTTAAATATAGCCGCTAAGCGGCAATAACAGGATTCAGCCAAAATTGAGCTCCTGTGACCCATTTGAGCATTTTTTTGCGTTGTTCTTCACGAAAAACAAAGGTTTTCTGGCAATGTAGACATTATTCTGAGCATAAACTACGTTTGGTGCGCGTTTTCAGTCAGCCTAAGGGATTTGTTTTAAAAAAGTGTGAAAAGTCTAATTTTCATGACATATGGCAAAGTTTGCAAGAAAACAAATTTTTCACAAAGTTAGGAACATTGAGTTAGAGGGGAATGTATATTTTAAAGTTCCACAGAGGTGATAGGTCTTTTTAAAACAGAGTTAATTCAATACGTTCACACCCCAGCCGAGTTGAATCTGCTAGCATGTATATATAGAAATCAGGCCTCTACCCTCTATGATTTAATAAGTCGGTCGGTCGGTTCGGGTCGGGTTGGATCTAAGTTGCTAGACGTCCTGCCTCTCTACTGATCAGATTTTGACACCTTTCATGTACGTGTATGTGCATGTACATGAATTTGGTCTTGGAATATGTCCTGGCCATATCTTTCATTTGAGAGATTGACGCTACAGAGGGCCATTTCCAACTCCCTGTATGAAGGCATAAAGGGGGGGGGGGGGGGGATTGTTTTTGCGACACATAGCAGTATATTTCATACATTTTTGTGCAATTTCATGCTGTTAAGTTGCAAGACTACGCATTTGTGACCTATGCTGGTATATTGTAGCATGTAATATGTTTCCATTTTTTAGTTTAACCTTTTTTATTTAGTCACGCTACTTTGAACGCTTATGGACAAAACACTATTTGAGTAACAGTCTTCTCGTTATCAAATTAAAATGCCCAATGCCTCAGCTACAAAATACCAAAGTTGCAGATCTTTGATGCAAGTATCTTCAGAGGAGAAGATCTTCAGAGGTGCATGGGGTCAATTTGAAAAATCCAATATGGCGGCCAAACCACGTGACCTACGACTTCGTCATGATTGTCTTTTTTGCGTAGAGTTTCCTTGCGCACCTTTTAAAAAAAGTTTCAAGTCTCTAAAATTATTTTGAAAAAAAAACCCATGTTAATTTTTCGACCTTGAATTCGACCTTGAACTTTTATTTGTCGACCGATTTCGCTCAAAAGCTTATTAGAGCGTCTTCTCATAGAGGGTTATCAATGTACAAAATTTCACTGTCCAAGCATCAGCCGTTCGGGCTGAATCGAGGCCACAAGATCGCTGGAATAAAAAAAAAAATAATAAAACACGCCAATAACAATAAGGATTCAGCCTGAAAGGCTGAATCCTTAATAAAACACGCCAATAACAATAAGGATTCAGCCTGAAAGGCTGAATCCTTAATAATAATAATCCGGATAATAACAATAGGTCTTCAGACTTTCGTCTTGAAGACCTAATAATAATAATAATAGCATTTATATTGCGCAGTATCCACGCCATAAAGGTATGCTCAAAGCGCATGGCCTCATTGGATGTTACAGAGGCTTTTGAGTTCTTTCTTCATTTTCAAGTATACTGCTTAAAGAGGTGGGTCTTAAGGTTTGACTTGAAGCTCTCGAGAGATGGGCTGAGCTTGAGAGTTTCCGGTAGTGAATTCCATAGAGTGGCTGATGCGACTGCAAAAGACTTTGATCCAAAAGTTTTCAGTTTGGTGGCTGGCACTTGAAGAAGGTGTTGTTGACTGGAACGTAGAGTTCTTGAAGGACAATAAGGGACAGTCAGATCACTCAAATATGTAGGACTGGTGCCATGGACAGCTTGGTAGGTGAGTGTTAGGATCTTGTAGTTGATACGCTCTGGAATGCGGAGCCAGTGAAGGGAGTTGAGTACAGGTGTTAGTATGTGCATTTATACTTGTCTGAGTTACATAAACACGGAAAATTACTATTGCATTCATCAGACGTCAACAACAGGTGTTTTCGGCGAGATGGAAACTGAAAACATGTGATTATTTGCAACTACGTACCAAAGTATCAATTGATCATTACATAATAGACAAAATATATCCATAATCAAAGATTGGCAACAATGAATTCACAGGCATTCATTTGATATAGTTATCCTTTGATGTTTTAAGTGAAATATATGACGCCCACTTCATACAAAATCTGCTAATTAAATCAGAACGGTGTTATAGTAAATTCTGCCATTACTGTTTGGTCGCATTTGTTGTGAATTTTGATCATCATAGCTCCCCTAAAATAGCGTACAAAACAATCATAAACAAAGTTTTTAGTATTATAGACATCCAAAGCAGAAAAATTTCATTAATTGGTGTATGTGCCAAGTGATAATGTATAAAATCCGAATGTGAAAAAAATGATATCTAAAAAAAAAACAGTCATCACCTCATTTTGCTAAAATAAATCAAATTTACATTACACATATATTGTACAAGTTTAAAAAAAAAAATCATATAGTATTTTAATTAGATTTAATAGAGTTACTTCAAACGGCAAATATAAACTTCCAATGTCATACATGTATCCGGACCGGCCGTCAAACTTGACTGACGGCCCTTCATTAGCAGCCCCGTCTAAGGACGGAGCTGCTATCAGTTTTTGTGAAGTTTCCATTGCCGCCGCTGCCGCCGCCGCACTCATATAACTAGCTATAACTTTTTTCCACTAAGCTTTCCAGAACTTTTATTCATAACTTACTACTCATACCTCGGGGGAACGATTTTGACATGTTCGCTTTGGAGGTCAAAGGTCAAGGTCACGAGCTATGTAATCACTCTAAGAATCCCTTGTAAACACGATAACTTGAAAAGTTTTTGTGCTATGAAGCTCTAACTTGGTATATATCATCCTTGGAAGAGTAAAAAATTTTGAAAAGGTTTTGGCTACAATCCGTCAAAGGTCAAGGTCACAGCGAGGTCATGACTTGAGCATGGTTTAGCGAAAATGCTTTCTTCTAACAATGAACACTTTTAATCAATACATGATTGTTATACTCAATAAAAAGTGTTCATTAATTGTGTGACCTTGAAGGTCAAAGGTCAAGGTCATGAGATATGAGTTATTGCAATGTGCACCTAATTTGGGTATAACTTAATCCCATTAATCTGTTTAATTTATTTTTAACACTTTCATTCATTACATTTATTTTTTACTCAATTTAATGTGTTCATTGATTGTGTGACCTTGAGTATCAAAGGTCAAAGGCCTGTAAAAGGCGGAACAGCGTAAGGCGAAACCCCAAATTTCGGGGCTGCTCTGCTTTTGCGGTGTCCCGCAAACGCTAATCTAGTTTAGTAAGCTCCGCCCCCTTTACGAGTTGGCACGATTTATTTCGCACAAATAATGTGGCGGGAACATCGCGTAGTTGTACGTTTAGGCTTCTTAAGTATCTCGAGTCTATTCAAGTTTATTTGAATCGATAACACTCATTTCAAAATTACCAAGAAGTCTGAAATATGAATAAACAGACCCACATCAACATCACTTGATTGTTAGCCACGCCCTGAACGGGCCAAGGACACAGCACAGCAAGTTGTCTCCCCTAGACCATGTTTGATAACTGTCAAAAGTGTTTGATTCAGACATGTATACATGTTTATATACTTTGAAGACTTCATTGTTATTCATTTCTTATGAAATTATATGACTTGGTAAATATTGAAATCACATATGCAGGATGCATGCTGGGTAATCAAGGTGGACGCACGTGTTTTCGTCGGCTCCCGAAATGGGAGTAGAATTAGCCATATATCGGGCTAAAATAGGATGTTTTGTTCAACCTGATAAGAGCAAACATCGTCTAAATGGTATCATCATCCATGGGAGAACTTTTTCGATGGGTTTACGCTTATTGCTGCTCTTTTCAACTTTGCTTGTGTTGTGTGGAGATGTCGAGACTAACCCGGGGCCGACAGGGGCAGCCGCACACACGCGGTCCGTTGCGTCTAGACAGTCAACGCTCGACGATAACTTCTCCTCACAGAAATACAGCAATGAAGACCTTATGAAGGTGATGCTGGACATGAAAATTAGTGTCTATTCTATGAATGAGCGGGTAACAAATCTCGACGCCAAGTTTGAGAGGTTAGCAAACCACGTGTCGCAAGAAATAGCGGATCTGAAGTATGAAAACCTCCAGTTGAGGGAACAGGTCAGGGAAATTAACGAAAAGATGGAAATTTCAGAGATGCGGTCATGAAGAAGTAATCTTCTATTCCATGGAATTAACGGAGATAAACATGAATCCTGGGACATTACCGAGGAAAAAGTGAGAAGCTTCATGGAAGAGAGACTTGGCATCGAAAACGCCGATGACGTCCTTATAGCGAGGTCACACCGGCTCTCAAAAGGAAAGGCAAGTTCACCGATGGTAGCAAGTTTTGTGCTTACCCAGGACCGGTCGCGAGTTCTGAAAGCGGCCAGACAGAAATTGAAAGATACTGATTACCGTGTAACCGAAGATTTGACAAGACAGGTGAGAGAAGATCGCCGATTGCTCGCTTCTACGTATTCGGACGCCTTAAAACGCGGTTTGACCCCCAAAATGAGACATGATAAGCTGATCGTCGGAAATCAAGTGTATAGTGTTGACAGAGTAAGCAAATCAGTGGTCTGTACCTCAGGAAAAGGTGGGGTGAGTGGCACTATAGATTTATCTAAGAATAATGACAAACTAGATACCAAAGAATCAGCTGATCAACATACTAGTTTGTTTACATCGAACCGAGGGAACGCACCGGCAGGGGAGAGCACTCTGGATACGCGTCGCGACCGTGGCGATGAAGACAGAAGCAAGTGAGACAAGGGCCATGACTTGTCAATCCTATGCTGGAATGTAGAAGGACTCAGGAAACATGTTCACAATGAATTTTCGGACCTTAAGGACCTATGTAAAGTTTACAACATTATTGGGCTATGTGAAACATTTGCACAGCATAACGAAGAGTTTACTGATTTTTTAGATGGATATGTAGTCTATAATTGTGTTCGTGTGAAAAGGAAAAAGATGGGTAGAAATAGTGGCGGTGTGTCAGCTTTTGTTAAAAAATCTTTTGTAAATGAAGGATATGTTAACAGAGTGTTTAAAGATTTTGAGGATGTTGTTGTATTACTGTTAAAAACCTCTCATCTTGGACTTGATCGTGATATAATACTTATGTTTGTATACATTCCTCCGGAATCTTCTCCAGTGTATGAAAACATTGGCATGGATGGAATCACTCGGCTTTCCAATTACCTTGAACTCATTTTTCACTCTTATGATAATCACCATGTTCTGCTAGCAGGTGATTTCAACGCCAGAATGCGTGAACTTCTGGACTATATTCCAAGTGATAACCTGACACACATATCTCAAGACTGGGAGGACTACCCATCGGATTATTTTGACATTCCAAGAAATACAAGAGACAATAAGCACTATAATAGCTATGGTATTAAACTAGCAAATCTATGCTGTATGTTTGGTTTGCATACCCTAAATGGGAGACTTTTTGGTGACCTACAAGGTAACATGACATGTGTAACACATAATGGTTCAAGTTTGATAGATTATTTCCTATCCTCAAGTGATTTGTTCAAATATTTCAGTGATTTCAAAATTTTGTCACGTGATGATTCGTCACATTTTCCACTTTCATGGGAAAACAATGTTAGTATTGCTCAGGAAGTTTTATGTTCTTCAAATAATGTCATAGTTCAAGAATTATATTATGTTGAGCCATGGGTAAAATATATGTGGAACAAAGAGAAGGTATCCACTTTCAAGATAAACTTTCAAGAAAGTTTCCTCTCAGTATGTGATTTATTATACAAATCTATTGAGGATGATGTGATACAATGTGTTGATGAAATTACTAAATTATACCAAACATCTGCATTAGATATGAAGGTTATGTATCCTGCTAGACATAGGGTATTATCTGGACCACAACAACCACCATGGTGGGATGAAGATTTAGAGCGCTGTAAACACTTGAAGTTTACAACACTTAATAGATGTCGCCAGTTAGGTGTTGATTTTGAATTTTATAGAAGTTTGAAACGCAAGTTTAAGTCCTTTTTTTCAGAAAAAAAGAGAAAAATACCAAGCTCAAGAAAGATTAAAACTAATGGAGTCCAGAAATGATCCTAAAACTTTTTGGAAAATTCTAGAGAGGCATAAACTTAAGATTGATTTGCCAAAGGATATAGATACAGCTCAGTGGTTTAATCATTTTCAGAAGCTATTAAATGTTGATCCTATTATTGATAATTATATTTCTATTTCTGTTACAGATACATTTTCAGATTTATGTTAAGAAGAAAATAATTATGGCATTGATACTGATGATGATATTTTCATTGATGTTCAGGAAGAACTAAATAGCTCTTTTACTGAAGGAGAAGTTGAGTTGAGTTTGTTTAATCTTAGACAAGGGAAATCTCCTGGTGAGGATGGCATTCCTAGTGAATTTTTTAGAAGTACAAAACATTATATTGTTCCTTTATTAACCAAGATTTATAACACTTTGTTTGATAAAGGTTTATTTCCAGTACAATCGGGTAAGAGTATTATCTGTCCATTACACAAGTCTGGAGACAAAAAGGAAGTGGATAATTATAGAGGAATCTCATTAATTGATACTTTATGTAAAGCGCTTGCTACCATACTAGATAAGAGGTTGAGATCATATTGTGAAAAGATGAATGTTATTTCAGAGTTTTATCATAAGGCTGAGGCAGGGTTCCAGGAAATCCTCATCTGCCCCAACTTTTGATATTCCGGGTTGATGGTCTAACTGTCCAGTTTTAACCGGGAATTAACTCTAGGCAGAAGAAATCCAAAGTCCATGGAATAGATATGCACACTTTTATTTACAGGAATGACTTACATAACAACATAGATACAATATGTAGATAACAGTTGGTTTCCACTCCAGGGGCATGAAGGTCCAAGTAGTAAGTCAGCCCCCGGAGTAGTCCGGAGATGTGTAAGGTCTGAGGTTCAAATCCTAATCTGCTGTTGAAACATTCTTCAAAGGGTTTTATACTAAATTGTAAGTGTTTCTCATTGGTCAGATTTGTTGTTTATTGTTTTACATTCTCTAGACAGTTTATCACATGTCTGAGTTATAGGAGGATTAAATGAGTGTCATCAATGAAGTTTCTTAAGTGGATTATCTATAATTAGCCTAAGGCTCTATCTACTAAAATCACTGTCAGTGTCAACACTTTACCAAAGGAATTAGAACAAGAGGTAGCCAAGACGTCTACATTTTATATGAAGATTATCTCTGACATTTTGTAGCTTGAGGTGAATGTGAATATGGGAAAAGTTGTCTTTATCTAAAATATTTGAAATAATTACATTGTATGTCATGAATGATATTTACTTGTATGTTTTGAATTGTTACTGTAACTTTGATATTTTTGTTAAAGGTAATGATATATTTTCCTAAATTCTATGATTATAAGTTTAATGTAATTTGGGCAATATCAAGCCCATGATAGTTTCAAGCTGGTTTCAGGCCAAACTATTCTATTGTTGATCAGATATTTTCTTTGCAAGGGATGATTCAGAAATATCTCTCCAAAAAAAGAGGAAGGTTTTATTGTATATTCATTGATTTTAGTAAGGCTTTCGATTGTATAAACTATAGAGTCCTGTTCAAAAGCTTGTCTGATATAGGCGTTAAAGGTAAATTTTTGAGATTTCTTATTTCCATGTATTCTGCTCTTTCATCTTGTGTTAGAACATCAAATGGGATAACAGATTATTTCCAGTGTAATATTGGAACAAGGCAAGGCTGCATTTTGAGTCCTATTGTATTTATTATTTTCATTAATCAATTATCCTCAATGTTTGAGAGGAACGGTGGAAATGGTATTTTCATATCTCAAGATTGTCCAAATGTGATTGCTTTATTCTTTGCTGATGATGTGTCTAGTGTTAGTGATACTGCTGTTCAGCTTCAAAGAAAAATAAAAGTACTTGAAAAGTTCTGTGATGAAACCGGAATGAAAGTAAATTTAAATAAAACCAAAATTATGGTTTTCAGGAGAGGTGGTCCTCTAAGGTCATATGAAAAGTGGTACTATAAAGGTAAAATTATTGAGGTTGTTAATAAATATAGATATCTTGGTCTTGTGTTTACTCCTACCTTATCATGGACTAGGACACAGAGTTGTTTATCATCCCAGGCTAATAAGGCTCTACTCTCATTTTATGGCTATCAACGCAGATATGGAATTGTTTCTTGTACAGATGCTTTCAAGGTTTTTGATTCAGTTGTTATACCTATAGTCACTTATGGAGCAGAGATTTTGGGTGTTCACTATTCACAAGTTATTGAAAAGGTACAAACGTCGCTGTGCAAGAGGATTTTGAAATTAAATAAATATACATGTAATGTCATGGCCTAAGGAGAATGTGGCAGAATCCCCCTTCAATATAATTATATGTTAAAACCCATAAAATTTTGGTGTAAATTGATAACTATGGAAACAAATAGATTGCCTTATCAAACTTATTGCATGTTAAGGACACTTGATGATGCAGGAAGAAGAACATGGGTATCACATATTAGAAGTATTTTATTTCAATTTGGCTTTGGTGTTCTTTGGTTAAGCCAAGATATAGGAAACATTAAAATGTTTATTTCACATTTTTCTGAAATGAGTAAATGTCAGACTGACTGTCAATTTAAGACGATGTTGCAAGTTGAAAGATATCTCTCCTTAGATATCCCATTGTACTATAAACATATTTTGAGTCAATTTAGATGTAATAATTTCAAACTTGCTGTTGAAACAGGAAGACATAATGATACAGAATATTGTAATAGAATTTGTTTATATTGTCATAACAAAGGAATATCATTAGTTGAAGATGAATATCACTTGTTAATGGTTTGTGAACTCTACAAGGATGCAAGAAAAGAGTATATTTACCATGATGATTTTATCAAACCTAGTAAGGAAGATTTTGTAAGACTTATGTCTTGTAAAAATGTTAATGTTATAGTGAATATTGCTAAATTCCTTTTGCAGGCTCGTAAAATTAGAAATATGTAACTTTCATTCAATAGCCTATATAGTTATAAATTTAGTAACTTGACTGTATAGAGTAGAATTCATGCAAATTGTTGAAACCTTCCAGATATTTTACGGACGTTTCGTCCAATTCTTGGATTTTGTATTTTGTAACAAGACTACCAGCAGCACATAAAACTGTAATATTTTTGTAATATGGGCCATGGCCTTGAAATACTGAATAAATACTGTCTGTCTGTCTGTCTGTCTGTCTGTCTGTCTGTCTGTCTGTCTGTCTGTCTGTCTGTCTGTCTGTCTGTCTGTCTGTCTGTCTGTCTGTCTGTCTGTCTGTCTGAAATCACATATTTAAAACATACTAGGTCTTGAAAATAACTTGAGAGGTAATTAAGATGTTGAAGAGAATATTACCTGACAAACTGAATCATAATAAAACGTGAAAAAAGGAAACAGAACCCAACTTTAATACAAATTTGACATGTTTAGTTTGTATAGTTATCCAAAATGCATTTTTAAAAAGTTTTCCTGGAAAAAATATTTTTAAATGAATTCTCTATATTTCTGAAGAATCAAGTCACATGGAAAAGAACTTGGTTCTTATAACTTGGGTAATTTTTACTCTTCAAGCATTTCATAGATGGAAAAGCTAATCAGAGACTCAAAGGTGTCATTCCTGTACATGAAAATGTTCTTTGATATATTCATAGATTGTTAATAGGTAATGGGATCAAGGTTAAGTTGTGACATAGGTAGGGAAAAAAATATATGGAAGAAAAATGTTGGCAAAATTGAATTATATCAAATATATCAAATGTAATATGTAAACTATTTACTGCAGTATTGTTTATTCGTTTTAAGCGGATGATTAGCTCTTAGTCCAAGTCATCGCATGAACCTGTAATCAGAACAGAAGCTGATATCTGTCTGATGTCATCACAAACATGGAAGCAAGGCGTACTATCACCCTACAAAAAGATAAATTACCTAATTAAAATATCAGTTTTCTCTTTCAACAATTTCAGAAAAAAATGATTTTTAAATAAGGGGCAAATTTATAGCTCTTTAATTATATATGTACAGATTACTGCAATCATTATTAGGCAAGCTATATCACTGTCCTATAATTTTTCTTTAAATTCACCTTCCACTTACATATGTACTTTGTTTGCTCAATGCAATTTTAAAAGAACAAGGATTTGTGCCTTTAAGGCCACTTGTTATCAATGTGCTTACTGCTTAGACAGAAATATGGACATACTATCATAATGTTAAATTATACATTCTAACCAAAAGATTATATTTCAAATATCTTGACCTAAGTTTTAATCTAATATGTGAAATGTTGTCTTCTCCTACTGCAAATCTTAGTATTTTTACAGGCCAAATGACTTGCAGTATCAAATCAAATCAGCAGTTGTTTATTTCAAGCCCTACCTAAATAACTAAAATCAGTCAAATTCATTTGAGAAATTCTGTACCGGTAATTAAAATAATTAGCCTGATATTTCTTGCCAAAGAACACACATTCCTATTTTAAATACTGATAGATTTTTTTCTTTTGAACATTGTTTTTGTGATAACATGCTGAATTAACCAAAAGTCTAAACTTTTATGTGCCATAAAGAACAAATTTTTATAATTATAAGGAAAATTACTATATAAATCATTAAAATTCAAATTGACATTTCATCGATATATCTCATCAAAAACATCATACAGATTTCTGAAAAGTGGCAGTGGACTTTCTGAATCCTTTGTGGATGCAGTCATGAACTTTTTGGTGAAAATCTTCCTATATATTTCATAAAATCTACAAAAATGTGACAATTTCCTCAAATCTAAACTCTTGAGCCATTGTTAAGCAATCAAGCCTTACTACAAGGAAACAATAGCCAACAGCCAGGTCACAAGCCCACCTAAGCTAGGCTGACTGCTCCTGTGCTCACCAATCAAGCTGTGTATTGTCTCTGAGTGGCTGACAAATAATGATTGTTTTCTTACAAGCACTGATTGGACTTGTCTGTATCACTATGTTTGCATATACAGCAGATGAACTGAAATCCGTCAATAATACTACTGTAAATAAACTTTCACTAAATACTATACAAGAACTGTGGAAACATAAGTTGTGTGCTATCAAGAAAACAAGAAGAGGGTGCCGTGGAGGGAGGAACTTATGCAGGGTTTCTTCACAAGCAAATAATTACTCCATTAAAATAGAAAATTTTAGATTTGCTGTTCTCAATGCTAGGTCAGTGAAAACAGACAATGCCAAAGTAGATAAACCTCAATCTATCCGTGACCTAATCACTGACAACAAACTTGATGTTCTGGCCATCACCGAAACATGGTTAAGGACAGGAGATACTGACAATGCGGTTGTCGAGAAGATCACTCCTAAAGGCTATATGACTACACATGTTTCAAGAGCCGCTAAACGTGGCGGGGGTGTTGCTGTGATCCACAGAAGTGACTTCTCAACCAGAGATATTAAGATACCAGGAAACATAACAACTTTTGAGTATAAGGCTGTGCGACTCAACGGCTTAACCTCACAAAATGTGAACATTGTAGTGATTTACCGCCCACCAGACAGATCTGAAACTGTCTTCTGTGATGAATTTAGCATCCGAGTGGATTATCTTGTTAATTTATCAGGTCGTCTTTTGATATGCCGAGACTTCAACATTCATGTCAACGACGTAAATTGCTGTCCAACAAGAGAATTACTTCACATCCTAAGATCTCATAGTCTCATCCAACACGTGACTGCCCCTACTCACCGCAGAGGCCACACACTGGATCTGGTCATCACCAGGGAAGAAGACCTGGAGATCAAGGATGTCAAAACTGATTACTCTGTTGACTCTGACCATGCAGCAGTAATCGTGCACAGTTCCATAATAATTCAGAGAAGACAGAAGAAAGAAATCTCATTCAGAAAATGGAAATCCATTGATTGCCATGGTTTTAAGTCTCAGTTATGTAATGCGTTTTCTAACATGGATACGCTAAACGTAACACAAACAGCGTAAGAAGCTGGAAAGGCAAATGTGTAAAACAGGACTTGCTGTCCATAAGGAAATGCACGCAACTTTGTTACTCATCTAGTATGTGAGGCCAAAAGTCCTTCTATACGAAAGCCTTTGATGAGGCAGCTGACCAGAAGGAGCTCTTTCGTCTCTCCAAACAGCTGCTGAATCAACATTACCATCAACTCCTGCCTAATGTCAGTTGTAAGCACCAGCTGACAGAGACATTTGCATACTATTTCAATGACAAAATATGCACTATCCGAAAGGACCTTGAACATCTCGCTACATCAGTCAAATCAAACGTCACTGTTGTGCTGGCAAATAGTGTAGTAAAGATGGAAGAATTCTGTCCTTGTACAGAGGGGGAATTGAAAACAGTTCTAGCCAAAAGTCCCACAAAATCATGTGCCCTTGACCCAGTGCCAACTTGGCTCCTGAAGGACTGTCTGGAAACCTTCACACCAATTCTAACCTTGCTGGTCAACCAGTCAATGTCAGAAGGTTATGTGCCAAATGCTTTGAAAGAGGCTCTGCTTACCCCTCTAAGCAAGAAACCGACATTGGATCGGGAAGACCTGAAAAACTACAGGCCAATTTCAAACCTGCCTTTTGTCTCCAAAGTCCTCGAGCGTGTTATTGCCGCTCAGCTAAAGACACATCTTAAACAGACTGGACAATTTGAGGATCTTCAGTCAGCGTACCGTCAGTACCACAGTACAGAAACAGCACTGGTGCGGGTTCAAAATGACCTACTTCAAGCTGTGGACTCCCAGGGCGCTGCTGTCCTTGTGCTGCTAGACCTGTCCGCAGCTTTTGATACCATCGACCACAACACTTTGATACATCGAATGGAATCACGATTCTGTGTGGAAGGAACTTGTCTCAAATGGTTCCGTTCTTACCTATCTCGTCGATGCCAGTCTGTTCAAATTGATGGAATAACTTCAAAACCAAGGTTGCATAAGCACGGCGTCCCGCAAGGATCGGTTCTAGGACCAATATTATTCACACTGTATACATCACCTTTGGGCGACATTGCTAGGAAACACAATCTTGGATTCCACCTATATGCTGACGACACGCAACTATACCTTGGTTTTAAACCAGTAGTTTCAGAATCTGTCAAAATCTCATTTCAGACAATCAATAATTGCTTAGTTGATATCAGAGAATGGATGTCTCTAAATTTTTTAAAACTCAACGATAGCAAGACAGAGATACTCATTATCTCAAGAAGACGTGGCGCAATCGTCAACACCTTGCCTAATATCACTCTGGGTAGCTGTACAATAAAACCTGCAACTGAAGCCCGCAACCTTGGTGTTCTGTTGGACAATGAATTGAGAATGGATCAACAGGTCGGTGCCGTTTGCAAAAAGGCATATTTTAACATCAGGAATATCGGGAGCATCCGACGTTTCATGAATGAAGACACCACTGCTCGACTGGTACAAGCAACAGTTGTATCACACTTGGACTTCTGTAATGGACTTCTGGGTGGTGTATCCAAAAATCTCCTGAGTCGACTTAAAAAAGTCCAGAACTGAGCAGCAAGGCTTGTTACCAAAACAAAGAAGTTTGACAGGGTCTTGCCTATCCTCAGAAGGCTTCACTGGCTTCCAGTTCCCTACCGGATACAGTTTAAGATCCTTCTACTGACATTCAAGGCACTGCACAATCAAGCACCTGGATACCTCACAGAGCTGCTTCATCCTTACAGGCCACAAAGAACACTTAGATCAGGGCAACAAAACCTCCTTAAAAAATCCGAGGTCAAAAACTTCAACATTTGGAGATAGGTCATTCTCAAAATCTGCACCACAGCTATGGAATGCCCTTCCAGAAACTCTAAGAGAAACCCATGAATTGATAACTTTCAAAACTCAGCTGAAAACCCATTTGTTTCGTCTGGCATATGGTGACTAGGCCATTCAGAGCTCTGTGAACAGCGCCTTAGAGCAGTTACTGAAACTGGTTTTGGCGCTATATAAATGCCAAATATTATTATTATTATTAAAATGATAATGATTATTGATACAACCGATATTATAGTTTTGGAAAAACAAACAACTTAACTGACTAATGAAACATTCAGAAATCTAGAAAGCATATATCCATGAAACCTAAGAACCTAAAACGCAAATCAGAACTTCAGTTGCATATTATACTTTTTTGAATAATTTTGAAATATAACATATAATCATTTATATTAATTTCTATATTTCTATGGATTGTGGTACTTTTGAAAATTATTTCCCCATAATAAGAAATATTTTGATATGTCTAGACTACATTTCAATGGCAAGGGCCCATCTCATGAATATTCATAGCACTCCGAAATTATCGATAGAATCTGTCAATATCTATGGTCAGATATCTTTAACCATCAACAGCTTTATAACAAGTATATTAGTCGTCACAAAAGGTAAAAAAGAGGAATTCAGCATAACCAAGAAATACATAAAATACCTACTCACTAGGGGTGACTATTGACCCCCAAGGGACTATTGCGATAGCGATAGTCTATTGCAGGGTACTATTGCGATAGCGATAGTCTATTGCAGGGTACTATTGCGATAGCTATTGCGATAGTTTATCAATAAAAGAAATTTTCAAGAAAAACAGTGTTTTATTGACTTTGTCACCGCTTTGTTTGTAACGATTTCAAAATCAACTGCACTTATGGAAGTCGTGGAAATATAACTCGGGTTTTCCTGTTGCTATTTCTAGCTCGGGGCGATCTGTTTGCTGTTAGCCGTTTCGAGTATTTTCCAAATGTAAAAATACATGTTTGTGTGTGGATTTTACTTTTAACATTCAAGTAAACAACTGATTTTTCAAATTGTTGATACTTTCGATAGTTAAGACATGCTATCGATAATATTGATCGTTCTAAAAAAGACTATCGACAAAGTACTATCGGCAGAGCAACTATCGCGATAAGTCGATAGTTCGATCTATCGTTACACCCTTACTACTCACACATGTGAACAAGCACTGCCCCCTCCCCACGCGAGAGTTGGCATTGGATCTGAGCCCTTCTGGGCGGAAGGAACTGGTTTGCAATTGGAAGTTCTTCTTGTCGCGAGCTTAATTTCCAGACATCAAATTGGTGCAAGTGAAACCGTCTATCGGATCAATCCACATATGCGCGGTTTTATATCAAATATCCCCATTTTCCCTTCACCTGCCATGCGAAATAAAAGTATTTGTAAAAGTTTGAAATTAATACGATTCTTTTAAGTTTAATTATTTCGAATTATTGACAAAATTTGACTCGATACATGTGTAAATAAATCTATTATATTTCATCACATTCCACAGTTAGACAGCGAATGTACATATTTTCCTTACTCAAACAGCGAGACAATCCTACAATTTTTTAAACCGAAATTATAGAGTATTGCCCAAGATTGAATTTGACTATGTCCCCAATAGTCTTGCAGTTTTCTTTTCTTATATACCTATTGTACTACAGTGAATATAAGTACTGGTAAAATTAATCTACCCCCGTTATGTGAATTACAGATACCAATCAAAATGTGTTTAATAAATGTATTTTATCCACACAAAAAACAATAATTATACACTGCAAGCTTTCAAAATGAACAATGATTATGTCAAGTCGACCAGTAGACGCTCGGTACCGAACATGAACTCTTTGACAGTCTTTAGGGAATGCGAATCTAGTAGAGCGCCAGTGACACTGCATCTGCCATTTTTTACATGCGAGAGAAAGATGCTCGATTCAATGTCGACTGTTTTTGGACGGCCAAAGTCTAAAGTGTCATGAAGAAGTATGATTTTGCCAAAAATAACAATGGACAGGTAACTATTTACTGGTGTTGACATTGTGTCAATCAGAGTTTTTGAACGTGATGTTTTCGTAGTATCACGAAAACTGTGCCCGGTCATTTTTCATCAGAAATGAAAGTTGTTTACATGATGACTTTTAGTTACGCGCGATCTATCCGATGAGTAAAACTATGATCAAAGCTTATGGAGATGTAGTTTAGATATCTAGGAACAATGTTCAGTCAATTATGTTTCAATACCTGCAACGAAAATAACGTATCGTCTTTTTTTCGTTCAATGTACACTTTGTGACATCAACAAAAAGTCAAACATGACACCAAGTTCAAATGGCTTTGTAGTTGATTTTGGAATAATAGGTGTAAGTTACACCGTGTAACTCCAATAAAAATGTATGAATACCTATTAGATTGGTACCAAAATAATGCTGAGAGATTTTTTAAGTCAGAAGATATTTATTTATATGTAATTATCAATTTATTATGTCCCCCGCAAAGCTTTGTGGGAGACATAATGTTTTCAGTTCCGTTTCGGTTTTGGTGGTGCCTTTTGCTATTTTGGTTATTCTGAAGTTTTTATTTTTTTTCTGGTTTCCATGGAAACATTTTGAACTTGGTGCATATTGGGGGATGCTTTATTTTCTGGACCATATCTCCAAAACCGTTCAATATTTTTAAACAAAACTTGGTATGTGGTTAGATCTAGTACTGGAGTGGTGCCTTTTGCTATTTTGGTTATTCTGAATTTTTAATTTTTTCTGGTTTCCATGGAAACATTTTGAACTTAATGCATATTGGGAGATTCTTTCGTTTCCGGACCATATCTTCAAAACTGTTCAATATTTTTTAACGAAACTTGATATGTGGTTAGACCTAGTGATGGAGTAGTGCCTTTTGCTATTTTGGTTATTCTGAATTATATAGTTTTCCTGGTTTCCATGGCAACAATTTGAAAGGACCATTTCCGGGCAATATCTCAAAAACTATTCAATATGATTTTACGAAACTTGGTATGTGGTTAGACCTAGTGGTGGAGTGGTGCCTTTTTCTATTTTAGTTATTTTCTGGTTTCTAAAGAAACAAGTTGAACTAGGTGTATATGGGGGGTAGGGTCTGTTTCCATACTTTAGCTTAAAAACTATTCAAAATATTTTTACTAGACTTGATATGTGGTTAGAACTACTGGAGGAGTGGTGCCATTTGATACTTTGGTAATTCTCAATTGTTATTTTTCTGGTTTCCATGGAAACAATATGAAATTTGTACATAATGGGGATAGGGTCACTTTCGGATTAAATGATAGCGGGGGACATCACAGTGCATCACATGCACAGATTTCTAGTTCAATGTATATTTAGTTCTAAGTTGGGAATGTCAGGGAATGTACATTTATGTACACCCCGGCACCTGGATGGCGTTTCGTGTATGTACATTTATGTTCAGGCTGGCGCTAAGGGGGTAAAAGCTTCATGTTGACAAAACGCGTCCGTTGAATACAAAAGGGAGATAACTCTTTCAGAACTAAATTTAGACAAGATATTTTTTAATTTAGTGATGAAATAACTGAGATCGAAACGAAATATCGGTTTGATAATTTTGCATATATATCTTTGATTTGATGCAATTTTATTTTGAGGGAAAATATGAAAATGAAATTTTTTTTGAAGCAGCGTTAGGTTGCACCCAATCAGCTAATTGCAAAAGTAGTACGGCATTATGACGTCACTATTGTTGAATAACTTTAAACTGGTTACACAACACTTCTTTCAAATCGACCAAAAATATTTCATGAAGATATTCAGAACATGTATGTAATAACTGGTATTAACAAGTAAGATATCTAAGTGGATAACATGACTCGCTGTGGGGTTAGTTTGGTTTTATTCAGGTTCTTTAATACATACTGTCCCAATTTTGACCTGATTTCATTTGAAAGTAAACATTAATCCTAAACTGATCCAAGTAATAGTTTTTACCTGTGCAATAAAATTAATGAGTTATTGTTAATTTCTCCTGTTGATGGATACCCTTACAAAAAAACTCTCATTAGAAAAACTGTTGCAGCAGTGTTTTCACTTGACAGTTCCGCAACGTATACGTAGCGGCTGAAATTACAAATTTACCATGCAAATTAGCAGGCAACACTGTTGCAGCTAACTCATTAGCATAAATGACAACAACCGTTGCACTCTCATTAGCGGCAACCGTTTCACTCTCATTAGCGACAACCGTTTCACTCTCATTAGCGACAACTGTTTCTTTCCTATTAGCGGCAACCATTTCTCTCTAATTATCGACAATCGTTCCACTCCTATGAGCTACAGTGTATTTACTCCAATGACCTACAGTGTATTTACTCCAATGAGCTACAGTGTATTTACTCCAATGACCTACAGTGTATGTACTCCAATGAGCTACAGTGTATTTACTCCAATGAGCTACAGTGTATTTACTCCAATGACCTACAGTGTATTTACTCCAATGAGCTACAGTGTATTTACGCCAATGACCTACAGTGTATGTACTCCAATGACCTACAGTGTATTTACTCCAATGAGCTACAGTGTATTTACTCCAATGACCTACAGTGTATTTACTCCAATGAGCTACAGTGTATTTACTCCAATGAGCTACAGTGTATTTACTCCAATGAGCTACAGTGTATGTACTCGAATGACCTACAGTGTATTTACTCCAATGACCTACAGTGTATTTACTCCAATGAGCTACAGTGTATTTACTCCAATGACCTACAGTGTATTTACTCCAATGAGCTACAGTGTATTTACTCCAATGACCTACAGTGTATTTACTCCAATGACCTACAGTGTATTTACTCCAATGAGCTACAGTGTATTTACTCCAATGACCTACAGTGTATTTACTCCAATGACCTACAGTGTATTTACTCCAATGAGCTACAGTGTATGTACTCCAATGACCTACAGTGTATTTACTCCAATGACCTACAGTGTATTTATATATACACTCTTAGGAGTTGATTAAAGCCAGTATATATATTCAGTTTACTATACTGAAGGTAGCTCACAGTGAACACAGCAAGGTTTCTCCCATGACCAGCAGGGTATATAATCTGTGCTACCTTCAGTATATTATGCTGAAACCACATACACTAGCTTAAACCAAAGTTGTAAGCAGGTGACATGGATAGATGTTCACCCGTATAAAAGATACAAACACATCATATTCATTTTGATATTTTATTTTGATTATTCACTAGTGCATAAAATAACACACAAAAATATATATAACAGTTGTATGTACAGCTTGAAAGTATTTTATATGACATAATCAAGCATCCTAGCACTGAGAGATTTGAGACACTTGCTGAATTATTAACTGAACATTTAATATATTTATTAGCTCATCAGGACTGAAAGTCCAGCTGAAATTATATGTGCAGACTCCTTGGCCAATGGGGATTCTAAATTGTAGATTTCGTGACCCCATGACCCCAAACAGGGTCACAGGGGTTACAACCTTAAAAACTTATTTTCATCATCATCTTTAGCTCCTAAAGGTCTATTGAGCTGAAAGACTGCATGTAGACTCCTTGGCCAATGGGGATTCTAAATTGTAGATTTCGTGACCCCATGACCCCAAACAGGGTCACAGGGGTCATAACCTTAAAAACTTATTTTCATCATCATCTTTAGCTCCTAAAGGTCTATTGAGCTGAAAGACTGCATGTAGACTCCTTGGCCAATTGGGATTCTAAACTGTAGGTTTCGTGACCCCATGACCCCAAATAGTGTCACAGGGGTCACAATCTTAAAAACCTATTTTTCTCCATTAGATGACAGTCTATGGCAAATTTATTTCTCCTTGGATATTTTAGTATGGACTTCTTTCACTGTCTGATATTGGCGATCTAGAAAGTGTTGAATAATAATAAATCATTTGGGTAAGGACATATCTCAATTATTCCGAAATTGTTACATTTGTTTTGTAATGTTTTTATAGGTTTTCTTGCAATAGGTAACATCAGTTTCATTTTTAGCTCATCTGGCCTGTATAAAGCAAACTTGATATGATGCCTGATGAGCTACAGAGCCAATGGCTCTATTTTTGGTCAGGACTGGTAACTTTTTGGTCAGGACTGATAACTTTTAATGTTTTTTCTTAAATTTCCCAAAGGAATTGACCAATGAATTTTCAGGACAGGCTAGATTTCCAATCTATTTTATACACTGCTATATACTTAATTTTCTGATTGGTGACCCTGTGGCCTCTACAAAGGGGGAATCACATTGGCCACACTCTACATCATAGTTGATGATGAAGCCTGATGAGCTACAGAGCCAATGGCTCTATTTTACTGAGGTTTAGCAGAAGGCAGAACAGGGGAAAGCAAAAACCTCAGTTCGAGAATGCTCTGCTTTTGCGGTGTTGCTAATCTAGTTTGTTTATTGATTGCAGCTGCTTGATGAGCTAGGAAAGGAACTTGAGGACCTGCGCAAATACAAGATAGAGCATGAGTCGATGAGGAAAGGCAGCATCAGTGAGCTGCCAGCTCGCTACCAGGACCTGCAGACCGAGCTGCACAGACTTAAGGAGGTGCGTCGTTCACATCCCCTGTTACACATCTCACATCCCCTGTTACACATAACAAATCTCACATCCCCTGTTACACATCTCATATCCCCTGTTACACATCTCACATCCCCTGTTACACATCTCATATCCCCTGTTACACATCTCACATCTCCTGTTACACATCTCATATCCCCTGTTACACATCTCACATCCCCTGTTACACATCTCATATCCCCTGTTACACATCTCACATCTCCTGTTACACATAACAAATCTCATATCCCCTGTTACACATCTCATATCCCCTGTTACACATCTCATATCCCCTGTTAAACATCTCATATCCCCTGTTACACATCTCACATCCCCTGTTGCATACTGTTAACTAGCAATGCCTCTTGTGGATATATTTTAGAAAACTGCTTGCTAGGTAAGCTGTGGCGGTGGTAGCCAGCCAGATATATACATATGAGTATTCCAATTAACTTATATCACACTGCTATGAATGCTCATCTGGGTCACTGGTGGTATTACTATAGCTAAATGTGCACCATTTTATTAGCTTGTTGTGTAAGGCTATTGACCTGATAGATATCAGGTGATGTGTAGAAGCTCAACTCATATATACACTAATTTGGCAGGATGAACTCATTGAAACTTAATCATGTCTTGTAGTGTTCTCAACTTTTCTTGCCTTTATTTTTGGCGGTTTTCCATGGAAAGTCAACTTGGAATTTTTCAGAATCATAAGGCCTTACTCATTGAGACTTTATAAATAAAACAATAATCATGTGTGATGGTGGTTCAACTGTTGTGGTTCCCAACTTCTTACATTTCTTTTTCCCGTCAATGTCTTGAATGCCTAGAATTTTGTTTCCGTATGACAACTCAAACACCATGAAGTGTGTAGTTTATTGAAACGTGTGTTGAACAATCATGTGTTGTTACATTTTCTTTTTGAGTTGTTTTCATCAAAACAATACAGTTTGCACTGATCAATGAAACTAAGCATTGTTGACAATTATCTTGTTTAGAATGAATTTCTAATGAACCGTGAAAATTGGTTTTGACTTTTAAAAATATGTAATTAAATAAATATTGTGTAGGGTTCATTAAGAACAAAGTTGTCCTATCAAACTTTTTATATTTTTGTTATCACTTTATTTCTTTTTGAGTGAGATACAGCATTTTCATTACATCAGTAGCACGTTTTCAAGGATAATTTAAGGTGATGTCAGAAAATTAAAATAAGTGGTTCCAATTAAAAGACATTGTATTTAAAATGAAGAAGTAATAAGTCAAAGTTATAATGTAAAGTTCAGCCATGTGATTACTTGTTTCACACAAAATGACAGTGTTCACCCAAAAATGGTCGCCAATAGACTTTATTTGAATCTTTATAATTTGTTCTCTGGCTTAATGGATGATTGGTATGTGTAATGAGATTTTCGACACCATCAAAATAATGCATTTGACTTTTATGTACAAATATCAGTGAAAAAGGGAAAATACGAAATTTAAAAAAACATGTTACTGCCCCCACAAATTAGTTTTAACAAACATGACAAATACTGTAGCTCTGTATAGGATTTATTAGAAACAATATTAACAATCAATAATAATAATAACTTGCGATTGGATAAAGATAGACCTTTGATATTTCAAATGTGCATCATGGTAAGACCTTTCAGTGTGGGGGAAAATGTTTTGACCTTATACATTTACAATTTAATTATATCCGGGGCATCATTGTTTAACAAACACATCTTGTTTAATTTTTAACCTTCCTTAACTTAGGAAAATGCCACTTACCTTTCTCATGAGAACTTAGACGTTATTTTGCCGCGTACTCACTGTGTAATCGGAAGAGCTGCTCCCTGCCCACTAGGAATGGGCGTGAAAATGACGTCATCCTTAGTGAAAAAATCATTCTTTCTTTACTAATCTTCACGTTTGCACTTGTTTTCTTCACTCGTAATCGGTATCTACGTTTTGGTATGGTGTTTTTTTCCTTTTTAGCTCATCAGTTCTGAAAGACCCGATTGGCTTATGGCATGGCATGGCGTCCGGCGTCCGTCCATCCGTTCATCCGTAAACTTTTCACATTTTCGACTTCTTCTCCAGAACCAATGACTCTAGAGAGCTGAAATTTGATGTGCAGATTCCTTGCCCAATGGGGATTCTAAATTGTAGTTTTTGTGACCCCGTGACCCCAAAATAAGGTCTAGAGAGCTGAAAAGTTGTGTGTAGACTCTTTGGCCAATTAGGATTCTAAATTTTACATTTGGTTACCCCTTGACCCCAATTGGGGTCACAGGGGTCAAAACCCTAAAAAACTATTTCCATCAAAAGTCTGATGAGCTACAGAGCCCATGGCTCTATTTTTAGCTCACCTTTACAAAGTAAATGTGAGATTACGTCGTGGCGCTTCGTCCGTCGTCTGTCTGTCTGTCCGTAAACTTTCACGAAAAAGACTACTCCTCCTAAACGAATCCAGATATCATTCTGAAATTGTAGTTTGTTATACCCATGGTGATTCCTCACAGAAAGGTAGACGTTTCAGTTTTGAGAATCCAAGATGGCTGCCATGGCAGCCAAATTGTATTTGCAATAAGATTTCATGAAAAAGACTACTCCTCCTAAACCAATCTAGATATCATTCTGAAATTGTAGTATGTTATAACTATGGTGATTCCGCACAGAAAGGTTGACGTTTCAGTTTTGAGAATCCAATATGGCCGCCATGGCAGCCATATTGTATTTTAATTAGATTTCATGAAAAAGACTACTTTTCCTAAACCAATCTAGATATCATTTTTAGCTCACCTTTACAAAGTAAATGTGAGCTTATGTCATGGCGCTTCGTCCGTCGTCCGTCTGTCTGTCCGTCCGTCTGTCTGTCCGTAAACTTTCACGAAAAAGACTACTCCTCCTAAACGAATTCAGATATCATTCTGAAATTGTAGTATGTTATGCCCATGGTGATTCCTCACAGAAAGGTAGACGTTTCAGTTTTGAGAATCTAAGATGGCCGCCATGACAGCCATATTGAATTTTCAATTAGATTTCATGAAAAAGACTACTCCTTCTAAACGAATTCAGACATCATTCTGAAATTGTAGTATGTTATACCCATGGTGATTCCTCACAGAAAGGTAGACATTTCAGTTTTGAGAATCCAAGATGGCCGCCATGACAGCCATATTGAATTTTCAATTAGATTTCATGAAAAAGACTACTCCTTCTAAACGAATACAGATATCATTCTGAAATTGTATTATGTTATACCTATGGTGATTCCTCACAGAAAGGTAGACGTTTCAGTTTTGAAATCCAAGATGGCCGCCATGACAGCCATATTGAATTTTCAATTAGATTTCATGAAAAAGACTACTCCTTCTAAACGAATACAGATATCATTCTGAAATTGTATTATGTTATACCTATGGTGATTCCGCACAGAAAGGTAGACGTTTCAGTTTTGAGAATCCAATATGGCCGCCATGGCAGCCATATTGACTTTTCAGCTGCAGATGACATATCATTATTATCAAATTTTATGCTTTCATCAAGTGATCACTGGCACCATATAAATTCTCTAATTTGAACTTATTAATCATAATATTATCTTAAATATGGAATATTTAAGATTGTCGTGCAAGTTGTTCTATATTTTTAAGTGTTTCAAAAAAAAAGTAAGATGAAAGACAAACATAATTGATTAATTTGTTTAAAATCTTTATGGCAACTAGCTGCAAAAACCAAATCACATTAAACATGTTAAATTTTAAACAATGGTATCTCCCTTATATTCCTTTAAATACCACACATAAGGGGTCAACCAGAGTTCAGATATTCCACTATGCTGTCAAATACACATCCCAAGGCAGGCTGCTAGCATCACAGTGTCAGCTGCTAGTCTGTTGCATAAGCAACCTGACCCAATTGATATGGTAGAGCATTATGCTATATGGCCATGTGTATGCAATAAGAGTTATGGAAATTAGACTTGTATTCTCATGACAGTGATATGTTCTTTCTAAGAATAACAACTTACACAAAACTTGTCAACAATAAGCTTTGTGTTTAGCAATCTACATGATAAGTTGATGTGGAAAGAGTTATTTTGCATCACGTTCCAGTTCCTGTGTTTTACTCATATTTGTACCATTTCTTTATCTAACAGAAGTTCTTCTTGACACAAAATCAATTAGGACATAAGCTAACTATGTTTTGTGAATTACATATATTTTTCACAACAATGCATGTTCTCTCCCGTCAAGCCTTTAAATACCACACATAAGGGCTTAGCCAGAGTTCAGGTTTACATGCTCAGCACACTATGCTTCTCCAAATACACAAAGCCAAATACACAAATTGCTACACTCTCCTAAAAAACATGATGGCAGCCATAATCAATTATCATATAAAAGATGGTTACACAATTAAACCATATTACCACATCATTCATTTTAAGGTGAGCTTCTGTACCCTCGGTACTTTTATTTACCTTTGTAGCATCTATTTTGCTGCTCCCCTACGTATTTATATCCTTCCCAGATTGTTTTTCACATTTTTGTCATGTTTTGTGATTGTTTGCTTTGCTTCTTTGGATTTAATTTCCCACCTTGGGTCGGGTTAGTTTTCCATTTCTACCCCTTCTGACCTTTTTTCCCGTTTGATTACATCGCTGTCATCTTGACTGATGTTTACTTGCTTTTCTGCATGACACAGTTTTTGTTCAACATTAAAGGGGCACTGAATCCAAACTGTCAGCGGTTTCGGTTTTATTTTCCCTGCACTTTCCTCTTTTCATATTACATTTATTACTTTTAAATCCATCTCATTTTTTTTTTTTTTAAATCTTAATTATAATTTTTAATCATCATTAATTTTAAAAAAAAACAAAAAAACAATTTTTCCTCGGGCTTAAATTTCCCCAGGATCTTCCTTTTTTATTTACCCTCATTTTACATTCATTCAAATTTGGGTATTCATTTCAACTTTTTTGTCTCAAACATTTTTCATGTTTTTCCACCCGTTTGGCATACTCTGTTTTTAGCTCATCAGGACTGAAAGTCCAGATGGGCTTATGGCATGGCCCGTCATCCGGCGTCCGTCCGTCGTCCGTCGTCCGTCCGTCCGTAAACTTTTGACACTTTCGACTTCTTCTCATGAACCATACACATTAGAGAGCTGAAATTTTGTGTACAGGTACCTTAGCATATGGAGATTTGTAACTTTGTAACTTTGGTGATCCTGTGACCCCAAATAGGGTCGCAGGGGTCACAACTTTAAAAACCTATTTTCATCTTCTTTTCCAGTTCCAGAAGGACTAGATAGTTAAAAATGATATGTGCAGACTCCTTGGATAATGGGGATTCTAAATTGTAACTTTGGTGACCCTGTGACCCCAAGTAAGGTCACAGGGGTCACAACCTTAAAAACCTATTTTCATCTTCTTCTCCAGTTCTAAAAGGACTAGAGAGTTAAAAATGATATGTGCAGACTCCTTGGCCAATGGGGATTCTAATTGTAACTTTGGTGACCCTGTGACTCCAAATAGGGTCACAGGGGTCACAACCTTAAAAACCTATTTTCATCTTCTTCTCCAGTTCTAAAAGGACTAGAGAGTTAAAAATGATATGTGCAGACTCCTTGGCCAATGGGGATTCTTAATTGTAGATTCCGTGACCCCATGACCCCAAATAGGGTCACAGGGGTCACAACCTTAAAAACCAATTCTCATCTCCTCCAGTTCCAAAAGGAGTAGATAGTTAATATTGATGTGTGCAGACTCCTTGGACAATGGGGATTCTAATTATCCCCCGCAACAACGAAGTTGCGGGGGGTATTAAAATGGGTACCGTCCGTCCGTCCGTCCGTTACACTTTGTGTCCGGCTCATAACTTTGTAACTAATCAACCATTTCAATTCAAATTCGTCATGGCAATGAAGAAACATGTAATAATGTGTCATGAGTAACAATTTTCTGAAAATCTACATAAAATATAAGGATTTTGGAGAAAAAGTGGTAAATTTGTAAGAAATATGTTACAAGTCCCGTCCGGCTCACAACTTCTTAACTAATCATCACATTTGGATCAAATTTGATATGAAGATACATAATCATCTGAAGGTGTGTCATGAAGAACAATTTTGAAAATATTTTTATAACATTTTGACTTTTTTTGCCAAAAATTAGGACTCTGTTGGAAAACTGTTACAAGTCCTGTCCGGCTCACAATTTCTAAATTAATCATCAGATATTGATCAAATTGGATATAGAGATAGATAATAATATGAAGGTGTTTCATGAAGAACAATTTTGAAAATATTTTTATAAAATTTTGACTTTTTTGGCCAAAGATGAGGACTCTGTTGGAAAACTGTTACAAGTTCTGTCCGGCTCACAACTTCTAAATTAATCATCACATATTGATCAAATTTGATATGGAGATACAAAATCATCTGAAGGTGTGTCATGAAGAACAATTTGAAAATATTTTTATAAAATTTTGACTTTTTTGGCCAAAAATGAGGACTCTGTTGGAAAACTGTTACAAGTCCTATACTGCTCACTATTTCTAAGCTAAGCATCACATATTGATCAAATTTGATATGGAGATACATAATCATATGAAGATGTGTCATGAACATCAATATTGAAAATATTTTTATAAAATTTTGACTTTTTTGGCCAAAAATGAGGACTCTGTTGGAAAACTGTTACAAGTCCTATACTGCTCACTACTTCTAAGCTAAGCATCACATATTGATCAAATTTGATATGGAGATACATAATCATATGAAGGTGTTTCATGAAGAACAATTTTGAAAATATGTTTGTTTACATATTATGATTAAATTGATCTTGGAGATCAAAATACATAATACACAAATTCATTCGTTTGATTTTAATTTTGTCAGTTAACTTGAATTATGCCCAACAGTGAACATAATGTTGGTATCATTTAGTTTTTTGATTAGAACAACTTCCTTAATATCCTTGAAAATTTGTGTTATTTTGTGCGACAAAAATAATCGGCAATATGATATGGAAAACCTAAACATATTGTGCAATTTGCAGGGGATATAGCTCGACCATGTCAGCTGCTTGTTTGTAACTTTGTTGACACTGTGACCCCAAATAGGGTCACAGGGGTCACAACCTTAAAAAACTATTTTCATCTTCTTCTCAAGTTCCAAAAGGTCTAGAGAGCTGAAATTATATGTGCAGACTCTTTGGCCAATGGGGATTCTAAACTGTAGGTTTCGTGACCCCATGACCACAAATAGGGTCACAGGGGTCACACTCTTAAAAACCTATTTTTCTCCATTAGATGACAGTCTATGGCAAATTTATTTCTCCTTGGATATTTTAGTGTGGACTTCTTTCACTGTCTGATATTTAAGATCTAGAAAGTGTTGAATAATAATAAATCATTTGGGTTAGGAAATTTATTCCGAAATCGTTACATTTGTTTTGTAATTATTTTATAGGTTTTCTTGCAATAGGTAACATCAGTTTAATTTTTAGCTCATCTGGCCTGTATAATGCAAACTTGATATGATGCCATTGGCTCTATTTTTTTTTATGTACAGTTGATTTATGCCCAGAGTGTTTTGTACAGAATGTGGTACAGTCAAGTCGGCTAAGGACCCCCACCTGCTTTGTCTGGACTGCCTTCCCCTTACCTGCCTTCCTGACTATCGCTGCGAGGAGTGCCGCTGTCTCTCCCCCCTGGCCTTTCAGCGTTTCATCGCAACTTGACGTAAGCGTTTCACCAAACGTCGACGGAAGAGGATGTCCTACGTTTCTAGCCCCGAGTTGTCCGCTGGTTCCCCTCGTCCAGACCCCCAGACCAGACTGACCCTACAGTCGTGGAGTCCAAGCGTTCCACCCCCTCCCCTCGTAAGGAGAAGACGCCCGCCGCCTCCTCCTTGTGACCCTAGCTCACCCTGAGCAGGCCACAGTCACCCAGACGGAGGTGGCTTTCCGAGCCCTGCAGTATGCAACCCACCTGACCTTCAAGCGCCAGACTCAGAGCAACCAATCACACCCTTACAAGGGAGCGCTTTGTCACTCAGCCCTCCAGATCAGGCACATCCACCAACCGGGGTCAGCGCCCCTATGCCAGCTCCAGAGGCAAGTACTCTTACAAACCAAGAGGAGGGAAGGGCAACCGGCGGCCCTACCCTAACTTTAACTGAAGCCAGCACCAGTGGCAACTGGGACCTCCCGCCCCTAGTCGTTCTGGTGTACAACACCCCTGTAGGCGAGAGATTGGGGATCTTCTGGCCCAACTGGTCATTCCTATAGGATCCCTTCGTAACCAACACACTGAGGACGGGCTACAAGCTACCCCTGTCTCGTCCCCTAACCGTGACTTCTCCCTCCCCTATCATGTGTCTGCCCAGATGCCCAGAGCGCACTTCTGGCCGACAACATCAAGGTCCTACTCGACAAGAACGCTCTGGAAGTAGTGCGAGAGCCCGATCATGCCCCAGGGTTCTACACTCACATCTTCCTGGTTCCAAAGAAGAATTCGACCAAGCTCAGGATGATACACAACATGGCGATCTTCTACGAGCTTTATATGGATCCACCACCGCATTTTCGGACCAACTTGGGCCTACTGCTCGTTCCCCCAGACAGATGGACCAGGAGGCGTTTGTTCAGCGAGCCTAGTTGATGCCCCTCCGCCTCAGGGAGTTGCAGTCCCTGTTGGGCCTCATTACGTCGGGGCAACCTTTCACGCTCAGGGGCAGATTGATGATCCCTCCCCTTCCTCAGCCAGTACATTCAGGCAGACGACACATCCTCAAGAATTGTCCTCCCAGTGCACCTCAGTCAATACCTCCGATGGTAGATTCGGCCATCGAACGTTTGCGAAGGCATCTCTTTGTGAGAGTTCAGGCACAGCCAGGAACTGTTTGTGGATGCTTCACTCCAAGGGTGGGGAGACCAGACCATGTAAGGCATGTGGAACTACCCCGACAACCAGATCCTCGTGCGGGCTCGCCACATCCCGGGCTGCAGGAAAGTCCTCGGGGGCGCCCTCTCAAGACCAGACAAGCCCTCTCCCACAGAGTGGATGCTACACCCAGAGGCGTTCGCCCTAGTTGCCGCCCAGATCCACTGTCCCCTCTTGGATCTGTTCGCCACAAAGCACAACCATCAGCTTCTGGTCTCTGTCTCTCCACTCCCAGATCCAGCAGCGTGGGCAGTAGACGCAAGGTCCTTATCGTGGGAGAATCTGGACGGGTACGCTTTTCCACCTCCAGTTCTTCTGCCAAAGGTTGTCGCCAAAATCAAGGATGCCCTTCACCTCCGACTGACTTTGGTTGCGCCCTTCTGGCTAGAGAGGAGCTGGTTCCCAGACCTGCTGCTCCTCGCCACAGTGGCCGAATCTGCTCCTCCATCCACACAGTCGCCAGCTTCATCCGGATCCAGACAGATATGCTCTACACAATTGGACCATTTGCAGAAGTCCCCCCGCGCCAAGGGTTACTCCCACTATGTAGCTAGTGCTATCTTGAAGGCCCACAGAGTCTCCACCAGGGTGCTCTACAACGATAATTGGCTTTCCTTCAAGAAGTTCTGCAAGGTACCGACCACCAGCGTGGGATCTGAACATCGTCTTTCAGTATCTCTGAGGAGCCCTGTTCAAGCCTTTGTCGGATGCCTCCTTCCAGAACTTGTCCAGGAAGACGGCTTTTCTGGCGTTCCACCTCAGTTTTCGCCTCACACTACCTTAGACGTGCAGGGGCTACAATCATTTAGACCGTTGGTGGTTGCTCAGCAACTCACAGCCCCAAAGTCCCTTCAGGGTAAGCTGTCCGCTTTTATGCTTTGTTTCATCTCACTGTCGCACCTGTTGAGTTGTTTCGTTGTTGGCGACTTGTTGGGGTTACCGTCTGCTTCTCTGTGTAGTTGGCTGCGGTTGTTCCCACTCCGGGAAGTTGCGTGACTGGATGCTTTTTTCTGCTCTGGGACTCATCCTTCCTCCTCCCTGCTGTCGGATCAGTGGCATTTTCCTAAGTTAAGGTAGGTTAAAAATTTATTAAAATCTAAATATTTTATATATTTAAATACCTACCTTAACTTAGGAGGTATATATATATATACTCCCAATTAGCCTCCCCTTCGAACTTCGTCGGACCTCTACTTTTGGGGTTCGTATCAGAAAGAATGATTTTTATACTAAGGATGTGACGTCATTTTCTCGCGCATGCTCTGTGGGCAGGGAGCAGCTCTTGTTATCTATGATTATGTCATGTTATTTTATCTCAGGGTTCTATCTTGTATGACACCGACACCAACATAACATGTTATCAATTGATATTGCCAGCAAATGTGTTAAACATTTCCTTTGGTCTGGTACGTGGATGATTTTTGTTGATAAGTTATTTTGAATTTTTATTCATATTTCTCTCTATATTTTCATTAAAAAATAACAATAAGACAAAGGTATTTTATTTTATTTTTTGTCTTTAGATTAACTTTGAAATGACATCAATGATTTTGTAATGTACATTCTGTGTAAACATTGACCCTCTTGACTCGTTGGGCTGGCAGATACCCCTCACTTGGCCTCTATTTTTGTGTGTCTGAAACGTAGACCTTGTATATTTGGCGACCACCTTCTTTGGCCCCCCAATTTCTGGTCTAAAAAACTCGCCTAATAGACTGTAATATATGGTAATCAATAGGGTTTTATCTATGACAAGAAGTTTGACAATGAAAACAGGCTGAAGTTTTTTTCAATTTCATGTTCATTATTTGCATAATAAATTGTACATGCACATCTGTTGAGTGTATTTATTTTAATTTGTTACAAATAAAACTATTATTTCAATTTCATCAATATAAAACTAAAGCTTTTTCAAATTTGAAAAGTTGCAAAATTTTAATGTCAGAGTTTATGATTATGTATTGTCTTATCCCTTGCTGCTTTTAAAGACATACATGGATGAATGGAGAAGTCTTTTTAAGGTTTGTAACTTTTATGTTGCCTTTCCACTATGATTATGTATAAGTTAATGTCAGAGTAACACTCCATTCCTAAAAAATAATGGAGCCGAGGGCCCCAGGGCCCGAGGCTCATTATTTTTTAGGAATGGAGAGTTACGAGTATATTAACCGACTTAAATTACACTCAACTTAATGCCTATTCACAACAATAGATGAAAATATTTTAAAAATTGAAATTTCAAGTGATAAACTTTACGCTCCATTACTAAAAAATAATGGAGTGAGGGAACAATAGGCTGATGACACAAGTGTGATTTAACTTGGCTTACAGTGCCCTCTCATCCCACAACCTCCTTGTTAAAACATCCATTTTAATTTGTTGAGATGTTAACTTTAAGATGAATGAAAATGAATGAAAAAAGTGAGTCTTTCAAAATGTAACTACAAAGTCAAATACCAATATGCAAATGTTTTTGGCTATAGAGCTTCTCGAACCCAAGTATGAAGTATTGCACACTAAACCCAACAGTTACACCACTGCACCACAACAGCTTAGATGAAATGAGATGACTTGTTCGTCCTCTTATGCATGAAATTTGAACTATTATATGAGCATATTTTTCCGGCAATTCGATTGAACATGTGACAGTCAACAGAAAGTGATATTGACTTGACCCCCCATGACCCCTAGTCTGACCAAAAGTGATATCTCTAAAAAGAGAGTCTATGCCGTCAAACTATTTATTCATGACGCCATTCTATATTTATAATTACCCAATTATATATATATATTATATGTATGTCATTGACCCAATGGAACTGAAATGGCTGTATTTTTCTATTCACTTTTTTTTTTTTTTTTTTTAATTGAGACATAATAGAACAATTATTGTCTGGTGAATTTGATCAATACTTTTTTTTTAAGACCTGAGGAAAACAATATTGACCTCAGTCTTTGTCCTGGGTCAATATTGTTTTCCTGGGGTCCATAATATACACTTAATTACTCATGGTGAAATCATTATGTGAAATACAAGGACTCTCGAACCTGACTCCCTCGTAATAAAGTAATTAAGTGTTTTATTAAACCAAAATTCTTCTACGTGTACAGACTCCTTGACTAGTGAGGATTATAAATTGTAGCTTTGGTGGCCATGTGACCCCTAATAAGGGCCACCAAAGCTACACCCTAAAAACCTAATTTTTAACCTACCTAACTTAGTATATGCCACTTACCTTTCTCACGAGAGACAGAGGTTTACCGCGAAATTCATCGTGCTTACCGGATGGGCTGCCCCCAGCCCACTGCGCATGAGCGGGAAACCGGAATCCTAGGTAAAATTCGTGTCATACTTTCTTTCTCTCTCTCCGAGATCGCATGTATTTTCGTCTTGCTTATCGATTTCTTCTTCAGTTGGTTTTTCTGGTCTTTTTCCTTCCTTTCCTTTCGTCATTATCCTTTTGCTGCCCCCATCGCTTCTAATGTATCGATGTTTCCATCTAATTTCGCTTTCGCGATCTTTTTGCACTTGGTGATTTTGCTATGTCCGTGGCTTCTCGCCATGTTACGTACCTTGCATGTTCTATTTCACTTGGAAATACCTTCTGGGGGGTCGATCTGCTTGTTTTCGCACCCCCTTCCTCCTTTTCCCTCTTGTTTTTCCATCTACGTGGGCTGGCTTTGTTGACCTGCTTTTCTGCACGTCCGCATTCCTGCTTACGTCACATCTACCTTTGGTCTGGTCCAAAGACTATGGCTGCCTGTTTTTGCCATCTAAAAACTCGTTTTGCATTTATAATCACTTTCTAAGTATTTCTATGCATTACTTCCATCAGCTTATTTCCCCTTCCATATAAAAATAACAATATATCTTAATATATTTTATTTTCTATATCTTTTCATCAAAAAATTTCATTAAATATTTTTCAATCACAAATTAATATATATCATAATCACCTATTCCTATATATTAATTTCATATTACATATTCCATCTAATGCATTTCATTTTTGCATTTACTCTCTATTAAATAACCTTAATAATTTTTTCTCCAAAATTATTCCATTACATCTTATTTAATTTTCTACGGCAACCCTTTCGGGACATAAATTTTCCCGTTTTGCTTGCCCCTTAAAGGGGCACGCTCTTAAAAATTTCAAAATCTTTTTTCAAATTTTTATACATTGCCCTTATGTTTTTCTCCATGTTGGCATGTCTCTGTTTCATGTGTTACAGTATTTATGCCAAGAGTCTATTGTGTCCTGTGTCATTTCTCCAAGTCGGCTAAGGATCCTCACCTCCGGTGCCCCGACTGTCTTCCCAGGATCTGCCTAGTGGACGACCGTTGTGAAGAGTGCAGTGACCTCTCCCCCCTCGACTTCAAGAGCCTCCTCCTTCTCCTCCTCCTACTCGGCAGACGCCGCCTCCGACGCCCAGCACGTCTTCGGCCCTCTCCCGTCCGTCAACCTCCGTCTCAGGACTACGACCAGCGCTCGGTGCAGCGTCAGGACCAGCGCCCGGACCCACGCCTAGACCAGCGCCTGGACCAGCGCCCCAACCCTCGCCAGCGCCACGACCAGCGCTCGGACCAGCGCCTGGACCAGCGCCAGCACTCCAGGGATCGTGACCAGCGCCAACGCTCAGGGGACCGTGACCAACGCCAGCGCCTTGACCTCAAGCAGTGCTCAGAACGGCGCCAGCGTTCCAGAGACTCTCCACCCAGAGACGTCATAACCTCCCGCTCACCTCGTCGCTCCAGGAGCCCCTCCCCTCCTCAGCGCCAACGACGCTCGCGGCGCTCCAGGACGCCGTCCCGCTCTCGCTCTCCTTCGTTGGACAGGTCCACCTCCCGGCGCTCACGTCGTTCCAGCTCCCGGACGCCACCGAAGACGCCCAGATCTTCTAGGAAGAGGCGCCCCTCTCCTGTGAGAAGTGATGACGAGCGCCACTTCGTCCCGGACTGCGACGACGACGAGGCAGAGGGCCCCACCTTCCTGCCTCTGAAGATGGTCTCGAGTTGGATCGCCGACAGGCTCCCAGAGGGCTCCTCCCCTGGTGGATCGGACCCTCTCACTTGTGTTCGTGAGGACCCTGACCTCAAGCTCCCCCCTCACCCTGACGTGCTGGAGGGTATAGCCGCCTTACAGGACGACTTCCAGAAGCTCTCGCTGTCTTCCTCCCTGAAGTCTTCGAAGCTCCCTGCGGCCACGCCCGTGCACTCACTCAGCCGCTTCGACAAGGCCGCCGCCCTGGACGACGCCATAGGACGCCTGGCCCCGAACCTCAACCACTCTTACAAGGTCTCGGACACCAAGGTTTCTTCGGTGGAAGCTGCCCTCAGGAGGACTCTGAGGCCGATCTTGATCCTCCTCTCCGCGACTGACGCGATCAAGGCTGACCTAGACGTCGACAACCCTTCCCGTCTGGATCACCTCCACACCTTGATGGACTGGCAGCGCCGTAACATCGTCCTCATCTTAGACAACGTGAGATCTGGCCTTGGCTCACTTACTCACCTTCGTCGCTCGGGTTCCTGGACCAGTGTGCGTGGGACTCGGAATTCAAGAAGTCCCTGTTACAGGCTCCTCCCACGGCTGCGACACTTTTCGCCGACAAGATCCCGGAAGTGTACAAGGAGCAGGCCTCAGTGACACAGACGGAGGTTGCCTTCCGGACGCTGCAGCACGTCTCGAACATCTCCTTCAGACGCCAGAACAACACCAGTCAATGCCCTTACAAGCGTCAGCGTGTCAGGCCGCAGCCCTCCAGATCAGGTCCCTCCTCTCAGTACCAGCGCTCTGCCAACTCCTCCAGAGGAAGGGACGCCCCCAAGCCACGCGGAGGCAGGGGTGGCAAGCGACCCTACTCCAGACAGTGATGTCTGCGCCCCACGCGGCTGGGTCCTCCCGTCCCCAGTCGTGCCGGTGCACCCCACACCCGTAGGCGGGAGATTAGGGATCTTCTGGCGCAATTGGACATTACTAGAAGATCCTTACGTCACCAACACCCTGAGGACAGGTTACAAGCTGCCATTGACCTGCCCTCCCCCCGTGACCGCGACTCCCCTGGCACGAGACTACTCAGAAGCCCAGAGCGCTCTTCTAGCCGAGGACATCAAGACGCTTACCGACTCTGGAGTTGGTGCTACAACCCGATCACGCCCCAGGGTTTTACTCACCAATCTTCCTGGTCCCGAAGAAAAATTCCACCAAGTTCCGAATGATCCACAACATGGCGACATTCAACAAACTATACATTGAGCCACCATCCCACTTTCGCATGACCTCCCTAGACGCTCTCCGAGCCAAGCTATCTCCAGGCGATTGGATGGTCAGTCTCGACTTACAGGACGCTTATCTCCACGTGCCGATCTACTCGCCTCACAGGAGGTTCCTGCGGTTCGTCTTCCAGGGCCTACATTACCAGTGGCGGGTCCTGCCGTTTGGAATTTCTTCGGCTCCGTGGTTATTCACGAGGATCACAGCTCCCATCTGCCGCTATCTCCATCTCAGAGGGATGCATTTCGACCCCTACATCGACGACTGTCTCATGTCCAATCCTCAACCGCTCGTTCTATGCAGACAGGCGGCGTTGGCTCTCGACCTCCTCCGCCAGCTGGGATGGCTAGTCAACCGGGAGAAGTCTCAGCTCGTCCCCTCCCAAGATTTGACCTTCATAGGGGGGCGCTTCCGGACAGAACTGGGCCTCCTACTCGTTCCTCCAGACAGGTGGACTAAGATCCAGTCCTTCGTCCAGCGAGCCCTGGTATCCCCTCTCCGACTCAGAGATTGGCAATCTCTTCTGGGACTCCTCACGTCCGCCAAGGCCCTCATGCTCAGAGGTCGTCTCATGATCCGCCCTCTCCAGGTGTTTCTCAGCCCTTACATCCGGTCGGACGACACGTCAGTAAGGATCCCCCTGCCTGCGCACCTCAGCCAGTACCTCCGTTGGTGGACACAGCCATCGAACGTCTGCGAAGGCGTCTCTTTGCTAGAGTTTCACACAACCAGGAACTGTTCGTGGACGCTTCGCTCCAGGGCTGGGGAGCTCATCTCGGGGATCAGACCGCGTCAGGCATCTGGACGCATCCTCAGACCACCTGGCACTCAAACAACCTGGAGATGCAGGCAGTAATCCTAGCAGTGACGCATTGGCTTCAAGTTCTACGAGGCAGCCGCCTTCTCCTGGCCTCAGACAACTCCACGGTCGTTTGGACTATCAGGAACCAAGGAACGACAGGCTCTCCTCAGCTCCTAGAACAGGCCTCCGAGCTCTTCCATCTACTGGACGAGAACCAGATCTTCATCAGAGCTCGGCACATTCCAGGCTGCAGGAACGTCCTCGTGGACGCCCTGTCCAGACCAGACAAGCCGTCACCAACAGAGTGGATGTTGAACCCGGAGGCCTTCGCTCTCATCGCCGCTCAGGTCCACCGTCCTCTCCTCGACCTGTTTGCCACGAAGCAGAACCATCAGCTTCCGGTGTACGTCTCGCCTCTCCCCGATCCAGCAGCTTGGGCCGTCGACGCCATGTCCTTGTCGTGGGAGAATCTGGACGCATACGCTTTTCCACCTCCGATTCTCCTAACCAAATTCGTTGCCAAGATCAGGGACACCCTTCACCTCAGACTGACTTTGGTCGCGCCCTACTGGCCGGCGAGAGGCTGGTTCCCCGATCTTCTTCTTCTCGCCGAAAAAGATCTGCTCCCTCTTCCAAAGTGGCCGAACCTGCTTCGTCACCCTCTCAGTCGTCAGCTTCACCCAGATAACGAGAGGTACGCTCTGCACGTCTGGACCATCTTCAGAGATCACTCCGGGCCAAGGGTTACTCAGGACGGGTAGCCAGTGCCATCTCCAGAGCCCACAGGCAATCCACGAGGTCGTTGTACGATGACAAGTGGCTGTCCTTCGAGAACTTCTGCAGAGACGCGGGCCGGGATCCTTTGTCTTTGGACCCCCAGTTTGTGGCCAACTTCCTCCTTTACCTCCGCCAGAAACGTCACTTGAAGGGTGGGACCATATCTACGTACCTGTCGGCGCTCAACTCTGTCCTCGCCGTTAAGTCCGACAGGAAGTTCTCCAAGGTTCCCGAGCTGGTCGCTCTCCTCAAGTCGTTCAAGCTGGAGGACCAGAAACTCAAGCACTTGCATCCACCATGGCTTTACATCGCAACTGCTCAGTTCCAGCCATCATGGAAGGATGTTTCTGGCGTTCTACGACGGTCTTCGCATCCCACTACCTCCGAGACCTCGCTGTGGAAGACGTGCAAGGCCTGCAGACCTTTGGACCGTTGGTGGTAGCCCAACAGCTAGCTGCCCCAACGTCTCTTTAGGGTAAGCTGAAAACTTGTCTACTTCGTTACTTCTCACCCTGCACCTGTTGAGTTGTTTCGTTGTTGGCGACTTCGTGGGGTTCACCGCTTGCTTCTCTGTGCAGTTCGCTTCGGTCGTTCCCACTCCGGGAGGATGTTTGATGGATGCTTTCTGCCTTGATGACTCGTCCTCCCTCCTCCCTACTGTCGGATCAGTGGCATATACTAAGTTAGGTAGGTTAAAATTTATTAAAATCTAAATATTTTAGATATTTAAATACCTACCTAACTTAGTAGGAATTACTCCCGCCCGGCCTCCCCTTCGGACTTCGCTGGATGTCTCCTACAAGACTTCGTTCCAGAAAGTATGACACAAATTTTACCCAGGATTCCGGTTTCCCGCTCATGCGCAGTGGGCTGGGGGCAGCCCATCCGGTAAGCACGATGAATTTCGTGGTAAACCTCTGTCTCTCGTGAGAAAGGTAAGTGGCATATACTAAGTTAGGTAGGTATTTAAATATCTAAAATATTTAGATTTTAATAATTTTCATCTTCTTCTCCAGAACAATAAGGCCTAGAATGCTTAAACATAGTGTACAGACTCCTTGACTAGTGACGATTAATAATTGTAGATTTTGTGACCCTGTAGCCCCTTCTAAGGGGGGAAACACATTGGCCACACCCTAAAGCAAAATCAAATATACAGCCTGATGAGCTACAGAGCCAATGGCTCTATTTTTTTACAATTACAGAACAAACAAAATGAATTAAAAGTACATTTTGCACTACAATATATAAGATAAGTAGTTCTATTTTGTGCCACATAAGTTACATCAAACTATTATTTAAAGGGGCAGTAACACGTTTTTTGATAATTTCATATTTTAAATTTTGCACTGATAATTGTGTTAATGCTTAATGTATTATTTTGATAGTGTCAAAAATCTCATTACATAAGCCAATCGTCCAAAGTCAGAGGACAAAGTATGATGATTCACATAAATTCCATTGGCGGCCATTTTGTGTGAACACCTTTCATTCATTTTGTATTAGAAAAAGAAATCGCACGGCTATACCTTAAATTATATATTGGAATTATTACTGCTCCAATTAGTTTAAATACATTGTCTTTCAATTTCAAACTTTAAATCGAAGTTAAGCAGATAACTAAGGGAAGGAAACTTGCTAATGTGTGTCTGTGATGATGTGTATTTGCAGGAGAATAAGGTTTTGCGGGACTCGAATGATGAGTTGAATGCCCAGTTGTTGACAAGCTGCATGGAGGAGGGGCGGTCCCTGCTGCGGGACACTAACAGCGGCACGTCTCTGGCTGAGGAACTGGAGCACCTTACCAAGGAGGAGGTATGCACATGCTCAAGATCTTTCATGCATAATTCATATATGAATACAAGAAACAATCCACATTACACATGCTTGACCCTAATTTGTGTATGCACACTGAGAAATATAGATGCTAGAAGCCCTGGAAAAAGTACTGTTGTCTTTTTGACAGAGTTTTTTGGGAGTCTCGCCACAATGTAATGGAAAAGTTCTACTATGACAAAACTTATGTGATTGGAATATGATGTTTACAAGGTTTTTGGCTTTTTCCAGGCATCTCCATTACTGAAAAATAAAAAAATGATCGGAATTCTGTTTTTCCAATATTGAATATTTTTATTGTGGGCCTTACCATGAGATAACGGCTGAGTTAATCCTTAGCCTCCAAACTTCAACATAAAATATTTGGTTAACTGAACTTCAAAAATAAAGTTCAGTGTTATTCCAAGGTGTGAAACATTTAGCATAAATACACACACAAAAAAGTTAAGCACCCACTTGATTTTTCACAGAGGGGTGTACTCATTGAAGTATGCTATCAGAATGAGAAAAAGAAGTTAAGCAAAACCAATCTTTATTGAGAGAATAATCATTTGGTCATTTGGAAGTTTTGTAGTCGTGTGGGCACTAAAAGTGCACTAAAATAAAGAGGGAAATGGACATGGAATTTCATCCAAAACACATGGATGTTTAAGTTTTGTCACTACAAGCTCTTGCTGTGTGCCACCTGATCAAAGCAGCTTGAATAAAGTGAATCAGTGTTTCAAGAATCACAAAACATCAATAACGTGTGGTACCACCACGTGCGCGAATAAATGCAGCCACTCTTCTTGGCATATACCCCTAACCAGGTTCTTTAATTGTTCCATCGGTATCTGCTGCCACTAATCATGAAGAGCGACCTCCAGTTCCCTCAGGTTTTGTACAGGAGGATCCCTTCTTTGTATCCGACTACCCAAAATATCCTAAACATGCTTGATTGGGTTCAAATCAGGTGACATTTGGAATTCGTGTTACACCATTTTCCAGATGTTGGTTTACAGCCAGTGAACGATTGTGTCTGGTATTGTCGTCCATGAACAAGGGTCTTGTGGCAAGTCTGTGGTCATCGAAATGATCAATAATTACAGGATCCAGAACCTCCTGAATGTAGTGAACGCCTGTATAGTCACCAAAATCGAGTCTACAGTCGTAGGAGAAGCCTCCACAAACCATCACGGATCCCCCGCCATATGGTACCCTTGATACAATGTTCCTTGGGGCAAGACATGTAGTCCTGATCCTCCATTTGTGGGCTTGGCCATCAACAGCATACAGGAGGAAACTACTTTTGTTGGTCCAGTGTACATTCTTTCATATATTCAGGTTTCACTTCTGCCTGTCCACACACCATAACCTATGCTCACGTCTGTGGTGATTTGTGAGCATTGGACGCCTTATGACCCTTCTGGTCCTTAATCCGGCAGTTTTGAGGCGATTTCTCAGAGTTTGGTTGCGCAAGCAGCAATAAGGTAACCATACCTGTTTCAGATGGGTGCTTGAAGCAAACAGCAGGCGTCTTAACATGTTGTAACAGAGCTCTATCCTACTGGGGCGTGGTAGCTTTTGGTCATTCTGAATGTGGAAGGTCCCTTATATTTGTTTGTGCATGCTTCCTCACCAAACGGCTTATGACAGTGTATTTGAAGTGAGTTCCTCTGGCAATTTCCTTGTAAGAAACTCCTGCCCGATGAAGCCCAATGATCTGCCATCTCAATGCATTTGAAATTCTTCTTCGTGTCATTGTCAATGAGAAGTGAAACAAGTGGAATTGAGGTCTAAAAAGACCCTTAAATACCCAATACTAGTGATTGTTGAAACTTTGGTTTGTGCAACACTTTGGTGGCGAGATTCACATTCATGTAATTGCGTTAGTGAGACACGTTTTTTCAAACAGTAAAATCTTATTTTATCACCAATAGAACACTCCTTGATTGCCATAATGAGCTTTCAGCATATACTGAAAATTCAACTTTTATTTGGGGGTGCTTAACTTTTTTAGGTGTGTATATTTCAGGAGAGTAGTTCCTTTCGGAGAGAAGCTTATGTCATGGGTTATGCGCCCAGTAAGAATAGAAATTAAGATAAAGATTAAAAATTTGTCTTCAATTCCATATATCATTTGTACAAGCGCAATGATGAATAAAGTTGTAAGTTTTCCCACCCACATAAGCAGCTTCATTTGTTCTTCCAGTGTAGAGTTTGAATTTACAAACATATCCATTATGCTAGGCGCACAACATGTAATCCTTGATTCCATACTTCTTTAGTTAGTTGGAGTTGTTAACCTTGAAGCCTTGATCTGCATCACTGTCCATGTCCGATACCATTGCATCACTATCACTGTCACTGCCACTGTCGTCTCATCTGTAGTCTCCATATCAGAAGCCTCATCAGCATGGACTTCGTTTATGAACTTGTTGTCGCTGGAGTTGCCTGTTAAAACTCCTTGGCCTCTACACCAACTGAAATTGAATGGAAAATATTTAGACATATGCAAAAAAATCATTGGATTTTTACAGAGATATACAATGTGAGCCTCATGAACTTTCAATTGCTGTCTTTCAAAAGCCTTTGAAAACATTTTCATGGAAAAATTCATAGATTCAGATTGCGATGACAAAAGGATTCAGCCGCATTAGCAGTGTGTCTGTCCATCTGTCTGTGATCACATTGTTTCCGGACCAGCATTTGAAAACCGTTACCGCTAGCTCAATGAAACTTGGTATATTGACTAATCATTGCATGTTGTTTTGGTTTTGGGGTATTCAACTTTTTTTAATTTGTTAGTTTTGCAGTTTCCATGGAAACGCAACTTAGAAATGTATTTCCGAGGCAGAACTCAGAAATTGTTTGGCCTAACTTAATGAAATCTATTATATTGACTAATCATGACATGGATTTGTGCCTTTTGGGATTTTCAACTTTCTGGAATTTGTTACTTTTGCAGTTTCCTTGGAAACACAACTTAGACATGTGTTTCCGGGGCAGAATTTGAAAACTATTAGGGCTAGCTCAATGAAATTTAGTATGTGGACTAATCATGACATGTAGTTGTGCCTTTTGGGATTTTTAACTTTCTGGAATTTGTTATTTTTTGCCCTTTCATGGAAACACAATTTAGAAACGCGTTTCCGCAGCAGAATTTGAAAATCATTAGGGCTAGCACAATGAAACTGTTTACAAATGTGCCTTTGGGTGTTTTGAAATAGCAGGGAGTTGAAGCTCAATGACATTCTTCATTTCGACATTACCATTAATTTCCAAACTGTGTATCACAAAGGAATGAAGATGTTTTTATCAAACAGCGTATTCCATCCAACTGGATGATTGTTTTGCTCTCTTCACATTAACATAAGGAATTTGACGATGGCATATCATAAGCATTTACTAATTAAAAAAACCTGGATGTGGTTTATCATAGTCTTATGATGGTTATTAAAAGTCAAACAATTTAGCTGCATGTATGCTTACAATATTATTCACACAATCAGTATATCAAAATATATGCTAAAACTGATCATTCAACTTCAGTCGGGCCAGGGGGATAAGCCATCTCTCCTGATGGCTCTTGTTTTAAACAAGTCTGTGTCTCCTGTAAATCTCTACGCAAAACTTGTGACTAAGGTGTTTTGAGAAAACAGTATTATTATCAGTTAAAGATTAAGGCTCTGCTTCAAAGAAAATCATTTTGGTTTTTCATGAAATTCTCAATCGGTATCCTTTGATTTAGATCATAGTCTAGATTGTAATGTATAATAGAATTATTAGTTTTACAACATGTATTTTATATATATCTAAAATTTACACAAATATCTTATCTAGTTTACGATGATCTACTTTATATCTATCTTTGTAGATTAGATTTTAATCATTCATACTGCTTTCATGTTGATGTAACAAATCAAGTGTACCCAAACATTAAGAAAACCTCAGCATTTTCGATTTTACTTAGAAAAGCAATGATTTTTGAACTTTTAATATACTTTCACAATTTTGAAAGCACAACAGTGACAGGGTGAAATCTTACTTCCCGCTGAAACGGACCTCTAAGGGATTCCATCAGATCAAAGATGAGTGACCAGTTACAACAAAATATAAAAAAAGGGCAAACCAATGATTTTGATTTCAATGAGATTGGCAATGGATGAAATGAATTTAATCCCTTCAGCCTCTAGTTAAAGTGACATCAAGCATTAAAATGTAAATGCTTTGCTATCAGAAAATATGTTACATAAGCTTGCATTTGAAGGTTTAGGTGGGTCAGTAGCACACTTTCACCGGTGAGTATGTAATACAGTAGGATGTAGTCTTCACCCTTCAGTAATCATTTTGTGTTTGGAGCAAAACAAAAAACTTATTAGACCAAGCTCAATGAAATTTGGTATGTGGATTAGTTAGCATGTGTAAATGCGCCCTTCGGGGTTTCCAACTCCTTTGAATTTTTATCTTTGGTGGTTTCTTTCTTAGAATTTTGTTTCTGGACATGAACTCAAAAACTAAGATACTTAGCTTAATGAAACTTGATTAGTGGACAAGTCCTCATAAGTAGATGTGCCTTTTTGATTCTCAACTTACTTGGACTTTATATTTTGATCTGTTCCATTGAAACAACTTAGTAATCTGTTTCTGGCACAGAACTAAATAGAACTAAAAAACCTAACTTTATCAAATTTGGTTTTGGATATAGTCAGCCTGTACACATTCTCTCCACATCGGGGGAGCTCAGTCACATAACTCTGATTAAGCTTCTGTTCCAATTAGCTAAAATCACAGGGTTTCCAGTAGATTGCCCAAGCAAGTTACGGTACCTCCCTGATTTGCAGCCAATGAAAACACTTCTTGCATTTGGTTTGTATTATAACTGTGTAAATCATTATTTGTTTTATGATATATTTTGTTTTACTAACTAACCTTAATATCTCTCTTATCCTCTGTGCTAATTAGCAGCACCGTCTAAGGACGGGGCTGCTATCAGTTTTTGTGAAGTTTCCATCGCCGCCGCCGCACTCTTACTACTAGCTATAACTTTTTCCACTAAGCTTTCCAGAACTCTTATTCATACCTTACTACTCATACCTCAGGGGAACTATTTTGACACGTTCACTTTCAAGGTCAAAGATCAAGGTCACGAGCTATGTATTCACTCTAAGAAGTCCTTGTAAACGCGATAACTTGAAAAGTTTTCGGCTATGAAGCTCTCACTTGGTATATATCATCCTTGGAAAAGTAAAAAATTTTGAAAAGGTTTCGGCTACAATCCGTCAAAGGTCAAGGTCACAGCAAGGTCATGACTTAAGCATGGTTTAGCGAAAATGCTTGATTTTAACCATGATCACTTTTAATCAATACATGATTGTTATACTCTATAAAAAGTGTTCAATTATTGTGTGACCTTGAAGGTCAAAGGTCAAGGTCATGAGATATGAGTTATTGCAATTCATTGTAAACACAATAACTTGAAAAGTTTTTGTGCTATGAAGTTTAGATTTTGTATATATTATCTCTTGAGAAGTACAAAATTTTCAAAAAGTTTTGTGTACGAACTGTCGAAGGTCAAGGTCACAGCAAGGTCAACATATATGGAGAAAATGGATTAATTTAATTTTTAACACTTTATTTCATTACAATAATGTTATACTCAATGAAATGTGTTCATTGATTGTGTGACCTTGAGTGTCAAAGTTAAAGGTCACGAGAAAATTCCCAATTTGGTGAGGCCTGTAAAAGGCGGAACAGGGTAAGGCGAAACCCCAAGTTACGGGGCTGCTCTGCTTTTGCGGTATCCCGCAAACGCTAATCTAGTTAAAAAAGGGTGTTCCACCACCTCCAAAGGGGGCGGGGTAGCGCAGTGGTTAGCGCGGTCAGCTTACGGACCCTGGTTCTAATCCCCCCAGGGGCTCGGCAACTTTGTCTGCAGTAAGGAACTGTTCCACACAGCAACGTTACAGTCAGCAATTGACTCAATGCAGTTGGATTAAAGTCCAGAAGAGAAATCAAGTGACAGAAACTCAAGCAGCAAGCAGTTGCGTCTCGCATTGTGTGGAGAAAGACTTCAATTATTAAAAATGGAATTTAACCCTTCAGTTGCTGAATAGTTTCAATGCTTAATTAGGCCCTGTGTCTGAATATTCTAAATCTCAGCTTTCTACCTTTATATGCTCATTAGCACTGCTGGTTGAATATTTTTCTCTAGCAAGGCGCATGCCTCTTTACAATAATTAGTGTATCCATATTGCGGATCACGTAATTTCTCTTACACAAAAATAGATAGCGGGTCAAATAGTTGATACATAAACACGACTTACAATGAAATTTTATAAAACTTTTATAACAATCTAAAGATTGTTTGTACATTGTATTTAGGATGTTGTAAAATCTACATGTCTGAACACGCAATAATTTTTATCATATGGAATACAAGATACACTATTCCTCATTATAGATAAATAAAACAATTATGGTGTGCCTTATAGTAAGTTTTTTACAGAATTTTTCATGAATACAAAGAATCACTATAATACGTCTTATTGCACAAAGATTATAAGGATGAAAGTAGGAAGAGCATACACTAACTACCAAGCGCAAGGTATTTTAATCGAGAACTTAATCCCCCACGTGCACTTTGACACTGACAGGCACCCCCGTACTGTTATGCCCCGGGGTATCATGATCAGTATGCAAGAAACATGCAAGTTCCATTAGCATTAGCAGGAGTAGTAGTAATAGTTTTGTATGCTCATATGCAAATCATACATGGAAAGAAAGACAATTCTTTCCTTTACATGATGGTGGAAAATTCTAAATTATATCCAGTAGTTCGGGAGATTTGAAGCCCGAGTACTATTGGTCATTTGAGGATAAAAATTATATTTGCGATAAATGTCTCAACACTTGCTGTTCTTTAGTTCTTTGTGCGCATATGCATTTATACATGTGAATAAAGACAATTCCTCTATTCCTCTAAATTATATCCAGTGATTCTGGACATATGACGTCGATAATGGCGTAAATATTGCCCAAGCGCTTAAAAAAGTAACTCACTCACTGCCTCACTCACTCAAAGGTAGTATGAAGGCCGAAAGAAGAGTACCCTCAGTCATTTTGAGAAAAAGTTTGATATTTAGTTTGATATTTGCGACAGATGTTGCATAGCTTACATTTCTTTTCTTTTCCATGCGCATGTACAAATGAAACATTAAATTGAAGCCTGTTCTTTAAATTGAAGGACACAATGACCACGTCTTAGAAACCAATTCTAGAAATCTTATGTACAGACTCCTATGATGATGGATAAATTGTTAATTTGGTGACTGCATCCCCTCTGTAGTCTGTCTACAGACTCTTGGACTAATGAGGATTTTATCTTATGAATGCGCTACTTATGGCTACTTATGATATAACTCTTAAAGAGCTACAGAGCCATTGGCCCCAAAAATTTAAAGCTTGTCATCTCGACCCATGTACAAAAAAATGAAGAGTATAAACAATGTATATTCATTTTGATGATTTGTGAATATGTTTTATGTTGACAGCTCCTGGAGAGATTGAAAAAGGAACAAGATATCAACCTGCGACTGACGCAGTATGTGGACAAGATCATCCTGACAATCATTGAAAAGAACCCTTCCCTCCTGGAAATAGCAAAATGAATCACAGACATTAATATACACACTCACTTCTTTACACACATCTACAAGAAGACTCACAAATAGTAAGAATTATTTTTCTGTTGTAAAAGTGCTGCATAATCAAATCACTGAGATTTTTCCAGGCACAATAACACAGAGAAACCTATGCATACAAATACTCGTACAAACATTCACACATATGCACCAGCAATGATCTGCTGGTCTGCGATAACTTTGTTCATGAAGACATTTTATATATGTTTTAAGATTGTTAACTTTTAAAACGTTGAAGATTTTATGAGATGAAATTTGGAATTTTATCAGCAATTATTTGAAAAGTTTTGAATTGAATAGTAAACTCACATGAACAGAATAATATCAATCAATGTGATAACTGTTTCTTTTATACCACATTTTTGTGAAGATATGATATATTCAACCCTTTTGAATTTTCACTTGAGAGGTATCAATGAATTTTTAAAGATATTATTATTATTTTTATGATACATTTTAAAATTACTTTTCATATTCAATTACAATAACGTTGTCTTTATATACTGATGACAGGCAGAGTATCTCATATTATGCGAGATTCAGCTTAAATGGCAAAATGAGATCAGACAGTGCAAACTCATTTGAGAATGTTGTCTTTGTGTCTTAAACCTTAACAGAGCAAGGTTTCATTTCTTTCACGGCTTCGACTTCAGATACAGACTTTAAACCCTTTTTAAGCAATATCTCAATTATTTATTAGATTCTTTATAGGTTACCATAAATGATCAAGTTCTTTTATGTTAAATTTTAATTCCAACTACCCTCAACTTATGTAATTATGTCTCCCCCCAAATGGTTAGTTTCCGAAGCATAACTCTGAAACTAAGATAAGATAAGATAATGTCTTTATTGTCCCAATGGAAATTTGTTTTACATCATATATACAGTTCTCCAGTTACAAACAAAGCAAACTAAATGTACATGATAATATTATTATGCATAAGATTTGTCTAAATAAACATGAACACATCCGATTTAGTCACACTCACATTCACTTGACTTAAACAGAAATATGACATTAATCAATAAACTGCTCATTGTAGGAACGAACACTGTTTGGATTAAAAGAGTAGCGAAACCTGTTTGTTCTCCCAGTCGGCATGCGCAGTCTGCGTCCTGAAGGTAGCCAAGAATATTCCGAAAAAAGAATATGTGATTGGTCACTTTAAATTTTATTTGTTTCCTTGGAAATTTGCTGCTCATAAAAATCGCCGATACTTTCAATTGGAAGTCCAATAATTTTTTAAGCTGTTTTGACAATTTTTGAAAGTTTGTTTTTATTCTGAACAGACAGATTTCCGTACCAGCTCAAGAAATTAAAGGTCAAGATACTTTGAATAAATGTTCTGTAAAATAACCTCAATATAGTTTGATCTATTTAAAAATGTCTCAATCTCCACAAAAAATGCAAGAGTTGCTGTCCTTTCTTATAAATTTTGTCAGTATTTTCGTTCCAAGAAAGTTTTGAATCCAAGACAGTACCCAAATATTTGTATTTTGTTACTCTTTCTATTTCACCATCAGCTATATAGTCACAGCATTTAATGTAGACTTCTTTTTCCTAAAATCTATGACCATTTCTTTGGTTTTCTGCACATTCAAAAACAAAAAGTTTGATTTACACCAATCTACAAATTTTGAAATTTCAGTTCTGTAACACAGTTCAGATTCTCTAATCAGGCCCACCAATGCTGCATCATCGGCAAATTTGATTGTCATACATGTTTTTGCATTGGATATGCAATCATTGGTATACAATATAAACAAAAAACTACTTGACCAATCTTCACCAAATTTGCTATACATCCTCTTCATATGATATAGATGTGCCTTTTGGAGGTTTGAAATTCTTGTGAAAAATGTTTTGGGTTTCCATGGCGACAGTTTGATCTTTGTCATTTTGAAGGGTGTGGTTAGTTTCCGAAGCTCAACACTGAAATTATTTGACCAGTGTTCATCAAATTTGCTATACATCCTCTTCATATCATGTAGGGGTTTCAAATTCTTTCTTATCATATATCTAGAGTCTCCACTGCAACAGTTTGGACATTGTCATTTTGAAGGGAAAAGTTAGTTCCATAAATAAAACCTAAACTTACAGTTTGTTGTTTTATAGAAAGAATATGGTTTTTATTTGAGTAAAAAAAAACTATAAGGAAATTTCAAAATGAAATTCAGCTGAAATGTGTATGGGGGAGACATCTGTTTTTACGAGGAAAAACACTTTCTTGTTCAATGTTTGACATACTTCCATGCCTTATATTCTATGCAACATATAAGTATACATTATTTGTTTGTTTGGATCATCATGTTCTTTGTTTTGATAAGAGTAACTTCATATACTACAGGCTAGGTTCAGCCTAAGCCTTTTAAAAAGGGGAAATTCCGCATTGGCTGCATGCAGATTTAAAACAGGAGTAGCCCATGTGAACAGCTATGGTAAAGAGCCAGTCACCCCACCTGCAGTAGCCTCACATGCTAGTTGAACAGGACAAGTGCTAGGCAGTGCTAGCAATTAGCCGAAACGCATTCCAGCTAGCCAAAAACATTGAAATGAACATAACTTATGAATAATGGAACGAGCCCTTTTGACTACCAGTATATATATTAACCACAACTTAATGCTTAATAGTAGCATCTCTTATTCTAACCACAACTTGATGCTTAATAATAGCATCTCTTATTCTATCAAATTCTTATTGTGTCAATCTTACCGCTTGCCTGATTGTGACATCATACCCTTGTTTTGTCAAATTCATTGTGACATCACAACGTCATAACTGTATTTTGTTAGACTCCCTGATGATACCATTGAAACATGTTGGAGTTTTGATTGGCTTCGTGCCATTTTTTATCTTTTGATTATGTAAAACTGTATACTAGTAAACTTTCTAATTTTTATCTATATATATTAATAAAGGGGTAGCCAATATTCTTTTTTTTGTAAAAAGAAATATGACATGCGATTCCAAAAATGTTATTTATGTCATTGTTTGTAATGGATGTAAAGAAATATATATCGGGAAAACAGAACTGAAATTAAAAAGGAGAATGAATCTCCATCGTTCACAAATCAAACTAAAACATAATCGCACAATCCCTCTAAGTGCGCATTTAGAAACATGTGGAAAGAATAAATATTCTGTTTTCTCGATATACAAAGTTGATTGCAATGAACCTGATAGCTTGGCGGAGAAAGAACTATTGTTTATAAACAAGTTAAAGCCAAAGCTTAATTCCAAAAAATAATCTAATTAACTTAAATTCCAATGTGCATGTACATAATCTTTTCATTTTCTGTTTCTACGGAGATGTATGTGTACTCCTGTAACTATGTTGCACTGTGACGTCATAATTGTATTTGATGACGTCATTACAACTGACTCAACGTCATTCACCTGAAGATACCGAAAGGTTGAAAGTACTAGTGAATAAAGTCATCGAAGTTTCAACAAATCGTTTTTATTCTAGATAAGACCTGAGAGTTGGACACATTTGAACTGTTTATATATATATATATATATATATACAAAAAGTTCACAATCTTGAGATCGTTGTTCATGTCATAAAAATATGTATATATAAACAACTGTTTTGTACTCCCTGAAGATTACAATGAAACTAGTAGGAGTCTATTGGTGTTGTGTGTTTTTTAACTTTTGAATATATATATATATATATATATATATAATAAAAACGAATTGTTGAAACTTCAATGACTTTATTCACTAGTTACTGACTTTCAACCTTTCGGTATCTTTAGGTGAATGACGCTGAGTCAGTTGTAATCATATATATATATCTATAGGCACAGCTACTCAACAGAGAGGTTCAAAAAATCCCACTCAAACAACAAAATTTATACTTTGTCAAAATTTGAAATTTTACAAGTTCATTTGTTTATTTGAGAAATTCTATTTCCAAGGCCAAGTAGGGAGAATTGTATACATTGTCCCCATGATATTATAAAGAAAACTCAAGGGAGAGATATCTGCTCACACCTTTGAGATACAAAACTATGAATAATATTAAAAAGATAAAAATAAAATACAAATGATATCATGATTCGCACGGGCCTGGAAAAGTACTTGAATTTTGTTTTGATACTGGAAAAGTACTTGAATTTTGTTTTGATACTGGAAAAGTACTTGAATTTAGAATGCTTACTAAATGTAATGAAAAAATATCGGAATTTTGCGGGAATGTCGTTAAAATTTTCAAAAATGTACTGGAATATACTGTGACATTGATCACAATCTCAAATTTGGAAGTAATTCCCCAAACAAATATGGGAACTTAAATTATTTTCTCATATCTCTAATTTGGGCGGGATAGCGCAGTGTTTAAAACGTTTAGCTTTGGATAAAGAGGTTTGGTGTTCTAATCCCGCCAGGGCATTTACAACTTTGTCTGCAGTAGAGATCTGTTCTACATGCAGTAAGGTTTAGGAGCAATACTACATTGCATTTCAGCGCAGTACCACCCATGGTATGCTAGCTCGCAGGCTTTATTGCAATGCATAGCCATCATACCGGTATATACATGTACAAACCCCTGCAATAATACTAGCAGCCGTGATGTAATTGAAATACTCTTGAAAGCAGCGTTAAGCCATAAATCAGCTCACCTCACCAAATATATGCTATTTGCCTGGTGTAGTGGTCACATGACTTCACCTCACACATGCTGTTTGCCTGGTGTAGTGGTTACATCACTTCACCTCACACATGCTATTTGCCTGGTGTAGTGGTCACATGACTTCACCTCACACATGCTGTTTGCCTGGTGTAGTGGTTACATCACCTCACCTCACCTCAAATATGCTATTTGCCTGGTGTAGTGGTTACATCACCTCACCTCAAATATGCTATTTGCCTGGTGTAGTGGTCACGTGACTTCACCTCACACATGCTATTTGCCTGGTGTAGTGGTCACATGACTTCACCTCACACATGCTATTTGCCTGGTGTAGTGGTCACATGACTTCACCTCACACATGTTATTTGCCTGGTGTAGTGGTTACATCACCTCACCTCACACATGCTATTTGCCTGGTGTAGTGGTCACATCACCTCACCTCACACATGCTATTTGCCTGGTGTAGTGGTTACATCACCTCACCTCAAATATGCTATTTGCCTGGTGTAGTGGTCACGTGACTTCACCTCACACATGCTGTTTGCCTGGTGTAGTGGTTACATCACCTCACCTCAAATATGCTATTTGCCTGGTGTAGTGGTCACATGACTTCACCTCACACATGCTGTTTGACTGGTGTAATGGTTACATCACCTCACCTCAAATATGCTATTTGCCTGGTGTAGTGGTCACGTGACTTCACCTCACACATGCTATTTGCCTGGTGTAGTGGTCACATGACTTCACCTCACACATGTTATTGGCCTGGTGTAGTGGTCACATGACTTCACCTCACACATGCTATTTGCCTGGTGTAGTGGTCACATGACTTCACCTCACACATGTTATTTGCCTGGTGTAGTGGTCACATGACTTCACCTCACACATGTTATTTGCCTGGTGTAGTGATTACATCACCTTACCTCACATATGCTATTTGCCTGGTGTAGTGGTTGGCTCTCTGGAACAGATTCAGCAGATCATAGGATTGAGTATGCATTTCAATGAAAAATGTATCTTTTTATGTTTAATGTAATGCGAGAAGATATGTATTATATCACAAATATTTTAAATGAGCACTTGTTCTTGTTGAGTTTGTTACTTAAACACCACAATTTAAGACTCCTACCACCTGCCCTTGCGGAAAATACCATGATCAAATGAGAAGATATTTGATGGTCCAAATATGTATCTATTCTACAGAAATCTAGTCTTGGAGAATATACAGAAAATTTGCTTTGTATATTTGTCATTAAAATGGTTTTTTTTATACATGTGTATTCAAATATAACTATTTGTCTTTGATGTATCCATGACATAAGATAATGTTTGTGTGTGCACTGTGTTTGATGAGTGAGATGTTGAGGAGAGCAAGTGGTGAGAGATTACCCAGACAGCAGACACCTGGGACTCCTAGCTCTTCACAACATCTACACCAATCATACATAGATTACAAACAAAGTATGTTTTTCTGATGAATGTGTGGTAGATATGAATTTGTGAATGTTGCCTTTTAGATCAATAAGTAAATATTTTATTTATTTTCTTAAATTTGAATTATACAAGTGTTACTCTAATATTTTAATCATTTTGATAAATGATTTTAACTGTATGTGTGTCAGACTTTATATGGCTGTCTGCATATATTCAATCAAAACCGTCCACAAAACTACCAATATGTTTATGCAACCATCTTTCCTATTACAACATTCCAGATTGAACCTTGTCTAACTTCCTATCAAATTTGTCATGTGAAGGCATTTTAATATTTAAACTATTAAAATACCTACTTTGTAACATCTTTGTTCAAAATATTTTTATAAATTATGTGTACATATAATATTTATATTTATTAAGTGATAATGAAGAATATGATTGATTGCTCAAGTTTAATGAACCATTATGGATATAAGACATTTCAATATGTTGTTTTTTTGCGATTGACTTATGGTGTTTAAATATAACTAGTAAAGTTGATTTCACTGTTGCACTCAAAGTCTTCAGAATTGGTTACAGCCTACATTGGGGGATCACGCAGTCAACAGTCACTTGGTGACCATGACCTTATTGTCAAGGTCACAATTGCACCCTGGCAACTTTTGAAATCTTGTTTTTGCAATATCTCATGAACTGTTGCACTCAATTTCTTCAAAGTTGGTCACAGCATGTATTGGGAAATAATGCAGACATAAGTGTCTTTTGGTGAGCTTGACCTTAATTTATTTTTATACCAACTTTATGAAGCAACCTTGGGTATAAGGCTGTCAGTCCTTCTGTCCTTCAGTTTGGTTGATTATCTCAAAAAAACGTTAGATCTAGATAAACCAAACTTTGCACACTTGTTAACCATAACCTTATCTAGAATTGAGAACAATTTTGAATTTTCTTGAATATAATTTTATTTCATTTCCTTGGAAACAATCTGATTTAAAGTTTTGAGTAATAAAAGTTTCAAAATATTAACTCCATAGAGAATCAAACTTGTTATTTTGATAACTTTCCTCTACACTATATCTGGTCACAGCCCCTTTACTCAGCTAACCAATCGCAAATTGTCGGCAAAAGTCTTCAGTATAAATTAGGGGCAAGTTACTCCAGTAAACCATGCTTTGAACATGATTACTGCTAGCATTCTTATAAGTGAGACAATGTGATTGGTTCATTCAATTTATTTCTGGTACTGAAAGGCCACAGGCCTGTAGTACAATACATTTACATAATAATAATAATAATAATAACTAGGACTGCCGCGGCAGTACTTAGGTCTTCAAGATTCCTGTTTGACCGTGACATACTGTTTGACCTTCACATGCATGTTTGACCTTCACATGCATGTTTGACCTTCACATGCATGTTTGGTAAAAAGGTTTAAACCATACCGACCAAAACATCAGTTTTTAATATGCAAAGTTTGACCCTTCCTCCTAACCGGAAGTGACTGTTCGCGAGCGATTTTATTCTTTTATCTTGAAGACCTTGCTCATGTCTAACTCTCATGCAAAAATCATTAAGTTCTAAGGTCTGGTTTTTTAGTTGTCTGCCCTTGAAGTTGACGATTTTGAGATTTTGGTCAACTTTGAAAGGTCACAGCACAAAACGTATTAACGTTAGCACCATTAAACAACATAGCTTTTATGTACAATACTTCAGCTACATTCAGTATGAATTTCAGCTCTGTAGTGCAAGTATCTTCAGAGAAGAAGATTGTCAAAGGCGGGTGGGGTCGGAAACGTTGAAAATTGCACTAAAAGCAAGATGGCGGCCAAAGCACGTGACCTACGAATTGGTCCTGATTCCCTTTTTTTCATCATTTTTCATTGCGGTTCTTTTAAAAAAAAATTCAAGTCTCTAAGTGCATTTTGAAAAAAAAATCAATGTTAAATTTTCGATTTTGGATTCGAACTGGACCTTTAACGTACTGGTCGATTTTGCCCAAAAGCTTAGCATGTCGATTCCAGGGTAAGGGCTATCAGCATGTCAAGTTTCGTCACATTTGGAGTAGCCGTTTGAGCTGTAGCTCGTTCACAAAAAAAGTACAAATAATAATATAAAAAAAAGAACTTGAAGAAATCGGATAAAAACAATAGGTCTTCCAGACTTTGTCTTGAAGACCTAATAACACTTTATTGTCCTAAGTACAAGGAAATTCGGATTGTGCTGAAGCACCCGGCAGCCACGGTGCAGCGCCAGTTAATGCGTTGTTCTGCCTTTACATGTTGAGTGTCAAGCAAGACAGCAACAACTCCCACCTTTTAACGTCTTTTGGTATGACGCGACCGGGAATCGAACCCCGGTCTTGGGTGACGTGCGGACACTCTACCACTGAGCTACGTCCCACGCATTATGTACACGCATTAGTAATTCACATGAATATGGCAATAATTCAGTTTAATTTACATCACGTTTTGAGATATATTCTGATCTGAAAGAGGTTATGCAATGTATTTTTTCTTAGAATGATAGATCAATATCTCCAGTACCATTATCTATGGGAATGCAACGAGCATATAATTGAGACAATACGCACATAAATTAGGCTTTTAATCAGCATTTTATAACCGGTTTTTCGAATGCCGCCGAAATTAACGGGCGAACGCCAGGCCTATCGCCACTTGCGTATCTACCTTGGAAACCTATCGGGATTTTCGTCTATTGTTTTGGAGGTCTCTTGCCTTCTCGTAATAACCCCCAAGGAGGTTTTACATTGGGAAGTCAGGGCATTATATTCACATGAAAGACCCGTCTTAGACCTACTCGGGGGTTGGAAGGTTTTTATATTTCAAAGTCAAAGGGTTTAATATTCAAATGTATAACCTAACCCCAAAGTCCATACTATCTTGAAAAAATCTACAACGTTTCAATGCTTCCAAAGTGCGGGATTCGAACCCTCAACCCTCTGAACCGTAAGCAAGCACTCTAACCACTACTCTACCGGGCCAGATAGAAGTTAAGGCTATGTTAAACAATCTATAGATTGAAGTTCAGATTTCGGTAAAAAAAAGGTCGGTCCTAAAGCATTATATTATCCAATTGCACTTTAATTCCAATATTAATGCATACAAACGTTCATAATTGATATTAACGGTGTTACACCTTTTAACTTGTGATAATTTTAAAGGATCAAAATACGGTATCAACCACGTGACTTGTCGATTGTCATTTGTAAAACTCTACACCTCGAAGAATGCTTTGCACGTGCATTTGTGCTATGTCAAAGTGAAATAGTCGTTTGAACACACTGCTTAATATCAAGGAAACTCATTTTAATCGTTTTTTATTCATAATTAAAGCGACAGTATAAAATAATGTAATCATATAATAAGTGTTAAAAACAAACCGACAAACATAAATCCTTGATATTTGTTGATTTTTTTCATTTTTTTTATGATCAGTCTACAAATATGATTACAAATACTACAATATGGACAAATTATTGCGGGTTGTCAATAGATGTTTAATAACGGTATATAAGTTAGTTAAAACACTCGAACTCGGTTATGCTTAAAGAAGGGCTGCATAACCTTTTTTAAATATAGTTTTCAATTAGATATTGGTCAAATAACTATATAACATAAATATAAGGCCAAAACAGCAACGATACACAGTTTCTCAATGAAGCTACAGCTAAGTAAACATTGCGTAACAAGGCGTCTGCTTGTCGCCGTCCAGCGACAAACCAAAACAAGGCTGAGAGGCCACGGGCAGGGGTTACCGGAAGTGACGTGGCAGTAGGCGAAGCGTTAGAAAATGATAGGCGAAATCCGCAGTTCTGCCTTTTCAAAGCGATTAACAGTATGCTATATCATTGTGTTGCTGTCAACTGTCCTAGAATATCTCCTGATGAAGTCTCCGTAGACAAATTCCCATCATATTGATGGTTTCACGCCAAATTGACCCGCTGTGTTAAGTCAAACAGAGCAATGTGACAATCTACATCGAACTCACGTGTTCCGATCACTACACCGATTTTCTGCTTCGAGCTCGCATTTTCACTGAATGAACAGTTTGGCATGCAGAGAAAAGGGAGATTAGTAAAATATAAAACATAGCACAATGTATTGGGCTGATTTATGGTAATAATCCGAATATACAATGCTCACATTTAGATTTGAACGTTGTGGAAAGAGGTTGAATAAACAATGACATTGGTCTGCAGGTGTTACTTACTTTCTTTAGATCAGATACTCACTTATTACACAATTACTTTACTGTCTATCGTATTTCCTGTCTGTTTCCTAATTCGATGATATCAAATGATGACTATAGCAGGTAGGTTAGGGTCTAGGACAAAAGCCACCCGGACAAAAACCACCCGGACAAAAGCCACCTAGGACAAAAGCCACCCAGACATAAGCCACCCGGACAAAACCCACCCATTTAAAAAAAAAAAAATGACAAACACCACAGATACTGTAGTTCTTGTGATATATGAGTCATTTGTTTTAATAAATTAGATAGCACCATCAAATGTAAATTTGTTCCCATTTTACTTTTTAAATTTCTTTCCCTAAAATCATAACAGGTAGTTTTGATTAATTGTAGAACACAGACATATGCTCAATCTTTCTTACCCATGAAATCATCCACGCCACCTTAATTACTCAGTTTAAAACAATGTCAAATGAAAACGGCTACACTGAGTCTGAATTTAGATAAAAAAAATTCTATAATGGCAAGGGGCGGATTTACATAAGTAGTATAAGTAGCTAATGTGGTCACTCTCATGAAGACATGATTCACTATCTGTTTATTTGTCGGAAATATCAAAATTTAAGATCAATATGTGTTTCTAACACAGCATTTTAAAACAGCAATATTCTTTAAACATTACACCAGTTTAAGATTCTTAACATTTTGCAATTATCTATTAACCATTTTGACTTTGAGGTTGCAGCCACCTTCAATACTAAGCATACCCAGCAACATTTGAAATCTTATTTCGAACCTACTTGTCAAAATTTACAAATTTTTTTCTAAGCTTTTGCGGTTTCACATTTTCTTGTGTTTGTGTCCAGTTTTTTGTATCATGTATAAGAGCGGTGTTCAAATGGTGTCGGACGGACGCCTAAAACCTTAATTTCGGATGTACCGCGAAGCATAATTTTCAGTGAGAGACAAAGTACCGCCAAGCCTAATCCGAAAGCTTGCTTATCAAAATAGCGGGAGTAATTAAGCCATTAATTGAGTTGAAGCATTTTACTAAGATTGATAAAGAAATCAGCAACGCATCTATATCTAAGTTGCAACTGTCACAGCAAAGACACACGCTTTGTGATGGCAAACGCACAGGTCAGAGTTCGCCCAGGGACACATGTTTCCTCTGATCTACTGCTTGCTGCCAAACAGGACAGAAGCAACATACACGAGGACATTGGAGTTCTTACAGGAACTGGCACACACAAGTGGACTGTACTTGTCGCCGACCACAGTTCAGTTAGATTTTGAGAAAGCAACCCACAACGCCGTCAAGAGCATCTTCCCCAACTCATTCATCAGAGGCTGTTTTTTCCATTTCACGCAATGCATTTGGAGAAATACACAGAGGGTAGGACTGGCTTCAGAGTATTCCTCGGACCCTGAAGTAAAGAAGATGGTCCGGAGAGCTGCCGCTCTTCCCCTTGTACCACTTGACAAGGTAGAAGATGTCTGGGCCGATACCATTTGAGATAGATATCCCTTAAACTACCAGACAAAACCTCTATCTTCACAGCTGAACTTGTAGCTATTCGACAAGCACTCATTATCAGTAAAGGCTACAAACACAAAAATATAGCTATATTTACAGATTCACTCAGCTCACTGCAAGCTATACAAAACAAAACGGAAAAAAATAGTCATGAACTTCTACACCAAATTTACCAGGGGTATAATTATCTAACTCAGGATAACAACAATGTTAGATTTATATGGGTGCCTTCCCACATAGGCCTAACAGGCAACGAAAGAGCTGACCGAGCAGCAAAAGCAGGTCTAAACCACAGCAATAATGTCAACATACCATTTACTAAAAAAGAAATTAAAAGCATTGTTAAATCAATTAGAACGGATGAATACAACACAAACTTTAAAGGCAACTGGGGACATACCTAGTACTATCAAGTACAACCTACAAAAGTTACAAAGGTTAAAAACTTCCACAACTTTAGAAGGGTTGATGTAGCCATAACTAGACTTAGGCTTAACAATGTTCGCAATGGGGTTTATCTCCACAAAATAGGGAAAGCACCAAATAATCTATGCAATCAATGTAATGTCGAGGACACCATACATCACACTCTGTTTCAATGTGATAAATACCAAAAACACAGGGGACAACTCCTTGAAAATGTAAGCGCTAACAACCCACAAGAACTGTTAGCCAATGCTAAAAATTACCACTACCTTTCAGTATTCCTACTACAAACCAAATTGTATAAAACATTATAATTAATAACCACCTAGCCTTACACCCAAACTCCTAACCATTACCTACCCCTCATCCCCTACCCAATTTAAGGGTCACTAAACCCTAACAACCACCCCACGGGTAAAAACTCCCAGAAGGACCCTACGGAAGCGAGACTGATCTCTTAAACCTCCTTCTTCTGGTAAATGTTGGTCATGGCGACCAACGACCAGAGCTGGTTGGTGAGATAGGTTCACGATATACATTACCTCGGGACCACTCGCGCAAGCCTATACAAACAGGCGCGTAGGCTCCTGACGGGAGATTTCCACCTAATACCTAAAATAATATTTACCACTCCCATATTTGGGATAACTGGTAGGACTTGGCACAGGGCAAAATGGTTAAAACTCTTCATTAAAAGTGCACGGTGTGGCTACCCCCGGCACTTTACTAAATTATAACTGGTAATTTTCCCAGTAGCAAACCTCAAAACCCTCACTGCCTGGTTCTTAATCGGGTTCAGTGGGGAGGACAGGTATTGTACCTTAAGTGTATGGTTAGACTACCCCCTGCACTTTACATAGGTACAATACCAGTTAGACGACCTGCAAGAAAGAAAAAACGCACATTGCGAAGATACCAACGCTGGAAACAACAGCAAATAACAGACTAAGTATATCAAACCAAAAAGATAAGTATTACTCCATTCACTCAATTATCAATAAATTTAATTATAAAACATTACTAATTACAAATAACTATAAATACAATTCAAACACAATTATTCAACTACAATTTTATTTTATCACAATTAAAAATACCATCTCAAATACTACTTTAAACCTTTTTACCTCAATATAATTTCCCATACATAATATATGCTTTCTATCTCTTTCAGGTACCACGCCATTTAACACCACTATTTATTTACTTACTATTCATAAAATCAGCCCCCCCCCCCCCTCACTCTATTCCAAATTCTAAATTAATTTTAACCACTTTAGAACTTTTATTAATTTTACTTGGGTGTCTAAGACCTATTCTAAATTTCATGCCCCCTTTTTTGGAAATAATTCAGGCTTAGACCCCACGTCGGCGACATCACCGTGTGGTGAGGAAGACGTTAAACCCCAATCCAACAACAACAACAGCAAAGACACACGCTTTGTGATGGCAAACGCACAGGTCAGAGTTCGCCCAGGGACACATGTTTCCTCTGATCTACTGCTTGCTGCCAAACAGGACAGAAGCAACATACACGAGGACATTGGAGTTCTTACAGGAACTGGCACACACAAGTGGACTGTACTTGTCGCCGACCACAGTTCAGTTAGATTTTGAGAAAGCAACCCACAACGCCGTCAAGAGCATCTTCCCCAACTCATTCATCAGAGGCTGTTTTTTCCATTTCACGCAATGCATTTGGAGAAATACACAGAGGGTAGGACTGGCTACAGAGTATTCCTCGGACCCTGAAGTAAAGAAGATGGTCCGGAGAGCTGCCGCTCTTCCCCTTGTACCACTTGACAAGGTAGAAGATGTCTGGGCCGATACCATTTGAGATAGATATCCCTTAAACTACCAGACAAAACCTCTATCTTCACAGCTGAACTTGTAGCTATTCGACAAGCACTCATTATCAGTAAAGGCTACAAACACAAAAATATAGCTATATTTACAGATTCACTCAGCTCACTGCAAGCTATACAAAACAAAACGGAAAAAAATAGTCATGAACTTCTACACCAAATTTACCAGGGGTATAATTATCTAACTCAGGATAACAACAATGTTAGATTTATATGGGTGCCTTCCCACATAGGCCTAACAGGCAACGAAAGAGCCGACCGAGCAGCAAAAGCAGGTCTAACCCACAGCAATAATGTCAACATACCATTTACTAAAAAAGAAATTAAAAGCATTGTTAAATCAATTAGAACGGATGAATACAACACAAACTTTAAAGGCAACTGGGGACATACCTAGTACTATCAAGTACAACCTACAAAAGTTACAAAGGTTAAAAACTTCCACAACTTTAGAAGGGTTGATGTAGCCATAACTAGACTTAGGCTTAACAATGTTCGCAATGGGGTTTATCTCCACAAAATAGGGAAAGCACCAAATAATCTATGCAATCAATGTAATGTCGAGGACACCATACATCACACTCTGTTTCAATGTGATAAATACCAAAAACACAGGGGACAACTCCTTGAAAATGTAAGCGCTAACACCCCACAAGAACTGTTAGCCAATGCTAAAAATTACCAGTACCTTTCAGTATTCCTACTACAAACCAAATTGTATAAAACATTATAATTAATAACCACCTAGCCTTACACCCAAACTCCTAACCATTACCTACCCCTCATCCCCTACCCAATTTAAGGGTCACTAAACCCTAACAACCACCCCACGGGTAAAAACTCCCAGAAGGACCCTACGGAAGCGAGACTGATCTCTTAAACCTCCTTCTTCTGGTAAGTGTTGGTCATGGCGACCCACGACCAGAGCTGGTTGGTGAGATAGGTTCACGATATACCACTCGCGCAAGCCTATACAAACAGGCGCGTAGGCTCCCGACGGGAGATTTCCACCTAATACCTAAAATAATATTTACCACTCCCATATTTGGGATAACTGGTAGGACTTGGCACAGGGCAAAATGGTTAAAACTCTTCATTAAAAGTGCACGGTGTGGCTACCCCCGGCACTTTACTAAATTATAACTGGTAATTTTCCCAGTAGCAAACCTCAAAACCCTCACTGCCTGGTTCTTAATCGGGTTCAGTGGGGAGGACAGGTATTGTACCTTAAGTGTATGGTTAGACTACCCCCTGCACTTTACATAGGTACAATACCAGTTAGACGACCTGCAAGAAAGAAAAAACGCACATTGCGAAGATACCAACGCTGGAAACAACAGCAAATAACAGACTAAGTATATCAAACCAAAAAGATAAGTATTACTCCATTCACTCAATTATCAATAAATTTAATTATAAAACATTACTAATTACAAATAACTATAAATACAATTCAAACACAATTATTCAACTACAATTTTTTTTTATCACAATTGAAAATACCATCTCAAATACTACTTTAAACCTTTTTACCTCAATATAATTTCCCATACATAATATATGCTTTCTATCTCTTTCAGGTACCACGCCATTTAACACCACTATTTATTTACTTACTATTCATAAAATCAGGCTGTTTTTTCCATTTCACGCAATGCATTTGGAGAAATACACAGAGGGTAGGACTGGCTACAGAGTATTCCTCGGACCCTGAAGTAAAGAAGATGATCCGGAGAGCTGCCGCTCTTCCCCTTGTACCACTTGACAAGGTAGAAGATGTCTGGGCCGATACCATTTGAGATAGTCCTGCAGGAGAGAAGGCGATCAGGTTCATGGACTATGTGACCACCACCTGGATCGAGGGCACATGGGAACCGTCCAGGTGGAACCACTTTGGAAACGAAGAACACAGGACAAACAATCACCTGGAGGGTACCACCACGAGATCAACAAGGTTGCTCAGAAGAAACATCCGAATATCTATGAGGTGGTTCGGCTTCTGAAGAGAGAGCAGTCCCTGACGGAAGCTAAAAGCTACAGCAGTTACAGGTTAACTGGCGGGAACCTCCAAGACATCACCTACACCGACCACGTCTCCGAACTTCTTAAGTTGTCTTGAACAACAGGAGCATTGTATATTTGTAAATATTTTGTATATAATTTTGTGAACAAGATGTGTTACATAAAAAGATAAAAGTGATATTATATTAAAAATAACTGTGACAGAAATCTGAATTATAGATTCCTACATGAGAAGTGTTTATTTAAACAACTGTGTATATAATCCTGTCTTACTTGTTATTTGTTAGAGTTGTTTATTAGGTGCACTCAGCCGTTACAAAGGTGACCATGTACTCGGACGCCTACGCTCATCGAAGCTTGTCGAGTAGTCAATTTAGGCTTCCCGGACCATAACCGTTCAAATAAACCATCATAGCTTGTTCGCCAATCTTTGTTTCATTATTTGAAATAAAAAATATGTTGAAAGCATTAAACAAAAATATTTTGACAAAATATTAACTTATTCTATAGTTACTACATCAAGTTTACTTAAGATTAACCAATCAGACCCAAATCCACTGCTTCTTTGTTATCGGTAAAAAAATATTTTTAAAAATTAAAATTTTTTTCTTGAAAATATTAATAGTGGATGAATCCTATGAATAATATCGTATGGTATCATAATAAAGTTTTTTTTATACTCATATTATTAGCATATTACAATAAATAAGTGGGTGGCTTTTGTCCTAGGTGGCTTATATCCTAGGTGGCTTTTGTCCTAGGTGGCATTTGTCCAGGTGGCTTTTGTCCGGGTGGCATTTGTCCGGGTGGCTTTTGTCCGGGTGGCTTTTGTCCTGCTCCCGGTAGGTTATATAATGCACAATCATCAACACCTGGCTATTTTATGACATCAGCTAATTAGGTAACATCAAATAGCAATTGTATTCCTTAACATCCCTTTTTTCTCCGATTGGTAAATTATAACCTATTAACCTGAAATTAGGAATACCGTTTTTGCTCTAGAAGAAGATTTATTTATTTCTGTCTCACTCGTAGGTTACATAAAAGTGTAAAATACAGATAGTTTGTACAAAGTAACTACGACCAATCACTTAGTGATTTATGAGAGACACATAAAATATACATATAAATACAATGTTAAGATTTAATACATAAATATAGTACATAAAATGAGATCATGAAAGGTACATTATTAAAAGTAAATATCACGAATATAAAAGTTGTCTTCTCCTGGTTAAGATATCATGGCAGGCTTTGGAAGCACAAAAGGCTAGGTCGGGTTGTGATAAAATAGATGTAAACTGCTCATCCTTTGTTTTACTGATAAAATCCTCTTCAATTCGTAGACAGCTGGTAAAAAGTGTAGATCTTATGTCCTCGTATAAAGGGCAAAATAAAATAACATGACTTTCATCTTCTACGCTGTGATCACAGTTAAAACAGAAACGTTCTTGGAAAGGTATGTTGCTGTAGCGGCCAGTCTCTACGTGTAACGGTGCCACCCCACATCGAAACTTCACATAGGCACTTCGGTGGTCACGCCGCATAGGGAGTCGCAGATACTTTTCTTCACAACAATCTTGCTTGTATAATTTGTAAGTTCGCAACTTGTTTCGACCGTTTCCTCGACGAGACTTGTCGCGCATGAGTTGAGTTGTCCATGACGTCTTATACTGAGCGGAGGCTGCTTCGCGTACAAGTCTGGCAAACATTTTGTCCTCTATGTGTGTTTTAATGTCACAAAAATCTTCTAAGTGAAGTTCCCGAAGATAAGTAGCAACTTTATAGTTCCATGTCTTTTTCTTGCACGCATTAGCCCATTCAAATATTCTTTTGTTAAGCCTCCTCTGGGTCAAGTTAACAAGTCTAGCTCACTGTCGGGACACCGCTACACTCTGTCTCACTATAGGTGCTTCCCATCCACTTTCTCCGTTTATGGCCACATTCGGTGTATATTTCCCCACTCCAAGGAAGAAACGAATCGCTCTGTGGTGGAGTGCATTTACAGCAGAGTGTTCTGTCGTTCCCCATATGGAAGCACCGTAGTTTAGCACTGACCATACCATGGTGTCATAAAGCTTGGTGTATACGTTGAAGGGCATACCTCCCAGGGCTTTGAATTTTGAAATGAGCAATCCCAGAGATCTGCTTGCCGCCTTTACTGCATTCTTTGCCATGCTGCTATAGTTAAGGTGTTCTGTCAATAGAATGCCAAGGTAGTGGTAACTTTCACTGATCTCCAACTTTGTCTCACCGCACATAAAAACAGACACAAATCTTGGGACTGATGGGCCTCTGAAATGCACAATTTGTGATTTAACCTGGTTGATAGACATCTTATTTTGGCAGCACCACATATCTAGTGTTGATAGGATACACTGTAAGTCCTCCTCATTTTCCGCCAATAGCACAACATCGTCAGCATAGGCTAATATACCAACTACTTCATCCCCGATCTTGACACCAATGCCCAGGGCTTTCACGGTTCTCACAAGGTCATCTATGTAGAGGTTGAACAGTAGTGGCGAGAGTAGGCACCCTTGCTTTAGTCCCCTGTTGACGTCAAACCAACCAGTGCTGTGTACTCTATTAATGCGTACCGAGCACTGAACATTCTGATACAGAGCAGTGATAGCTTTTAGGATCCGGCCTTGGACTCCGTGCTGGTTTAATCTCCTCCAAAGATTGTTTCTGTTGATTCCATCGTAAGCTTTTCTGAAATCAATGAAGGCTGCAAAGGTCGATTTTCTCATCAGTTTACGTCCCTCAATCAATGATGTAACTGAGCTTATGTGATCAATCGTCGATCTTCCTCGCCTAAAACCATTTTGCTCATCACTTAAAATGTCATTTTGTTCAACCCATTCTGTAAGACGAGTGTTGAGAATACCACAGTATGCCTTATAGATGACCGGTGCTAGCGTTATTCCTCTGTATGATAAAGGGTCCCTGGGATCGTTGGACGTTGATTTGGGAATTGGATTGATAATTCCTTTTGACCACATAGACGGTACCTGGGATGTCTGAAAGCAAATATTAAAGAGTCTGTGTAAAAAGCCTATGGTGCTCTCTCCTCTTAGAAGCTCTACTTGGATATCATCCACTCCTGGCGCTTTACCATTCTTCATCTTTTGAATTGAGCGGCGAACTTCGTCTAATGTTATATCTTTATTAAAATCTAAATCTATAAAGTCATCACCTTGTGCAGTAAATACCTCTTGGACTTCATCTTCTATTAACGGGTTTAGCAGTCTTTCATAGCTTGTTTCCCATTTCTCAAGTACCCGGTGTATATCTGTACTTACACTACCATCATCTTCATTCACTTCCAGTGGGATTACTTTCTGCCTCTCAGTCCCTACGCCTACTCTCCCGATACGCTTCCAGAACTCATTTCTGTTATCCTCACACATTGTCTCCAGTTCGCTATGTAACTTACTTCTGTAAACTCTTTTCTGTTTCTGTACAAGTTTATCAAAATCTTTTCTAGCTGCTACAAACTGATGTTTAAGTTTAACCTTTCTGGGTCCGGACGCCTTACACCACAACCTCTCAGCAGAGCACATGACTTCCCATTTCCCCGCTAGCTCTTCATTCCACCATGGATGTTTGTCTCTCCTCCGTCTATTAGTGCTGCGGGAAGCTAGATTCACTTTTACGGTAGGTAATCTTTGCTGCATTTCCTCCTTGATAGTACTTATACAGGTGTTGTAGGCTTTATCTAAACTCTCTTGGTCATTTACAGACGCTTCAAGTTCACATATGGCATCATTCAACCTACGCTGTACCTGGTCCGACTGTAAGAAATCTGGCGGTGTTTGTCTTGTAAGAAACTTCTCAAAGCATTGAGTCGGTCCATTTCCATCACTTTCATCGTCAATCACCTTACTTTTATCCAAAGTGAAGTCCCATGACAGCAAGGAATGATCAAGCTTTAAAAGCACATCTCCATCAATACGTGACAAGCATTCCTGGTTATTTACTAATACTGTTGGTCTCACAACGCTGAAATTATCAAAGTTATCTAATTTCTCATAAGGCATAAAACAATAATCAACTACCGACATTCCCTGAGTAGATACAAACGTGAAGTCATTCTGAGAATGTTTTCTGCCATTCAACATACAAAAGTTGGCACTAATCAGAAAATCAACACATAATTTCCCATGCATATTTTGTGTAAAGTCAATAACTTGGCGGTCTTTTACAAAGTCAACACCTTCAATAAAATCAGTCATATCGCCACATCGGCTGTTAAGGTCTCCACAAATATAGCTAATGTTCTTGTATTCTGCAACCTGTAATAACAAATTATCATAGAAAGTCTGTCCACAAACATTTCTGGAAGAGCCTTCCGGTGGTAAATAACATACACACATATATGAGTTTACATCGGAATGTCTGTCTCTGAAAGATAACCACAAAATATCTTCATGAATTTTATCTTTAATAGTCACATCATATTTATTTAAAAGTGAATTTCTCACAAGGAAGCCGACCCCTCCAGAGCCCCGGGGAGCGCGTCGATGTAGAGCAGTCCGGTTGTGACCGAACCATGTAAACCCGTCCACAGCTATAACATCACTGCCGCGAAGATGGGTCTCCGTAATGCCTATCACGTCACACTCTGATTTAAGAACACAATGTTGTCTAAGAATTGCATTTTGTGTAGTAACATCCCGCGACCATCCTTTCACGTTCCAACACCCGCCCTTGACCTATCGCAGGTGTGACTGCGAACGATTGGCTGAGTTACCGCCGAAACCACGCCTCCTATCTGCTGACCTCGTTGGTGGGTTGCGTTGATTGGGTGACCTGTTGTCACGTGTGTCGTGTTGATCAACATCTCCACGTGTTTTCCAGCTACCGTGTTCTCTTCTGTCGCCATATCTCGCTCCTCTGTCGTCCTCGCGTCGATTTGTTGATGACTCGTCCCAGTTGTTCCGACTTCTTCTCTCGTCTCTAGACCGACTCAGTCTTCCACCCTCGAATCTCAGATGCCCTTCACCAATGGTCTCTGCAATGACACGCATGTTTGACTCCTGCATTCGTTGTTGAAGTGGTTTATCACTTGAAATGAAGATATTTGAAAAAATTTCACTGTCTTTTAGTTTTATTTTATTTGAGAGCACTTTCCTTTTGTGTTCCCCGTTGCTGCAGGTAGCGATGACGACCCCTGGGTAGCGCTGCCCCCGCGCCTCCTTCCTCTCCACTCGGTCGATAGCCACGTCACTCAGCTGCATGCCCCTGTGTATCACGTCCTTCACTTTCTGCAGCAAGTTCTCGTCCTCAGATTCTGGTATATTTTTCATAACCACATTTAGGTGTCTCATATCTTCCTTCACTACATTGCTGTAAGTGCGCCGAACTTCTGCAATGTCTTTTTGCACACTGTCCTGCAGTTGTGATTGGGTGGTCTTTATCTGGGTCAATTCCATGTTTACATTGTCTATTTTTGCGTTCATTTCTTCTCTCACTACATTTACTTCATCACTAATCATAAGTTTCACCTTCTCCAACATTTTGTCCTGTCTATCTTCAAGTGTGTCTATACGTCTATCGAAATGTTCAGTGAGTTTACTGATCGCCATCAAAACATCGTCAACCGTTCTCACATTCTCGACTGGACACATCGATTTTTCGTTTGTGTTATTTTTCTCTAAATGCGAATGGCCTATAGTCTCACCTTTTTGCTTTTTCAAATTCACATCACAAGGCACATTTTCCTGACTGAGATGTCGTTTTCTTGCCTCCGGAATGTGTGTCGGTGTGACTGTGTGTTGAGACGCCATTACTGATGCGACGAAGTCTTCACTGCTCACAGGGTCCATGCAGAAGTTGGAGTATATCTCGTATATTTCAGTCAAACCACACTTACGATCCCGTTTAAAATGACCTCTATACTGTGATTAAAATCTTGGTAGCAAAAGTTCACTTTGTAGATTCACTAAAACATAATAAATATCAATAATTGTGCTGCTCTTCAATTCGTGTCGACCTGTTCATACGACCTTCACCTATCTGATAATTATTTTGGATAAGGTTCATTTAATAAATCTTCATTCTGTTTGGCCATGTATCGGCTATTGTTGTGGAAAATATCACCTCTATGTACAAGAGTGAAAACATTAAGATTTTCAGTGAAATGCCCTATTAAAATAATGTTTTAAACAAGACATCAGTGATCATCCAATACATGTCTTTCATTGAGAATTGTAACTTGTCCATCACTAAATGAAATAACTAAGAAAAACGTATATATTTTTTATCCTGTTACAAAATGAAGTCAAAGGCAATTCTAAAAAAATGGTTTAAATGTAAAAATAAAATAGTATTGTATAATTACATCCTTTCTGCTGTGCTACTAAAGTAATATTCAATAACAACCAACAACTGTGCACGAAGATAAAACAGTTCACACGGGAGCAATTGTTTACATATACATCCGGGTTCTCACGTGCAGTCTTATGACAACATTGCGCAAAGCGAGACCATCTAGGCCTACATGCTGTAGCATTATGCGCACAACTTCGTTTTTAATCAGGGTCTTACGTTTTCATCAATACAAATTTATATAAATATCGATTTATTGAAGGTTTGAGATGTTTGGATGTTGTTAAGGGTGTTTAATCGACGGTTAAACATCGAGCTGTACTGTTAGCTTGTGTTGTTTTACATAACGAGGGCACACAAGGGGGTATCACATCACCTACTAACACGTCACGAGGCAGTCACGCTTCAGTGCGTTTTATTCTGTTCGCCGGCCTAATTAGGCGGTGTTCTTTATACAGTCGTAATTAAGCCGTTTCTAGGTCGATTTCAGAAATTTAAAGTTGAGTCCATGTGAAATTGTTATCACTATTTCATGAATCCCGAAAGTTGCCATATAGCATTTCAGTCCCTCTTTAAGTTTTCAAAACCTGAGGAAAGAAAGCTGAGCGGAAAGTAAGACCTCAAGCTTCGCTTTCGGTCTTACTTTCCGCTCAGTTTTCTTTCCTCAGGTTTTGAAAACCCAAGCATAACATAATGTCTGGAGACAAACCTCCTTCAAACCAAATGCTTTATGTGTTAAATTCTGATTTATAAAAAGGCAAGAAGCAAGTACGATAATATCTAAGAAATACTCTGTACTACTTTTGTTGTCGGAATCGCTATGATGGATGTGACTGTACCAATATGAGGAATGTTATATGCAAAACAGTGTGATCCCAAATATAACATTGTTTCCAGTTACTCCAGTAAACCATGCTTTGAACATGATCACTGCTAGCATTCTTATAAGTGAGACAATGTGATTGGTCAATTCAAGTTATTTCTGGTACTGAAAGACCACAGGCGTGTAGTACAATACAAAATTTACATAATAATACGTACACGCATTAGTAATTCACAGGAATATGGCAATAATTAAGTTTAATTTACATTATGTTTTGAGATATATTCTGATCTTAACAACATGGCATTGTATAAAAACATGGACAGATTTTTAAGAACTCCATTATTTTTGTTATCTAACAATTAACATAGATAGACATTGGATAGACAAAATAATTTTTTTTATAATTATACAACTTTCTAAGAGGGTTATAAACCGGACAATTTAAAACGAAATGATATTCATCTTCGATTTCTCTCATATTACCACAGGAACCCGATATCGTAAATAAAATGTAGGTATAACGTAGGTAAGAAAGACTATATGGTACCAAAAATCTACTTTAGATAAAAAACCAGGGGAGGTTTTTTTATTTCCTTATACACGTGCGTCACCTGTTTCAAAAGAGGTTCTATTCGAAGTTTCGGGTATTCAAAAATTAGGAACGTGTTTAAAACGGAGATGAAGTTTATTGTGAAAGAGAAAGATGAGGTGGCCCAAACTGCCCCGGTCTCCCCTAAATGCTTGTATTATAAAATGTTTAAATGTACACTAGTATCTGAAATCTATCTCTCATGTGTGAATGAATGTAAGATGTTCTTCACATGATCTGTTCATCGAAAGTGGAAGATTCAAATTATTCCAAAGAGAAATAGAATTTGTAAACTATCATGTAATATGCAGAGGAACCCGATCGTAAATAAAATGTAGGTAAAACGTAGGTAAGAAAGAACCGCCCCCTCTATGTAATAGAGTAAAGGAATAAACGCATCCATTTTGCCGATCGTGTCAAAATTATCGCATCAAATTGGTGACATCTCATACACATACACAATAACCTCTCGGTTAACTTTTCTCCGCAAAACTTGGCTTATTTCCAACACATGTCACCCTTCAAATAACTTTTATGTAAAGAATAGACTCCTCAAACTCGTCATTGGTTGTGCAGGAGGTTTAGTCTGAGGGCGTCAGCCCGAAGACTTAACCTCGTGCACAACTAATGACGAGTTTGAGGAGTCTATTCTACTTAAACCTAAATTCGAAACCGGTTTGAGTTAAAGCACAACTTGCACGTGAACCTCGCCACACACGTCCCTGTATACTATTGACGAGTTTTTACCTAATGACTTATAAAAAGAATCACGTGAGCTCAATGTCATTTTCAACAGCTACGTTCAAGGAACAACACCGTAACTGAAAATGCCCCCAAGAAAAATCATGTTATGTCATAAAGTGTAACACATGTAAGTTTATGTTGGTTTCATTTTACTAATGTAGTTTCACAGGCTACTATTCACTACTAACAGAATCTATGAAATAGAGGACTCTATACGAAAGTCTATAAAGTAGACATGCAATTCACAATTTTCTTATTTTAGAAGAACAAATATGTCTTTTACTAATAGGAATTGTAAGTCATACATTAAATCGTTACGAAAGGTAATCATGGATTAAAAAAAAGATGGTTTTTGGCGTGCATTTTTATGTTACTCAACGAATAAGTTGAACGGCTACATGTGTAGAAATAACAAACTTTGTTCACAACAAGACCTAGTGATGCATAAAATATGTAATAATTCTCCACAAAGTATATAGTCCATATCAATGCGAGATTAAACAAACCTTCAAAGCAATTTGCACGGGATGCACGTGCGTTGTCACAACAACTGTGAAACTGACATCAAATTCAACAAACGAACTCGTCAGAAACAGCATTTGTAAACGCCGGTACAGAAAACATAGTAATCAACTAAACTTTTCAATGTTTCGTCATCATGGCAAGTTGTATAAAAAATGCATTAATAAGCATGTAAGGAAACTCAAGCATGAAACAAGTAATATGCTTCGCGATAAATTCAAACACTCGCCTAAAGAGTTCTGGAAAACTCTTAATTCGCAGGTATGTGAAGATGATTCCCAAACTCCCAAACTAGAAGTATTCCATGATTTTTTCAAATCTTTAAATGATTCATACCGTGGTGACGATAATGAAAACATTGAAGATGATATTCACCCTGGTTTCTATGATAACACTATACTAAATAGAGATATTACTTTACAAGAAATATGCTCAGCTATTTTGCGCCTAAAACGTAACAAATCCGCTGGTATTGATTTGATCGAAAATGATTATTTGATTGATTCATTTGATATACTTGATACACACGCGATTAACTCTCCTATTAATCTTTCAAAAACACCTTACTGAACAAAATGACAATTAAGCATTAACATTTCAACTCTGTACCATATTAAGAATATGTATGTCAATGTATTTAAACATGTATTTTAGAGTTAATTCCCTTTTTCTATTGCTTTTTGCTATTCATTCCGTAATCCGAAAGGTTATGGGGGTAATGGACCCGAAGAAAGATTTGAGAGGCAGTGTTGAGCGATTAAAATGCTCAATATAATAATATATTTTATGTGAATTATTGAAGTTTTTGAGGTGTAATCCTTTTGAAGACTTATGATTTTGTTGCTCTTATGCATGCTTAATACTTAACAGGTTTCATTTTGAAAGCCATTAAACATGAAACACCCCTATTTTATCTTTTTTATCGTATTGTGTTGTAGATTTAAAACAACCCTACTGATGTAGGAGAAAAGAGCTGAAAAGCTCAGAGAGAAACCACAGTAACTTGCATGCCATATGTTAAAAAATAAACATCAATCATCTTAAACATTAGATTTTAAGTTATAGTGTTTTTTAAAGATTAATACACTCGATACAAAAGCATATTGTGTAAATACAGAAATACAGAACTATAGTATAAACGGAAATAGAAAAAAAAGCTTTTGCGATTGTTTCTTTTTTTTTCAACAAAGTTGAATTCTTAATTCTCACTCACAATAACATTTCCCAAATTTTGTTACCGCCAGTCTTTGTAAAATTCCCTCAAATAAAGGAAAGAAAAACGTGTCGTTTTATGCCTTGCATTTATTTCGAAGTCGAAATGTATGCATGTCTCTGATGCAAGTTATGATCTGTAATCTCAGTACGATCCGGTAAAAGGAGTCGTTTAATTAACATAATCTATACATCTATCTATGTTCCCTAATATGCATACTTTATATGATATTGAATTCAAATAATAACTGAAAGAAGTACATAGTTTACTTATGTTTACAGCATGTTATAAACTACTATTCAACAACTCATTGCTGATAGTGACGTAATAAGCTAATACGTGTTTTTCAAAAGCAATTTTGCCTCTAAGAAAGATATATAAATTATATTTTTGCAATGCAATCATAAGGCCTAGTTGAGAAAACATAAGTAAGAACTACATTATCAATCCAGTAATGAATAAACGCCAAATATCTTTTCATTTCATTTCTATTTCCTATTTCAAAATTATAGCCGATGTAAGACAATCTAAGACTCTAAGAATCTAAGACTAAACTATTTGTATGTATCAAAACGCTTTTATCATTTTATTTGAGGTTACCATTAATAATTTTACGTGCGCTATCTCCCAAGTTTTCTGTCCATCATTGCTTCATTTATACCCGTGTCACTAGTCTGAGAATACAACGATGACTATGTTTCAATTCTGATATAAAAAAAAATGTTTGAACAGAAAAAAATGCTTTTAGGTGAAATTTAAAAGAAAATCTGTTTTTGGAAAAACCATGAGATTTAAACAGAAATCTTCATTTTATTTCCTCTGAAAGCAAGTTCTCTCCCAAGGTGTACCCATTCAACTACATGCAACCCCTGGCGCCTGCAGCACGTATTTCAGTTGAGGTGTAATGGCTGCTAGGTTATTGACTGTTATAGCTAAAATGGATGGAATTATCATGAAAACGCCCTCATGTTATCAGAAATGAGCGGGCCGCTGCAAATGATAATGGCCCGCTAAATCTTGACGACGAGCCAATATCACTTCGTAGCCAAGTGACGTCACATTAGAATTTAGTTTTGAAGTCTTGAACAAATATGGCGACAATATGAGCGTATCGACTCGAATATTTTGAACCAATTTAGTTACTTTCTTTTACTGTAGGGCACGAACTTTCGGCATATGTCATCATAAATATCATGTGACAATAGAACGGCATTAACATATCGAGGGTACAAACAAATTTTAAAAGGATTATCATTCTTAGTTGCAACCACTAGGTTTAATGGTAGGCCTAAATTTACGTAGCAAATAAGTTTTATCCAGAATTTGTCAAAGACGATTTCTTTCATAAAAATTCAAAGTTCTTATATTCAGTTTAATTATTAAACATATCTTTGCATCAATTAGAGAGTTTCATGATACAGAATGCTTCAGTTTTCTCATTCAACGGCTACATTCCGTATGGGTTCGAATCAACCAGATGACGATCGCGATTATGACGTCATCCTTCACTTGTGACGTCATAGTGTGTGTCGGCTGTGACCAAATGCTTATTTTGTCGTTTTTGTTCATGTACAAGTGTAACTAAGAGTAAAAGAGAAAAATGCGTACATAAAAACAAATTCCATCCATTTTAGCTATAATAACGGTAACGCAGTTTTTCAGGGCATTATCATTTGCACAAGCCCGCGGTCTTTTCAACTGCCCTCCTTCGTCGGGCAGTTAATTTATGACCTTGGGCTTCTGCATCGGCCAAATCATATCGTAAAATTTTATCATTTTATAAAAAGAAACATGAAAATTCCATACGTAAACAAGTATCTGAAATGAAGTCAAAGCGGCCTAAAGACTTCTGGAAAATCATTAATTCTTTTAACATGTCACATAAAAAAGAACCTATTACTGTCGAGAAACTACATGATTATTTTAAGGACATTAACGATGGACCAGACGATGATGTTGAAGATGTCCACATCGGTGATATGCAGAATGAATATCTCAACTCGCCAATCACAGATGAAGAAATATCGATAGTTATAAATGAACTTAAAAATAACAAAGCATGTGGTATTGACAATGTTATAAATGAATATATAAAAACATGTAAGAATATAATGTTACCATTATATTCAAAGTTGTTTAATCTTGTTTTAAACACAGGTATATATCCTGAGAAATGGCTTGTGGGTATTATTAAACCCCTGTATAAAAACAAAGGCGACAGTGCTGACCCATCTAACTACCGTCCTATCACGCTTCTTAGCTGCGTCAGCAAATTGTTTACAGCAGTGTTGAACAAAAGGTTAAGCAATTTCGTTGAAACTAATCATATTTTATTTGATAATCAAGCTGATTTTAGAAAAGGATTTTCTACCACTGACCATGTATATACTTTGCATACCCTCATTGAACTATTACAACATAAGAAACAAAAACTATTTTGCGCATTTATCGATTTTAGCAAAGCATTTGATAATGTCTGTAGAGCAAATCTTTGGATTAAATTATTTTCATATGGTATTAACGGAAAGATTATCAACATTATAAAATCCATGTATCGTGGTATAAAATCTTGTGTTACATACAGCGGCAGTCTATCTGATTACTTTTATTGTAAAAACGGAGTGAGACAGGGAGAAAATTTGTCCCCGCTAATGTTTGCATTGTACATAAATGACTTGGAATGTTTTTGTTATCTAATAATGTTGATGGTACATGTATAGATTTCTCTGACGATGAATTGTATATATTTTTGCGATTACTGGTCCTGTTATATGCAGACGACACTGTCCTACTAGCGGAAACTGCAACGGATTTGCAAAATTCTTTAAATGCCTTCAGTAGATATTGTGATATAAATAAATTGACTGTCTTTGGCAGTAAAGTAAACTTCAGTAAGCATACATTTACATTTAATGGAAATGAAATGGAAATTGTAAATCAGTATAAATATCTTGGTGTAATTTTCAGTCACAATAGATCTTTTGCAAAGGCTAGAAAATCCAATATCCTTCAAGCTAACAAAGCTATGCATTTACTATATAAACGTATTAGAAATATTAATATGGATATTGATTGTAAATTATATCTTTTCGATTGTACAGTATTACCAATGTTATTGTATGGATGTGAAATATGGGGCTTTGAAAATGTAAAAAAATAAAGGAAATATGTACTCTTGTTTACAATCTACCTGCACTATATCATGGTTACAAAGAAAATTAAGTCCAAAAATGTTTTCTGCTTTAATAAAATTCAGAACATCAAACCATAAATTACCAATTGAAACTGGCCGATGGAAAAATATTAATCATAATGATCGAATTTGTACATTTTGTAATACTATTGGTGACGAATTTCATTATTTATTTGAATGTCAATTATTTATTACACATAGAAATATATATCTCAAGAAATATTATACTGTTGCACCCAACTTTTACAAACTGTCTCAACTTTTCAAAACTAACAATGTAACACAATTAAGAAATCTATGTAAATTTATTATATGTATTCTTTCCACTGTAAATTAATGTAATGGCTGGAAGAACGATCACTTTCACTCCTTTTGTAAATAGTTTGTACTTGTTAATCCCGTTATGCTTTACATGTATTTGTAAACTTTCGGTGTAATAAAGTTGATTGATTGATTGCAAATGATAATGCCCTGAAAAACAGCGTTACCCTTATATTGACGAGTAACAACCAAATATTGACGTTTTATTATAGATATTGACGATTTTCCCTTGGATATTGACGAGTTTTTAGAGCCGAACATACGACTATTGACGATTAATTTAGGTTGAAATCTATTTAAATTCGCAAAAACGACCGCAGAAACCTCTGGGGTGAACGTTACTCCGAACCAAACGCCTCTCGAGCGATCCGATAACGAAACGTTAGATAATTTCTAAAAATCGCGCAAAATTAAAAAGCAATTTCTATTGATGTTCCACCATTTTCAAGCCAGGTTGAGACAATGGAGTCAAAAGATTATTTATTTTGGTATGTAGAATCATTTTTGCACTAGGGGATTGGGACGGCCAAGCTCTTGTCTTCACACACTGTAGAATGGAAATTTCCATTTCATTATTTAAAAAAGAGAGGTTCAAGATTTTTTGATTTCATGTCTATAATTACAAGAATTAATAAATATTTAAGTAATTCGTAATACTATACTTTTACATATCAGTAGATTTAAATTGATGTATTATTACCATTATATCAGTGAAGTATTTCAAGTGAATAAACACAACCACAACAAAAGTGTTTCAACATTATTAACACAATTTGTGGAATGATAAGTTTATATTTTTTCTGAAAATTTTGATATGATGGTTCTTACCAATTACGTTATGTAAAAGATAGCTTAAGCATATGTTTTATTAATGTCAATTTGGAATCAAAGAAATACACTTTTATACCAAAACTGTAAATGCATATTTTTGTTATCTCGTACACCTAATGAACAAAATGCTGGCAATCATAAATACTTTTCAGACAGACTTGTTTTTGTAAATGTTAATTTAACATTATTTCAGAATTAACAGCCTATTGATACAAGTATTGACAAAAGGTTTTGATAAATGAGGATGTTGTACATTACACGAACATGACACTGAAAACTGAAAACCACAAATACCAGAATAAAACATCAGAAATTAATAATTAGATATTTGACATCAGTATTTAGATAAATAACATTGGAAAATCACTCTTATGTTTCTTCTCATCACTGGACAGAAAGTTTGGCAATTCAACTTTGGTGAAACGTACATCACTGAGCTAAGCCAAGCCGTGAAGAGTTTTGACATGTTCATTGACACTTTCTTTCAATTTTTACGTAAACAATCAAGACAGTATTACAGGTGCTCGTCTGGCCAATGACAACAACAGAATGTCCATTATTCTACTAAAGACAAAGCACTATTTTGATCAGAAATTGATAGCGAAATCATTCCCGAAACATTGCCCTGTCCAAACCACGCCGTTGTGTTTGTTAAGCGATGCTTAAAATAAATTCACCTAACGGACCTATCAGATCGCCCTAGAGGCATTTGGTGCGGAGTAACGTTCACCCCAGAGGTTTCTGCGGTCGTTTTGCGAATTTAAGTAGATATAAAAGTTATTTGAAGGGTGACATGTTGATCTTCACTTGGACCTGCCTTGGCGAAACATGATACGGTCAACTGCTTTCCTCGCGGGATAGTTTGGGAACACCCTCCAGTGAACACAGTTTCTACATCTGCCCCTGTCTTGATCAGGTTGATAACTGCCTTTATCTTCTTCATTGAGACACCTGTCATTGAGCTTTTAAGTTTGCCTGTGCCATCTAGGATCCAACTTGAGCTTGATAGTAGTCTATGAGATTGTAGCCAACAATGGGTGTTTCAAACTCTTCTTCATCACTTACTACAAATGGCACAGTCAACTTTAAGTCTCTGTCGTTTCCAGATTTCAAATATCACCTCTATGTACAAGAGTGAAAACATTAAGATTTTCAGTGAAATGCCCTATTAAAATAATGTTTTAAACAAGACATCAGTGATCATCCAATACATGTCTTTCATTGAGAATTGTAACTTGTCCATCACTAAATGAAATAACTAAGAAAAACGTATATATTTTTTATCCTGTTACAAAATGAAGTCAAAGGCAATTCTAAAAAAATGGTTTAAATGTAAAAATAAAATAGTATTGTATAATTACATCCTTTCTGCTGTGCTACTAAAGTAATATTCAATAACAACCAACAACTGTGCACGAAGATAAAACAGTTCACACGGGAGCAATTGTTTACATATACATCCGGGTTCTCACGTGCAGTCTTATGACAACATTGCGCAAAGCGAGACCATCTAGGCCTACATGCTGTAGCATTATGCGCACAACTTCGTTTTTAATCAGGGTCTTACGTTTTCATCAATACAAATTTATATAAATATCGATTTATTGAAGGTTTGAGATGTTTGGATGTTGTTAAGGGTGTTTAATCGACGGTTAAACATCGAGCTGTACTGTAAGCTTGTGTTGTTTTACATAACGAGGGCACACAAGGGGGTATCACATCACCTACTAACACGTCACGAGGCAGTCACGCTTCAGTGCGTTTTATTCTGTTCGCCGGCCTAATTAGGCGGTGTTCTTTATACAGTCGTAATTAAGCCGTTTCTAGGTCGATTTCAGAAATTTAAAGTTGAGTCCATGTGAAATTGTTATCACTATTTCATGAATCCCGAAAGTTGCCATATAGCATTTCAGTCCCTCTTTAAGTTTTCAAAACCTGAGGAAAGAAAGCTGAGCGGAAAGTAAGACCTCAAGCTTCGCTTTCGGTCTTACTTTCCGCTCAGTTTTCTTTCCTCAGGTTTTGAAAACCCAAGCATAACATAATGTCTGGAGACAAACCTCCTTCAAACCAAATGCTTTATGTGTTAAATTCTGATTTATAAAAAGGCAAGAAGCAAGTACGATAATATCTAAGAAATACTCTGTACTACTTTTGTTGTCGGAATCGCTATGATGGATGTGACTGTACCAATATGAGGAATGTTATATGCAAAACAGTGTGATCCCAAATATAACATTGTTTCCAGTTACTCCAGTAAACCATGCTTTGAACATGATCACTGCTAGCATTCTTATAAGTGAGACAATGTGATTGGTCAATTCAAGTTATTTCTGGTACTGAAAGACCACAGGCGTGTAGTACAATACAAAATTTACATAATAATACGTACACGCATTAGTAATTCACAGGAATATGGCAATAATTAAGTTTAATTTACATTATGTTTTGAGATATATTCTGATCTTAACAACATGGCATTGTATAAAAACATGGACAGATTTTTAAGAACTCCATTATTTTTGTTATCTAACAATTAACATAGATAGACATTGGATAGACAAAATAATTTTTTTTATAATTATACAACTTTCTAAGAGGGTTATAAACCGGACAATTTAAAACGAAATGATATTCATCTTCGATTTCTCTCATATTACCACAGGAACCCGATATCGTAAATAAAATGTAGGTATAACGTAGGTAAGAAAGACTATATGGTACCAAAAATCTACTTTAGATAAAAAACCAGGGGAGGTTTTTTTATTTCCTTATACACGTGCGTCACCTGTTTCAAAAGAGGTTCTATTCGAAGTTTCGGGTATTCAAAAATTAGGAACGTGTTTAAAACGGAGATGAAGTTTATTGTGAAAGAGAAAGATGAGGTGGCCCAAACTGCCCCGGTCTCCCCTAAATGCTTGTATTATAAAATGTTTAAATGTACACTAGTATCTGAAATCTATCTCTCATGTGTGAATGAATGTAAGATGTTCTTCACATGATCTGTTCATCGAAAGTGGAAGATTCAAATTATTCCAAAGAGAAATAGAATTTGTAAACTATCATGTAATATGCAGAGGAACCCGATCGTAAATAAAATGTAGGTAAAACGTAGGTAAGAAAGAACCGCCCCCTCTATGTAATAGAGTAAAGGAATAAACGCATCCATTTTGCCGATCGTGTCAAAATTATCGCATCAAATTGGTGACATCTCATACACATACACAATAACCTCTCGGTTAACTTTTCTCCGCAAAACTTGGCTTATTTCCAACACATGTCACCCTTCAAATAACTTTTATGTAAAGAATAGACTCCTCAAACTCGTCATTGGTTGTGCAGGAGGTTTAGTCTGAGGGCGTCAGCCCGAAGACTTAACCTCGTGCACAACTAATGACGAGTTTGAGGAGTCTATTCTACTTAAACCTAAATTCGAAACCGGTTTGAGTTAAAGCACAACTTGCACGTGAACCTCGCCACACACGTCCCTGTATACTATTGACGAGTTTTTACCTAATGACTTATAAAAAGAATCACGTGAGCTCAATGTCATTTTCAACAGCTACGTTCAAGGAACAACACCGTAACTGAAAATGCCCCCAAGAAAAATCATGTTATGTCATAAAGTGTAACACATGTAAGTTTATGTTGGTTTCATTTTACTAATGTAGTTTCACAGGCTACTATTCACTACTAACAGAATCTATGAAATAGAGGACTCTATACGAAAGTCTATAAAGTAGACATGCAATTCACAATTTTCTTATTTTAGAAGAACAAATATGTCTTTTACTAATAGGAATTGTAAGTCATACATTAAATCGTTACGAAAGGTAATCATGGATTAAAAAAAAGATGGTTTTTGGCGTGCATTTTTATGTTACTCAACGAATAAGTTGAACGGCTACATGTGTAGAAATAACAAACTTTGTTCACAACAAGACCTAGTGATGCATAAAATATGTAATAATTCTCCACAAAGTATATAGTCCATATCAATGCGAGATTAAACAAACCTTCAAAGCAATTTGCACGGGATGCACGTGCGTTGTCACAACAACTGTGAAACTGACATCAAATTCAACAAACGAACTCGTCAGAAACAGCATTTGTAAACGCCGGTACAGAAAACATAGTAATCAACTAAACTTTTCAATGTTTCGTCATCATGGCAAGTTGTATAAAAAATGCATTAATAAGCATGTAAGGAAACTCAAGCATGAAACAAGTAATATGCTTCGCGATAAATTCAAACACTCGCCTAAAGAGTTCTGGAAAACTCTTAATTCGCAGGTATGTGAAGATGATTCCCAAACTCCCAAACTAGAAGTATTCCATGATTTTTTCAAATCTTTAAATGATTCATACCGTGGTGACGATAATGAAAACATTGAAGATGATATTCACCCTGGTTTCTATGATAACACTATACTAAATAGAGATATTACTTTACAAGAAATATGCTCAGCTATTTTGCGCCTAAAACGTAACAAATCCGCTGGTATTGATTTGATCGAAAATGATTATTTGATTGATTCATTTGATATACTTGATACACACGCGATTAACTCTCCTATTAATCTTTCAAAAACACCTTACTGAACAAAATGACAATTAAGCATTAACATTTCAACTCTGTACCATATTAAGAATATGTATGTCAATGTATTTAAACATGTATTTTAGAGTTAATTCCCTTTTTCTATTGCTTTTTGCTATTCATTCCGTAATCCGAAAGGTTATGGGGGTAATGGACCCGAAGAAAGATTTGAGAGGCAGTGTTGAGCGATTAAAATGCTCAATATAATAATATATTTTATGTGAATTATTGAAGTTTTTGAGGTGTTATCCTTTTGAAGACTTATGATTTTGTTGCTCTTATGCATGCTTAATACTTAACAGGTTTCATTTTGAAAGCCATTAAACATGAAACACCCCTATTTTATCTTTTTTATCGTATTGTGTTGTAGATTTAAAACAACCCTACTGATGTAGGAGAAAAGAGCTGAAAAGCTCAGAGAGAAACCACAGTAACTTGCATGCCATATGTTAAAAAATAAACATCAATCATCTTAAACATTAGATTTTAAGTTATAGTGTTTTTTAAAGATTAATACACTCGATACAAAAGCATATTGTGTAAATACAGAAATACAGAACTATAGTATAAACGGAAATAGAAAAAAAAGCTTTTGCGATTGTTTCTTTTTTTTTCAACAAAGTTGAATTCTTAATTCTCACTCACAATAACATTTCCCAAATTTTGTTACCGCCAGTCTTTGTAAAATTCCCTCAAATAAAGGAAAGAAAAACGTGTCGTTTTATGCCTTGCATTTATTTCGAAGTCGAAATGTATGCATGTCTCTGATGCAAGTTATGATCTGTAATCTCAGTACGATCCGGTAAAAGGAGTCGTTTAATTAACATAATCTATACATCTATCTATGTTCCCTAATATGCATACTTTATATGATATTGAATTCAAATAATAACTGAAAGAAGTACATAGTTTACTTATGTTTACAGCATGTTATAAACTACTATTCAACAACTCATTGCTGATAGTGACGTAATAAGCTAATACGTGTTTTTCAAAAGCAATTTTGCCTCTAAGAAAGATATATAAATTATATTTTTGCAATGCAATCATAAGGCCTAGTTGAGAAAACATAAGTAAGAACTACATTATCAATCCAGTAATGAATAAACGCCAAATATCTTTTCATTTCATTTCTATTTCCTATTTCAAAATTATAGCCGATGTAAGACAATCTAAGACTCTAAGAATCTAAGACTAAACTATTTGTATGTATCAAAACGCTTTTATCATTTTATTTGAGGTTACCATTAATAATTTTACGTGCGCTATCTCCCAAGTTTTCTGTCCATCATTGCTTCATTTATACCCGTGTCACTAGTCTGAGAATACAACGATGACTATGTTTCAATTCTGATATAAAAAAAAATGTTTGAACAGAAAAAAATGCTTTTAGGTGAAATTTAAAAGAAAATCTGTTTTTGGAAAAACCATGAGATTTAAACAGAAATCTTCATTTTATTTCCTCTGAAAGCAAGTTCTCTCCCAAGGTGTACCCATTCAACTACAGGCAACCCCTGGCGCCTGCAGCACGTATTTCAGTTGAGGTGTAATGGCTGCTAGGTTATTGACTGTTATAGCTAAAATGGATGGAATTATCATGAAAACGCCCTCATGTTATCAGAAATGAGCGGGCCGCTGCAAATGATAATGGCCCGCTAAATCTTGACGACGAGCCAATATCACTTCGTAGCCAAGTGACGTCACATTAGAATTTAGTTTTGAAGTCTTGAACAAATATGGCGACAATATGAGCGTATCGACTCGAATATTTTGAACCAATTTAGTTACTTTCTTTTACTGTAGGGCACGAACTTTCGGCATATGTCATCATAAATATCATGTGACAATAGAACGGCATTAACATATCGAGGGTACAAACAAATTTTAAAAGGATTATCATTCTTAGTTGCAACCACTAGGTTTAATGGTAGGCCTAAATTTACGTAGCAAATAAGTTTTATCCAGAATTTGTCAAAGACGATTTCTTTCATAAAAATTCAAAGTTCTTATATTCAGTTTAATTATTAAACATATCTTTGCATCAATTAGAGAGTTTCATGATACAGAATGCTTCAGTTTTCTCATTCAACGGCTACATTCCGTATGGGTTCGAATCAACCAGATGACGATCGCGATTATGACGTCATCCTTCACTTGTGACGTCATAGTGTGTGTCGGCTGTGACCAAATGCTTATTTTGTCGTTTTTGTTCATGTACAAGTGTAACTAAGAGTAAAAGAGAAAAATGCGTACATAAAAACAAATTCCATCCATTTTAGCTATAATAACGGTAACGCAGTTTTTCAGGGCATTATCATTTGCACAAGCCCGCGGTCTTTTCAACTGCCCTCCTTCGTCGGGCAGTTAATTTATGACCTTGGGCTTCTGCATCGGCCAAATCATATCGTAAAATTTTATCATTTTATAAAAAGAAACATGAAAATTCCATACGTAAACAAGTATCTGAAATGAAGTCAAAGCGGCCTAAAGACTTCTGGAAAATCATTAATTCTTTTAACATGTCACATAAAAAAGAACCTATTACTGTCGAGAAACTACATGATTATTTTAAGGACATTAACGATGGACCAGACGATGATGTTGAAGATGTCCACATCGGTGATATGCAGAATGAATATCTCAACTCGCCAATCACAGATGAAGAAATATCGATAGTTATAAATGAACTTAAAAATAACAAAGCATGTGGTATTGACAATGTTATAAATGAATATATAAAAACATGTAAGAATATAATGTTACCATTATATTCAAAGTTGTTTAATCTTGTTTTAAACACAGGTATATATCCTGAGAAATGGCTTGTGGGTATTATTAAACCCCTGTATAAAAACAAAGGCGACAGTGCTGACCCATCTAACTACCGTCCTATCACGCTTCTTAGCTGCGTCAGCAAATTGTTTACAGCAGTGTTGAACAAAAGGTTAAGCAATTTCGTTGAAACTAATCATATTTTATTTGATAATCAAGCTGATTTTAGAAAAGGATTTTCTACCACTGACCATGTATATACTTTGCATACCCTCATTGAACTATTACAACATAAGAAACAAAAACTATTTTGCGCATTTATCGATTTTAGCAAAGCATTTGATAATGTCTGTAGAGCAAATCTTTGGATTAAATTATTTTCATATGGTATTAACGGAAAGATTATCAACATTATAAAATCCATGTATCGTGGTATAAAATCTTGTGTTACATACAGCGGCAGTCTATCTGATTACTTTTATTGTAAAAACGGAGTGAGACAGGGAGAAAATTTGTCCCCGCTAATGTTTGCATTGTACATAAATGACTTGGAATGTTTTTGTTATCTAATAATGTTGATGGTACATGTATAGATTTCTCTGACGATGAATTGTATATATTTTTGCGATTACTGGTCCTGTTATATGCAGACGACACTGTCCTACTAGCGGAAACTGCAACGGATTTGCAAAATTCTTTAAATGCCTTCAGTAGATATTGTGATATAAATAAATTGACTGTCTTTGGCAGTAAAGTAAACTTCAGTAAGCATACATTTACATTTAATGGAAATGAAATGGAAATTGTAAATCAGTATAAATATCTTGGTGTAATTTTCAGTCACAATAGATCTTTTGCAAAGGCTAGAAAATCCAATATCCTTCAAGCTAACAAAGCTATGCATTTACTATATAAACGTATTAGAAATATTAATATGGATATTGATTGTAAATTATATCTTTTCGATTGTACAGTATTACCAATGTTATTGTATGGATGTGAAATATGGGGCTTTGAAAATGTAAAAAAATAAAGGAAATATGTACTCTTGTTTACAATCTACCTGCACTATATCATGGTTACAAAGACAATTAAGTCCAAAAATGTTTTCTGCTTTAATAAAATTCAGAACATCAAACCATAAATTACCAATTGAAACTGGCCGATGGAAAAATATTAATCATAATGATCGAATTTGTACATTTTGTAATACTATTGGTGACGAATTTCATTATTTATTTGAATGTCAATTATTTATTACACATAGAAATATATATCTCAAGAAATATTATACTGTTGCACCCAACTTTTACAAACTGTCTCAACTTTTCAAAACTAACAATGTAACACAATTAAGAAATCTATGTAAATTTATTATATGTATTCTTTCCACTGTAAATTAATGTAATGGCTGGAAGAACGATCACTTTCACTCCTTTTGTAAATAGTTTGTACTTGTTAATCCCGTTATGCTTTACATGTATTTGTAAACTTTCGGTGTAATAAAGTTGATTGATTGATTGCAAATGATAATGCCCTGAAAAACAGCGTTACCCTTATATTGACGAGTAACAACCAAATATTGACGTTTTATTATAGATATTGACGATTTTCCCTTGGATATTGACGAGTTTTTAGAGCCGAACATACGACTATTGACGATTAATTTAGGTTGAAATCTATTTAAATTCGCAAAAACGACCGCAGAAACCTCTGGGGTGAACGTTACTCCGAACCAAACGCCTCTCGAGCGATCCGATAACGAAACGTTAGATAATTTCTAAAAATCGCGCAAAATTAAAAAGCAATTTCTATTGATGTTCCACCATTTTCAAGCCAGGTTGAGACAATGGAGTCAAAAGATTATTTATTTTGGTATGTAGAATCATTTTTGCACTAGGGGATTGGGACGGCCAAGCTCTTGTTTTCACACACTGTAGAATGGAAATTTCCATTTCATTATTTAAAAAAGAGAGGTTCAAGATTTTTTGATTTCATGTCTATAATTACAAGAATTAATAAATATTTAAGTAATTCGTAATACTATACTTTTACATATCAGTAGATTTAAATTGATGTATTATTACCATTATATCAGTGAAGTATTTCAAGTGAATAAACACAACCACAACAAAAGTGTTTCAACATTATTAACACAATTTGTGGAATGATAAGTTTATATTTTTTCTGAAAATTTTGATATGATGGTTCTTACCAATTACGTTATGTAAAAGATAGCTTAAGCATATGTTTTATTAATGTCAATTTGGAATCAAAGAAATACACTTTTATACCAAAACTGTAAATGCATATTTTTGTTATCTCGTACACCTAATGAACAAAATGCTGGCAATCATAAATACTTTTCAGACAGACTTGTTTTTGTAAATGTTAATTTAACATTATTTCAGAATTAACAGCCTATTGATACAAGTATTGACAAAAGGTTTTGATAAATGAGGATGTTGTACATTACACGAACATGACACTGAAAACTGAAAACCACAAATACCAGAATAAAACATCAGAAATTAATAATTAGATATTTGACATCAGTATTTAGATAAATAACATTGGAAAATCACTCTTATGTTTCTTCTCATCACTGGACAGAAAGTTTGGCAATTCAACTTTGGTGAAACGTACATCACTGAGCTAAGCCAAGCCGTGAAGAGTTTTGACATGTTCATTGACACTTTCTTTCAATTTTTACGTAAACAATCAAGACAGTATTACAGGTGCTCGTCTGGCCAATGACAACAACAGAATGTCCATTATTCTACTAAAGACAAAGCACTATTTTGATCAGAAATTGATAGCGAAATCATTCCCGAAACATTGCCCTGTCCAAACCACGCCGTTGTGTTTGTTAAGCGATGCTTAAAATAAATTCACCTAACGGACCTATCAGATCGCCCTAGAGGCATTTGGTGCGGAGTAACGTTCACCCCAGAGGTTTCTGCGGTCGTTTTGCGAATTTAAGTAGATATAAAAGTTATTTGAAGGGTGACATGTTGATCTTCACTTGGACCTGCCTTGGCGAAACATGATACGGTCAACTGCTTTCCTCGCGGGATAGTTTGGGAACACCCTCCAGTGAACACAGTTTCTACATCTGCCCCTGTCTTGATCAGGTTGATAACTGCCTTTATCTTCTTCATTGAGACACCTGTCATTGAGCTTTTAAGTTTGCCTGTGCCATCTAGGATCCAACTTGAGCTTGATAGTAGTCTATGAGATTGTAGCCAACAATGGGTGTTTCAAACTCTTCTTCATCACTTACTAAAAATGGCACAGTCAACTTTAAGTCTCTGTCGTTTCCAGATTTCAGTTGGAATCTGATATCCACCCACCTCTTGTAGGGAATGTCCCCCATTGCATACTGAACTGACAGTTCATAATCTAAGAGGTCAGTACAAATGGATCGCAGCACTCCTTCAATTATCCTGCTCCGAGTATCCCTTGTCCACAACACCTTCAATTTGACGCACAAGACTACTGAACGAAAGAAATCCCTTCACCAATCTGTCCAGAGACTTAAAAAATGTTCTCCAGACTGAACAACGATCTTTACTCAAATAGGTCATCGATGCTTTCTTCTTGAGTTCTTTCGTGGTCCTTATGACTTTCTTTATTTGTACTAGAGGTCTTTTGGGGAACATCTTGTTGATTTTTCATCAAAATGTCATTTACTTTCCGAAATGCTGCCCATCCTTTATCTTCCCTCTTGGTGTGTGCCTCCATAACTTCTTCCAGCTTCTCTGAACACGACACCAAGACTTGACCTACAACTGGCTAGCCCGTAATTCAAATATAGACGTACAACTTACTTTTACTCAGGACTACTTAGCCCATTCAATGAAATAAACCCTCAAGAATATATATATACATGTCTACATTAGAGATTATATAAGCAGTAATTGCTACATTTTTGGAATGCTCGCATCATATCCTTGAAAGGAAAGAACTGTCATATCACACCTGTGCTGATGTCACTACACTGGCTTCCTATGAAAGCCAGAGTAGATTTCAAGGTTCTTACCCTCTGCTACCGCTGCTACCATGGAACAGCTCCAGGCTACCTCTCAGATATTACACAGAAGTATTCTCCAGCCAGGACTTTGAGATCATAACAAATGGACTTATTATTATTATTATAACCTACCGACCTGTCAGTAATGACCGCGGATGATTGTTTTACGCTCACACCAACTTCAATATCATGATTAGTATATGTACAAGATGAATAAAATATACATAGCATGATATACAAACATTGCCTAGGTGTATAAGGGGATGAAGGGAATGTGTTTTTGTGCATTGAGAACTCACCTGAAGCCAAAATAATGACAAATATTATATACCCGGTATCGAAACTTATAAGTTTATTTGAGGCGATCATTAACTGCGCATGCGCCAGACGCACATGGCGAGTCAATGCTATTACGGCCACAACTAATATTATATATTTATCAGGCTTCTGTTGAATTCTCGCACATTACCTCAATTAGACAACTTCTTTACATTACATATGTCAGGTTTCGTTACAATTGAAAATTTGAATATAATAAGTGTCTGTGTAATTTATGAGTGGAACAAATAACTCCTTTATCAAATATTAAGATAGGAAGAAAGAAGGGGAAATCTAAAGTCTATGTATGAAGGTACAAAGGACATATCAATGGATCATTAAGATAACATATATAGGTCAGTTTTTCTAATATTTGAAAATAAAGGGACAGAGCATTGACATTAAGAAACATGAAAATGTTCCTTATATTTCAATCTTAAACATTGGAATTCATTTGATATTTACAGCAAAGGATTTATTATGATTTTGTTGAGCTAAACTAGTGTCCAAAAGAAACGATACCACACAAATCCCAAAATAACTCAATCCACTGCAGATTGATGAGACTAAAACGTAGTAATATCATTTCTTCAGTAGTCAACTTACTTCTTTGCCAAATGTTGAAACATTATCTTTTCATGTTTGCGAGAAACCTGCATTTAAAAAAATCATCGATCTGGAATCTCATGAACTTGGCGAGATAGCAGAGAGAAATTGGACACTTTCGCTTGTTTTAAAACGTTCTAGTCCAGTGACGCGTCAATGAATTTATATCAACAACATTTTTTTCTGACCTAAATTCAATACTTTATCAATTTTAAAGTGAAATGACAAAAGTTCTGTTCATAAAACAATTTGAAATTTCGATTTATGCACTCCATGTGCATTTGAAGAGACACAAAATCAAAAGTATCTTTATCTGAAGAATGAAAATGTGCATACTTCTTTACAAGAGATATGCCTGTTAGACACACTTAAATTCGACTCTCTCAGGTTATATAATGTTGTTTCGGACGACTTTGAAAATTTGGTATCGTTTCTTTTGGACACTAGTTTATATCCACAGATCAAGTATACATGTTTTTCATAGATATTGATGAAGTTACAGATTTTATATATTTGAACAATATTTGTCAGAACCAGATGAAAACAACTTAATACCAGACAATTTGTGAGTGACCTATGAACTATCTAATTATGCTCAACCAATGACAGCATCTGAAAAGCGAGTCGGTATAAGCAAAAATGCGTTGCTAAGAACGCCTTTGTAAAAATGTGATACATCAAACATACACCACTGTAATGATTGGAGCCATGATTTCAAAACCGCCCAGTACCTAAAAGTGTCACTTGAGTTACCAGGGGTCATATATGCCAAACTTTACAAGTCGTTCAATAACAACAGGAAGTCGAGATTATGATAGAAAAACTGGACATTGACGTGCGTCAATGACTCAAACGTAATTTTGGAAACTTATCTCTTAGAGTCATGTTGTGAAAATGTGAACAATGCTGGTTGAGCCATGATAATAAAGATATCCCAAAAAAATTAACTTCTTGACACTCCCAGAACAAGTGCACTAGAGTTTGCTTTTCAGATTTACAAAAATTACATACATCTGCTGGACACACTTTGATTTTGTGAAGATAAACATTGGTAATGTTCTAATTCACTACGCTCAAATGAACATAAAATATTTATCAAGTACAACATACTCATAATATTGGGTGCTGTCTACCGCGCCTCAGGCGAGCAGGTTTATTCAGGGAGTTTACATTGCAACTCGCGTAAATGCGACAACCGCGACAGTCGATGACGTCAGTTCTTCCATGGAGGTATCCTGGAACTTGGCATGGTAACTAACAACCTGCCGGACACGCCCAGCCAAGGATTCTACACCATTCATTCTGTGTGTAAGTGACTGCAGTACATCATCGGAGACCTCAAGAGTCTTATTCCTCAGAGGGGAGAGCCATGAAATGACTCAATTACAAACCAGCCGACTGCGGACTGCTTCTGAAACATGTAGCCAGTAGACTTCAGTACTTTAAAATAGAAAAAGCAACTTTCCTTAACCAATCGATAATGAGGACATCGATATCTTTAAACCTCCAAAACAATTAAATTTAAACAATATATAAAAGTCATTAGACTCCCAGTTTAAATAATTGAGTGTTAACTAACCACTGTCTGCTTTTAAAACTAAATCACACCTAACTTGGACAACTTGCCCTCTCCACTGTCCGGTCTCCGGGAGGCACTGTTGAGGCCCGATCGTAGACTGCATACCGCCGCCGCCCCCAGGATGGGTACCAGGATCCGGTGTACAGTGTAGTCTCGTAGTCCTCTAACCCAGAATAGCACAACTTCACATATCGCTAGAAAGTAGCACAGGCCCATTGACCTACATTGTCCCAGTAACCTATATCACTGGCCAAGTGGCCTACATCAATGGCCCAGTGGCCTACATCAATGGCCCAGTGGCCTACATCAGAGGCCCAGTGGCCTACGTTCACAAATACAAACCTCAATTTAAATTAAAAAGCAAGGCAGAAGCAACTCGGCTGAGTAGCGCGTAGACCTCGAGTGACGCAACAATTACTTGAACCTAACTATATAACCTTCGTCACGTGACTGACCAAACACTTCTGCACGTGCGTTACATGCATCCGCGGTAGCCAGCTCATTCTACCGTATTTACCCTAGATAAATTCATTTATGTTCTAATTCGCTACGCTCAAACGAACATAAACTATTTATCAAGTACAACATACTCATGATATTGGGTGCTGTCTACCGCGCCTCGATATAAACGAACGGGCAAGTGAAAAATTTAATTCTTTACTTCAAACATTAGGCACAATAAACACAAAATTTCAGACACCCAAATTTTCCGACACCAATAAAAGGGAGTTAACATCGTCTTTCACATATCCATCCTTTGCAGTCTCTGAAGCCCAACGGCCATGTCTTTTAAACAATCTGTCCGGTACACCTGCATTCGCTGCTGCGCTAGCCCCCCCCCCCCCCCCCCCCCCCCCCCCCTGAACGAAAACTGTGTAATCCAATTGTTGTTGGATCTTCGCCGATAGACTTGATTTTCTCTTTAAACTTTAGAAAATCATGGACTAATAATGTTTTGAGGATGTTTAAAAATATGCAATTCCGTGTACCTTTTTCTAATATTACACAAAATGATTTTTCTGATGTAAGAGCTTACATGGTAGCTGTTGATTATGATGAGTGGTTTAGTAAATTGTGGAACGATAAAGGATTAATAAATGGGAATAAATTAAGAATTTATAGACTTTTTAAAGATTCTTTATACGTTGAACCTTATGTCATTAGTGTTCTCAGACGTCAACGTAGTATTATGAGTAAGTTAAGATGTGGAAGTTTACCCTTAGCTATAGAATTGGGAAGGATTTCAAGGCCTGTTACGCCTCTTAGCGAGTTTGTAATTTTTGTAATTGTAATGCAATCGAAGACGAAATTCATTTCATGATTGATTGTAGTTTCTATTCTGATATACGATATAAGTTATTTGTTGAAGTTACTAATTACCTACCTGTGTTCACTTATTTAAATTCAAAAGATAAATATGTCATTTTAATGACTTTTCAACAATTTGTTTCACCGCAAGCCTCAGCAATAACCTCTATGTATGAGCGCCGACTTTCTCAAGTTGTATGAATGTTTTGTGTAATGTGAATGTATCCATTTTTCTATTGTATTGATTATCAGTTATTTATTTATTTAATTATTATTATTATTATTTTTTATTATTTTTTAAAATTACTTATTTATTCATATAACCATCTATTTATTAATTTATTTATTCAATTAATTATTTATTTTTTCAATTAAATATTTATTTTATCAATTATTCATTTATTACTTTATTTACTTAATCAATTATCATTAACTTACCTATTTTGATTATATATAACACTAATTAATTTGATTTGAAATTTCTTATTTATAACCTATATTATTATTTTATATTATTATTTATTTATTTATTTATTTATTTATTTATTTATTTATTTATTTATTTATTTATTTATTTATTTATTTATTTATTTATTTATTTATTTTTAATATATGTATTTTTTTATTCTATGGATATTATGTTTATATTGTGTATATGTTTTTAATGATTAATAGTGTCTCATAGGCCATGCTTGGCCGAACAACATACTTTTTATACATTATTTTAAAACGTTTAATACCCATGTTGTATGTTGTGTGACACTTAAATAAACTATTTTTCTTCTTTTTTCTTTTTCTTCTCTAAACAAATTTCTCTTGCTCTTGTATAGGATAGGTGGGACTTTGTAAAATGTACACGGATCTTGTAAAGCTGCGATCCTGTGGGCCCATGAAATACTATAAACTGCTCCTATAATCCCGCCTTGAATAAGAGACACTAAGTACAAAGAAATGTAAAGGGGGGAGGCTGGAAGAGAACTTATATCTACAAATTTGGAAGCCCATTCTCTCCAGTTCTTATATGCTCTACTATACTTGGTGCTTGTGGACTGAGCCCTTGATTTCAACACAATAGCCGGTAGTTTGTCTGCTAAAGCCACTAGTCTCTCGTCTCGAAGAGAGTTCCTTTCTGTCCATATCCCGTCATTAAACAGATCTGAAAATGTCCAGGAACATATATGGTCAATTCATATCCTTATAGCTAAAGCATAACCTTGAAAAGCATTGGAAACAGATTTTCTATTTCTTCCCTGGAAAGTAATGCTACCGCTTAACTGAATAAAGTCCTTGACAAAGGGACGGACTGACTTACTAGCAAACAGGGTTGACCAAAAGGATGCGGACGGCCAGTAGGGTACGACCAGTGTAGCTGGAGCCTTGTTATGCAGAGCGAACTTTACAGCTTTAGTAACTAGAGAGACTGGCGGAACGACCCAATTGTTATCTCTCGACCAATCATGGGTGAACGAATCCACCGCCTCTGAGCCTGGAGTCCAAAATCGGGAATTGAACCTACCCAATTTATTGTTAATATGACTGGGGAGCCTGTCTACTGAGTGAGGGCCCCACCGTTTATCTAACAGACTGAACACACTATCCGAAATAGTCCAATCGTCGAAATCTGTGAATTTACTGAGGATATCAGCTTTCTCATTTTCTGACTTTGGAATCCAGCAGAACTGCAGGTTGATGTTCTTAGATCTCGCACACCTAAATATCGATAATAATGCAGTGCAGGGGAAAAACTACCACAAGTAGCTATCCGACAACAAGCTTTATTATCCGAAAACCAATTGACCGATTTGTCAGCTAAGAGATGTTGAAAAGACAAAAGTGCCACTTCAACGGCCTTCAATTCCAAGTTGAGCTGAAAGATCTCTCTGAACTATTTCAAATACATTGACAGGTATGCTCAGTATCCTGCATATACGTTCCGCCACCTATATTGATAAAAATTGATTATCGACGCTCTTGTAAATCACGTTTTTTAAAAATTCAAGTAAAGGCTCTTGGTTTTTATGTGATGGGTTGCTGAACACAAATATTAGAGAAAATGGAAATGTTTTTGTTATGCAACAGGCTGATGACCAAATTTACACATTAAAAAACACGAAAACATTACTTCCTCGCGTACACATACATATTTTGAAATTCTTGTAGTTTTAAAAGATTAAGACACAACTAAAGTTGTCAAGCGAATGATTACGTGTAAATTTGTAACATTAGAATCAAAATATTCTGCAGATTTGAAACAAAAAGTCAATTTAACTTTGCATAAGTTGTTTTCAGAACCAAAAGAGGATTTGAAAAAATCTATGTTTAAGCAGATTTCACAATGTAAATCATGAAATAGTAGACTGATTGAGTTTCGGCTTATTTCATTTCATTTGTATATGAATTATCACAATCTGTTGCAAATTTCATAAGTTTATGTCAAAAGTTCAATAAATACGGTTAATCTACAATTGTCTCATTTGTTTTGCCCGGAGGTATAATTTTTATTAGCCTTAATATTTCATTGTTTTCAATTCATTAAAATATATAAAGGCATTGGCTTTGTATCTCATCAGGCTTCATATTTAATTTTGCTGTAGAGAGAATGCGGTTGACGAACGCCCCCTTTGTAGGGACCACAGGGTCACCAATTCAAAAATTAAGAATATAGGCGATGTGATATCAGATACCTGTTATCAATTCAGAAATTGAAATTGCTGATATATTCAATTGATAATTTAGAGAATAGAATCCTAAGTTTCACAAAGTATTTTTTGGAGGCCATAGGGTCAACAAAACTGTAAATCATAATCCTCACTAGTAGTAGTAGTAGTAGTCTGTACACAATATTTCAGCTTTTTCGGTCTTATGCTTCTGGAGAAGAAGATGACAATAGCCGGACACCATGTCATGCCATAAGCCTATCGGGCCTTACAGACCTGATGAGCTAACAATAATAATAATAAATATAGTCGCAAAGCGACGACAACGGATTCAGCGATGTATGGTGATGATATGTATGACAAATATATGCAATACATGTATGTATGAAGTCAATAGTTCGTTCAGACGAATTTGTAAAGTCACGATTTCAGTATTACCAAGGCCAAAAAGACTCTGTCAATTGCAAACGTAAATGTCATATTGAATAATTAGTGTATGTGCTTTGTTAAAAATACATTTCAAATCCCAATCCAAAATCATAATGCCAAAAATATGAGTTAATGCAATTAAATGTTCATGTTAGCACAGTCTAAGTAAACCTAGCCTCACTATTATCCGTTACACTGCTATACTGAGTATAGCAGTGTAACGGATAATAGTGAGACTAGGTTTACTTAGACTGATGTTAGCAAAAGATGTAAAATCTAAAGTAAAATGTAACAAATACAATCTGCAAAAGTTTCTTGACTCATCCTGGTTTTGAACCCTGTTTTCCGTTGTATTGTTGAAAAATTCAGAACCAAATTTATCAAAGCAAACCAATTTAAATCTTATACTTGTTTTAAATTTCAAAACCAAAGCAAAGCCTAGCAATGTGAGCTGGAGCGTGTCAATGCCCGTGTATTGCGAGAAAAGCATGCATCCCGCTTTTCAATCCATGAATGAACTCATTGACGACTACTTCGGGGGGTGTTGAATAAATGTTTTTCTTTTCATCTTCAAATGGAGGAATCTGGGCATAGAAAGACCAAACAGCAGTTGAGATGTGGGAAAAGATATGCATAAAAAATAACGAAAGACGTTTGCTGAGACGCGATGACTTGGTTGTTGGTTTGAAGGAAATTAGAAAAGGGATGCACTGAGCCTCTCAATTTCGTAAACAAAGCTAATAGGCAAGATTCAGAAAGTACAAACATCATTGTTCCATGTAAAATACAGTGACATTTTGATTCCTGGCAAAATCCTGACATAACAGGGCGTGGACGCACAGTTATTGAAAAATAGGAGGGGTGCTCTTTCAGACGCGTAATGATACACAAAATCTGCCATATATGGAGACACCTTATAAGGGTTGATACTACGATAGCGTAGTGAAAACCGATCTCCATGTACATTTCTAATTATATAAAGTTGTGAACCCCCATCCTTCTTTCGCACTCGTTTCTCTTGAACGGGGTGGCGAAATTTCAAATGATTTATACCATTGCAAAGGGCGAAGAACCAGCTTCAATCCAATGTGTCATTTGTACATTTGAACGAAACAGTAAAGAAACGGTAAACGATGCGACATCTGTCTCAAATATCAAGTTTTATCTCGAGATGACTGAGGGTGCTTGTCTTTCAGCATTGATATATCCCGAACCAATAAAGATATGTTCATATTCTTTCCACCAGTGTGTAGAGGAGAGAATTGTCTAAATTTGCATTTATATTTTGGTTATGAGCATGAAAACGTATAGAAATGGTGAGCGATGCGACATCTGTCGCGAATAACACAATTTCCATCAGAATGAGCAATGCCCTTGCGCCCTTTTTACATGTACCTCCCGAACCAATAAAGATATCGGCATATTTCTTTCACCAGTGTGTAGAGGAGAGAATTGTCTTTATTTGCATACATTATTTGTTTATGAGCATGGAAAAGTAAAGAAGCGGTGAGCGATGCGACATCTGCCGCAAATAACGCATTTTCCATCAAAATTAGCAATCCCCTTGCGCCCTCTATGCATGTACCTCCCGAACCGTTAAAGATAAGTTCATATTTTTTTCACCAGTGAATAGAGGAGAGATTTGTCTTTATTTGCATACATTATTTGTTTATAAGCATGGAAGAGTAAAGAAACGGTGAGCGATGCGACATCTGCCGCAAATATCAAGCTATATCTAAACAAATTAGATAATTTAGCTTATGAGTCATTTACTGTGAACAATTTTATAATGAAGTACTACACAAAAGGTTTTTGTCTTCAACAAGCGTAGCCATCGATGTATAGTATGTTTTCCTAGTGTTTTATTGCCAATGAAGTACAATTTTTCAATCATTCTTATATGAGAATCATTCAAAACGCAAATAGGATTGACCACATTTAAATGCTCCGAATTTAAATGTTAATGTTTAATCTAATTTTGATGAGATTTATCGCAGATTGTATGATCTTTTGGCTTTCTAATGATATATGGAACAATGATTTGTCTCCTGTCACTGATGAGTAACGATTTTTTAAACATACCTATATCGTTTGCATTCAAAACGAAAGCAGAATTGACAATATTCATATATTCATGTAAAACAAATATAGGAATTTACTGTCAAATTTTAAAAATATTTATAGACTTTTGGCTTTCATATGATGTATAGAACTAGCCGTTAGCGTACGTCGTTGATGCGTTACGATACGTTAAACATACCCACCAAAACACCACATGTCCAAAATGCGAAGTTTGACCTCTGACCCTGACCGGAAATGACTGTTCGCGAGCGATTTTATTCTTTTATCTTAAAGACCTTTCCAATGTCTAACTCTCATGCAAAAATCATAAAATTCTATGGTGTGGTTTTTGAGTTATCTGCCCTTGAAGTTTGCGATTTTTAGATTTTGGTCAACTTTGAAAAATCACAGCAAGAAAAGTATTGCAGTTAGGACACTGTAGAAGTCAAATTACGCTTTCAGATGCTTCAGCTACATTGAGTATAAATTTCAGATCTCTAGTGCAAGTATCTTCAGAGAAGAAGTTTCTCAAAGGTGGGTGGGGTCGGCAATGGTCAAAAATGCACTAAATCCAAGATGGCGGCCAAACCACGTGACCTACGAATTTTCCATGATTTGTTTTTTTGCAGCATTTTTGATTGCGCACATTTTTAAAAAAAATTAGGTCTCTAAGTGCATTTTGAAAAAAAAATCAATGTTAAATTTTCGATTTTGGAATCGAACTGGACCGAATTGTCCCAAAAGCTTATTGTCGCCTTTCCTCAACAAGGTCTACCAGCCTGTGAAATTTGGTTTCGATAGCATCAGCCGTTTGGTCTGAATCCTGTTCACAAAAGTCGTGGAATAATATAAAAAAAAGAAACACGCCAATTACAATAAGGATACAGCCTTATGGCTAAATCCTTAATTAGTCCATTTCTAAAGCGCTAAACTCCACGCCGGGGGCATGCTCATAGCGCATACAATTGATCTAACTGCAGTCATATGAGGTTGAGAACAGGTGAATTTTTAGATATGATTTGAACATAGTCAGTGTTGGGCATGCGCGTAGATGGTCCGGCAGCTCATTCCACATCTTGGTTGCTGCCACTTGGAAGGAGCGAAAGCCATAGGACTTTAGCTGCCAACGGGGTATATGAAGTAGGTCTTGGTCACTGGAACGAAGCTGTCTGCGAGGAGTGTATGGCTGAAGGAGTTCCTGGAGGTAAACTGGAGCTGTTCCATGAACACATTGGTATGTCAGAGTCAGTATCTTGAAATCGACTCGAGCACGGATGGGCAACCAATGTAGGCGTTTTAGGACTGGAGTGATGCTTGCAAATTTAGGAGATTTAGTGACAATGCGTGCTGCGGTGTTTTGAATTCGCTGGAGGCGATCAATGAGTTCCTGTGAGATATGGAGAAGAAGGCTGTTGCAATAGTCAAGGCGGGATAGAATAAGAGATCGGACAAGTGCTGCAGCAGAAGCCTCTGTAAGAAGATGACGGACACTGCCGATAGTACGGATTTGGAAGTAGCACGATTTACAAAGCTCAGACACTTGCTGTTCCATTGATAGACTATTATTAAAGAAAACACCAAGATCTTTGACTGTTGATGAGAGAGGAATAGGCACACCACTGATTTGTAGGGAACTTGTGTTGATTCTTGAAAGACGAGAGACAGGGCCGACTAACATCACCTCCGTCTTGTCCTCATTCAGCTTGAGGTGGTTGGTGTTCATTCACATCTTGACAGATGCACAGCAGTTCTCCATGTTGGTCAGTGGAGAGGCGGTGTTTAGCTTGAAGATATCAATCATCTGAGTGTCATCTGCATACAAGTGATGAAGGACATTATGACCCTGGATAACTTCCTCCAACTGCTTGGTGTACATGGTAAACAACAGGGGTCCCAAAACAGAGCCCTTGGGGACGCCATAGTCTACTGGGATTGTAGATGAGTGTGAGTTCTTTATCACAACAGCTTGTTGTCGGCCAGAAACATAAGAAAGAAACCATGATAACACCTTGTCAGAGGGTCCATAGTCGAATTCCAACCTTTGCATCAGCTTACCATGGTCCACCGTATCAAAAACGGACGAGAGGTCGAGCAGGACTAGTGCCGCGACTTGTCCTCGATCAACAGCCTGTTGGAGATCATTCATTACTCTAAGGAGAGCCGTCTCAGTGCTGTGGGCTTTTCTATATGCAGATTGGAACTTGGCCATAAGGTTGTGTTCTTCTAAGTGATGCAAAAGTTGCGTGTTCACCGCCTTTTCAAGAAGCTTTGACAAGAAGCTCAAGTTTGACACAGGTCTGTAGTGGTTCTTAATGTTTTAATCCAAATTAGATTTCTTGATATGTGGTTTGACAAAAGCAGTTTTAAAGGACTGACGTACAACTCCAAGAGCCAGACTGGTGTTGATAATTCTGGTAATGGTAGGAAGAAGGACATCAAGTACACATAGTAGTAGGTCAGTTGGGATTGGGTCCAACTCACAGGTGGTGGGCTTTGAGTCACTGATCATTTTTAGAACCTGTTCATCTGTTAGTGGTTGGAATTCGCTAAACTTAGGGCAGACGTGCTCATTTGTCAACGGAGTGTGATTGGTCGGTATCCATGTTTGGACAGGATCTTGAAAAGCTCATGTTCTTATAATGAGTCGTTCGTAAGAGCAGGCCGTAGCTGAAATTTATCATATATAATATCAGGTTATTCAGGTTATAAAATTCAAGCGATATGCTCCCTTCTGATTTGATCTAACAAGGTCATTTGACCGGTATACATTTCAATGAACCCTTAAATGGATGTTATGCAAAAAAGACCGTCATCACATTATGACGGTTATACAAATCGTGCCTTCTAATTGGAAGAAATAAGGCTTTGTTGACATAGAAACTATTTAGAAAATGAAGCATTGCACATTTATGAAACCACAATAACACACCGCTTGAGTAAAACTTTTGTGTAACTGGCTGTGCAAGCTTCGTCAGTTTTTCAAGTTTAACTTACAAGTTTTTAAACAGGTTATAACAACTCCAGTATACTACTGTGGACATACACATTATGAGATTTATTTCTTGATTAACCAGCAATGCTGAAACTATAAAGTGATAACTATTAACATGTTCATTGCTATGTAAATATAGATGTTTCTCGTGGAGAATGTTTTTCTAATTAGAACACTGTTTTAACATGCAATTTTTCAGCATTGAAACTGAAACTGAAATCTGTGTGTTGTGTTATACACTTGCATGCTGAATGGATATAGGTTTGTTAAATATATAATAATTCAACTATCGTCAATACTAAAATTAGGAATCGTTATATATTCAGGGGAACCAGAGAACATCGACTTGGTTTCTAGCAGTCTTCTATGTTTATGAAATATTTCAGTAACAGAAAATAAGGTTGGAAAGGGCCATCACAGCTATATTCATATAGACGAACAATACAAATAATTTTGAATACAACGAAAAGGGAACTCAGTTTGCTCAATCTCATTTAAAAAAGTTCAAAATGTTCTCTTCTGCGTTACGCAGATAATAGATCTCACAAAGCCTCGTTAGTTCAGCCGTCAGGGTAACCTTCGACCGTTTGATTTGAGGTAGATTTCGTCCACCATAAAATTGTATGTCTTTGTTGTAGGTTCGAGTTTTGCATGCATGCATATAATAAGCAAGTGTTGACTGGGAGACGACTGCGACAAAACTGCCAAGCCTTTTATTCAAATTAGCATACATTGCACGCGCAGAATGCGATACTGTTTTAATACAACAGAATGCGATACTGTTTTCATACAACAGATTGTCTAACAGGCGACTTCTAGCTGTAGTCAAAAGACCTACTTGTTTATATTAACATAAAATTATCTTTAGATATAACATCCGCCTCCTCTAAGATTTAAGTTAAATTGGATGTATAGAGTCCAAAAACAGAATATGTTGATAATAACTTAAATCTGATATTTTTCTTTTAACTTTTAACTAGAGAAGTAAATAAATTGACTTCAAATTATACATCTTCTGGATGTTATACTTGAATAACAAAAACTCCATCTTTCAGAATATCAATATCACTAGGTCACTCTGACCCGTGCTAGGTCACACCGACCCGCAGGTTATTTTGACACAAAGTCTCTGAACTATGCTAGCTCTTGTCGCACTCTGGTCGAACGTCGCAGCACGGGAGTGGGAGGCGAGGTTACTTCCGACACCTCCTCAGGTAGCACAGACACATCATGTGCTTCACTTTCAGCATTTTCATGCTGGATATCTGCCTCGGGCAGACTAACACTAGGCACATCAACAACAACACTCTTATCTGGTGTTATTGTTGCTTCCTCAGCAGACTTAAACACATCATACACAGGATCTGATAGTGGTATTCTAGCTCTCACGTGATCCACATGTCTCCTAACCACTCGGCCATCGGTCAGCTTGCCGATGTATGACAATGGACCAGTTACACTTTCAATCTGCCCACTTATCCACTTAGGCCCTGATGTGAAATTTCTAACCCACACATGATCAGAAACTTGAAAGTCTCTGCATTTCACTCATGAAGACTGTTCAACCAATTTACGTTGGCTTCTCTTTACTTTCTGCTCAATACTTGGAAACATCAGGTCCAATCTAGAACGAAGTCTTCGTCCCATAAACAACATCGACGAAGATGTTCCTGTAGTTGATTGTGGTGTGATTCTATATGAGAATAGTAACCTCTGTAATCGAGTAGTAACAGATTCACCTTGAATTTTCTTCAAACCATCTTTGATGATCTGCACTGCTCTCTCAGCTAACCCGTTCCCAGCCGGGTGATACGGGGAAGTAGTGACGTGCTCAACACCATTCTTTGACATAAATGTGGCAAATTCCTCTCCTACAAAAGCTGTAGCATTGTCCGTGACGACTGTTTCAGGTAATCCGTAAGCTGCAAAGAGACGACGTAGCTGGTTGATAGTTGACGACGCACTAGATGATGGTGACTGGAACACATTAAATCCACTTTGAATATGCATCAATGACCACCAGGAACGTATTTTCCATAAAAGGACCAGCATAGTCCATATGTACTCTCTGCCAGGGTTTAGAGGGATACTCCCAAGGATGTATAGGAGCGCTACTTGGAGAGTTTCTGTTTTCCTGACAACTGTCACATCTGTTGACAATGTTTTCCACATCTGTATCAAGGTAAGGCTACCATACATAGCTGCGAGCAAGGCGTTTCATTCTGGTTATCCCAGGGTGAGATTGGTGTAGTTCAGACAGTACCACTGGTCTGAGAGTTGCGGGTATCACGACTCTTGAACCTCTCAACAGGCATCCATCCAAGACACTCAGTTCATTCCTAACCTTGTAGTACTGTTCCATGTAGGTTTCAAGATTACTTCGTTGAGGCCAACATCTGATTACATACTCTCGAACAAGACACAATGTTTTGTCTTTCTCTGTCTCCTTACGAATATCTTCAGATTTCACAGGCAGCGTTTCTTCAAGTTCATGAAGCATGAGTACAGTCATATCAGGTCCACATTCACTGGTATCCGGAGCAGGCAATCTGCTCAATGCGTCCGCATTTGTATGAGCTGTACATTTCTTGTGCACGATTGTGTAATCATACGCTCTCAGTAATACAGACCATCTCTGCACTCTCGGCGAAACCATCTGAGACACAGGGTTATGCTCACTGAACAACGAGATCAAGGGCTTGTGATCTGTGACGATCTGGAAATACATACTTGTGAAACTTTCTAAGTCCAAATATGACACTCAAACCTTCCCTATCCAACTGTGAATAGTTCTGTTCTTCTTTAGAAAGTGTCCTAGAAGCAAAACTGATAGGTCTTTCTGTGCCATCAGGCAATCTGTGCGCTAGTACCACTCCAACACCGTACGGCGATGCGTCGCATTGAAGTAATAGTGGCTTGCTGCTGTCAAAGTGTACAAGTACATCTGATGATTGTAGGAGTGTCTTCTCAAATGCCTGACGTTCTGGTTGTCCCCATTTCCATTTGGTATCCTTTTATAGCAACATGTACAAGGGAGAAAGTGTATCTGGCAGATTTGGTAGGAATCTATGATAGTAGTTCAGTATTCCAAGATAAGCTCTGAGTTCTTTCACATTCTCTGGTTTCTTGGCATTCTGAATCGCTGATATCTTCTTCTCCACTAGATGAAGACCCTCACTGTCCAAACGGTATCCAAGATATTCAACCTCATCAGCCAAGAATACACATTTGTTCCGTCTCAAACGCAGTCCTGCGTCTGACAATCTCTGCAAAACTTTATCCAAGACTTGTAAATGTTCAATGTCATTCTTCCCAGTGTTGATTATGTCATCAAGGTATCCTGCAGAACATTGTATTCCTTGCAGTAGGCTTTCGATCATTCGCTGGAAGATAGCTGGCGCAGATGAAACACCGAAGGGTAGTCTGGTATATCTGAATAGTCCTCTGTGTGTATTCACAACAACATACTTCCCAGACTCCTCATCTAAAACCAGTTGTTGATATGCGTGACTCATATCAAGTTTTGAGAACTTCTTCCCTCCTGATAATTTGGTACACAAGTCTTCCAAGGTAGGTATTGGGTACTGTTCCAATCTTGAGGCACGATTCACTGTAAGTTTAAAGTCCCCACAGATTCTGACTGTTGAATCCGGTTTTAGCACTGGAACAATAGGACTGGCCCATTCTGAGTATTTGACTGTCTCATTTATACCTTCTGCAAGAAGACGATCAAGTTCAACATCAATCTTTTGACGTAGAGTATATAGCACTGATCTGACTTTGTAAAACTTGGTAGAAGCCTCGGGATCAACATAGATATGAGCCTCAAATCCCTGCAATGTTCCAAGACCATCTTCAAAGATAGTAGAATGTTTATCCAACACATCTTGAAGTGACAAAGTAGTAGTTTGTACAAAATTCACTGATGAATCTCTCAAGTTAAAGTTCATAGCAGTTATCCATGTTCTACCTAACAGATTAGGTCCATTACCCTCTGCCAAGGCCACTTGTAGAGTGTAAGACTGACCTTAGTATGTAACATCCACTGACGTGAAACCTTTCAAGTGTACTTCCTGTCCGGTGTAACTTGTAAGAGGTACACAACTATCCTCTAAAACTGATGATTCAAGTCCAAGTTTATTTGCAGTTTCCTCATTTAGAATAGTCACTGGACATCCTGTATCAAACTCAAATGTAACTGGAATGTTTCCAACATCAACAGTTATGAAATATGGTTCTGGATACTTATAATTCCTCTTGAAGGTCTGTGTGGTGACATGAAATATTGAATTCTCAAACAAATCTCCAGGAATAGCACTGTAACAATAGTCAGTTCTAACAGCATTCACTTTCTGTTTAGATTTTCCTTGATATTTCTGATTATGAGTTGAAGATTTCTCTGATCTACACACTTGTTTAACATGTCCTCTCTTGCCACAGTTATGACACTTCTCATTCTTGTAATAACAAAAGTTTGGCTTATAGTTAGTCTTACCACATCTGAAACAAGGCTTATTGGTGACTTCATGACCATTACGTGATTTCTGAGCATGTCCGTGGTATTTACTTTCAGTCTTTTTATGCATAGAATTCACTTGACTCACCGGTTTATCTCCATGAATATCCTGTAAGTTCCTGTTTGCAGTTTCAAAAGCATTTGCAATCTTCAAAGCATTATCAAATGTTAACGAAGTTTCTGCCAACAATTTCTTCTGAATATTGTCATCACCTATTCCACACACAACCCTGTCTCTCAACATAGACTGAAGATTCAGACCGAAGTTACATCCATCAGTTAATTTCCTTAGTTCAGCCACATACGCGGAAACACTTTCACCATGTTTTCTATTCCGAGAATGGAACTTGAATCTCTGAACTATTTCCGAGGGTCGAGGCGTGAAATGTTCTTGCAACAACGCTACCAAGTCATCAAACGATTTATCACCAGGTTTAGCAGGCTGCACCAAAGCTCTTATTAACTGATAAGTCTCGGTTCCACATGAAGCAAGCAGAATACTTTTCTTCTTCGATTCGTCTTCAATTTCGTTTGCCGTGAAAAGACAGAATTTCGCACCATTCTTCTCAAGTCGACTTACGGGGGTTAAATTCTAACAGTCCAAGTAACACATTGGAACTTGCCATTTTCTGAAAATACTAAAGTCCTGAAGAGCGTAACGCAGTAGTAACTTGACCGCTGCTTCAAACTTCATGAGGGGTAAACAAATTCAATTGTTCAAAGTCAAACCCACGTGCGCGTGAATTCCGTGCAGTGGTAACACATCTCGCCATAGTATTCACAACAGAAATGTTCAGACTTCGGAAAACTATTACCGTTCTTCTTTATACTTTCTGTAAATCTTCATTCCCGTAATATTGCTCAATCCCATCCTCGTCGCCAAATGTTGTAGGTTCGAGTTTTCTTTGAACGCATGCATATAATAAGCAAGTGCGACTGCGACAAAACTTCCAAGCCTTTTATTCAAATTAGCATACATTGCACGTGCAGAATGCGATAATGTTTTCATACAACAGATTGTCTAACAGGCGAGTTCTAGCTGTAGTCAAATGACCTACTTGTTTTTATTAACATAAAATTATCTTTAGATATAAAATTTTTTAAAGGCAAATTCTAGAGGTTCGAGTGTTTCAACAAAGTGCAGTGGAAATTGATCTTTCGATCTTCCAAAAAGCAAGGATAAGTGATTAATTTGTTTAAAGTTATAGTAGAGATGTTTGTCAAAATGAGCGATATAACTGCACCATTTATATTTAATGGATAATGATAGGGGAAATGGTCTATATGATTGAGTTTCCTACTGGTGTTAATAAATCCGAGACATTTAGTTCACAAACTTTACGTTCTACATGAACAGTCCAGAACTGGAATATCAGACTAGCACAGTATAAAATTAAATCAATATCTTCTTAGTTACCTATAACAGAAAACTAGTAAACCTTACATTTAAATATTAAAAAACATCTACAAACATCAACATAACATTTCATTAGAAAGTAAGCGATATTTAGATAATTTTATATGAATAAATTAAATTATAGGTATATGCTTTACATGCTTTACATGTTATTACTTAGATATAGATAGCTATTGTTTTATCAGTAAAGTATTTCACAAAAGGAAAAGACAAATTGTCAACCTCTAGGTTATCCGAATGAAAGCTCCTTACGGGGTTCTCTTTATCTTTTTGAGAATATCTTGTGAGAATATTGAAGGATTTCTATTGTAAACCAGGCCATGTTATACGATTACGTTTTGCTGCGAAAAAAACAATTAATATATCTTCTTAGATATTGATATACACAGTTAACGTACATGTATTTATTAAGGGCCAATATTTTTTAAAAGTAATTTACACGTAAATCTACTTAAACAAAATCAATAAAAATCATTCCAATCGTGCATGTAGTAAAGTAATAATAAGGTATTAATAGATGGTCATGTATATGCTTTTGTTCCTTGTTAAGATTTTACGTTATTGAGGAATGTAATATAAATCTCATCTCAAGCAGATTAATAAAAGGATAATCTGATCTTTAGAAATGTTTGATTTAAACGTTCGCTCTAAAGGTCTCATATATATATATTCCTGGTTTTTATGTGTATATAAATTACATCGACAATTGGAGATTACAAATAAAGGCAAGTCATAAAAGACTTTTTTGTGGGTTATATTGTTTTATTTACACTCGCGTTACCTTGATTCGTGGATGTAAGTGCTTCGCGGCGGATAACTCAGAATATATTTTGATTTCAAGTTTCATAATAAATAATGGGTATTAACATGATTAAAGTAATATTTTATGGGCAAAGTTTCGATTCATGGCGGATTTGTTTACGCTCCGCAGCCATTTGCATTCATCATCTATTTCTGTGCACACAAAGCGTGACGTCACCTTGATTCGTGGATTACGTAAGATAGCTATCTATGGAGGCCCAGTGTTTGACTACAATGGCATAACGTGTCATACTCACCAAATTAACATCCAGGTTTGGTTTAGGCGTCGTCTGAGTCACAGTTCGTTTAAATCATCATATTAATTTGAAATTGTCAATAAACTTTGTACAGTATGTACAGTATTTACAGGTAAGTTTGTGTTTATTTCAAAGTTATTCCTCCGACGGCTTGCATGGTAAACCATGACAAGGGCAGTAGAATGTATCATGTGTCCTAAGCACACGCACTGGACAGCAAAATTGTAAGTGCACCCAGTGATCACACTTGTCATACATGCATTGTCCCCACTTGACGAAGAACAGAGAAGTACATCGCGACAGTTCACTTGGCTGGAAAAGACCGCACACACAGCACTTTTCATCGTCTGTTACAGGTGAGTCCTCCTCACTGTCACTGCTGTATAGTAAGTTCACAGCACCCGAAGGCCCCGGTAACGGTTCATTGGTAGTTTTAGATTTCTTTTGAAGAGGTTTTCTTGACTGTTTTCTTGGACGCTTCTTAGATTGTGATGATTTCCCGACGATAGAATCCTTCACGTAATTTTTGACTGCATTTTCAACTTCTGGTTCTGTAATTGCCCTACCACCGACGATCTTATGAATAGATCTTCTCGGTTTACGGGTTTTCTTCTGTAGAACAGGGAGATGGTCAGAAAAGAAGGTAGTTTGGTCAGTTTCAGGTTGGCATGTACGTGTCGGAAGATCAGATTGAATCTGGACATCAGGGGTGTTGTTAGGTGTCGGTCTATCTTGACGTGGTGGAATTTCTTTGCTTGTTTCATTTTCATGTGATTCATGGATGAACGCAGCGGGTTGAAAGGCCGTCTTATCAATAACGTCAGGAGAAAATGGATAAATTCCACACTTTCTAAACGAAGATTGAAGGTGACTGGGTGTCAACGCAGCAATATAAGCCTTGCAAGCGACGGACGCAATGTTGTATCTGTTCACAGTCTGTCCCGACTTCAACAACTTGTGACACTCGGCGTTGTAGATTTTGGTAAAAGGTCCGAAACACCCAACGTCCATTGGCTGCAAGATGTGACTGGTGTGTGCTGGCAGAACAAATAATACAATATTATGGTCCTTTGCCCAATCAATCAGTACTGGCGATATGTGTGACTTGTGACCGTCGTACAACAGTAGAAGCGGTTTCCTTGGTGTTGCCGGAGTAGCATAACGCAAGAAATGTTTGTCCAAGTAGTCTTGAAATATGGCACCGTTTGACCATCCAGATTCCGACATCGACCCATCACTTCCTGGGCTACAACCATCAAGTAATTCACTTCGCATTCTAGCCCCAGCAAATACGAAAAATGGCGGGATAAATGTTCCGAGAGCATTTCCACATCCTAATAGAGTGACGAGAGAGGATCTTTCAGATGATATTTCGTAAGCTACAGAGTCTCTTGAACCAACTATTTTGGGTGCGACGTGTGATTGGTTTATTCCCTTCTCATCAACATTGTAGATTGCCTCGGGTCTGGACGTAAAGTCGTATTTTTCAAAAATGGCGCCAAGTTCATCAAAATACCGTTTGACACATACTTCAGAACTAGCTTTAGCACGAAGTTCTGTGAGGGATTTTGCACTCCTGATTTTAATTTCTGGCCATCTTCCCAACAAACCATACAACCACTTGATAGACAAAGGGTGGGCGTGGTCACGTTTCTCCAGCTGATAAGCATAGTCGGAACCAAGCTTAATCACCTCCTTCCGTGTGTACCCGTATCCTATTGATGCCATATACTTGACGTGATCAACAAGTCTCAGCTCTTCTTCGTTATCGAATACTGGTGAGGCACCTGACTTGACAGTATCAATATTTATTTTGCCTATCACACGGTCTCTAAGTGTTTGTTCTGGTACAGAGTATGTTATAGCTGCTTTGTGAACTGAGGTCTTGTTGTTTTTTACATCTAAGAAGGCATTTGTGAGTGCTGTTGGGGAATAACTCTTGTAATTATGCCGCATAGGTGTCGGTGATCCCTACAAAAAGTAAAAAAAGTACATAAGAGATGGCCCGAAAGCGTTTCCATAGATTTTAAATTTTGACAGCGGGATTCCCCTCTGATCACGTGATTTTCATTGACAGATTGGTAAACAAGCAGACGACAAAACATGAGAGGTTTGGTGCTAATCGTATCTTCGTAATTTGATGTTGGATAAGCTTGAAAAATGGCATTAGTGTTCTTAGATATATATTCAGCATTTCTGATTATTTTTATGAAAGTACTTACGTGTAGTGGACGGATTCTCAACATTTTCGTCACCGAAGCGTGGATATGTCTGCACTTCAAAAGTACCGCTCCGTGACGTCATGCGAGATTTTGTAAACGAGATATCGCGGTAATTACGAGTATCCACGAATCAAGGTAATCCACGAATTTAGGTAACGTTACTGTAAAAAAAATATCATTAGTTCTAAGTTGAGATAAGAAAGAAAATGAATTCAAACTCCCATCGTTTGATATAAGCGTTCATCAGAGAAATGTTGACATCAATCGTTTTTCATTTATACATAATGACCGATTGGAAAGATAGCACCTCTTCAAATCAACCCGACGAAGCGAAAGAGCGAAAGAACGATAGAGCGATGAAGCGATATGGTCGCGCGACAAAGCGAAAAAGCGAAAGAGCGAAAGAACGATAGAGCGATAAAGCGATATTGCTGCGCGACAAAGCGATATGAAAATATCGCTTTGTCGTTCGTCCGTATCGCTTTGTCGTTCAGTCATATCGCTTTATCCCTTTATCCACCGTGCTTTATCGCGTTTATAGCAAAGGGCGAGAGAGTGATGGCCCGTTGCGGCCATCATATATTTTACATAATCGGAGATTCGCATATAAATATGGATAGATTATTAGATTGTTGTACATGCATTTACGTTTGTGTTTATATATGGAATTTACTTATCAAAACAAATATCACTGATAATATTTCATAATGTACGAAATACAGGGTAAACTAAGAAACTCTTATTGGGATTCATTTGAGTTTATATAAGGCATATGCGGCATTATTAAGAAGACATTTGAATTAAAATGTATACTTGATATAGTTATTGAAAGGTTTACTTAAAGTTAACGTATCGTTTGGCAAACTCTGTGCAATGCACTCAATTTCAAATTTGCTTATTTTCAAGGGGTGTTAAAATATAATCTATCACGTTTTAATATCTAAAAAAAATCAACATTGGAATTGAAAGGGACTATTACAAAAAAATTAAATATATTCTTAATATTTTCTTCAAAGCAGCAACGCACACTTATAAAGAGAAATGATACAATTCTCTATTATATTTGGAGACATTTTATCATTTACATTACTTAAGTCTACCTTTTGAGATGGGCATGTGCAATTTTCGTTTGCATCTAAAATGTGAAGATATTTTTTTCTTTACAGATATTTTGATAAAAAACAAACATATTTTTGCCAATAAACTTTACCGCTAAAGTTCATTGAAACTACCGACAGTACAATGCTTAGACATAAATATCAAAACATTTTCAAAAAAGGGAGAACTTATTAGTGCGTATTCTTTTGAAAAGTGTCAGGAAGGAGTCATAGTGACAAGAGGCAGTGTCAAATGATTTCAAGTTTATTCTGTATTATCTAAACAAGAGGGTTAAGGTCATATGCGTAAACGAATAAGCAAGAATTTAGCATAAATCATATCGCATATTTCAGAGTGTATAAATCATATGTTACCGAAACAAACAAATATCACCAAAGAGCGAACCCTTCCCCTGACACAAGCCCGCTAAAATAATGCCATTAACCATTGTTTTAATCACGTTTTTACTAGAAAGAAATGATAAGTACAATCTACCCATTTTTGAAAATATGAATTACTTATATTTTACCTAATTGTTATCCTTGATATCAAGAAAACGTTAAACTTTTACATACATACATACATACATACATACATACATACATACATACATACATACATACATACATACATACACACACACACACACACACACGCACACACACACACACACACACACACATACACGTTTAACCTGCCAATTGGGGACTTGTGACAAAATGCATTGAAATGGGGACTTGCCTTTAGAAAACTCATGTGAATATAATTTTTACATTTTTAAGGTATAAAAAGACTGCATATTTCATTTTTGGGGTTAAATTAACAAAAAAATAATTTTAAAAAAAAAGATAAAACCCATCCAAATGGGGACTTCCGGTGTACATTTGAAAATATATGACTAATTGGGGACTTGAATTATATCATTTTTTGTTACACAATAACTGAATTTCTTAAACAACCGAGGACATTACATACCTATAGCTGCATGAATAATTACAACCTGTTTGCTTAATTACGAATATGTCTCGTAAAGGATCCAGTCAAACGAGTTGTATATTATTTCAAAAGTCATGTGGATAGGTATTTTTGGCTTTTAAAAATAAAATAACCCAAAAGGTCTAATTGCTGGTGATGCCTGGTATCACACATAATTCTTGACTTTATGCACCCCCATATTTTTGTTTAAATATCTATTACTTATAAATATTAACTATAAATCATGAAAAGTTATTCAATGTTAAATTATTATGTTATATTTTTAAATGTTCTATTTTGAAAGATACGGGCATAGATATATTTTTTTATCACAAAATAAAATTACAAACAACAGTTACATTAATTGCCAGATCAATATTGATAACTTGTTATTTACAATTTTACTTTCCTTTTCACTGGATATAAGACTGCATCATACACAATTCGTGACCTTTTATAGCCAATTGGGGACTTGAAGCAATTGTCTAGATATTATATTAGAAACATCTAAGTTTTAACCAATTTTTGCTGTGAACCAGTTTTGATGTTTATGGTAATTAAGGCAGGAAGAAAGAAACTTATTATTTACAAAGTTTCTTTGTTTTTCACTTGATATGGCACTGTTTCATACACAATTTGTGACTTTATATATCCAATTGAGGACTTAACGCAATTGTCTAATCTATCAATAAGAAAAACTTATTTTTTTTGTATGTACTATTTTGATCAAATACGTGCATAGATATATGTTTTTATTACAGAACAGTATATAAAAAACAACAGTTACATTTATTGCCATATCAATATTGAAAGTTTTGCCTGGCATTGCACACAATTTCCGACACAATATAGCCAACTGGGGACTTGATCGAAATATTTCTACAAATATCTCTTAAAATCTTTTAATTAAAAAATATGCTTTGAAACTCTTTGTGTTTTCATCCCCTTTTGCTTAAACATTAAAAAATTCCGAGGATATTTTCTGATTATGGTGATGTAGTTTCCTTTCTATACAAATAATACTAAATTAACATGGGAAACTGACTAGCTGATAACGATGTCTATTCAAATACAGTTTACCTATATTTTTAAACCAATTTTTGCCCTCAACCTGTTAGAATGTTTATCGTTATTAAGACAGCAAGACAGAAACTTGTTATGTACACATTTTTCTCTCATTTTCACTGGATATGGCATTGTATCATACACAATTCGTGACTTTATATAGCCAATTGAGGACTTAACGCAATTGTCTAATTTATCAATTAGAAAAACTTATTATTGTTGTATGTACTATTTTGATCAAATACGTGCATAGATATATGTTGTCAGTACAGGACAGCTATATAAAAAACAACAGTGACATTTATTGTCATATCGAAATTGAAAGTTTTGCCTGGCATTGCACACAATTTCCGACACAATATAGCCAACTGGGGACTTGATTGAAATATTTCTACAAATATCTCTTAAAATCTTTTAATTAAAAAAGATGCTTTGAAACTCATTGTGTTTTCATCCCCTTTTGCTTAAAAAATGAAAATTTTCGAGGATATTTTCTGATTATGGTGATTTATTTTAATTTCTATACAAATAATACTTAATTAACATGGGAAACTGACTAGCTGATAACAATATCTATTCAAATACAGTTTAGCTATATCTTTAAACCAATTTTTGACCTCAACCAGTTAGAATGTTTATCGTTATTAAGACAGCAAGACAGAAACTTGTTATGTACACATTTTTCTCTCATTTTCACTGGACATGGCATTGTATCATACACAATTCGTGACTTTATGTAGCCAATTGGGGACTTAATGAAATATTGTCTAAATATTAGATTAGAAACACTCTGGTTGAACCCATTTCTTGTTCCCAAACAGTTAGCATGTTCATTGTGATAAAGACAGGAAGACAGAAACTTGTTATGTACAATTATTTCTTTGATTTTCACTTGATATGGCACTGTTTCATACACAATTTGTGACTTTATATATCCAATTGGGGACTTGAAGCAATTGTCTAGATATTATATTAGAAACATCTAAGTTTTAACCAATTTTTGCTGTGAACCAGTTTTGATGTTTATGGTAATTAAGGCAGGAAGAAAGAAACTTATTATTTACAAAGTTTCTTTGTTTTTCACTTGATATGGCACTGTTTCATACACAATTTGTGACTTTATATATCCAATTGAGGACTTAACGCAATTGTCTAATCTATCAATAAGAAAAACTTATTTTTTTTGTATGTACTATTTTGATCAAATACGTGCATAGATATATGTTTTTATTACAGAACAGTATATAAAAAACAACAGTTACATTTATTGCCATATCAATATTGAAAGTTTTGCCTGGCATTGCACACAATTTCCGACACAATATAGCCAACTGGGGACTTGATCGAAATATTTCTACAAATATCTCTTAAAATCTTTTAATTAAAAAATATGCTTTGAAACTCTTTGTGTTTTCATCCCCTTTTGCTTAAACATTAAAAAATTCCGAGGATATTTTCTGATTATGGTGATGTAGTTTCCTTTCTATACAAATAATACTAAATTAACATGGGAAACTGACTAGCTGATAACGATGTATATTCAAATACAGTTTACCTATATTTTTAAACCAATTTTTGCCCTCAACCTGTTAGAATGTTTATCGTTATTAAGACAGCAAGACAGAAACTTGTTATGTACACATTTTTCTCTCATTTTCACTGGATATGGCATTGTATCATACACAATTCGTGACTTTATATAGCCAATTGAGGACTTAACGCAATTGTCTAATTTATCAATTAGAAAAACTTATTATTGTTGTATGTACTATTTTGATCAAATACGTGCATAGATATATGTTGTCAGAACAGGACAGCTATATAAAAAACAACAGTGACATTTATTGTCATATCGAAATTGAAAGTTTTGCCTGGCATTGCACACAATTTCCGACACAATATAGCCAACTGGGGACTTGATTGAAATATTTCTACAAATATCTCTTAAAATCTTTTAATTAAAAAAGATGCTTTGAAACTCATTGTGTTTTCATCCCCTTTTGCTTAAAAATTAAAAATTCAGAGGATATTTTCTGATTATGGTGATGTAGTTCCCTTTCTATACAAATAATACTAAATTAACATGGGAAACTGACTAGCTGATAACGATATCTATTCAAATACAGTTTAGCTATATCTTAAAACCAATTTTTGACCTCAACCAGTTAGAATGTTTATCGTCATTAAGACAGCAAGACAGAAACTTGTTATGTACACATTTTCTTTCATTTTCACCGGATATGGCATTGTATCATACACAATTCGTGACTTTATGTAGCCAATTGGGGACTTAATGCAATATTGTCTAAATATAAGATTAGAAACACTCTGGTTGAACCCATTTCTTGTTCCCAAACAGTTAGCATGTTCATTGTGATAAAGACAGGAAGACAGAAACTTGTTATGTACAATTATTTCTTTGATTTTCACTTGATATGGCACTGTTTCATACACAATTTGTGACTTTATATATCCAATTGAGGACTTAACGCAATTGTCTAATTTATCAATTAGAAAAACTTATTATTGTTGTATGTACTATTTTGATCAAATACGTGCATAGATATATGTTGTCAGTACAGAACAGTATATAAAAAACAACAGTGACATTTATTGTCATATCGATATTGAAAGTTTTGCCTGGCATTGCACACAATTTCCGACACAATATAGCCAACTGGGGACTTGATTGAAATATTTCTACAAATATCTCTTAAAATCTTTTAATTAAAAAAGATGCTTTGAAACTCATTGTGTTTTCATCCCCTTTTGCTTAAAAATGAAAATTTTCGAGGATATTTTCTGATTATGGTGATTTATTTTAATTTCTATACAAATAATACTTAATTAACATGGGAAACTGACTAGCTGATAACGATATCTATTCAAATACAGTTTAGCTATATCTTAAAACCAATTTTTGCCCTCAACCAGTTAGAATGTTTATCGTCATTAAGACAGCAAGACAGAAACTTGTTATGTACAATTATTTCTTTGATTTTCACTTGATATGGCACTGTTTCATACACAATTCGTGACTTTATATAACCAATTGAGGACTTAATGCAATTGTCTATATTAAAAATTAGAAAAAACTTTTTATTTTTGTATGTACTATTTTGATCAAATACGTGCATAGATATATGTTTTTATTACAGAACAGTATATAAAAAACAAACATTTTTGCCATATCAATGTTGAAAGTTTTGCCTGGCATCGCACACAATTTCCGACACAATATAGCCAACTGGGGACTTGACTGAAATATTTCTACAAATATCTCTTAAAATCTTTTAAAAAAGATGCTTTGAAACTCATTGTGTTTTCATCCCCTTTTGCTTAAAAATGAAAATTTTCGAGGATATTTTCTGATTATGGTGATTTATTTTCCTTTCTATACAAATAATACTTAATTAACATGGGAAACTGACTAGCTGATAACGATATCTATTCAAATACAGTTTAGCTATATTTTTAAACCAATTTTTGCCCTCAACCAGTTAGAATGTTTATCCTCATTAAGACAGCAAGACAGAAACTTGTTATGTACACATTTTCTTTCATTTTCACTGGATATGGCATTGTATCATACACAATTCGTGACTTTATGTAGCCAATTGGGGACTTAATGCAATATTGTCTAAATATTAGATTAGAAACATTCTGGTTGAACCCATTTCTTGTTCCCAAACAGTTAGCATGTTCATTGTGATAAAGACAGGAAGACAGAAACTTGTTATGTACAATTATTTCTTTGATTTTCACTTGATATGGCACTGTTTCATACACAATTCGTGACTTTATATATCCAATTGAGGACTTAATGCAATTGTCTATATTATAAATTAGAAAAAACTTATTATTTTTGTATGTACTATTTTGATCAAATACGTGTATAGATATATGTTGTCAGTACAGAACAGTATATAAAAAACAACAGTGACATTTATTGTCATATCGATATTGAAAGTTTTGCCTGGCATTGCACACAATTTCCGACACAATATAGCCAACTGGGGACTTGATTGAAATATTTCTACAAATATCTCTTAAAATCTTTTAATTAAAAAAGATGCTTTGAAACTCATTGTGTTTTCATCCCCTTTTGCTTAAAAATTAAAAATTCCGAGGATATTTTCTGATTATGGTGATGTAGTTTCCTTTCTATACAAATAATAATAAATTAACATGGGAAACTGACTAGCTGATAACGATATCTATTCAAATACAGTTTAGCTATATCTTAAAACCAATTTTTGCCCTCAACCAGTTAGAATGTTTATCCTAATTAAGACAGCAAAACAGAAACTTGTTATGTACACATTTTCTTTCATTTTCACCGGATATGGCATTGTATCATACACAATTCGTGACTTTATGTAGCCAATTGGGGACTTAATGCAATATTGTCTAAATATAAGATTAGAAACACTCTGGTTGAACCCATTTCTTGTTCCCAAACAGTTAGCATGTTCATTGTGATAAAGACAGGAAGACAGAAACTTGTTATGTACAATTATTTCTTTGATTTTCACTTGATATGGCACTGTTTCATACACAATTTGTGACTTTATATATCCAATTGAGGACTTAACGCAATTGTCTAATTTATCAATTAGAAAAACTTATTATTGTTGTATGTACTATTTTGATCAAATACGTGCATAGATATATGTTGTCAGTACAGAACAGTATATAAAAAACAACAGTGACATTTATTGTCATATCGATATTGAAAGTTTTGCCTGGCATTGCACACAATTTCCGACACAATATAGCCAACTGGGGACTTGATTGAAATATTTCTACAAATATCTCTTAAAATCTTTTAATTAAAAAAGATGCTTTGAAACTCATTGTGTTTTCATCCCCTTTTGCTTAAAAATGAAAAATTCCGAGGATATTTTCTGATTATGGTAATGTAGTTTCCTTTCTATACAAATAATAATAAATTAACATGGGAAACTGACTAGCTGATAATGATATCTATTCAAATACAGTTTAGCTATATCTTAAAACCAATTTTTGCCCTCAACCAGTTAGAATGTTTATCCTAATTAAGACAGCAAAACAGAAACTTGTTATGTACACATTTTCTTTCATTTTCACCGGATATGGCATTGTATCATACACAATTCGTGACTTTATGTAGCCAATTGGGGACTTAATGCAATATTGTCTAAATATAAGATTAGAAACACTCTGGTTGAACCCATTTCTTGTTCCCAAACAGTTAGCATGTTCATTGTGATAAAGACAGGAAGACAGAAACTTGTTATGTACAATTATTTCTTTGATTTTCACTTGATATGGCACTGTTTCATACACAATTTGTGACTTTATATATCCAATTGAGGACTTAACGCAATTGTCTAATTTATCAATTAGAAAAACTTATTATTGTTGTATGTACTATTTTGATCAAATACGTGCATAGATATATGTTGTCAGTACAGAACAGTATATAAAAAACAACAGTGACATTTATTGTCATATCGATATTGAAAGTTTTGCCTGGCATTGCACACAATTTCCGACACAATATAGCCAACTGGGGACTTGATTGAAATATTTCTACAAATATCTCTTAAAATCTTTTAATTAAAAAAGATGCTTTGAAACTCATTGTGTTTTCATCCCCTTTTGCTTAAAAATGAAAATTTTCAAGGATATTTTCTGATTATGGTGATTTATTTTAATTTCTATACAAATAATAATAAATTAACATGGGAAACTGACTAGCTGATAACGATATCTATTCAAATACAGTTTAGCCAATTTTTAAACCAGTTTTTGCCCTCAACCAGTTAGAATGTTTATCGTCATTAAGACAGCAAGACAGAAACTTGTTATGTACACATTTTTCTTTCATTTTCACTGGATATGGCATTGTATCATACACAATTCGTGACTTTATGTAGCCAATTGGGGACTTAATGCAATATTGTCTAAATATTAGATTAGAAACATTCTGGTTGAACCCATTTCTTGTTCCCAAACAGTTAGCATGTTCATTGTGATAAAGACGAGAAGATAGAAACTTGTTATGTACAATTATTTCTTTGATTTTCACTTGATATGGCACTGTTTCATACACAATTCGTGACTTTATATATCCAATTGAGGACTTAATGCAATTATCTATATTATAAATTAGAAAAAACTTATTATTTTTGTATGTACTATTTTGATCAAATACGTGCATAGATATATGTTTTTATTACAGAACAGTATATAAAAAACAACAATTATTGCCATATCAATGTTGAAAGTTTTGCCTGGCATTGCACACAATTTCCGACACAATATAGCCAACTGGGGACTTGATTGAAATATTTCTACAAATATCTCTTAAAATCTTTTAATTAAAAAAGATGCTTTGAAACTCATTGTGTTTTCATCCCCTTTTGCTTAAAAATTAAAAATTCAGAGGATATTTTCTGATTATGGTGATGAAGTTCCCTTTCTATACAAATAATACTAAATTAACATGGGAAACTGACTAGCTGATAACGATATCTATTCAAATACAGTTTAGCTATATCTTAAAACCAATTTTTGCCCTCAACCAGTTAGAATGTTTATCGTCATTAAGACAGCAAGACAGAAACTTGTTATGTACAATTATTTCTTTGATTTTCACTTGATATGGCACTGTTTCATACACAATTCGTGACTTTATATAACCAATTGAGGACTTAATGCAATTGTCTATATTAAAAATTAGAAAAAACTTTTTATTTTTGTATGTACTATTTTGATCAAATACGTGCATAGATATATGTTTTTATTACAGAACAGTATATAAAAAACAAACATTTTTGCCATATCAATGTTGAAAGTTTTGCCTGGCATCGCACACAATTTCCGACACAATATAGCCAACTGGGGACTTGACTGAAATATTTCTACAAATATCTCTTAAAATCTTTTAATTAAAAAAGATGCTTTGAAACTCATTGTGTTTTCATCCCCTTTTGCTTAAAAATGAAAATTTTCGAGGATATTTTCTGATTATGGTGATTTATTTTAATTTCTATACAAATAATACTTAATTAACATGGGAAACTGACTAGCTGATAACGATATCTATTCAAATACAGTTTAGCTATATTTTTAAACCAATTTTTGCCCTCAACCAGTTAGAATGTTTATCGTCATTAAGACAGCAAGACAGAAACTTGTTATGTTTTCTTTCATTTTCACTGGATATGGCATTGTATCATACACAATTCGTGACTTTATGTAGCCAATTGGGGACTTAATGCAATATTGTCTAAATATTAGATTAGAAACATTCTGGTTGAACCCATTTCTTGTTCCCAAACAGTTAGCATGTTCATTGTGATAAAGACGGGAAGATAGAAAATTGTTATGTACAATTATTTCTTTGATTTTCACTTGATATGGCACTGTTTCATACACAATTCGTGACTTTTTATATCCAATTGAGGACTTAATGCAATTATCTATATTATCAATTAGAAAAAACTTATTATTTTTGTATGTACTATTTTGATCAAATACGTGCATAGATATATGTTTTTATTACAGAACAGTATATAAAAAACAACAATTATTGCCATATCAATGTTGAAAGTTTTGCCTGGCATTTTCTGATTATGGAGATGTATTTTAATTTCTATACAAATAATACTAAATTAACATGGGAAACTGACTAGCTGATAACGATATCTATTCAAATACAGTTTAGCTATATTTTTAAACCAATTTTTGCCCTCAACCAGTTAGAATGTTTATCCTCATTAAGACAGCAAGACAGAAACTTGTTATGTACACATTTTCTTTCATTTTCACTGGATATGGCATTGTATCATACACAATTCGTGACTTTATGTAGCCAATTGGGGACTTAATGCAATATTGTCTAAATATTAGATTAGAAACATTCTGGTTGAACCCATTTCTTGTTCCCAAACAGTTAGCATGTTCATTGTGATAAAGACGGGAAGATAGAAAATTGTTATGTACAATTATTTCTTTGATTTTCACTTGATATGGCACTGTTTCATACACAATTCGTGACTTTATATATCCAATTGAGGACTTAATGCAATTATCTATATTATCAATTAGAAAAAACTTATTATTTTTGTATGTACTATTTTGATCAAATACGTGCATAGATATATGTTGTCAGTACAGAACAGTATATAAAAAACAACAATTATTGCCATATCAATGTTGAAAGTTTTGCCTGGCATTTTCTGATTATGGAGATGTATTTTAATTTCTATACAAATAATACTAAATTAACATGGGAAACTGACTAGCTGATAACGATATCTATTCAAATACAGTTTAGCTATATTTTTAAACCAATTTTTGCCCTCAACCAGTTAGAATGTTTATCCTTATTAAGACAGCAAGACAGAAACTTGTTATGTACACATTTTCTTTCATTTTCACTGGATATGGCATTGTATCATACACAATTCGTGACTTTATGTAGCCAATTGGGGACTTAATGCAATATTGTCTAAATATTAGATTAGAAACACTCTGGTTGAACCAATTTCTTGTTCCCAAACAGTTAGCATGTTCATTGTGATAAAGACAGGAAGACAGAAACTTGTTATGTACAATTATTTCTTTGATTTTCACTTGATATGGCACTGTTTCATACACAATTCGTGACTTTATATATCCAATTGAGGACTTAACGCAATTGTCTAATTTATAAATTAGAAAAAACTTATTATTTTTGTATGTACTATTTTGATCAAATACGTGCATAGATATATGTTGTCAGTACAGAACAGTATATAAAAAACAACAGTGACATTTATTGTCATATCGATATTGAAAGTTTTGCCTGGCATTGCACACAATTTCCGACACAATATAGCCAACTGGGGACTTGATTGAAATATTTCTACAAATATCTCTTAAAATCTTTTAATTAAAAAAGATGCTTTGAAACTCATTGTGTTTTCATCCCCTTTTGCTTAAAAATTAAAACTTCCGAGGATATTTTCTGATTATGGTGATGTAGTTTCCTTTCTATACAAATAATAATAAATTAACATGGGAAACTGACTAGCTGATAACGATATCTATTCAAATACAGTTTAGCTATATTTTTAAACCAATTTTTGCCCTCAACCAGTTAGAATGTTTATCCTCATTAAGACAGCAAGACAGAAACTTGTTATGTACACATTTTCTTTCATTTTCACTGGATATGGCATTGTATCATACACAATTCGTGACTTTATGTAGCCAATTGGGGACTTAATGCAATATTGTCTAAATATTGGATTAGAAACACTCTGGTTGAACCAATTTCTTGTTCCCAAACAGTTAGCATGTTCATTGTGATAAAGACAGGAAGACAGAAACTTGTTATGTACAATTATTTCTTTGATTTTCACTTGATATGGCACTGTTTCATACACAATTCGTGACTTTATATATCCAATTGAGGACTTAACGCAATTGTCTAATTTATCAATTAGAAAAAACTTATTATTTTTGTATGTACTATTTTGATCAAATACGTGCATAGATATATGTTGTCAGTACAGAACAGTATATAAAAAACAACAGTGACATTTATTGTCATATCGATATGGAAAGTTTTGCCTGGCATTGCACACAATTTCCGACACAATATAGCCAACTGGGGACTTGATTGAAATATTTCTACAAATATCTCTTAAAATCTTTTAATTAAAAAAGATGCTTTGAAACTCATTGTGTTTTCATCCCCTTTTGCTTAAAAATTAAAACTTCCGAGGATATTTTCTGATTATGGTGATGTAGTTTCCTTTCTATACAAATAATAATAAATTAACATGGGAAACTGACTAGCTGATAACGATATCTATTCAAATACAGTTTAGCTATATCTTTAAACCAATTTTTGCCCTCAACCAGTTAGAATGTTTATCGTCATTAAGACAGCAAGACAGAAACTTGTTATGTACACATTTTCTTTCATTTTCACTGGATATGGCATTGTATCATACACAATTCGTGACTTTATGTAGCCAATTGGGGACTTAATGCAATATTGTCTAAATATTAGATTAGAAACACTCTGGTTGAACCCATTTCTTGTTCCCAAACAGTTAGCATGTTCATAGTGATACAGACAGGAAGACAGAAACTTGTTATGTACAATTATTTCTTTGATTTTCACTTGATATGGCACTGTTTCATACACAATTCGTGACTTTATATATCCAATTGAGGACTTAATGCAATTGTCTATATTATAAATTAGAAAAAACTTATTATTTCCGTATATATTATTTTGATCAAATACGTGCATAGATATATGTTTTTATTACAGAACAGTATATAAAAAACAACAATTATTGCCATATCAATGTTGAAAGTTTTGCCTGGCATTGCACACAATTTCCGACACAATATAGCCAACTGGGGACTTGATTGAAATATTTCTACAAATATCTCTTAAAATCTTTTAATTAAAAAAGATACTTTGTAATTCATTGTGTTTTCATCCCCTTTTGCTTAAAAATTATAAATTTCGAGGATATTTTCTGATTATGGTGATGCAGTTTTCTTTCTATACAAATAATACTAAATTAACATCGGAAACTGACTAGCTGATAACAATATCTATTCAAATACAGTTTAGCTATATTTTTAAACCAATTTTTGCCCTCAACCAGTTAGAATGTTTATCCTCATTAAGACAGCAAGACAGAAACTTGTTATGTACACATTTTTCTCTCATTTTCACTGGATATGGCATTGTATCATACACAATTCGTGACTTTATGTAGCCAATTGGGGACTTAATGCAATATTGTCTAAATATTAGATTAGAAACACTCCTGTTGAACCCATTTCTTGTTCCCAAACAGTTAGCATATTCATTGTGATAAAGACAGGAAGACAAAAATTTGTTATGTACAATTATTTCTTTGATTTTTACTTGATATGACACTTTTTCATACACAATTTGTGACTTTATATATCCAATTGAGGACTTAACGCAATTGTCTAATTTATCAATTAGAAAAACTTATTATTGTTGTATATACTATTTTGATCAAATACGTGCATAGATATATGTTGTCAGTACAGAACAGTATATAAAAAACAACAGTGACATTTATTGTCATATCGATATTGAAAGTTTTGCCTGGCATTGCACACAATTTCCGACACAATATAGCCAACTGGGGACTTGATTGAAATATTTCTACAAATATCTCTTAAAATCTTTTAATTAAAAAAGATGCTTTGAAACTCTTTGTGTTTTCATCCCCTTTTGCTTAAAAATTAAAACTTCCGAGGATATTTTCTGATAATGGTGATGTAGTTTCCTTTCTATACAAATAATAATAAATTAACATGGGAAACTGACTAGCTGATAACGATATCTATTCAAATATAGTTTAGCTATATCTTAAAACCAATTTTTGCCCTCAACCAGTTAGAATGTTTATCGTCATTAAGACAGCAAGACAGAAACTTGTTATGTACACCTTTTCTTTCATTTTCACTGGATATGGCATTGTATCATACACAATTCGTGACTTTATGTAGCCAATTGGGGACTTAATGCAATATTGTCTAAATATAAGATTAGATACACTATGGTTGAAACCATTTCTTGTTCCTAAACAGTTAGCATGTTCATTGTGATAAAGACGGGAAGACAGAAACTTGTTATGTACAATTATTTCTTTGATTTTCACTTGATATGTCACTGTTTCATACACAATTCGTGACTTTATATATCCAATTGAGGACTTAATGCAATTGTCTATATTATAAATTAGAAAAAACTTATTATTTTTGTATGTACTATTTTGATCAAATACGTGCATAGATATATGTTTTTATTACAGAACAGTATATAAAAAACAACAATCATTGCCATATCAATGTTGAAAGTTTTGCATGGCATCGCACACAATTTCCGACACACTATAGCCAACTGGGGACTTGATTGATATATTTCTACAAATATCTCTTAAAATCTTTTAATTAAAAAAGATGCTTTGTAATTCATTGTGTTTTCATCCCCTTTTGCTTAAAAATTATAAATTTCGAGGATATTTTCTGATTATGGTGATGTAGTTTCCTTTCTATACAAATAATACTAAATTAAGATGGGAAACTGACTAGCTGATAACAATATCTATTCAAATACAGTTAAGCTATATTTTTAAAACAATTTTTGCCCTCAACCAGTAAGAATGTTTATCGTCATTAAGACAGCAAGACAGAAACTTGTTATTTACACATTTTTCTCTCATTTTCACTGGATATGGCATTGTATCATACACAATTCGTGACTTTATGTAGCCAATTGGGGACTTAATGCAATTTTGTCTAAATATTAGATTAGAAACACTCTGGTTGAACCCATTTCTTGTTCCCAAACAGTTAGCATGTTCATTGTGATAAAGACAGGAAGACAGAAACTTGTTATGTACAATTATTTCTTTGATTTTCACTTGATATGGCACTGTTTCATACACAATTTGTGACTTTATATATCCAATTGAGGACTTAACGCAATTGCCTAATTTATCAATTAGAAAAACTTATTATTGTTGTATGTACTATTTTGATCAAATACGTGCAAAGATATATGTTGTCAGTACAGAACAGTATATAAAAAACAACAGTGACATTTATTGTCATATCGATATTGAAAGTTTTGCCTGGCATTGCACACAATTTCCGACACAATATAGCCAACTGGGGACTTGATTGAAATATTTCTACAAATATCTCTTAAAATCTTTTAATTAAAAAAGATGCTTTGAAACTCATTGTGTTTTCATCCCCTTTTGCTTAAAAATTAAAAATTCCGAGGATATTTTCTGATTATGGTGATGTAGTTTCCTTTCTATACAAATAATACTAAATAAACATGGGAAACTGACTAGCTGATAACGATATCTATTCAAATACAGTTTAGCTATATCTTTAAACCAATTTTTGTCCTCAACCAGTTTGAATGTTTATCGTCATTAAGACAGCAAGACAGAAACTTGTTATGTACACATTTTCTTTCATTTTCACTGGATATGGCATTGTATCATACACAATTCGTGACTTTACGTAGCCAATTGGGGACTTAATGCAATATTGTCTAAATATTAGATTAGAAACACTCTGGTTGAACCCATTTCTTGTTCCCAAACAGTTAGCATGTTCATTGTGATAAAGACTGGAAGACAGAAACTTGTTTTGTACAATTATTTCTTTGATTTTCACTTGATATGGAACTGTTTCATACACAATTTGTGACTTTATATATCCAATTGAGGACTTAACGCAACTGTCAAATTTATCAATTAGAAAAACTTATTATTGTTGTATGTACTATTTTGATCAAATACGTGCATAGATATATGTTGTCAGTACAGAACAGTATATAAAAAACAACAGTGACATTTATTGTCATATCGATATTGAAAGTTTTGCCTGGCATTGCACACAATTTTCGACACAATATAGCCAACTGGGGACTTGATTGAAATATTTCTACAAATATCTCTTAAAATCTCTTAATTAAAAAAGATGCTTTGAAACTCATTGTGTTTTCATCCCCTTTTGCTTAAACATTAAAAAATTCCGAGGATATTTTCTGATTATGGTGATGTAGTTTCCTTTCTATACAAATAATACTAAATTAACATGGGAAACTGACTAGCTGATAACGATGTCTATTCAAATACAGTTTACCTATATTTTTAAACCAATTTTTGCCCTCAACCTGTTAGAATGTTTATCGTTATTTAGACAGCAAGACAGAAACTTGTTATGTACACATTTTTCTCTCATTTTCACTGGATATGGCATTGTATCATACACAATTCGTGACTTGATGTAGCCAATTGGGGACTTAATGCAATATTGTCTAAATATTAGATTAGAAACACTCTGGTTGAACCCATTTCTTGTTTTCAAACAGTTAGCATGTTCATTGTGATAAAGACAGGAAGACAGAAACTTGTTATGTACAATTATTTCTTTGATTTTCACTTGATATGGCACTGTTTCATACACAATTTGTGACTTTATATATCCAATTGAGGACTTAATGCAATTGTCTATAATATAAATTAGAAAAAAATTATTATTGTTGTATGTACTATTTTGATCAAAAAGGTGCATAGATATAGGTTGTCAGTACAGAACAGTATATAAAAAACAACAGTTACATTTATTGCCATATCAATTTTGAAAGATTTGTCTGGCATTGCACACAATTTCCGACACAATATAGCCAACTGGGGACTTGATCGAAATATTTCTACAAATATCTCTTAAAATATTATAATTGAAGAAAATGATGTGACATTCAATGTGTTTTCATCCCCTTTTGATACTAAATTAACTTGGGGACTTGATCTAAATATTTCTACAAATATCTCTCAAACCTTTTAATAGAAGAAAATCGTGAATTATGTAGCCAACTGAGGACTTCATACAAATATTTGTATTGAGTACTATCATATCTCTTTGATATTGATTCAAATACATTTGATTAAGCAATATGTTAATCTTCTTTCATTTATATAACATATTGCCAAATAATCAAATTATTTCTGGATTGAAAGAATTGATTTCATTGTTCAATACACAGAATCTTGAATTTTTGCAGCCAAATGAGGACCTGACGCAAATCTCTTGATAACAACTAGAAACACTTAAATAAATATTGATTTTTTTAAAAATCATAAATAGTACGATTTCCCCACTTTGGTAACAACGCCAAAACAACTTATATAGTTGGTTTCTTTTGGTAAGGACCTAATATTCTACTCCCATACATACTCATGAAATTATGTGTGCAGCTAAGTACTTTTCTTTAAAAGTGACAAAAGGAACTAGCAAAGCTCTATTTTTGGTATACAATATAAACACAGAATGAAGTCTTTTGTGTGTCTTCTTTAAGTTAAGTGACATACAACACAATATTCCCTCCCTTTTGGACTCTTTAACATTTATTCTATTGTATCATACACAGAATGTTGAAAATATTAAGCCAATTGAGGACTTGACACAAATAACTGTATAAAGAACCAGAAAATCATATCTATGCAACGCATTTGGTATATTATAAATATGGATGTTAATCTGCTTTTCGAAATAGCATTATTAAATTGACTTTGGTTCAGAATCTGTTTCTTTGTTGTTCCGTACACAAATCCTTGGATTATGTAGCATACTGAGGAGTTTATACAGATCTTTGTATTGGGTTTTATCATATTTCTTTGACTAGAAACACCAAATAAGGTATTTGCTATTGGAAAATGATCTATAGAATTGTTTGGGCAAAAATCAAGAAGCAAGTCATGTAGTTTGATTCTTAGATTAACGATAGATAATGATATTCATGTCCCACCCATATTCTTGAATGTTTATATGTAAAGAATTTTGTAAAGCTGCATCAATACTACCGGTAATTGTAATATACACACTGTGTCTGAGTAATTGGAACTGTGATGGATGAAAAGGTTTCCTTGAAAACAAACACTAGTACAGCATATGTTCAATGCCAGCAAAGACTATTTTTTCTAAAACGACTCCAGTATTTTACTGTCAGTCAATCTACACTTGTTCTATTTTATAAATCGAGTATTCAAAGTGTCCTTTGTTTTTCAATCCAGGTGAGATTTGGACGAATTAAAACAAACTTTCAAAATTCTATGATCCAGGTAAATTTGTGGGCCGTCTCTTGAAGATATTACAACTTGAGGCCAGATAGAAAACCTATGGGAAAAATTGTTTTGGATCCTGAACATACCCTTCATAAAGAATATCAACTGTTCACGAATATCAACCTTCTGTCGCTGTTAACCAAAAGAATTCGAATTAATTTGTTCCTTTCAGCAGTGTTATCTTAAAACAATTTAAAACGATCTTAACTTGTTCAATAAGAGACTGAAATAGGTTTAAAGGGGGCTACAGGACCCCCAAAGCTATGGATAACTAGAAGGGTTTTTACTTGTAAAAACAGATGTCTCACCAATACATATGTAAGCTGAACTTGTTCTTGAAAAATATTTTATTTCAAAAAAAATTAAATGAAAACAATCTTCTTTATATAAAAAAAAAATATTAACTGTAATTTTTGGTTATATTTGTTTTCATTTATGAGAACCGTTTATCAACATCTACACACTTTGTCATGAAAACTAGGACATAATAATCCTCTCTAGTAATCAGGAAGTCTGTACACAAAGTTAGAGCTTTAAAGCTGAAACATGCCATGCCATAAGCCCATCGGGCCTTTCAGGCCAAATGAGCTAAGAAGATATTTTTATTTTATTTTCAAAAATAAAAAGTAACACATCATTCAACTCATATATCTTTATTTTGTACTTAGTATGCAAACAACTAATAGGAATACATAGGAGTACAACAAAAATTAGTTTTTGACAATGTGCTTGACTTGAAGTCAGGACCTGTTTTTCAAAGCCCTTTCCCTTTCCAGAGCATTTTCACATTCAAGTTTACCAGGGATTTTCCTATGTCTGATTGTTGCCTCAGTGGCATCTTCCCACGGCAAGGTGAAAACGTATCGAGCAACTCCTCGTTTAGACCTTGCCATCACAAGGTAGAAAACTGGTGATCTGGAGCAGCGACACCTATCGTGATCACGAGTTACGCCCCTTATCAGCTCTTTCAACAATAGCCAATGAAATTGCTGTTTACATTCGTAACAAATTCAAAATACTAACAGACTATCATTTTTAAAACTATCCGAGTCAAATTTAATTTTAAGCTTCAGTCCGCATGGTTGTTTTCATGTTTTTGATGAGCACCGAGAATGCAGAGAAGACAAACATTAACAAGGCAAAAGTGAGCGCAGCTCACATACCCCCGCCTGTAGTTTGACCGCCTTTCCTTGACGAAAATAGTGAAAAGTCGTATGTTCTGATAAGTCCTAGGATTGTTACCGTATTTTTAAAATTTAATTTGTCTGAATAGGTGTGAACTGGTATAACTATGATAATAAATGTTTTTCAACAAACTCTCACCTTCCATTCAGTTCCACGTAGGTCAATTTATATTCCAATATATGTAATCTTTGCAGTGGTATCAACATTCCAATATATGTATTCTTTGCAGTGGTAAAAATTTCAAATATTATTTGAACTTTGGAATTAAAACCTCTAAAAGGCACAAGAGCATCATATAGGTTACTGCCATACCAAGTTTGAAAATTCCACGTGGTATAGTTTTTAAATTATGATCCGGAAACGAGACAAAGTCCGAATATCTGACCGTTTTTGGTCAAAATTTCTAAAATTATTTGAACGTTGGAGGTGAAACCCCTAAAAGGCACAACAGCATCATATAGGCTACGGCCATACCAAATTTGAATTTTCCAAGTGGTATAGTTTTTAATTATGCTCCGGAAACGAGACAAAGTCAAGAAATCGGACGGTTTTTGGTCAAAATTTCAAAAATTATTTGAACCATTGAGATGAAACCCCTAAAAGGCACAACAGCATCATATAGGCTACTGTCATACCAAATTTGAATTTTCCAAGTGGTATAGTTTTTTAATTATGCCCCGGAAACGAGACAAAGTCCAGCAATCGGACGGTTTTTGGTCAAAATTTCTAAAATTATTTGAACCATTGAGATGAACAACAGCAGCATCATATAGGCTACTGCCATACCAAATTTGAAGTTTGTAAGTGGTATAGTTTTAGAGTACTGCTGCGGAAACAATATCGGACGGACGCACACACGGACGGACGGACGGACACGCGGAGCGCTATATACCCCCGACTACGTCGTAGCGGGGGTATAATTAAGTGCTTCTCTCCCTTGTAACATGCATACAAAAGTATTTTTTCAAATCGGTTCATTTAACATGCTGTCTTCTGATTGGACTATTCTACTTCTGTGCAGTGGGTTAAAATGCTAGCACAGAAATTATGGTCAATGATGTCAAGGGAGGAATAGGAAAGTTTAGAAACTTTTTCGTTTCGCCCGTGACGTTGTGAAGATGCCTCAGTGGAGGTCTTTTGCTTGCTTTTCTTTAAGTGTCCAAGTGTTGTAAATCCTCTTTTTTTTATTGGGGCTGACTGAGTGATGGCTTCGTCATCACTATCCTCACTCTCTCTCTCTCGTGTCTTCTTTTACTTCCAGGGGTTCTAAAACAGAAATATGAACCTTGTAATCAATGAAACAAATCAGATAAAACAGTCAACATGCCTTCCAACATGTCACATAGAGAATAATATAAGTGTCATTTGAGATCACACATATAATAATATGAATTTATTCTTCCTCAAAATCAGCCAACATTGTTCCTTGATTGTAGTTTATAACAGCATTAGAGTTAAGAAGTTTGCATGTGATGAACATCAATGAAACCCTCACATATAACATGCACTTATTTATTGATATTCGTACATATATTTTCTTTAGCTTTTTTGAAATTTATCCTTTGAAGTAATTGTTACCTTTCCCGTTGTTATTGTTATTGTTATCACATTATCATACTGAAATTGCTGGTCTTAGGACCTTTGATAGCAAGTTTTTGTCAATCATATTCAGTGGAAAGGATTTTGCCATGATTTTTAACTTACCTCAATAAAATTCATTAGCAAGAACTTATACACTAATATCAAACAAAGGCAAAAACAACAATCGACAAAATATAGACTTTCTCGCTTGATATTTCAATAACACAATAGTGCACTCTAACACATGAGTCCTTATTAGGGTCCACAGGACCACCAAAGCTATAAATAATAATCCTCACTAGTTAAGGAGTATGAACACAAGATTTCTAGGCCTGATGCTACTGGAGAAGAAGATGAAAATAGGCCATGAGAGCATGGCCCCTGTTGCCCTTCTTACGGACAACAGGGCCATCAAAGTTATAGATTATAGGGCTGATTATTGCACCCACTTCGCATTGCAAAATATGAAAGGATTGTTTATACGTTTTGTGCCAGTCTATCGATGTATAACAGCAAGAAATTTTTAATAGGACAAACAAAAACGGGGCTGAGAGGCCACGGGAAGGGGATACTGAAAATGCTGTGGCAGAAGGGGAAGCGTTTGTCTGCTTATGTGGAAAATGATAAGTGAAATCCGTAATTCTGCGTTTTCCAAGCGATTAACAGTATGTCATGTCATTGTGTTACTGTCAACTGTCCTAGAATATCTCCTGATGAAGTCAGTTTAGTCTCCATAGACAAATTTCCATCACATTGATCTTTCCACGCCAAATAGGACGCGCTGTGTTAAGTCAAAGAGAGAAATGTCAAACTCGCATGTTCTGATCACTACACAGACTTTTTGTTTCGAGCTCGCATTTTCACTGAATGAACAGTTTGGCATGCAGAGAAAATATCCTTTTCTGATTAGTAAAATATAAAACAAAGCACAAAGTTTTTCGCTGATTTATGGCAATAATCAGAATTTACAATTCTCACATTTATATTTGAACGTTGTGTAAAAATGTTGAATAAACAATGACATTGGTCTGCACGTGTTATTTACTTTATTTAGATCAGATATTCACTTATTACACAATTACTTTACTGTCTATCATATTTCCTGTCTGTTTCCTAATTAAAAGCTATTAAATGATGACTATAGCAGGTAGGTTATATAATGCACAATTATCAACACCTGGCTATTTTATGACATCAGCTAGTTAGTTCAAATAAAAATCGTATTCCTTGACATCTTTTTTTCTCCAATTGGTAAATTATAACCAGTTGAAATTAGGAATACTGTTTTTGCTCTATCTGATAAAGGTAAAGAATTATTTTGGGTAGGGTTCATTTTATAAATCTTCATTCTGTTGGGCCATGTATTGTTGTGAAATATATATATTTTCAATGCCCTTTTAAAATATTGTTTTAACCAGAAATCAGTCATCATCCAATAAATTGAGAATTGTAACTTATCCATCACTAAATGAAATTAGTTAGAAATAAGTATTTTTTTATCCTGATACAAAATGAAGCCAAAGGCATTTTTGAAAAATAGAGCCATGGGCTCTGTAGCTCATCAGGCTTTACATTTGATTTCGCTATAGGGTGTGGCCAATGTGGTGCCCCCTTAGTAGGGACCATGGGGCCACCAAAGCTACAATTTATAATCCTCACAAGATAAGGAGTTTGTACACAAAGTTTCAGCTTTCTAGGCCTTCTGCTTCTGGAGAAGATGAAAATAGGTTTTTAGGGCATGGTCCCTTAGGCCCTTATTAGGGGCCACAGGAACCCAAGCTACAATTTATAATCCTCACTAGTCAAGGAGTCTGTACACAAAGTCTTAGCTTGCTAGGCCTTATGCTTCTGGAGAAAAAAATAAAAATTTCAGCTCTCTTGGGCTTCTGCTCCTGGAGAAGAAGATGAAAATAAGTTTTAAGGGCTTGGCCCCTGTGGCCCTAGGGTCACAGGGTCACCAAAGTTACAAATCAGAATCCCCACATGCCAAGGTACCTGTACACACAATTTCAGATCTATAGTCGAGTCATTGGTTCTGGAGAAGAAGACGAACAGAGGTTTTAAGGGTGTGGCCCCTGTGGCCCTTAATTGGGGTCACAGGGTCACAAAAGTTACAAATTAGAATCCCCATATACCAAGGTGCCTGTACATAAAATTTCAGCTCTCTGGGGCTTCTGCTTCTGGAGAAGAAGATGAAAATAAGTTTTTAGGGCGTGTCCCCTCTGGCCCTTAATTGGGGTCACAGGGTCACCAAAGTTACAAATCAGAATCCCCACATGCCAAGGTACCTGCACACAAAATATCAGCTCTATAGTCATTGGTTCTGGAAAAGAAGACGAACATAGGTTTTAAGGGCGTGGCCCCTGTGGCCCTTAATTGGGGTCACAGGGTCACAAACGTTACAAATTAGAATCCCCATATGCCAAGGTGCCTGTACATAAAATTTCAGCTCTCTGGGGCTTCTGCTTCTGGAGAAGAATATGAAAATAAGTTTTAAGGGTGTGTCCCCTGTGGCCCTTAATTGGGGTCACAGGGTCACCAAAGTTACAAATCAGAATCCCCACATGCAAAGGTACCTGCACACAAAATATCAGCTCTCTAGTGTATATGGTTTATGAGGAGAAGTCGAAAGTGTCAAAAGTTTACGGACACCGGACGGACGCCGGACGACGGGCCATGCTATAAGCCCATCTGACCTTTCAGGCCTGATGAGCTAAAGATTGGTTTAAATGTAAAAATTTTAGTATTATATCATAAATCCTTTCTGCTGTGCTGCTTAAGTATGTTTACCAATAACAACAAACAACTGTGCACGCAGATGTAACAGTTCACGTGAGCATTGTTTATGGCAAAAATACATCCGGGTTTTCACGTTCAGTATTATGAGGCGAGACAAGCTGTATGCTGTTACAGTGTAGGATTATGCGCACATCATCGTTTCATTTATTGTCTTACATATTCATAAATAGAAATTGCAAGATGACTAACTTAACTACTGATTTGTTGAAAGTTTGAGATATTTGGAGGATGTTTAATCGACGGTTAAACTTTGGGCTTTTACCCTAAGCTTGTGTTGTTTTACATAACATTGGCATACATTGAGGGAATCCCGTACCTTCTAACCGTCACAAGGCAGCCACAAGGCAGTCACGCTTCAGCGTGTTTTATTCTGCTCGCCAGCCTAGTTAGTCGGTGTTTTTAAAAAGACGTAATTAAGCTGTTAGTAGGTCGACTTCAGATATTTAAAGTTGAGTCAATGTCAAATGGCTATCCTTTTTTTCATGAATCTCTAAAGTTGCCATGGCATTTCAGTCCATCTTAAAGTAGCTAAACTGATGATTTAAGAACAGCGTCACTGATTGCACAACTACCTTTGATGCCTCTAATCAGGCATCTCCCATTCTATCCCACAAACTCAGCGTAATAGAACAGAGGCTAAATCAACGTGACTTGATCTGCCTCTGTTGGGAGAGAATGCCTTCTTCAGACCTCAGCAAATTGGGCATTTGCTTGTGACCCTGACCTTTGACATTCAAGGTCACACAATCAATGAAAACTTTTTTTTGAGCATACCAAAAATTTAATGAATAAAAGCGCTCATAGTTAAAATAAAGCGTTTTTGTTACACCATGCTTCAGTCGTGACCCTCCTGTGACCATGACCATGACCTCTGACAGATTGTAACCTAAAACTTTTTGTACGAAAATTGTGTACTCCTCCAAAGATGATAAACACCTAATTAGAGCTTCAATGCACAAAAACTTTTGAAGTTATCATGCTAACAAGGATTTTTCTATTGATTTCATAACTGGTGACCTTGACCTTTGACCTTGAAAGTGAACATGTCAAAATAATGCCCCAGACTTGTTAACACTAACACAAGTAAATGAGTTCTGAAAAGCTTAATGGAATAAATTTATATACAAATTGTATGTATGCAGGTTAAGCATCATACATTTGATTAAATGCATTTCAGATCTTTTGAAAAATAGAGTAATGCTCATGAAGATAAATTTTGCATGTAAGTGTTAATGACATGTACATATGTACAAATGTCTACTTTCACTTTTCACACAGCCCTTAGGCCGTGTTCACATGCCATCAAATACTTATATGAGTATTTTTGCTCACATAAGCAAATTTGCACATATGAGTAAAAGCAAATATACTATGCGTTCACATGGATAAATAGTGTAAGGTGTAAAACACATTTGCTTATATAAGTATTTGGATTTTGTTGTCCTATGAAAGCAATTGAACCATTTGGAAGATGGAGGGTCATGTCTAATTTGCAATATCCAGGCAGGCCATCTGAAGTCACCCGACCGGATGTTATTGCCGCTATCGAAAGACGAATTTTAGCTGACCGCCGTGTTAAAGTTTCTGAACTGTCTTTGGAATTCCAGATATCAGTTGGAAGTGTTGAAAAAATAATTCATGACCATCTTGGTATGTCCAAGGTATCTGCAAGATGGGTACCCAGAAACCTCACAGCACAAGATCGCCAGAAAACAACCGAAAGTTGCATGGAGCTCCTGGATCGGTTTAATGCGGATGAAGCCAGGTTTTTGTCTCGTCTGGTGACAGGTGACGAAACCTGAATCCACCACTGGGACCCGGAAACTTAACTGGAATCCAAGCAATGGAAGCACCCAAGTTCACCGCCTCCCCTGAAGTTTCGCACTCAACCATCAGCTGGCAAGGTTATGGCGACAATCTTTTGGGATGCAAAAGGCATATTATTAATTGATTACTTGCCAACCAAAACTACATTGAAAGGTCAATATTATGCCAACCTAATGCAAGAATTGCGAAAGACAATTCGACAGAAACGCCGTGGAATGTTGACACGTGGTGTTCTGATTTTGCATGACAACGCTCCAGTCCACAAGTCAAGAGTTGCACAGGCCGCTATACGTGATTGTGGATTCGAACAGCTTAACCACCCACCCTACAGCCCAGACCTAGCCCCCAGTGACTACTTCCTGTTCAGAAACCTGAAATCCGCCCTACGTGGAAGGCACTTCCGGGATGACGAAGACGTCAAAGCTGCCACAGAGGCGTGGTTAGGGGGGCAAACGGAAGACTTCTACAAAAGCGGCATCAAAAGTCTTAAAGAGAAATGGAATAAGTGTATTGAGGTGAAGGGTAAGTATATTGAAAAATAAAAGTAAAAAATAGAGCCATTGGCTCTGTAGCTCATCAGGCATCATATCAAGTTTGCTTTATACAGGCAAGATGAGCTAAAAATGAAACTGATGTTACCTATTGCAAGAAAACCTATAAAAAAATTACAAAACAAATGTATTATTATTCAACACTTTCTAGATCGCCAATATCAGACAGTGAAAGAAGTCCACACTAAAATATCCAAGGAGAAATAAATTTGCCATAGACTGTCATCTAATGGAGAAAAAGTGGTTTTTAAGATTGTGACCCCTATGACCCTATTTGCGGTCATGGGGTCACAAAACCTACAGTTTAGAATCACCATTGGCCAAGGAGTCTGCACATATAATTTCAGCTCTCTAGACCTTTTGGAACTTGAGAAGAAGATGAAAATAGTTTTTTAAGGTTGTGACCCCTGTGACCCTATTTTGGGTCACAGGGTCAACAAAGTTACAAATTAGAATCCCCATTGTCCAAGGAGTCTGCACATATCACTTTCAACTCTCTAGTCCTTTTAGAACTAGAGAAGAAGATGAAAATAGGTTTTTAAGGTTGTGACCCCTGTGACCCTATTTGGGGTCACAGGTTCACCAAAGTTACAAATTAGAATCCCCATTGTCCAAGGAGTCTGCACATATCAATATTAACTCTCTAGACCTTTTGGAACTGGAGAAGAAGATGAGAATAGGTTTTTAAGATTGTGACCCCTGTGACCCTACTTGGGGTCATGGGGTCACGAAATCTACAATTAAGAATCCCGATTGGCCAAGGAGTCTGCACATATCATTTTCAACTCTATAGTCCTTTTAGTACTGGAGAAGAAGATGAAAATAGGTTTTTAAGGTTGTGACCCCTGTGACCCTATTTGGGGTCACAGGTTCACCAAAGTTACAAATTGGAATCCCCATTGTCCAAGGAGTCTGCACATATCACTTTCAACTCTCTAGTCCTTTTAGAACTAGAGAAGAAGATGAAAATAGGTTTTTAAGGTTGTGACCCCTGTGACCCTACTTGGGGTCACAGGTTCACCAAAGTTACAAATTAGAATCCCCATTAGCCAAGGAGTCTGCACATATCATTCTTAATTCTCTAGTCCTTCTGGAACTGGAGAAGAAGATGAAAATAGGTTTTTAAAGTTGTGACCCCTGTGACCCTATTTGGGGTCACAGGGTCACCATAGTTACAAATTAGAATCCCCATTGTCCAAGGAGTCTGCACATATCAATATTAACTCTCTAGACCTTTTGGAACTGGAGAAGAAGATGAGAATTGGTTTTTAAGGTTGTGACCCCTGTGACCCTATTTAGGGTCATGGGGTCACGAAATCTACAATTAAGAATCCCGATTGACCCCTGTGACCCTATTTGGGGTCACAGGTTCACCAAAGTTACAAATTAGAATCCCCATTGTCCAAGGAGTCTGCACATATCACTTTCAACTCTCTAGTCCTTTTAGAACTAGAGAAGAAGATGAAAATAGGTTTTTAAGATTGTGACCCCTGTGACCCTACTTGGGGTCACAGGTTCACCAAAGTTACAAATTAGAATCCCCATTAGCCAAGGAGTCTGCACATATCATTTTTAACTCTCTAGTCCTTCTGGAACTGGAGAAGAAGATGAAAATAGGTTTTTAAAGTTGTGACCCCTGTGACCCTATTTGGGGTCACAGGGTCACCATAGTTACAAATTAGAATCTCCATATGCTAAGGTACTTGTACACAAAATTTCAGCTCTCTAATGTGTATGGTTCATGAGGAGAAGTCGAAAGTGTCAAAAGTTTACGGACGGACGGACGCCGGACCATGCCATAAGCCCATCTGGACTTTCAGTCCTGATGAGCTAAAAATTTACTACGCGAGTTGGTTTTATATTGAAGTTGCAACACTTATCGAACGCCCCTCGTACCTATCTATATAACCCTGAAGCCAACCCTTACTTACAGAGCTAACCTTAGCCTCTCCCAAACCATTTCCAGCTATGGTTTGAGTTGCGCCAATGTTACCATATATTTTGGCAACTGAAGATAGATGACCTTGTTTCTGGAAGTGCTTAGACACCCCTGATTGCATGCCGTGGTGTGGCATGACAATGACAAAATATCACAGAAGACAACCATGTTGTTTAAGAGACATAATTTCTCAGTTTCCCCGTATTGGTTTAATTTTGTCAGTTTCTGTTGCATTCTGTCGAGCCAAATAACTTCTTTTCACTCTATATGTTTATCACCATATGACCTTATTTCACTAAAATCACCAAACCAAAGCTTATTTTTGAAAACATGTCATACTGTCTGATATTACAGCCCCATTTTCATACTTGCATGCGGTTTGTGATGAAATTTAGCTATTGAAATACATCACTCTTTAGAAACATCCTGCGTCGAAAGTTTGATATCATATTTTCATGTTTAAATCATCAATAAAATACTTAATTCGACGTTCAAAGTACAGTACCAAGAGTGCAATTATCGCATTTTACGGACCCGCTTTAGGTGATATCATTTTGTGTGTAAGTTTTACAACACCTCTCAGTGAATTTTGGTCTGATCTTCTCATGGTTGGTCGCAAAGTATTGCTAAAAATACTACGAACACAGTAAACATAGTTTTTAAAATATTGCAAGAATGTTAATGGGGCTTTAAGAAATGATAATTCCATTTTGCTCATATGAGTAAAGACATTTTGCGTTCACATGACGCAAATACTTATGTAGGCAAACTTGCTTATAAGCAAATTTGCTTTTGCTATACCTCTGGAGGTGAAGTAAATTTACTATGGAAGCAAATTTGCCTATATGGGTAAACGCGTTCACATGCCCAATTTACTCATTAGGAGTAAATATACTCATATAAGTATTTGGTGGCATGTGAACACGGCCTAATATTCATGCACACCAAGAAACTTTTTTTTTCATTTTTACTATTGCTACTGTGCCTCAAAAAACAAGATATTAAAAAATTTTCTATGTGATATTAGTTGGTTCAATAATATTGCCAAATGTTGCACAATGAAAATAATATTGCAATAATTGTTAAGCACTATCTGAAAACCATATTAGTCAAGAGACTCAAATCTGTACACAAAGTTTCAGCTTTCTAGGCTCTCTGCTTCAAGAAAAGAAAATGAAAATAGGTTTTAAGGGTGTGACCCCTTATGCCCTTATTTGGGACCACAAGGCAACCAAAGCTATAAATTATTATCCTCACTAGTCAAGTAGTCTGCACACAAAGTTTTAGCTTTCTAGGTATTGAGAATGAAAAAAGTTTTTAGGGCGTGGCCCCTGATGCCCTTATTAGGGGTCACAGGGTCACCAAAGCTTCACTAGTCAAGACAATTCCACGCCATAAGCCATTCCGGTCTTTCAGGCCAGATGAGCTTAAAATGAGCTAGAAATGTTGACATCTTAGGTCAATGGTGGTGAATTGGCAAAATTTCAGCACTTGCTTTACTTTTGGAGTGTTTTATGAAATTTAAGATAAACAAGATGTGTTTGTGAAACACGAATGCCCCCGGATGCAACCTGCTCGCTGTGTCAAGGTCAAGGTCACAAGGTCAAATGTCATGGTGTCATCTGAAAGGTCTCATCACATGGGATCCATATGTCAAGTATCAAAGACCTAGCTCTGACCAATCAAAAGTTATGACCAAGGTTAAAGTTTTTGTGGACAAACGGACAGACGGACGGACAGACGGACAGGTGAAAAACAATATACCCCCGGAATCTCCGATTCGGGGGCATAAAAAGCTGAAATACTTTGGTTATACAATAAGAAACAAAGGTTTAAAGTTACTTTACACAAAACTTACACAAGTTCCCCAGTCTGATACAAATCTAATGTTGAACTTCTTGCGGAAGTAGGGTTCAATTCGGACATCATCTTCTAAAACAAGTATCTTCTCATATCCTTTCTCCACAGCCTGCCAGATAAAAGTGAAAGAAATACATTGTGCAAATATTAGCTTGAAAAAATGTTAATTCAAAGATTATCATCATTCAAATCAGAACTCAAAAGAAATTGCCATGCTTTTACTTTCATTCAAGGTCAAAGAGTCAATAGATCAACTGCAACTCAGTTACTAATTTAAAGACTTACGCTAATGCAATATTGAACAACAATACTTTTCAAAATAGAACATTGTGATGAGAGCAATGCTCATTAATTATATATTGTGGATAATATATATATACAAAATGATTTGAAACATTTTCTAGTTCCTACCTCAACCCATTTGAAGTAGTGGCTCAGAAATACCCAATCTCACCAAACGTCGGTGCCCTGCAGCAAAGAAAACATTAAACCAATTTATGCAATGATAAATATTTATATACCATATTCAAAATCCTACTGTAATGAAGACAGTAGGCCTACAAACATACATTTGGGATTTACCTGTTGCTCAATTAAGTTGCGAGTTAATCGAGAATAAGTCAGTTGTTTTTATTGTTTTCAAATCTGAAATGATATTTCAATCATATATTCACTGCCATTTCCAGCAAGGCAGCAAAGGTGCCTTTTCATTACTCATAAATAGAGTCATGGGCTCTGTAGCTCATTAGGCTTCAAATGAATTTTGCTTTAGGTTGTGGCAAAAGTGGTTTCCACTTAGTAGGGGCCACAGGGTCACGATATGTACGATTGAGGATCCTCCTTATTTAACTTAGGAGTCTGCACACAAGGTTTCAGCTTTCTACGCCGTACGCTTTTGAAGAACACGAAAATAAGTTTGAAGGGTGTGACCCCTGTGGTCCTTATTAGGGGAAACAGGGTCACCCAAGCTACAATTTCTAATCCTCACTAAACAAGGAGTCTGTATACAAAGTTGCAGCTTTCTAGGCCTTTTGGTTCTTGAGAAGAAGTTGAAAAAACATTTTTAGGGCGTGGCCCTTGTCGCCCTTATTAGGAATCACAGGGTCACAAAAGTTACAATTTATAACTAGAAAGTGTTTTTACCCGTAAAAACAGATGTCTCCCCCTTCCTCAAATGCTCCAAACCTCTAAACAATACTATCATAAAGCACCATTAATGTTCTCTGTATAATTCAACTTGAATAAATAACCTATCAACTCCACAATTGTAACAAACAAAATATTCAAAATTCTAAATGATTTGATGCTGAAACCCTTGAAAAAGACTAAGTCCAAATTGTTGCCATGGAAATTGTTGCGGGGGTTAAAAAGAGGTTTTAAGGGTGTGGCCCCTGTGGCCCTTATTAGGGGCCACAGTGCCACCAAAGCTACAATTTATAATCCTTACTAGTCAAGGAGTCTGTACACAAAGTTTCAGCTTTCCAGGCCTTATGGTTCTGGTAAAGAAGTCGAAATTCCACAAAGTTTACGGACGGACGGACGGACGGATGGACGGACGCCGGACAACTTGCCATGCCATAAGCCCATCGGGCCTTACAGGCCAGATGAGCTAAAAATGATATCTAGATTGGTTTAGGAGAAGTAGTCTTTTTCATGAAATCCATGGCAGCCATCTTGGATTCTCAAAACTGAAACGTCTACCTTTCTGTGAGGAATCACAATGGGTATAACATTCTACAATTTCAGAATGATATCTGGATTCGTTTAGGAGGAGTAGTCTTTTTCGTGAAAGTTTACGGACGGACAGACGAACGACGGACGAAGCGCCACGACATAAGCTCACATTTACTTTGTAACGGTGAGCTAAAAACCTTTATGGTATGTCATATTACAAAACAGATGTCTGCGTCTTTAAAACATTTATGGAAGAGACAGTTTGAGGCTTTTCAAGACTTTTCTTGACAAAATTAAGGGCCACAGGGCCACTTAAGCTACAATTTATAACCCTTAACTAGTCAAGGAGTCTTTACTATCAGTTTCAGCTTTCTAGGCCTTATTCATTTTCGATGATACAGAGTTACCCTAGCTAGCACACCTACATCGGGACGGCGTCGGCTAAAGATCGGCGCCGTCGGCACATGTTTTACATCAGCTAACTGCATCGAGCTGACGACGACCTAAGAGCGGCACCATCAGCCCTTTAACATCGCAAACTGCTTAGATGTCAGACTGATGAGTGAGACTATATTAAGTGGGGAAAATATTTATGCACATACTGATAGTAACTTGGTGCAGCAATGGCTCCAAAGATTTCTACCGAAAGCATTGTGTGAAAAATCATTTTCAGGCTACACGACAAGCCTCATGTACGGGCCGATAACCCAAGGCACCTCTCTGAAGCCCGGAATTGTAGTGAAAACTGAAAAGGTATCATATTTCTCTAAGAAAATTTTATGAATAAAATTTAACATTAAAAACAGTTTTCTTCAAACCATTTCAGATGAGTATATATAATTCATTTTGATAAGAATATAATTTTATCATGATTAATACATTTAGTCCTTAAGCTTCGCGCCAAAAAGAAAGCTGTTAGATCCCGCCTTCTCTCACTCCTGCGTGCTAGCACCTTGTATCGTGGCTTCCCATAGAAAAACTTGAGGATTGGAATTAACACTCTGACGACAACATCGGGTAAGATATCAATTTGCTATTTCATATTTTAAGTCCTATCTTTCGCTGTTCTGTTAACCAGTAATTGATGCTGATTTAGGCTAAGATATTTACTTACCGGTAGTAATATAGCAGGCAAATTCATTAATCTTTCTACAAATACAGTGCTTATAAGTCAATGGTACATGTACATCTGCACTTGACAAGTTTCTCTTTTAATCATTCAATTGACTGAGGGTGATATATGAATCTGAAATGCACACATAACATCGAATCAATTTATTTAGCACTCAACAATGAAAAGAGAACTCGAGCATTTTAATAGAAAGACTTGCATCTGTAATTTCTTTTAAAAAATGTTTTATGAGGACTAAGTTGCCGAGAACATCCTCACTTACTAGTGTAATTTAAAATTGTCTGGTGTTAATATTGACGCATGCATTTTGAAGCGTGAAGTCGACACATACCAATAGACGATGTTTTCATTTCTTAAATACAAACACAAGAATTCATCAAAACTAGAAAACTTTCCTTGGTTGGTATATGAATTACATTCCCAATAGTATACATAAAGGGTATAGTGTCATACATGATTTGATGCGATTACTGACTGGTAAGAACATAATATCCTACTAACTCGATTCAAGTATTGAATAAATATTTTCTTACTTCTCAACCAATGGAAACATTTTTTTCAATTATCTCCATGATTTGTCGCGAAATTTAGTTTAGCTTTTGTTAACTTTTGCGCACCGTGCGGTCCCATTAGGTTGTCACATTTAGTCCTCGTCAGAGCATCATTATATCATAAATATATCTCCTTACATATAGATTGATAAATATTTTCATTTAATTCAGAGGCTGTCAAGAAAAACACAGATACAAGGCAAGCTTCTAAAAAGACATTGAACATGCCATTATGGAAATGCTCCACGGTGAAGCAAACAGGAGTGTGGAGGAAAGTGGATGAAACAATTAACTTTTAAGATCCAAATTTTCACTCTGATTCATTTACTATTTTCACTGATTAAAATGTTAATATCAAATTAAAACATTTGTTATTCTTTAATTGTATTAGAATGAAATAGACTTACAGATAATTGTCAAAGAAAATAGTTTTATTCTAGGTTTTAAGTTATGAAATAACACACTCAGGAGTTTTTAATGCAAAAGTGTCATACTTTGTTATGGAAAAAGTGGCTTTGAATATGTAATGAAGTTAACATTAAGGTAAAAGGGACATATATTCCCTCGCGATAGTTGTTTTCTAAATCATAAGAGTCATTTCTTTATATGTAGAATTGATAATTTTAAGACTATAATTATCCCAAGCCTGAATTTTGAAAATACTTTCCAACAAGAGTTATATGATTTTAAGAGCTAATAGTCTACCACTGATGATTGAATTAATAAAAGTGAAGTCGGCTCAAGTTCAATGTCCTACAAAAATACTACTTATTACAAAAAAATAATTAATTACTACCGGTAATTAGTGATTCAAATACAGACCGATGCCGGGCCGATGCTGGCCCGATAATGTTATGCAGATATCGGGTATATATGTAGAACCGATGAGCAAAACTTCATCGGCCCGATGGAGTCGGACGACGTCGGGCCGATAATAATAACAGCGTCAGGCCGATGTAGTTGTGCTACATGGGTCATTCCGATAATATCTCCACTAACCTCTTGAAACAAACATGGCTCAATGCGATTAATAAATTACTTCCATACAGGCCAGATGAGCCAAAAATTGACAATAAATTTGTCATATCAAGTTATGTAGATCTCGGATATGAGGACATTTCAGGTTCGGTTGTTTTTACAAATGCCAATAATGAATTTTGTTCCTGAAAAAGACATATGGATGTATGCATGATGGTATAATAAAGGATTATCATATGTTAATAAAATATTTACAAGAGAGGGTGAAATCAAAGAATTTAGTTCCCTAAAAACTGAGTTTGATATTCTTGATACATATCTACTCTAATGCAAATTGTTGAAATATCTTCCCAAGACATGGCTTTTGATTATCAAAAACCTTCAAAAAAACAATTTCCTTCCATTACTAATGTTAATTACTGTTATACTTTTGTTGAATTAAATTGACAATTTTCAAACAGCTGCCAATTTTTACTTTACTTTGCTGGTTGGGGAGCAGTTATTGCCACGTAATCGCTGCCACCTCGCTGTAAGGCATTTGAGAAATCTTTCACTTTCAATACTGTTTTTTTTTCACCAAAGGACCTCTCCCACTTTCAAACAAGCAGCTGACATTGTCAAGCTATATCCCTCTCAAGTGGCACTATGTATAGATTTTACTAATCTTATTACCAGCCAGTTAAAGTATAGATTAGATGTCAAATGTTTAGAATCAGATGAATTTCCATACCCACTCAATTATTTTGCTGTCACAAATAATTAGCAAAAAAGTGTAAATTCTGGTAAAGAAAAGAAATATGGCAACTAGGTGTTTATTTGGTTATGAAAACAAATATTCTAAAAGCCAAATGATTTTCAAGTCATGAAAGTTAAGAAAACAAGTTACCGGGTACTCAATAGTCCAGCTTCAGGACTGTAAATATAAAGGAGCCTTTAATACAGTCTAGGTTCTCCTTCAGCAAGTCTAGGCTACAGCAATGAAATGAGGAGACCAAGAAATAAAAATTTTGAAAAGCATGTAATTATTTCAAAAACAATATATTTCATAGACTAAATTTTAGTCTAGGTACTCAAGTTCAATCAAGGGTGTGAACTCAATTTAAATTTTTTTCTGTAATTATATAATTTTTTTACTTTGGTAATTTCAATCGCAAGGATTAGTTTATCAATTGAATTCAGATGGAAGTTAAGTTAATATATTTTAGAGGATGCTTGAAACATAATTTGCTTACATTGTTCACTCATCTGAGTGATATTTTTACAAAGATTCCCTTCAAAAATTTTTTTTTATAGCAAGGTCATGAAATCCCATATCCTAAATCAAATATCCCTGTTCTATGAAAAAAATATTTGGATAAACAGAAAGTTTTTTTTTAATTCATACATATATTTGTTGCTATTTTGCAGTATTTTCCAGTGCAAGGAAAGGGCCATGTTGCTTTAGCCTCAAACATTTTGCTTGGATTGGTCATATACAATCTTTAATAATGTTCATGACTTCCAAGTTATTTGGCTTCTAAAATATTTTGTATAAGCAAATAAATACCTAGTTGAAAATAGACCTTGAGCACATGCGTCATCAGCTTTGTTTGCTGTTTACACCATATTGGATATCAACCTAACCTAAAAAAAATTCTAAATTATGTTATAGCAATGTAACCCAAATTCAAAATCAAATAGTTTTAGAGGATTATCCCTGTTCTATTAAAAAGTTTTTGGAATCACAGAAAGGGTATTTCTTATATAATTTTGGCTATTTTGTAGAAGTTTTCAGTTCAAAGAAAGTGATGAATATGTGCTTTAGATTCCCTAATTTTTCTCTCGGATTGATCAACTAGAATCTCTTCATGATTTGCTAGTCATTTGGCTTCTTAAATATTTTTTATAACCAAATAAATAGCTTGTTGAGATAGATTTTTTTTTCACCAGAATTTCAACATTTTTGTTTAATATTTGTGACAGTGAAATAATTGCATTGGTTTGAAAATTATCTTAACCTTTGACATCTTTAATTCAAATCCTATTCCACACCATTGACCAATTACCACAGAAATAGGTAAAACGAGAGTATGTTTTCTTTTTATAACCAGAATTTGGGGGAAAAAAATCAAATATTATAACAGTGAATTAATTGAATGTTGGAAAAATATGTCTCCTATCAATTCATGATGTTCATGATGTCTGTTATGGTCAGCGCTCAAGTTTTTTTAAATCTAGATTACCACGGAAATAGGTAACACGTACGAGTATGTTAATAGATCGTCTCAGGTCAAAGCAATGAATCAACAAAAGCTTTGCGTCCAGGAGAGTCAAAGATTACATTTCTATGGGTATTTCAACTCTTCATACTACATCATGAGTCTATTATAGGCTGGTACAAAACCACTCTTCTAAATAACTTCATCACGGCCATTCTTGTAAACTTACTTGTCTTTTGAGTACAAACATCGGATTTGAATGACATTAGGATTTAAAATAAGATGACGGACGGTCTTTAAACAACGTTTTTTTCTTTAACAAAGCAATCCATATATATTTGTTTATACTTACCGTTTTTTGCCATGATCTCAAAGATCCTCCGCACACTTGGCGACTCCATGCCTAGATCTCCATGCGTGCGCATGCGCGAAGATTTCAGTTCCGTTTTAGACATACACACGACACGGCATTTGGTTATTCTGTGCATAACGAACTTACACTTTTCTGAAAAATCGTCCAATTGGAGACTTTTTAAATTTTGCATTTTTTGGTATATTTGAGCAAAAATAAAGCGAATAAAATAGGGGGTCCAAATGAGGACTTGGGTCAGGTCCCCAATTGGATTTCGAGTCCCCAATTGCAGGTGTGTATTCTGATTGAAGTCCCCAGTTGGACGGTTTTACAAACACACACACACACACACACACACACACACACACACACACACACACACGCACACACACACACACACACACACCCACGCACACACGCACATACACACAGACATACATACACATGCACATGCACATATAGAGTATACTAAAGGGCCTTCCATTATATGCTATTTTTATCAAACGAGTTAAAGATTTTGTATAAAACGAGCGAGAGTGAGTTTGATACCAAATCATTCACCAGTGTAATGAAAATAGTATCAAATGGAAGGAAGTTTGGACTTCTGTTTATTACTTGCCCTAAAAATCAAGTAAATGTTGCCAGAGTTTGCTGAAACAAACATTTCTGCGACTTGACAGCATTTGTGATGGTGCGCTTACACAACCACAAACTACTGTGACGTCATAGTTCAGTTGTGTTATTACACTTGTTTAATATTGCAGTATAAATGATACACTGCGATATCTTACACGGTCGAGTAATAAGTACTCACATTGAATATATGTCCCTACTTATTATCCCCCTATTGGTAATAAACTGTGATGTAACATGTGTGCTAACATGAAGATCGGTCTTGAAATGGTATCTGTATCCATCCAACACCATGCTAATGCTAACACACAATCAATTACAATTAGGGACCTGTCATTCATTACAGCTGTTTATCACTTGGGTTTGTACATCGAAATATGTCTTCTGAAGGTTTATGTTTGGTTCAACATTTAACATTTTTCACTATCACTTTCAAGAACAGTAATAAAAAACATTAATAAAATTCTAAAAGATAATGGCTTCCATGTGTACATTGTATATCTTATTGATATTGATATGAATGTATAGTTACCAGATTTAAATTTCTCAAAGTCACTGGTATATACCATATATAAGATAAGTTTGAAATCAGAAGAGAATATGTAAAGAGAGTACAAGACCGAACTAAGAAAAGGTAAAATCTAAACATCAAAGTGATTTATTTTTAAAATTTCCTTTGATTTTGAACTATTGGTGTCAGACTTTCAAGTGCGTCGAAGGCTCACGGGCCCTCCCACTATTTCCATGCAGAAAGTTTATATAAATATTTATTATATACTCATGTAATCTTAGGATAGAAATACAAGGGTGCAATACGGAATACGTCTTCAAATTCCGTATTGCACGGCAAATTCCGTATTGCACGATTGTCGGTTCTACTTTTTTTAAGCTTCGGCAATTCTCGCAACTTTCCGTACGTAACAATCATTTTCCTGATTAAAACTTTAAAATTAATGTATCTCCATGCATTGGTAAAAACCTACTTTTTGATATGACATTGAAGAATAAAATAGTGAGAAACTAGAGTTAACATTAGTAAAGAAACGGCAAAACACTTTGAAAAAGGAAATCCTTCAGGAACAAAATTCAGAGAGCACCGCTAGCGATACTCGTCTTGTTCGCATTATGTATAAATGCGCAGTACGTCTTCTCAGATAATTTAAGAAATTCAAAAACTACTTGTAAAAAGTATATAATAAATACAGAACGTCATACGTGTGCATTTGGGTCGTTTGTATCGAACTCGAAGATGTCATTGACGCGGAGGAACAACGATATTAGCTTTCATAGCTCAAGGAGGTTATATAAATCATAACAATCATTAAAAGCAAGAAATATCATGTCAACTTCTCCTTACAAAAATGGGTTCAATTTGTCAAAAGATTACAAAGGTAAGTGGAAAAAATAAACAAGGGATCTAGGGATCATAGTAATTATATATGTCAGGTTTCGTTAATTTGAAAATTTGAATATGATAAATGGCTAAGTAGTTTATGAGTGGAAGAAATCACTCCTTTATCAAATGTCAAGAAAGGAAGAAAGAAGTCGAAATCTAAGGCCTATGTTTGAAGGTAAAAAGGACACATCTATGGATCATTAAGATAACGTTGATAGGTCAGGTTTCCTAATATTTGAATATAAAGGGACAGAGCATTGACATTGAGAAATAAAAATGTTACTAACGCGAGTATATAGACCGCTACAATAGAAACAGAAAATGTGCCTTATATTTCAATTTTAAACATTGGAATTCATGTGATATTTACAGTTCTTTGATCTATAATTGTTTGGAATATATGTTTTATTTATCTATATCCATAAATCCAGTATACATGTTTTTCGTAGATATTGATGAAGTTAGAGATCTCAAATATGTGTATGATATTTGTCAGAACCAGATGAAAACAACTTAATAACAGACAACTACTGAGGGTTTATTCTGAAATTGTCGACAATTTAACTGGTAAGAAAACACTACAGACAGGCAGATGCCGACAGTCTCCACGCACTGCTGGCTGGATACAATAGGATTAAACTGTTGTTTTAGTCACTTGGGTAGCACAAAATTCGGAAGCGATAGACAAACGAAATACGTATTCTGTCATTTATTTCGCATTAAATGAAAACATTTCACTGTATAATATATACAAGATATATACACTAGAATAAATATAGCACAGAACTTGGAAGCAACAGACAAACGGAATACATATTCAGTCATTTATTTCACATTATATATAAACATTTCACTTTTATATAATACATAAAAGATATAAACACTAGATATAGCACTAGAATAAATATATCACAGATTTAGAGGTCAGTTTCAGATACAATACAATTTTTAATAATTCCATACGATGTACAATTTGATGTATTTAATTTAATTTTAGCAAGTGGGATGCTGCATCAGCATACTCCATCAGGGGAAGGACCCCGATGGTCAGACGGTTCTTGAGGTTGTTGAGGTGTGTGTCCAAGTTCTGATATTTGGTCCTCTTGGCAGGGAGTTTCTGACCAGCTCTGTACTGTACCAAGCGTATTTCGTTGAGTTTCTGCTCGTCGAGCAGGAATTTGGCCATCTCAAAGACATTCGGATGTGCCTTGTTGATGACCTTCTTCATCCGTCCATGCCATCCCTCAAGGTGGTTGTTGGTGCGTGGGCCGTCTGTCTCGAAGTGGTTCCAAGAAGGGAGGTCGCCCTCGACCCACTGCGTGGTGATGTAGTCCGTCAACTGGAGGCATCTGTCGTCTTGAGGCATTGTCGCTAGTGTCTCTAGCCAAGCTTCCTCGACCTGAAATTATAAAAAACCCACATTAATATTGAATTCATGACAGAATTCAGATCAAAATAACATATATACCGTCAGAAGCATTTCACAAAGAATATACTTACATCCGCCAGTGGAATCAGAGGCAAGACTGCACAACGCCTGACAAGTCTTGTCACCTCAGGATCTGCGTTGTAGAAGGTCTGGAGGCCGACGTTCTGAACTTTCCTCCACACACACTGTGTGTAGTGAAAGAAGCAGCCCTTCCACGTGGCATTGGGGAAGATTTACAGGGCAGCAGACTTGGCGACTGACTCAAAGTCCATCTGTAAAAAAAATAAAAATAATGAATTAGTATAGTATTAATACAATATAATATACCAAGTAATTATCAATATAACGTACCAAAGTAATTATCAATATAACGTACCAAAGTAATTTTCAATATAACGTACCAAAGTAATTATCAATATAATGTACCAAAGTAGTTATCAGACCATTGTCTTATATAAATATATCGAGCACTTAAATCACATCGTACCTGAATGGTTTGTGGTAGCAGCTGGAAACCCAAGTTGGTAGCAGCATCCTTCACCAGTTGGAAGGCTCTGGTGTAGGTCTCTCTGGTCTTGTTCGGCAGCAGCAGGAATACCAGCGGGAACATCTGATCTGCTACTTTGGCGTGGATGGTGTACAGCTGTAGATATAGACTAGGAGCTACATAGAAAGTCCCATCACCATAGATGACGTCAGCAACACAGAGATGTTGAAGATTCTGCCTGGTCGTAAAACCTAAGATCTTGTCATCATCGCCGTCGTTGATGCAGAGGAAACGTTCCCCAGCATCTGTGGTAGTGTACTCGTCTGGCACGACGATGTCTCGACGACGGGTTGGGATTTGCGGGAATGCTGCTCGTCGGGCACTGTATAGCTGAGACTTGACGGTCGCGAAGGTTGGCATGGATTCGATCACTGAAGTGTTGTCTGCTGTCCAGGGACCTTCTCTGAGAGACAACAGTTCCTCGTTGTAGAGTGACGGCATAGGCTTCAGGGTTGTCTGGGCCTTCAGCTTGAAATGGATATAAATATAATAATAAATAAATAAATCATTATAAAATAAAGTAAAGTTAAGTAAATGTTCATATTTTAAAGTTAAATTTTCTTTGAGATATAGTTCATACGATTAAAGGGATTAAATGTCATTTATTATTTTTATTCTGATGACTCACCTGAATTTTCGCTTCAGTTGCCTCATGGTTGTGCGCTGATGGTTGTTTTGAGACGAGATCATTGACTGTAGAAATTGTGGAACCACAACCAGATTTCTGACATTTCCAAGAAACCCAACCCTCTGTCCTCCTCTTGTTAACTCTATACATGTATCACCCCATACACAAGTATCTGCCACCATGAGAAGTCGGAAGAAAGTAATGCTGAAGCTGTGCGTTTGCCATGATGGAAGTAATGTTGAGATACAAATGTCCCGACATTATATAGTGACAATGATTGGATACACTAAGTAAATTGAGTGAACTCATCATATGTTTAGATTAACTAGGTAAATTGGGTGAATATCTCAGATAGTAAAGTAAGTGAACTCCACTGACTAATTGGTGAACACATCTCGAATAGTCAACTCCATAAACTAATAGGTGAACATATCTCAATCCTGTTTCGCACTTGAGTTCAACTTTCAGTGACACCCACACTTTAATCCGTTGAAACAACATCACAAAAAATGGATTCAACTGAAAACTGGCACCCTTCTCCACTTTGATATGTCGAAAATACTATTTGGATACCATGAGAAAAGAAATGACGTAGTCAATCGTATCATAATTATCACAAAGTACAACATTTTTAAATCAAGATTAGCAAACAGACATCCAAACATGTCGTACATTAAACAAGATGTTGAATATGCATACACCCTAGATAAATACAATGCAAAGATAACTTGTAGTGAAACACCTTTTGCCACATTTTGGTCTTCTTGTCATATGTTGTTTTAGTTGATGTCTTATCTGCATAGCTGACGCTAGTATTATTACTATATATCTGCAATATTGATATTATAATTCTATGCTCAACGGTGTGATTGATCTTTGTATGTTGACTTTGTACCAAAAACAGTGAAATAATAAAAAAAAAAAACATCACAAAAACAACACGCCACATCAAAGGATTTTTTGGGTCGACCCCAACTGTCGACAATTTCAGAACTGATATCCTACAGAAGAAACTTGTAGTTTTAAAAAGGGAACTTCATGAAACTGTGATAGCAGACTTTCTAAAGTCGGCAGTATGAAGTTGGTTACTTATTCCTTATTCCTTATTCGATATAATACGTGCACCACCTTCTAAGTATACTCAAGTTAAAGGTAATTCAATTGCCCATCCATTGAGGTATCTTACGTCATATTATATAAGGGCGGTCATACCGTAATGTCCCAAAAAACAACACTAAGTACCCCTATATTGTAGTTGTCTCAAACAACAACTTCTGAAGGTACCAAGAAATACGTGCACCACCTTCTAAGTACACTTAAATTAAAGGTAGTTCAATTGCCCATCCAGCGAGGTATCTTACGTCATATTATAAAGAGGTGGTCATACCGTAATGTCCCAAAAACCAACACTAAGTACCCCTATATTGTAGTTGTCACCTTCTAAGTATACTAAAATTAGACCCGCAAAGAGTCTCAGAGCAAAGAGTATGCATAGGAATTAATGTTTATAGGTAACTTAGCTAGAAAACAGGATTATCGGTGGAAGTGTAACCCAAATAAATACCCAGATCGCCTAAAAATTATGGATACGAACTCTATTCGGGCTACGCCTTTTGTGTATATTGCCATAACGTCTCGTCATCAACCTGTTTTGTACTAAATAATTTTCTCTGTGCCATAACCTCAACTTAACCCTCGTTTCATTGCCGTACTTTTAACTTTAATCCCGGATCTTACCCTCTAAGTAACTGTTAGTTCCCTTACCTCACCTAATGCTATACCTAGTAAGTGATAACACGGTACAGAGCGGTTATAGAAAATAGACTCGTGAAGGCGTAACCCGAGCTAAGTTGTTGCCATTACCTGAGACAATCAGATTATGTGTTGGCCTACACTCACGAGGAACACTTCGGCAAAGATTTTATAGGGAAAAGGGGGTTATGAGATAACGATGCAAAACGTGGTCACTGCATATAAGCTTAAGTTTAAACAAAGGTATAACTTCACAAGGTATGACTTTAAACTTATTTAAAAAAAGGAAGAGTTAAAACTACCCAAGGGGTGTGACCAACTGTATACTTTACTTTCCCTTACTCTCTATATAAACTAGTTTAACATACCTTTACTTAGTATAAAAAACTTTAACATTTGCATTGCCATATCCCTCTTGGTATTACTTGATTTCATAATCCTCATTTTACCGTATACCTTACTGTGACCTTACCTCTTATTGCCCTATCCCTCTACTTTCCCCTCGTTTCCATAATTCTCACATTACCGTCTACATAACTGTAACTCTTGTAACCTAATTCCGTGCATAACGCTTTTTTACGGCCCATACTTGACTGTTGATATAAAGCCCTCTCTAATCTTCTACGTTACCCTCGTTGCTGTAACCCTCGTTTAACCATTAAGTTTACTGTGACCCTCACGCTGCCCGATCTTTTTACGCATTACTTATTTTCATAACCTTGCTTTGCAATAACACCTACGTAACCCTTCCATAACTCTCACTCAGAGTATTTATTTCTGTAACTATTGCTCTAACCCTCTACGTAAGCCTCGTTAAGCTGAACCTCGCTTCACCATTTACCTAAATGTAACCCTCATTCTGCCTTATCTGTCTATGTTTACTCATTTTCATAGCCCTAACACTACCGTATACTTAACTGTTACCCTCACTTTGCCCTAACCCTCAATGATCCTCTTGTCCATATCCCTGGCTTTACAGTATATCTCACTAACCTTACTGTTACCCTCGATTTGCCCTCACTCCCACGTAACGCTCGTTTTTATAACCAATCCTGTTCTGTTAACCTAACTGTAACCCTTGCTTTTTCCAATCCTTCTACGTAACCCTCGTATCTATAACCCTTCCATTGCGAATACATAACTGCGACCCCCGCTTTGCTCTAAACCCCCACGTAACACTCGTTACCATAACCCTCACTTTTATTGTATGCCTAACATTACACCCCTTGGGTGGTTATATCTCTTTCATTCAATAGGTTTAACTCAAAACTACCTTCCTTCAGGTGTTCACTCGTCACACCCCCCGGAAGTTATTGCCTTTGGTTGATTTGAAGCAACATCCGCGTAGGTTGGTTATGAAATGATAAACACACCCACACAATTGGACTAAAATTTTGATTTTTTTTATTAAACAAGGAAGTTAAGATATTTTAACATCGAAAGTGGGATTCGTACCGGGGATCTCTGTGCTGTCAAGCAGCGCCTTTACCGCTTAAGCCTCCGAGGATCCATTAATTCACATACATTGTTTGGTCATGTCTTTATTTCTATTTCTTCCAAACATGGATATTTATATTAAGTTGAAATAGTTGTTAATGTAAGGAATCAAATTTTTAATTATAAAATATATATCGGGAGTTCATTGTAAGTATACATGTATGTTTGGTTTGGGCAGGACTTATTTAACCCAAAAAGGGTAGCATTTAAACGTTCCTAATTGATTGTATATATTTTTTAGTTAAAATCAGTGAAAGAGTGATCCATTAGTGTTTAAGCCAAATGAAAAACAACCACTTGCCTCGGATTATGACTTAGATCGCAGTTGTTTTAATCCCTCGGTACCTGGTTAATATCTTCTGGGTGGACATCGGTCTGCCCTAATCCTCTACATAAACCTTGTTCTATATCCCTCGCTTTACCGTATACCTAGCTTTGTACGTAACAATAGCATATTGTAAACTGCTTGTTTTGACAAGGATACTTTTTGTGATATGCATATAGCAAAATGAAAAAAACTGCTTTTTAAGACACGGGCTAGTTCATTTGCTATTTTCATATCACAAGTTGCTAAATTAACTCATAGTACAGTGTTTGTGACAAATATGTCGAGCTATATGAATTATATTATGTTTGAGAAGTATCTGTCCTGTTTTTATAAAAACTATTTCTTTCCTTTTAATTATTATTTTTTATTTGGTTCATATCACACCCGCTATGGAAACTTGAAAATGTACGTAAACGTCAACGTAATTGATTTTATATCAAATCAAATATTAAGTCCCGGATACTTGCCAGTCGTAATTAATATATTTATAAGAGAACATTAAATAACTTGTCAAATTCCAGTCTTATTCATATTCATTTATGAATCAATCTTGATTTAAACATAAGATATACTATTCAATTGGCTTCGTCTTGCAGTGATCCTGGTTTAAGTAGGCAATACTCAATATTTGTATATGTACGATATGCCCTCTATTTAATTTTTTTATAAATCCATTGATCAGCAATGAACGTATTTTTAGTTCATTAAAATACTTACATATCAATCATTACATACAAAAATAAAAAATAAAAAATAACGATACCTAATCATAAGTTTGAAGTACTGTACTATAATTTTAGGGACGCTCTGTGTTTAAAGGAATGGTTATGGAAAGGAGTGTAACGGCGATGGTTAAGCACATCTTGTGCAAGTTATATCTGGTGATGATTACAGTAAGAGAGGGTTACGCCCAGACCTTCATTAAGTTAGGTTTGAAAAAGATAACCCGATGGTCAGGAAACTACAAACGTAGTGGTAAAGGTTATGGCAAAGCAAAGTTAGTTGAAACAAGGGTTACGGAGAGGGTTAGGGCAAAGCTCCAGTTATGGTTAAACATATAGTTATCCGAGTGTAAGCGAGTTACAGTTAGACAGACGAGGCTTATGAAAAGGAAGATTACTGTTAAAAAGGATTGAAACATGGACATTAGCTGAAAAAGACTTTCCCCACCCACTTCAGTTTGGCTTTAGAAAGGGATCGGGGGCAGAGACAGCAGCGCTTACTTAAAAGATTCTGTATCATACTTGCAAGCGGTTCAGGATGAAACTTAGCTATTGAGAAATGAAATACATCACTTTGTAGAACAATCTTTCGTCGAAATTTTGATATCATATTTAGATTGTTTAATCAACAATAACATACTTATTTCGACGCTTCAAGCACAGTACCCCTCGTAGAAAGGGCATGTCATTTAACGAACCCGCTTTCGGTGACGTAATCATTATGCTTGTAGGATTTACACCGTGTCTCAACTACCGTAATTGCGTTCGATGGGTATCAACTTTGACAGCAATGAAACCCTATTTCGGAGAAAAAGAATATAAAATCTAATCGAGCGCGACAAAGACGGTTTTCAAGCGTACATTTAGAAACCGGAAGTTGTGAAATATGGCCACACTTGATTCGCCCTTATGTCGACTGCCGTTTCGGTATTTTTTGGTAAATGTTCTCCTATTTGATGAATTTTGGTCCGATTTTCTCAAGGTTGGTCGCAAAAATTTTCTAAATATTAGAGGATATTTGTCTTTTCTTGACAAATACCATGTTTATCTCATCGAGTGAGGAAGAAAGTTTATATTTTCACGAGTGGCGCAGCCACGAGTGATAATATACAACTTGTCTGCCTCACGAGATGAGATAAACATGGTATTTGTCAAGAAAAGACAAATTTTCTATTTATTTTATGATTAAATCGTTGTTTTTCTGTCGAAATTCAAGCGCATCTACGTTGAGTCGGCTCCGATGAGAGCCCGTTGCCTAAGCGACAACATGACGTCATGAGCGTGTCATTGCGTCAGAGCATTGTTCGATGACGTCAGGTCATTGTTGTTATCAGTCACTAGTGACTGATAACACGTTCCATTGTTATTGTCACTAGTGACTGATAACACGGTTTATTTTCATTGATAGATCTCGATATTTCACCGCCAATCATATAATAAACAACGCAATTACGGTAGTTGAGACACGGTGTAAATCCTACAAGCATAATGATTACGTCACCGAAAGCGGGTTCGTTAAATGACATGCCCTTTCTACGAGGGGTACTGTGCTTGATGCGTCGAAATAAGTATGTTATTGTTGATTAAACAATCTAAATATGATATCAAAATTTCGACGAAAGATTGTTCTACAAAGTGATGTATTTCATTTCTCAATAGCTAAGTTTCATCCTGAACCGCTTGCATGTATGATACGGCATCTTTAACCCAATAAGCTCTGTACGTATTTGGGAAAGAGTAATTCTGCCTTATATACATGTAATGTGTGGGGTTCTTTACCAGACAAGGAATATGATATGCTTGAAAAAATCAAGATAAATTCTGTAAAGGTATCCAGGGCTTTTTTCACACGGGGATCAACTATAATAGCCAGAGACTCTCTCGGTTTGATCACATTACGAAGATATATTCACCAAAAAATCTCTAATATTTAATTGGAAACTGTTCAATAGCGATGTTAATCTTGTCTTCAAGCAAGTACTTGCCCAAAGACTATGTCAGTATAGATACTCTACGCTCCTGGCTAAAGAACGTTATAGCAAATCTTCGGCAATATTTCACATGTTAAATCTTGTATCAATGTATGACTTAGATATGCAAGTAAACAATTATGAGAAGAAATCCTTATTTTTGCCAAAGCACGAGTGGTCTGTACTGGTGAAAGAAAGAATACTAATAGCTAAAGATGTTTACGTTTTTACTGTTATGAAATTAAGACTAAGCTTTGAGAGAAATAGTACCATTAGATATCCTAGAAAATGTCACAGATTGTGTGCTGCCTGCCATAAAATGCCCGAATGTTTTTATGAAATTGCTTCTCTTCTACGTATTAGCACATTATGTATTCAATCTCATACTTGTGAATGCGGCATTGTTGCCTATGATATTGTAAAGCATATAATGCTTCATTGTTCACTTATGCAAACTAGTAGAAATTCTTTGATTGAGTCACTAGTTGACATGCTAGATGTCAATACTTTTGTTAATTTATGGAACGATGAAGACCAATTTGTCTAATTAATGCTTGGTGGTCGTTCAAATATCTATGTTCAGCAGCTTGATCAGGAGACCTGGGGCCGTATTTATAAAGATTCTTAGAATTTTCTAAGAAAAACTCTTAGAATTCCTTAGAGTCCATTTATAAACATTCTAAGAGTGACTTTTAGCTAAGAATAAATTTTCACTCTTAAAGGGGCAGTAGCACGTTTTTTGATAATTTTATAATTTGAATTTCTCACTGATAATTGTAAGTGAATGCTAAATGTATTATTTTGACAGTGTCAAAAATCTCATTACACAAGTCAATCATCCATAGTCAGAGGACAAAGAATGAAGATTTACATAAAATCCATTGGCGGCCATTTTTTTGTGAACACCTTTAATTCATTTTATGTAAGAAAAGGAATCGCATGGCTAAACTTAACGTTATATATTGGAATTATTACTGCTCCATTTAGTTTAAATACATTGTCTTTCAATTGAAATCATTAGTTTTCATTTTCCTTACATCACCCTATATTCCCCCTAAAAACGTGCTACTGCCCCTTTAAACCAAGTTGTTGTTACTAAGGAAAATCGTTCTATTTTAAACATGAATGGATTCACTGGAACTCTCCTGTCACAAAAGGTTTCATCACATGACTGCCATGTGACTTAAAAGTATGCTACATTATGAACTATTAGATATAAATCCTTTCTTGCAAACTTAATTCTATCTTTTGGAATACAAGTGAATATCATTGTGATTATGAATTTATGAAAACATCATTTTTTTAATTATCAGATATTCAATCCCATTATGAAGAGATAAACAAAAAATTAATTAATGTGGTCTTAAATAATAAGATTTTAGATATTGCACTTATTCATGAGAAAAGCACTATGAATTTATGTAACTGAATTATATTCTTTAATCAATTGAAATTGGAAAAAGATCTCACAGTAATAAATTAAATAAATAATGATGAACATATCAAAAATAAGCTAAATATATATTATGGCATAGCATGTCAAATCAAAATCAAATTCCAGTTAATATTAGAGTCATGTTTTGGAGTTTACTGGAATGCCAAAAAGGGAAACAACTCTCATCTGTTGACGTCGAGTGTTTAGTAATAAGACACACAGACACTTTTGTTTAGTAGCATTATAATCCGTCTGCAAACAAGTCTTGCCTCAGTAATTTTGATACCTACTGGTATACATTATGTTTCTTGCATGAAGAGGATGCTGTAACAGTAAAGCTGGTTCTGTCCAAGGTGAGATATATGATAAGGTGACTTCATGTCGACCAAAATGAATTAGCTAGGCATGCATTCCTTAAAATTTTATGTGATGAATTCAAGTTTGCCAATATCCACATTTTTGTGTTGAGTTTGCAACAAACTAAGTACGTAAGCTTGAGGTGCCATCTTTTCATGTTTTATTGATTTTGGGTAAAGAAATGAACATAGATTATTAGTTTTGAAACTGATTTTGAAGAAGCTATTTTAGTTGTGATTTTTTGTGTGTGTTTTCATCATGGAGTACCCCAAAACATCCTCATAATGCCAAATAATACAGATTAATCTGCAAATTATGCTGGCAACAGGCATTGCACAATGATGCAAGATCATTTTCAAATCACTTTGTTATGAAAATGAACTTAAATATTGCCATTTACCTGTAAAAACATTCCAGCTGAGACTGGGATCACATCACTTGGCGGGCTTTTGGTGAGTTAAGAAAATTCTTAAATCCTTAGGAGTGCTATTGAGGACTCCTAACTTTTACCCTAGTTGAGAGTAATTCTAAGACCTAAAAGTTTTTATAAATACCTTCAGAGGAAATAAAGAATATCTATCTATCTATCTATCTTAGGTGTGAACTTGTACATTTGAATTGTCATTTTCTCCCTCTGTGTGGGAAACTCCCTCCTCTGTCGTTTCAAAATATTTAGCCAATCGTAATTTACGGGTGAACTTTTTAATGCCAGATCTTTATCTAATTCCATGCGGTTTAGGTGCATTCTGCAAATCCATGGGTTGAATAAAGTTGAAGAATCTATGATCAAATCGATCACCCAAGCTCGCATTTCTATTTCGATCGCAAGACAAAGTTAAAGAGCGACCCTTCTTTGAATTTGCGCATCTCCAAGGGCAGCTAATGAGTAATTACACTGCATTATTCAAAGAAGAGATTTTTATTTTCTCCAATTATGTAGATATTTGCCTCTCCCAAATCATCTCGTTATGGATACGACTAATAAGCATGCGATATAAAAGCCTTGCTGAACAGCACAAATCATTTCGAAAGCCTGACAAGGACGTCCATCGGACCACCAATTCAGGTAAAGTTATTTATATTTCTTCTGTTCTAGGTCTACTTGTAATTTTTTTTAACTATCTTGAAGTTAATCTCCTTCTTGGTGATTATTCGAGCTTAAATTATCATTGCTGTTCCTTTTTTTACTGCAGCGAATTCCCTTACTATCATGCAGTCAAACTAAACTACCTTTCTAAACCATAAAACAAACCTCCTTAAATATCCCCCACTATATTCAAACACAATGAAGTATATTGAACCATCGATTCCGTCATATCGCCTTACTATATTATCGGCTTTCACCCGTCATCTTCATTATTAGCATTACGAGGAAACAAACATTCCGTATTATGGTAATGAAATATGGTTTAAAATACGTAAATGGTTACATATTATAAAAATATTTACAAATGATTCATAACACAAGTTATCAGTTATGGCAGTGTTATGCCCTAAAGATGCGTTCGACGTTTGTAGATCCGATTCATTCCACCATGTTATTTCTTTATTGAGTGATGTGAAAAATAAAATGTTTACATCATTAACATATTTGAAACTAAGTGTGAAATAACAATGTAATAACAGTAAAGTCCTCCTGAATTTGATGTTCAGGAAAATACCCCGATAATGATATATGTGAAAAACAATAGCGTTATATTAAACACTGGGCTAAAAATGGAATTTTGACACTTTAAGAACTTTGCGATTAATATGGTTTTATGTCTTTTGATGAACGGAGGGTAAAGTTTATTATGATAGGTAATACATGGATTTATAATATACATTGCACATCTTACTAAAATAATAGATCGTTACAATAAGGACACAAGGAATAATATGTACAATTGATCTGGATATATTCTCTCGATAAAAATTATCTTTCAAGGTTCAAGATTGTATTACGATAAACGTCTATCTGGAAACTAAGCCTAAGATTTGCCAAACATGAGAAAATTCTTTTTTTCTGATGCAAGTTTTAATTGGCACAATATTTATGATATCTGTAGAAAGAATCCAGAAGGATAGAGTGCTTTAAGATTTTCAGTTTTAATTTTTGCATAGGATTATTAACTCATTACTTCCGAGTGACGCATATATGTGGCAAATTAGGGTGATCCTCCTCGCGAGAGCCACATATTAATCAATATGCGTCGCTCCTACTTGTATTGTAATGAGGTCGTTTTAAACATAATTTGGCAACTATCAATAAAAATGTATATATCCTATGCAAAAGTGTCCTGTAGTCTTCATAACAGACAGTAATTAACGTGCTTTGATAGGAATGTCGGTTTTGGAAAATGATAAACCGTTTGGTGAATATAAAACAAATATTACAGATAATCGGGTGGCCAGTAACAGTATGACTAGTTGTATAGTTAAACGCATCTCTCTCATAACCTCTCTGTAATGTATCTTCTACTTCCGGGTCAAGTAAAACCACGCTTTACCGAGAAGATGTGTTTGTTGTTGACTCTGATTGTTGTGGCCATACTGACGTGGTGGCAGCGCTTCAAACACTCACGTTTACTTGGGCTACATATCAACGAGTTCGTTACGGCCCACATTTCACGCATAATTCACAGCCAAATAAGACTATTTTAGGTAAGGACACAACATACGTGCTCGTATCGTTCGGTTTTCGATCACCTGAAAAGTTGACATTTTGTGCCATACTGGACACGTGGTTAAACTTTGCAACCATGATGGCTCAAACACATTGGTTCCTAAGCAAAAACGAAAATGTGAACTCTTTTGAAAATTGGGAACAAAATCTAGTGCACATCTTATCACTTGATCAGAACTTTGCCCAATTTCTCGTTCATTATGGCTTCCAGTCCACTAGCGCACATTTTCTGGATTTCTCTGACATAAAACTCCAACCAGATGAAAGGCCAGAGAATTTGTTCCAGCGACTCAATGCTTTTGTCGAGGACAATATACTTGTTCGCAATGGGGGTATAACACATCATGAAAACGCCATTGAAGAAGATGAAGAGATGTCTCCGATCTTGGAGAACTTTATTGTTCTCACCTGGCTCCAACTCATTCACAAGGTTTTGCCACGTTTGGTGAAATAAAGATACGGCACTGACTTTCGATCAAGAACTCTGGCCTCTTTGATACCGGAAATCTCGCAGGCATTAACATCCCAGTAGGTTGAGCATCACTCCTCAGAAGTCAAGGTTATGAGGTCAGCCACCTCTCGGTTCGATCCCAGATCTCATCGCCAACAGTCCTCTCGTTTCAAGACAAAATCACAACCCTCCAAAGCCTGCCCTCTATGCAAACAAGCGAGTAGAAGCAACATTGGTCACTTTTTTAGTCAGTGTCCATTCCTACCAGACAATGATAAACGTTACATGGCAAAAGCTCTAAAATTCTAGATTGTCCCGACAGTGACATCTCAGACGAACTAGACAACATGGGAGTTGCAACACGCTATTGAACCTACATCCCAGGCTACTGTGATGTGATGTGATCCATGATCCTAGATGCAATCAAAACAATGAATCTCTTAAGGTAATAATAATAATATAATAACTAGGACTGCAGCGGCAGTACTATGGTCTTCAAGATTTCCTGTTTGACCCTAACACAGTGTTTGACCTTCACATGACTTTTTGTCTAAGAGGTAAACAGTAACTAATACATTATGAAAATGCCCACATTTCACTAGATATTCAACGTGTAAGCCTTTACAGAAAATTCATCATTTCTGCAATCATGAATCATCTCAGGTTATAAAGTCTTGTTGCTCCCTGATGATAGATAAAACATCGCCTAGTGTTTTATTGCCAATGAACTACAGTTTTTCAATCATACATTTATCATAATCATTCAAAACCAAAGTAGGATTGACCACATTTAAATGATCCGAATTTTAATGTTAATGTTTAATCTAATTTTAATGAGATTTATCAAAGATTGTTTGTTCTTTTGGCTTTCTAGTGATATATGGAACAATCAATTATCATGTGTCGTTGTTTAGCAATGAGTATTCAAACATACCCACCCAAACACCCGTTTTCAAAAATGCTAAACTTTGACCCTTCCTCGTGACCGGAAGTGACTGTTCGCGAGCAATTTTATTCCCTTATCTTAAAGACCTTGTCAATGTCTACCTCTCATACAAAAATGGTTAATTTCTATGGTCTGTTATTTTTTTCTCTGCCCTTGAATATTGCAATTTTGAGCAAAATTTGAAAAAAAAAAAAAAAAAGTATTTTGTAATTTTTTATTTCAACCTAAACTTGTTATAGGCTAATGTATCAGCTACATTATGTGTAAGTTTCAACTTTCTGGTATCAGTAGTTGCCGAGTGGTGATTCTTCATAAGCGCATGGGGTCAGACAGTTGTTAAAAAGTCCTTTACGAATTTGTCCTGATTTCCTTTTTTTCATCATTTTTCAGTGCGCTTCTTTAAAAAAAAAAATCAAGTCTCATCAAGTGCATTTTGAAAAAAAAATCAATGTTAAATTTTCGGTTTTGGCTTCGAACTGGACCTTTAATGTACGGGTCGATTTTGCCCAAAAGCTTAGCACGTCGATTCCAGTGTACGGGCTATTAGCATGCCAAGTTTGGTCAAATTTAGAGCAGCCGTTTGAGCTGTAGCTCGTTCACAAAACTTGTACAAATAATAATAAGGACTTGAAGAAATCGGATAAAAACAATAGGTCTTCCAGACTTTGTCTTGAAGACCTAATAATTTCACTTTATTATCCTCAGTACATACATACATTGTCGGAAATTCGGGTTTTGCCTAAGCACCCGGCAGCCACAGTGCAGCGCCAGTTAATGCGTTGTTCTGCCTTTACAATGCTGAGAGCAAAACAGCAACAACTCCCACCTTTTAACGTCTTTTGGTATGACGCCACCGGGAATCGAAACCCGGTCTACTGGGTGACGAGCGGACACTCTACCACTGAGCTACGCCCCCGGTTTACCCATAGTGGACCCTACATTGAGATTGATTGCTTCATGGAAGAACATTATCACCACAGACCCTACACTAGCCTTTCACCAGATTCCTTTGGCAAAAGAATCTCTCAAGTATTGTGGTGTCTCAACCCCCTTCAAAGAAGTCAGGGCTTATGCTAAGTGTGCTATGGGTATGCAAGGTTCTGAGACCGCCAAGAAGAGTTAATCTTAATCTTTGCCTTGCGGCTCACAAGACTCTCATTGCGCCAAAATCGGTAACCATTTGGGTTGGATATTTCAAGAACGTACGATTACAGCAAGTTCCCACAGAATTGCTACGCTATCATCTTGTACTCGTCCAGTCCAGGTGAAATGAGTCCTTTCGTTCATAGGAGTATACAAGGTCCTTGTTACAGTACTTCCACATTGTGCCTCCCAAATTGCGTCACTTGATGAAGCCCAGGCCGGTCTGTCTCCCCAATATGTCATCAAGTGATTTGACCCACTCATAGCGGCATTCATTAACCCTCAGAATGCCCAACTGAATACCAAGACTATAACTTTGCCAAGACAAGAGGATCAACTATCGATTGTCACTGATGGAGCTGTTAAAGGATACGGTATTGGTGCTACTCTCTACATCACCCGAAGCCCAAAATTGCAGTATTTTTTCAGTGCCAAACTACAAGGTTGCCAAATCACATGGTTGCTGTGTGAGACTGAGGGTCTATCAATAGCTGTAGCAGTGAAACACTTCTCCCCCTACATCATTCAGTCAAGACACAAGGCATGTATAGTAACAGATAGTAAACCCTGCATACATGCCTTTGAAAAGCTCTGCCAGTCCCAGGGTGTGTTCCTCTCAGGTGTCAGTCGCTACCAGGCCTCAGTATCAGGTTCTGCAAACATCCTGTCTGACCTTGCAAGCCGCAAAGCCGAAGAGTGCCATCATCCTACATGTCAAGTCTGTTCTTTTGTTCAGAAAACTAAGGATTCTGTTGTATCCCATCTCTCAGTCCAATACATCATTAGGGGTGAGACTAAACTACCATACACCAGTCGTGCAGCTTGGCTTGCCCTGCAGGAGAAAGGCTCAGATTTACGACACACACATGCCCATCTCACCCAAGGCGCCAGACCATCCAAGAAGCAAACGAACGTGAAGGACGTCAAAAGGTACCCCAAATTATGCCACTATGGCCAAAGATGCCCCCTTGGTCGTTCGCAGGTCCCAACCACTAGTGTTGACTAGAGACTGTATCATAGTGGCACGATCAGTATAAGAAGGTCTTTTTACTGCAATTCACATCCAGCTTGATCATCCCTCCTGCCATCAAATGAAACAGGTGATGCATCGCTACTTCTATGCACTTGACATGGACAAAGCTATTTAACATGTGACCGGTAGCTGTCATCCTTGTTCCTCACTTGCTATGGTGCCTTATTACCTCACTGTCCAGTCAACAAGTGACCCCCCAGAAGCCATCGGGATACTCTTTGCAGCAGATGCTATGAAGGAACGGGAACGACAAAGCATACTTGTGGTACGTGAATGTGTGACCTCCTACACATCTGTATGTATCATGGACGATGAGAAACATCTTACCTTGCGCGATGCCCTCATTAAAATGTGCACTGAACTCAGAATATTGGGCGGTCCTTAATCAGTTATAAGTGTTGATGCTGCTCCAGGTTTTGTGGCCCTTACCAATGACCATCTCCTGAATCAACACAGGCTTACAGTTGAAGTAGGGAGATCCAAGAACACAAACAAATACCCAGTGGCAGAGAAAGCTATTCAGGAGCTTGAACAAGAGATCTTACGCCAGGACCGACTGGGCAGTACGCGCTCGTCTCTGACACTCTCATTACCCATCGCGAGACCCAACACCCATATCAGATTGAGAGGGTTATCTTCAAGAGAGATGTTGACACAACGAGACCAGTTCTCAAACACACAGTTACCTATCTCAGACAGTGAACTTGTAGAAGAGGAACACCAACAATGCCTTCAGAACCAAAAACACAGTGAACATTCAAAGTTTCCAGGCAGGAAATTGTACTCTCCTAACAACATTTCTATTGGTGACCTTGTCTTTCTGTTCAGTGATGGATCCAAACTCAACGACAGGAAACGTTATCTTGTCGTCTCTGTCGAAGATCCATGGTGTAACGTGAGAAAATTAACAGGTAATCAACTCAGGAGTACGTCATATCGTGTGAAGCTGTCCGATTGTTATAAAGTCAATGACCAAGGCCTCTCACCTCCAACTTATTCACAGGACTCTGCTGACCATGACTCCAATGATGATAACCTTACTCCTGTCCAACTCTACCTGATGTTCCAGCTGAGATCTATGCTCCAGATACCACTCTTTATTTTATTACCATCCAATAAAGAAGTTGTTCATCCATAGAATTACTCTTGTCTTCCAAATAAGAAGAGGTCACGCCAGTAACTAGTCACTAGTTCTATAGATAATAGCATCTCTCTCGTAACCTCTCTGTAATGTATCTTCCACTTCGTGGTCATGTAAAACCACACTTTACCGAGATGATGTGTTTGTTGTTGTCTCTGACTGTTGTGGCCATACTGGCGGTTGTTAAAAGTTAACACAGTGATAAGCTTACGTATAACATACATCTCGCTCGTAGACAGACAGACAGAAAGGCAGACAGACGGACAGATAATTTATTAAAGTTTCAACTAGTAAAATAAAACATATATACACACAACAGTAAAAAATAACTCCAAGCCACCCATTTAGGGTTATGAGAGACTATAAAATAGATAAATGTACAAGATATATACCCGTAAAAAAATAAAATACCAATGTGTAATATACAAGTAAGATATCGAGTAAAAGGTGAAATATAAAATGTGATATAAAATTAATTTTCCATTTTTCTAGTGAATTTCGCAGGTTTTGGCCGTTAAATAAAGTATTTTATGGTTAGACATGATAGAAGAAAACTTAAAACTTATTCACTTGAAACTCTAAAATTGTCACAGACTTTAGCACATTTACTTCAAAGACTAAAAGTAACATTTTGATATAATGAACAATGAAGTAAAACATGACACTCATCCTAAACACAATCATTATAGTTAAACACATCCGTTCATTCAAAGATAAATTGTTCTAGCCACCTATTTCAACACGAAGCGGGGCAATTCCACAGTGGAACAAGGCTAGAGCACAACGATAAGATCGGGGGAGGGGCCTCTGTACGTACTCTTTAACTGCGTGGCTTGACTTGAACTTGGCGATAGAGTCTTAGCTTGTTCTTTCCAGCTCCATGTTTGATAGACGACTTCCACTCCTCTACAAAATTCTGCTTTATCTTGTCTTCAACCTCGTCCCGTAAATCGCATATATAAAAAATGTTATCAATAGGGGTAAAATGATCTTATTCTAAAGCTCACAGTTTCTTGTGCACAATTTGATTCCAGTTTCTTTTATTCGATTACACTGCTATGTTCGCCCGCTTGAAAATTTTAAAAGCCAGTCTGCCAGGGTTCAAGTCACATGATCGCTTGTAGAAACGGGTAACACTTTTCCATAGCCGAATGACCGGTGGCTCCCATCCCATGTCTCCAGAAAGAGTGCTGTTAGACATAGATATTCATATATTTCATAGCCCTGTTATGAACGGCGTTAATTGCTGCAATGTGGTAAGTTCCCATATTGCGGCACTATTATCTATCGTTGTCCCCACCATCGAGTCATACAGCCAGGAGTAAGATATATAAATATAGTAAAGAGTCACTTGTAATATGACAGAATGTACATAGGTGAGTGAACTATTGCTCTGATAAGATGTTTAATCTTTTTTTGATGAAAACTTTGACACATATTTCGAGCTTTTTTTCTCGATATCCTTGTAGTCAACACGTTTTATACAAATGTTTTGAGAGCACATTTCATTTGCTGGTTCCGAGCAACAAAGGACACTGGCATCAATGAGGACTTGAAGCAGAGTATCATCAGGAGGAGTGGATCCAAGTATGTTACAGATGCTGGGAAGATGACATTTTCTGACCTCTTCCAGAGCAGTACAATGTAACATCATATGTATGAGTGTTTCAGGATCATCCTTACACAATTGACATGTCCGATCTTTTTCATTTTGATTGAAGCACTGTCTGCTTGCTTGTAGAGGATAAACTCCAGTCATCAGTTTAGATTTGATGAAGCCAGCTGCTCTATCGTGTGGATTGGTTTGGACTGTGTTTCACATCTGATGACCATCTGCAGATATTGAAGAGAAGAGAAAAGCGGTGACTTTCTTTTAACTTCATTGTCCCAGTAGTTTTGGATGGGTGCCATATCTCTTTTTCCATGCCTCTTTTGTTGGCGGTTTGTTAAGCAGATCATGAATTAAAGGTAATTCATAAACAGCTAGCTTGACTCTGGCCTTGCTAAACCAACTTATTCTGTTCAGACCTGGTCATACTGATCTTAGTAGAAGTTTATTATCTGTCGAGTCGACATTCATCACCACAGGATGTGGCATCATCAGGATTTTGGAGTCTGTCAACAGTTCTATGGATTTAGATCCAAGAAGAGAGTAGCAGGCTAGATCAGCAGTCAGTCAGGCAACGAAAGCATGGCCTTCAGGACTTTTCGATGGAAAACTTCTAATTTTTGTAGACATTTACCAGCTGGCGTAACTATCTCAAGCCCATATAGAAGCACAGGCATGACATATATTTGATACAAATGATGGGCAGTTTTTGGATTAAGCCCATTACACCCATGGAGACCTGCTCCCATTAGGGAGTAAAGGGTTCTTCTTGCTTTTGAGATATTGTTGTCTACAGTGGTATTAGCTCCAAGTGAGTGCTGGTCTTGAACTATGCCTATGTGTTCAGCATGGTCCACCACAGGTAAACAGTCATCAAGGATTTGCCATTCGTACCTTTATTGGAGTTGGGATTGACTAAATGTTTTTATTTACCGGGAGTACTGCACTTTTCAAGGGTTGAAGCTCATACTGTTAGGCATCACTATATGTTACTGCAGTTGTGATAAGAGTTTGTAGTTCAAGATGGTCACATGAGGGTAGGGCTGTATCGTCAGCACAAGTTGGAGTTGCAACGTTTATTGTTCCAATGTGATACCCAAATTGCATTTCTTAAATTGATTGCAGTAAGTCATTGTTATATCTTTTATAACAATCAGCAGAAAGAACACCACCTTGTCTCACGCCTTGTCTTGGGAGAATACAATTTCATTTTCTATTTTCACAGACGACCTTACATCTCTGTGTAAGTGAGCAAGGAGTATCCACAAGTCTCCATTTAATACATCCAGATAAAGTTTTCGTAGCAAATTGTTGTGGTCAACCACATCAAATGCTTTCTAAGCATCTAGGAATGAAATATAAATGGGATTTGTTTCTGCTTTTGCGTTGTAGATGGCTTCGGTTATGATAAAAGTTGCCTGTAATGGAGAGGTGCCTTTATTGAATTCTTTTTGTAATGAATGTTGTCATTCATCAATGATTGGTTGAATCCTGTTCCGAATAAGAATTTCTATGATCTTACCCAGTATTGGTGTAACAGTGATGCCATGGTAGTTGTTTGGATCCTTAGGATCTTTTTTCTTGAATATCGGAGTGATGATGCCTTTCTGCAAAGAATCTGGAAGTTTACGCTGCTTGAAAATATTATTTGTCAGTATTGTTATCCAGGATACCACCGCTATTCCACCATATTTTAGATGTTCCGTAGTTAGGGAGTAGCAATCTGGAGCTTTCCTGTTCTTCAATTTTGAGATTGCCTCTTCGATTTCTTTTTCTGTAGCTGGTTGAATTACAGTATTCTCTGAATGACACATTTCATGGATAATTGTAATGTTCGTTTGAAATTCGTTCAGCATGATCACTGTCAATATTTGGATGCTGAGAGGGGGTTGCCAACTTCTCAAAGTGCTCAGCAAAAGCATCACATATATAATCTGAATTGGTGTAAGTTGTATTTTCAGATGTTATTGCTGATATTTCTACAGATGGTACAGCACGTTGTTTTTTTAGCTCACCTTTACAAAGTAAATGTGAGCTTATGTCATGGCGCTTCGTCCGTCGTCCGTCTGTCTGTCCGTCTGTCCGTCTGTCCGTCTGTCCGTCCGTAAACTTTCAGGAAAAAGACTACTCCTCCTAAACGAATCCAGATATCATTCTGAAATTGTAGTATGTTATAACTATGGTGATTCCTCACAGAAAGGTAGACGTTTCAGTTTTGAGAATCCAAGATGGCCGCCATGGCAGCCATATTGAATTTTCAATTAGATTTCACGAAAAAGACTACTCCTCCTAAACGAATGCAGATAACATTCTGAAATTGTAGTATGTTATACCCATGGTGATTCCTTCCACAAAGGTAGACGTTTCAGTTTTGAGAATCCAAGATGGCCGCGATAGCATCCATATTGACTTATCAGCTGCAGATGACACATCATTATTACTAAATTTTAAGCTTTCATCAAGTGATCACTCGCACTATATAAATTCTCTAATTTGAACTTACTAATCATAAATTTATCTTGAACATAGAGTATTTAAGATTGTCATGCAAGTTGTTCTATATTTTAAGTGTTTCTAAAACTTTAAGATGAAAGACAAACATAATTAATTAATTTGTTTTAAATATTTATGGCAACTAGCTGCAAAAACCCAATGACATTAAACATCATGTTAGATTTTGAACAATGGTATCTCCCTTATATTCCTTTAAATACCACACATAAGGGGTCAACCAGAGTTCAGATATTTCTGTTGAGTCCACTATGCTGTCTAATACACATCCCAATACAGGCTGCTAGCATCATAGTGTCAGCTGCTAGTCTGTTGCATAATCAACCTGACCCAATTGATATGGTAGAGCATTATGCTATATGGCCATGTGTATGCAATAAGAGTTATGGAAATTAGACTTGTATTCTCATGACAGCGATATGTTCTTTCTAAGAATAACAACTTACACAAAAAATTGTCACTTGTTTTGTGTTTAGCAATCTACATGATAAGTTGATGTGGAAAGAGTTATTTTGCATCAGGTTCCAGTTCCTGTGTTTTACTCATATTTGTACCATTTCTGTATCTAACAGCAGTTCTTCTTGACACAAAATCAATTTAGGACATAAGCTAACTATATTTTGTGAAATTTATATATTTTTCACAACAATTCATGTTCTCTCCCGTCAAGTCTATTAATACCACACATAAGGGCTTAGCCAGAGTTCAGGTTTACATGCTCAGCACACTAGGATGCTTCTCCAAATATACATACACAAAGCCAAATACACAAATTGCTACACTCTCCTTAAGGATCTGGGGCTAGCAGCCCTGCCTGCTTGTATATTGCATAGTAATCCTGACCTAATTGATTAATAGAACATAATGGACTTTATGGAAAGTATATAAATTGTCTTTATGAAAAGTATACTTGTATTCTATTAATAGTAATACTTTTTACAAATAACAATTTAAACAAGTCAAGAATCAGCTTTTGTGTACAACAAACTGCACGATGAGTTAATATTAACAAGTCAAGAATCTGCTTTTATGTTCAGTAATCTACATGATAAGTTAATAATAGAGGTATTTTGTATCAGGTTCCAGTTCCAATACCATGTGTTTTATAAATACCTGTAAAAATAAATGATAATTGTATCATGCTGAAGGGGTTCTGGGAACAACATGTCATCATAGAAGTCATTATTTTTCAATTAGATTTCAGGCCAAGTACTACTCCTACTAAATCAATTAAGATATCATTCTGAAAAAAGAGTATTTTTTTATATAGTGATTCCTGACAAAGACGCATTTATTTTATTATCAAGAATCCAAGATGGTCAATATGTCAATTATATTGAATTTTCAATTAGATTTCATGAAATTCATTGAAAAGAATACATTTCCTGATCAATCAAATCAATGTCATTATATTTGTATTGATATGCTTGTTGTAATATTTATCAACACTATAAATACAGTTACAAAAAACTGTATGAATCATCTTTATCTGCGAACAGCCTGAAGCATGACTGTTTTAATAAATCCTTTCCGTTTTACATAATTCCTGACACTTCATATATATGGCAAATAACATACCGGTAGCCAGTGAGGGATAAATATACATTTTATAATCATCTATATCTGATTACGGTCTGAACAATGATTATCTAGATAATTATAATGATCATTCAATTCAAACAAATCCTTTTCAAAAGCATTTAAAATGATTAAATGTTTTCACTCCCAACACTAACTGTTTTTTAGTCCATTGTTCCCATGCAATTAATTTATTCCAAATTGAAAATTTTGGTTAATGAATAACAAATTATCTTTTATTTTGTTTGTCATGCTAATAAAAGATATGATTTAATATTCATCTTCAAAACTAATTGAACAGCTGTCTGAACAATTCTTTTTTTACAAAGTCTTTATCACCAATTCTCTCTGTTAGTTAAGATACTTCAATAAACATATTACTGAGTTGACCTCCAGATTATTTCCATTGCAAACCTCTCTTCTACTACCCCCCCTTTCCCTCCTCCCCTTTTTTCTCCTGTCCTTCCATTGCAAACCTATCCCACATTCCTTCTGCCCACATAAAAGTAGCATTTTGAAGATTAAAAAGTCCAAGATGGTCACCAATTTAGCCATAGATATACAAAAATGTTATACAAAAACCTACTGCTTGTTAACAAATCATGATTATATCATTCTTGTATTAATGTTTGTTCAAACTCTAGTGGTTTCCAACAGAAGAATAGCATTTTAAAAGATAAAAAAATCATGATGGCAGCCATAATCTATTATCATATAAAAGATGGTTACACAATTAAACCATATTACCACATCATTCATTTTAAGGTGAGCTTCTGTACCCTCGGTACTTTTATTTATCAATCTATACAGGAGGTTTTTGTCAGATTCCGAAGCTTCCATTATCTTTTCTTGTTCTAAATTCAAATTTCTTGCATCTTGTTGACCTATCTGTCTTCTCAGAGCCTTTTTCTTTCATACATCTCTTTTTTTGGTTACTGTATTTGGTTGCTTTTTATACTTCCAGAATGCAATGTTTGAGTTCTTTGATGCTTCTGAAATGTCTTTGTTCCATGGGAGTCTTTTATCACTTTTCTTCTTTGTAGAATATGGCATATAGAATAAGTGTTTTGGATAGTTTGGCAACTGCTTGCTCAAGCTGGAGAGGTTTTCTCTCTCAGATAGGGTCTGAAGTACATGGTTCCTTTTACCCATACATTCAGTTTTGTCAATCTTGTGCCAGGAGATTTTCTTCTGTTTTGGTTAGGTTAGGTCGGATTTCTTTACAACAGAGATATGTAGATCTATTGTGACTGGATAATGGTGTTTTTAGGAAGAGAATCCAGTATATGTGGGGTAGAAGCGCTCTTTATGATACTTTTGGAAGCTATGATATAATCAATTATTGATTGGGAACCGTTGGGTGCACGAAATTGAGTTTTTTTTTCAAGCAAGGAGGTATCTCAAGATCATTGTTTTGCATGAACATCTGTAAAGCTTTTTGAGGCATGTCTTTGTCAACATTCCAATCTCCACATAGGACATTATCATTTGTGTTCTTGTATGTAATGATTATTTCTGAAGTTAATGTGTGAGCATAGCACGCCACAGTGAATTAATTTGGGTAAGTAGAACTTGCATGGAAACAACGCCCTGTAACGTCACTTTGCACCAAGTCAGTGGATTCTCATTTTAAACGTTAAACGTGACATAAGGCACTCAACCAAGCTGCTTACCGAAGGTGAAAGGTGATGAAAATTACTTTGTTTGTCAAGTTATTTGTCTCCGACGTAGGTAAAAAACGCTGCCACCACGCCAGTAACAACAACACCAATTCTTCGGTTCAGACACCGCGAGGCCGGACGTTTAATACAAAAGTAGGAATGGGTTACACAAAAGTGGGAACACCAAACGAAAGGAAATAAAAGTAATGGCGCTCGGTGCGTCCAAACTTTGGATGGCATTTTCACATTCACTCAAGAAAATTGCATACTGATCGAGAGATTTTCCATCATCTGTCCTTATTTCTGGCCATTCAAGCGCTTTTTTTCAGAAAAGCACAAGCCATATAATTTTTTATTCAACATTTTGTGCACATTTACATACATATTTTCATACACATAGTTCATTCATAGTTACATATTGGATAGTGTATAAGGGTTCAATTGGTATTGAACATTGTCTTTTTAAATCTTTTTTTTTAGATGGCAAACGATTAATTATGTATGCAAGTGGTGACAACTTGACCAAAACTAGAAAAGTTTGTTATGGCTTTTGTTATATCATAATAATGTGACAACTCTCTTTGGATTCTTCCAATAGTTATATCAGACTCTTTATTATAGCATTTCAGAATGATTTGCTTGATCAACAAAGTACGCAAAACCGAAGCTATTCTAATTGAGACGTGAAAAGGCAAACCTAACAGATATTCAAATCGGAGCTACACCAATATGTCTATCTAAAGCTGTAAAAGATCTCGGAGTAACTTTGGACCCTGAACTGTCGCTTGAAAACCATGTCAACAATGTCAAAAATTAGTTTTCTGCAGATTCCTAATATCAGCCACATCAGAAAGTATCTCACAAAAGATGCCGCTCTCAAATTGACCCTGTCTATAGTAATATCAAGAATAGATTATTGCAATGTGCTTCTCACTGGTGAACCGAAACTACTGATCTCCAAACTTGAACGTATCCAAAACACTGCGGCAAGAATAGTCACCTTTTCAAAAAGCATGACCACATCACCCCAGTTTTGAAGAACTTGAACTGGCTTCCTGTGCACTACAGGATCCTCTACAAACTTCTCTATTTAACTTTTCAGTGTGTTAATAACATTGCCCCTGATTAATTATCTATGTGAACTCATAAAGCCATACATTCCGACTAGGAAACTAAGATTCCAAAATAGTCATCTGTTGACTGTGCCGACTGTCAAGATGACACGCTATGGTGAGAAATCGTTCTCATTTGCAGCAACCACTGAGTGGAACAAACTGCCCTTGGAACTAAAAACATGTAGAGACCTGTTATCTTTCAAGACTGCCCTAAAGACTCACCTGTTCCACCTTGCCTATTCTTTAGCCTAAGAACTCTCTTCCTCCAGTGCTTTGAGCATATGTATGTGTGGAAAATGCGCTTGTAAACTATTATTATATTATTTTATATTATAACATTTAATGGATCGTTGTTTTTGGATACATATCCAAGAATTATTTCTTTCTTTATGAACACTAGTATGTTTAGAAGAGCATTAATATTGATCCATTGTTGGATATCTTTCGAAGGAGAGTTAATACATTCACAGTTCTAGAATAAATGTTCAATGTCACATATTTCATTTTTGCAGAATCAATGTAGTTAAGTTTGAAGAGATAGGAAATCACAGGTAGAATTCTATTTATAAGTCGATATTTAAACCATCGCAATTCAGTACATTCGCTACATCTGAAAGGTATATCATTTATCATTTTCCACTCAGAGTCAGATCAAATTTCGTCAAGAATTTGTTCCCATTTATGATTATATTTCATTGTTTGAAAGAATTATAGCGTTTTGATCCTTTACGTCCAGATTGTATGTGTATATGATCGTAAGGCAATATTAGACTTGCAGGTCACTGATCAGCTTTGGGACGAAATTTATTTAGATATTCCTTTATAGAATGTTTGAGTCCAAAGTCACAGGGTCACATTTAGCTTCATACAAAGTAATAAATTGTTCATATGATAATAAACAGCCTGTATCAGTAATTAGATCACTCACAAATTTCACACCAGCGGACTGCATGTTTTTATAGAAAACGGATTGTTTGTTCATCTTTATGTTATCATTGTACCAAATAAATTCAGAATATATTTCCCTTTTCAAGGATTTACAGTTTGATAAATATACACTCCATGCTTGTAATGTATCTTCCCACGTATTATTTGAATCCATCTCTAAATATTTGCAGGTATGATATTATTGGGAAAAAGACAAAAGTTTTTTCCACTGTATGTGTTATAATAGCGTTTCAACCATGCTATCTTCTGAGCAGCTATGTAATAAGATATTTGTGGAACATTAATACCTCCATAAGTTATACTGCCTACAATAATTCTTGTTTTACTTTGTCCGGTTTTCATTTCCATATGAAATCAAAACATTTCGATTGAAAGGCTTTGATAATATGATCAGACGGCGATGCGCAAATATGAGATATTTTTGGTAGCAGCAATGACTCAAGGACATAAAACATGAAAACAGTTTCTTTTTTTGATTTATAAACGAACTTTCCAAAAATACATATGCAAATTAGACAGACTCCTGTAACCAACGAAGGCTAAAGTCTTACCATACAATCCCATATCATTTTGATATTGTAGAAACATTATGCAAATTAATCCAACTTGTGCATTTTTTTCTAAAAGTTTCTAAGCCTTTATCCTTGTATAAAGTGCAAATCTGTTGCAGAGCCCTTAAAATGATTAAATTTAACATTTGATATCACTAACGATGTTAACCATAACTGTTAAGAAACCGGAAGTAAGCAAGCTCGAATCCATTTTGCGGATCGTAATGAGTCTGCAAACGAGTACACATTTTCAGAAAGCATTTATTCAATACTTGGGTCGAGTTAGTAGAATGTTATGTTGTTCTTTCATTAAATGTGCTGAGGATTAATTTAAAGTACCTTCATCACAATAAGTGCGGTCCCTAATAATGGATACCATAAATAAAACAAGCTTCATTAAATGGATATGTCTACTCAAACTTTGGTAAGTGAATTTTTATACTTCATAAACATATTGGTGTGCTAATATATATTTCGACAAATTGATTCGGTCTGACCTCATCGGGTTACATATTGCATATATCGCTTGTAGTATTCGACACTAACTTCAGATTATATTTATGTCTCCCCCCGAAGGGCCGGGAGACATATTGGTTTTACCTGAGTTCCCGTCGGCATTGGCGTCGGCGTCAGCGTTCCTATTTCGTTTCCGGAGCAGATCTCTAAAACTATGTGACCGATCATCACCAAACTTGGTATTCTGTCTCTCCATATCATGTAATTGTGCCTTTTGGAGGTTATAGATTTTTTAAAATTAACTTTTTTTTATTTCCATGGCAACAATTTGGACTTAGTCTTTTTAAAGGGTTTCAGCATCAAATCATTTAGAGTTTTGAATATTTTGTTTGCTACAATTGTGGAGTTGATAGGTTATTTATTCAAGTTGAATTACAGAGAACATTAATGCTTTATGATAGTATTGTTTAGAGGTTTGGAGCATTTGAGGAAGGGGGAGACATCTGTTTTTACGGGTAAAAACTCTTTCTAGTTGTTACATTGTTAATGAAACATGTTAAAGTAAACATGTAACTTATCTCATAATATTATCATTGTAAGTGACTTAGCCACTCAATGGAAGTAACAGTTCGATATTATGTATCAAGAAATCGTCTAACCAGTATAAATGCAAGAGCATGCATATACATATAAACAAACGACACATGCACTATCCAATTTGAGACGTCAGACTGTGTACGATTATAGTTTATTGTTTAGAGTGTTCCTATACTGTTTTCGTTAATTCTTGTGTTGATGGTAGACGAACGTTTAGCGACGTTAGACTCGGTCGTCATAATGGCGATATGGGTAGTTAGCTGTTGTCTATAAAATGTTTTTCAAAGTTCTTTTCAAAATTCACGAATATAATTATTATATCTTCTTACCCATTTAGTTGTTCATTAAGACGGTATAAGGCCCTTTTAGCAATTCAATTTTTCATGGATGGCTATGATACCCGTGGATTTTCGGAGAGCTCCAACAACGTGCGTCCGTCACTCACTCATGCGCAACCGGAAGCACAAGCAATATTGTCCCTATTACCATATCTGTCATCAAATTCCCTCATAATGGACTCATAAGCATGGCTTGCCTCTAAGTAACTGTATCCTGTAGCTATCTTGTGAGCTTCACCAAAGGTGTATTGTTCCAGGAGGTAACAGAGAACATCATCCATGTTGTCACAATTTGTTACAATCCTATTATTAAACTGCCTCATGAACCTTGGATACTGAGCTGGATCTCCACTTAAAATTGCGATATCAGTTACCGGTCTCTTCAACAGTCTCATGACGGAAGCTATCTCTAAGCTGTTTCTATCTCTACCTCTAGTGTCTTGTTCATGGTCTCTCCTAGTGTCTCTATCATGTTGTCTTTCATGTTGTCTTTTATGTTGTCTATCATGTTGTCTTCTATGTTGTATTTCATGTCTATCATGGTCGCTATCATAGTCTCTATCAGGTTGTTTTGAACAAAAGGTCTCACATCAGGGTCTTACTTTGGTGTTTCAAAGTCTTGTAAAGTGTTTCTCCTCTGTAATGTCTTGCTCATGTTGAATTTCTTCACTAACCTTGTCATTACCTGTACTTAATTGCTCATTATCAGGTCTATCTTTGATAAAGTCATCTAACACCTGTGACCTTGCTTCTGCAATAGCTATCTCAGTTTTGATGTTAAACTTTTCCTCTTCCATCTTAATCTTTAATTTATTCATTTCAATCTTCTGCCTATATTTGATAGATTTTGCCTCTGTCAATAACACTGCCTTCCTTTGCTGTTCTTTGGGCATAGCAAATGAAACAGAACTACTTGTTCTTGACACATTACTTCCAACCCTTGACCTATGACTTTCTCCTCTAGATACTTGGCTTCTTGCTTTAGACACCTGACTTCCTGCTCTAGACACCTGACTTCCTGTTCCATTTTGAGGCCCCATGAGTGACAGTCTTCTTACTATCACCTTCCTCCGACTTATCCATATTCCCAGTAAACCATAGATTTAACAATAAATTTCAGATGTATAATCTTATAATTGTGAACATGCCTTTCTGTACTCATATAGTCAGTTCTTTCCTGTTCAGGTAGTAGTTCCAAATACCTATCTCTTGCCTGGAAAAATTCCATAACGATAAGCATTCAGAGTAAGACTTTCTCAATCCTTCCTTATCTGGGTTTGTTGACAAAAGATTGATTACTTGTTGCTGTTTAGCCTGTATTCTTCTGAATTCAAATTTCAAATGTTTGCTCTTCAATTCTTGTGTGTACGCCGACCCCTTTCTGTATATTTTCTCTGTCTTCTACCATCCTCTCACCAAATAAATCTTCTTGGCCTAAATAATCGTCCCTTTCAGCCATTTCATCAATAATAATTCCTGTTATTCATAATTCAAACTTGAAGGTAGAACTTCAAAGTATATGGTGATTTAATAGTCAGTATTTGTATATTCAATAATTTCTTCATTCTTCAAATAAACTTCAATAATGTCAAAGACTCATGTTTTTAGTCCTCAATTGCCTTGGTAGAAAATGTTCAATGATCTGTAGGCGTGCACATGCTCATTCTTCCAAAGTTTTTTTAATAATTCATAAATGTCAATTCAGTTCCTTCTCCCTTATTCCAGTATTCTTCATTCTTATCATTCATATACATACAGGTCACATTCTTCACCATAGACTAGTAGACTAATGAGTAGTGTTTTGAACTTCGAAAGTTTAAGAGTCGGAATAGATTGGCTGCAAAAATAAACAAAAAGACAAATTATAGCCTAGAAATGCGAATGAAATTAAGCTAGATAGTTAATATGTTGTGTTGGTGTATTGCATTTGTAATAGTTACCATTTTTATAGAACCTCTGCATTCTGAATGTTATAATTTTCGTGACACGCCACACACGTGGCTGCAAGCGGTCATATCTGCACTTTTCAGTATCCCTAAGATGCCAAACAGAACGGCCTCCCTTATGGGGGAGTCACACTTCAGTTCAATTAACTTGTTAAACGTAGTTCATTGAACGTAGCCACAAAACCGCTAACGTGCCGAAAATGAGTGCATTTTAGTAACTACGTAAAACAACGTTTCATTATAGGTTCGTTCACTACGTGTAAGTACGATTAAGTACATATAAGAACGTTTTACTAGGTTTAACAACGGATAACTACGTTCATTGAACAACTGACTAGCTACGTTTGTCTACGTTTAACCACGTTGATCTACATTTAAGAACGTTTATTAGTACAACTAAGTAGGTTGAACTACGTTGAACTACGTTTAGGTACGTCAAAGTACGTTAAAGCAGGGTAAATCACGGCACTACAGTGGTAGGGTGTATAAAGACCCACGTTTATGTATTTTATTCTACCTCCAATACGGACACACGTGTATGATATTGACCGTGTAATGGCCTACGAAGGAGCAAGTCACGGACCCACCATCTTCATTGTTTTTGTCCCCCGCCGCACGAAAACGTAGTTCAATGTAGTTGGACGTAGTTAATTGAAAATGTGAACTTAGTTCATCGTAGTTGAACCTAGTTAAGACCGTTATTTAACGTAGTACAACTTTTCCACGATTTACTACACTTTACTAGGTATCGAGTACGTTTTCGTACGTTTAAGTACATTCTAGAACGTTGTACTACGTCTGACTACGTTAAACTATGATAAACTACACTAGTTTCATCTGATTTGAAGAACGTACCAAAACGTTCACAAAACTAGGTATTAGTACGGTTAACTACGGTATCAATTACGTGTAACTACGTTTTGGTACGTTTCGCATTTAGACTTTGACGTTTAAGTACGTTTCCCTACATCTAACTACACTTAAGTAAGCAGAACTACGTTGATCTACTATAAACTACGCCTAACTAGGTAGATTTATTTATTTGTACCTTTGGTCACAATTGACTGAGACACCTAGTATGCGTTTTAACACTATTCATTTCACATCTGAGAGAGGATGAGTGAAAAGAAGGTGAAAATGATACAGCATTAGCTTCTATCAACAAAGAAATGATATGTTTTGCTCTCTATATTAACAAAATTGAAATGGACGACGAAACGCAGAAAACAAGTAGTCGTAATGTGACCATGTCCCCCGCCGCAAGAGAGAAATTGACTAAAAGGGATTGCCGGTTGGTGTCTCAAAGTTACTCTTAAAACGATGTCAAGGTTATTGCGCTACCTAGGCTTTACCCACTGGTCAAAGTCCTCAGTTTGAAGGCTCTAGGTAGAAAGGTTTGTGAGATGTCGCGCATACAAGGCTTTACACACTGGTCAAAGTCCCGTCCTGACCTTGAGAATTAGGTCAAGGTCACCAAAACCGAGATAACGCGCTAACAAGAAGCGAGACGGACGGATGGACGGTCGGACGTAGGGAGCTGAATACTATATTCACCGCTTCGCACTTCGTGCGGCGGGGGACAAAAACAATGAAGACGGTGGGTCCGTGACTTGCTCCTTCGTAGGCCATTACACGGTCAATATCATACACGTATGTCCGAATTGGAGGTAGAATAAAATACATAAACGTGTGTATTTATATACCCTACCACTGTAGTGCCGTGATTTACCCTACTTTAACGTACTTTGACGTACCTAAACGTGTTTCAACGTAGTTCAACCTACTTAGTTGTACTAGTAAACGTTCTTAAATGTAGATCAACGTGGTTAAACGTAGACAAACGTAGCTAGTCAGTTGTTCAATGAACGTAGTTATCCGTTGTTAAACCTAGTAAAACGTTCTTATATGTACTTAATCGTACTTACACGTAGTGAACGAACCTATAATGAAACGTTGTTTTACGTAGTTACTAAAATGCACTCATTTTCGGCACGTTAGCGGTTTTGTGGCTACGTTCAATGCACTACGTTTAAGTAGGTAAATGAACGGAAGTGTGACTCCCCCATTAGCTATCATAGAATAAAGAAGCGTTCGTAAAACATCTTTAAAATCTATAGGATTTTGCCGTTACATAGCCCTTACTGTGGAATAGTCGTGCCACGCTTTTGGGCTTGATTGGACAAAGCATTAAAGATCCTGTTTAATTTCAAAATAGAAAAATAGAGACATTGGCTCTGGAGCTCATCAGGCTTTATATTTGATTTTGCTTTAGGGTGTGGCCAATGATGTCCCCCCCCCCCCCCCCCCCCCCCCGCCAGTAGTAGGGGCCACATGGTCAACAATTGTCAGTCCTCACTAGTCGAGGAGTCTGTACACGATATTTCCGATTTCTAGGCCTTATGTTCCTGGAGAAGAAATGAAAATAGGTTTTAAGGGTGTGGCCCCGATGGCCCTTATTAGGGGCAACAGGGGCACAGGGCCACCAAAGCTACAATTCATAATCCTAACTAGTCAAGAAGTCTGTAAACAAAGTTTCAGCTTTCTAGGCCTTATGCTCCTGGAGAAGAAGTTGAAACTAGGTTTTAAAGGTGTGGCCCCGGTGGCTCTTATTAGGGGGCACAGGGCCACCAAAGTTCCAATTTATAGTCCTCATTAGCCAAGGAGTCTGTACACAAAGTTTCAGCTTTCTAGGCCTTATGGTTCTGGAGAACAAGTCGAAATTCCACAAAGTTTACAGACGGATGGATAGATGGACGGATGGACGGACGGACGCCATGCCATTTTTGCAATTTTTGCAATTTAAAAAAAAATGCAATAACCTGATTTTTGCATGAGAGTTAGAAGGGCCAAGGTCTTGAAGATAAAACAATAAAATCGCTCGCGAACAGTCAATCAGGTCGCCATGATACATTTTCCTAATATGGGGTCACCTCCGACAGAAAAGTGTAAATAATACTTCCCAATGCTGCTGTACCTTACCTTGTAATGAAATGAAAGATAGATGACATTATCATCTGTGTAGTAGATCTTTGGCTGAATCCTGTTGTCGTTAATGGATTAAGGATTCAATCCTTTTGAATGAATGTGAAGCTTCGATGATTCCATTTCCCAACGTTTTGCAAACACATTAAGTATTATATTAAGCTAAAAACCTCAAATCTGAGTGACCAATTATAAGGCCAGCACTACACCAAAACCTAGAGAGTCAGGTGCAGGTGTGACAGATCAAGTAACAGTACACTGCGGGTGATGACGCCTCGCCTGACACCTCCAATTAAAACTACAGAAGTTATTGTTAAGAGAGTTAGAATTAAAAAAAAAACAATAATCTAAACCGAAACAAACACTATCTACAGGTTTGACATGATTTACGTTATTTCATGAAATATTAATTATTTTTCATGTTTTTAAGTGGATTTTTCATCGTTTACCCCCTGTTAGGGAAATGATTCCTAGGAACCGGAAATAACTGTTTGCGAGCAATTTCATTCTTTTATCTTAAAGACCTTGGTAACACCTAACTCTCATGCAAAAATCATGAAATTCGTAGGTCAGGATTTTGAGTTATCTACCGTTGAATTTCTATTACTTTGACAGGCTACTGCGCCCACAGGATTTTGAAATTGTACATTTCAAAACAAACTTACCATTTGTAACTGCTTCAGCTACATTGTGCGTGAATTTCAGCGTTCTAGTACCAGTATTTACCGAGTGGGGATTCCTCATATGTGCTTGGGGTGAAAATAGAAATGTTACCAGGTTGAGAATGGGGTCTGCACTCGGTGATGCTTCTATTACAGAAGACAAAGCAATAGCCGATAACCTAGGAAATCGTTTTTATATTCCTCTAGATTTTGAATTGTTAGAGACTCACATGCCTTTCTATCAAGCTGCATTGGGAGATGGATTGGAATATGAGCTGACATTTAATGAGTATACGAATGTAATTATGGGAGCACCCGATATGAAGTATGAAATTAAGAATATTGCGTTGGAATTTGATAAAGTTACTGAGTCAGAATTAGCCAATGAAATCCATTCAATGTATAATAGTTCCATACCAATACACTACGATCGTATACTTCGACATCGTATGATACCTATGAATAAAAGTGAGACGGTCTGGAATATTAACATAAATGTACCAGCTAAGTCTATGAAAGGAGTTTTGATGTTATTTAAACAACCCCCCTCCGGGTTTGATATAATAACTGAATTATTTTACAATCCTAAAATTAAAAACGTACAAATGACCATTGAAGGAGTATAAAACCAGTTGTACAGTCAAGATATGCGTAAAAATGACTTATGGGACGAAATTAAGAAGCTTCCCAGCATAAAACGTAACCCATTAACGAATATGGTGATGAAAGATCTTTGTCCTACGGATATGACTATTGCTAAGTTCTTAACCGACAAGTATGCTCTATGGCTTCATCTTAGGACAACTGATGATTAGTTAAATAATTTTAATTGATTTCAAACGCAATTGTGTTTGAAAAATCAAGCAAAAATCAAGCAAAACTAAGCAAAAATCAAGCAAAATATGAGTCGTTTTGAAAAAGATGGCGCTGAAACCACATGACCTACGACTTCGTCAAGTGTACTTTTTTACACTATTTCGTATTGCGCATCTTTTTAGAAAAAGCCCATGCTGGGCCATTTCTTACCCTGTCGTCTCCTTAATAAGGTCTATCAGCATGCCAAAATTGGTAGCGCTAGCTATAACCGTTTTTGCAAAAACGTTTCCACTAAATAAAAGACGCCAATAACAATAAGGATCCTTAATTAACCAGTTTTATTCTGAACTCTGTATTCATTCAAGGACATCGCCACATTTTTGTGAGATCATTCAAGACCCGAGTGAAACGTATTAAAAAAGCTACTCTTCATTTTCCTATGTAAAACTTGTATCAAATTGTAATTGTAATTCACCAGTATTCATTTGATGGTTCTTCTATTCTGTTTCTGTAACCAAACATATATTTACACTGGTATGTTAACACACTTCTGAGATGCAGCTGCTAAAAGTCGAAACGCTAACTAACTCTCAATTTCAGTTCTTCCTTGTGATTCATATAAGAATAAGACCGCCTTCTTTTATGTACTTGGTTGAATATGTGTCTTTCGAGTGTACAATGATACTCATAAACTCTCTCTAAGATCAACACTGCTGCCCTGAGCCCAAGCCATTTCTCCGTCCCTCCAACCAGACCTGTCAACTCCCTCTCTCTAACTCAGCTGTCAGGCTGTTATAAATTGAGGTAGTGATCATGGCTCCATCTTTCCCGAGTCTGTGATAGTCTTATAGATGAGAAGAAATTGTTACATAATTCAGTATCTCAATATGACGTGAGAGGTCCTTGTTTTTTTTTCACCTCTGGGAATTCCCTAGTAAATGATGACCAAACAATGGTTTCTTTACTAAAACCTGTAGTGTCATAAAAGCTCAAGAAATATTATATAGATATTAGTTGAAGGCGCTATTTGAAAATAAGTTTTAAATTGTTTCCGATTGTATTACTATTTCAGACCTCGTTAGAATTGACTTCTGTTCATAAAAAACATAAAAACACAGAAATGATATGGTCATCTGAAAATTCACTTCCTAGAAATACTACTAGTGATATGATGTAACGACGACATATTCAGTGTCTAAAGGATCAAGACTGTTTTTGTTGAGATTCAATGGTCCACTTTTCAGAGAGCCATCTGGTAACAAGCTAGGACAGGTTGACAAGTGGTTTACGGTTAGTGGCACTGCTCGGGCGGTGGAAGGAATGTGAAGCTGGAGAGATCAAAGTTTTTTCTCAGCTTACCAGTGAGCAGCCTCGATGTACTCCTTCCACTATGTATATGAAGAAAGCAGTCGGTTTAAATATCGAAATTTTATTTTTTTGTGACACCATTTACATGTTTCTTGCAGACTGTTTGTTTAGCATTTGTGTAAAATGGTCAGTCTTGTTTTATCAAACAACAATTTTCTACTGTAAGTTTCTTAGTCATTGAAATTTCCACATGTAATGCAAATGCAGCCTTATGAGCCTAACAACTATATGTTTTCAACGCAAGGCTAACACAGAATTATTTATATTAAACATGAAAGCATGTTTTTATTTGTATAGAACTTCAGTATCATTTATTATATTTGATACACTTCTGATAATAATTTCTTATTTCAAATTATTACCCAGATACTTTACGTAATTCTTCTTGCATTTAACAGGCGGACTTAATAGGTCATTTTATAGCGTATCCCCCATGCACACTTGGTGATTCACCACTAGGTACTATACTGATACCAGAAGGCGGAAATTTGCACATAATGTAACTAAGACATTGTCCATTAACAAGATTGTTATAGATTGAAAAAAAAAATCAAAATAGATTTCTTGCAGCAACCTTTCAAAATTTGCAATTTTTGAAAAATTAGAATTTTAAAGGGCAGATAACTCAAAATCTCACCGCTAAATTTCATGATTTTTGCATGCGAGTTAGACAGGACCAAGGTCTTTCAGATAAAAAAATACATTGGCCGTGAAAAGTAATTTCCGGTGGCCATGAAGCATTTTCCTAACATGAGGTCAGCTCTGACAGAAAAATGTGAATGTTCTTTTCTAATGCTGCTGTACCTTATCTGGAAATGATAATTTCATAAAATTTTCAGGAATAAGTGATGACATTATCATCTTTGTGATTATATGCTAGATTTTCGGCTAAATCCTGTTGTCGTCGCTTTTCGACTTTATTTAAGGATTCAACCATCTGGCTGAATCCTTATTGTTATTGTCGTGTTTTTTTAAGGATTCAGCCCTCTGGGGCTTCTTCTTCTTCTCTGAAGATACTTGCACTAGAGAACTGAAATTTATACTCAATGTAGCCGAAGCATTGTAGGCCTTAATTCGGGGCTGAATCCTTATTGTTATTGGCGTGGGTTTTTAAACATTTTTTTAAATATTTGTATTATTCCACGATTTTTGTGAGCAAGTTTTAGACCAAACGGCTAATGCTATCAAATTTCACAGGCCGGTAGTCCTTGTTGAGGAAAGGCGACAATAAGCTTTTAGGCCAAATCGGCCCATCAATAAAAACCCCACCTGGGCCCAAAGATGGCAAGATTAACATGGGAAAAATTTTCAAAATGCACTTAGAGACCTACATGTAATATTTTTCAAAAGATGCGCAATAACAAATGCTGCAAAAACTAAATCATGAAAATTTCGTAGGTCACGTGGTTTGACAGCCATCTTGCTTTTAGTGCATTTTCGGCAATTTCCGACCCCACCCATCTTTGACCATCTTCTTCTCTGAAGATACTTTCACTAGAGAGCTGAAATTAATACTCAATGTATTTGAAGCATTGTAGTTCTAATTCTTAATACTTTTCTTACTGTGACCTTTCAAAGTTGACCAAAATCTAAAAATCGCAAACTTCAAGGGCAGATAACTAAAAAACCAGACCGTGGAATTTTATGATTTTTGCATGAGAGTTAGACATTGGCATGGTCTTTAAGATTAAAGAATAAAATCGCTCGCGAACAGTCACCTACGGTCACAAGGCCAAGGGTGATGTCGTGATTGGTGGGCATGTTTAAAATATCGTAACTGATCAACCACTAAAGAGAAATCATTATTCTACATCTCATCCAAAAGCCAAAAGAACATAGAATATAGAAAATTTAAAAGTAAAATCAGATATATGCAATAACATTGAGTAATGGGTCATTAAATATTGTCAAATTTACTTTCGTTTTGAATGCATTTTATGTATGTACAAATGAACAAATCGTAGCTCATCAACAAAAGAGCATTCAGAAGTGTTTATTAAATTATTAGACAGCTAAAAGGATGTAGAACCTGGGCAACGTTTCAATATAATCCGATATGCCTTTTAACATTTAAATTAAGAGCTTTAAATGTTGTCAATTTAACTTGCGGTTTTGATTTATATGATTAAGGTAGGTAGGTAGGTGAAATTAAGGGCGAAGTTTGGGCCAAAAATGACCTACAATGTACTTGCGCCCGGCACTTGGAGTGATTATTGAGAGTTAAAAACATTTAAAAGTTAAAATTGAGTATTGAATGTTATATGAGGTCATATTTGCCAGTTTTCTTGACAAAATTTAAAACTGATCTTTGGACTTCACCAAACATCAAATTTTCACCAAGAATAGATCTTAGTGAGAAAATATTTGATTTGAACATAACAACCTCTCTGAGTTCTTCACGATGATCTGTATGCCCTTCACATTCAACAAGATAATGAATGACAGTCTCTGGACAATTATTAAAACAATGAACACACGAAGGAGATGAATCATTGTCTAAAACGTGCTTGTAAGCATTTAGTCCACAATGGCCAAGTCTTAAACGAGTGAGGATCACTTCGTCTCTCCGGTTTTGTCGCCGAATCTTGGCGTGCTTAACAACTTTAGGGCATGAGCTATGCATATGTCTGGCAGTGTTGCCGCTATCCCAGTCGTTTTGCCACTGTTCATAGATTGATGTATTCACAGAAGCATAGATATCCTTTGGCACTGGATATATATCCTCAAAATCCACGTAGGGTTTGGATAAGGATGATTTTGCAAGCTGGTCAGTTTTCTCGTTTCCATGGAGACCTACATGTGCAGGAACCCATATTATGTCACAGCTTATGAGAGTTTCATTCAAAACGGTACCAAGATGTAATATTTCATATAGAATGTCACTGCGTTGCTCGTTTGCACCTGAGTGAATTGCTGGAACCGCTGCTAAGGAATCTGCAAAATTATTGATTCAAGATTATGTTTTTTTACCCACACTAGAGCCATTAGAATAGCTGTTAATTCTGCTGCAAAAACTGACAAATGATCTTGTAATCTAAACAGTTCTTCTACCTCTAAAGATGGAATATAGACCGCTGCGCCAACGTGTCCTGTAGCAGGATCTTTAGATGCATCTGTATAAATTTTGTTAAATCCATGATAGCGTGTATTGATGAATTTAGATGCTACTGATTTTATGATAATAGGACTCATTTGTTTATGTATAACTGAGGCCAAATCAGTATTATGTGATGGTTGGTTAAGACACCATGGGGCTGATTTGGGAAGCTTGAATGGGGCATTTAGTTGTAAATCTTGAATTTTGCACTTGTGAGCGAGTTGTCGAGCCGCTAACCCAAAGGGTAGTTTGCCATGGCTCCAATCACACATGACATATTCCACGCACTCATTCAACACGTCTCTTGAAGAATGGTAATCAGAGGATGATGTCAAGGAGAGATACGTTTTAAGTGCGGACTTTTGACGGCAGTACGCGAGAGGAGGTTCCGAACACTCTACCTGCATAGCAGCTATGGAAGTAGTTGGAAATGCCCCTGTAGCTATTCTTAAAGCTTTTGATTAAACTCGGTCAAGTTTAGTTAAGTGACACTTTGCTGCATTCATAAAGACTTGGCTGCCATAATCCAATCTTGATAGAATTAGAGCCTTGTACAGCTGTGTATCTTAAGTTTGTTCACCTACCTTCGTATTCTAGTGGAAATATCATGTGATTCGTAACGTCTTTGAGACATCATATAATTTTGAAAACGAAACCGATAACGATGAAATTTCGCTGCATAAGTTAAAATTCAGTTTATGATGACATATTTGTATGTCATACCTAGCAGATAGCTGTAAAAAATTTGGCAGGTCAATGAAGTGACCAGGGGTAAAAATTTCGAAAACACTGATTTTAATTTTGCTCTACAAAATCCTTCATAAGTCATCAACAGCTTTAGATCTTATTCATATGTGTTCCTTTGCCCTAAGGCAACATAACTGTGCTGATTTTTTCCCTACAAAGTTTACATAGATGATTTTAATCAAAATTTAAGAAAATCCGAATTTCACAAATATGACCCCATCTGTCTATCTAACAATGCCAAATATCGACATTCAGCACCAATGACAAAACGATACCGAAATATGGTTTGGGAATGGTTATTTTACACATGAACAATAGATGATCTTCTGTAAGTGGTCCTGGGGTTATTTTATGAAAGTCAAAACGACACCTAAATTACATGATATTTGCACTAAGATCACAAGCAGGTGAACAAACTTTTGATATGCAGCTGTAGAGTAAAAGTAGTGATGATTTATCGGCACCCCATTTTGTACCCGATACACATTTCAAGAGATTTAGTCCTTTTGAACACTTTCCCGATAAGTAGGTTATGTGACGAGACCAAGCAAGTTTGTACCCGATACACATTTCAAGAGATTTAGTCCTTTTGAACACTTTCCCGATAAGTAGGTTATGTGACGAGACCAAGCAAGTTTACTTTCAAGTAAACTCCCAAAAATTTAAAATCAGGGACGAAGTTGATTCGATGTTCTCCAATAGTAAGAAACAAATCATGAACAAGTTTGCGTTTTGTAAAATTCATGGCCACCGATTTTGAAATGGAGATTTAGAATCCCCATTGAGAACACCATTCGTTTACTGAATCGAGTCCTGATTGAATGGAACGATGAACAAAGTCAATATTTTCAAACCGTCTCAAAAAGGCTCCATCGTCAGCAAATTGAGAGGCATCAATATTCACAGGTAGTGAATCAAACATATCATTGATCATGATATTAAAAAGAAGTGGACTTATAACACTGCATTGGGGGGTTCCGTTCTGAATAACATGCACCCCTGATAGATCTTGGCCTATGCGAACTCGTATTGTTCGGTGAGAGAGAAATGAACCGATCCATTTCAGCATTCGACTCCAAGGCTTTGTAGCTTAAATAGGAGTCCTTGTCTCCAAAGCATATCATAGGCCGTCTCGATGTCAAGGAATACACAAATCATGTATTCCTGGTTGCTTATAGCCTTTTGTGCCGCCGTTTGTAGACCGGGTTGGTCTGTACATGAGCGATTTTTCCTAAAACCAGATTGAATTCTGTTAAGAAGTTGATTGGATTCCATATGATAACTCAAGCGGTTGCTCGCCAACCTTTCCATGATTTTACAGAGATTTGATGTCAAGGCTATTGGTCGATATGATGATGGTATTGAAGCATCTTTTCCGGGTTTTGGAATTTGAATCACTACAGCTTCAGTCCATACTTTTGGAATTTCACCACAAACCCAACTTTGGTTAATCATATCTTTGACTATTTCTAAAGAGCTATTAGGCATATGCTTGAAATGTTCATAACAAAGATCATCAGCACCTGGAGGTGTATTTTTTCCTTTTTGAACTGCCGTCTGTAACTCTACTAAAGTGAAAGGCTTATCCAATGGAGAACATTGATCCTGTATGGCTTTGTCTACAACAACTTTGAATTCTAGTTCAACAGCTGTTACCTTATTTTAAAATTCAGCAGGGAAATTTTCTAGACTACTGACAGTTTCAAACTGTTCAGCAAGTAATTCTGCTTTTTCATGATTTGTAACTGCTTGTCCATTTGCGCTGAAAACTGGGATGGGACTCCTGTTAAAACTGCCACTGATTCTTTTGACCTTGGACCAGACTTTCGTTAAAGGAGTATTTCTATTGATTGTGGAAATGTTTAAACGCCAGCTAGAGCATTTTATTTGGCGAACTATTCGTTGATATTCTGCACGCCTTTTCCTGAAGGTTTCCAAATCAGCCGGAAGTGAAGTTCTACAGACCTTGTTGTATGCTTTATGCCGCGCTCGATTGGCTTCTTCACATTCCTTATTCCACCAAAATTGTGACACTCTGGGCTGGAATTTACCAGAAGTTTTACCAATGCATTCATTTGATATGCCAATTATTTTTGATGTGAGATTTTGATTTGACAATTCAATGTCTGTTGATAAAAGGTCTTCAGTAATCTGATTTTCACATTGTATTGAAAACTCATTCCAATTAGCAGATCTAAACTTCCATCGGGGGACTCGACTTGAAATAGTTCTAAGAGGATTGAAATGAAGTTGTGTATATACTGGAAAGTGATCGCTGCCGAGGGTATCCTCCTGGTATACATCCCACTCACATTTTGCAGAAAGGGAAGCAGTTACAAGGGTAAGGTCCAATACAGAGTATGAAAGATTTCCCATATTGACACGAGTTGCCTTTCCATTATTAAGGACTACTAAATCAGCATCATCAGTAAATGATTCAATTATTGTGCAAGCCAAATCTGTCTTTCTCGAGCCCCACATCTCATGATGACTGTTAAAATCTCTGCAAATGATGAGAGGGCCATCTGTGTTTTCAATCATTTTTTTGTAATCAACCACTGAGGCTGTACCCCTAATATAAACATTAAAAATTGTTAAAGCACGCTGATTACCATTAAAGATCTTTACAGCATTTGCTTCAAATTTCAATTTTGGGAGATTGTGAGCTTTGTAAATAAGATTTGATTTGACAAAAATAGCACACCTTCCTCTACGAGAGTTATTGGTAGTAGGGTCAAAATTAGCCCGATCTTGCCTTAAACTGATATATCCATTGATTTTGAATTGGCCACAGGAATGTTTCCTGGACGCAAATGATGTCTGGCAAAGTATCTAATTTACTAAGATGCTGCTTTAATTGAGGCCCATGTGATACCAAGCTATGTGCATTCCACTGCAAAATGCTGATAAGCACAAATGCCGTCTCCATCATGATTTAAGTGTAGAGAAAGTCTTAAACCTTTCTTCTGGAACATTAAGTTTAAGGTGGGATTTTGAAGCTTCCATAATTTTGCTGATTTGATTTTCTCTATCAGGAGAGCTGAAACATACAGTTAGCACCTCTAGTAAGAAAAAGACTAGGTTCTCTGAACTGATTCCTACATTTTGTGAGGTTGAAGCTACAGAAGATGTACTAGCAGTTGGATTTAGCTGAGCTTGGCTTTGATTATTACATGTACATTTACAATTGCAGGTTGATTTTTGTGTAGGTGGGTTTGACGGCTCTTGACTCTGTTGAGCTGTTGAGCTTTGACTGAGATTTCCGGTTTGTTGCTTTTCTCTACGACACTTGCATAGGATGGTAGATTTTCTTTTACTATGTGTACAGCTTCTTTGTAGGAGATCTTATTCTCTACGCGAACACGTTGCACCTCTACAGCCTGTTTGTATTTGGGACACCCCTTATACGCAGCACTATGATTGCATCCACAGTTAGAACACTTAAGTTGGTCTTTATCTGGGCAATCTTGGTAAGAGTGGCTACCACTACACCGGGGACATATTTGGGAAGAGCTGTTGCATTGTGTTGCTGTATGCCCAAAACGTTGGCATTTGTAACACCTCTGGGTTGGAGGAATATACAACCTTACTTTGAACGATTGGTAAAGCATAGTAATTCTCTCTGGGAGAGTTTGAGAGCAAAATGTAAGCAACACAGATGTTCCTTTTCTTTGCCTCTGAGCAAACGTTTGGCCTCAGTGACCTTGAATTTTTTAAGTTCAGATACAATGTCTTGGTCAGAGAGTTCCATGTCAACATTGTATATAACGCCTTTACACTCTCTAAGGCTTTTGGGGCCATGAGTTTGAATGTTTTTGCCACAGAGTCGGGTTAAACCTAAAGCCCTTTGAAGCTGGGATCTTGATTTGCACCTAAGAACAATATCGCCCCTTTCAAGTTTCTTAAGGCTATCGATGTCACCAACATTTTTTTGTATATCTTTAGCAAGAGCTATGGCAGGAATAGATTTAAGGGTAATACGGGGATCGACAGAGGAAAGAACGGCAATGAACTTTGTTTCAGATTCTGATATATCAGAATTATTATCATCGTCTAGCTTTCGTTTTTGACGTTTTGAAAGCATGGTTTGGAATTTGTTTGTATATTCTGATTCTGTTGAATACTCTATGACTTCATGTTGGGAATCAGACCATTCCCTATCAATGTCATCGTCAGTATCAGAATGCATACTTGCGACTTTTCACTGAAGCAATTGATTTGATTACACAACAAATACTCCGCGAAGCAGAGTATTGGCAACAACAATCAATCGTATTATCCTCGAAGCAGATATTACGCAAACTAACAAAGGCCAGTCAGCCCTTCAATCAGGAGAAGACTTACCACCCAAGCGACCCCAAGCGAGCCTAGCTAGTAGCTAACTAGGTCATGTGTTGGAAACACTACACAGCAATTAATAATTTACATTATTACTTTATGACAAAAATAAATAATGTAATTATTATAAGCACAACGCAGATGTTGTAGAGATAATGCTCAATCGAAATTGAACAATATATTTGCAATACCAAACGATATAAAGCAAATATAAGCTACTTTAGCACAGTGACTGAGAGCGAAATAAACACGTCTTTACTCGTCAACAAACCAAGCTAAACTCAATATGATTAAGGTCAGTGATTAGAGTTATCTCCCTTCAGCTGTTTGGATTCTTGAACAATTTGTGAAGTATGCTATGTAAGTTTTGGTGTATTCAGTGGAAGTGAAAGTAATAAATACATGTAGATGAAAAATACTTTTGTCACGCTGTCGTCACACAGACTTTTTACCTTTACCTAAAGACGGCTTTCAGTTATTCAGAAATCATAACTTGATTTTGCTTACTAACACTTACTAGACATATATAGAAGTATTGATACATGTTACCTTAATTCGAAAAGTTTTTGACATAAAATGGTATACATTTCCTCATTTCAAAGTGTTTCATTTAGGCACAATGATTAAATCAAAATATCGACCAAGACCCCATGTTGCATCTCTTATACATATATCTATGTATGCTTTAATGAGGTCTCACTTGAATTCAGCTTTATAACTTAAACTGACCGGAGTTGTCCATGCTTATATGCATTACATTATGTTGAATTCATTTCTGCTTAAAGAAAAATAACCGAAATCAAAAAAATATTGTTCATTTGAATAAAAGAGAGAAATTAAGAAAAAACTTGTTTCGCGTTTATATCATAAACTTGAGAAACATACCATTCAGGATACATTTTACTATATTTTAACCATATTGTACATGTACTAGTATGGATGACATTGTCGAAAAGTGTTTCATTGTTTTAAGTGTTTAATCACAGTAGCTGAATTATAAAAACGCCAAATTTCTGCTTGAAGCCTCGTTGCTGCAGATATCTAAAATAGCCTTGTACGCATAAATGAGGTCTTGCCTTTAGATTGTCCTCACACTGCCATATTGAGTTTGCACTAAAACTAATTCAGCTTGTTCACTAAAGCTCATCAGATTTTTTAATGCTGCTGTTGACTACTTCATGTTGTTTGCGTTTCTGCTTTAAGTAAAATACAAAATTAACTGTTTATTTGAATATAAGAGACCAATTAAGAAAAATATTTGTTGGCAATAAACTTGGCAAAATTACCATTCTGGAGACATTTCATTATATTTCTAACCTTATTGTACATGTACTAGTATGGAATACATCGTTGAAAAGTGTTTCAATTAATGACATTAGCTGAAAATAAAAAACGCCAATGATCTGGTTGATGACTCGTTGCTACAGATATCTTAAATAGCATTGTACGCATAAATGAGGTCTTGCTTTTAGATTGTCCTTACACTGCCATATTGAGTTTGGAAAGGATTTTTGCTCAAGCTTTTGACTGAAATCATTACCTTTGTGAATTACATTAAAATCCTTACAGCGCTGAATCCGTTTGTCGTCGCTTGAGACTATATTTCTTATTGTTATTGACGTGTTTATTTTGTTTATTATTCCACCAATTTTGTTAGCAGGATTTCGCCAAAATGGCTAAAGTTATCAAAGCCAAATTTCACAGACTGATAGACCTAATGAAGATAAGGGCATTTTTTCAAAATAGACTTAGAGACCTGAATTGTTTTTTAAAAGATGCGCAATAACAAATGCTGCAAAACAAATAAATCATGGCAAATTCGTAGGCCGCCATCTTGAATTTTCTGCACTTTTTTCAAAAGTCTGACCCCATGCACATTTGAAATCACACCACTCGGCAAATTTTTATACTAAGAGGCTCAAACTTTCACATATTGTAGCTGAGACATTTTGGAATTTTTCAAAAGTTGCTCAAAATTATAATAATCAAGGGCAGATAACTAAAAAACCTGACTGAAGTAGAGCATGAGAGCATGATAGGTATATTTTGGCAAGGTCTTTAGGATAAAAGATTAAAATCGCTCGCGAACAGTTACTCCTGGTCAGGAGGAGAGGTCAAACTTTGCATTTTTGAAATGTGGTGTTTCGGTTGGTTTGTTAAAAAAATCGTAGCTAATCAACGCCGTACAATAACACATTGTTCTAAAAATCATATGAAAGCCAAAAGTCTATAGATTTTAAATCAATTAAAAATAAATTCAGATCATTTATCTTAATTGAATTGAATGTTGTCAACTCTGCTTTCGTTTTGAATGCATACGATATAGGTATGTTCGTAAGTCATCAACGACAAGTGGCAAATCCTTGTTCCATGTATCATTAGAAAGCCTAAGGAAGATAGAATATTTTAAAAATTAACAATAAATTCAGATAATTCATTTACATTGAGCTATGGACCTTTGAATATTGTCAACACTGCTTTCGTTTTGAATGCATACGATATAGGTATATTTGATATAGGTATATTTGAAAAATCGTTACTCATAAGCGACAGACGACAAATCAGTGTTCCATATAGAAAGCCAAAGGAATGAGAATCTTTTAAAAGTTAACAATATGTTCAGATAATTCATTTACATTGAGTTACGGAGCTTTAAATATTATCAAATCTGCTTGGTTGTGATTCTTGAATGCATTTGATAACTGTATGTTTGAAAAATCATTAACAACAGGGCATTAAGCAGTGTTCATTATATCATCAGACAGCCAAAATAATATAGAACCTGGGAAAGTTTACATTAAAATCTGATATGTCCTTTAACGTTGAAAAAAAGAGGTCTACATATTGTCAATTGAACTCTTTGTTTTGGACTCACAATAAATGAACTAAATGGACCCCATAAAATTTTATACCCTTTATGGTCAACATTTTACTTCAAGACCAAACGCACGGATTGGTCCATAGGTACAAGTAAATGTACCTTCCCTTAATGAAAAAAACATAGTGAGGGGGCATTATCAGTGGACTAACACTTGTTCCAAAATACCTATCACTGTTGTAGAACTTTGAAATATGCATTTCCTCCCAGCTTGATGAGTAGATGTGAAAAGGGGGTTCTGGACCACGGGAAATTTTTAATGTATTTTTCATGTATTTCATACATTAAAAACCATTTTTAGACACACATATTTTTTAATGTATAACATACATTAAAAAATACTGTAAAAATGTAAAAAAAAGGGGGGTTATAGGCCAATCGCATTTTTTAATGTATATCTCACCGGGACCAAAATATTTTTTACCATATGTTATACCTTATCTTTATAACTCAAGCGTATTTCATACTTTAAAATACCTAATCTTTCACTTTCTAGCTCAAACGTTTGATATTCAGTAAGACACTCAACAGTTGTATCTAACTATCAATACTTAGATTATTGATCAGTCTCATACATTAAATTTGCTCCAACATAAATCAATATACTTACAAAAGCCATAAAATTTTCTAGACACGGCCAGACAACTGAATCAATAATAGCTGTCTCTAAGTTTTAATCATTTTCATACATTAAAATTATCTCAACATAAATCAATAAACTTATAATAGCCATAAAATTTTCTAGACACGACCAGACAACTGAATCAATAATAGCTGTAACATCTGGTTGCGCATAACAGTGCGTGTGACAAAAAGTTGTCACGCTTAAATGAAATTCGGAAAACTCGCTTAACTGTGACAACATTTTGCTACGTGCATCGTACTTGCACACCCAGATGTCACATTTATATATTCATCAAAACAGCCACGTTGTGGTAATTCAAGATATGACTGATACACAGAATGTACCATGTAATTTAAGCGGCAATATTCCCTCTGGGGATTTCGGAAGATTTGAGTGATCTAATAAGTGAAATTGCTTCCAAGGACAAGTTGATCTTAGAACGTTACAAAAAGCTTTTGCTTCGAAAAAGGCTTTTAGATACCCAACGTAACCAGAAACAGCGAATCCGTAAAATGTGGAGAGACTATTATACAACACATGCAAAACTTATTTCAATAAATGAAGAGCTGCAACTTTTGGATCGACATATAGAAACCTCAACGTTTGATGAGTGATTAAACTCTAATAAACTAATGTCCAAAAGAAACGATACCAAGTTTTCAACGTCCTCCGAAACAAAACTCTATTACCTGACAGAGTCGAATTAAAATGTGCCTAACAGGCATATGTCTTGTAAAGAAGTATACACATATTCATTCTTCAGGAAAAGATACTTTTGATTTTGTGTCTTTTCAAACGCACATGGGGTGCATGAATCGAAACTTCAAGTTGTTTTATGCACAGAACTTTTGTCATTTCACTATAAAATTGATAAAGTATTGAATTTAGGTAAGAATACAATCTTGTTGATACAATGCACTTTATTTGACACTAGAACGTTTTAAAACAAGCGGAAGTGTCTAATTTCTCCCTGCTATCTCGCCTTGTTAAGGAGATGCCAGATCGATGATTTTTTTAAATACAAGTTTCTCGAAATATGAAAAGATAATGTTTCAAAATTTTGCATTAAAGTTAGTTGACTACTGAAGAAATGATAAAACTATGTTTTAATCTTATCAATCTGCAATGGATTGAGTTATTGTGCGATTTGTATGGTATCGTTTCTTTTGGACATTAGTTTATTTGAATATAGGCCAAAGGGCTATAGCTGCCTGCAAGGTAGCCTGATGAGGTTTAACAAACCGAAATAGCCTAAATGACCGGGAATAGAAAGTAAGTTCACTTTTTTTAACCTATAAAACCATGTATCCTAACATGTTCTCTAACAAAGCCTCCATCTTGAAAGTATGTACCTTTTTAGAAACCATATTATTCATATACAATTTGTATATGAATTATTCTATATGAATTATTCTATATGAATTATTCTATACAAGGTTTAGTCTTTCTTGAACATTTCTATAATATTTTCTCTGTCGATCTTTTGAGATTTAATTTGTCTTATCATTTCATAAAAGTTTGAATGTTCAGCCATAATAAGATTAAATTCCTCATTAGAGATACAGTCATCATCTAAAGCTTAAGAAATAAGGCTAGAAATGGTATTTAATTTAGAATTCGGGACAATACATATATCTTCATGTTTTTAAGTTTAGAACATAACCTCTTGGACGCAACCTTCATCGTTGTTCCAAGGAGACCGGTGATAGTCGCAGGAGTAGTAATTCCGATACTAACCGGTGCCATAAAAACAGTTGCTAAAACACCCACACCGCCAGCTCCTAAAGCGATACTACAAGTTATTAGTGATGTATCCAGTGTTTCCGTTACATTTAAAGCTTTTTTAATGGATTTACTTTTAGCCATGTGAAAGTCGTACTCTATAATAATCTCATCTTTTATCTCGCTTATTCTATTCAAGCGAAATTTATCGACGTTGTTTGTTAATACGGACCGCATTTTAGTATATTAGGAACTAATCCTTAAAGGCCCGTAAATAGTCTTTTGAAATTGGTTGAGAAGTAGACATTAATCTTTTAAAAACTGCATTATCATGCATAGGTATCTTACTAACTTTGATCCTACTCCCACTAGGGCGTTCTATTGTAATCTCACCTTCTAAATTATGAGTTATCTCATCAGGTGTTATAAGCATATACAGAGACTTATTCTGAACAGTCCATTTAATGTTTACTCCGGGCAATATTGTTACGAAATCATCGGGTAGAGCCCCTAAAAGCATTTCTATATAAATATATTCACCGTAATTCTTTTGAGTAAATTCTTCAAACCCTAATAGAAAAACCGGGTTATTAGGTTTAATTTCATCATTTCTAGCTAAACCAGACTCCCTATCATCATTAACAACTTTGACGCTATTCTTTCTGTTCGGTGAATAAGATACTAATGCACTTCCACTGTTTATGATTTTATTGAGGAAGTGCCGTCTTCCCATTATTGTATTCCCGGGGTTTAAATAAATATCCAATTCCCATTTCGGTTCTATGATATATATAAGTTTTTTTTGGATTATCAATGTAATATTGTATTACCTTCTTTGGTTCAGTCAACGTCTTGAGAGCTGTAACATCAACATCGTTTAATTCCCCCAAAGTCTGAGGTGCATCGCTTAATTCCTTCTTTAAATATATTATAATTACCATTTTTGAATAAAAAGCCATAAGTTTTATCCTCGACACCATCACCATTAAAAATATCTACAGAACCCCCTCCTATATCAACTTCTTTATAAACTCCAAAATTAGTTGATTGAAGGGCATATGTTTTACCTACTTTTCTTGGTAAATCGAATCCTTCGACATCACCCAGATCTGATATACCTGTATTAAAACATCTGTCAATTGTTTGATGCGGCCCGCTTGAATCTGTCATCTTTATTAATTATTATTTATTCTTTTAATTCGGTTATACCGAACATAAATAGCTATTGGCTCTAATAGCTAATTGTGGATCAAAATCCTCCTTAGCAGACGTTAACCCTAGAGATGATACATTAATTTATAAGTAGATTTTATTAAACTTAATCGAATCTCCAACTATTTTGTAATCAAGGTCGGTATCCGAACAGTTAACCCACCATTTTTGGGACGGATGATCCATATCATATACTATATACAACCAACAATACCATGTTGTTTTTCCATTTTATTTTTATTCTGGCTAAAACTGTAAGAAAATCATCAGGCTCATACCCTAATACTAATTCTAGTAAAAAATGGTTACCAAATCTAATGTCTTCATATCATAATTCTTCAAATTCATCTACAAGAGATAGAAAAGCTATATAACGAAAATTAGGTTTAAAATATCTAAATCTAAAGTCTATCTACAGTCTAAATGAACGCAAAGTTCTTTGTATGGTGCCAATTTAGGTAAAGAGTTCGCACGATGAATGCCAGTAATATCTATCGAAGAATCAAACCCAAAAGTTTTAGCTAATGGGGTTGGTAATGTAATTTCCTCAGTTCCAATCTTTTCTATTGTTAGTTTTCCATTAGCCGTATTAATCAACACTTTACAACCGTGCTCTTTAAAGTAATCGTTTAGCATACAAACATTATAATAACCATCCAGAATAGTTATAGTTGTTCCCCCCTTCGTAAAATCATTATTTTCTTCACTTATGTTATACCAATTAGGATAGTATAAAATTTCGCATAATCCTACTCGCATCTCTCAATTAGCATTATCTATAGCTCGTGTAAGTTCGAACGTTTGTCCATTCTCAAAATTGGATATAGTTAAATACATTTCTGCCTTCGGAGAAGACATTTCTGGCTTTATTATTTAAAAGTTTAATCCTTAAATAATAAAAGTGGCAGCCTACAAGTATAACGATAAGGCAAGTTATCAAGCTGGCGGCGTATACGATTCCTATACTGAAGGTGATAAAATAATTCAACGTAGTTATAAGTTTCTTTCTCATCACCATAATTATGAACCAGAATTTACCATAACTAAAAAAGAACCAAAATCTAATAAAAGAATCTATATGGGTAGATACTTAGGGTTTTATTTCGCGGTAAAATTTCCCGATATATTAGGCAAAAAATCCCAAGACAAAAATAAAATATATAAATATTATGTTACTATTTCTAATGAAGGCGAAATTGAAAAATGGAATAATAAACCCATGCAATTTTGGCAAAACCAACTTCATTTTGCTGTGTGGTGTGCTACTACAGGGTGTGGGGTATCTTATAAAGATATTTTTATTTCACATATATTATCAAATTAGGCGTATTTTAAGCGTGATGGAGGTTCCCTTACCTCAAGATGAAGCATGGGTATCCAATAATAATCCGTACAATGTCAGAGTCTACGAACGTATCTAGTGAATTTAATGTATCAACGACTGCGGATTAGTGTGCACGTGGAAAGAATAATGGAATGGGGTACATATTTGTACACAGTATAGATTTTGATAATGATCCTAATCATACCTCGACGTAAAAGATGATTACTCACCTTCTAAATGGTCCTTTTCGCCGCAACCAAAACCTAAATTAAAATTTAATATAAGGGATGCGTATGCCATGAAGTATGGGGGATGAAGTAAGCATATTAAACGCGAATACGTGTATCCCGATAAACGCCAAGTCGCAATTGGCAATCCTTTGTTTTGGATACATCGAATGGGTTCACTAAACCAGTGTTCAAAGATTGAATGATTCTATTAGAACGTATGTCTGGGCTTTACTAGGTGCTCAACACTGCTGTTTCACAGCGTACACTTAAGTTGAGAGCTACAGGCTCTCTGGCTGCCATGAGAAGGCGCCTACTGATAACATCTAGCTTGGAAAGCTGGGCGAGCTGTACATTCCAGGCTTGAAATTAGGTCGCATGTGTTGTGATAAACTGATTATTTGCCAAACTGATTAACCTCCATCAACATTTTGTGTATTACTTACATCAAACATACATCTAAAAATATAAATTCTAAATTATCATGAGATTGAAGAATAATCAAAACAAGATATTTACAGTTATGTGTCTACATTCCAGAGATATCAAAAAGTCTAAAACTCGGGAAAAAGTATTATTTTGATACGATGCTGCTACTAACAGAAATTTTTAACAAAGTTTTTAAAGGGATAATTGTATCAAAGAGTACCTCCTCGAATGGGTCCATAGTTCATATTGTCTCGTCACAGTCTTATTATCCAAATATTATGCATAGTATCCCACCTACCTTCCTGTGATCTGCTACATCCAACACCAATTATAGAAGTAATCCAGTACAGTTTTTTTGAAAGTCTAACTTCTCAATGTACCACAAAACAACAAATGTGTAGTAGTAAACATCAGTAATATTTTCACGTAAGGAACAAGATTGATAATCATCTTCTTTCGAATCTTCAAATTCATAATGTTTTTTTACTCACAAATTATATATAGACGTTTGTTAGGATTCTCCTTTTTCAATTAGGTAAATTCCACAGGCATTATGTTTATATTCAAAATGATTTTCCTTCATAAAAAATGACAATTCTATTGCATAGATGTCTTTGACTGTTTCCGCAATGTCATGGTTTGTTGATAATATATTCCATCTGCGCTTCCCATGTAAATAGGTCTACAGTTCAATTATAGAGGCAATCAACCATAGAGAGTCAAGTATTACTGTCTCACAAAGTACTAAAAGTTAAGTGCACTTGGAAAATTTTCATGATAAAAACCTACTTTTTAAGATTTCTTATGTGTGATTTGATGCCTTTATCAGTTAAAATTGTATTCATCTATGAAATGTGTTAGAGTTTAACCATAAAACTAAACATGATCCGATGAAAACTAAAGAACAAGCCTATTTTTCCAATTCAGAAACATCACCTCATGTAAATGTTTTCATACAGTAACACAGATACCTGGCACGATTGTTGCTACACACTGAATGTCCAAACAATGCCATAAGTGTATTTTTATACTAGTTCTCTATTTCACTCCTCTCATTTTGCTTTTGTATAGAAATCCATGGGAATTTAATCTAAATGCTTTACCATTATGTAGATTTCATATTGATAGAATCCACATCGTAACACCTTCATCCCATTGTTTTCACTAGCACAAACACACACAATCATCCATAATAAGTTTGTGATGATCAAATTATGCATTCATCCTCATGAGTTAAATACATCACATTTATCCCTGAAAGTTATCAACACAGACAGAAGGGGAATGGCCCTTTTCTCCCATTCACTCCTACAGTAACACTGGCTATCAAGGCCCACTATTACAGGGCTTGTGGTAGGAACGTGTGAGTGTGACGAGTGATGGAATTTATTTCCCTTGACAGAAACATAATCAAAGTGTAAGAAAACCTAAACATTTTGGCCTGGAAAACATTATCAGCAAAGCTAAAGCTCCCCTTACACAAACAATTCAGAAATAATTACAGTTCCCTGTCACCAGATAAACTCCGGTCCCCGGAATCTCAACATGATGCCCAGATGCAATAAATCACTATAAGTGTTTTGACCTAAGGTTAACTTTTCAGATAAGACTTTCTGGTAATGTAAACAGCTTCTCTGAATGAAGCAGAAAAGGTTTAATTAAATATGGTGAGTTATGTTGCTATGATAGCAGCCATGTTGGCCGCCTTAGATACGGCTTAGTGCGCATGCGCGACTCTGTGCCAGTGCTGACTCATCACTCTGCCTCTCGCTAACTAAAGAGGCTGGCTGAGCCGGGAAAAAACAGCAGTGTCAAGCGCAAATTAGAACTAATATCATGGCTGATGGAACCAAATTTGATGCCGAGAAACAGTTCATTGAAAATATAGAAGACGCCATTGCTAGACCAGTAGATATCCCCAATTCTATAAAAATATATCAAGCCGTATTACAATATGCCAGTTCTAAGGTAGATTATGTTATCGGCTATGGCTTATATATGGTCCCCAGTGATATGAAACCTAAGGTAGGCCAAGCGAAAGGTTATAATGATAAAGTTATTATCGCGAGTGCTGGTAGAAGTTTGGGTACGAATGTTGAAATTAATAAGCCTCCAACTATAGACCTTAATCAACAGCGTGCTATTGCAAAGCCAAGTAAAACAGACCTTCATCAACACCGTGCCAGTAACTCAGACCTTCATCAACAGCATGTTTTTACTAAAACGCATGTCTATACTAAAACTTTAATCATACTCGGCGGGATAGCAGTAGGGTTAGTCATTATTTGGCGATTCTAGTTTTCAGAAATACAATTATCATACCTCCGATAGCTATCATTATTGCCCATATATTTTGACTTAACCAAGTTGCTGTTTTAGACAAGAAGGTTAAAAGCCAAGATAAAATACTTCCTATTATTCCTGGTAAAGCCGCTGCAGCCTTCCCGGCTAATTTAGATAATGCTTTACCTATATATTGTAACCACTCCTTAATTTTGTTGGTTTTTTTATTATTATTAGGGGGCACAGGCCCACCTCCTCCTGTTACGGAGAGAACCAATGTTGAAATTATAATTATAATAGTTGCTATTGTTATGCCCTGTTCTCGGAATAATGTCTTAAGAAGCTCGCCTAACGATTCATCTTTGTCTTAGAGTTGTCTAATAGTCTGTTTTATACGTTGAATTTGTGAACGTAGGGCTCGTTTATTTATCGATACAGCTTCTAACCTAGCTGACCTTTCGAGTTCCCAATCCCTTATTCTTCCTTCAACGAGTTCGGTTTGTCTTTGGCCTTCCGCTCAAGTTAATTTAGTTTTTTGTATTCTAGTTTTCTATCTAGGTGTGTTATTTTAGATAAGTTAAAAAATAGTTCCCCTCTTTGAGTTTTCATAGCCCGATCGAGTCCCCTCAATTCTCTTATACTATGTTCTAATCCCTCAGTATTTGAAGGTGGATCATTTATAGTTTGTATGGCTTTGTCTATTGAATTAATAGCTTCATTAGTGGCTTGTATTGGTTGTTCGCTGAAGGAAGTTTCTGCTTCATCCAACTGTATCCTTGAGCTCTGAAGTTCTCTCAGAGTCCTTTCTGGAAGTTTTGGTCTAATCTCATAATCTGTAAACCCCAATTCTTCACGAATAACCTTTACCCCTAGTTTTTGGCGTAAACTTTCTAGAGGCTTTACCTTATCTTTATTTTTACCTCCTTGGTAATATAAGTCCACTTCAGGATGATTTAAAAGTCTAGGCTTTCCTTCTCTATCTACCATAAACTTAGAATAATCTCTACCACCACTAGGTTGACCGACATTATCATACAAACTATTATAAAAATCATCCACAGCTAATTTAATCAATCTTGTTCTTTGATCTTCTACTACTCCTAGTTCATCTCGTAAACTATTCACATTAGGTGAAAATCCCTGTTTTGGGATTAAACTTTCAGAAGAAATGCTTTCATCAAAATTGTCCATTTCATAAGATTCATCTCTGACGCCAGAGGCTGAAATATCGTCAAAATGACTAGGGTTGTCCATTTTATAAACATATGTTTTTTCCTTTAAACAAAAAAAATGTATACTCATGGTAATAATGGTTGACACCACTAATAATTATAGGAAAGAAAAGTTATATATACAACTTTTACGTGTCATTTTCGATTCTTTTTTGTAATATATGTTAGTATAGTATGTACTCTTGTGAATAATGTCCTTGAACATGTGCTATTGTGCAACTAATAAAAAACATAATCGATAAAGGTGAATAAAAGAAAAACAATAATTTAGTTTTTAAAATGTGATTATCCGACATCTTGATATCCTGATATTGGTACATTGATACAGGTCATAAGTGTGCTCATTTTGGTTCTGTTAAATAATGGATAATTGTATCTGAAGAATTTTTGGTACTGAACCCAATTTTTACACAATACCTTTCGCGGAGCCTTATTCGATAATAAAATATAAAATGCATGTACTTTATAGTTTGCATGATGTGTTAATGCAATTGGATGTCGAAAATACCAGAAATTTGATCAATGTTAATAATCCTTGCATTTATAAAGCTCAAATCACTTTCCTGTATAGGGGTGTCAACCATTATTACCATGAGTATATTAGTAAAATGTCTAACTGCGGTCAATCCACTCAATCCATCGCGTAATTTTAGAGAGGCTTTTGGTATAAAAGGAGAAAGGTCCAGCGTTCGGGTCAGTAACAATCCGAGTACTATTGATCAGAACGAACAACTATTAGTTCGCTTTCCTAATCTTGGAAGTCACGATGAAGTCCCGGGAACGGTCAGATTGGCTTTTGATTTAGTCCTAACATCGGATGGTGATAAAGATGAGAACAGTAGCATTGTACAGAATATTGGCCGTTCCATTGTGAAGAAAACAACCGTTAAGATAAGTAGTAATGAGGTATTGTCTATAGATGATAGCGATATATATTACACTTACGTAGATCTTTGGAGAACTACACGAGAAAGAGGTAGTTTACATTACAAAGGTTTTGACACAACTGTAAATCGAAATATAGTTCCATACCAATACACTAAGATCGTATACTTCGACATCGTATGATACCTTTGAATAAAAGTGACACGGTGTGGAATATTAATATCAATGTACCGGCCAAGTCTATGAAAGAAGTTTTGATGGTATTTAAAGAGCCCACCTCAGGGTTTGATAGAATAACTGAATCATTTTACAATCCTAAAATTAATAACGTGCAAATGACCATTGAAGGAGTACCAAACCAGTTGTACAGTCAAGATATGCATAAATATAACTTATGGGATGAAATTAAGAAGCTTCCCAGCATAAAACGTAACCCATTAACGAATATGGTGATGAAAGATCTTTGTCTTACGGATATGACTATTGGTAAGTTCTTAACCGACAAGCAAGCTCTATGGCTTGATCTTAGGATAACCGATGACGATGAATTAAACGGTTCTGGTAGGCGAATTGAGAATGGTAGTGAAGGAATGACGATAGCAATAACTAAAAAAGCAGAAACAGCTGGACCAATAAATGCTTACGTGTACGTCATTATGGATGCTAAATTGATTATCAATAATGGCCGATTTGAATCCGCTATTTATTTGTTACAATAATTTTAATCGATTTCAAACGCAATTGTGTTTGAAAAAGAAATTAACAAAAAATAGCAAAAACCAAGCAAACTTTAGCAAAATCCAAGCAAAATCCAAGCAAAATCGAGCAAACTTTAGCAAAATCCAAGCAAAATCAAACAAAATCAAGCAAAATCGAGCTAATCTAGCACTTTATACCATGGTGGTGTGTCAGTTCATAGGATCAGCTTGGAGTATTTCCCGTTCAGCCGTTTTCTAACCTTTTCTATTTCGGATTTACTTTCAATAACATCGTTCTCTCGTAAACAATCATCAAAATTATCTTTATCCTTACACTTAAATAAGCAAATCCAGCGAATTTGCTCTCTGAAATCTGTGAGTATAGAATTATATTTCTGGGAAAGAATCCAAATGCTATGTTTAGTATGCCTGCCTGAGAGTGCTAGCTTAGATAATTCGGCTTTCTTTCGAGTTAAATCCCTTTCAGCAGTGCAGTCATCGATTATGAACAAGGTAGGTTCATTCTTGAATCTTCGTGAAAATATTTCAAAGAATCGTTAAGTCGTTCCCCTGGAAGAATTTTATGTACATTTGGGTCATTATTTACCCACAATTTAAACTTATAAGTTTCGTTATCATTAATGGTTGGACAAATAATAATAATGTGTTCAAAATTTTCGTAATAATACGTTTCTATAAGGTCTAACACGAATTTAGTTTTTCCGCACCTAGTCTTTCCACAAATTATAGCGCAATGCGGATCTTTAGGTAGTATCTCTGGCATTTCTTTTATAATTAAAACATTAATTCTTAAAGATAAATGTTGGCACTCGTATTATTACTGATATGTTTAGGTTTTGCGGGCATAATATTATTGTTGATATGTTTTGCGGGCATAATATTATTACTAATATGTTTAGGTTTTGTGGGCATTATTGCTTTAAGAATTTGTCGCATAATATTAAAAATGGAATTAGGCGAAATTTTGGGGGAGATGTCCTCTATACAGCTGCATATCAAAAGTTTGTTCACCTGCTTGTGATCTTAGTGCAAATATCATGTAATTTAGGTTTCGTTTTGACGTTCATAGATAACCCCAGGATCACTTACAGAAGATCATCTATTGTTCATGTGTAAAATAACCATTCCCAAACCATATTTCGGCATCGTTTTGTCATTGGTGCTGAATGTCGATATTTGGCATTGTTAGATAGACAGATGGGGTCATATTTGTGAAATTCGGATTTTCTTAAATTTTGATTAAAATCATCTATGTAAACTTTATAGGGAAAAAAACAGCACAGTTATGTTGCCTTAGGGCAAAGGAACACATATGAATAAGATCTAAAGCTGTTGATGACTTATGAAGGATTTTGTAGAGCAAAATTAAAATCAGTGTTTTCGAAATTTTGACCTCTGGTCACTTCATTGACCTGCCAAATTTTTTACAGCTATCTGCTAGGTATGACATACAAATATGTCATCATAAACTGAATTTTAACTTATGCAGCGAAATTTCATCGTTATCGGTTTCGTTTTCAAAATTATATGATGTCTCAAAGACGTTACAAATTACATGATATTTGCACTAGAATACGAAGGTAGGTGAACAAACTTAAGATATGCAGCTGTATATCCCCAAGGAATGATTGAGGATAAGAGAAACAAACTAACAAATGCTGTCTTGGGTGGTGGGAAATTTGTGGATAAAAAAATGTCTACGGATATAATAAGCGGTATGACCGATGAAGAAATAATAGCAGAATATGAGAAATATGAACGTAGGTTGGGCGCGACTATGGTAAGAACACTAGGGAAATCTTTCCTACATTTATATTCCAACGCTATGAGTCACTTCTTCAATATCACTCCTGATAGTAAAACACAGCTATTCGAAGAGCTTAATGAAGACCCATTCATCGATATTGCTACGAATAAAATTTGTTGTGACCTTTATTCTAAGTGGGGAATGTACCTGGCTCCCATTACAATGATGATTACAACTGCTAAGCTTGTTGATTTTAAGAATATATGTTTAAATAATAAAGATGTCGAATCAAGAAATTTCGAATCCGGAGATATCGGAGATAATACAGCCCAATGAGGATATTCAAATTAGCGATGAACCTCAACAGGTCACTAAAAAGGTAGATAAGAAGGTGGTTAAAAAATTAAAATGTGGCACAAAAGCTAATGTTCAACTTAGCAATGAACCTCAACAGAAACTCACAGTCACGAAAAATCCTAAAAAGGTAGAAGCTGGTAAGAAGGGTGCCATGGTTAAAAAATTAAAGCGTGAGACAAAAGAGACTCGAGTTATAAATCATGGTAATCTAGCACTTCCCTTCCTATTAGGAATTTTAAGCATAGGTGCAGTGATTGTCTACACTAAATTAAATAAGCCATCTACTGATAACAGTAATATAAACAATGATAAAAACACCTTTAAGAAAAAGGCATATGATATATAAATATGAGTGAACAAAAGAATATCGTAAATACCCTTTACCATGCCGCAATAGTAACTGGACTAGCTGCAGGTTCGGTAATATTAAGCAAAATGGCATTAAAAACGAGGACACCAAAATTGGATTTCCTTCCCCAACATATTGGAATGATGACGATTTATATCGGGGGAGCAATGATACTTAAAGATTATCTAGTCAAAAATAAATATATTCCCAATGATATCACTCCTTAAGAGTGAATGCCTCTTTAGAGGTTATCACTCCTTAAGAGTGAATGCCTCTTTAGAGGTTATCACTCCTTGAGAGTTAATGCCTCTTTAAGGATATAATACATTATTTATAAAAATGGCTAGTATTGCAGTAATGGTGGGTGGTGCAATAGTCAACGCTTTGGCCTTCTCCTTCTCCAGAAGTAACTATCTATTTTCAAAAATGGATAAGGGTGAGAGAGAAAGACACGATAAAGCTTTAGAGAAATTATCAACTGCTAAAGTTCAATGGGAGAAAAGTAGAACTTAGAGACTTGATTTCGTAAATGAGCAACTAAAAAGACAATATCATTCTATTAAAAATTTTAAAGATGTGGATGAGGCGATGCATGAATATTATATTAGATTTGGTAAGCCCTTGGTTTAAACATATTTTATTGACAAAAAGTCAAATGGATTGGGCAAAAGTGAAAACACTTACTGGGCCCTCTCCAAGGTAAGCCCTTATAACCATTAGAACCTCAACCAACTCTGACAGATTTTTATACTTTCGAGTAGTCAAATGAGGGAGAAATAATATTCATTATTTTAGGTATGACTGGGCTTATCGTATTCGTTTATAATGTAAAGCCTTTAAGGAATTCGTAATATATTATAAATGTGCCCCCATAAGGAAGTAATAATGTTTCGGGCGAGAGAATTTTGCGAGAACTGTTGCCAGTTTACTGATATTGATCTCGAAACTTGTATTCACACTGTCACAGGAATATAATCGATGGCTACAGATGTGTAGACTGCGGGTTTGAATACAAAATACTTAATTATCACGATCCATACTCGGTTAATAATAATATCAATATACCAAATCATAAACAAAGGGATGTCCAAAAGGCATTGCAACGATATAATTTGAGCCTATGCTTGCAATTATTAACCGCAAAAAAATATATTAGCATATTTTAGCATATATTAGCATATGTGAGAAGTTAAATTTAACTAAAAGAGTCAAGAATAGACTAGGATTGATCAGTGTTTGCTAAGTTCATGCTTATAAAGAACTTAATGTTGACAAAAGTTACGAGGAAATTGCTAAAATGTTAGACATAAAAATTTATCATATCAGTAAAGGTTTATCCTATTATGAGTTATCTAAACAATACAATAAATGTGCTACTACACCTATCTAATGGGAAATCTCATTAGATTTACTAATCTTATTATATTTACTAAACTCATTATATTTACTAATCTCATTATATTTACTAAACTCATTAGATTTACTAATCTCATTAGATTTACTAATCTCATTAGATTTACTAATCTCATTAGATTTACTGTCAAAATAGGTGTCAAAATATAGCGTGTTAAAAGTCCTTTTAAGATTTTAGAACTACAATAAATGGTATCGAGTCGTCAAATTGTTGGATATGTATCACGGTTTTTGGTGTTGGCAAATTTAATAAAGCTAAAAATTGTTGGATTTGTGGTGGATGGTTTAATAATAATAATAAGAAAGATTGGAGAAAAGTATGCGATCACTGTCATATTACAGGAAACTATCGTGGTGCGGATCATAGCGAATGCAACTTACAACTTAAAATAAAACCTGAACAGATAAAAATTCCCCTAGTAATTCACAATCTGAAATTTTATGATGCAAACCTTATTATGAAGGCTATTTCTAAGGTTGATGGTAATATAGAATCTATACCTAATAATATGGAAAGATATATATCATTTTCTTTAGGTCAACTTTCTTTTAATAGACAGTTGTCAGTTTCTTCTAATGTCGTTAGATTCTTTGGTAAAGGCTAATGGTAACTTCCTTATAACTGAACAATATACTCGAGAACTCACGCGGCATTTATTATTGAAAAAAGCATATCCATATCCATACTCGTATATGGATAATTGGGATAGGTTTAAAGAAACCGAACTACCACCTATTGAATGTTTCTATAACAATTTAGTCGAAAGTCATATAAACGATGATGATTATAATCATGCTAAAAATTGTGGAATTCATTCGATTGTAAAATTTTTATCACGATCTGTATCTAAAAACCGATGTATTATTACTGGCTGATGTATTCGAAACTTTTAGAAAGACTTGCTCGAAACAATACAAGTTAGATCCTGCACATTATTTCAAGGGTCCAGTGCTATCCTGGGACTCTTTACTTATGAAAACCAGAGTAAAACTAGAGCTACTAAGTAGTACTAACCGACTATGACATGCACTTGTTTATCGAGAAAGGGCTTAGAGGTGGAATATCCATGGTGTCCAAGAGACATGCCAAGGCTAACAATAAATATGTAGAGGGATATCATTCGAGTATGCCATCGAGTCACATACTTTACTTAGACGCGAATAATCTTTACGGGTGGGCGTTGAGTCAATATTTACCTACGGGTGGGTTTAAGTGGGTAGAATACGAGGATCTCGATATTATGAATATACCTAAAGATTCGGAGAAGGGTTTACACTCATTCTCAACGAAACTGCACAATTCAGAGAGGGCAATGGAGAAAAATAACTTCATGTGAATCCAAGAAAACTGTTACTTATCAAAAAGTACATCATCTAAATGAACATTTTATACGTTTTCAGCACTCGGGGAATAACATTAAATTTAGACTGTTAGTTTTAAGAAAGGTACCTGAAAAACCTAGGTAATTTACGTTCCTGGGTTATAAGCAACATAAACATTAAATAACAGAAATAGAACTCGTTTTTTTGTGTTTCGATTGAAATATCTACTTCGAAAACAATTTATCTATATGAAAAACTGAAATGCAATATTCAGAGTGAATAATATCTTACTTTGTTGTCTTCACACGTCACCTGTTGAAAATGCAAATTTAAGGTAATCACATATACACTTTTGATATTACATCAAAGATTAAGTTCAGAAACTTCCAAATATCATACACCCTTTGACTACATTGCAATGGGATATCACAACAAGGAATTATTAATGATTTTATCATGGTCCCATAAAAGCCGTTACCATTTTCAAGTTTCACAGCGTGACGTATATTACAAAATTTCCCTTTCTTTTTCGACTATTTTTCACCATACTTTACAACACAAAAAATCGTTTTATCATTTTTATCTCAGATTTACTTTTCAGTCACATAGGTTCATCATGAAAATACCACAGATTAATCACTAAAGAAATGAAACATTATAGTATGAAATGCTAAGAAACTCAGTGTCTCGTAAATTACAAGTAAATTATGATTGCGATGAATGTATTTTTGTTTTGACAACACTAATTGCAAAATAATACTGCAACACAATAGATCAAGGACTTGAATGGGTGTTTCTAGTAAAGTCAAATGCTGAAATAAGAATAAGAACGTCATTTGTGACCATACAAAAGAATATTATTGCTGTTCTAATTTACAAAGTAATTTACGTTGTCACTTACGTTTCTTGTTAAATTCAAATACTGAATTTAAATCAAACTAATATAATCACAAGAACACTTACATTTGTTGTTTATGACATATAATATGATGGAAATCCTTCCTTACATCTGGAATTATAGCAGAGATAGCCGTACAGCATTGATATATCTACATGCAACCATTCCACAATGACCTCACGATGGCTAACTTCTGATAAAAACGGATTTGGAGTGAGTTCAAAAACAATCTTGTATGCTATCACAACACATTCTTCAACTTATTCAACACACAAACTAGCTGTATCATCTTTAGTGATGATATACTGAAAAAAACCTCTTATGAAATTTATGTTACAGCTTTTGAAATTTAGGTTTGGGCGACAAAGTGTCATTGCTGACAATGGAATGCAGAGACTCAGCATTTTCACGCATTAAGATGTCTTTCAATGCTGTAGGGTGTCGAAGAAAACCCAAAACACACTTAAGTACAAATTGTGTTGGTGAAATTGGGAGATTTCATAAATATGTGATTATCAACATAAAAACATGGTTAAAGGATGAACAATGCAATCGGATCGATACAAGCGATGCAAATTATGATGTTAGGTGATTTTATTGTATTTCAGGTTTCCTTCCTTGAGCGCTTAAGAAAAATTGAACTATCAAGTTCACGAAAATTACAAAACGTAAATTAATTTGTTGGCATAACTGCGCTCATTGTGGTTCTACAGTTGCGTTTTTCCAATGATCTTGTGTTCAATTTGAGGCGGTAATGTCTGTTTCTGACAACCTATTGCCCCAGAACGATTCGCACCAACGCAACAATCTGAGGGCCGGGACGTATGATTACAGTCTTAAAAAAACGGTCCTAAAATTTAAATTCAAGGGTCTGTGTTCACCTTGCCTGTGTCTTTTGTACAGAAAACATTCTTACTGTCAAAACAATATGATTTTGTGACCTAAATAAAACCATTTCTTATCTTGTAACGACTTTTATTAACTAAGTCTGGCCAATGTTATCTGCCAAAACGTAAATTTCACGATTGCTACCTACAAACTTTAATTACTTATATAGAAAATTTATATACTTTCACATACATAACTGGTGTTTTATATCATATTCAGTCCCGACTTGTTCTCAAAAGCTAACAAAAGTTTACTTGTGGTAGCAAGGGTGATTTTAGAGACAGATTTTATTGGTCTGTCTGTCATTTACCGACACCAGGAAATCAGCACCCCCTGCCAATGTGTGTCAATAGATACTTAACATTTGTTAAATAATTTGTAAGATATTTGTGTTTTATGGTGCCATATATGTAACATGTTATTATTAAAGTGCATAACAATTGAAATATGCATTTAATATCAAGAAATGAACCTTACAAACTCGCCGACTGCAATTGTCCACTTTAATTGAGAATGACTGTTTAATTCTCGAAGGAGATTTAGAATATCCGAAAGAAACCCATATTAATCATAATACCTATCTATTAGCTCCTAAAAGACTTAAGGTGAAACAAGAATGGTTCTCAAATTATCAAAATAAATGATTAATCGGAGAAAAAATACCCGATGTAGAGAAATTAGTGCCCAACTTAATGAATAAAAGTAAATACGTAATCCATTACAGAAATCTCCAATTATATCTTTCATTGGGTATGAAGTTAACTAAAATACACAGAATTCTAGAATTCGATCAGAGCCCTTGGATGGAGCCGTATATTAGAATGAATACAGATTTGAGGACGAAAGCTACTAGTGATTTTATAAAACACTTTTACAAATTAATGAATAATTCTGTATACGGTAAAACTATGGAAAATGTAAGGAATAGAGTAAACGTAAGATTATTCAGGACAAATGACAATGAAGAACCATTAAGAAAGGCTATTGCTAATCCTGCTTTTAACGAATTCTAAATCTTTGATCACGATTTAGCCGCTGTTTATATGAAGAAGGTAAGTGTAAAATTAAACAAACCGATATTCGTCGGTATGAGTATATTAGACTTATCGAAACACTTAATGTATGACTTTTATTATAATGAGATGAAAAAAGATATGGAAATAAATGCGAAGTTTTATATACCGATACGGATTCTTTGTTATGAGAGATACAAACCGATGATGTCTACGAAGACATGAAAGAAAAAATTTACTTGTGCGATACTAGTGATTTTGATAAAGCCCACCCATTGCACAGCGTAAAAAATAAGAAGGTTTTAGTTAAATTTAAGGACGAATGTTCGGGTGTTCCTATTTCTGAATACGTCAAATTAAGACCGAAGATGTATTGTATTAAAAAATCTGAAACATAAATTAAGAAAGCTAATGGAATTAAAAAGTATGTAGTAAAGAATCAAACCAACCTTGAGCAGTATAAAGAGGCATTATTCGATAAGAAGACTTTTAAACAAGTAATGAATACTTTGAGAAGTGAAGGACATAACATGTACGCAATGCGACTTAAAAAGACATTATCTCCATTAGATACAATAAATAATGAAGAGACTCGACTTATAAATCAGAAACCTTTAAAAGCTATTAAATTGAAATCAGTTGTAGCTGAATCTTCTGCACCTTTTACTAAGAGATACAAAAATCATACCCGATAGTTAACGTAAGATATTTATACCAACCGGTTGAACTCGAGGGTTGTCAAAGATTTAGCGCAACGGATCCTTTGTGGTCTCTTAAAATATATAAAATTAGTGGATATGTTTCTAAAAAAGATGAACCAACACTTTATTACTTACAAGATGGACCAGGGAGAGGCTTTGTTAAAGAAGAATTATTAATTGTGCCATCGGATAGTCACAGTCAAGGGAGTTTTCCGAATTTCATTTAAGCGTGACAACATTTTGCTACGTGCACTGTTATGCGCATCCAGATGTTACACTAAATGAAATTCGCTAAGCAATTATGATTGAGCTGTCTGGCCGTGTCTAGAAAATTTTATGGCTTTTGTAAGTATATTGATTTATGTTGGAGCAAATTTAATGTATGAGACTGATCAATAATCTAAGTATTGATAGTTAGATACAACTGTTGAGTGTCTTACTGAATATCAAACGTTTGAGCTAGAAAGTGAAAGATTAGGTATTTTAAAGTATAAAATACGCTTGAGTTATAAAGAAAAGGTATAACATATGGTAAAAGATAAGTAAAGATAAGATTAAAAAATAAGTTTGGCCTATAACCCCCCTTTTTTACATTTTTACAGTATTTTTTAATGTATTCAAACATTAAAAAATATGTGTGTCCAAAAAGGGTTTTTAATGTATGAAATACATAAAAAATACAATAAAAATTTCCCTTGGTCCAGAACCCCCTTTTCACATCTACTTGATGTTCTACACTTTGTGCTTGTAGATTTGTTTGGGGGCCAAAACAGAAAGAAGACTTTTAAATCAGATTTATGTCACTAAATCCTTGGACATCACCACAGCACACGGAAAACGTCGCCCCAACGTTCTGTGTACTAAGAATAATGCTAACCTGCTAGAAATCGTATTTTCGACCTTAAACAAAACATCAAAATGGTCAAAATTAACTCCCCACATTAGTCCGTCAATGAATTCATTCTTGGATTCGAGATTTGTTATTTTGTCTTCATGAATCTCAAGTCGAAGTGGTAAGATCCATTCAACACACAGCGATCTTTGTGGTCTAGAGGTAAAAGCCTCTGCCTCTGAATCCAAAGTGCTTACTTTCAGGGTTCAAAACCCGCTTCAGACAACAAACTTTTGCAGATCGAACTTGTTATACTTTAGCATAGGTATTAGTTCTTTTGATCACATGACCGTTAAATGGCATAAAATACTTTTTATGCACAACAACAAATGCTGCAAAAAAAAATAATTAGGGCATATTCGTAGGTGACGTGGTTTTGCCGCCATCTTTTAATTTTCTGCACTTTTTTCAAAAGTCCGACCCCATGCGCATTTGAAATCATCAAACATTTGGTCCAGCATCACATCGCCATGATAGTGGTCGTCAAAGGTCAACAACGACACCTTTATGACCACTTTATGGCCACTCTTTCGTCCTTCATCAACTCTGGATAGCTACCCACCTGCGAAATGAGATCATGAACGCCTCTGGGATATACATTTTCCACACACACCATTCAGAACAGTCTCCATAATTGTGGACTCAACTCAAGAACGGCCTGTGTTCGAGTCCCCCTTAGCCAACATCACAAGCGGGAATTTTTTGAGTGGGCTCACACCCATGAATGGTACACTGACAGTTGTACGTTACTGGGATAAAATCTTCTTCTTTGAGAGGCATTTATAAGTTGTAGGATGAATGAGGAAGAACTCTATGGATTTTTCAACTTCTTTATTACAAGAATGTGACGTTTCGGTGTAGATACTAACATCGTTTTCAAGCAAATCATAATGGACATAATGATGGGGAATATATATATATACATGGATAATAAGTATATACAATTGAATAGTTTGATGCAGTGAGACATTGATGTTTTGATGTACATAGTGATTGATTATTTTACAGTAAAAAAAGCTTGAGGAAGCCAGAAGGACATAGTGAGAAGATTTATACAATAAAAAAGGTTGATGATGTACAGGTTTATTGATTGTTGTTACAGTAGAGTAACATGTTGAAAGCCAGATGGACAAAGTGAGTTACAAGTGAGTGGATTTAATCAGAAGATGGTAAGCTGAAGGAAGATAATAGCCTTGATTGCGATTGATGGAGGGATTTTGACGATAGATGTTGATTGATTCTTAGTACTTCTAATCCTGTAGTCTGATTTGTTGATATCCAATTTTCGATTTCCTTCCAAAGGATTTTATGGTTGGGATTAGCCTCGGTGTGTTCAGAGATTACTGACTTGGAGTCTCTCTTTTGTACTGATGATTGATGCTTCTTGATTCTGCAGTGAAATGGACGGGACGTTTCGCCGATGTAAGACTCTCCACATGCACAGTGAATGTGGTAAACTACTAGAGAGGTCTTCTTTGGTGCCTGTAGGGGGGTTTCCCGGTTGCTCTTAGTTGATTCTGGATGGATCTGCTCTCTAGGTCTCAGGGTGGTCGTGATGATGTTGTTGACTAGTTTGCCAGGATACTGGTTATGGTTGATGAAGACGTAGATGTTGTAACTCAGTTTCTAAGGCGTCAGTGGTTGAACAGATATCCTTAGCTCTGCGGGTGAGGGTAGAGATGACGCCTTTCTTAACTTGCAGGGGATGGTTGGAGGAAAAGTGAAGGTATTGGTCAGCGTGGGTTGGTTTCATGTAGACGCTGGTGATGAGTTTGTTGTTGTTTTTGTGGACATTGACATCTAGCAAAGGTCACTTCTGATCTTTCTCTTCTTCCATGGTGAATTTCATGAGGGGGTGCTGGGCGTTCAGATGGTCAAGAAAGTGGTTTGGGTCGTCGTTGGGATTGATAATAACAAAGGAGTCGTCAACTTTGCGGAACCAGCAAGCTTGTTGCATGGGTGAGGTCAGGAGTGCGTTTTCTTCTAGATGGGTCAAGTAGATCTCTGTGACCCCTGTCAGTGTATTACTCATGGGTGTGAGCTCACTCCAAACATTCCCGCTTGTGACGTTGGCTAAGGAGGACTCGAACACACACCGTTCCTGAGTTGAGTCCACAATTATGGAGACTCTTCCGAATAGTGTGTGTGGAAAATGTATATCCCAGAGGCGTTCATGATCTCATTTCGCAGGATGGTAGCTATCAAGAGTTGATGAAGTCGTGCCTAAAGGACGATAAAGTGGTCATAAAGTGGTCTTAGGTATATTTTTTTACCTTAAGCGACCACCAACATGGCGATGTGCTGCTGGACCAAATGTTTGATGCCGGTTCTATGCTCTGGTAGCAACACTTTGGCTCAAGTTGAATTACACTTATGACATCAACCTATTATATTTAACTACGAGTTCTTTTATTCATATTTCAACTTCATTAAGTTTTATGGCATGTAGCTGAATAAGTATTAAGTTAAGTGTAATTTATCTGAGATAATAACCTTGTCACTCTTCGTTCCTTGAAAACAATGGTCTTCGGCCCCTGGGGCCCTCATGACATTTTTTGCAAGTTACTCTGACACTACCCTATACTTAATTACCTTAAAGCAGGCAGACAACACATCCTCATTCAAAAGGACTCTAATTATCTCTTCATATTTCAGGTACGCAATGGCAAACCTTTACATCATGGAGATGCTTATGTTATTGACGGAATTTGCTTATACCTCATCAGGAGGGATTCCAACACTCCCTGGATTGCCTGAGGTCTTCTACAGAAGAGAAGGAGATATCAACATAGGTGTTGTTATTCCTTTGCATCGCTATGACAGAGATCGTCCATGCAGCACTACCTTGAGGGAGCTTGGAGCTCTTCAACGTGTCGAGGCCGTGGCCTTTGCAGTTGATGAAATCAACAAACGGCGTGATATTTTGCCAAATATAACTTTGGGATTCACTATAATGGATGACTGTTCTAAAGACACGACTGCCCTAGTAAGAGGCTTGCACATTATACAGAAAAAAAATGGAGAAAATACTAATGAAAATGATCTCTGTTCCATTGATGTCATCGGTGTAATTGGCTCAGAAAGCAGTAAGAACACTGTGCAATTAGCAGATTTGTTATCCCTGTTTCGAATTCCAATACTGAGCTATCTTTCAACAAGTCCGCTATTGAGTAATAAGTATGTTTATCCGTTTTTCACAAGAATTGTGCCTTCGGACACATTGCAAGCAAAGGTCATTGGTGACATTTTGCAGCGCTTCTCTTGGACATATGTTTCTATCATCTATGCTGAAGGAAGTTACGGCAGTGAAGGATACAAAGCAGTGAAGTCTAGACTAGAGGCAATAGGTTATTGTTTGGGAGTTATAAGAGAAATGAAACAAAGTTTTGGGAGTGGGGATTATGATGACATTGTGAAACAACTGAGGAAGAATGTTCGGGCTCGCGTAGTTGTCATTTTTGCTCCTTTGGCACAAACAAGAGCTTTGCTGAGCTCAGCAATGCACAATAAAGCATATGAGCAGTTTACATGGATAGGAAGCGATGGTTGGGGGCGCAACATACAGGATTATTCTGGTCTTGAAGATGTTGCATTAGGTGCTTTAACAGTAAAGTTTTATTCCACAGCAACACCAAGATTTGATGAGTACTTCAAAAGTCTCACTTTACGAAACTCCACACTAAACCCATGGTTTAAAAACATGGTTGAGGCTGAGTTAGGATGCAGCTTTAATCTTTTAGAAAATGAAGTTCCATGCTCAAAAAATTACAGTTTCGGAATGTCAAGATCATATAAACCAGAAACGACAGTTTCACTTGTGATTGACGCAGTATATACATTTGCTAAAGCTCTTCACAGTCATCATCAATGTTTACTTGATCGCCGGGTAGTAAAATGCTTGAATGGTGAAACATATCTTAGAGAAATAAGAAATATCACCTTTATGGGTGAAAATGGGATTGTGTCATTTGATGAAAACGGAGATGGAAAGGCGCTATATGAAATACAAAATCTCCAAAAGTCGTCTGAAAATAAGTACAGACTGGTAAGCGTTGGTGCATGGGATAGCTACACAGAGATGTTCACACGGTTTGAAGAGCAGAAGATCACATGGAAGCCAACTGTGCTGATTGGAAGTCAGAATGCTCCCACCTCCACCTGCAGCGACCCCTGTCCAACAGGACACCAGGCTATCAGGACGCAGCCCCACTGCTGCTGGTATTGCAAACAGTGTCGAAACAACGAAAAGACTATTATTCAAGAAGGACTTCCACAGTGTCAAATATGCCCCACGCTCGATAATTTCACATGGCCAGATAATGAATCAAGACAGACGTGCGTTGAAATTGAGCCTACCTTTACCAGCCTGGCTGATTTCACTGGTGTTATCATCATTACTTTAAATATGTTCACGGTTACGGTCGCTGTAATTGTTACTGTGCTTTTCATTAAGAATAACAAAGAAAAATTGATAAAAGCAAGTTCACGTGACTTGTCATACTTGATGTTATGTGGAATATTTCTTTCAAGTATATTTGTTGCTCTTCTTGCTATTCGCCCAACTGACACATCTTGCAATTTTACTTACATTGGCTTCCATCTTAGTTTCTCAATGACTTATGCCCCGCTCACAGTGAAAACAAATCGCATCTACAGAATATTTACAGCAGGAAAAAAATCCACTCGGCGGCCGGTTTTCATTGACTCCAAATCACAGATTATCATAACAGCATTGATACTTTTTGCACAGGTATGTTAAACAATGTAGAGTTTCTATCTATTCAAAACTTTGTATCACTAGTAGATAATAACATTTCCTTCCCTCTCCCGATACAACGCTGAACGAATGACATTGTATTCACAGGCGTCCGTTCATATGTACTAGACTGGGAATCACTAGAATCACTACACTCAAATTATTTCGAATTGGTCTCACTGTACATCTGGGGAAGAAGCAGACACCAATCTACTTTATTTTAACTTGATCTCTTTTTCAAGGTCACTAAGACACTTAGACTGCTTTTTAATCTCTTGTTTAGAAAACCTGATTACTATTTGTACCGAAAGTCTAGGTGATAGGTTTAAACAAAATCTTAATATCACTTCAAAACATAACCACCTTTGCCTTTAATCAAAGGTAAAATCCTTGAAACGGTCCTCGTTGCTGATTGGTCAATTCATAACGTCCGTCGCAATGCGTCATGTCGTTATAGTAATGTGTAAAAAGCCAATTCTGACACTTTTAGCTTTTTTAAGGTGTAAATTTTGTGCTTTAAAATCGATGTCGGGAGATTAAATTCGTTTAATGGTCGTTGCTGTGCAAATGGTAACATTTGCATGATAGAAAGATTGAAATTGATTTATCATTGGTGTCGGAATCGTACTCAAATGCACACCCAGGTTGTGTATGGTTTTCATCAGCAACGTTTTGTGACTGGTACAATTTTTGTTGTGAGGTGTATGATTAGTCGGTACATGGTAAATTAGAAAGGATAAGAGCACCAGCTATAATTGATGACATTGTTGAGAGAAAGGCAAGACACAAGATTTTTATGGTACCAGCAGCAACTACAAATACCGAAACTTTGATTCCATTGTCACGGGTTCAAGTCATTGTATCGTCGGAAGACAATAGTATAAAAGATGGGGACGTTGCTGAAGAATTAAAACCAGTTTATTGCCTGAGAATAATATATAAAAACAACATTAAGAACATGTTGATAACACATCCGACATGATCGGAAGGTGACATGAAAGTATCACATATATGTTATAATACATTTACATATATTGGCAATAAACAATACAATTATAGATATTAAAGATTTGCATATGATCGTTATTCTATAATTGCATAAATGATAAAATAGATCAGTCAGAAATATCTAAAATGGTTGATTTGGTATACTTTAGATATAAAATCATGATCATTCATACACTGCCATTCGTGCTATGCTAGTGCTTAAGTTAAAATGTGCTATGCGCGAGATAAGTTTACATGCGCGAGATAAGTTTACATATGTGATCGCGATTAATTACAAACTTATGATAATAATATGATTTATACTAACACACACATGAAAGATATGTAGAAAGTGTGGTTACCTGTGATTAATATATAAAAACAACATAAGGAACATGCTTATAAGACATCCGACATGATCATATGTTAATGAATTTATGGAATATGGAGTCCATAGTCATGAATACTTCGTATGTCCACCTTCAGCTGTTATCTCATTGATGTCGTGAGACGTCTGACGGTGGCGTTAGGGATGTTCCCCCATTCATCCTGTAGGGCTTGTTCCAGCTGCCTCAGGTTGACTGGAGGGTTTGCTCTTTTCCTGATTTGCCTCCCTAGGCAGTCCCACATGTTAACATGGTCGTTATAATTTCATGACAACATTTTGTCGATACAATGTTAATTGTGTAAATATACCAGATTTTCTTACACGATTTCTATATTTCACTTTTTCAAAATTAACATGCAGTTAATTGAAATATTTGTGTGTATAAATGTCGAAAAATAATGATCAGAAATATAACCAGGAGTACAATATTATATAAGGAATGATAGTTGTCGTCACGAAACTACGATTGAAATTCAAAGTAATGTAAAACATCGTGCTTGCGCGAGTGTATCTTTGACAAAGATTTGAATGAATTTCGATAAAATGTGATTGATAACTTTGGAAATATGTCTTATTAACCCTTTAAAATGGACAACAAGCCTTTTGAAGTAATAACTCTTGATAATATTTGGAAAATCGGGTTTCAATTTCCCATCGTGGATGCGAGTGAAGCCACATCGGATCATCGATCTGCCGAAGTGTAACAGTATGTGAAGGTTGCTTGAATATTTCATTAATATCTACGTATATTTTTCAACTTCTCTTTGTATATTTTCATTAAAAACAACAACACAACAAAAGTATTTTTATTTTACAAGTTCAATATAGAAATGACCTCGATGATTGTGCAAGTTGCTTAATTCCTGTGTTATGACATCGACTCGCTAACTCGCTGTGCTGACTGATATTCGTGTTTGGTCTCTTGATTTTTTTGTGATATGGTTTATTTTATTCAAAAATTACATTGTACCGGCGATTTTGTTTTTGTACCGGTAAAAATTACCCCTGCCGGTACACTGTACCGGCAAATTAGAAAGTCACCGGAAACACTGGTATCTTTGCGCAGTCATGTTACCATCAGAACACAATCCTTTGGTTGTAGAAAGGACTCTCTTACTTTCTGGTCATAGTTTTCTTTGTGGCGTTGGCCTGCCTTCCTTGATTCTTTGGAAGCTATGTTTTATGCAAACTGTAGCCTCTTCTTTAAGTTGTTGACGTGCTGTGTGCACGTAGCTTGTCCTTGCCCAAGGTCAAATCGTAGAAAGGCGTCAACTGGGAGTCAAGGGTGTCTTCCAAACATGATGTAGAAGGGAGTGAATCCGGTGCTCTCATGCCTTGTAGCGTTGTAGGAATGTACAAGAGCGGGGACCAAGGTTTTCCATTCACTCTTCTTCTCTTCATCTAGGGTGCCCAACATGTTCATCAAAGTCTGGTTGAAACGTTCGGCCATACTTTTACCGTGAGGGTGATTCTTGAGGGTGTAGTTCTTGTCTTCAGTAAGTTGGCACAGTTCTCTGATGAAGTTGCTCTCGAAGTTCCTCCCCTGGTCACTGTGAAGCTTAGCTGGGAATCCATAATGCACAAGAAAGTTGTCAAATAACACTCACTGGGTGAAATGAAGATATTTATTACCTTTACAAGATATTTATTTTTTTGTAAATATCATCTTTACAAGATATTTATTTCTTTGTAAATATCATCTTTAATCCTTTGTAAATTTTTGTAAATATTTGTAAATATTTGTAAATTTTTGTAAATATTTGTAAATATCATCTTTAATCTGTAATGTAGACTTTGAAAGTAAAAAAATTGGTAAATGTTGACTTTGAAAGAAATATTTGATGAAATGTTGACTTTGGATAGAAATAATTTGTGAAAGGATGACTTTGGAAAGAAATAATTTGTGAAATGATATCTTTGAAAGAAATAATTTGATGAAATGTTGATTTTGAAAAGAAATTAAGTTGAAATATTGACTTTGACAGGTATTAATTTGAAGAAATGTTGGCTTTGGAAATTAATGATTTGATGAAATGTTTACTTTCAAAAGTAATAATTTGGTGAAATGATGACTTTGAAGAGAAACAATTAGTGAAATGATGACTTTGAAAACTAATATGTTTGGTGAAGTGTTGACTTTGAAAAGTGATAATTGGTAAAATGTTGACTTTAAAAAGAAATAATTTGATGAAATTTTTACTTTTAATATCAACAATTTCATCAAATGGTAACTTTGAAAAGTACAAATTTTATGAGATGTTGACTTTCAAAAGTGATGATTTCATGAAATGTTGACTTTGAAAAGAAATACAAGATGAATTTGTTGAGTTTGAAGAGAAATATAATTCTTCGAAATGTTGGCTTTGAAAAGAGATAATTTGTTTAAATGATGACTCTCAATAGGAATAATTTGGTGAAATTATGACTTGAAGAGGAATCATTTGATGAAATGATAAATTTGAAGAGAAATAATTAGTGAAATGATGACAATGGAAACTAATAGGTTGGTGAAATGGTGAAAAAATGCTTTGAAAAGTAATAATTTGATGAAATGTTCAATTTGAATAGAAATAATTGGTGAAATGATGACTTTGAAAGGAAATGATTTGATGAAATAGTGACTTTGAAAAGTGATTATTTTATTAGATGTTTACTTTGAAACGTGAACATTTTATAAGATGTTGACTTTGAAAAGAAGTAATTTGGTTAAATGATGACTTTGAAGAGGAATAATTTGGTAAAATTATGACTTGAAGAGGAAGAATTAGTGAAATGATGACTTTGGGAACTTATACGTTTTGTTAAATGTTGACTTTGGAAAGTAATAATGAATGATATGAAGACTTTGAAAACGTATAAGTTTGGTGAAATAATTACTTTGAAAAGTAATAATTTGATGACATTTTGACTTTAAAAAAAGAAATATTTTGTGAAATTTGTGAAATGATGACTTAGAAAAGATATAATTTGATAATTTCCTTATTTTAACTAATATGAATAATAAATACAGTGTTGAAAAATGAAAACAGCTTGTTGGAAATTATTTCCACTCATTAGGTTGTAGCTTAACGAATACACTTGCTAAATAACTCATTAGTCAAGGTGTTGATTGTCTATTGAGTGACAATGCTGTTACATAATCAGTTCGATGTATTCATTACGCATTTAATGGGTGTTAATTTTTCAGATGGAATATTAACTTTTAAGGAAAATTTGATAATTTCAAATGTTGACCTTTTGTAAAACATAGACTTATCAAATCCATTGTGTTGTTGAATGAAGATTTGTAATGGTGATTTCGTTGAAACAATTTTTGATGAAAAATTAATCATGAGATACTGGAAATGTTTACTGTTGTCTTTAGTTTGTGAAATATTTTCTCATATTCATAAGAAAAAGAAAAACTAATCACTGATTTGAGGAATCCAAACAGCTTACTAGAAGTTAAATTCCCCTCACTTGTAGGTAGCTTAACGAATGGTGTTATCCCATAGTGGGCCACGAGTAGATTACGTAATGAGCTGCCACTATGGGAGAGTTCGTTAATGAGGTGTGATAGGCCGGCCCGTTCTGGGAGAGGTTGTTAGTTGTGAAAACATACTAATGAAGGTGTTAAGTGTGATTAACCAGGTGAGCAATAGATCAGAGGAGGTGTTAATGATGAGTAGTAGGAAGTTAACTGTTCCCTAACTGTTAGACATTGAGAAGAGGGTGAACAAGATCAAGACCATTAGCTGGCGCTGTAGGCATACGGGCCGCCTACATTCTCCAGGGAAGGGAAGAAAAAACACGAGAGAGCAGAGCGAGAGAGAGAGCGAGAGAGAGAGAGAGGGAGAGAAATAATTTTATTATTGTGTCACGCAGATGTTGACGTTGTTACACAATGTATATCTGACAAAAAGTGGGGGATAATATAGCATAAATTATTATAATGACTGAACACACAACTATACAAGCTTGGACTAGAGTACATGACTTGTGAGAGAGACATGCATGGCCAGCTACCTGTTCACCTGTGGATCCATGCTTTCATGTAAATGAACTGTGTATAATCTGAGACTTAACAAAAGATGCCATGTAAATAAATGATACTGCCAAATTTTCTTACTTTTTGTTATCATTTTTTCAATAAGTAGTCTTATCAATGGTTAATCACTTGACACCTCTTAACAAGGTATTCACACCTGCTAATTAAGGCAATCAAACTTATGTGGGCCACTATGGTTCAGCTTAAATGTCCGCGGCCTACTCTGGGACAGCTCGTTAAGAGGGTGTGAAATCACCCGGCCCACTATGGGATGGGCCACAGTGGTACTAAACCTTAACGAATACACCTGTTGGAATATCTCATTAATTAAGATGTTGATTGTGTATTGAATGGCAATGCCGTTAGCTCATGCTTGATATGCTTCATGGCTCAACGCCTGGATCAACTCTCAGCGTAAAAGCCTACCCTAGCACTGTTCATTGGGATCGACCATCTTGTATGCCGGGCAAATGTTGTTTTATGTATATGGTGCTAATTTTTATGTATACGACATGTCAACATTTGCGTGACACAATAATAAAATAATTAAAAACATATCTCATTGCAGTTTTTAATTTCCTGTCGGTGAGGTGTCCATCAATAGTTTATTGACGTTTACATAAACACCTTACACTGCAAGAGATCTTTACAAAATCTTGTTTGAGTGTAAATGTGTTTAAATAATAAACATCATATAACCACAAACATATGTTGCTATTTTCTTTTGAATATAAGTATGTCTGATTAAATATTTTATAGTGTGTCAAAGGTTGATACTCAATTATGTTCAGTTTAGTAACTAAAGCCGTTTTTGAATGCCGACTTGATGGGCAGCTAGATCTGTCTCGCGACAGACCCGTGAATGCATGACTGGTCACACGCCATTTTTGAGACGTCATATATGCAGAATGATTACAACGAGCTCTATACATCTATCTTAACGAGATCACCAAATACACCCATTCATTAACGATTTTCAGAAAATGTTAAACACTCATGCAGTTGGATTAGTCATTTGACGATGTAACACTATTAAGCGTTTGAAGTAATAAAGATATCAACATCACTTGTAAATAAACAATTATTTAAGGCGGTATTTCAGTTAAATTAATGATGCGCTACTCTATATAGTCTGTTTATTACGTCACACCCGCGCGAGTTTTATGGCCCCTATCTCAGGTAGCTATAGGTTTTTTACAGCCGTTAATTACGCAGTCTTAATAAAAAGCTAATTGAAGGTGTTTATTGGACAAATTGACAAAAAGCACACCCAGTTCTTATTTAGTTGAAATATCTTTGAAAGTAAATCGAAAAGTGATCGAGGTTAGCGGTTGTTGCAGTTTTTAATTTCCTGTCGGCGAGGTGTCCATCATTAGTTTTTTGACGGATACATAAAACACCTTATACTGCAATAGATCTTTAAAACTTGTTTTAGTCTAAATGTGTTTAAACGTTAAATATATAGTAGGTATTAGAAATTGTCAATTTCAATTCAATTCAATTCAATTCTTTATTAACCTTAAGTTACACAACTTATCGGCGGTTACATAAATTGATACAAAAAGTGATACAGGTGGACGGTGATTGCAGCGTAGATACATATGGAGAATGTACATTGTTATTTTAAGTACTAACTAACTAAGTAGTAACTAATGAATTAAGATGGTAAAGTTGATACGGCGCCGGATACCCCACCGGATCCTCACCCAGGCATAAGAATAGACAATAATGAAAGAATGAAAGGTTTTTCGTCATTTGGTGCATTCTCTACCTGATGTAGACCTATTGTTAGAAAAACCAAGTATTAAATAGTTAACATGATTTATCTAATGATTTTGAGAAATAGGTTGAATCAATGAATTGATGATTTCATTTAATCAAATCATCTTCTTAATACAACATATTTGTTAAATAATTAATCAACCGTAATTGTTGATTGTTTAGATATAATCATAAGAAATATAATTTCAAGATTTTATGTTCCAATCAGTTATCCTAAATGTAAAAGTTTTTTACATGTAGCTTTACACTTTTAAATAATATATTTATAACATATATGCAAAAAAAGCGCAACCCATGACCTCACTGACAATGAAAAAAGAAGCAATGACAATCAAACATTGCCAAGATTCTACATGTCAAGGATTCGACCAAAGGCTCGTTAAGTCTTCATGCATGCATACCACTTTACTACCTAATAAACACAGTGTGTCACTGCACCTGTTATGTTATTGTTAGTGCAATAAACTAAATAATGAGAATCAAATATCTTTACCCATTAAAGGCTCATCGAATGTATAGTACAAAAATCCTTTATTTGCCACACACACAAAAATGAGGAGATAAATCCTAATTTCGTAAATAATTATTCTATTGAAATGTTGACTTTGAAAGCAATTAGGTTCAGTTGAATATTAACTTATTGTTTATGTTATTGTTAATCATAGTAAGGGTATTGATTCTGTGTTGTTTAAAATTAGTGATCAGCAAGATATACTGTAGTACTTGTCTTTGTCTGGGTGACATATTCACATTGATAGTATATTACACTATATCATGTTACCATGTACATCATGGTGTCACTGATATTTTGATTATGAAAGACATACTGCGTCATGTGTAAAATTTACCAATTCAAATTCAACAATATAATGTTGAGGCCACTTTGTCCCGTCAAAGGGATATCAATGCTCTTAGCATCAATCTATAGTCTGCTACCTGCTCTGACTCCAATACCTGTCTTGTTAAGTTTAACGACATTCAATCAATATATAAGATGATAATACATGAATATACAAACAATTTAATGTAACTACTTGACAATCAAGCTTGGAGAGTTTTAATCAATGCTTATCTTGGAGAAGTTAACGCTCAGACAAAGTGAAAATTTGAAATTCTGACTTTCAAATATAATTGAATTTGGTGTACATTATTGGCTCTGAAGCTGTCATATTGTTCAAAGGTTATTTCCAAAGTATAGCCCGTATGAAAAAGGGCTATTTTGAGGGTTTATAATTTTGATGAAGTGTTTACTTTGAAGTATAGTTTGATGTTGTTGACATGCTAGTTCAGAAAAAATTGTTATTTGTGAACGTTTAATCTATTTTTATTATCTATTTTTATTATGTTAAAAGCGAGTGCAAGTTGAATAGATATCATTGTCTTTCAGTTTGTCTGTATTACAATTGTTGTGATAACTACTTTGTAAACATATTGATGATGTATTTTTTAAAGTTCAGCTTCATGGGCAAACGTATTGAGTAATTTTCATTTCATGACTGCATATTTTTGAGAAAAATATTCTCAATGAGACTTTATATTTGCAATGTTTCTGAAAGAAAGTTTACTTTGGATTATTTTATTTTGTAAATATGTAGCGTCAAAATTTTTTGACCTTGATAGACATATTCATTATTGTGTAAAATCTACCAATTCAAATGTTACCATATACTATTTTAGGCCCCTTCGTCCTGTTCAAGGGCAATCAATGCTATTTGCATCAATCTATCATCTGCTACATGCTCTGACTCCGATACCCTCCTCGTTAAGTTAAACGACATTCAATTAACAATAATCTCAGATGACTATACCTGAATATACAAACAATCAACAAGCAACTACCCGACAATTAAGCTTGGCGAGTTTTCACTAAATGTATATCTTGGATTATAGAGTAACAATTATCAATCTATCTTCTGCTACCTGCTCTGACTCCAATACCCTCCTCGCTAAGTTAAACGACATTCAATTAACATAAAGCTCACATGACTATACCTGAATATACAAACACTTAACAAGCAAGTACACGACAATTAAGCTTGGCGAGTTTTCACTAAATGTTTATCTTGGAGCATTGAGTAGAAGATAACACTCATACAGAATGACGATATGAAATATTTAATTGAATGTCGTTAAACTTAACGAGGAGGGTATTGGAGTCAGAGCAGGTAGCAGACGATGGATTGATGATTTCTTCTCTATGCTCCAAGATAAACATTTATTGAAAACTCGCCAAGTTTAATTGTCGGGTAGATGCTTGTTAAGTGTTCGTATATTCAGGTTAGTCATCTGACATTTATGTTAATTGGATGTAGTTTAACTTAACGAGGAGGGTATTGGAGTCAGAGCAGGTAGCAGACGATGGATTGATGATTTCTATTTTATGCTCCAATTAAACATTTATTGAAAACTCGCCAAGTTAAATTGTCGGGTAGTTGCTTTATAAATGTTTGTATATTCAGGTATAGTCTTTGAGATTAATGCTAATTGGATGTAGTTTAACTTAACGATGAGGGTATTGGAGTCAGAGTAGGTAGCAGAAGATAGATTGATGGTTTCTATTTTATGCTCCAATTAAACATTTATTGAAAACTTGCAAAGTTTAATTGTCGGGTAGTTGCTTGTGGATTGTTTGTATATTCAGGTATAGTCATCTGAGATTATTGTTAATTGAATGTCGTTAAACTTAACGAGGAGGGTATTGGAGTCAGAGCAGGGAGCAGACGATGGATTGATGATTTCTTCTCTATGCTCCAAGATAAACATTTATTGAAAACTCGCCAAGTTTAATTGTCGGGTAGATGCTTGTTAAGTGTTCGTATATTCAGGTTAGTCATCTGACATTTATGTTAATTGGATGTAGTTTAACTTAACGAGGAGGGTATTGGAGTCAGAGCAGGTAGCAGATGATAGATTGATGATTTCTATTTTATGCTCCAAGATAAACATTTATTGAAAACTTGCCAAGTTAAATTGTCGGGTAGTTGCTTTATAAATGTTTGTATATTCAGGTATAGTCTTTGAGATTAATGCTAATTGGATGTAGTTTAACTTAACGATGAGGGTATTGGAGTCAGAGTAGGTAGCAGAAGATAGATTGATGGTTTCTATTTTATGCTCCAATTAAACATTTATTGAAAACTTGCAAAGTTTAATTGTCGGGTAGTTGCTTGTGGATTGTTTGTATATTCAGGTATAGTCATCTGAGATTATTGTTAATTGAATGTCGTTAAACTTAACGAGGAGGGTATTGGAGTCAGAGCAGGGAGCAGACGATGGATTGATGATTTCTTCTCTATGCTCCAAGATAAACATTTATTGAAAACTCGCCAAGTTTAATTGTCGGGTAGATGCTTGTTAAGTGTTCGTATATTCAGGTTAGTCATCTGAGATTTATGTTAATTGGATGTAGTTTAACTTAACGAGGAGGGTATTGGAGTCAGAGCAGGTAGCAGATGATAGATTGATGATTTCTATTTTATGCTCCAAGATAAACATTTATTGAAAACTTGCCAAGTTTATTTGTCGGGTGGTTGCTTTATAAATGTTTGTTTATTCAGGTATAGTCTTTGAGATTAATGTTATTTCTTTTTAAAGGGGCAGTAGCACGTTTTTTAATTATTTCATATTTAATATATTTCACTGATAATTGTGAGTTATTGCTAAATGTATTATATTGACAGTGCCAAAAATCTCATTACAAAAGCCAGTCATCCATAGTCAGAGGACAAAGTATGAAGATTCATATAAAATCCATTGGCGGCCATTTTTGTGTGAACACCTTTAATTCATTTTGTGTAAGAAAATGTCATCGCATGGCTAAACTTTATCTTATACATTTGAATTATTACTACTTCATTTAGTTTAAATACATTGTTTTTCAATTGGAACCATTAATTTTCAGTTTCGTGACATCACCTTATATTCCCCCTAAAAACGTGCTACTGCCCCTTTAAAGTCAACATTTCATCAAATTATATATTTAAAAGTCAACATTTCACCAAACTATTACTTATCAAAGTAAACATTTCACCATTATTTCTTTTCAAAATCAACATTCCATCAAATTATTAATTTTCAAAGTCAACATTTCATCAAATTATTACATATCAAAGTCAACATTTCACCATTATTTCTTTTCAAAATCAACATTCCATCAAATTATTAATTTTCAAAGTCAACATTTCATCAAATTATTACATATCAAAGTCAACATTTCACCATTATTTCTTTTGAAAGTCAACATTTCAAAACAAATATTTATTTCAAAGTCACCATTTCATAATTTTTTCTCTTCAAACTCAATATTTCATCAACTAATTACTTTTTAAAATCAACATTTCATCAAATTATTTCTTTTGAAAGTCAACATTTCACCAATTATTTCTTTTCAAAATCAACACTTCTTCAAACATATCAGTTTTCAAAGTCAACATTTCACCAAATTATTACTTTTGAAAGTAAACACTTCATCAAACATTAATTTCCAAAACCAACATTTCTTCAAATTAATACCTTTCAAAGTCAATATTTCACCTTAATTCTTTTCAAAATCAACATTTCATCAACTTATTTCTTTCAAAAGACATCCTTTCATCAAATCATTTCTTTCAAAGTCTACATTTCACAAATCATTTATTTACAAAGTCATCATTCACCAAATTATTTCTTTTCAAAGTCAACATTTCATCAAATTATTACTTTTCGAAGTCAACTTTTCACCAATTGTTACTTTCAAAGTCAACATTTTTCAAATTATTACTTTTCAAAGTCAACTTTTCACCAATTGTTACTTTTCAAAGTCAACTTTTCACCAATTGTTACTTTTCAAAGTCACCATTTTTCAAATTATTTCTTTTCAAAGTCAACATTTTGCCAATAATCACTTTTCAAATTAAAAAATAATCAAGGTAATAAATATCTATTAAAGATGATATTTACAAAACTTTACAAAGCTTTACAAACATTTACAAAATAATAAATATCTTGTAAATATCATCTTTAATAGATATTTATTACCTTGATTATTTTTGTAAATAAGTTCTTTAATCTTTGTAAATATCTTGTAAATAAGTACTTTACAAGACATTTAATCCTTTGTAAATATCTTGTAAAGAACTTCTTTTCATGCAGTGACTCTTGCTGTGGTCGTGGCTGATTGGTTCCGAGTTGGAATAGCGATGGCATAACGGGTAAAATGATCCGTAATCACAAGGATGTTTTCGTAGCCACCTTTGGATTCCTCAAGCTTGAGAGTCCCGCAAACAAGTTCCATAGGCTGTGATGTGTGGATGCTCACATGGGATGCAGCTTTTACAGAGGTTTTGTACTTGCGTCTAACTCAATTCCCGCAGTTCTTGATATACTTCTCCACATCCTCAGACATTCCAGGTCCTAAGAACCGTGATCTGACAAGATGGAGAGTTCTGTCGTGTCCTTGGTGTCCTGAGTCGTCATGGAGAGATTGGGGTACGTCCTGTATCTTGTTCCTTGGTAGAACTAACTGCTGTTCAATACCTTTGATGTTGTTGACCTGTCTGAACACGATCCCATCCCATAGAAACAACTTGTCCCAATCCTGAAGTAATCTCCTCACTGTGGGATCCTCAAGTGACTGTTGACGTGCTGTTAGTCTTACTCCTTTGCTGATGAGATTAATTATATGTCCAAGATGTTGATCACTGAGTTGTTCCTTCTTCCAGGACAGCGAAGTAGGGGTCAATGGAATGACGTCATCTGGGCAAACAACTTTCTCACCACAAGACAAGCTTTTGGCAGCAATGCAGCTGGTGTGATAGACTTGACAGATAGCTTTGATGGAAGCTATTTCAATGTGAGATTTCTTAATGCTAGTGAAATCTGGCCTTCTTGATAGTCCATCAGCGTCCATGTTGGTGTTGCCTGCACGGTTGGTGATGATAAAGTCATAAGCTGAGAGAGCAGCGAGCCACCTGTGTCCTGTTGCGTCGAGCTTGGCAGATGTCAAGACGTAGGTTAGAGTGTTGTTATCTTGAGGGTTGTCTTCACCTCGAACTTGTTTCCCTACAGGTACTCGTGAAACTTAACTGTCACTGCCCATTTAAGTGCTAAAAACTTCAGCTTGTCCGCAGGATAGTTCCTCTCACTTTTCCAAAGTCCTCTGCTGGCATATGCGATCACTCTCATCTTGTCATTCTGCATCTAGTAGAGAACAGCTCCCTGCAGTCCATCAGTGCTGGCATCTGTGTGGACATCAAAGGGGAGAGAATAATTCGCATACGCTAAGATTGGTGGTGTGGTGAGGTGCTGGATTAGGGCATCAAAAGCTTGCTGTTGCTCATCATTCCATTTCCAGTTGGGGTCTGGTTTAGAGCTTCGTCTTTTCTTCTTTGGTTGGTCAGTCAAGAGATCGTTGAGATGTCTTGCAATACGGGATTAGTCTTTCACAAAACGGCGGTAATATCCTGTGAATCCAAGAAATCTTCGGACTTCATGCACGTTTGTAGGAATTTGCCAGTTCTTGAGTGCTGAGACCATCTCTGGGTCTGTCTCTATCCTGTTGCAAGATACAACATGTCCAAGGTATGTCACACGATCCCTGAATAACTCACACTTGGGAGGCTTGAGCTTGAGTCTGTTGTCTTTGAGGCGCTGGAATACTGCTTCAAGACGTTTCAAGTGTTCCTCAAATGTTGTCGAGAAGATAATAATGTCATCCAGGTAAATGAAACACTTCTTGAGGTTGATATCTCCCATTCATTTCTCCATTAGACGCTGGAATGTGGCAGGTGCGTTGGTAAGTCGAAATGACATTCTATTGCACTCGTAAAATCCAAGAGGTCCGGCTGAAAAGGCTATTTCATGCTCCTCTTTGAGTTCCACTTGCCAATAGCCTGAGCGCAGGTCTAACTTTGAAAATATTGACGATCCTAACAGATAATCCAAAGTTTCATCATTTCTGGGAATGGCGTAGGCATCTTTAACCGTTTGTCGATTTATCCAACAAAAATCCAAGCAAAGTCTGAGAGACTTGTCTTTCTTCCTCACAAGCACGATGTTAAAGATTACTAACTTAAGATATATATTATGATAATAATATGATGATTGATATTAGCAAACACATGAAAAATATGTAGAAAGTGTGCTTACCTGTGACTAATATAAAAAAAAACCATTAGGAACATGTTGATAACACATCCGACATGGTCAGAAGGTGACATGAAAGTGTCACACGTGACAGGCATGGAACACTCGTGATTTGGCGTGTTGTCAAATGCGGGTAGCACGTACAACTCCCTACATATAGACAGTGGAGAAGTAGCCTTCTGATGGAATAAAAGGGAAATCAAAGGCTGGCGGCAACACCATTAATCTATTATCATTTCGGTTTGTCAAATGTTAGATAACAATTCGGTGGTATACGCACATCACTATCAATCACTCGATGAATAAGTATGGTACCGTGAAGGGCCTTTTTAATCTTACCATAACGAGTTCATCTTGAGAGTCAAGGTCCAATTCAACATAGTGATGGGGATATTTTTGACGTCTTCATAAAAAAGTTGCACACAAGTTTCTTCTGTCCAATGTTCAAGGTAACATGCCTCTGCAGCAACCCGCTCACCGACCTGAACAATAACGACAATTCTAATGGATGAATAAATTCTTTTTTCTGTGTAAGCAACGTTTCGACATAGATTCGAATGTATGATCAAGCCAGTGATGACAATCCTCAGAACATCTTCCCGGCATGCGTGACTAGGACCAGGTGGGTTAGTAGCTAGATGTAACGTGAGGACTTAGGAGACGTAAACATTACAGCTAGATTTAAATAGATTGTTGTAAGGTCGAACTAAAACACAAAATAATCAAAAGGCTATATCCCCATGTCTTAAATTATCATAAAAAAGTTCGAAGATGATCGCTACACCAAAGATAGACATAGATAGACTCATTTGGCTCCAGAGTCTTTTGGGGCTAGGCCCATTTGACTTTACAGTGTTCTGGGGCTAGGCCCATTTAACTCTTGAGTTTTTGGGCTAGAGCATTTGATTCTAGAGTGTTTTTGGGTTAGGCCCATTTCACCTAAGAATGATTAAGATTAGTCCTAAATGGACTGACACCATACCATTTTTGGATAGAGTCATTTGAGACTGGGCGTTTCCCTGGGCCCATATGACTCTTTTGCCTTAGTTTTATCAGAGTTTATTTTGAGTCCTGAGTAGTTATAAAATGTTTCCAAAGTGTCTAGGGCAGCTTTTAACCTTTCTTCTGAGCCATCTAAGAAGAGTTTAGTATCATCAGCATATTGTCCCAATTTATGTTCTGTATTATTAAGATAAATGCCCTTGATCTTAGTATTATTTCTAATCATATTGGCTAATATTTCAGCAACAAAGAGACACATAAAGGTGAAATAGGGTCTCCTTGTCTACACCCTCTGCCATTGTCAAAGAAAGAATGACACAAGAAGTTGCATTACTTATCAAAATGCGTACCCATTTTATCATATGAGGACCAAAGCCAAATTTTTCCAAGACTTTTATGATAAATAATTTTGATACAGAATCAAAGGCCTTTTCAAAATCTATTGACAGTAACATACCCTTTTTGTTGTTTAGTTTTGTTTCTAGGATAATGTCATACATCAATCTTATATTATCTGCCATAGATCTCCCCGGAATAATGCCAGTTTGGTTTTCATTTATCAAATGGTTCAGAACAGTCTTTCTTCTCCTTGTTATACAAGAGCTGACTACTTTTTCATTTTTTAAATACAATTTTTTATAAAATTGTTTTTGTTCTTCTAAAATCTGTTTACCATCTATGATTTCTTCTCCTTTATCGTTAATTAATTGATTAATTAACTTGTATAGTTTCTTTTCTCCAAATGGCAAAAGTATTTTGTAGGTTTTTCCCCTTCTTCATACCATTTTATTCTATTTCTTCTTTCCCCATATTTCTTCACCCCGTAATTTTTCAATTTCTTCTTGGAGATTTTAAAGTTCTTTTAATTTATCTTCCCTAATATTTTGGGAGTTTTCGCGAATTTCATTTTCTACTATGTTGAGATTTATTTCCAATTGTTACAATTTTGTATTCCGTTTTTTCTTCAAAGAGGAAGAGAAAGATATAGATTCACCTCTCACCTTCATTAAAAAGGGCTTCCAAAAAAAGAGTGCTGCTTAAAGTTAATTCAAGATTATTGTCACTGATATTTTCTATGTCATGGTGAATGCTTCTGTCAAAGTATTCTTCTTTCATTTCTATCTCAATCATATTCACTTTTTCCACATATTCTGTGTTATGTAATTCCAAAAACCTTTGCCCTTTTCTTTACCTAGAGAATTTGAAATTGACATTGTAATTGCTGAATGGTCAGTTTTGTATCCTGAGACAATGTCACTTTCTAAGGTTAAATCTGATATATCTTGAGATACTAGAAAGAAATCTAACCTAGCCTGTTGCCTTGGGCTTCTTTTCCACCATGTAAAGCGTTTTAAAGATTTATTTTGTTGTCTCCAGACATCACATAAGTCAAAGTTCTCAATCAAATCTAAAACAACTTGCCTTGCTTTTGGATTATTAACATGTCAATGGTTCTCTAAGTCTATTGATGGGTCAATCACTAGATTCCAATCGCCGCACATAACTAAAGAGTCATTTTCAAAACTATCAATAGTTTTAATAATATTCTCATACAAAGCTGGATCATCGTTGTTTGGTCCATAGATATTAGACAGAGTAAATTTTATTCCTTCAACAGAGATATCTGTAACAATGAAATTGCCATTTGGGTCTTTTACTGTTATTTTTAAATTATTAAAGAGGATTGCTACTCCTCTTGCATTATATCTGTAAGGGGCAATAATACAATCTAGTCCCCATTCATTTCTCATAATTAATTCATCATTGAAGCTGACTATTTTATATAGGTAATTCAAAAGAGTTATTGGTCTCCAGTTTTAAAGATAGTTTCTATCTTTGTTCCCCTTGGGTAAACATGTAATAATTCCTCTATTGATATTCAGACTCTATTGTTCTTTATCAAAACATTCTTTAACAAATCTGTACACCCAAATTTTGAGTTCTTTCCAAAAAAACTTAATAAATTCTGTTGGAAAATCATCTATACCAGGGCTTTTGTTATTTTTCATTTCTGGCACAACTTTTGAAATCTCATATATTGTTATTTCTTTTTCCAAATTCCAAAGCTTGTTGGTCATGTAAAGAAGGGACAGAGACAGTCAAGAGGAATTCTTCAATTTCTTTTTCTAATACTACACAAAAGATCAGCTTGTCAACCTAGCCAGGTCTGGAGTCCCAAACAAGATTCCTCTACAGTTATTGCATAATCTTCGTCAAGCAGGAATATGCAACATAAAAGCCACTGAGCGAGGCAAGCGAAGTGGGAAAAGGAAGCAAAGAAAAGCAAAAATCAGTATTGAAGTTTTTTCATTTGATGGTTACATAGAAAATAACAAACCAAGTGACACTACCCAAAAGGAAAATATGAAACCTGTGCATCAGAAACAAAAGTACTTAAAAGCAGCGCTGTGGAATGCCCAGTCAGTTAGGAACAAGGCCCTGGAAATCTCTGATACTGTGCTTGATGATGACTTGGACCTGTTTTTTCTAACGGTAACCTGACTAAAACCAGTTGGTGATGAAACTGTCATAGTTGATCTAGTTCCAAAGGGCTATGAACTCAAACATGTACCACACTTAACAGCAACGGGTGGAGGTGTAGCAGTCATAGCTAAACAGAACTTGAATATTCAATCATGTACCCTCTCGACACTTCTTGATTCATTTGAACAGATGGAAGTGGTTATTACAGCTGAAATTAAATCAGTGAGGGTGGTGTGTATCTATAGACCCCCACCATCAAAAGCAAATAAACATACCATGTCTCAGTTTCATAATGACTTTTCATTGTTTATCGAGACATTGAACACTATGAAAGGTTCAACCATTCTATTGGGTGACTTTAACATCTATTTTGATGAACTGAACAAACCTGACGTCAAGAAATGCATTTCAACTCTTAATGCAAATGGCTTCAAACAACATGTGTCACAACAGATGCATAAAAGTGGTCACAATATTGACTGGATTATCACACAGGACTCTGACACAATACTGGAACATGTTGTAGTTGAAGACTGCCTTATGTCTGACCATTTTTGGATTGGATTTAATCTCTGTCTAGAGCTACCTCCAGCATCTAGGAAACCTGTATTATTTCGTAATATCAAGGCTATACATATGGATTCCTTCAAGAAGGATCTCCACGACAGTGAACTTTTGACAAATACGTCAACAAATGTTCATGAATTAGTGGACCGTTACAATTCTACCCTTTCAAATCTTCTTGACAAGCATGCACCTAATGTCATGAAGACAGTTCGTTGAAGGTCAAAAACTCCATGGTACTTTGATGAGATACGGGAAGCTAAGCAATCACGACGAATAGCTGAAAGAAGATGGAGAAAATCGCGACTCATTGTTCACAGAGAAGTTTACAAGGAGGAGCGTGATAACGTCAATAGACTTATTCGCCGCTGTAAGCAAAATTTTCACAATGAAACCGTTATGTCAAACCTCAACAAGCCAAAAGCTTTATGGACTCATATGTCGAAGCTCCTTGGGAAAGAAAAATACTTACACTTCCTGATGCCGACAGTGATACATCTTTGGCAGATGATTTCAATACTTTCTTTACAGAGAAGGTTGCTACCATTAGAAAAAGTTTCATCCAAAGTGATCAGAAAGTAGCTGGGAAGTCGCCATCTCCAGGATCGAAGATGTTCAAATTTGAACCCCTGACTGAAAACTCCAAGAAAACTACTTGTGAGTCATCCAGGAAACAGTCAGTAGTCATCAAGACGTCACATTCCTCTACCGTTTCAGTCGAGTGTGGAGTACCACAGGGCTCTGTTGGGACCACTACTCTTCATCATGTATACAAGACAGCTAGAGGATGTCATCAGCGATCACCAGGTACTAAATCATCAATATGCTGACGACACTCAGATGGTTGATAGCTTTCTACCTGTCTGTGACACAACATCTCCACTGACAAATCTTGAGGACTGTTGCTCTTCTGTAAAGTCATGGATGAATGACAATATTCTCAAACTAAACAACAAGACAGAGGCAATGATTTTGGATCCTAAAACCCAGGTAACGAAAGTCAACATCAGCCATCCGACTATTGGTGAAACAGAGATTTGCTTCTCAAATTCAGTGAAAGATCTAGGAGTGTACTTGCAGTCAGATCTTTCCATGGAAAAGCAAGTATCTGAGATCTGCAAGTCCTGCTATTTGCACATCCGAAACATCAGGAAAATACGACACCTATTGACTGAATGTTCTACAGCCGCACTTGTTCGGTCTCTAATCCTGTCAAGGATATAGTCCAGTAGAAATCAGGAAAAACCCGGACATTTTGATAACAGACAAATGTTGTTTTAAGTGGTCCTTATAACCATGCTGATGAAACATGAAAAACCCAACCAAAATCAACCATCGGCAAAAAGCATTTTTGGGTCAAAAACCTAAAAAAATGAAAGAAAATTGGAAATATTTTTAAAATATATTTGTTCTTGAAGTAAAGACTTTTAATTTACTTGAATGATAGATCATGCAACGTTAAATGATCCCATAATCATTTGATACGGCAGGTCGAACGTCATGTCTGTTTTGGGGTGAAAACCCTTCGAAAATGAAAGAAAATTGGAATTATTTTTTAAAATGAGTATCTGTTACACAAAACAAAGGGCTACTGATGAAAATGATAGATCATGAATTATTATATAACTTCTTTATCCATTATTACTGCATGTTGAACACCATGCCTGTCTTGGCTGCAAAATACAATTTTGTAGTGAGCTGAACAAAAGATCATGGAAGATTTCATTCTTTTTTATGTCATTTATACTCATGACTGAACTTCATGTTTGTTTTGGGGTGATAAAACATAAAAAAGGGGGGAAAATGGAATACAAAGAGTATTTTCAAAGAGTGAATATCTGCTGCAAGACGCACTTTTAGTGAATACAGTAATTTAGTATCCTAAACTGTGTTCCACACGAGATATTGCTTGCGAAGATCAAGCGATATCTCCTAGAAGATATCGTTTTGAAAGTAGATTTTTAACAATGCTATGATGTCATAAACATAACAAGGTCACAATGTTATGACCTCATAAATACGATGACGTCACAATGCTAAGACATCACTGGTTTAGGAGTTTTACGGCTATGCAATGGCCAAAGATGTACATTTTTCATGCTAATGTGATGAAAAGTGATTTTGGAAGATAAATAGAATCTCACCCTCGTGTCTTCAGATACCAAATTTATCAACACTTGTTGATAAATGTAAAATTTATTGCTTTTATGAACTTGTGTTGATATTTTTTATAATAGAAGACACTTGGGTGACATTCTCTTTAGATCATAAGTCAGTATATATTGAAAATGTTCTTTTATAAGGGAAATTTGTAAAACTTTAGAAATGCATTAGGGAAATTGGAATATTTATTATTAAATTCATGCTTTTTGCAGTGGAATGTAATATTTGTATGGTAAATAAAACTTTGTTTGACTTGCATATTCAGATAAGGTAAAACTAATGACTATAGATTGTCATATTTTTCATGATGGAAAATCCAGTCAAGATCATTAAACATATTCCTGGAAAAAGTGAATTTAAAAAAAATATTACTAGAAAGCGTTGCAAGAAGTTGTCAACTCCTAGCATATTCTAGAAATGAATTACTTTTGGAACCTTAGGCAATTTTATTTTTAATTGTATATTATTGAATATGTAACTTATATACACAAAATTCAAATTACTGAAAAAATATTGTATTGTCTAATTGAACTGAGTATATAATTAAATCTTAACCACTCTTCCAATTTCCAACTCCAAACACAAAGAAGACATTATATTTATCACTAATCATTTCAGTGCATTCCATGAAAAACATCAAGAATCTGAATACTGCACTGTCATAAGACTGCCATTGCTGTGATGTCATAGCTTTGTTATATCATTGTGTTCACGATGTCCTAGCATTGTGGTGTTATGATTAATATGACGTAAATGACAGGGCAATGTTCAATGTGGAATGTGGTTAGACCTATAGATAGAGTGGTCCCCTTTACTCCATGGGCTACTTTTTTTATCATGTATTTTGTATATATCTTGTTTTCTAGTATCTTCGGTCAGAAAACATTAACATGTTTCTGTACAAGGCACTAATTTGGAAAATAATGATATTTGAAAAAGTAATCAATTTATGTATTTTTTATGTAAAGAATTTTTTAAAGACAGGTTTATCTAATATCTAAACTCATTTTCAGCAATTATTAATTCTGTGAAGTATTCAAGACTTATGACATAGTAAGATAACCTAAAGTACTTTAGAACACATGGAATATAGAACAATGGCGTTGACGTTTGGTATTTTTGTCATTTAAAAGCAATTAGTGACTATCAAAGATTTGAAAAAAAAAAACACCTAGGAATTAATTGTTTTCCTGGTGTTATTCATTTTTGAATTCTCAAATCATAAGATTCACATTTTGAGTTTTTTTCAAAGGAGATAAAATGTATTACCACTAAGCATTTCTTAAAATTATTTTTTTCAAATCGACCTAAAGCACACAAATCTAAATTAATGATAAAAATCCTTTTGTCTGGTATGAAAACTATTTTTGCATTGAAAAGATAATTCTGAATGTGTAAATTTTAGATTATATTAACAATAAAATATCCATGAACACATAATGATCAGTAGAGGCTTTCTTAAAAAAAATAAGTCAGCGAGAAAGTAGTATCAGTAGGATATGCATGCTTAGCTCTTCAGAGGTGTTTGACGTTAGGCCTTCAATTTATTTTCACATTATTTCACATCATATTGAATGTAATTCATCTCCTTGAACAGAAGACATATCAATTACTTACTTACCGCTTACAAACTTCTGTTGTCAACAATAATGACGGCCATTTTGGCTGTTCCTAGGAAGGGAGATAACTCCGACGATATTAGTCATACAACTGATCTTATATAAAGAGGCTTCACCACAACTTTCAGGTACATTTTCAAATGGCCATAACTTTTTCTGCCGGAGGTTGATTTTGGTTGGGTTTTTTTCTGAAGGCAAGGGACATGTATTATTTAATTTTTTCAAGTTATTTGTCTGTTATCGAAAATGTCCGGGTTCACTCAATTTTGGGCAGATTTCTACTGGCCTAATAGACTATTGTAATAGTCTGCTTTTAAACATCTCTCAACAACTGTTAAACCGCCTGCAACGCATACAAAACATTTCTGCACGCATAGTGAGCAAAGCCCCCAGATTCTCGAGGATAACACCAATTCTTAAACAATTGCACTGGCTGCCAATCAGGGCGAGGGTAGATTTTAAAGTTCTTACCCTTGTTTACCAGTGTATAGAAGGAACTGCCCCAGCCTATCTCAAAGAACTGTTCAGACCATATCTTCCAAGCAGGCAGCTTCGCTCCAGTGACAAAAACCTGCTTCACATCCCAAAATGGAAGTTGAAATCATACGGTTTTCGCTCTTTTCAAGTTACAGCTGCTATCAAATGGAATGACTTACCTGCTCACCCTAGATCTACCCCAACAATCACACTTTTCAAAGCTGATCTGAAAACCTACCTTTTCTCTGTATTTTACAAGTGACTCTGAATTTCAATCTTGTCTGCGCTATGAGCATGCTACCGGTGTGGATTTAGCGCAATATAAATGGACTAATTAATTAAGTAATATAATTATTAATTTCTATGTGAATGAAATTCAGATAGAATTTTGCAATACATTGATAATAATAGAGTAATGTACATGAATATAGGTCGAGATAATGTATAAAAAGTAGACCAAATTTTGTTTCAGGCTTCAGTATATGTTTGCCTTTTAAATGGTCAATATTTACTTCCAAATAACATCAGTAGGAACCACTTTATAATTAAAGATATCTACGTACTAAAATTCAGAGGTTTACAGTCCACTGATAGTAGAAATAACAATAGATAATATGTCAATAGTCAATTTAAGAGTCAATTCTTCACCATGTGGCCCAGTCCATCATAGACCAATTCTGTCGTAATTTTCTAGTAGCCCCTTTTAAAGTTTAATCGTTTTTTCCCGGGTTGTCCATATTTTAAAGCGTCTTAATAACATGTGTAAGAAACAAAACAAAAAACGAAGAGCAATCACTTTGGAAAAAACGAGTCTTGAAGTCCCACTGTATCGGGGAGATACACTAAATTGTTTATGGAGTTTCGTCAAGGTTGATAGTTTTCCATGGAGAATCCGAATCTGTCCTTACTTGAAGTTCCCTGTCCCCTTTTCTTGAATTCTGGTTTGTAGTTTCTTGGTTTTTCTCAGATCGTAAGCTTTGGATGCAAGCTTTCCTCTATATTTCTTCAGTTTGATGGCAAATCTATCCTTATGGTGATTTTCGACTCGCGGAGAAGAGAGGATTTCTTGTAACTCGCTTGTAGTACTGTGTTTCTGTCATCTAGCTTGACAAATTTCGTGACAACCGGCTTCGGTTGTTTCGCTGTGTACGGATTTGTCGAGGTACGAGGAGGGCGATGAATCGCGACGAACTGCATATCTTCTACCTTATTTATGCCGAGAGATGTGAACAATTCTTTGCACACAGATTCAGGGTCTTTAGCATCAGGGATTCCGTAGACCAGCAAATTAGTTTTCCTCATGTAGATTTTATTGTTGTGGGAATTGTCATCTTCACAACGTCACGGGCGAAACAAAAAAAATTCTAAACATTTCCCGTTCCTCCCTTGACATCATTGGCCGTAATTTCTGTGCTAGCATTTCAACCCGCTGCACGAAAGTAGCATAGTCCAATCAGAAGACAGCTTGTTAAATGAGTTGTCGGCTTATCGTTCAGTGATACATTACCACTGACTAATGAGGACCTGCTTTTTTAAATACATGATTTCAAGAATTGGATGAGTGTATTAAATCACAATACACATCAGAATGACCGCCTATCTTTTTCTTAAAATTCCATGCAGGAACGTATTTCAAATCAAGCTTATAATGCAGTGTGTGATCACTCGATTTTTCAACGTAAATATATATGCAGTGACCTTAAGTTTCAACTTTCTTGCATTGAAAGTATTTGAACTTATTTGATATGGATTGTTACATGTTTTAAAAAATATCGTTAACAAGGAATAAAATGTGTATATAGTAAAAACATGACTGCTTTAATAAATAACATTTTTTTTTTATCTTTTTTAAATGAATATGTTATAAACACGTTTTATATCGTGTTGTAATGAATTCTTATTCGATACATTAATGTTTATTTTCTCTGCATTCTCGGTGCTCATAGAAAACATGAAAACAACCATGGGGACTGAACTTTGATATCAAATTTCACTCGGATAGTTTTCAAAAATATCGTCTGTTAGTATTTTGAATTTGTTCCGGATGTAAACGGCGATTTCATTGGCTATTGTTGAAAGAGCTGGTAAGGGGCGTAACTCGTAATCACGATAGGTGTTGCTGCTCCGGATCACCGGTTTTCAAACTTGTGAAGGCAAGGTCTAAAGCGAGGAGAGTTGCTCGATACGTTTTCACCTTGCCGTGGGAAGATGGGGAATTGTAGGTCGAAGTTCGTTTTCATGTTGGCCATTACCTCGCGAAGTTCATCGATTTCTACTTTGTTCGATGATATTTTCTGTGGATTTGAGTTTACAGTTTCTAACACATCCGTAAGGTCGTTCCTATGTTCAGAAATGTCTGCTTTTATTTCGTTCGTCTGTTCGTTGAGTGAAGAGGTGATGAAATTCATCAATTTGTCGTTGCACGTGGTTTCTTTTTCAGACGTGGCTCCAAGTGACAAGTTTTCAGTTTTTTCGAGTTCGTTATTCGTTGTAGACAAAAAGTTTGTTAATTCTTTTTGTGTATGTTTAGATGATTCTCTTGTGCTTTTATTTTTATTATTTTTTCTCAAGTTTGGCATATTACTGGACAGGATTGCAGTCGATTAACGGAGCGGGTGGATAACACGTCTTACTCCATGCGCATCTCAACCGGAAGTGTGCGCATCTCAACCGGAAGCCTCTTCGTATATTGGTTTTAACTCCAATTAAGCTTTACAGAACTCGTATCCCCATGTTACTCCTAATACCTTTATAGGGAATCTTTTTACCTTAAAGGTCAGAGATCAAGGTCATGAGATCGCCAAAAGAATCTCCTAAGCATGATGTTTTGTGTTGTGAAGCTCACATTTGGTATATATCAAATATGGAAGAGTACAACAATTTTGAAAAGGTTTTCGTTCACCCCGTCAAAGGTGTCAAGCAGAAATGTTCACCCATTAATCAAATTTTGAGATAAGAAATTAATTTTTCAGATCTTATAGCAATAATTTGTATTTTTTGACGACTTCAGATATCCAATTTAATTGTATGTTTCTTTAAAAATCCCATTCTATTATTGTTGTTGAGAAGGCGGTACTGTAAAATAAAAACCCCACTTTATCCTCTGCTTGTACATATGCTTATTATCATTTTAAAGCTAAACCCAGCAGTCTTTTGGTATAATAAACCATAAACCACAGAACAAGTGGTCTTTTGAATAAAACATTTATTACAAGACATCAATTTTACCGCTATATATAAGACAAATTTGTGAGAGAAAACATATTATCAACATATTCTTAAGTTCTTAAAGTGATTTTTCATTTTTAGCTAATATGAATGCTTTTATGTTCCCAATTCCGTAATTTTATTTTATTTCATCTATCTACACCTGAGAGTTGTGCTTGTGGATTTTTCGTGTATATATATATATATATCTATTTATAAACATATATTCTTTAAAAATAACAAACTGAAGATTTGTCTTCATATAAGTTCATTACCAACGGGTTTCACAACATAGTGATCATCAGGGTAACTTGTACATTGTGTTGCTAATGGTATAGCGTTAACAATGACAAGGGACGTAATTCATGACGTCATATGCATACCACTAAAAATATATATAGTAAATGCGACGTCAACATGATTTCATATTAGTTACAGTTCAATTTAGGGGTATATCCATCAATAAAGAATCGTTCTTTTATTTTCCTCAGCTCTTCATTATCTGTGCGCATTTTGTATATAGGACAGATTGTGAGCTGGGGATTGCAGTTCTTTGCGCATTCATCTATATGTGCGCTAAGGGGTATACATCTATAGTTTGGTGTTTTAATCTGTTGTTTATGCACTCGGACTCTCGCCCTTTATGTATCCCCCGTTTGACCAATATACTCTTCGTAACCTATTGTTTTTATCCGTTTTCTTCAAGTTCTTATTATTATTTGTACAATTTTTGTGAACGAGCTACAGCTCAAACGGCTGCTCCAAATTCGCCCAAACTTGCACAGCTGATAGCCCTTACCCTGGAATCGACGTGCTAAGCTTTTGGGCAAAATCGACTCATACATTAAAGGTCCAGTTCGAATCCAAAATCGAAAATTTAACATTGATTTTTTTTTCAAAATGCACTTTGAGACTTGAATTTTTTTTTAAAAGAAGCGCAATGAAAAATGATGAAAAAAAGGAAATCAGGACCAATTCGTAGGTCACGTGGTTTGGCCGCCATCTTGCTTTTAGTGCAATTTTCACCGTTTCCGAACCCACCCGCCTTTGAAAATCTTCTTCTCTGAAGATACTTGCACTACAGAGCTGAAATTCATACTGAATGTAGCTGAAGCATTGTAGTTTAAAATATTTTCTTTTAAAGTTCATTACCACAATACTTTTTATGCTGTGACCTTTCAAAGTTGACCAAAATCTCAAAATCGCCAACTTCAAGGGCAGATAACTCAAAAACCAGACCGTAGAACTTAATGATTTTTGCATGAGACTTAGACATAAGTAAGGTCTTTCAGATAAAAGAATAAAATCGCTCGCGAACCGTCATTTCCGGTCAGGAGGAAGGGTCAAACTTTGCATTTGAAAAAATGGTGTTTTGCTGGGTATGTTTGAACCCTCTCTAACAAACATGCATGTGAAGGTCAAACATGCATGTGAAGGTCAAACAGTATGTGAAGGTCAAACAGGAATCTTGAAGACCTAAGTACTGCCGGGGCAGTCCTAGTTTTGAATTTTGAATTATTCCTAAAGGTGAATGAATTTACCTCCACAATGTGTGTACATGTGCCGCAATTCGGCCTATTACATTTTGTGATACTTCCACCTAATTCAGGTTTTTGATCTTTAAAGCACGCTTTTGATAACAGTTGTTTCAGGTTTTTGCTCTGCCGTTTACTGTTTACCGTTTAGTATCTTTTAGCGCGTGCTTTAGTTTTGGACATGTGTCTAGCGCCTGTACATAGTTTTTCACATTTGGATAGATATTTAAATTGCAGGGGTTAAATGTAGTAACAATAGGTAAGGCTGCCAAATTATTTTCCTTTTGTCTTTGTTTAAGAAGATCTTCTCGGTTAAAGGAACGGGCCTTTGTTACAGCTCCAACATTAGTCTCAATGAACGCAAGGCCATAAAATCATTATCGGAAAATGACTCAATTATCATTAAAGAAGCTGATAAAGGAGGGGCAATTATAATCATGGATAAACCATATTATAAAAACCGTGCGTTGTCAACCATTGACGATCAAAATAACTATGAACAAGTAAACCACAAATCAGATAATGCATCATTTTCGAAGTTAAGGCGATTTTGAGATTTAGGTCAACTTTGAAAGGTCACACCTTTCGGAATAATTCAAAATTCAAAATAATTGAAAATATGTCTTGTGCCTCCAGAAATCTAATATATGTAATAACATGCGCTGGTTGTTACGAAGAGTATATTGGTCAAACGGGGGATACATAAAGGGCGAGAGTCCGAGTGCATAAACAACAGATTAAAACACCAAACAATAGATGTATACCCCTTAGCGCACATATAGATGAATGCGCAAAGAACTGCAATCCCCAGTTCACAATCTGTCCTATATACAAAATGCGCACAGATAATGAAGAGTTGAGGAAAATAAAAGACGATTCTTTATTGATGGATATACCCCTAAATTGAACTGTAACTAATATGAAATCATGTTGACGTCGCATTTACTATATATATTTTTAGTGGTATGCATATGACGTCATGAATTACGTCCCTTGTCATTGTTAACGCTATACCATTAGCAACACAATGTACAAGTTACCCTGATGATCACTATGTTGTGAAACCGGTTGGTAATGAACTTATATGAAGACCAATCTTCAGTTCGTTATTTTTAAAGAATATTTAATACATAAACCATGAACATTGAACTTTTACATCTATATATATATGGGAAAGAGTAAACATCAGACGGTTCGGACTGGATTAATTTTCTTTAATACGATGAATTCATTTCCACCATTATGTGAGTCTTGTCAAGTATGATTACAAATGGAAGATTACAAATATGTATACAGGAACAAAACAATAAATTCATATAATCAACACATTGTTGTGTGCTTAGATTGACAGTTAGGAAGTCAGTCGTGTGTTGTCAATCACGTAATGATTGCCCCAAGCACTAATTGTAGGGTGCAATGAGAACATAATAGACTCAGTCAGCATTGACGAATCTGTATTATCCTATCAATCACTTAATGGACAGAGAGGTGTAATTCAACAAGCATTCTATTATGTCACAACGGTAATCACTTCCTTATGTGAGCTAACTGTTTAAGATAGCACTGTTTAGTGTTGGACAATATTTTTTGATAAAAAATGTTTCTTTTGTTTCAAGACTCAAAGTTGTATTTTCTGACTTTGCATAAACTTTGTAGAAAGGGAAAATACAAAATTTTCCATTGCTACATTCTGCGATGTGCTTGCGGAAATTACTTGTTTGTCCTATATAGGTAAGATTGCAAGTGGGGCAAAGAATTGCATAAATTACATTTTTAGATTTACAATTCATTGGTTTTTAACTTGAAAATCATCCCCAGTTTCAAATTTAAAATCTTTGCCTTCAATAATAACAGGACAAGTGCCGCACCTCTTATCATGACATTTTGTTACTTCAGCCTGAGTGTTGTTAGTGCTGAATTTTGCTCTAGTTAATACCATTTTAAGGTTATTTGGCTGCCGCTTGCTTTTAATGATAAGGTTTTTTTTCAAGCATCGCTTTCAGTTTTTTTATCTTGGTTTAAAAGGTTTAAGTTGTCCTTAATTATAGGGAACATATTTTGGTTGTTTGGATTATGAGTACTTACAAATGTTATGGTACGTTTTGGTACCATCTTTTCTTGTGGTTTTCTCAATTCCGCAATGGTATGGTTGGTTGCTTTTTCAATACCCTTGTCTATCATACTTTGAGGAAAAGCTCGTTTTAAAAGAGAATCTTTAAGTTCTTCTAACCTTTTCTGTCGTAGCTTACCATCCTTGCAATCTTACCTATATAGGACAAACAAGTAATTTACAAGCATGAGTACGGGTTCATAAACAACAGATAAATGACCCTGATCTCCGACATCTTAAAATGAGCAAGCACATCGCAGAATGTAGCAATGGAAAATTTTATGTTTTCCCTTTCTACAAAGTTTATGCAAAGTCAGAAAATACAACTTTGAGTCTTGAAACAAAAGAAACATTTTTTATCAAAAAATATTGTCCAACACTAAACAGTGCTATCTTAAACAGTTAGCTCACATAAGGAAGTGATTACCGTTGTGACATATTAGAATGCTTGTTGAATTACACCTCTCTGTCCATTAAGTGATTCACTAAATACTAATTCATTTCTTGGCTAAATATTTACAAGGCTCATACATACAAAACCGCACTGGTTTTTGTATTTTTCTTTAAGATATGGCTTAAACTTAACTCTAACGTAAAAACATGATTTTTGGTGATTTATCAATTTTTCGAGGCATTTCCTTTTAAGATTTTTGGTTCCGTAACTGCTAAAGCTTTAAGCAGATGTACATTGAAAACAAAGAAAACTATCAATAACACAAAGAAACATTTATTACTTCCACAATAGGTCCTTCAATATGGATATTTAAAAAAAAAAAAAAACATTTTGCACACATTTCAAAGATCCATAATTCATTTACTTTTTGGGCTTTCCTAAAATTGATTGTACCTAAACTCATGCTGTTTTAAGGACAACATACACTGTGTTCAATATATCATCAAAACGTTTATAGTTAAGAATCTTAAGTTTAGAAAGCCCAAAGTAGGGTCGCGGTAATAGAATTTGCTTTTTTGAGCATTGAATCAGGTGTGAACATTTCACAAAACATCGAAGAAAGTGTCAAGATCAAAACGGAAGTCCTCAGTATTATTATTTGTACCGATTTTGTTAGTCCATTTCTGACTTAATCACTTGACTGTTTTTCATGAAACTTTCAGAGCTGATAAACCTTGATCCAACTTATGCCCTTTTTACATGCGCACTTTACTCCTGAGAGTATAATTAATCCTAGGAGTATTTTTGCTCCTAGGAGTAAAAGTATATTTACTTTACGTTCCATTGGAATTTAAGGACCCTTAAGTATATCATGATTTGCTTACAGTAAAAATATATTTTTTCATAGAAAACTCAATGTGTGAAATGGAAATCTTGAGACAGAGAAGCATTTAACACAATTTCACCATAGATTTTGTTTGGTCAATCAACTTCTAGTGTAAAAGGAGTGAACGCAGCTAGTTTTCGGTTTTAAAAGAATGACACCAACATAAAACACCACATTTCCTTCATTAGGAAACATGCTCTCGACAAGTTAAAAAGAATACTCTTGAATAAAAGTTATTATTGATGAAAACACAATAATAGTGTTTAAAAACTATATAAATTCAAGTCATTTACCTCAACCTAATCATTCACCTATGCTAATACTTTAGAAAATGACAGGATACTCACAGGAGTAAAAGTAAATATACTTTTACTTTACCTCTAGGGGTGGAGTATTTAACTCCTAGGAGTAAATATACTCCTGTAAGTAAATCTTTTTTGGGCTGTTTACATGGCAAGTTTACTCCCTGTAAGTATATTTACTCCTAGGAGTAAATATACTCCTAGGAGTAAACGTGCGCATGTAAAAAGGGCTTTAGATTTTTATCGAGCCTGATATTTAAATTTTAATTTTGTTTAAAAAAAACCCTTAATCTCAATGGATCCGTAACTACGGGAGATAAATTCATAAAACTCTCACCTAAATCTGGGCAACACCATTCCCTTTGGATTAGGAAAATAGCAGTTCCCAGCCGTAATAATAGATTTTTTGCTTTTTTTCGAAATACTGATTATTTTGTGAAATTTCGTGGTTTTGACAGTACGCGTCTTTAATAATCTTCTCTACACTAACGGCAAATTATACAGATACGTATGGTGAGGTTTTAAAAATGAATCTAGTTATTTTTTTGTTTCGTTCTCAAAGTGGATTCTTGCGACAACATTTTTTCTTCTGATTTTTACATTTTGAGAGGTATTTTGCTTTGAGAATTTTAGTCCCACAACTGCTACAGATGAATGTTTTATGGTTAATGTTTTGTAAAGGAAATAGACTCAGTTAACGCTCTATATCAAGCACAACATTTACTATTTTACATTATATCTCATAAAAGTTTATAGTTAAGGAGCTAGAAAGACAAATATCGAGAGACAATCTTTTTCTGTATTTTCATTAAAGTTTGAAAACTTCTTTCTACTTAACTGTTTCAGTTATCTAATTAAATTATACAACTATGAATGCAGATGACCAAGACAAACATTTTTTTATATACATTATCAACAAAATATCAATAGTTAAAGTGTTAAATCTCTTGAACAGTGACAAATAATTCCGTCAAATGTTTCTTCTACTTCTAAGAGTAATATTCTTTGTAGAATAAAGCTAATGTTGGCCGCCATGATGAATTTTCTGCAAAGTCTAAAACATTGAACATCATGTAAAATTTGGTAATTTTGATGATATAATACTAGCTGTTTACCTCTGACAAAGATGCATGTGAAGGGCAAAGAGGATGTATGGAAGATGCGGGAGTCTTAGTAATTATTATTAAGGATTAAGCCCATTGGCGTGATTTTTTAAGGATCCAGCCAACAGACTGAATCCTTATTGTTATCAGCATGTTTTGTTTTTGTTTTGTTTTTGTTCCACGATATTTTGTCAACAAAATTCAGCCAAAACGGCTAAGCTATGTAAACCAAATTTCGCAGGCTGGTAGACCTTATTAAGAGGAAGCGCGACACCAAGCTTTTGGGCTAATTCGGCCCATAAATAAATGGCCAAGCAAGGCCCAAAGTTGGGCCTTTTAACATGGCTTTTTTTTCAAAATAAACTAAGAGACCTGAAACCTTTTTTTAAAGATGTGCAATCAAAAATGCTGCAAAAAACTAAATCATGGCAAATTTGTAGGTCACGTGGTTTGGCCGCTATCTTGCTTTAAGTGCATTTTGGCAACTTCCGATCCCACTAACCTTTGACGTTCTTCTTCTCTGAAGATACTAGCACTAGAGAGCTGAAATTGATACTCAATGTAGCTGAATCATTGTAGCTCTTAATTTGAGAAAGCCTTAACCTTAATACTTTTCTTGCTGTGACCTTTCAAAGTTTACCAACATTTTAAAATCGCAAACTTCAAGGGCAGATAACTCAAGAACCAGACCATAGCATTTTATGATTTTTGCATGAGAGTTAGACATTGGCAAGGTCTTTAAGATAAAAGAATAAAATCGCTCGCGAACAGTCATTTCCTGTCAGGAGGAGAGGTCAAGCTTTGCATTTTGAACATGTCGTGTGTTGGTGGGTATGTTTAAAATATCGTAGCTGATCAACCGCTTAAGAGAAATCATTGTTCTATATATCATTATATCATTAGAAAGCCAAAAGAACGTAATAAAGGAAACTTCAAAGTAAAATCATAGATGCAATAATTTTGAGTTACGGATCGTTAAATATTTCAAATCTACTTTCGTTTTGAATGCATTTGATATATGTACAATTGAAAAAATCGTAGCTCATCAACAACAGAGCATTCAGAAGTGTTTATTACATTAATAGACAGCTAAAAAGATATAAAACCTGGGACACTTTTCAATAAAATCCTATATGTCCTTTATCATTTAAATTAAAAGCTTTAAATAATGTCAATTTAACTTTCGTTCTTGATTTATGTGATTCAGGTCAGTAATTAGAGTTATCTCCCTTTAGCTGTCTGGATGCTCAAACAATTTGTTAAGTATATTATGTAAGATGTATTGCATTCAGTGGAAGTGAAAGAAATAAATACATGTAGATGAAAAATTATTCTATGACTTTTGTCACGCTGTCTTCACATTGACTCTTTACCTTTACCTAAAGACGGCTTTAAGTTATTCAGATATTATAACTTGATTTTGCTTACTAACACTAACTAACTAACACTAACCGGGGGCGTGGCTCAAAGGTTGAGTGTCCGCTCGTCACCCGGAAGATCGGGGTTCGATTCCGGGTCGCGTCATACCAAAAGACGTTAAAAGTTGGGAGTTGTTGCTGTCTTGCTTGACACTCAGCATTGTAAAGGCAGAACAACGCATTAACTGGCGCTGCACCGTGGCTGCCGGGTGCCATGGGCACAAATCGAATTTCCAATATGTACATGTACTGAGGATAATAAAGTGTTATTATTATTATTATTATTAGACATATATAGAAGTATTGATACATTTTACTTCAAATCGAAAAGTTTTTGACATTGAATGATTAACATTTCCTCATTTCAAAATCTTTCATTTAGGCTCAATGATTGAATAAAAATATCGACCAAGACCCATGTTGCATCTCTTATACATATATCTATGTATGTTTAAATGAAGTGTTGCTGAAAAGTGGTTGAAAAACTAATTCAGCTTTGTAACTAAAACTGACCAGAGTTGTTCATGCTTGTATGCTTTACTTTATGTTGAAATCATTTCTGCTTAAAGTAAAATAACCAAAATAAAAAAGTTATTGTTAATTTGAATAAAAGAGAGAAATTAAGAAAAAAACAATTCCGTTTATATCACAAACTTGGCAAACATACCATTCAGGATACATTTTACTATATTTTTAACCTTATCGTACATGTACTAGTATGGATGAAATTGTTTAAAAGTGTCTCAATTAATCACAGGAGCTGAATTAAAAAATCGCCAAAGTCCTGCTTGAAGCCTCGTTGCTACAGCTATCTTTAATAGCACTGTGCGCATAAATGAGGTCTTGCCTTCAAGTGGTCCTGAAACTAATTAAGGATTCAGCCAAAAAGGCTGAATCCTTATTGTTATTAGCGTGTTTATTATTATTTTTCTTTCTAGAATTTTGAACCAGGATACAGCCAAAACGGCTGAAGCAAATACAACCAAACTTTACAGACTTATAGCCCTTACCATGATATATGGCCGTTAAGCTTTTCAGCCTGATTGATTAAAGCATTAAAGGTCCAGTTCGATTCCAAAATTGAAAATTTAAAATTTTTTTTTTTCAAAATGCACTTAGAGACCTGAAACTTTTTTTAAAAGATGCGCAATAAAAAATAATGCAGAAAATGAAATCATGACAAATTTGTAGGTCACGTGGTTTGACCGCCATCTTGGTTTTAGTGCATTTTCGGACGTTTCCGACCCCACACGCCTTTGAGAATCTTCTCCTCTGAAGATACTTGCACTAGAGAGCCAAAATTCATACTGATGTAGCTGAAGTATTTATAAAGACCTAACCTTAATACTCTTTGTTCTGTGACCTTTCAAAGGTGACCAAAATATAAAAATCGCAAACTTCAAGGGCAACATGGGCTTTTTAAAACTTTTTTTTATAAAATGCGCAATAAGAAATAGTGCAAAAAAGGCAATCATGACGAAGTCGTAGGTCTCATGGTTTCGGCGCCATCTTGAATTTTCGCATTTTTTCGAACTGGCTGACCCATGCACATTTGAGGAATCACCACCCGATAAATACTGGTACTAAACAGCTGAAATTCACACACAATGTAGCTTGACAAATACAAAGTTTGTTTTGAAATGAAGAAATTCAAATTCATGTGGTCGCTAGGATGAATTTCCCTAACATGGGGTTAATGATAAAAAATCCACTTAGAGACATGAAAAAGATATCAAAAGAATCACTATAAAATTACATGAAAATGTCAATCATGTCAAACCTGTAGGTAGTGATGGTTTCGAGTTGAATTATTAATATTTGCTATTCTAACTCTGCTTACAATAACTGCCTGTAATTGAAGGTGACAGGCGAGTTGTCAGCAGCCATGGTGTATTGATATTTGATCTGTCACACCTGCGCCAGACTCTCTAAGTTTTGGTATAGTGTTGGCCACTAACCTCACTTGTTTTTCATAATAGACGGTCGATTTGATATCTATTTACATAAAACATGAAAGCATGTCTATATTTGAATAGAACTTCAGTCTCATGCTTATATTTGATACATTTCAAAATGCACTTAGAGACTTGAAACTTTTTTTAAAAGATGCGCAATAAGAAATAATGAAGAAAGTAAGTCATGACAAATTCGTAGGTCACGTGGTTTGGCCACAATTTTTTTAGAGCATTTTCGACCGTTTCCGACCCCGCCCGTGTTTGAAAATCTTTTTCTCCGAAGATACTTGCTCCAGAGATCTGATATTCATACATATCGTAGCTAAAGCACTGTACTTTTGAATGTTAACTTTTGAAAGTCCCAACTAGAACCCTTTTCTGAGACCTTTCAAAGTTGACCAAAATCTAAAAATCGCCAACTTCAAGGGCACATAACTCAAAAACCAGACCGTAGAATTCAATGATTTTTGCATGACAATTAGATATTAGCAAGGTCTTCAAGATAAAAGAATAAAATCGCCCACGAACAGTCACTTCCGGTTACAATGAAGGTTCCAACTTTGCATTTTGTAAAGTGGTGTTTTGGCGGATATGTTTGAAGGGTATGTTTGAAGAATCGTTACTAATCAACGACAGACAATAAATCATTTTTCTATATATTACTTGAAAGCCAAAAGAACATACAATCTTGGATGAATCTCAATAAATTCAGAATAAACAATAACACTGAAATTTGGCCCTTTTAAGTAGGGTCAATTTTGAATGATTTTGATATTATTATGTTTGAAAAATCTCAAACAACAAAACATTAGGCATTGTTTAATATGTCACCAGACAGCTAAACCTGAGAAATTTCAACAGAAAATAATCATCTATGTCCATGTACATTGAAATAGAAGGCTTAAAGAGGCAGTAGCACGTTTTTCGATTATTTTATATTTAATGCTAATTTAATGTGTCAAAAATCTCATTACGCAAGCTAATCATCCATAGTCAGAGGACACAGTATAAAGATTCACATAAAATCCATTGGCGGCCATTTTGTGTGAACACCTTAATTCATTTTGTGTAAGAAAAAGGAATCGCATGGCTAAACTTTAAGTTATATATTTGAATTATTACTGCTCCATTTAGTTTAAATACATTGTTTATCAATTGGAACCATTAATTTTCATTTTTCTGACATCATCTTTTATTAACCCTAAAACGTGCTACTGCCCCTTTAAAATATTGCTTTTTTGGTAAAATACTCATTTTGCGCACTTTTCAAATTTCATAATATCCTTACTAATTAAGCTATTTTACAATTGATTACACCTACACACGCGCTATTTTAAGTACAACATTTGCGGTGTTACATTATATCATTAAAAAGTTGATAGTTAAGGAGCTAGAAAGACAAACATCGAGTTGGGGTCTTAAAATATGAATCTTTCAATGCTTTCATTAAAGTTTTAAAAACCATTACTCCTTTACTATTTAAGTAATCTAAGCATACTATACATCAATGGATGGACCTGTTGAAGACAACAATATTTTGTGTGGTAACTTATTTTCGAAATCTTAAAGTTTAATGTGCTAAGCTCATAAACTGCTTGTATGGGTCGTCATCTTTTCTATAAAACAGATCGAGAATTACGCTAAATTATGTATTTCTTGACAGATTTAAGTCCAATTTAAAAGCTAGGTTCATCTCAACATATAAAAACAATAAACGAGTGCAAAATGCAAGGTTTTGTATTTTACGTTTTGTCATAAGGTCTACTCCGAGATTCGAACCTGAGTTGAGAGTTGTCTTATTTGATGTTTGTATGGGTTAAATTACCTCCCTTAGACCAGTGTTGACAAAAGATCTTTACATTTCAGACTTCAAATGTCTGTATCCCCAAAATGGTTACAGATCATTCCACCATATTTTTTGCGCACCAGTTGCAGATCCTTAAGTCTTGTTTGCACATACATAACTTATACATGTACTTATACACTCCTAACGAAATGACCACGCCGTCCGCCATGACACTGGCCGACATGAGAGCAGACTGAAGTCGTTCATCACAAAGTCTCTGACGCTTCAGACGACTGAGCTCGTGGACAGAATGGACACAGTGGAAGGTGACATTAAAGATTTATATGTTAAAACAACAGAAATTCTCCATGCTGTGAATTTTAATGCCGAAGAAATTGAACATAACTCAAGCGAAATTAAAAAAATGAAGATGGACATAGCCAAAATGAAAACTGAATTTGATAGAGAACTCCTTACGCAGGAGATGTACTCTTGGTAGTGCAACCTACACTGAACCCCAAAAGAAACTATCCATTTTTAGAATTCAAATATATTCTTAATTTACTTTAGCTAAATGTTAAGTTTTATGGAAACAGGTCGCCAAAACGTAAAATTTCAGTTGTTCATCTCAGAAATGATTAGGTACGTGATTTTCATGACTTTTGTTGAAAACTGAGAAAATCGGCGTCTACGGCTCTTGGGAGGGTGCTTAGTCAATCAACCGTCAGAAGGAGGTTAAGAGAAGCAGGGGTTCGGGCCCGTCGACCTTATTGTGGCCCAACGTTGACACATCAACATCAACATAACCGATTAATCTGGACAAGACGTGTACGAAGGTGGCAGCTTTGTGATTGGCGAAATGTTATGTTCACCGATGAAAGTAGGTTTTGTTTATATAAGCATGATGGCAGAGCCCGCGTTTATCGCCGTCAGGGTGAAAGAAACGCTCCAAATTGTGTTGCAGAGGTCCAGGCACACGGTGGGGGAAGTGTGATGGTTTGGGGCGGTATCCGAGGAGAAAACAAGTCGCCATTGGTGATCGTTATGGGTAACATGACTGCGCAAAGATACATTGATCAAGTTCTTCGTCCTGTTGTGTTGCCATTTCTTCAGAATCACCCGGGAACTTTGTTTCAACATTCACATTCACAACATGCACATACAGCAAGAGCAGTGTCAACATTCCTGGACAACAATAACGTCAACGTCTTGCCGTGGCCGTCACTTTCTCTCTCCAATTGAACACATGTGGGACTGCCTAGGGAGGCGAATCAGGAATAGAGCAAACCCTCCAGTCAACCTGAGGCAGCTGGAACAAGCCCTACAGGATGAATGTGGAAACATCCCTAACGCCACCGTCAGACGTCTCCCGACATCAATGAGACGTCGAGTGTTTGACTGCATAACAGCTGAAGGTTGACATACGAAGTATTGGTGACTATGGACTCCATATAACATATGATCAGAAACTTCGATTTCTAAAAAATGGAAATTAACATTTCACACCAGTGTTAATAAAACGTTTCCAGGCTGTAAGATAAACGAGTTATTGCAAAACAAATAAAGTTAGATGATGTGAAATAGTACATAGTACAGACCCGACTAATTTTAGGGCGAACAGGCCAAAGCCAATTGTCATAAAATTTGTTCTGGCTGCGGACAGACAGCGCGTTTACAACGCTTCTATGAAAAATTCTAATTACCTGCGAGACAACAAAATAAGCATTAGAACATATCTCCCCGTCGTTTTGAAGAAACTGACAGGGCGCCTCGCGAACAAAGCATTTGAACTATGAAAGTCTGAAAAAGTTCAAAGTAGGATCTTAGAACAAGGGATTGAGCTGACTCTCCAAATCAGGAACAACGCCCAGGATTAATGGAGGACATTTGATGTATTTGTTGGCTCTGTGAATAAGGATGAAGCAGTTAGATATGTATTGATACAGTTGCAAATAATATATACATTTTTACGTTACAGATTTCAAATGTCTATCTCTTTGTCTCTAAAACGCTTACAGATAACTCAACCAATTTTTGTATGCTTCTACATATAACATTTTTTTGTAGATAATGTTAACCTGACGTTTGTCACCATGGTGAATTTTCTGAAAAGCCTTTAACACTGAATATGACGTGAAATTTGGTCATTTTGATAATGTATTAGTTACTGTTTTCCTCTTAGACAAAAGTGCATGTTAAGGTCAAACACTGTGTGAAGGTCAAAGAGGAAGTCTTGAAGACCAGTTATTGTTATTATTATTAGTAGTAGTAGTAGTAAGATCGGGGCTTTAAAAAATAAACCTAGTTGAAAAAGTCACCTTAGGATATCAAGCTTGTATGGGGTATTGTGAGTTTGGTCGAGAGCCACTGTACATAAAATTCTTTAATCCCCCCCCCCCCCCCCCCCCCCCCCGTCGTCATATACAAGTTTAAGATACAAATTACAAGTTAAAGATACAAATTACAAGTTAAAAATACAAATTAATAGAAAAACTATTTCTTTATTATAATTACATGCTGAAGATTTTTAAGCTTATTCTTATCAATATCTTATTATCTGATCTTTATCTTTCAGATGATCGTCATCGGTATTTGGATTTTTACAGACGCACCGCGTGCAATTACGACCATGCCGAGTTTTTCTGAGCGATATGTTGAAGTTACTTGTAAACTGCCTGAAACCGGTTTTCTGGTATCTGTGATTTGTAATCTCACATTAGTAGTTGTTTGCACATATTTTGCCATAATGACAAGAAAACTCCCTGACAATTTTAATGAATCTAGATATGTCAGTTTTTGTGTATATACCACTATTGTTCTTTGGTTAGCATTTATTCCAACCTTCTTTACGACCACAAAGACAACATTTCGTTCTCTTTTTCTTGCAGCAGCAATGATAGCAAATGCAAACGTTACTCTGTTATTCTTGTTTGTGCCAAAATTATATGCACTGTACTATGTCTCGGCTGAGGCACAACACCTTGCCATCCATGTGCCGTCAGCTTTTCGACTCCGAGCTCCTGTACAACCGATGCCTCTTTCTGGCTAGGACAATGTCCACAGTGTAGGAGCGGTGTACTCGCGATTTTCAGTACTATGCAAGTGTACTCAATTTGGCAGTACTGCTGCAGCTTGTATATTGGAAAATCACGATAGGCGGTCCCGGGTTTTTGTACGTAGCTGGTTAAATCAAAACCAGAGAGCCAAAATAACGGTATAATTCAGGTCTTACGGTTTCCAATCATTAACATATTATCTTTCAGAATCCAAAACTGTCAAATAAGAAAGCTATCAGGAAGTAAAAACCAATCAAGTTGTCATTTTCCCGTTTCATTTGATTTATCATGTTTTATCGTTTATGAACATGCATGAACTTTTGACCAAACTTTCTAGATATAGCTTTCGACATTCTCTGTGAATTTCACCATAATCAGTGCAGTATTTTAGCTAATGTATGCGAAAATAGATAGTACTCAATCATTCAGTACTGACGTGCGCGTACACAGTTCTGAAGTGCAGGTGTACTCAGTTATGAGGTGTCGGTACATGGTGAGTGTACACAGTTCTTGTGTGCTTTCAATAGGACGACTAGTAAATTAACGACATTTTTTGTATAAATATGTTACAGTATTTTTCAATTAATAAATCAATTATTTTGCGACATATTTGGACATATTGAAATGTTATTTCTTGACCTTTCGCAGTGATGTTTGTTTTCAAATTTTGCATTTTCAAATCTGACATTCGTTCAAGGTTTGTAAAATATCGGTTAGTGCATGAAATGATTAACTGGAGGATATAAGATAGATATACATGATAAGAACTAAATAAAGCCGATCATTAAGAAACAGAACCCCGCCCTTTTGTTTTGATGTTTGGAGTACAAGCTATGATGTTACATGCAATGACATGAGGATTTTCAGAGACCCTTTACAACGTGTTTGAAACCCTACAAACGTTTTCAGATAAAGTCAAATATAAGAAAAACAAGCAAGTAGAGTCGTCTATATCCAATGCAACTCTCTATGTTTTTGAATAACACTGTTGAAATAAAGAAGTAAAAATACCCAAAACATATATTCAAACTTTCTTAATACATATGAATTTGTTTTGATGAGCTAGGGCATACAGTTTTAAGTAATGCTCTAGGAAACAAAATTCTAAGTTACGTTTCCAGGGAAACCCTCAAAATTCATAATCAAAAGAAGTTGAAGCCCCCAAAGGCACGTCTATACGCATCAGTTGATCCATATACCAGGTTTCGTTGAGCTCCCTCCTACAGTTACTTAGTTGGGCGGGGGATAAAAAGGTAATGTTTTTGAGACTCTATACATTTTGTATCTTTGATTCATTTTCATGTTTTGAAAAAATCCTCAACCGAAATCTAAAAAAGCTTACTGTTTCATCTACAAATTTGAAATAAAATTTGAAAAACGACATGACATGTCTTCTTAGTATGTTCAAGGCGTTATAATCGCCATTTGAACTGCTTTCCACATACGGTAACATCGTTACATTTTCCTTTGTGAACATCATAAGTGACCACCCTAGTTGACTTTCCGCTGCGGCAGGAGGACTCTGTACTGTCGATTTGCTGCTAATTGTTTCCACTTCAACATTAATTGAGATCTCAAAAAATCTAAATGAGAAAATGTTTAACAACGTTTTTGTATATAATTTTGTATAATCATGTATTATTGGTGGTAAACTTAAAATACCTATAAGGGTGAATGGTACCATCAAACATTGTTGCCTTTTTGAGTACATTAAAGAGAAAATGTACTTAACACATTAGTTTCTCATCCAGTTTTACACTAGTACTGCGTACACACGCACATAAGAACTGAGTACACTCAATTTTATGAGCACGTCAGTACTGAATGATTGAGTACTATCAATTTTTGCATACATTAGCTAAACTACTGCACTGATCATAGTGAAATTCACACAAAATGTCGCAAACTATATCTAGAAATTTGTGTCAGAAGCTCACAGGTTTTGATAGATCCAAAGAAACGAGGAAAAGACAACTTAAGTCGTTTTCACTTTCCCATAGCGTTTTTATTCGACAGTTTTGGATTCTGAAAGTTAATATCTAAATGCTTGAAAACCTTAAGAACAAAATTATACCTTTATTTATGCCTTTGGGTTTAAATGTTACTAGCTACGTAAAATCCCGGACCACCTAAGATACTTTTTTAATATCTAAGCTGCAGCAGTACTGCCAAATTGAGACCACTTGCATAGTACTGAAAATCGCGAGTACACCGCTCCTACACTGTGATGTCAGATTTCCTTCATCTTCTTCTTTACTCAACTTGACATAGATTTCGTCATAGTTTTTTTCTTATAATTAATTGATAATTTGTCGATGTTTTGAACATGCGTGTTAACGTGTTAATTTGTTGTTTCCATATCATCATCACGTTGAAATTAGAGTTAGGCATGCCATAGACTGAATTGAAGTTGTTATGTGTTAACAATGGATCCTTTAAAACCTCAGAACTTAGAAATGTCACAATACAGTACTTCAAATTCAAACATCCAAACATATTAAAACTTTGCACAAATATTTTCACTTCATCTAACTTATTGAAACTGATGTTTGGCGTTGCTTTGGGCCATAGATATTCAACTTTTCTGTTTATCATTATACAGCTTCTGAATAGTTGTTTTTCACTGTGTTCGATTTCTACATGGATAAAACATAAGGTATAATTCTCTAAAAATAAGGATTTATCACCATTTCCTAGCAAAATATTTTATAGAAAAACTTTTGATAAATTTGTAATTGGATCATATTTACACTGACTTTCACTGACAAAATGTCGGTAAAAAGTTCACCTTGTGATATATACCTTTTATCCCCCACAACAACGAAGTTGCAGAGGTATTAAAATGGGTACTGTCCGTCCGTCCGTTACACTTTGTGTCCGGCTCATAACTTCGTAACTTATCAACCATTTCAATTCAAATTCGTCATGGAAATGAAGAAACATGTAATAATGTGTCATGAGTAACAATTTTCTGAAAATCTACATAAAATATTAGGATTTTGGAGAAAAAGTGGTAAATTTGTAAGAAATCTGTTACAAGTCCTGTCCGGCTCACAACTTCTAAACTAGTCATCACATTTGGATCAAATTTGATGTGAAGATACATAATCATCTGAAGGTGTGTCATGAAGAACAATTTTGAAAATATTTTTATAAAAGTTTGCCTTTTTGGCAAAAAATGAGGACTCTGTTGGAAAACTGTTACAAGTCCTGTCCTGCTCACTACTTTTTAATTAACTAATCATCACATATTGATAAAATTTATATGGAGATACATAATCATCTGAAGGTGTGTCATGAAGAACAATTTTGAAAATATTTTTGTTTATACCCCCATTCCACCGAGCATACGACCCCACTGCGACCGATTTTTGTCTCCTGGTCGTGCACACTCTCACTCATTCTCACTGACACCGCACTGGAGTCTTGGGAAGATCCCCATGCTCGCACAAAATATCTTACACACTCTCCATTGGTCGCATGTTGTCGTAGGGGGGTTTGCGATTTCGATGGTCCGTTTTCAAAAATCGACAACTTCTGCGATCGCTGAAATTGATTACTTGCTCTCAAATTCGGTCGTAAAGCGCTCGCATCAGTCTCAATGGGGTCTTGGTACGGTCGTGTGTCAGTCGCATGAACTCGGACCTAGGTCGTGTCCACTCGCAATGCACTCGCGCTAATTTATCACTGGCGATCAAATAATGCGATCAGTGGAGAGCGCTTCAAGACCCAATTGCGACCGCACTGCGAGTGCAAATACCTATCCGTCTTTTAAAGCGACCAATCTAGAGTGTTCCCGCGCTAATTCGCGACCAATGGCGAGCGCTTCTGCGAGCGCAATGCGACCGATTTGAACGACATTGCAACAGGCACCAGGACTATTAAAACCCACAACTGGCGGTCTTTGGTCAGTCGCAGAAACAGTCACCTAGCTGTCAACATCCATCGAAATTCGCTTCCAATAGTACTGCCGTTGAACATCATGAGAACAACTCGGAAGAAAGTTAATCAGCCGACTCGTGTGACATCAAAAGAAGGTGACCAGAGGTCAGCTACACCCGTCTTAGAAGAGAGGTCTAATACACAAAAAGACGTGGTCGGGCCGTCTACCTCTCACGTAGACATACAGCCTCCATACCCAAATCGCATGCCGTCGACGCCTCCTTATCCTTCGTTGATGGTGTCTCATCATAGCTAAGGTGTAGTCGCCGATATACTGTAGTTCTTGTCTGGTTTCAGAAACCAGAGCAACTAACAGGGCCATTTCATTTTCCATCTTATCTGTATGCTAGTCAAACTCGGATTGCCATGATTGCAGCTGGTCGCAGTCCTTTTTATACTTTGGGCCAGATCTGTCGTGAAAAGTTGTGTCGAGGTCGCAAATGTCTTAATATGGTCTTGTGAAAAGTCGCAATGGTCGTACTGGAGTCGTACAAGACTCGCAACTGTCGTAATGTGGTCGCACTCGATTGCAAAAGCAATCTCACTAATCGCAAGTCCATCGCATTGCGATCGTTTGGCAGTCGCCGAAACTGTCGGGGTGATCCTAACCACTCGCATGCAAAATTGCCAATTCGGTCATAATATCTCAGTACGACTATGTTGAGACCGACATGCGATCTATACTGCAATTCGAATCAGTCTCAACTCTGTCTCAATGTGCTCGCCGGAAAAAAGAAATTAATCACGTTTTGGTCATAGTGGGATCGTATAGCCGGCTTGGTGGAACCGGAAAATCATATTTTTTTTAAATTGCTAGTATTTATGTCTGCGACCAGTTCGACCGGCTTGATTGCGGCGATCTTACTCTGTCGCATATCGGTCGCGGTTCGGTAGACGGGGGGCATTACATATGATCAAATTGATCTTGGAGATCCAAATACATAAATGTTTTTGTTTGATTTCAATTTTGTCATGTAACTCAAATTATGCCCAACAGTGAACATAAAGTTGGTATCATTAAGTTTTTTTATTAGAACAGTTTCCTTCATATATTTGAATTTTTTGTTACTTTGTGCGACAAAACTTAGTCTGCAATATGATAAAGAAAACATATATATGTTGTGCAATTTGCGGGGGATATAGCTCGACCATGTCAGCTGCTTGTTGTAAGAAAAATAGTTTGGAAATGTATTTTCATTCAAAGATAAAACTTGATTTTTTTAACATTTTGCACACCATCATTGCACATGTCCTTGCAGTACTATTGATGTTATCTTTAAGTATATGATGTGAAAATTATCTATCTTCATCTACACAAACAATTACTTTTTGTACAATAGTGATAAAACTGAACTGAAGCGAACACATGATATTTCCACTTAGTTCAAACCTAAAGAAACAATCGCTATTATAAATTTTGTAGAGGTGTAATAAAGTGATTCATTTTGTATTATTGTCAAGCATTAAAATACATAATTAAAGTCTCGAATTGCAACTACGTTCTGTCTACTACTTCTTTTCACCAATTATGAAATATAAAATGTCACCATTTTTTAAATACTATTTTGAATTTTATTGTAACTTTTGTAAGTTTACTTTGCTAAAAGCTAAAATATTGACCAAGCATCATAAAGCAATAACTCACTCAGTGTAACATAGCATAGGATTTTCTAATTTGGCCACCTTTTTTTTCATTTTTTTTTGATAGGCTGAAAATTATGCCTAAATTACATGACAGCAACAACGACATTTGGCCATGGACATTCCCGTTGTATGAACAGTATCGTTACCAAATAGAAAAATCACTTCTATTGTGTATGTGTTTGAGGAAAATAGTGTAAAACGTTTAATTAAGGTGACCGCAGTGACGCGGAGGTGACAATGCTTCAAATCATTAAATAAATAGATATAAACGTTGTTCTCCAAAAGTATTTTTAAACCGGGTTATGTATTCAAATTTGTATTTCATATTATATCCATATATCAATGCTTCTTCTGAAACAAACATAAACACAGTTAAGTTAATCAATACATTTGTGGAAATATTTATTTGTAATTACCGTGCAATTACAGCGCATTTGACAAAGAAGAATTTGACTCCCCCTTGGCCCATGTACATTGTATATAAGATGTATATTCAAAAATCTTTGAGATGAAGTCATTCATATTAAATAAAAAGTTTTTCTAATATTTGTATCCAGTAAATGTCAAGCATTCATAGAAAGTGCAAGAAATGATCTATTCAAATAACACAAACGCCAGGAATTCCTCATAGATTTTCGAAATGATAAATGATAACTGCTTATATGAGTAACAGTTGGTGGTACCCATACCTATAGATATTGTGGATCTTATCCATAAAACATTTCATAAAACATTATTTCCTCTTTCAAATAAAAAGGAAATCCTGCCTAAGAATATTTTTGTTCGTGTTTTTTTTGTGTTCATAGCGTCTCAATGTTATATTCAAGCTTGCTCATTAGTGCAATTGTCCCAGATTGTATCACAGTGGTCAAAGATTGGCACAATAAATACGAGGACTCCAAATTCATGGCGAGTTTGATTGTTTGAATGTTGAAGATGACGTCATAATCGCCAACTGTTCGTATCGCGAAACCGCTGTTCATTGAGGAGGCAAGATATTTTCCAACAGAAAGAAAATAATTCAACCGTCTATTGCAGTCTGAGATAGCATAATACCAGTTGCAATATGTTACTTATTCCCGTCATACGGCCTTTGTAGTCTTTGAATAATATAAACTCTCCTTTGTAGCCCTTGAAATCATTGCAACTGTTGTCTTTAGCCCTAAATTCGTTGCAACTCGTATCTTTGTTAGACTTTGGATTAATAGTAAATGTCTACGTTAGCCCTTGGGTTCATATCAAGTGATTTATTAGCCGTAAGGGTTAGGGTTAGCGTTAGGTTACCGACCCTAACACTAGACAAACTAACCCTAAAATTACGTCGATACGTATCCAAGGGTTAAAAGGGATAGCCAACAAATATCGAAGTGCTAAAAAACTCAGTATAAAGCGTATTCAAAGGTAAATTCCCTAAATAATTTATTTTAACTTAGTGGCGAAGATATTGTTGTACTGATTGAATTACTTATTGACTAATTACAGACTTAGGCCTATAAAACAGTTAAGTACATGCAGGAAAACACATAAATTGAAGGTTGTTAACACAATTCTACCCAGCTAAAAATCTATCACAATCAATATGAAATCCGCAATAGATTTTGATAGGTATGGCAATTTTCTACGCATTTGAAAATCCGCTATGGATTTGGAATCCGCCACGGATATGAGGCCTGCCATGGATTCGAGTCTTACAAATATATACATAGTTTCAAGGGATAATTGATTTAGCCTATTGCAAACATTTCAGACAAATAATAAGGGGACTTGTTTTGTTTGTGATAATTCCATTTTCCATCATCTTTAAAAGATAGACCGAGATGTTAATGTTCACTGCATTCAACAATTACAGTATTGTGTAGTTTAAATGGAACCATAATAAAGATCGGATATGATAGTTGTCATCAAAGTGTATTTATTAAAACCGGGTATCAATATTTTGGATTTCATAATTGTACTCATTTCATTGCAACATGTAAAATGACCTGGCACATGTCGTCATTTTATGATCCCCCCTTATATGGGGCCATAGGGCCGGCAACGTTATAAATTATAATCCTTACTAGTCAATGAGTCTGTACACAAAGTTCAATCTTTCTAGGTGTAATGCTTCTGAAGAAGAAGATAAAAGGGTTTTAAGTTTGTAGCCCCTTGGCCCTTATTATAGAGGCCACAGGGCCCCAAAAGCTATAAATATTTAACCTCAGTTAGGAGTCTTACACAATTTTCAGCTTTCTAGGCCTTATGCCTCTGGAGAACAAATAGAAAATGCACATAGTTTACGGACAGAACCGGTAAGACGGACGCCGGACACCATGCAAAGTCCAGTCAATTTATGAAAAAAAAATCCAATCCTGTACAAATTGCAACAGAAATAATTTAGATGTTTTTGAATTGCTGAAGCATTGAAGAATAAAATATAAAAAATGTAGAAAATGTACATGGTGGAAAATTTAAAATTTTCTCCTTAAATGGGTGTGTGTCATACAATTTCTTTATGTCAAAATAGTAAATGTCAGAGCTACACTCAGGGGCAAAAGAAACGATACCAACTTTTCAAAAGAGTACAAAACAAAATTCTGTTGTATATGAAATGCGACTACGAGCCCTTGTGATAGGCACATCAGTTGTGAAGAAGTACTCACAATTTCAAACATCAAAGTATAATACTTATAATTGTATGACTGTTCAAATACACGAGGGGTAAAAAACCAACTTTTTCGATGTTATTTTTGGTCATAATCTTTGGAATTGGATTAAAATAATTATGAAATTTAAAAATCTACAAAATCTAACATGTTATCAATATAAATAACCCTTGTAGAAGTTAATTTGTTCACGCATTTTGCCTGTATTTTGGTTTAAAAGCAAGAAAAAGGGCCATTTTCACTATCCTATCTCGTCTAGTTAAGGAGATTTTTTAACAGCGTTTTTTGAGAGGCTTGTATTTCAAAAGCGTTAACAGATATAGCTCTGAAATTAAAAACTTAGTTCAGTTAACATTAATTGGAAAAATTACAGTCATAAGGACAGTTGCCCTTTCTAAATTAGTGCATATCTTCAGCTCATTGCCAAATCCTCCAGAAGACTTTATTAAATCTTTGGAAGTAATATTTTTTAATTTTATCTGGAATGATAAAAGAGATAAGATAAAAAGAAGCACAATGAAAAGATTAAGGACTGAAGGAGGATTAGGTATGGTTGATATAAAAACATTTATCTATGCTCTGAAATTATCTACTCTTCGATTTTATTGTAAAAACTCACTTGACATTAATCCAAGCGACATTCCTTACAATGATCTTCTAAAATATGGTGCAAATGTCGAGAAACAAATTAAAACAGAAAACCCCTTTTGGAAAGATGTTTTAAAAGCATGGAATAACTTTTGTAAAAAGTTCAATGTTGAAATGGACAACATTGACAATATCCTTGCAGAGCCATTATGGCTTAATCAAAATCTCAAGAATCCTCACCATTTTATTAAACACTGGGCCAATATGGGCATCTAGACCATTAAAGACCTATGTAATGAACATGGTTTCATGTCTTTTAATGAGATAAAGATAAAATACAAAATAAGAGGGACATCACTTGATTATAACTATCTTCTTCACATCTTACCTGAAAATTTGAAATGTATTATCAGACAGAAAAGACAAATTTCCTGTTATAATTTTTATACTAATGTTTACCAAAGAAATCTGTTGAACTCGACAAAAGGGTCAAGATTATATTATGAGAAACTGATTTCTAATCATGACAAACTTAAGATTTGTGAAAAGTGGGAACAATTATTTAATGACTGTGAATTTGACTGGCATAAAACTTTTAATTACTATAGACACGGCCTTAAAGATGTGAAACTTCTTGATTTTCAATATAGATTTTTACAAAAAGTAGTATATACCAAAAAGGAACTGTTGCAAATGAATCTGGTCGACAACGAGTTATGTAGTTTTTGTAATAATGCTTCTGAAAATATTTGTCATGTTTACTGGGATTGTTGCGAAACCAAGAATTTTTGAAAAGAGAACTTGAACTTTGGGTTAATAACCACTTCCCACAGAAGTTTAACTTCTCAAAGTATTTGATTTGGTTTGTTACACTACATAAAAATGTGTTAATGACCCAAATCATTATCTCCGCCAAAAAATATATCCATCTATGTAATATCAAAAAAATGATTCCAAAAGTGGATCATTATAAAAAACAATGAAAACAGATATATCTTGTTGAAAAATTTATTTTCATAAGAAATAATGAAACTGAAAAATTCCCAAATAAATGGTTGCCATTCATCCCATTATTCAACCAATAATGATTGCTGTAACCTTGTCTTTGCAAGCCAAGTCTATTTCATACTTTGTTGTGTTTTTTTTTTATGTCAATATGCATATTTATATGACTATGTAACAATGTAACTATGGGAACAATAAAAAAAAAAAAAAAAAAAAAAAAACTTTTCAAAAGAGTACAAAACAAAATTCTGTAGTATATGAAATGCGACTACGAGCCCTTGTGATAGGCACATCAGTTGTGAGAAGTACTCACAATTTCAAACATCAAAGTATAATGCTTATAATTGTATGACTGTTCAAATACACGAGGGGTAAAAAAACAGCTTTTTCGATGTTATTTTTGGTCATAATCTTTGGAATTGGAATAAAAAAATTATGAAATTTAAAAATCTACAAAATCTAACATGTTATCAATATAAATAACCCTTGTAGAAGTTAATTTGTTCACGCATTTTGCCTGTATTTTGGTTTAAAAGCAAGAAAAAGGGCCATTTTCACTTTCCTATCTCGTCTAGTTGTGAGATTTTTTAACAGCGTTTTTTGAAAGGCTTGTATTTCAAAAGCGTTAACAGATATAGCTCTGAAATTAAAAACTTAGTTCAGTTAGCTCTTGAATACACGAATAAACCCTGTTTCAGCAGTAACTATCAATCGTAGATTAACCTATCATGCCTTTTATATGGTATCGTTTCTTTTGCCCCTGAGTGTATATTGTTTGATAGCTGACTGTTATTTGGACAAATTTCCTGACATAGTTGTCTGCAGAAGCCAAATAATAAAATGATGTCAATGTGGAATAAAATGTGTCACCTACCTGTCCACTCTATTATCCAGACATATATGGGTATATATCAGGGTTTTCAAAAAAATAAACCAGTCCCTTTCGAACATTAAGTTCACATTAAAAAGTTGTTTTCTAGTTATTATTTATCCTCTTCATTTAAAAACAACATGTTGACATTCTGATTTAGAGCATTTGTGGAAAATCATTGACACATTGACTTTTTGGCATTGTGCCAAATCACAGTTGGAGATCCACATTGCCCCGATCATCTTGAATGATGGTTGAATTTGTGCAGCTGACACCTCTACATTCTCCACGTGCAACTGAACATTCAAGACCATGCTTCTTGCAGATACATTTACTTGTGTCACAGTCTGTTTTACACTTGCACCTTATCACTCTCAGCAGATCAACTGGTGCTTGCGGCTTAGTTGTTCGAGGTTCAAGTTTTTCTTCCTTTTCATGTTTTCATCCTTGCCCATCCATTGCTGTACCTGGAGATTGATACGAGCACTGTGAATGTTTTTGCAGCAGAGGCTGTTGGGGGTAAAGAATGGACTTGAACAAAGGTTTAACTTGTTGAAACTTCTTTACAAAACCTTCTAATTATTGTATAAGCAAATGAGGATCTTCTCGCCAGCTACTGTGATACCTTCTTTTGATGATTCTTTACAGAATACCTTTGCTAATCTGGTGAATTCTTCATCCTTTCTTGCTTTCTTAAGGATCACTCCCTTTCAAATTCCAAACAAGCGGGATGTTGTGTCACATCCAGCAATTGCATGGATGAATGATATAAGAAGGCTTGTATCCGGCCCTAACGAGGTTTGAAGTTATTTCATACGTTTGGCCTTTTGATGTTGGTCCTCCCTTCCGATTTCATGAAAATATCAAATGATGTTGACTGTGCATGGAAGCAAAGTAAAACAAGCAAATCTGTATAATCTCTGATGACAGTGGTTACACATTTGGTTGCACATTCTACTGCTGTCTGTGTAATAAGGAGATCAGGATCGCCATCAGCATGAAACATTTTCCTTCAATTTGTTGCTGAGCAAATTGATGAATTTCTGTTTGTTTGTAGAGTTTGCTGAAAATGTTCTGTCTTAATTTTTATTGGCATATCTTCAAACAAATTGACCTGTGCTCCAACAGAACTTCCTGAACGCCTTAGATGTGTGGTATCTTTAGTTGTTGGACCATTGTCATATCCATCAAAAACCACAATTGGAGTGCTTTTCACGTATTCAACGTACATGTTGGCAACCGAACAAAATGATTCACTCCTTGGCCAAGGAAGCCTGTGAAGGAGAGATCCACCATCCAAGACATACTATACTTCTTCCATAGGGGACTCTGGTTCACTGGTTCCTCCTAGTGATGTCCACATGGCATCTGCAAGAAAACAAAGCTGCACTTGCAGAAACCCAGAAGGTTCAAACAGTGAAGGTGGTGGCGTGCAAAGTTCATATCTAAAATATCTGCAACATTTTATGTGATACCACTAGCAGCAGTTACCAGTCTTTGAAAGGGCAGTTGGGGATCAACTTGTATTGTGTATCTTTGCATATGTCTTCTGAGTCAGACCAACGCCTTGCATTGGTCTTTCTTTCTGAAAGTATATACTGTAACAGGACAACCAGCCATTGATTTAAGAATCCTTTTACCAACATCCTTGGCTCTTTCAACATTTACAGATACATCAGCAGTTACTCCAGAGGCTATGGTACGTAAGAATATATCTTGGGAAAATTGATTTCTCTCTTGCAGAAATCCAAGAAGCAGCATAGTATCTCTGTCATCCCGTTTCTGTATTGCATCCGTCATGTCTTTGTGCGATTCATTAGTCACAAAATCAGTATTTGTGAATTCCTGCATGGCCCCATTGATATCTGTACAGGCTGGCACTGACAGCAAACACTGTGCACGCTGATATTCAGACATTCCTCGTCCTTGTGTTAGTCCACCGGTAGATTTCATTTCTCATCAACACCTGTTCCATGACAAGATCAGATGATAACCCTGCCCAGAAACGGTCATTTCTTCTTATGACATGGTGGCCCGAAATATAAAGATCAAATACATCTGGTTTCCATTTGTCAAGTTTGATCTTTTGCTGAAGATACATGTATACAGATTTCGTGTACAGGTTAAGGCCAGCTGCTGCAAAATATGGAAGCATATCTTAAAGGGTTTTTAGATGCAGAAACCAGTTTCCTGTCCTTTCAGCTTTTATGAACTGCCGAAGCAAATAAATCATCTCCAAGTACTGTATCCATCGACGTATAGTCCTATAACATGTAAGAGCTTCCTTTATTTCCTGTACTGTACTTTGCTGTACTCTGCTGGCAGATACATCCAAACATAGTTCATCAATGGATATTTCACTGCTCATCAGTTGATCATACAGATCAACTGAAGTGATCAAATCCTTGTCCACCTGTGCTTTGATGTCAACATTTGTTTGAGAATCTTCCTGTGCTTCTGTCTGATGAATGTCCTCTGTACTAGTGCTGGCCTGTTCAGCTTCTGGCACATTCACCTCATCTAGGTGGTCTTTTCCAGTTGGCAGCTGAACACTGAAAACTTTTGACACTAGCATGGCATTGAGTGAGGCATCCATAAGAAAAGGTCCCCTATAACTGCTCTCGCGAATGCTTTTCCAGTCAGCATATGAGGTACTGTATTGGAAGCATAAATAACTATCAATAATTCGTGTATGCCTGATCCTTGCATCTTGTGGCCTATGGCATCAAGAAAGCTCATTTAAGTGTGGAAACCACCTAGTCTAAGTACAATTGACTTGAGGTCTTTGTCTTGTTGTTAGCAGCCACTATTACCTGAGCTTTCCACCACAAAGGCTGATAATAGAATGAACCTGGTGAGGTCTTGCCTCCTTGGATACAAACTTTAGTGTTGAGTAAACACAGCTCATGTCAGTAGCATTCATGTCAATCATTGGCATACAAACGACAGATGACTGTCCAGGATTATGAACTTGCATGGAAGATTGCATTACTCCTGACCACCCTGGTCTTGGTGAACGTAGGGGCCACACCACCTTCCACAAAAGATCCAGTTTGTTTGTTATGTCAGCATAACTAATGTCCTCTAAATCCTCATATACAAATGGCAAAATACATTCTGTGAATTGATTGAAATACTGTATATCTATTTTTGCCAGTTTTGTGACATCTTCTTTGGTAGCAGTGATTCTTTAAAGTGGATTTTGCCGTTTGGTTCCGGGTGTAACAGTAGCAATTACACCCTTTCCATGGAATGTATTTAATCCATCTAGTGTATTGATGTTTTGGTCAGCATTGTCTGCAACATATTGCAAATTATTGCCTGCTGTCATGCCGGGTATATTGTGATCCTGCAGCACATTCTTCGAATCTTCGAAACACGTGGTCGTTCTACTTGTATGATTGCCTACAGATGCTACTTTTACATTTGGTTTTTTTTCAGCAACAATAGTCGCAAGGACACTGGCAAAATTATGTGATGTTATTTTCTGTAGAGGACAATTCAAAAGCGGAACGGTATGTGTCTTTAGAAGTATCCATGTTTTTATGTCATTCTTCATAAGCTCTCCAACTACCTTGACAATACTTTAAGGATATTGTTCAAACTGAGAACCCCTTTTGGAAAGATGTATTAATGGCATGGAAAGCATATTGTACTGAGAATACTATAGAGGATGATAATATCAATGAGATTTTAAGTCAGCCTTTATGGTTGAATGGTAAATTTAAAAAACAACATCATTATATTAAACACTGGGCAAAAAATGGAATTTTCGCACTAAAAGATCTTTGTAATCATTATGGTTTTATGTCTTTTGATGAATTGAAGGCAAAATTTAATATACGAGGTACATATATGAATCTTGAATATATAATGTATATCTTACCCAAATCATGGACAATTACAACAAGGAATCAACATAGAATTTGCACAAGGGATCTGGAAATATATTCTCTTCATAAAGATTTTTTCTCTGTTAAGAAAGGTTCAAGACTTTTCTACGATAAGCTTCTATCTGAGAACCTTAAGCCTAAAAATTGCCAAAAATGGGAAAATTTATTTTCTGATACAAGTTTTAATTGGCACAATATTTTTGATATCTGTAGAGAGAATCTTAAAGATATGAAGCTTTTTGATTTTCAGTTTAAGTTCTTGCATAGGATTATTTACACTAAAAAAGAGCTCTTGAAAATGAAACTTGTTGACAATGCAGTATGTACTTTTTGTAATGTTGAATGTGAGTCTTTATGTCATGTATATTGGGAATGCAATGTGACCCATACTTTCTGGATGGATCTTGAAAATTGGATCATCAATAACATAAAAGTCTTTGAAATTACAAAGTTATTGGTGTGGTTTGGTATCTCTTATAATAACCCATTATTGATTCATATAATATTTTCTGCTAAAAGATATATTTATAGCTGTTCCTTAAAAAAAGTTTTTCCAAAATTGTATAATTTTCTTAAGATTTTGAAAGACATTTACATCGTTGAAAAATTCATATCCAGAAGAAACAATAGAATTGATAAATTTGTTGACAAATGGTGTCCATTATTCCCAATCTTCCAATACTAAGGCTTAACTAATTTTGATTCAAACCCTTTACCTAAGGATTACTTTATTGATTGCCCATTACCGTTTGATCTGTTATGTTCTATTATGTATGCATGTATTGATGAAATGTTTATAAAACTGGGAACAAATAAAAATAGCTGCATGTTGATCTATAAAAAAACAAAAACAAACTACCTTGACAATACTCATTTTCTCAGTTTCAGAATCACTTTCTTTGGGAGTTTCACAAAACTCATTGAGCACAGCCAATGCAGTCTTTTCTATTGTCACTACACTCGGTTTGCCATTGATATTAGTTATGATTACATCATTTCCAAAATGGTGATGTAACTTCTTCTTCATATAGTCGGTCGTGTACACATCTTTGCATCCAAAGTCTTCCATTTTCTTTACAAGGTCAGCTACCGTAATTTGTTCATCATCCATTTCAATGAGATAGTCAACTGCTTTGATGAAAGCCTCCTCCCGACTTGGATCAGAAGGTAGACCAATGTTTACATTTCCTTCTGTTTTTTTATTGATACTCAAGGGGTATCTGTCTATTTGTTCTGAAATTGGCACTGCATTTCTGATGGTACACTGCATCCTGTGCAAACTCAATTCTGCTGATAACTTTCTCAGGCCAGCTATCATCACGTTTTCTACACAACTGTTTTACTGTCTCCTGAAAAACAGGGCGGACATCATGACCACGCTTTTACCCATGTTTTTAGCAGAACGCCCACAAAACAAATAATGTTCAGCGAAGAGCTCAACCAGGTGTTGTCGACTTTGAAACAGATTTAGTATCCCTCTCAATAACATTATTGTTACAGTACTGTTGTCTACCAGTTGGTGCACTGTCTGCCCTGGACTGCTACGGATGGTATCTTTCCGTTTTGAACTTGCCGTATTGACTCCCATCACTACCCTTACTTTTGAGAACAACGGTTTTTGTCCATTTGATAGGGATTGTTTGCAAAGGACGCATAAATCCATATTTGGATACCTGCAAAAAATAAAATTCCTTATTTAATACATGTTTTAAATCCATTCAATATTTCAATTTTATTGTCAGTTAGTATTTCTAGTCACAGAAGAAAGACTTTCGTGGCTTTAAAATCCGTTTATATCAGTTAGTCAACTTACAGTTTTGAATGGTTTCCATACTCCCATTTCTGGCAACTTTGGTCTTATTGTTTATATTCTTTTATGTACATAAAAAGTTGTAATCGTTTTATTAATGAATATATAGAGTGATTGGAAATAAATGATTATGTTTTTTAAAAATATGACATGAATTATGTTGATACTTTTAAAATCTGAAGAATATTGATTAATTGAAAGAAAAAATTATCAAAATGTATATCCCTTACCTTATGAAAGACTTTTCTGGTGAAAGGGCAACATTTTCATGTGTGAATCGCAGTAAAATAATAAAACTTCATTTAAGAATAAAATAAACTTGAACAAATGACATTAAACTCAAGTGAAAACATCTGAAGCGCTATGAAAACTGTCTTCTGTGGTGCCGTTTTTTCAGATAGAATGAGTCAGTTGTGACCTTTAGGTCAACTCTGAATTGAGATCCTCGTTTCAAGTGATAGGGCATGTATTGTTTATGGAACCTGTCAACAAAATCTCATTAAGGAACTAGCCTCTGTGGAGAGTTTCCAGGCATGGTTTGTATGGTGATCTGTAAGGGTCATGTTTTCTTTGTCTTTTTTAGACATTAAAATTAACCATTTTCCTCTTTTTGTATTTTTCTACATTTTCAATTTGTTGAATAAACGTGCCTTATTGTATATGTTGACATGAAATTAAATTCTGTTGCAATTTGTTAGAGTGTGATCTTTATTGTGACTGGACTAAAATACAAAATGAATAGATGAGAAAATGTGCTTTATTTTTAAAACCAATTACCTCTCACTCAGTCACAGGATTTTACTGAATAATGAGAAAAATAAATGTTTATTTTAATGACTAGTTTAGCAATAAGCAGACATTTATTAGTTCCAACTCTTCAAATAAAAGAATGAATGATAATAATAATTTATAGTGAAACAAAATTATACTTTTTTTAAATTATGATTTTTATATACCCCAACCTAAAATTACCTAGTTCAATGACTCAAAACTCAGAGAAAATTCATCTGTGTGCGGACTATGCAATGAAGAATGTCAACATATGCCAGGTTATTTTACTTGTTGCAATAATAGTATGGAATATAATTCCTCAAATACAGATTATCAAAAAAGTGCCATTGCCCAAAGACATTATGTGCAACCTACGCTAACTCAATATTGTATTTAATATTCCTCGCAAACGTAAAACACGAGATCCCCTAGCATCGAAAAACGTCGCAATTTGTGTTTTCAAGGCTCAATCTGCCGTCTGTGTTTGTGTCAATTACCTCCTTCATCTTAGAAAATAATATATATATTTTCTGCATCATTGAGACCTGGCTTTGAAAAACTAGCGATGAGGCAGATACATATGAACTCTTATTTTCCTACTACCCCAAAAAAGTTTTGAACTTACATTCGTCCTCATCCTCCTAAAAAAAACAACTGTCTGATTCACCTTTTCGTGAATAATTCCATGCTTTTGTAATTTACGCCAATACCTGAAAGGGTAAGTTAATTTTGCAAGCAATGCAAACTTCCATTTCGACATTCCAGATAAAACATCGACCAAAACAGTTTGTACCCTTATAGAATCTCTTGGATTAACACAGTCAGTGACACAGCGGACTCACATCAATACTTATACCTTTGATTGGGTTCTTCATTGTCCAGAAGAATCCCTACTACTTTATATCTCCCTTGACAAGACTCTTCCTTCGGATAACTTCTGCATCAAACTTCTTTTCAAAAGAAATTCTCAACTCAACTACCTCACGCCAACTTTACAACATTGCTAATAACCTCCTTGCTAATAACCTAAAACCTCAACGCTTCCATCAAATTCTTCACATCTAAAATAAACACTATCTGCAACAACATAGATTCCACCCACACCAAACTCACACAGTTTGTCGATACCAATTTCACAGGAACATGCTTTTCATCCTTCAACAGGAGTTCAGAATAAACAGTTAGAGAGATCAAATGAAAGCATGACAGTAACTACTCCATTCTTTTTTCTTTTAACTTCTTTTGCTTCCGGGTGACGAGCAGACATTCTACCACTGAGTTACGTCCCTGATGCCTTGATATACTACTTCCTTATCTTACCAATATAATCTATGACTATTTATTTCTGGATTCTTTCGCCAAACATTCAAATGCGCCATTGTGCGTCCGAAACTAAAAAAACAAAGCCTAGATTTCACTATCGGCCACTCTCCAACCCCCCCCTCCTCTCCTGTTTGAATAGGTGTTTATTACTGGAGTTTGAAGGCCACAGGCCCAATGAACATATCAATACAAAATATACACAAATATACATAATAAACATTAAATACATCAAGTTTTTAGTGACGTTCTGTACTTTAAGGCAAAAAATATGAACTTGGATAACTGACATATTGTGGATTTACTTTGAGTTGACATAAGATAAATAAATTTAAAGAATGATGGATTTGTATAAAAATAACTATCTAAATACTTGACTCTCAGTTGTGTGTATGCATTACAAATCATAATAAAGTGATACTCATTTTCTATAAACGTCAATCCTGATCTTGCACAGTAGAAACATGTTCTTTCATTTTCCTCTTCATTTTTATGACGTCCTGTTTCGATTCGGAATTGGTGACAGCTACATCGGAATCGTGTGAGAGTTTCTTTAAAGGGTTTATCATTTATATATTGTAAATATGGTTCCAGTTGTAGATTCATTTTAAAGGTAGAGTAAGTTCTTAATTTGGGTTTTGCAAAAAGATCATTATGCCACTGCTGAGATCCAGTGTCCTGTAAACGCTGTTTAAAATTTGATAGAAATAATCCGGTGTCCCCCACGTCCCCTTCCTCTCGAAACTTACTGAAAGAATTTTCCTCTCTCTACTGCCTACCCATCTAGAATCACGACATCTTCTCAGCCATAACCAATCTGCATACCGAGCCGAACACAGCTCCGAAACAACACTTCTATCGATTACTAACGAGCTTCTACCAGCATAATTATGACCATGGAAAAAACTTCAATTCTATCACTCTTGCAACTTTTTCGCACTATCGATCATGCTTTCCTTATATCTCAACTACAACACTCTCATGGAATAACCGAGTCTGTCTCCAGATGGTTTGCCTCGTATCTACCTTCTCCTACCCACTTTTCTCTCAGTACGTTTCACAAGGATCGGTATTAGACCTATTCTTATTCATCATGTACACTCAGCCAGTTTCTACAATAATTGACCCTTCTTTCAATCTGTGCTATCTTCAAAGTACCATATCCTCTACAGAATCATGTATCTCTGACCTTAAACATGGGTGACCACCAATAGTCCTTTCCGATAAGGTAACGACGTCGCTTTGCTAGATTATCTCCTTTGACTTGCGGCCACTTCCGGGAATTATGCTGACAAACCGTAATGGCGTCTCATGATTTCAATGTATCAACCGACTTCGAGAGCTTCACTGTGAAACAACTGCAAAATTACTTGAGAAGTCACGGCGAGTTTGTTTCCGGAAAAAAAAGTGAACTTATTTTGAGGGCTCGAGGTTTGAGATTTATAAGGGAGAATGATAGTGGGTGTTCTGTAGACCGCCAAAGTGTGAATGTTGACGTTGAAGATTCAGTGAAACGACACCTGGAGCGCCTTGTTTCCCCATTAGGCAAGAGTTTGCCGAACCCAAGTTCATTAAAACATGGCTGGACAAGCGACGAAGAGTCTATGCCAGGCGTCTCGAAGGATGATTTATATAATTATCTTGTTTTAAGTAAACAACGAACGTTGGACAATGCCCAAAATCTTGCAACACGTCAGTTGAAGGCAAAGGTGTTTTACATGGACCAACATGTTCACAGTGTAGCATATGACGAGATAAGCAAAGACTGTTTACACTGTTTTGTTAAAGCCATGGTTATACCATCCCTTCCCTCGAAGAAAAGTCGTGACTACGATGTGTGGGTTTGTCTGTCGAAAGGTCACCGGACACGTTCACTCAGCCTTGTGTGATTGCACTGCTGGGTAAGAACATTTTCAAGGTTCATAACACAGATTCTAGTTTCCACTTTTGCTCCGTTTTTCTTATCAGATCACATTGTATTTTTCACAAACCAATTCAATATAACAAACAGTAGTTAAAAGCAAACTGGATAAAAACTTTTTAAATAATAAAAAAAATAAAGATAAATAGTTTTGGTGATAAGATAAGTATCCATGTCCACATGCTGTATATTATGTTAATTAAAGTAGACAATATTTTTTTTCAGGGAGGGAGAATCATGTAATCATATCGCTGCTCTACTGTATGCACTGGTTGACATCACAGTATCAAAAACTAAAGGACTCCATGCACCAACATCCAAGAAATGCCTTTGGAAAGACCCAAGAAAACGAAAAATGAGTCCTTGTAAATCCCAGGTAAATTAATATAAATATACAGATAAAAAATACAATGGGTGTAGATAGATAGATAAATAAAGTGGTGTAGATAATAAATAGACAACCACAGAGATAGATAATCTGTCTAGATAATCATTTGATAAATAAACTTATTGGTCTAGATATCATAGGTAGGGAGAGGTAATAGGATAGATGCTATAGATTAGATAAATAGATAATATTAGATATAAAGATAGAAAAAAGATTATTAATAATTTAGATAATTTAATGATTGTTTCTAGTACATGTATTATCATACTATTATGATTAAAAATCACTCAGTAAATTAAGTACAAGGTTAGTTGATATGAAAAAATATTAATGTAAATAATTTTTTTCAGGATATGGTATTCAAGAAACACAAGTTCGATGATCTTCAGGGGGAATCAGATAAAGATATTTTGAAAAAATCGCTGAAGGATGACAGTCATCATATCGAGCCAGTCAACCGTGAAACCTTTGCCAGAAAGCTGCTGGATCCTGGAGCCGCCCCACATGCTTCTTGGTTGTTCACACAGGATTCCTTTGTTGACAGTCTACCAGATCCTTGTGAACCTGCTTTACCTGCATTACTCTCTGTTGATTTCAATTATGCCGATTCGTGTGATCTTTCAAGTGGCAAGTGTGTTGAGCACTTCCAAGATGAATACAGCAGAATGTCCCTTACCGAGGAACAGTGTCAACTGATTGAAAAAAGAACCCGTGGTCAAGCGAAAAATGAAGCATGGATTGCTGAACGTAAAGACAGACTGACAGCATCTACCTTTGGTCAGATATGTAAACTAAAGCCTACAACTGCACCAGAGTGTACTCTAACGACTGTTATGGGTTACTCTTACTTTACATCGAAGCAAACTAAATGGGGTAGTGATCATGAACCTGCCGCTCGCAGGAAATATAACTCAATACTCAAGCAACAGCACCCAGATACTGAAATAACTGTTAGTACTTGTGGACTGTTAGTGAACAAAGACTATCCCTTTCTAGGGACAAGTCCTGATGCTCTAGTGCGTGAAGGTAGCAGCGATGGTATTTTAGAGATTAAATGTCCTTACAAGCATATGATGAAATCTGTGTTCGAGGCTGCTAAAGACCCTACTTTCTTTTGTTCATGTGATAATGGGAAATTATCTCTCAAACATGGTAGTTCGTATTATTACCAAGTTCAAGGACTGATGGCTATTTCCAACAGGCAGTGGTGTGATTTCTTTGTTTGGACACTGAAAGACAGCCATATCGAGAGAATAGTGTTCGATGTTGACTTTTGGAACTTATGTCATGAAAAATTGGCAAAGTTTTATCTTTGGGCTGTTATACCCGAGATATTCTCCCGGCGTGTCTTGCGTGACAAGTGTCTGTATGTGAAATAGGACTCTTGATTAGTTGATACACATATATGGATTGTGTCTTATTTTTTCAATCTTGTCTCAACAACGTTTTAAATGAATCATGTTTATCATTTGAACTACATACAAGATTGTCAGTAATGTCATTAGTGATATCTGACTTTATGACAATGTTTTCATTTACTGTCTCCTAAATTGTAAATAAACTATTTAGACTTTTTACTCTGTTATTGTATTTTGAAGAAAAAGAACAACAACTAAAATAGTAAATAGTAAAATTATATTTATTCAAGACAGTTTGTCAACAGGATTCATTGGATTGTTTCTTGAATTACATATTATCAACACGTGTCACATTAACTTCTAAGAGGCACAAGTGGTGGCTGAAGATTGGATAAATGTACACATATTTTCCAAATTTTAGAAACCTTATGGGATAATGTGATTGGGATTACACCCTGGAGGACACGAAAATTCTTAATTCTCTTCATCGCCATTTCCACATAAATGCGCAAGTTAGCTATGCGTCTTGTTTCTTCAATTTCTCGTCTGAAAAACTTCCTATGAGCTCTCTTAAAAGGGGGTATAATCAGTTTCAAACCTCGTGGTGTTGTTAAGTCGGAAATAAGAAATCCCTTATCTGCCATGATAGCATCACCGGGTTCACATAGATTTAATATACCACTTTGTTTAGTAATCTGCTTGTCACTAATACTACCGCACCAAAGATCCGTCACGAAAGTGATAACTCCAGCTGGACTGATTCCTACTAATGCCTTGTAGGTCATGTGTGACTTGTAGTGGGAATAAAGTAGAGATCTGTTTCCGAGTGACTGGGGTGTTTCAGTAAACACTTCAGTGCAGTCTATTATCACTCGTGTGTCAGAATATCTTTTGAATTTTGCAGGCATCGTCTTTCTAATAACAGTTCTAGATGGCCATGTTGTAAGAAATGAAAGTTTAACACTGAGATAGTCTATCCACCTGTCAAATATTGCACCACACGTAGACTTGGAAATGCAAAATCTATCCGCCAAATCTTCAAGTAAAAGTCCCAATCTGAGTCGCATCAATACCATAAAGAACTCATCTACTAATCTTAATGATCTTGGTCTCCCTCGTGTGTTTGTTGTACCACTCCTGGCTGTGTTTTCAAAAGAATCACTCATTTCATCAAATAGGGCTGTAAACACCTTCACATTTGGCACACCTGTGTAAAAACTAAACTTGTCACTATTTGCTGCATCTTCAAAAGTTAATACAGGTTTATCACACTGAATACCAACATCCTTCATTATTGGCCGCCTAATGTCATTGACCCCTGTACTAATATCAGTTTGTGTACAAATATCTTGTTGACTGTTACCAACTGGCTGGGTTTGAGTGGACATATCCATGACTGATACAATATCTGTTTGTTCCGATTTGTTCATTTTCAGGGTATCACAAGAATTCAACATACTACCACAATAGTCGTGCATTGACATTGATGCTGCAACATAATTGTCCACAATCAGTGATGAATCCTGGCCGAAATAATCTGCAGTTGAACTTTCGGTATCCATGGCTGGCTCTAGAATATGTTTACCTACATCTTCAGTTTCTCCAGTCTCTCCAGTCAGCTGAAACATAACAATGATATATAAGGGAAAATAGTTCTGCATAACAAAACAAATTATAAGATATTATGCATATGCATAGAAAAGCTTTGGGCTATGTAATCATGTTAATTTGTAGAAGTATAAATTAAATACGTATCATTAGATTATTTTCGGAGCTAAGTTACTTTACACAGTTACAAAAACATAATAAGTCAGACAATAATTTGAAACTCTATGTTTTTAGGCTACAGTTTATTCGTGTTTATTCAATAAACATGATATCTTATTGAATTAGCGATTTCATCATGTGAAAATATATAAACAAAGGTAACTAGTAGTTAGGACGAATTTTAAAAATAAAATATGCCCCTCATGTTTATGTAAAAATATTTAGGTTTAATTTTACGTTCCAAATTTTACAAATCTAAACCCGACATTACTCAGTTAAATTCATTTATGCTACAGTAGCTTTCTTACAAAATCATGTTTTGCATCGTTATTCACTTACTTAACACGCGTTGAACTCTTTTTTTCCGAACACTGATGGAATAGTATCACGTTCAAACTTGCCGTCCTTGAAATGTTCCGAACACAGACGTTGAGTTGCGTTAAATCTGTACTCCTTCTGCACGAGTTTGATACGTCTTATCCATGCTTTTCGTAGCTCTTCCCTAGCAGGAAATCTATGCAGAGATACAACTCTATCTTCGACGATTTTACCACGGTAGTTGGAACATACAGTACAGTAGTGTTTGACCTTAGCATGGCCGTCCATTTTGATAATCCCCGGAAGTGAACGCTGGTTTGCAATCGAACCTCAGTGGATGGAGAGTAATCTAAGGGAGACTACTCAAAACACCTTATCGGAAAGGACTATAAGCTGCAGTTCAACGATATTAAAACAGAAGTCTTATTGATATGTACTTCCAAATTCAAAAGTCAAACCCTCTTCCAATCTTTATCAACCTAAACGGAACAGTTTTTGATGTGTCAACGCAATGCAGAAATCTTTGCTTTCAGTTTGATCAAACCCTTTCCTTCAAGCAAATTATCTCTAATGTTTATCGATCCCGTTACAGCAAACTAAGGAAATCAGTTCTATCGCTGGAGTATTGCTCGTTCATTCCAAAACTTTCCAAAGAATTAAAAGTGTTCTTTCAAAAATTGAAAAGCGTCCTATCCCCTGTTTGGGAGGGCCCCTTTCCAAAGCCATATTTCCAAAGCCATGTTTTCAAAACTGACAAACCATTGAAGTGCTAATAAATTCCTATTACATCTTTTAAATTCTAAATATTCAGTATTTATGGTGATAATATGTATGACAAATGTAGATAATATGTATAATGTCAATAGTTTCGTTCAGCCAAGTTTTCAGACTGACGATGGCAGTGTAACCAAGCCCTCTAAAACTCTTTCACTTGCAAACTTACATGTCATATTGAATAATTTGTGTTTGTGCTTTGATAAACATACATTTCAAATTCAAATCCAAAATTATAATAGAATTTTTTTATGCCATTTTATATTTCAAAAGATGTAAAAACCTAAGCAAAAATTAAACAATTCAATCTGTAAAAGTTTCTCGCCTCAACATGGTTTTGAACCCTGGACCACTGCACTTTGGGCCAGAGGCTAAACTATTAGACCACGAAGCTGGCTGTGTGGGGAAAGAGTTTTTAAAATAAGACTTCTGATTCACAAAGACAAAATTAAACATCTCGAATCCATGTTTCAAACATACCAAGTAAAAGCACCAAGTTCCAGAATGTAGAGCTTGACTCTTGCATGTGACCAAAAGTGCCTGTTCGGGAGCAATGTTATTCTTTTTTCTTAAAGACGTTGCTATTGTCCAACTAGGTTTTGGAGTTATGGTTTTTGTTTTTGAAGTTATCGATTCTTAAATTTAAGTATCCTTTGAAAGGTCACAGCAAGAAAAGTATTGACGTTGGGAGTTTCTAGAACTTAAAAACTACAATTCTTCAGCTACATTGAGTATCAATTTCAGCTCTCTAGTGGCAAGTATCTTCAGAGAAGAACATTTTCAAAGGGGGTTGGGGTCGGATACGGTCGAAAATGGAATAAAAGCAAGATGGTGGCCAAACCACGTGACCTACGAATTTGTCAAGATTTTGTTTTTTGCAGCATTTATTATTGCGCATCTTTTTAAAAAAGTTTCAGGTCTCCAAGTGCGTTTTGAAAAAAAAAAAGTTTTTTTTTCATCTTTGGGCCTAGCTGGGCCATTTATCGCCTTTCCTCAACAAGATCTTGGAAAATTAACAATAAGTATAATATGTGCTTTCACATTGAGTAAGTGAGGAGAAGATTTTCAAAGATGCGTACAATCAGAATTTCGAAATTATCGAAAAATTTAAGTTTTTTTAAAATAACAAAATATCTATCATTACAGTCGAAATTATGAAACGCTTAATCGATGGGGGATATTGATGCCCACATTTTGGTGAAAGTTTTATGCAATTATTTTCCATAGTTATCGAGATAATGAGGTTTAAAGTTTTGACTTTAAGGGGAGATAACTCAAAAATAATATCGAAATTCAAAAATCTGGTTCGTGCATGTCTAGTTTAGGTGATACTCTACAATCTCTAAAAGTTTCATGAAAATCGGCTTGTTAATAAGGTCAGAAATGGTGGAACAAAGAAACGTCCAAATAATAATAATAATAACAACTAGGATTGACGTGTCAATACTTAGGTCTTCAAGACATTTATTCATCATAAAAACGACCAAATTCCACATGATATTCAATATTTAAAGCTTTGCAGAAAATCCAACATGGCGGTCAATGTAAGCTATGACATTACAATATTATTCCAAGAAGCAGAAAACAATTGGCTGAATCTTTTCTCACTGTTCTTGAGATACAAAACAATAGGTCTTCAGACTTGCGTCTTGAAGACCTAATAAAACACGCCAATAACAAAAAGGATTCAGCCGCATTTATAGCCTTTTAATAACGTACATGAACATGTCAGCAGTCAGTCTTGAAAATTACATCGGTTAGCAATTTTTTTTTTTTCACCTTATTTCTATAGACTTTGATCAATTATTCTGAATAAAAATGACTGTTTCGGGATCGATATTTGGATAGATTCCTATTGTATATAAACTTGTCTTACATTCCTGAAAAAATTCACATTTCTGAGTCAAACTTTTTTAGTCATCGCCCTTTGATAATGGCACCTTGTAATAAATCACCCAAATTTGTACGCTTATAGAATGGTAAGATTACTCAGGTTCTGGAAAGAAATTTTGAAAAAAAGGCTAGTCATTGTCAAATATCTGCGCTTTCATTTGAGCTATCTTACATAGCTCTATGTGTTGCCGTTAGTGAGAAGAAGATTTTCAAAGGTGCATGGGGTCCGATAATACTGTAAAGTAAGAAAATTCAAAATGGCACCAAAACCACGTGACCTACAACATTCCCCATATAAACTTTTTTTGCCTTTTTTGCTCTCAACTTTTAAGATTTGTTATGAACGAAAATGTTCGCAATTAATGTTTTAATCGATTCCTAATGTATACAAAACTGTCTCACATTTCTAAAAAAAAAAGGCATAATTATGAGTCTAACTTTTTTAGTTACCCCCCCCCCCCCCCCCTCCCCAAAATAGTACCTTGTGCTAAAACACCCAAATTTGAATGCTTATAGAAAAAATATTTGAGGTAGAGCCGTTGTTGAATATCATTTAATATGATTTTTATGTTGTTGAATATCAAATGTCCAATGCTTCAGCTGCAATGTACGAGAGTTTTAGTTCTCAGGTGCAAATATATTCTGAGGAGGAGATTCTCAAAGGTACATAGGGTCAAGTTTGAAAAAAAAAACAATATGGTGTCGAAACCACGTAATATTTTTATAATAAGGTACTACACAAAATATTTGTGTCTTTACCAAGCGCATCCATTGATGTACACTAAACCCCAAAAGAAACTATCCACTCATTCAAATTTTCATTGAAAAATAACAAGACACGGTTTTCTATCCTAACAACATTTTATCTAATACCTAATCATTTGCACATCATCTAACTTTATTTGTTTTGCAATAACTCGTTTATCTTACAGCCTGGAAACGTTTCATTAACACTGATGTGAAATGTTAATTTCCATTTTTTAGAAATCGAAGTTTCTGATCATATGTTAATGAATTTATGGAATATGGAGTCCATAGTCATCAATACTTCGTATGTCCACCTTCAGCTGTTATGCAGGCAAACACTCGATGTCTCAGGGATGTTCCCCAATTCATCCTGTAGGGCTTGTTCCAGCTGCCTCAGGTTGACTGGAGGGTTTGCTCTATTCCTTATTCGCCTCCCTAGGCAGTCCCACATGTGTTCAATTGGAGAGAGATCAGGAGAACGTGATGGCCACGGCAAGACGTTGACGTTATTGTTGTCCAGGGATGTTGACACTGCTCTTGCTGAATGTGCAGGCGCGTTACCATGTTGAAACAAAGTTCCCGGGTGATTCTGAAGAAATGGCAACACAACAGGACGAAGAACTTGATCAATGTATCTTTGCGCAGTCATGTTACCCATAACGATCACCAATGGCGACTTGTTTTCTCCTCGGATACCGCCCCAAACCATCACACTTCCCCAACCGTGTGCCTGAACCTCTGCAACACAATTTGGAGCGTTTCCTTCACCCTGACGGCGATAAACGCTGGCTCTGCCATCATGCTTATATAAACAAAACCCACTTTCATCGGTGAACGTAACATTTCGCCAATCACAAAGCTGCCACCTTCGTACACTTCTTGTCTAGATTAATCGGTTATGACAATGTTGACGTGTCAACGTTGGGCCACAATAAGGTCGACGGGCCCGAATCCCTGCTGCTCTTAACCTCCTTCTGACGGTTGATTGACTAAGCACCCTCCCGAGAGCCAAAGACGCTGATTCTTCAACTGTCAGGAATCGATTTCGGAGATGGAGAGTTCTTGAGTATCCGTCTTCCCGACGTGACGTCACACGTGGTCTACCTGTACGCGATCTATATAATGTTGTTCCCGTGTCCCTATAACGTTTCATCAAATATTCGATGTTTTTTCGATAACAGCCGAATGTTCTTGCAATAAGAACATTTGAAGCACCCATGTCCTTCATACCCAAGGCCCTGCCGCGCTGTTCTGGGATCAATCTAGGCATTTTAAAATTGGTTTTATATGACCTGGCTCAGATGTGAATCGCTTGCTAACTCACTTTCAATAATGAATGTGCGAAACAATGATCAAAGAAAAACGTGTTTTCTCAGTTCTCAACAAAAGTCATGAAAATCACGTACCTATTTCTGAGACGAACAAGTGAAATGTTACGTTTTAGCGACCTGTTTCCATAAAACTTAACATTAAGCTAAAGTCAATTAAGAATATATTTGAATTTTAAAAATGGATAGTTTATTTTGGGGTTTAGTATGTTTAGATGACTTAATTAGTAACAGAGTAAAGAGTTTTTTAACTTTGTTGAAAACAGTGAAAAAATACGTATTTTTAGACCCCTACCCAGGCCCTATCAACTTTTTATGATGTTATGTAACATAGCAATGTTGTAACTGAAATACCGCGTGTGTAGGTGTAATCAATTGTAAAATAGCGTTATAAGTAAGGGAATTGTTGATATTTGAGAAGTGTGCAAATTGAGTATTTTACCAAAATAGCAATATTTTAAGCTTTCTATTTCAATGTTGATGGACATAGATGATTCTTTGGTGAAATTTCGCAGGTTAAACAGTCTTTCATTGCCGAATGATTTGTTGTTAATGAGGTATGATTTCTCAAACATACCTTTATCATATGCATTCAAAACGGAAGCAGAGTCGACAATATTCAAAGGTCTGTAACTCAATGTATATGAATTATCTGAAGTAATTGTTAATTCTTAAAAGATTCTATATTCCTTTGGCTTTCCAATGATACATTTGTCGTCTGTTGTTGATGAGTCACGAACTTTTCAAACATACCTATATCGTATGCATTCAAAACGAAAGCAGAGTTGACAATATTCAAAGGTCCCAAACTCAATGAAATAAAAAATCAGAATTTATTGTTCATTTAAAAAAATCTATTTACTTTAGGCTTTCATATGATATATAGAACATTGTGTTATCGTACGGCATTGATAAGTTTCGTTTTTTTAAACATACCCATCTAAACACAACATTTCTAAAATGCAAGCTTGACCTCTCCTCCTGACCGGAAGTGACTGTTCGGGAGCAATTTTATTCTTTCATCTTGAAGACCTTGCAAATGTATAACTCTCATACAAAAATCATAAAATTTCATGGGTAGGTTTGAGAATAATGTGCCCTTGAAGTTTGCGATTTTGTAATTTTGGTAAACTTTGAAAAATTACAGAAACAAAATTCCAAATTCTAAAGTATGATGCTTGAGCTACATTCAGTATGAATTTCAGGTCTCTGGTGCAGGTATCTTCAGAGGGAAGATTGTCAAAGTAAAAAATAGAGTCATTGGTTCTGTAGCCCATCAGGCTAAACATTTGATTTTGTTTAAGGATGTGGCCTATTTCCCCTTAGTAGGGCCAACAGGGTCACAGAATCTTAAATTTATAATCCTAACTAGTGAAGGAGTCTGTACACAAAGTTTCAACTTTCTAGGCCTTTTTCTTCAGGAGAAGAAGATGAAATAGGTTTAATGGGCGTGGCCCCTCTGGCCCTTAATATGGGCTACAGGGCCACCAAAACTACCATTTGTAATTCTCACTAGCCAAGGAGTCTGTACACCAAGTTTCAGCTTTCCAGGCCTTATGGTTCTGGAGAAGAAATCGAAATTCCACAAAGTTTACGGACGGACGGATGGACGGACGGACGGACTGATGGACGGACGCCGGACACCATGCCATGCCATAAGCCCATCGGGCCTTACAGGCCAAATAAGCTAAAAATGCAATAAAGGCAAGTTGGCGGCCAAACCACGCGACCTACAAAAATGTACGACTTCGTCGCGATTTAGTTTTTTTCATTATATGTTATTATGCATCTTTTCAAAATGGTTTCAGGTCTCTAAGTGCATTTTGAAAAAAAATCAGTGTTAAATTTTCGATTTTGGATTCGAACTGGACTTTTAATAAACGAACCGATTTTGCCCAAAGGCTTATTTTCGCGATTTGAACGAACGGTTTTGGCTGAAATGCAGCTCGAAGTTTCTTGGAAAAAAAACAAAAACAAAAGAAATAATAATAAACATTCCAATAACAATAAGGATTCAGCCAACTTTAGAAAAAAATAATGATAAACTCTCAAATAACAATAATGATAAGGATGTTTTCGTCACCAAAGAACCTTTATTTTGACAATTAGATTATCCTGAATATCACTATCATTTTCGTAGAAAAATCACATGATTTTTAAAGGGGCAGTAGCACGTTTTTAGGGGGAATATAGGGTGATGTCAGGAAAATGAAAATTAATGGTTCCAATTGAAAGACAGTTTATTAAAACTAAATGGAACAGTAATAATTCAAATATATTATGTCAAGTTTAGCCATGCGATTCCTTTTTCTTACACAAAATGAATTAAAGGTGTTCACATAAAATGGCCGCCAATGAATTTTATGTGAATCTTCATACTTTGTCCTCTGATTATGGATGATTGGCTTGTGCAATGAGATTTTTGACAATGTCAAAATAATGCATTTAACATAAGCTTGCAATTATCAGTGAAAATTTTGAAATATAAAATTATCAAAAAACGTGCTACTGCCCCTGTAAACTGTTTCGATTTTTTGGTCTATCAGATCTTATACATACCTAAACTAGACCTACGATACTTTGCTCTCATGTCGCCAAGATTTTTTTAGGACGTTTATTTCTTTCTTAATGTCAATGGCCTATCAAGACAATTTTACAGATTGTTCAGTTAGTTATGAGAGTTTTAAAATGTTTATATCTTGAAATAATGGTAATTATATTATGAATTTCACTAGTATGTATAAAAACGAGTATATCAGATAAATTGAATAAATACATTAAAAAACTGCCATCTTTCGATTTCTAAAAATTGGAAATGAAACATTTAGTGCTGGCCTTCATTTACTTATTTAATCCTTTAATTTTCAACATAAGATAAATTATCTTAAGTGTTGATATTCAATTACGGAATCGATTTAAATGTTTTGGGCGTCAGTAAAGACTATATGACACAACTACTGTTTATATAACTTCAACTGGAATATTGACTTTTTGATAAAGATTTTAAGGTCTATACATTCTTGAAATCTGTTATAACAAGAAAAATACACTTTCAGACAGTTCTTGTTTAACATGAATGTTTTGAAATAAACATATGGAGAATTATATGGCCTGTGTATTCTATCAAAGCATTTAGACGTTTATATATGTGAGACGTGCAGCGACGTTGTGAAACTGAAACCAAGCTGCATATAATATATAATGTAGATCCTGCATGTCAAAGATCAGTAATGTTTGGTTATACAATCAGATGGACTATTTTCTTTCTTATGTTTGATCAGAATTCAATATTTACAGATATAAAAGGATAATATGTTAACATTTTGTTTAAAGAACAGTTTGTATATTACATAGGCCTACAATGAATAACAAATGTTGACAAGTTATTTTAAAGACGTCGACTTTTTCTTTTTCTAATTCAATATTACAGTTTGGATATATAGAATTTACATACATATTTGAATCAAACTTTAATTTCACAGTTCGTAGACATGGTTATCGCGATTTAGTGTCCAATAATAACTATCTAATATGTTTAGATCCATGTCCCAAACATAAGTATGCTTGTGTTCAGGCATCGGCGAAAATATCATTTTATTTGAAATTGAGGTACCTAACAAACAAATAACCTATCGGTGCATACTTTATTATTTTACTACACTATTTGCAAGATGTGTTATTTAGAAAATAGTCTGCCAATAACAGGCAGACGAACATACAAAGAAGAAGCTCGCATGTTGTCTGTTCTGTTTACCCCGCTCCTGCCTTCCGGAATTCTGTGCGCACCACGTGACCACAACAAACTACGTCACGCTAGCACTCGCTATAATATATAATGAGACCAGAGACACAAACAATTGTTTCACATCAATGTCCGTCTTTGATTTCTTATGTTATTAACAATTTCTTAACATTGGACCAGAATAGTTTAGAATTGTTCATGTACGAAACACTATAAGAAGTTTTTTTTTCATTCTTTGTCGAACCAAGGTTGATGTATGTCAGCAGAATGACATTTTTGCTTCATAGAGACAGCAGCGGTGCACATGTCAGTAAACATGGATAGCACACTGTCAAAATCTTCCGCGTCCAGACCGTCGCCAAGTTTGTGGACCATAGATTGAGACATGAGTAGGTCTCTAAATAATGCTGCATTGTCTTCCTTCCAAACATAACGCTGGCCGGGCGTTGTTTCATGTGCACCACGCTTGCTATGGACACGTGACTGAAATGAACAGGATAGTGGGAGGTGATCGGAGTCTGACCTTGACATTATGTCAAACGAGGAGCAGTTTGTAAACAAATCCGGAGACATGATGATATAGTCCACAACACGGCGCCTGTATGGCTGATAATTGTAAAGTCACCCTTGTCGACATCAGAGCCGCAGCGGCCATTGCAAATATGCAGGTCTAGTGATCTACACAGGTTCAATAGTAATCTACCGAAGGAATAAATGATTGCATCACAGAAGATACGTTCTGATGGCACATAATTTTCATTATTATAGATATCATCGATTTCTAATCTTTCTGATAAGTCACACACCAACTCATCAGTTTCTGAACCAGTTCTGGAATAGAAATCACCACCTAATATTATATCACAATCACCATATTTGTCTATAACATCAAGCAAAGAGTCAACAAAATGCTAATACCTGATTTAGAATGTTGGTTTTGATACCACGTTGACCCTTCTGGGTTGATATAAACACATGCTATAATCATGTCTTTGTTTCTTTTGAAAAAAGATTTATCAACCGTTACAAATGGAAACACAATATCACGGATCAGTACTATTACTCCACCAGATAACAGACCAAAATCAGATAATTTTTCAGCATGAAGACAAAAAGATTTATAGCCGGGAAGATAACAATCAAATTCACTGTTAGTAGTGTAAGGTGAGGTGTTGCTCGGTGTTCTAACCGGAGGACGTACCGGAGGGACTATAATGTATGCAAATATCTCATGAATATGGTAATATATGCATGACGTCACAGGTCAGAAAGGTCGAGCAATCAGTTGACAGTTTAATGCAAGGATGCTCATTAAGCTAGTCATCATCATTACTGCAAAACAAAGCTTTCTATAAGCCTACCCTAGACCACACAAGGGTATCAGTCAAATCAGAAACCAGTTTTGAATGAGCGAGCCAGAGCTATCTTAAGCGTCACGTGACTCAGCGACGAGGCGTAGGTACACCGCTGTTTGCTTATAGCTTTAGTAAAGGTTTTTAACTAGTGAATGACAAAAGCCTCTCGCTGTGTCAATAAAGTTTGGTTCTTAACAGCAGAAAATGTAGAGGTCAGTTTCATGGTATATTTTCAATGGTATAGGTAAAGATCTTGCACAGAAAAATTCATATGAAAGTGAACACTAGTGTGAAATGAAAGAAACGTTAAGCAGAGGTAAAAAACTGTCAACATTAAAGCTGTTCTTCATTTAAAACTCGCATTATTTTATTTCAGCATGTTCAGACACAATCTATCACGTGACTGTATCACCAGACTAAAAGGCGCGCTCTATGAAATCTCGTTCTCTCGTCCAATACCTCAGTAGACGCCTTGATAGTTAACGAGTCGCATGTAAATCACTGTTCTCAGTCTTATTATCTACAAGATCACTCTAGTGAACCATGGCAACGTACAGTGAAAACACATCTGCAACTTGGTCAAAGCAAGAGCTAGAGGCTGAGCACGGAGAGACGAATGGACTCCCGAATACAGAGGTGTTTACTTTAACCGAGTAAATACACCTTGACGGTTTTGATCTACTGAATGATAAAAGACTTAAACTTAAGTCAATAAAGTGTGCTTCTTGTAGCGAGGTTATAGACTGCTGTTCAGTCACTAACTAAAATAAAAATAATCACTACCTATGCTATGGTATTATCACTGTATAAATGTAGACTTACTCAAGATAGTGAATGAAATGAAATCAAGGGGTAAACTGGGAAAATGGGAGTCCGTTCTAAAGTGTTCTATACTAAGTCGTTTCTCTTACAGAAATACCAAGCACTACTCCACATCACAGATATACAGATGGTTATGGCCCTAGGTTATCATTCTAAATGTATTATCATTTGATGTAGGTTAGGACAGAGAGAGGCTTATAATATGTTCTGACACGTCTGTCACGTGACAGTGACGTATCCATACTATGGTGTCGAGATAACATCTAGAAGTGACTTTAAAACAAACTGTTAAAGTGTAGATATGTGAAATGAATAGAATCGCTACATGTATAAAAGCAAACTTGAAAAGAAGTGTATATCTGAGAGAAAATAAATTGTGTACTGTACAACTTCATCCCTGAATAATCTAGACATGACTGGGATCAGTAATCCCTAAATATAACAATGGTGAAGAAAGCGTTAGTAAAAAGGATAAATGACGAACGCTTAAACATAATTTATGGTATGACTGTCTCTGTAAAATTAGTGACGAGTTTATATCCAAAACACTAAGCTTATTAGGCTGAAAGTTTACCAGATAGAAGAGAGGCGTTTGTTGATTTAACTAAGTAAGCAAAAGTCCATTTCGACCTGTCAATGTTTTGATCCCGTACAATTCAATCTTTGCTTATCCCGTTTCATTCACGGTTTTATTTGACTGCGACCCCAAGAGGTATTTCATTCATTCCATGAGGGATTGTCAACGAGATGCGGTCCTAGTTTATATCCACATGGTTTAGTCGGGAGTGTATGAAGTAAACGGTATTCATTAGAACACTTATACTTGGGTAAACAGCTGGTTTCGGACATCTGATAACCTGAATCAAGTGAATGATTCATTATAACGCACAGAAGCGACATTCCCCATTAAAGTCTATGTTAAAAAGACAAAGTGTGGTATGATGGGGAAGGGAAGGAATCAGTCATACAAAGTAAGACTTTAAGCGCGAGCTTGTAACTGACGGAGAAAAAAGGGTGAACAAGGTAGTTAGTAAACACTGTAGCGTGGATAGAATGGGTGTTGGGTATATAAACCCAACTGTTAATTTTAGACGCATTCAAGTCTCGAGCCTCAAGCCGTTAACATCTGTCATACCTTTCACCAAAACCGTAAGTAATTACTCCCGTTTCACATTTTATCGTCTTACCTTGTAAATATTTTTGAAAAGGATAATGATCTCCATTGTGAAATGAGTGTTTTATGCATGTTTATTATTTCATTTTTAGAACATACAAGAGTGACGAGTGCGGAAAGGTTTACACTCGTCAAGACAACCTTCTCCGTCACACTCGTTCGGCTCACGAGGGGAACCTTTACAGCTGTGACAAGTGCATGAAATCTTACAAAAGAAAAGAAGATTTAAAGAAACACTAATGTGCCTTGTCACAGCAAGTACCTTATATGTATTTATATATGGTTATTCTAAAACATGTTTTATTCAAAAGCTCTTGAAATAAAGTTAATTTTATGAAACCTATTTAAACGGTAACATTATCAGGACGCAACCAACTTGAGTACACCAGTTTGTGATGTTAAATAGTATAAATAAGTATCGTTACCCCTTTAAGGACGCTGCTATGTGTTTACTAAACCCTTACGGTTTTCTATACACAGAAATGCCCCGCTCCAGAGCTTAGGTTGCATATCAGGCGCTGTCATTCACCTTGTAAGTATACAATCTTAAACATGTCGTTGTTTCAATACATCATGATTTCAGAGAATGTTGGTTGCATAAAGGCAAAGGTTTCATTTGAAAGTGAAAGGTGCCATGTCATGAATACGGTTCAAGTATTGCATTTGAAAGTGAAAGGTGACATATCATGAATACGCTTCAGTTAAGTTTCGTTCTACGATCGTTTCAATATCTCTAAGCTTAAGGCATACTCGTGTTTTGTTTTCTTCATAAGGTTAAATTTTATATGAAACTCCCCTATCTTAATGTTACATCAACAAGCACGCCGCAACCCTCTTCATCCTCAGGGCATACCAGCCACTCTCGTCTACCTAAAGGTAAATATTTATATATCTAATAGCTTGGTTTAATGTGTTTGAGTGTGTTGTGTGTTCAGCCTTTAGACATAGGTCTTAAAGTGATACAATAGGTAACGAATGAGAGTCTATACGCTTATCACATGCATTCAACTGTATTTTATTCTCAGCTCCTTCAACCGTTAGCCGAGCGAATGGCTATACCTGCCAGACTTGCCACACACATTTCGAGGATCGGGTGTCCCTCTACCGTCATCAAGCGGAACGGGGACATCGGAACCTACAGTCCGGAGGGAATGTTGGGGAGCTTCAGAGGCGTCCATGGGGAGACGGTCCCGCTCCATGGGTAGACGAGACCACTGGCGAGGTGACGGAGCCCGGTCTTCAGGAGGTCTACAACCTGGACGCTCCGTCCATCCTCGCTCGGGACCGACCTGGGGAACACGCAAGGGATATCTATCAATCTTTAAACCATAGTTTTAGGCTTAATCTTGCGTTTGGTGTCATCCTGCGTCACGTGGAGACGGGACACTATTGCTACTTTCATCCTTATGCTCTCAGTCCTCTCTTTTCGTCTCCACTTTATATCACCAACACGAAGGATCTCGAACAATTGCGCCGTGAACTGGAAAGTTTAGATGTCACCTCATCTCTCATGCAACAACGTCCCGATACCAAATGGAAACCTGTTTTAATCCCAATGTAGAGTTTTATACTAGCAGAATGAATTACCTTTTAGGTCACCCCCCTGTTCCCCTTCCACATCATTATATTAACGATCATCCATCCATCATCTCTTTAGACTATAATAAGAACACCAAAAGTTTATATAATGACCACCTCTGTGCTTTCCGGTGTCTAACCTTGCATCGAGATCCTTCTTCTCGAGATGGCTTAGAAAACTCTACTCAAGCTCTATACTATCAGTGGGCGGTGTACTGTCGGGACAACAGTATTCTAGATTTAAAGAAGGTTCAACACCAACAGTACACCGGTCTATCCTCTGATCATTTTCCGCACTTTGAGACATGTTTCCGTGTGAATGTCAACGTGTTCAATCTCGATAAGAGTAAGGTAGCTCATCCCGTTTATAAATCTAGAGGGGTTTTTAAAGAAACAATTTATTTAAATCAACACGAAAAGCACTTGTCCCTCATCACCAACATCGACGTGTATTGTAAACGCTATCAGTGTCCTACGTGCGAGCGTCTCTTCCGGCGGAAAGACAACTGCGACAGGCATCAACGCCGTTGCACGGGTCAAACCAAGTTGCAATTTCCAGGTGGTTTCCACCACAAGGCTAAAACTGTGTTTGACGAAATGGAAGAGAACGACTTGTACGTCCCGATGAGAGATAGATTTTTCCCATGGTTCATTGTCTATGACTTTGAATGTTAGTTAATGGCACCCAGAAACTGAGATGGATGCAAGAACACCATCCCATCTCGGTGAGCGTGTGTTCCAACGTGCCGGGCTTTACATCACCCTGTTGCTTCGTGGATTCTGATCCCGATGCACTGGTATCTGGCATGTTGGGATACATGTATCACATTGCTGATAAGGTTAAGAAAATTAGTGAAGAAAGGTATGAAGGGATTTTTGAAGATTTGAACGGGTGGCGGGAAAGCGTTTCTGACGGTAATAAGTTGACTGTTTATGACCACAAACTCGATGATAATAAGGACAATGACAATGCTAACGTTGGGGATACAGATGACAATGACTTTGATATGTTTGATGATAATGAAAATGATAATGTGTATGAGGATTTAGAAGGTGACACAATCGATACGGGTTCAACAGGCGAAGACAAATGGCATGAACGTGTGAAAAAGCTCTATGGAAAGCTTATGGGGTACTGTTCCCAAGTCCCCGTCCTTGGATTTAATTCAGCTCGCTACGACCTGAATATCATCAAAGAAAAGCTTCCTAAACATCTATCTCTATCCAACACTGAATCAAAAGCTTTCACCGTCAAGAAAAATAATGCTTACTTGTGTCAGAGTAATGCAAGTTTAAAATTTCTTGACGTCACGCAATATCTCTCTCCTGGCACGAGTTATGCTCAGTTTCTGAAAGCATTTGGGGTAGAAGAAAGTAAGGGCTTTTTCCCCTACGAGTATCTAGACACTCCAGAAAAGTTGAACGAGACTCAACTTTCACCTCTGGGCGAGGCTTGGTATTCGAGTCTCAAACAGAAGTCTGTTTTAGACGATGGCTTAGAATCCATTGAAGAGAATTATGCCGAGCTCGAAGCGGTCTGGAAACGGGAACACATGTCCATGTTTCCTGACTTCCTCGAGTGGTATAACAATCTAGACGTGGGTCCCTTTGTGGAAGCCGTAAAAGCCATGTAAAGGTTTTATTTCGAGGACGATATCGACCTCTTTAAAACCACCATGTCCGTTCCCGGTGTGGCCAGACAGAAACTGTTTGGGAGAGTGAGAAGAAAGGGGTATCCTTTGCACTGTTCGATAAGCGCAACGAGGACCTCTATCACACGGTGAAAGCAAACGTGGTCGGCGGTCCTTCTATTATCATCACGAGGTACCACAAGGCCGACGAAACGTTCATCAGAGGCAATCCTGATCAAATTTGCAAAAGGGTGGTTGGGTATGACGCGAATGCGTTATACTTGTGGGTGGTAGATCAACCTATGCCCTCCGGCCCTTTTGTGCGTAGGAAAGCCAAGACGGGTTTCAAGCCTGAACGTGGTATCCCCAGGCAGAATCCTCACGGCACTCGTCTTACCCCTTACGAGTACTTTGAAGAGATGACAACCCTCTTTTGTAACGCTGAGGTTCCCTTCGAGTCTCTATGGGAACACATGCAGAACCATATCAAGGAGAACGAGTTGAGTACAAAACCGCGGCGTATGCTGGTCGTTGGGCTCAGGGCGCAAAAGATGTTGATCGCCACCCCACTGCTGCAGTGGTATCTACAACACGGTATGGTAGTTGATTGACTCTACCAAGTTGTCGAGTACATGCCAAACTCTTGTTTTCAACAAAGGCTAGCGAGGGAGCCAATCTTCCTCAATCCTGGAAAATGACGGAACTAGGCGAGGGTTATTTCGAGGTGGCGAGGCCAAAAAGATCTTGACTCTCGATACGCCCGTGCAGCTTGGCTATTTTATCCTCCAGATGGCTAAATTGCATATACTCAGCTTTTATTTCGACGTGATGGACGTCTACATACACCGTAGCGATTTCGAATACATCGAGATGGACACGGATAGCGCCTACATGGCTTTGAGTTGTCAGTGATGTCAATAAACCATCTAAAAGGGAGGCTTATCAAAACCAGTTAACATGGTTTTGCATAAACACCCAGGAGCACAAAGACAACAGGATGCGTTGGTTTCCATGCACTTGTTGTGCAAAGCACGCCCGCTACGACAAACGTACTCCGGGTTTATTTAAACTTGAGTACGAGGGAGACGAAATAATTGGACTGTGTAGTAAAACCTATCTGGTCTCACAGTCTCGTCTCCAACGCCTTGCAAAGCCTGCCCCGAGCTCGAGCGTACGGACTGCACAACGCCTACTACGACGAGCTCGATACCCTAAGAAGTATAGGACCGTGAACAAAGCGAGTGGTCGCAGTTCAACCCCTCCTGTCGTTGGTCGTTTTAAGCACCAGGTCAAATTTTCCTGTAAAGGCATCACTAAACGCACGTTGAAAACACCCCTCAAGGCGTTTAGACATGTCTTGCGTACGGGAGTACCTGGGGAGGGGGTGAATCACGGGTTCCGACTCAAGGGGAACACCATGTGTACCTATCAGCAATCACGTCGCGGGTTGAGCTATCTGTATTTTAAACGTTGAGTGCTAGACGATGGCATTCACACGGCTCCTCTAGACATAGAGCTTTGCCCCTATCCCTCACGTGGGGATGACACCGACGACGCCTTTCTCGTCGATGTGTTAAATGAATTAGCAGAAAATTGAAAATTAAATTAAAATCAAAATGAAATCTCCCAGCTTGTTCCCTCAACTCTCCTAATAGTAGTTTGCATATTGTAGTTTATTTATTTATCTATTTATTTATAAAGTATTCTTTGATACAATATTCTGGTAAAGTATTAATAATTAATAATTATGGTTTTTTGATTGGAAACATACATCGTTTCATATAGCTTTTCAAACTGATTGAATAAGGACTACATCATTTAAAGGGGATAGTAGCATGTTATATAGAAACAATTATGTCAACAATACACATAGGTTAATGTGATATGTTGGTCATCTCACACCTTTATCCAACCCTTACTAGTTGCAGTAGATATAATCAGGTATCGAGCTAAAACCATTAGTGTCCATTATTGTGTAAACACCCTTTATTCAAGGGAGTTTAGGAGTCTCATACCTTTACTCACTATGGTTTTAGACTATTTAGGTCACATCTAGTTTGGTTTTAGTGAGATCTTATTAACGTGCTACTGTCCCTTTAATAAGTGAAGATGTTAGCGTATCAGATACAAGCCATACTATCATAGTATGACAGAATGTCGGAAAGTAAGGGCATGTGACGGTAATATCCATAGGCGATATGAGAAATACTCAAGGATCACAACACATTCCTATAAACAACACACAAGAGAATATATTTCATTCTATTTCATTTTATGACACGATACATTGACAGAAATCAAGAACAATCTATTCTGGTGAATAGATTATCACAATGACATTCATTTTAACATCGTAAGAGCATGTATTAGTAGTGTAGAGGGTGGTATTTCTTGGTCGCCTGAATTAAGGGACATTAAGGGAGAATAATTTATGCAAATAGCTCATGAATATGCATGACGTCACGGGTCAGAAAGGTCGTCCAATCAGTTGACAGTAAAATGCAAGGATGCTCATTAAGCTATTCATCGTCATTACTGTAAAACAAAGCTTTCTATAAGCCTACCCTAGACCACACAAGGGTGTCAGTCCAATCAGAAACGGGTTTGAATTGACGCGCCAAAGCTATCTTTAGCGTCACGTGACTCAGCGTTGAGGCGTAGGTAGACCGCTGTTTGCTAAGAGCTTTACTAAAGCTTTTTACTCTCGACTTCAAAGGGTTGTTTAGATCAAAGGCAGGGAAAACTCGTTAGTATGAATATTGACTCTACTCGGTCAATATTGTCTTTGTAGTGTCAATATTGTCTTTGCAATGTCAATATAGACTTAGTATTATCAACAAAGCGTGGTAAGAAGGTAAGGATATCCCCAGACTTCGCGGAAAGCTTTTGAATTGGCGCGCCAGAGCTATCTTAAGCGACACGTGACATAACTCAGAGCCGAGATGTGGACACACCGTTGTTTGCTTAGAGCTTTAAGAAAGGTTTTGACCTACTGAATGACAAAAGCCTCTGGCTGTGTCAATATAGTTTGTCTCTTCACAGCAGAAAAAATAGCGAGGTCAGTTTCATGGTATATTTTAAATGGTATAATCTTGCATGGAAAATTCATATGAAAGTGAACACTAGTGTGAAATGAAAAAACGTTAAGCAGAGGTAAAAAATATCAACAATAAAGCTAATCTTCATTTAAGACTCGAATTATTTTATTTGAACATGTTCAGACACGATCTTTCACGTGACTGTATCACCAGACTAAATGGCGCGCTATATAAAATCTCGTTTTCTCGTCCAATACCTCAGTAGATGCCTAGACAGCTAACGAGTCGCATGTTATTCACTTTTCTCAGTCTTATTACCAACAAGATCACTCTAGTGAACCATGGCAACGTACAGTGAAAACACGACTGAAACTTGCTCAATGGAAGAAAGCCCGAGTACGGAGCATGGACAGCAAGAGAGTTTGTTTCTTTTAGGAGCTACCCAGTATGTCAAGTGTACCTATTGGAGCGGAGAGTGGAAAATAGACCTTCGACAATACGAATGGACTCCCGAAGGTATGCTTTACCCTACCAAAGCAGGGATACGTCTCTCTCTCGAACAGTGGATGGAGTTGAATAACTCTGAACAAATGGTATCAGACTGTCTCACTCAACTGTTGACAGCTGGGTTGTTATGTGTTCCTAACCATGGACTCTCCCAAGAAAGTCGTTGGCAACCCGAGGGGGAACAGGGGTTGAAACCCACGAGTAAAGGTATTGCCTTAAAACCAGAGGAATGGCGGCAACTGCTAAGAGTGAAGCCACTTTTAGAGGAACATTTAGTGTACTAGAACCTGTTGTATACGCACTCGTAGCGAACTGTACAGAACATGCTGTGACTCGGTCATGACATCATTTAGTAAAAATAGAACCGGTATATAAAGAACATACGCTTACCATGGTGATTCATTCACAGATGAGGTTACACTGACTGAAGACGCCCATCAAGCTTTGCGAAAAATAACCATGGCCAGTGATAAAATGACATTCTACAGTTGGAAGTATGTGCAGTCCGAACCCAATCACATCAGTGATCGTTATCGTTATGCAGTCTTCTCAATGGTTTCAACATCGGGAACAGTGTGTGAGAGACGCCGAGACTAAAGTTCCCAAAGGGGACAAACTATTGAAACGAGTGATAACTAAGAAGACCAAAACCATCAACAGAGACGAGATGACTTCAGTCTCGGAATACATGCTATCATTACTAACTTTATGTTACACCCTTGAACTGTGTAGAATGATCAAACATCTCAGTGTGGAGTTGTGTTTCGGGTGTCTGTTCGAACAAATCCAGACTCAATACCATACTTGTCAAGACCTGTTAGAGACGGAGAAGCTGCAGCAGTACACGAAGTCGGTGTTAGAGGATGTGAATGACAATCACGTGATCAGTCGCTGGGTACAGTTGATTCAAGACGACCCGGAGTTAAGTAACCTATCTTCCCTGACTGTATACCAGTACCGCTGTAAAGACTATCTGGACACTTACTTCAAAACAAGCGAATGGTTAACAGCCATTCAAGATCGTGTCTCGAAAATGATGTATTTAGAACAGGCATGTCGTTAAGATGTGAACATGGTGTTTGACGAACTCTATTTATTATGTAGCTGTTTTATAAATAGATGTAATAAAGAATATAAAATGTATGTTTCAAGTCTCTGTTATTTGTATATAAGAATGTACAATACATGCTGTATATAAGGCGATGTATTCAAAGAAAGTCCCCACAGTCGTATGTCTACTTCAATGATAGCATGTCGTCTCAATCACATTTGCCGAAAACGCCAAATTCCGACAGAATTTCAAACGCTGAGGTCAAGATGTACCCACGATCTCTAAGGTGAAAGCCGAGTTGAGTAAGCACGACGCCTACACCTTACACAAACCGGCCAAACGTAAGCCAAAGCCAACGACGGTGTACGTTATATCCTTATTGCCATCAACATCCTGTCTCGCTACCTGTGGGTCGCCCCTTTAAGAAACAAGAAGCCCGAGTCTGTCCTCGAGGGATTGAAGACTATACTATCACAGGATGGACGAACCCCTCAAAAGATCAGAGTGGACAAAGGGACCGAATTTAAAGGGGCTTTTTGCAACTTTACCGAGCGCCGCTCTATAGACTTATTCGTTACCCAGAACGAAGATATCAAAGCAAATTAAGCCGAGAGAGTCATTCGAACAATAAGGTCATTGATCGCGAGATACTCGACACATAAGAACACAGAGCGCTACATCGATGTATTGAACGATTTAGTCTACAACTACAACCATACCCTACACCAAAGTTTAGGACAATGGTGAGTATCGTTACTAGACTTGGACAACCCATTTAAGGACGCGACTATGTGTTTTCAAACCCGTTACGGTTTTCTATACACAGAAATGCCCAGAGGTATTCCCTTCCCTCCAGAGCTTAGGTTGCATATGAGGCGCTGTCATTCACATTGTAAGTATACAGTCTAAAACATGTCTTTGTTTCAATAATACATCATGATATCAGGGAATATTGGTTGCGTTAAGGCAAAGGTTCAATTGAACAGTGAAAGGTGACATGTCATGAATACGGTTCAGTTGAGTTTCGTTCTACGCTCGTTTCTATATCCCTAACCTTAAGGCATAGTCGTGTTTTGTTTTCTCCATAAGGTTAAATATTATATGAAACTTGCCTATCTTAATGTTACAGCAACAAGCACGCCGCAACCATCGACATTGACAGCGCAACCCTCGGCATCGACAGCGCAACCCTTGGCATCATCAGGGCATACCAGCCATTCTCGTCTACCTAAAGGTAAATATATATCTAATACCTTGGTTTAATGTGTTTTAGTGTGTTGTGTGTTCAGCCTTAAGACATAGGTGTTATATAGTGATAAAAGTAAAGGATGAGAGTCTATACGCTTATCTCATGCACTAAACTGTATTTTATTCACAGCTCCCTCCAATGGCTATACCTGCTGGAATTGTCACACACATTTCGAGGATGGGGAGACGGTCCCTCTCCATGGGAAGACGAGACCACTGGCGAGGTGACGGAGCCCGGTCTTCAGGCGGCCTATAACCTGGACGCTCTGTTCATCCTCGCTCGGAACCAACCCGGGGAGGTCCATTCAACCTTCAACCTTCCCCTAGACCAAGACTTTTCGATAGGTGAGTTGATAGAACACGCAAGGGATATCTATCAATCATTAAACCATAGCTTTAGACTTAATCTTGCGTTCGGTGTCATCCTGCGTCACGTGGAGACGGGACACTATCACTACTTTCGTCCTAACGGTTTCAGTCCTTTCTTTCTCTCGCCACTCCGTATCACCAACACAAAGGATCTCGATCAATTGCGTCGTGAACTGGAAAGCTTAGATGTCACCTCATTTCTCATGTAACAACGCCCCGATACCAAATGGAAACCAATGTAAAGTTTTATACAGATAGAACAAATTACCTTTTAGGTCATCCCCCTGTTGCCCTTCCCGAATATATTAAGGATCATTCATCCATCATCTCTTTAGATTATAATAAACACACCAAAAGCTTATATAATGACCACCTCTGTGCTTTCCGGTGTCTAGCCTTACATCAAGGTCCTTCACCACGTGGTGGCTTAGAAACTTCTTCTCAAGCTCTATACTATCAGTGGGCGGTGTACTGCCGGGACAACAGTATTTTAGATTTAAAGGAGGTTCAACACCAACAGTACACCGGTCTATCCTCTGATCATTTTCCGCACTTTGAGACGTGTTTCCGTGTGAATGTCAACGTGTTCAATCTCGACAAGAGTAAGGTAGCTCATCCCGTGTATAAATCTAGAGGGGTTTTTAAAGAAACAATTTATTTAAATCAACATGAAAAGCACTTGTCCCTCATCACCAACATCAACGTGTATTGTAAACGCTACCAGTGTCCCATGTGCGAGCGTCTCTTCCGGCGACAAGATCTGCTCAAGAAACATGAACGCCGTTGTACAGGTCAAACCAAGTTGCAGTTTCCATGCTGTATATAAGGCGATGTATTCAAAGAAAGTCCCCATTGTCGTATGTCTACTTCAATGATAGCATGTCATCTCAATCACATTTGCCGAAAACGCCAAATTCCGACAGAATTTAAAACGCCGAGGTCAAGATGTACCCACGATCTCTAAGGTGAAAGCCGAGTTGAGTAAGCACGACGCCTACACCTTACACAAACCGGCCAAACGTAGGTTTCAAAGGCTTAAAGTGATAGTCAACGCTATAGATCAGCAATGGGATATGGATTTAATGGATATGAGTCGCTATGCCAAAGCCAACGACGGTGTACGTTATATCCTTATTGCCATCAACATCCTGTCTCGCTACCTGTTGGTCGCCCCTTTAAGAAACAAGAAGCCCGAGTCTGTCGTCGAGGGATTGAAGACTATACTATCACAGGATGGACGAACCCCTCAAAAGATCAGAGTGGACAAAGGGACCGAATTTAAATGGGCTTTTTGCGACTTTACCGAGCGCCGCTCTATAGACTTATTCGTTACCCAGAACGAAGATATCAAAGCAAATTATGCCGAGAGAGTCATTCGAACATTAAGGTCATTGTTCGCGAGATACTCGACACATAAGAACACAGAGCGCTACATCGATGTATTGAACGATTTAGTCTACAACTACAACCATACCCTACACCAAAGTTTAGGACAATGGTGAGTATCGTTACTAGACTTGGACAACCCATTTAAGGACGCGACTATGTGTTTTCAAACCCGTTACGGTTTTCTATACACAGAAATGCCCAGAGGTATTCCCTTCCCTCCAGAGCTTAGGTTGCATATGAGGCGCTGTCATTCACATTGTAAGTATACAGTCTAAAACATGTTTGTTTCAATAATACATCATGATATCAGGGAATATTGGTTGCGTTAAGGCAAAGGTTCAATTGAACAGTGAAAGGTGACATGTCATGAATACGGTTCAGTTGAGTTTCGTTCTACGCTCGTTTCTATATCTCTAACCTTAAGGCATAGTCGTGTTTTGTTTTCTCCATAAGGTTAAATATTATATGAAACTTGCCTATCTTAATGTTACAGCAACAAGCACGCCGCAACCATCGACATTGACAGCGCAACCCTTGGCATCGACAGCGCAACCCTTGGCATCATCAGGGCATACCAGCCATTCTCGTCTACCTAAAGGTAAATATATATCTAATACCTTGGTTTAATGTGTTTTAGTGTGTTGTGTGTTCAGCCTTAAGACATAGGTGTTATATAATATAGTGATAAAAGTAAAGGATGAGAGTCTATACGCTTATCTCATGCACTAAACTGTATTTTATTCACAGCTCCCTCCATCGCTTCCCGAGCGAATGGCTATACCTGCTGGACTTGCCACACACATTTCGAGGATGGGGAGACGGTCCCTCTCCATGGGAAGACGAGACCACTGGCGAGGTGACGGAGCCCGGTCTTCAGGCGGCCTATAACCTGGACGCTCCGTTCATCCTCGCTCGGAACCAACCCGGGGAGGTCCATTCAACCTTCAACCTTCCCCTAGACCAAAACTTTTCGATAGGTGAGTTGATAGAACACGCAAGGGATATCTATCAATCATTAAACCATAGCTTTAGACTTAATCTTGCGTTCGGTGTCATCCTGCGTCACGTGGAGACGGGACACTATCACTACTTTCGTCCTAACGGTTTCAGTCCTTTCTTTCTCTCGCCACTCCGTATCACCAACACAAAGGATCTCGATCAATTGCGTCGTGAACTGGAAAGCTTAGATGTCACCTCATTTCTCATGTAACAACGCCCCGATACCAAATGGAAACCAATGTAAAGTTTTATACAGATAGAACAAATTACCTTTTAGGTCATCCCCCTGTTGCCCTTCCCGAATATATTAAGGATCATTCATCCATCATCTCTTTAGATTATAATAAACACACCAAAAGCTTATATAATGACCACCTCTGTGCTTTCCGGTGTCTAGCCTTACATCAAGGTCCTTCACCACGTGGTGGCTTAGAAACTTCTTCTCAAGCTCTATACTATCAGTGGGCGGTGTACTGCCGGGACAACAGTATTTTAGATTTAAAGGAGGTTCAACACCAACAGTACACCGGTCTATCCTCTGATCATTTTCCGCACTTTGAGACGATGAGAGATAAATTTTTCCCATGGTTCATTGTCTATGACTTTGAATGTTATTTAAAACCTATTGATTGTGGCACCCAGAAACTGAGATGGATGCAAGAACACCATCCCATCTCGGTGAGCGTGTGTTCCAACGTGCCGGGCTTTACATCACCCTGTTGCTTCGTGGATTCTGATCCCGATGCACTGGTATCTGGCATGTTGGGATACATGTATCACATTGCTGATAAGGTTAAGAAAATTAGTGAAGAAAGGTATGAAGGGATTTTTGAAGATTTGAACGGGTGGCGGGAAAGCGTTTCTGACGGTAATAAGTTGACTGTTTATGACCACAAACTCGATGAGAATAAGGACACTGACAATGCTAACGTTGGGGATACAGATGACAATGACTTTGATATGTTTAATGATAATGATAATGTGTATGACGATTTAGATGGTGACACAATCGATACGGGTTCAACAGGCATAGACAAATGGCAGGAACGTGTGAAAAAGCTCTATGGAAAGCTTATGGGGTACTGTTCCCAAGTCCCCGTCCTTGGATTTAATTCAGCTCGCTACGACCTGAATATCATAAAAGAAAAGCTTCCTAAACATCTATCTCTAACCAACACTGAATCAAAAGCTTTCACCGTCAAGGAAAATAATGTTTTCTTGTGTCAGAGTAACGATACAATTAAATTTCTTGACGTCACGCAATATCTCTCTCCTGGCACGAGTTATGCTCAGTTTCTGAAAGCCTTTGGGGTAGAAGAAAGTAAGGGCTTTTTCCCATACGAGTATCTAGACACTCCAGAAAAGTTGAACGAGACTCAACTTCCACCTCTGGGCGAGGCTTGGTATTCGAGCCTCAAACAGAAGTCTGTTTTAGACAACGGCTTAAAATCACATGTCCACGTTTCGTGACTTCCTCCAGTGGTATAACAATCTAGACGTGGGTCCCTTTTGTGGAAGCCGTTAAAGCCATGCAAAGGTTTTATTCGAGGATGATATCGACCTCTTTAAAACCACCATGTCCGTTCCCGGTGTGGCCAGACAGAAACTGTTTCGGGAGAGTGAGAAGAAAGGGGTATCCTTTACACTGTCCGATAAGCGCAACGAGGACCTCTATCACACGGTGAAAGCAAACGTGGTTGGTGGTCCTTCTATTATCTTTACGAGGTACCACAAGGCCGACGAAACGTTCATCAGAGGCAGTTCTGATAAAATTTGCAAAAGGGTGGTTGGGTATGACGCGAATGCGTTATACTTGTGGGCGATAGATCAACCTATGCCCTCCGGCCCTTTTGTGCGTAGGAAAGCCGAGACGGGTTTCAAGTCTGAACGTCGGGACCAGTACACGTCCATGTACGATTGGATGGATTGGATGAGGGAACAAGAAGGGGTGGACAATCGGGATAAGTTAAATTGGGGGAGGGAGAAACGTATCGGGTCCTACTTGGTAGACGGATTCATTCCCAACTCGAACAAACTCTTCGAGTTTAACGGGTGTTATTTTCACGGGCACGACTGCGACCTCACAAAGCATGCACGTTCAAAGTCTGAGGAAAGCCGCAAAAAACTGGCGAATAAATTAACACAGACTAAAGCGCGTGCTGAATACATCACCGGTCTAAAGTACAAGCTCGTGGAAATCTGGGAATGTGAATTCCGTGCCGAGTGTAAACGTAATGCTCAACTCATATCGTTCATCCGCTCTCGTTACCCACCTTTTAGTCGAGAAAAGAGGTGGAAAGTCTCGAAAGAGGAGATTTTGACAGCCGTATTAAACGGGAAACTGTTTGGCATGGTAGAAGTGGACATACGCGTTCCCGAGCAATGGCTCCCCGGACAGAATCCTCACGGCACTCGTCTTACCCCTTACGAGTACTTTGAAGAGATGACACCCCTCTTTTGTAACGCCGAGGTTCCTTTCGAGTCTCTCGGGGAACACATGCAGAACTATATCAAGGAGAACGAGTTGAGTACGAAACCGCGGCGTATGCTGGTCGGTGGGCTCAGGGCGCGAAAGATGTTGATCGCCACCCCTCTGCTTAAGTGGTATCTACAACACGGAATGGTAGTGGATCGAGTCTACCAAGTCGTCGAATAGATGCCGAACGCTTGTTTTCACCCGTTTGTTGAAAATGTGTGTTAGGCTCAATGGGAAGTCGACCGCCAGCCTGCAGCCGCCATTCGTTGCGATGCAGCTAAACTGACGGGCAACTCGGCGTATGGCTCTCTCTTGATTAACAAGGAGAAACACCAAACCGTGTCCTACGTTTGCGGGTCAACGAAGGCTAGCGAGGAAGTCAATCTTCCTCAGTTCCGGAAAATGACGGAACTGGGCGAGGGTTATTTCGAGGTGGAGAAGGCCAAAAAGATCTTGTCTCTCGATACGCCCGTGCAGTTAGGCTATTTTATCCTCCAGATGGCGAAACTGCACATGCTCCGCTATTAATTCGACCTGATGGACGCGTACGTTGACCGTAGCGATTTTGAATACATCGAGATGGACATGGATAGCGCCTACATGGCTTTGAGCGGTCGGTGTCTCTCCAATATCATCAAACCCAGTCAACGGGAGGCTTACCAGAAACAATTAACGGGTTTTTGTGTAGACTCCCCAGAGCACGAAGACAACAGGATGCGTTGGTTTCCACGCACTTGTTGTGCAGATCACGCCCGTCATGACAAACGTACTCTGGGTTTATTTAAACTCGAGTACGAGGGAGACGAGATGATTGGACTGTGCAGTAAAACCTATCTGGTCTCACAGTCTCGTCTCCAACGCCTTGCAAAGCCTGCCCCGAGCTCGAGCGTACGGACGGCACAACGCCTACTACGACGAGCTCGATACATTAGGAAGTGTAGGACCGTGAACAAAGCGCGTGGTCGCCGTTCAACCCCTCCTGTCCTTGGTCGTTTTAGTTACCAGGTCGAATTTTCCTGTTAAGGCATCACTAAACGCACATTGAAAACACCCCTCAAGGCGTTTAGACATGTCTTAGACATAGGCTCAACGGGAAGTCGACCGCCACCCTGTAGCCGCCATTCGTGGCGATGCAGCTAAACTGACGGGCAACTCGGCGTATGGCTCTCTCTTGATTAACAAGGAGAAACACCAGACCGTGTCCTACGTTTGCGGGTCAACGAAGGCTAGCGAGGAAGTCAATCTTCCTCAGTTCCGGAAAATGACGGAACTGGGCGAGGGTTATTTCGAGGTGGAGAAGGCCAAAAAGATCTTGTCTCTCGATACGCCCGTGCAGTTAGGCTATTTTATCCTCCAGATGGCGAAACTGCACATGCTCCGCTATTAATTCGACCTGATGGACGTGTACGTTGACCGTAGTGATTTTGAATACATCGAGATGGACATGGATAGCGCCTACATGGCTTTGAGCGGTCGGTGTCTCTCCAATATCATCAAACCCAGTCAACGGGAGGCTTACCAGAAACAATTAACGGGTTTTTGTGTAGACTCCCCAGAGCACGAAGACAACAGGATGCGTTGGTTTCCACGCACTTGTTGTGCAGATCACGCCCGTCATGACAAACGTACTCTGGGTTTATTTAAACTCGAGTACGAGGGAGACGAGATGATTGGACTGTGTAGTAAAACCTATCTGGTCTCACAGTCTTGTCTCCAACGCCTTGCAAAGCCTGCCCCGAGCTCGAGCGTACGGACGGCACAACGCCTACTACGACGAGCTCGATACCCTAAGAAGTGTAGGACCGTGAACAAAGCGCGTGGTCGCCGTTCAACCCCTCCTGTCCTTGGTCGTTTTAATTATCAGGTCAAATTTTCCTGTTAAGGCATCACTAAACGCACATTGAAAACACCCCTCAAGGCGTTTAGACATGTCTTGCGTACGGGAGTACCTGGGGAGGGGGTGAATCGCGGGTTCCGACTCAAGGGTAACACCATGTGTACCTATCAGCAATCACGTCGCGGGTTGAGCTATCTGTATTTTAAACGTCGAGTGCTAGACGCTAGGCATTCACACGGCTCCTCTAGACATAGAGCTTTGCCCCTATCCCTCACGTGGGGATGACACCAACGACGCCTTTCTCATCGATGTGTTAAACGATCTTGCCGAAAATTAAATTAAAATCAAAATGAAATCTCCTGTGCGTTCCTTCAACTCTCCTACTAGTAGTGTACATATTGTAGTTTATTTATTCATAAAGTATTCTGTGAAACAGTATTCTGCTATAGTATTAAATTGTGATATGTTTAAATTAACTGAACTGTATATGTATGAACTGTGATAGATGTTGAATGAAACTGTGATACGAAATAAACTGTGCAATGTTCATAAACTGATATATGTAACAATAGAACTATATAATAAACTGTGATATGTCAAAATAAAACTTTCATCATTTTCTTACTCAAATGTGTTTTGTCTTTATGGTTTTTGATAGAAAACATTGTTTCATATAGCTTTACTAACTGAATGAAACAAAGCTACACAATTTAAAGGGCTAGTAGCACGTTATATAGAAACAATTATGTCCACAATACACATAGGTTAATGTTATATGTTCAGAGAATTGATCATCTCACAACTTTATCCAACCATAGCTAGTTGAAGTAGACATAATCAGGTAAATACCATTGGTGGCCATTATTGTGTAAACACCTTTTATTCAATGGAGTTTAGGATTCTTATACCTTTGCCGACCATGGTTTTAGACTAGTTAAGATCTCATCTAGTTTGGTTTTCGTGAGATCTTATTAACGTGCTACTGTCCCGTTAATAAGTGTTTATGTTGGCGTATCAGATACAAGCAATACTGTCATATTATAACAGAATGTCGGAAAGTAAGGCTTTGTGACGGGAATATCCATAGGCGATATGAGAAATTCTCAAGGATCACAACACATTCCAATAAACAACACACGAGAGAATATATTTCATTTTATTTAACGATACATTGACAGAAATCAAGAACAATCTATTCTTGTGAATTAGTATCACAATGACAATCACTTTAACACCGTAAGAGCATGTATTACAAAGATTCCAAGGTTTTGAATTTATTTACACCGGGGACGCCGTCTTTCGCTTTTCCCTGTACATACATAGGCTGAGATAGTTTTCTTTTACCTTTACCCGCTTGAGGGAAAAAGGGGCGTGAATGCGGCAGTCCTTTTACTACACGAAAAAACGTGTCATACCCAACCATAGGTTTCTTACTATCTCGTAACACAAACTGACGAATTAACTCAATCACATTTGACTGTTTGATGCTATGTCCCTGTTTGTCCAACAATTCAAAGTTCTCATTCCAAAATATGTTACCGAGAGTGTTCTGTTGATCGAGAAATTGCCATAGCGACACTAATTTTCCCTTTTGCTTATCGGATTGAACTTCTGCTAAAAGTTGATTTAAATCACTGTCTAAGGGCGGTTGCGCTACCGCCTGGTTGAGACTGCTTGCGTTTCTCGTCTGCTGTTTATCATTTAGCGTGTTAGCGTTAGTCGTCATGTCCCGCTTAACCGGAGGTGCCTCTTCACATGTCTTCACGGTCGCTATCTGTGGAGGGTGAGTTGGGGGAGACGCTTGGAGTAGGCGCTGATACTTCTCGCGACTCAACAGGATTATGGCTTTCGTCATGTTTTAGGTAGCGGTCTAGGGCTTTTACACACGTAGGTATAATAAAGTGTATGGAAAACAACAAGTCAAGCAGATTCTTGTGTTTAAATCCTGCTCCTTTTAAACCGGATAGAGGTCCTCCTCGCTTGCTGGTTATTAGACGAATGGCCTTTCTGTGTCGACGCAACTTCCTTACCTCTTCTCCGGTTAAAGGGATGTTCCCGATTAAAATGTTATGGAACAGCGTAATGATGGCAATACGTTGAGTACGAGACGTGGCTGACAGGAGAGCCTTTCGCTTGGAAGGTTTACAATTTTTCAATACGTGTAGTATGTCCAAATTCTCGCGAATGACGCGACTCATGGTGTGAAGAGAACCTTTGAGTAAACGTAACAAGTCGGTCCTCCGTAACAATTAGGCAAATCGACACCCGCGCTCCGTGCCAGTTGGAGGGAATGTGTACAAGCCTCTTTCGTTGAAAACCAATGCACACTCTTTTTCAATGTGATTTCTTCACGGGGCTCTACGCTTCTTATCGACAGGATATGACCAGGCGAGGTACAGGTGATCTTCCAGAGATAGACCTTGTTGCTCATACCGCATCCGCTCTCGGAATGAGGCGAGCTCGATGCCAGCATCGCTTTTATTTAGGAAAGTACAGTGTACACAATTCGTTCGGGAAAATACCCGTTCTTAATCCTCCGTAGTCGGGATCGCTTTAGGGAGAGACGTCCACGATGAGATAGCCATACTTTCTGCCTTCGGCGCCGTCCTTGTAAGATTCAGAAAAGTACTTGCTTTGTCCGGGAAAGATCTGAGAGGCTAGGATCTTGTACTCGTTAGCGGATCTCGGATTACTCATCAATACGAATATATGTGTATTGATACTGATTGATCTCGAGCATGCCTGTTTCCCGAATAATGTTTGAGACAAAAATACGACCGTCACCCCGAGGTGTTTAGATAACGTCGTGTATACGTTTAACATGAGTTTACTGTATCACACTTCTATCAAAAGATCGTCCAACACGAGAATCATATTTTTATCAGACTATTCAGACCAATGACGGAGATCGTTCTCGGTGGGTAACCCTTCGTGAAACTGAATGTTCTCAATCGAATGTTGCATGTCGGTATAGAGATACTGCCATACTGCATAACAGTACACGATCAGATTGGGGGCTTTATCGAAAACATTGCTAGCATTCTCTAACAAACGCTTCGTCCAATGAGTTTAACCCGATCCGCTCGCTGCCGAAACGCACAAGTTTGTGGGAGTCTGCCATTTCAATAAACACGCCTGGCTCATCTTGACTCGTTGACGGTTGGACTATGAATGAAACTTCTTTCACAGGAGGTACACTTATTAAGCGGCGAGTGCGACCTGATTAATCTGCCTTTGTCGTCTTGCTCGTCGAAGTATATTCTGACATGCTTCATCTCTCACGTATCGTAAATGCTCGGCATTGAAAATGAAAGGAATCAACTGTGTGTGGCGTAGGAGACTCCGTTTGATAGACGCCTCGCTCGTGTTGGGTTGAACGATTCGCCGCAATAGCCTAAAATAATTATTGTTAGGATTGCGTTGTAAATACCCGCGTTCCTGCGTTCGCGTGACGGGTATACGACCGATCAGTAATCTCGTGACAACGGCCACGACTGACGTGACTTGACTACACGTGTATCAAAACATTGTGTCTTGCCCGACCGGTGGTACACTCTGGACTGATATCTACACCAATGGTTTTCGCTCTTTATAGATATTATTTTCATTCCAAAACATAAACACTAAAGACAATAGTGACATTTTCCTAAATTTTATTACAACTAGCAATACACAGAAAGCATGTGCTACTCGACAGGTGGTGCACTGGAGTACAATGAGAGTAAAAATAGTGGGTTATAGCATTTCATGATCATATTATTACAACAATAGAGTGAAACTACTACACATTTCAATCATCAGGGTGTACATGCGAAACAGTATTTGAAATAGTTGGAGATAAACTGAGTGACATAGGCATCATTGCATCGTTTGTCACGTCCAAACAACTGTACAATGTCTCGTAAACTAGCTTTGTTTTTACATTTCATTAACAAGTAATACAAACAGTAAAATCAACAAGCGCTGGAATGGGGTTGTTGTAAGCTGGTGTGGTTATAACATTAACTGCGCGAGGGTTTCTTTAAAAAACGTTCAAATTCTGGATAGTAATAACAGGGTTGGTGTCCGTTACTGTAAAAAAACTCGCCAGGTAGACGTAGGTTTCTCGACTTCACAAGGTTCAGGTAGTCTTCTCTGTTGTTTCCGCCGATGGCTTGCAGGTTAAAGATGTACAGAGCGTGTTCAATCTTAAAGTCGGTGCGTTCCAAGTTCAGCCCCTTGTCCGAGTCCCATTCATTATTCCACTCGAACAGACTGTTGTAAGCTTCCACGTCGTCCATCTCTAGCGGTCTCCCCGGTACTGTGGTCCCGTTCAGGTACAACCCCATGCTTTTGATCCCATCGCCTGGAAACAGAAGGGATTGACCGTGTACGAACCGTTCACCCCATCTGACCTCACCTTGCCGATGACGAGACGACTGGGGACTTCGTCTTGAAACATGGCGTCCTAGTTGAAACTCAGGCTGGAAGAGGAGACTGACGTCATCTTGACGATGGATCTCTCATATTGGTACAAAGCATTACGACGTTCAAATTCTTTATTCGCAGCTAAAACAAGCGTGTCATTAATCTTCAGTTTACACAATTTCAGATAGACGCCTTGCAGTTCCATAGCGTACTCTTTGTCGGTCTCGTCCGACATCAACACGAAGTTTGTGTTGGAGCGGAATAATTTGACTCCGATGTCTACGCCGTTCACCAAATGACGATCGAAGCGGAACACGTCCTCCATGAGAGGTCCGGACATGGTCAGGGATTTGCTGAGGGCGATAAAGCTTCCTCGGCTGATGAGTCCGTCGTTACCACCTCCCAAGGGATCGCCCGAGTTAAACTCGTCAACCGTGTCGCCCGAAAAACTCGTCAGTTGACTAGACTTGGCGTCCGTCCCGTAGTCCAACTCGGTTTCCATCAGTGCTTTGTATGGGTACCCGGCGTTGCTGGAGCTCACCTGTTGTCCCTGTAGGTACACGCTCATCTGACTCCACAAGCTTTGTAAGGTGAGGTTGACGGGTCCGACCTTCTCTTTATCTGCCAAAGCTGTTTTGTCCGCGTGAGTGACTTGAGTGACGTGAGTTTGACGTGGAGTCATGTCTTACTCAGGTCGATGTAATCCTTCCCACCGTTGGGGACGTGAAATTCGACGGGACTGGAATCTGTGATGATGGACAGAGGTCTCACGTTCTCGTAGTAATGCTGTTAGATGCTCGTTTGATAGGGAGGTATCTCGACTAAATCTAAACTGTTAAGTAGGGCTTCCGTAAATTCTTTCTCGGTGAGAACAGACATGATTACTTTTGCCAGATATCTCTCGGGTCGATAGCGGGAGTATTCTTAAACTCAATAAAGGATCTTATTGAGGAGCTCTGTCCCTCGCGACAGACTTTCTTAGAAGTGACAATCTTGTCCCCTGGTTGCCTTTTATAGCCTTGGTGCATTTCTGAGCGAGCTCTGCTCTCCCGACCACGTTTGTTTGGGAGACGTCAAGGTGATGTTCGGCTGCTTCGAATCCCGACTATGGTGCTGTCCTTTCGATGGGGATGTAATGGCAATGATACGCGAACCGGGTCGTCCCTTGACCAGTTTGTCTCCCTTACTTCTACGCTCGAAAAAGTCTATACACTTCTTGGTATCGGGAATGTAGAGTTTCCTGTCCATGATGTATTAACTCAGAAAGGGATAGCCTCTCAGCACGAGTGATACGTTCTCTGTCTCTTTCAGAGAGGTACCTTCCGCACACTTTATATAGATTTCAATGTCTGACATGTCTTTCACCACGATGGGAATATACCACAGCTGTTGAAAGTCATAGTTGGGTCCGTCTCTCAGATCGACGTGTCTCAGTAAGGGAAGGTACTGCTGTCCCACGTGAGAACCATCGCACAAGTCACATAATATATCCACGGTCATATTATTGATATCTTGTAGTAGTAGTCCTTCTTGGAGTCTAGGTTGTTAAACACGATATACTTATCCATGATGTTCTATTTATCTTTCACTTGGGACTCGTCGACCCACGAATCGAAACTCGATGGCCAACCTGACCACCTTACTAAATAATAGACTTTTCCTTTTTCTTTCTTTTTCCTGATCACTTTCTCAATGTCCCATGCGGCGTCAAGGTCCTTGTCGACACGCTGTAATTCCTGTTCGTAAAAGCGCCCCTTTAAATGCTCGTCATGAAAATCTTTCAAGGTGTACAAGGGGAGACGTTGATCTCTCATACGCTTGGCTATCCTAAATAACTCCTCTGTCTAACGTAGCTTGTGTTCCTTTGCAAAAGGTTTTCTCAAATAACTAATTCTCACGATATCCCCTACTTTATAGCGAAACGGACGCAGTTTGATTGGCATTCGTTTGGAAGGTGGCATATATAAATGTGTCCACACTTTGACTTGGTTTTGTTTGTTGAAATCGGCAGGAGCCCATTGTCCTAAACTTCGGTGTAGGGTATGGTTGTAGTTGTACACTAAATCGTTCAATACATCGATGTAGCGCTCTGTGTTCTTATGCGTCGAGTATCTCGCGATCAATGACCTTAATGTTCGAATGACTCTCTCGGCATAATTTGCTTTGATATCTTCGTTCTGGGTAACGAATAAGTCTATAGAGCGGCGGTCGGTAAAGTCGCGAAAAATCCCTTTAAATTCGGTCCCTTTGTCCACTCTGATCTTTTGAGGGGTTCGTCCATCCTGTGATAGTAAAGTCTTCAATCCGTCGACAACAGACTCGGGTTTCTTGTTTCTTTAAGTGGCGACTCACAGGTAGCGAGACAGGATGTCGATGGCATTGAGGATATAACGTACACCGTTGTTGGCTTTTGCATAGCGACTCATATCCATTAAATCCATATCCCATTGCTGATCTATAGCGTTGACTATCACTTTAAGCCTTTGAAACCTATGTTTTACCGGTTTGTGTAAGGTGTAGGCTTCGTGCTTACTCAACTCGGCTTTCACCTTAGAGATCGTGGGTACATCTTGACCTCGGCGTTTTAAATTCTGTCGGAATTTGGCGGATGAGAAGTAACTGCCGGGTAACTTGGGGTCGAAGTATAAGCTCTCTAACGTTTTCGGCAAATGTGATTGAGATGACATGCTATCAATGAAGTAGACATACGACTATGGGGACTTTCTTGAAATACATCGCCTTATATACAACATGTATTGTACATTCTTATATACAAATAACAGAGACTTGAAACATACATTTTATATTCTTTACTACATCTATTTATAAAACAGCTACATAATAAATAGAGTTCGTCAAACACCATGTTCACATCTTAACGACATGCCTGTTCTAAATACATCATTTTCGTGACACGATCTTGAATGGCCGTTAACCATTCGCTTGTTTTGAAGTGAGTGTCCAGATAGTCTTTACAGCGGTACTGGTATACAGTCAGGGAAGATAGGTTAATTAACTCCGGGTCGTCGCGAATCAGCTGTACCCAGCGACTGATCACGTGATTGTCATTCACATCCTCTAACGCCGACTTCGTGTACTGCTGCAGCTTCTCCGTCTCTAACAGGTTTGACAAGTATGGTATTGAGTCTCGACTTGTTCGAACAGCCACCCGAAACACAAGTCCACACTGTGATGTTTGATCATTCTACACAGTTCAAGGGTGTAACATAAAGTTAGTAATGATAGCATGTATTCCGAGACTGAAGTCATCTCGTCTCTGTTGATGGTTTTGGTCTTCTTAATTATCACTCGTTTCAATAGTTTGTCCCCGTTGGGAACTTTAGTCTCGGTGTCTCTCACACACTGTTCCCGATGTTGAAACCATTGAGAAGACTGCATAACGATAGTATCACTGATGTGATTGGGTTCGGACTGCACATACTTCCAACTGTAGAATGTCATTTTATCAGTGGCCATGGTTATTTTTCGCAAAGCTTGATGGGCGTCTTTAGTCAGTGTAGCCTCAGCTGTGAATGAATCACCATGGTAAGCGTATGTTCTTTATAAACCGGTGGCTTCACTCTTAGCAGTTGCCGCCATTCCTCTGGTTTTAAGGCAATACCTTTATGCGTGGGTTTCAACCCCGGTTCCACCTCGGGTTGCCACCATTGCCGTATATCCACGACCTTCTTGGGGGAGTCCATGGTTAGGAACATGTTACAACCCAGCTGTCGCGAGAGAGAGTAATGTTTTTTGTTCAACAGTTGAGTGAGACCGTCTGATACCATTTGTTCAGAGTTGTTCAACTCCATACACTGTTCGAGAGAGAGACGTATCCCTGCTTTGGTAGGGTAAAGCATACCTTCTGGAGTCCATTCGTATTGTTGAAGGTCTATTTTCCACTCTCCGCTCCAATAGGTACACTTGACATACCGGGTAGCTCCTATATGAAACAAACTCTCTTGCTGTTCATGCTCCGTACTCTGGCTTTCTTCCATTGAGCAAGTGTCAGTCGTGTTTTCACTGTACGTTGCCATGGTTCACTAGAGTGATCTTGTTGGTAATAAGACTGAGAAAAGTGAATAACATGCGACTCGTTAGCTGTCTAGGCATCTACTGAGGTATTGGACGAGAAAACGAGATTTTATATAGCGCGCCATTTAGTCGTGTGATACAGTCACGTGATAGATCGTGTCTGAACATGTTCAAATAAAATAATGCGAGTCTTACATGAAGAACAGCTTTAATGTTGATATGTTTTACCTCTGCTTAACGTTTTTTCATTTCACACTAGTGTTCACTTTCATATGAATTTTCCATGCAAGATTATACCATTTAAAATATACCATGAAACTGACCTCGCTATTTTTTCTGCTGTGAAGAGCCAAACTATATTGACACAGCCAGAGGCTTTTGTCATTCAGTAGGTCAAAACCTTTCTTAAAGCTCTAAGCAAACATCGGTGTGTCCACATCTCGGCTCTGAGTTATGTCACGTGTCGCTTAAGATAGCTCTGGCGCGCCAATTCAAAATGCTTTCCGCGAAGTCTGGGGATATCCTTACCTTCTTACCACGCTTTGTTGATACTACTAAGTCTATATTGACATTGCAATTAGTAAAGCTCTAAGCAAACAGCCGTCTACCTACGCCTCAACGCTGAGTCACGTGACGCTAAAGATAGCTTTGGCGCGTCAATTCAAACCCGTTTCTGATTGGACTGACACCCTTGTGTGGTCTAGGGTAGGCTTGTAGAAAGCTTTGTTTTGCAGTAATGACGATGAATAGCTTAATGAGCATCCTTGCATTTTACTGTCAACTGATTGGGCGACCTTTCTGACCCGTGACGTCATGCATATTCATGAGCTATTTGCATAAATTATTCTCCCTTAATGTCCCTTAATTCAGGCGACCAAGAAATACCACCCTCTACACTACTTGTATTACAAAGATTCCAAGGTTTTGAATTTCTTTACACCGGTGAGGCCGTCTTTCGCTTTTCCCTGTACATACATATAGATATATAGAGATAGTTTTCTTTTACCTTTACCCACTTGAGGGGAAAAAGGGTGTGAATGTGGCAGTCTTTTTACTACACGAATATACGTGTCATACACAACCAAAAGTTTCTTACTATCTTGTAACACAAACTGACGAATTAGCTCAATCACAGTTGACTGTTTGATGCTATGTCCCTGTTTGTCCAACAATTCAAAGTTCTCATTCCAAACTATGTTACCGAGAGTGTTCTGTTGATTGAGAAATTGCCATAGCGACACTAATTTCCCTTTTTGCTTATCGGATTGAACTCCTGCTAAAAGTTGATTTAAAACACTGTCTAAGGGCGGTTGCGCTACCGCCGGATCGAGACTGCTTCTATCTCCCTTCTGCTGTTTATCGTTTAGCGTGTTAACGTTAGTCGTCATGTCCCACTTAACCGGAGGTGCCTCTTCACATGTCTTCACCGTCGGTATATGTGGAGGGTGAGTTGGGGAAGGAGGAGACTGGTGAACATCCCCCCTCCCTTCCATCTTCTGAGACGCTTGGAGCAACCACTGATACGTCTCGCGACTCAACCAGATCATAGCTTTCATCATGTTTTAGGTACCGGTATAAATCTTTTACACACATAGGTATAATAAAGTGTATGGAAAACAACAAGTCAAGCAGATTCTTGTGTTTAAATCCCGCTTCTTTTAAACTGGGTCGAGATCCTCCTCGCTTGCTGGTTAATAGACGAATGGCCTTTCTGTGTCGACGCAACTTCCTTACCTCTTCTCCAGTTAAAGGGATGTTCCCGATTAAAATGTTATGGAACAGCGTAATGATTGCAATACGTTGAGTAAGAGACGTGGCTGACAGGAGAGCCTTTCGCTTGGAAGGTTTAAAAATTTTCAACAAGTGGGGGATGTCCAAATTCTTGCGAATGACGCGACTCATGGTGTGAAGAAAACCTTTCAGTAAACGTAACAAGGCGGTCCTCCGTAACGATAAGGCAAGTCGACACCCGCAAACTTCTTTCAATGAAAACCAATGTACACTCTTTTTCAATGTAATTTCTTCGTGTGATGCTACGCTTCTTTTCGACAGGATATGACCAGACGAGGTACAGGTGATCTTCCACCGATAGACCTTGTTGCTCATACCGCGTCCGCTCTCGAAATAAGACGAGTTTGGATGCGAAAGTACAGTGTATACAATTCGTTCTGGAAAATACCAGTTCTCAATCGTCTGTAGTCCGGATCGCTATAGGGAGATACGTCCACGATGAGATACCCATACTTTCTGCCTTCGATGGCGTCCTTGTAAGATTCAGAAAAGTACTTGCTTTGTCCGGGAAAGATCTGAGAGGCGAGGATCTTGTACTCGTTAGCGGATCTCGGATTACTCATCAATACGAATATATGGGTATTGATACTAATTGATCTCGAGCATGCCTGTTTTCCGAATAATGTAAAGTCGCGAAAAGCCCCTTTAAATTCGGTCCCTTTGTCCACTCTGATCTTTTGAGGGGTTCATCCATCCTGTGACAGTAAAGTCTTCAATCCGTCGACGACAGACTCGGGTTTCTTGTTTCTTTAAGTGGCGACTCACAGGTAGCGAGACAGGATGTCGATGGCATTGAGGATATAACGTACACCGTTGTTGGCTTTTGCATAGCGACTCATATCCATTAAATCCATATCCCATTGCTGATCTATAGCGTTGACTATCACTTTAAGCCTTTGAAACCTATGTTTTACCGGTTTGTGTAAGGTGTAGGCGTCGTGCTTACTCAACTCGGCTTTCACCTTAGAGATCATGGGTACATCTTGACCTCGGCGTTTTAAATTCTGTCGGAATTTGGCGGATGAGAAGTAACTGCCGGGTAACTTGGGGTCGAAGTATAAGCTCTCTAACGTTTTCGGCAAATGTGATTGAGATGACATGCTATCAATGAAGTAGACATACGACTATGGGGACTTTCTTGGAATACATCGCCTTATATACAACATGTATTGTACATTCTTATATACAAATAACAGAGACTTTACTACATCTATTTATAAAACAGCTACATAATAAATAGAGTTCGTCAAACACCATGTTCACATCTTAACGACATGCCTGTTCTAAATACATCATTTTCGTGACACGATCTTGAATGGCCGTTAACCATTCGCTTGTTTTGAAGTGAGTGTCCAGATAGTCTTTACAGCGGTACTGGTATACAGTCAGGGAAGATAGGTTAATTAACTCCGGGTCGTCGCGAATCAGCTGTACCCAGCGACTGATCACGTGATTGTCATTCACATCCTCTAACGCCGACTTCGTGTACTGCTGCAGCTTCTCCGTCTCTAACAGGTTTGACAAGTATGGTATTGAGTCTCGACTTGTTCGAACAGACACCCGAAACACAAGTCCACACTGTGATGTTTGATCATTCTACACAGTTCAAGGGTGTAACATAAAGTTAGTAATGATAGCATGTATTCCGAGACTGAAGTCATCTCGTCTCTGTTGATGGTTTTGGTCTTCTTAGTTATCACTCGTTTCAATAGTTTGTCCCCGTTGGGAACTTTAGTCTCGGTGTCTCTCACACACTGTTCCCGATGTTGAAACCATTGAGAAGACTGCATAACGATAGTATCACTGATGTGATTGGGTTCGGACTGCACATACTTCCAACTGTAGAATGTCATTTTATCAGTGGCCATGGTTATTTTTCGCAAAGCTTGATGGGCGTCTTTAGTCAGTGTAGCCTCAGCTGTGAATGAATCACCATGGTAAGCGTATGTTCTTTATAAACCGGTGGTTTCACTCTTAGCAGTTGCCGCCATTCCTCTGGTTTTAAGGCAATACCTTTATGCGTGGGTTTCAACCCCGGTTCCACCTCGGGTTGCCACCATTGCCGTATATCCACGACCTTCTTGGGGGAGTCCATGGTTAGGAACATGTTACAACCCAGCTGTCGCGAGAGAGAGTAATGTTTTTTGTTCAACAGTTGAGTGAGACCGTCTGATACCATTTGTTCAGAGTTGTTCAACTCCATCCACTGTTCGAGAGAGAGACGTATCCCTGCTTTGGTAGGGTAAAGCATACCTTCTGGAGTCCATTCGTATTGTCGAAGGTCTATTTTCCACTCTCCGCTCCAATAGGTACACTTGACATACCGGGTAGCTCCTATATGAAACAAACTCTTTTGCTGTTCATGCTCCGTACTCTGGCTTTCTTCCATTGAGCAAGTGTCAGTCGTGTTTTCACTGTACGTTGCCATGGTTCACTAGAGTGATCTTGTTGGTAATAAGACTGAGAAAAGTGAATAACATGCGACTCGTTAGCTGTCTAGGCATCTACTGAGGTATTGGACGAGAAAACGAGATTTTATATAGCGCGCCATTTAGTCGTGTGATACAGTCACGTGATAGATCGTGTCTGAACATGTTCAAATAAAATAATGCGAGTCTTACATGAAGAACAGCTTTAATGTTGATATGTTTTACCTCTGCTTAACGTTTTTTCATTTCACACTAGTGTTCACTTTCATATGAATTTTCCATGCAAGATTATACCATTTAAAATATACCATGAAACTGACCTCGCTATTTTTTCTGCTGTGAAGAGCCAAACTATATTGACACAGCCAGAGGCTTTTGTCATTCAGTAGGTCAAAACCTTTCTTAAAGCTCTAAGCAAACAACGGTGTGTCCACATCTCGGCTCTGAGTTATGTCACGTGTCGCTTAAGATAGCTCTGGCGCGCCAATTCAAAATGCTTTCCGCGAAGTCTGGGGATATCCTTACCTTCTTACCACGCTTTGTTGATACTACTAAGTCTATATTGACATTGCAATTAGTAAAGCTCTAAGCAAACAGCCGTCTACCTACGCCTCAACGCTGAGTCACGTGACGCTAAAGATAGCTTTGGCGCGTCAATTCAAACCCGTTTCTGATTGGACTGACACCCTTGTGTGGTCTAAGGTAGGCTTGTAGAAAGCTTTGTTTTGCAGTAATGACGATGAATAGCTTAATGAGCATCCTTGCATTTTACTGTCAACTGATTGGGCGACCTTTCTGACCCGTGACGTCATGCATATTCATGAGCTATTTGCATAAATTATTCTACCTTAATGTCCCTTAATTCAGGCGACCAAGAAATACCACCCTCTACACTACTTGTATTACAAAGATTCCAAGGTTTTGAATTTCTTTACACCGGTGAGGCCGTCTTTCGCTTTTCCCTGTACATACATATAGATATATAGAGATAGTTTTCTTTTACCTTTACCCACTTGAGGGGAAAAAGGGTGTGAATGTGGCAGTCTTTTTACTACACGAATATACGTGTCATACACAACCAAAAGTTTCTTACTATCTTGTAACACAAACTGACGAATTAGCTCAATCACAGTTGACTGTTTGATGCTATGTCCCTGTTTGTCCAACAATTCAAAGTTCTCATTCCAAACTATGTTACCGAGAGTGTTCTGTTGATCGAGAAATTGCCATAGCGACACTAATTTCCCTTTTTGCTTATCGGATTGAACTCCTGCTAAAAGTTGATTTAAAACACTGTCTAAGGGCGGTTGCGCTACCGCCGGATCGAGACAGCTTCTATCTCCCTTCTGCTGTTTATCGTTTAGCGTGTTAACGTTAGTCGTCATGTCCCACTTAACCGGAGGTGCCTCTTCACATGTCTTCACCGTCGGTATATGTGGAGGGTGAGTTGGGGAAGGAGGAGACTGGTGAACATCCCCCTCCCTTCCATCTTCTGAGACGCTTGGAGCAACCACTGATACGTCTCGCGACTCAACAGGATCATAGCTTTCATCATGTTTTAGGTACCGGTCTAAATCTTTTACACACATAGGTATAATAAAGTGTATGGAAAACAACAAGTCAAGCAGATTCTTGTGTTTAAATCCCGCTTCTTTTAAACTGGGTCGAGATCCTCCTCGCTTGCTGGTTAATAGACGAATGGCCTTTCTGTGTCGACGCAACTTCCTTACCTCTTCTCCGGTTAAAGGGATGTTCCCGATTAAAATGTTATGGAACAGCGTAATGATTGCAATACGTTGAGTAAGAGACGTGGCTGACAGGAGAGCCTTTCGCTTGGAAGGTTTAAAATTTTTCAACAAGTGGGGAATGTCCAAATTCTTGCGAATGACGCGACTCATGGTGTGAAGAAAACCTTTCAGTAAACGTAACAAGGCGGTCCTCCGTAACGATAAGGCAAGTCGACACCCGCAAACTTCTTTCAATGAAAACCAATGTACACTCTTTTTCAATGTAATTTCTTCGTGTGATGCTACGCTTCTTTTCGACAGGATATGACCAGGCGAGGTACAGGTGATCTTCCACCGATAGACCTTGTTGCTCATACCGCGTCCGCTCTCGAAATAAGACGAGTTTCGATGCGAAAGTACAGTGTATACAATTCGTTCTGGAAAATACCAGTTCTCAATCGTCTGTAGTCCGGATCGCTATAGGGAGATACGTCCACGATGAGATACCCATACTTTCTGCCTTCGAAGGCGTCCTTGTAAGATTCAGAAAAGTACTTGCTTTGTCTGGGAAAGATCTGAGAGGCGAGGATCTTGTACTCGTTAGCGGATCTCGGATTACTCATCAATGACGGAGATCGTTCTCAGTGGGTAACCCTTCGTGAAACTGAATGTTCTCAATCGAATGTTGCATGTCGGTATAGAGATCCTGCCATACTGCATAACAGTACACGATCAGATTGGGGGCTTTGTCGAAAACATCGCTCGCATTCTCTACCAAACGCTTCGTCCAATGCGTTTTACCCGATCCGCTCACTGCTGTCACGCATAAGTTTGTGGGAGTCTGCCATTTCAATAAACATGCCTGGCTCATTTTGACTCGTTGACGGTTGGACTATGAATGAAACTTTTTCACTGGATGCACAATTATTTAAACCGCGCGTGCGACTTGGTTTATCTGCCTTTGTCGTCTCGCTCGTGTTGGGTTGAACAATTCGCCGCAATAACCTAAAATAATTATTGTAAGGATTGCGTTGTAAATACACGAGTTCCTGCGTTCGCGTGACGTGTATACGACCGTTCAATAATCTTGTGACAACGGCCACGACTGCCTTGACTTGACTGCTCGTCATATGCCCTACATCGTTCAACGTTTCCTGATAGTCGTGTTGATACAACACGTGTATAAAAAAATCGTAATGCCTCAGGACGTATCTTGCCATGTCTTGCCCGATCGGTGGCACACTCTAGACTGATGTCTACACTTAAGGTTTTCGCTCTTTATAGATATATGTTTCATTTCATATCATAAAAACACTAAAGACAATAGTGACATTTTCTTCAATTTTATTACAACTAGCGATACACAAAAAGCATGTCCTACTCGACAGGTGGTGCACTGGAGTACAATGAGAGTAAAAATAGTGGGTTATAGCATTTCAAGATCATATTATTACAACAAAAGAGTGAAACTACTATACATTTCAATCATCAGGGTATACATGCAAAACAGTATTTGAAAAAGTTGCAGATAAACTGAGTGACAAAGGCATCATTGCATCGTTTGTCACGTCCAAACAACTGTACAATATCTCGTAAACTAGCTTTGTTTTTACATTTCATTAACAAGTAATGCAAACAGTAAAATCAACAAGCGTTGGAATGGGGTTGTTGTAAGCTGGTGTGGTTATAACGATAATTGCGCGAGTGTTTCTTTAAAAAAAATTCAAATTCGGGATGGTAATAACAGGGTTTGTGTCCTTAGCTGTCAAAAAACTCGCCATCCCCGCTTCCGTCAAAGTAGAAGGCTACCCAATGTTGACCTTTGCCTCGCGCTGTGTCCGTATTAGCGATACACCCCCACGGGTTTCCACTACTGCGAGGTACAGCAGCAGCAGCTATGTGGGTTAACGTATCTCTCGCATACACGCCTAGGATGTGTGCTTGGAGACACGCGTCGCTATGGATGGCACACTCTGTGTGTTGTGTTTTCATTATCTTTACTTCAGAAACACGTTACGGGCTTATTCGATTTCGATGAGAGCCATGAACTTGGCTAGAGCGATCACGTTAAAGGTGTGGGTAAGAGCCTTGCTGAACTGTTTTTCGAGTCGTAGGTTTCCTGACTTGACCAGGTTCAGGTAGTCTTCTCTGTTTCCGCCGAATGGCTTGCAGGTTAAAGATGTACAGAGCGTGTCCAATCTTAAAGTCGGTGCGGTCCAAGTTCAGCCCCTTGTCTTTACCCCATTCATTATTCGACTCGAACAGACTGTTGTAAGCCTCCACGTCGTCCGTCTCTAGCGGTCTCCCCAGTACTGTGGTCCCGTTCAGATACAACCCCATGCTTTTAATCATGTCGCCTTGGAAACAGAAGGGATTGACCGTGTACGAACCGTTCACCCCGTCTGATCTGGCCATGCCGATGACGAAACGACTAGGGACTTCGTCTTGAAACATGGCATCCCAGTTGAAACTGAGGCTGGAAGAGGAGACCGACGCCATCTTGACGATGGAACTCTCATATGGGTACAAAGCATTACGACGTTCAAATTCTTTATTCGCAGCTATAATAAGCGTGTCATTAATCTTCAGTTTACACAATTTCAGATAGACGTCTTGCAGTTCGATAGCGTACTCTTTGCCGGTCTCGTCCGACATCAACACGAAGTTTGTGTTGGAGCAGAATAATTTGACTCCAATGTCTACGCCGTTCACCAAATGACGATCGAAGCGGAACACGTCCTCCATGAGAGGTCAGGACATGGTCAGAGATTTGCTGAGGGCAATAAAGCTTCCTCGGTTGATAAGTCCGTCGTTACCACCTCCCAAGGGATCGCCCGAGTTAAACTCGTCAACCGTGTCGCCCAAATCTTTGTAATAGAGCTGAGTCGTCAGTTGACTGGACTTGGCGTCCGTCCCGTAGTCCAACTCGGTTTCCATCAGCGCTTTGTATGGGTACCGGGCATTGCTGGAGCTCACCTGTTGTCCTTGCTCACCTGACTCCACAAGCTTTGTAAGGTGAGGTTGACAGGTCCGACCTTCTCTTTATCTGCCAAAGCTGTTTTGTCCGCGTGGGTGATTTTGAGTTTGACTAGAGTCGTGTCTTTCTCAGGTCGATGTAATCCTTCCCACCGTTGGGGACGTGAAATTCAACTGGACTGGAATCTGTGATGATGGACAGAGGTCTCACATTCTCGTAGTAATGCTGTAAGATACTCATTTGATAGGGAGGTAACTCGAATAAATCTAAACTGTTAGGTAGGGCTTCCGTAAATTCTTTCTCGGTGAGTACAGACATGATTACTTTTGCCAGATATCTCTCGGGTCGATAGCGGGAGTATTCTTATATATCTTCTTCTATTCTTGTTTGGAGGAGCTCTGTCCCTCGCGACGTACTTTCTTCGAAGTGACAATCTTGTCCCCTGCTTTGCGTTTTGTGCCTTGGTGCGTTTCTGAGCGAGCTCTGCTCTTTGTACCACGTTTTGATTGGGAGACGTCAAGGTGATGTTCGGCTTCGAATCCAGACTATGGTGATGTCCTTTCGATGGGGATGTAATGGCAATGATACGCGAACCGGGACGTCCCTTGACCATTTTGTCTCCCTTACTTCTATGCTCGAAAAAGTCTATAAACTTCTTGGTATTGGGAATGTAGAGTTTCCTGTCCATGGCCGTATAGTGATTAACTCAGAGAGGGATAGCGTCTCAACATGAGTGATACGTTCACTGTCTCTTTCAGAATTGAATGCGGGATACCTTCCGCACACTTTATATAGATTTCAATGTCTGACGTGTCTTTCACCACGACGGGAATATACCATAGCTGTTGAAAGTAATAGTTTGACCATCGCACAAGTCACATAATATATCCACGGTCGTGTTATTCATGTCTTTCGTGTCTACTTTACCTAATTTCAATTCCGAAAGAGCCACCATCCACATCCCTTCCAATACTAAACGTTGTGACAGTTTCACGCGGAAACGGTAGGGCGTGTTACTCGTGTAGTAGTCCTTCTTGGAGTCTAGGTTGTTAAACACGATATACTTATCCATGATGTTTTATTTATGTTTCACTTGGGACTCGTCGACCCACGAATTGATACTCGATGGCCAACCTGACCACCTTACTAAATAATAGACTTTCCCCTTTTCTTTCTTTTTCCTGATTACTTTCTCAATGTCCCATGCAGCGTCAAGGTCTTTGTCGACACGCTGTAATTCCTGTTCGTAAAAGCACCCCTTTAACTGCTCTTCATGAAAATCTTTCAAGGTGTATAGAGGAAGACTTTGCTGACATGTACGCGTTGCTATCCTAAATAACTCCTCTGGCCAACGTAGGTTGTGTTCCTTTGCAAAAGGTTTTCTCAAATAACTTATTCTTACGATATTCCCTACTTTATAACGAAACGGACGCAGTTTGTTTTGCATTCGTTTGGAAGGTGTCATATATAAATGTGTCCACACTTTGACTTGGTTTTGTTTGTTGACATCGACAGGTGCCCATTGCCCTAAACTTCGGTGTAGGGTATGGTTGAAGTTGTACACTAAATCCGTCAGCACATCGATGTAACGCTCTGTGTTCTTATGCGTCGAGTATCTCGCGATCAATGACCTTAATGTTTGAATGACTCTATCGGCATAATTTGCTTTAATATCTTCATTCTGGGTAACGAATAGGTCTATAGAGCAGCGCTCGGTAAAGTCGCGAAAAGCCCCTTTAAATTGCCTTTGCCCACCCTGATCTTTTGAGGGGTTCGTCCATCCTGTGATAGTATAGTGTTCAGTCCCTCGACGGCAGACTCGTGTTGTTTGTTTCTTAAAGTGGCGACCCATAGATAGCGAGACAGGATGTCTATGGCAATTAGGATATAACGTACAACGTCGTTGGCTTAGGCATAGCGACTCATATCCATTAAATCCATATCCCATTGCTGATCTATAGCATTGACTATCACTTTAAGGCTTTGAAACCTACGTTTGACCGGTTTGTGTAAGGTGTAGGCATCGTGCTTACTCAACTCGGCTTTCACCTTAGAGATCGTGGGTACATCTTGACCTCGGCGTTTTAAATTCTGTCGGAATTTGGCGGGTGAGAAGTAACTGCCTGGTAACTTGGGGTCGAAGTATTAGCTCTCTAACGTTTTCGGCAAATCTGACTGAGACGACATGCTATCAATGAAGTAGACATACGACTATGGGGACTTTCTTGGAATACATCGCCTTATATACAACATGTATTATACATTCTTATATACAAATAACAGAGACTTGAAACATACATTTTATATTCTTTATTACATCTATTTATAAAACAGCTACATAATAAATAGAGTTCGTCAAACATCATTTTCACATCTTAACGACATGCCTGTTCTAAATACATCATTTTCGACACACGATCTTGAATGGTCGTTAACCATTCGCTTGTTTTGAAGTGGGTGTCTAGATAGTCTTTACAGCGGTACTGGTATACAGTCAGGGAAGATAGGTTACTTAACTCAGGGACGTCGCGAATCAACTGTACCAAGCGACTGATCACGTGATTGTCATTCACGTCCTCTAATGCCGGCTTCGTGTACTGCTGTAGTTTCTCCGTCTCGAACAGGTCTTGACAAGTATGGTATTGAGTCTCGACTTGTTTGAACAGGCACCCGAAACACAACTCCACACTGAGATGTTTGATCATTCTACACAGTTCAAGGGTGTAACATAAAGTTAGTAATGATAGCATGTATTCCGAGACTGAAGTCATCTCGTCTCTGTTGATGGTTTTGGTTTTCTTTGTAATCACTCGTTTCAATAGTTTGTCCCCGTTTAGAACTTTAGTCTCGGCGTCACTCTCACACTGTTCCCGATGTTGAAACCATTGGGAAGACTGTATAACGATAGTATCACTGATGTGATGGGGCTCGGACTGCACATACTTCCAACTGTAGAATGTCATTTTATCACCACCCATGGTTACTTGATGGGCGTCTTCAGTCAGTCAGTGTAACCTCAGCTGTGAATGAATCACCATGGTAAGCGTATGTTCTTTACCGGTTCTATTTTTACCAAATGATGTCATGAACAAGTCACAGCATGTTATGTACAGTTCACTACGAGTGCGTATACAACAGGTTCTAGTACACTAAATGTTCCTCTAAAAGTGACTTCACTCTTAGCAGTTGCCGCCATTCCTCTGGTTTTAAGGCAATACCTTTACGCATGGGTTTCAACTCCTGTTCCCCCTCGGGTTGCCATCATTGCCGTATATCCACAACCTTCTTGGGGGAGTCCATGGTTAGGAACACGTTACAACCCAGCTGTCGCGAGAGAGAGTAATGTTCTTTGTTCAACAGTTGAGTGAGACAGTCTGATACCATTTGTTCAGAGTTTTTCAACTCCATCCACTGTTTGAGAGAGAGACGTATCCCTACTTTGCTAGGGTAAAGCATACCTTCGGGAGTCCATTCGTATTGTCCAAAAGGTCTTTTTTCCACTCTCAGCTCCAAAAGGTACACTTGACATACCAGGTAGCTCCAACAAACAAACTCTCTTGCTGTCCATGCTCCGTACTCGACCTTTCTTCCATTGAGCAAGTATCAGTCGTGTTTTCACTGTACGTTGCCATGGTTCACTAGAGTGATCTTGTAGGTAATAAGACTGAGAACAGTGAATTACATGCGACTCGTTAACTATCAAGGCGTCTACTGAGGTATTGGACGAGAGAACGAGATTTTGTAGAGCGCGCCTTTTAGTCGGGTGATGCAGTCACGTGATAGATCGTGTCTGAACATGCTCAAATAAAATAATGCGAGTTTTAAATGAAGAACAGCTTCAATGTTGACAGTTTTTTACCTCTGCTTAACGTTTCTTTCATTTCACACTAGTGTTCACTTTCATATGAATTTTTCTGTGCAAGATCTTTACCTATACCATTGAAAATATACCATGAAACTGACCTCTATATTTTCTGCTGTTACTAGAACACCGAGCAACACCTCACCTTACACTACTACTGTTGCATTAAGATAGTGAAGTTTCTGTAAATCCAATTACATCATAATTTAATACAAAGGAGGCAAATTTAGAGTCAGCTAGTTTATGTTTAAGACCAGTCATATTCCAAAAAATAAGTTTGAATATATTTGTGTCAATTTGTGCAGGTTTAGGGCTCGGGCCATACCCTTATCTGTATGTGGTTTGATCCACGGGTGATAAGTGGTTATCCTGGAGAGATGGCTGGTTCTTGCTGGGTTTATTCACTGCATCGTTAACAACAAGCGCGCCTCGCCGGTAGTATCCACGTTTGTTGTAACAACGGAGATCCTCAAGGGTTTTCCTCTGTAACTAAGAACGACCGTTGGTTATTCCAAGACCGCTCGTCTTGAGTTTGGCTCGTAAGGCAATAGCTTTAAGTTTATAGTCCATGGTAATAAAAAGTGCAAGGATGGGACAAGTGTTATTCATTCCGTGCTTCCCAATTCTATGAGCGAAATCAATATCTGGCATAGACAATAAGGTGTCTGTGTCAGAAGCAGAGTTCATTGTTTCACACACCTTCTCCTTCATATGTGCAGTGTGACCTTGAGGCTCCGGTATCCCATACAGAAGTATGTTCTGTCGACGACTGAGTTGTTCAATTCTGTCCATGTTTTCTTCTAGTGTGTTGACTCGCTCTTCAACTTTGGAGGCAGAAGAATGGTTGCTGAGGTTGAGACACCTCATCGAGATCATGACATTGTACTTCTTGGTTACCTTTAGTGTTGTCGATGTCTTGTTGTATAGCCGTAACACTAGCAGATAAGTAGTATAGTAGTATTAGGAGATTCTAATATAACTCTGTCTATATTGAATCCTACCCCTCTGGACTAATTTGACCACACTCGTTGTTTAACCTTAACAAACCCGCTGCAGGGAAATTATTTACTTAACACCGGTTCCTCCGCTGTTCAGTGTTTACCAAAAACCAATTTTAAGAACGTAATAAAAAAAACACTGTGATTGGTAACTCGCAATTACGCGATCCCTTCTCCCTCAAATACGAACTGAGTGAAATAATTGAGGTATATTGCAACGGATGGTTGCAAAATGAGTATCTGTAGTACATATATTTAAACGATTCTATAATCAGAGAAGAGATGATGAGAGATTATCCCGACCCAACTCTAACTGATCCGAATGAACTGGGGATATTAAAATGTACATAAAGCCAATATCTTCTCAAATAATGTTTTAGATGTTTGCTATACATGCGATAATTAACAGCCTATTGGTAACTTATATTGGATGTGAGAGATGTTCAAGGACAATTTGATAGGACCATCACATCTTCCTAGTTAAACTTGGGAGAGTTCATGTCAGGCAGTCAGCGAGAATCCTATACACACACTATCCTTCATACTTAGAGCAATGTTTAAACTTGTTGGTTATTAGGCTGCTTTCAGTATTTGTGCAGTTTCTGTCGCTGCGTCCGCCGCGCTCATACAAATGGCTATAACTTTTATCTACTAAGCTTTCCAGAACTTGTATTCATAACTTACTGCTTATACCTCAGGGGAACGATTTTGACATGTTCACATTCAAGGTCAAAGGTCAAGGTCACGAGCTTTAAAATCAATAAAAAAATACTTGTAAACTAGATAACTTGAAAAGTTGTTGTGCTATGAAGCTCTAACTTGGTATGTATCATCCTTGGAAGAGTACAACATTTTGAAAAGGTTTTGCATTACCAGCTATTATACTCACGCCCTTTTACGAATGCGCGAGAATCTCTCCGGATAGAGAAATAAGTTTGTAGATGATTACTGTAGAAGCTGGTCTTTAGACTCATGTCACTAAAGTACCCTTGAAACTACCCAAAATTCAAGGTTCAAAGTATAAAGATTAATATATGCTCTTTACGGTGATGTTTTTCATTTTAATTTAAATTAATATGTGTTTGTTCCTGGTCGTTTTTACAAATTGCATTCCCAAATACATTTCTGCCCTTACAAACATGTATATGATGATCAGATCTTGCCGAACAGGGCATCTTTCACAGGCAAAATAAAATATTTCTACTTATGTGTTCCAAAATTCAAGGTTCGGGATAAAGAGACGAAATTCTCTTCTTTACAGAAATATATTCAAAAATACTTTAACGCTATTACCCATTGTTCCTGAAACGTTTGAAAATAGTGAAAAACTGAGAAATTCTGTGACATGCTTCGCTGATCACGAGTATCTGCTTAAACGGTAGTAATTGGTAACAGTGGGAGGTCTTTAATTATGTTTGCATTGTAATATAAGCTTCAAATGATTCCCTTCCTTAGCAAAAGTGTTCCCAGATGTATAACTTAGTTGCTAAAGCATTACTGGTTTTATATTTGCAAGTTAGATTAATTCTTTACTAAAATTTGTAAAGGGCGGATACAAAACTTTCGTATTGATGGTGAGCTCCAACAGTTAACATTACAACTTTTAAAAGAATCTGGTTACACAAAAAATTTACACAGGAAAATTATCTCCATTGAATGGATTAAGAAGTTAAAGGAATATTAACAACTAAGTGAAGTAAAAATACGACTCTCAAAATTCTATTTGGAAAATAGCGTTTTGTTCATTGAAATATAAAAAAGTCGGCTGCATTCTATGAGCATACAAAGTAAAAATCTTACAACTAGATTACATCGGTACACAAGTGCACTGTTGCGTCGTTATGATTAAGCTTATTGGAATTGGTGTCTGTTAATAGAACAAAGACCTGCGGAACTATCATGTGAATCCTTTTTGAGTACATGTGAAAAGTGAAGAATAATATGATAAATCTATACCGCTCAAAATGTACCTGCTTGAATAACACAGCGTATGTTACTTCTTTACATCAGTTTGCAGTATGTATGGATATATGAAGAAATCTTTCTCTTACTTTTTAATATATGTTACGATTTATTAGGCACTTACTTAAATGATATTAGATATAGGTACATGTAGTTAACTACGTATGTCTGTCAATAAAGCTGTGATTAAAGAGCAATGTCATGATATCATCCTATATTGCTTTGCTTTGATATGAACATGAAAATTTCAAAAGTAACCCCGATTCATTATGTAAACTCAAAACATCTCCAATATACATCCTAAATGGCAGGGGATAAATACTTGTTTTATGTGAAAATATTTAAGTCATACGAATTCAGAAGTCAATTCACACGTCAAATTTACATAGAAACTAGTAATATAGCGTTTTCAACATTACGTTTTATTGATTGACGCGCATATAACTGTCTGGTTTTCGTTCATAGCCCCGAGTTCAAACCTCCCTATGGTCACTATACAACGAATTAGACTCTCCTGTACATAATATTATTGCTATAGGTTTGCTCACAAACTCAAGCAGTGATCTTTAAGCCATCAGACAAGATGCGTTCAATTTTGTCATCCATCTTTTGTTCATCTTTTATTTTCTGCGTTCTAATAGAACTGTTCTGTTCAAACGTAATAGATGTATTATTTCTATGAAATATTTCTCTTAATAATTAAACGCTTTTCCTAGTTTATTTTGGTCTTCGTGGTTTAGATGTGTAATTGTAAATGCTAGACTTGCTAAGCGAGGACCTAGACTGTATTAAGGCATCCTTGTTTTTCCGCGGTCATGGAAGAGGGCTAAATTTCAGACTTTCACTGGCCGAAATTAGTAGCTCAGCTTGACCTGTTACATAGCGACAGCCGTGTGTGTTTACTTAGTCTCAATGACGCAACAAGGTCAAAGCTCATGCAGTGTCTTGGAGGGCAGGTCATCCGTCATACTCGACCGCGTAACGAGCCAAGGGCAGATAATTTCAGAAACTGACTCTAATAGTTGGTAATGGGGTACGAACTTTCAAAAGTCAAGGTCACAGCAAGTTCAACATATATTGAGAAAATGGATCATTTTAACTTTTTACACTTTAATTCGTTTCATTAATGTTATATTTAATGAAATGTATTCATTGATTGCGTGACCTTGCGTGTCAAAGGTCAAGGTCACAAGAAAATGCTCAATATGCTGAGGCTTATAGAAGGCGGAAAAGGGTAAGGAGAACCCCAAGTTTCGGGGCTGCTCTGCTTTTGCGGTGTCTCGCAAACGCTAATCTAGTTGTGTTCAGCTATGCAAGTCTTGACTATATGTCATGCACGGTGTACAGCATTAAGAGAGCCCTTGACTGACGGGGGGTGAGAGGTATTCATTGAAGCTGCTTCCGTGTAGATCGTAAAGATCATCTCATTCGCTGTAATAGATTTAATTAGTTTAAGGAGTGAGAAGTAATAGTCAAACATCCAATACGCGATTTAATACCACATCGGGATAACTACTATTACGTATTGTATGCTTACAACATACTAAATTGAAGTATCCTTCTACTGTGATTAACTCACCCTGTATATCTTTCATATTCCGAAATATTAAACATTGGGATAATCTCTCATCATCTCTTCTCAATAGCACAATCAGTCATCCCTTTCTAACTTTTCAACACCTACATATACTGTACGATTCCACACCTATGATATAAAGTGGGGACAGATGTGGTCACTTGATTGTTCTTGACATTTATTGAGGATAATCATTCTCGTTTTACTGCAAGGAGCAGTCGATAATTGCAGAATAAAACTATTTGATGAGTCTCTTCCACAAAAAACTTGAGAAAATCTATGATGAGTTGTGGTTATGTCCCTATACATGTAATTGGACAATTGTTACCTGCAGTTAATTCTTAATTAAGGAAGAACATCTAATGAAGAACTTTCATATAACAAGCAATTGGAATAAAATAATCATGAAGCAAATATAATGACATAATTGCTTCAAGATTTTAAAGACACGTTTAAGGTTAAAAACAAAAGAAGGTGAGTTTCCAAAATCAAAAACATAATAATTCGAAGTGAAATAAACCCCAAAAAAACGAGTATCAACTGAATTAATCATTGATTTTAATCAGAATATTGAGTATTTTTACCAAATAAAAATATAATTTAAACTAAATATCAAAATAAAATCATAAAGAGCATGAGAAGTACTTTAAAGACTATCACTTTAATTAATCAAAGAAAATCCAATTGGCCCTTTTTCAATCAAAGAGAGTACTAAATGCTAAACAGATCAAATAATCCTGATCACAGAAGAACTGATCGAAATCCAAAGCAAAACACATAAAATATTCACAACACATGCTTGCACTATCAAATTCCCTATTAGTTAGGCCTACATATTGATCGGCCATAGAGGTGGTCACAGTATTGTCGATGCGTCCGTTCGGCTCTTGATAAGATCTAAACTAATTTTTATCCCCCGCAACAACAAAGTTTGCGGGGGGGGGGTATTAAAATGGGTACCGTCCGCCCGTCCGGCTCGAAACTTTGTAACTAATCAACCATTTCAATTTAAATTCGTCATGGATATGAAGAAACATGTAATAATGTGTCATCAGTAAAATTTTTCTGAAAATCATAAAAATATTAGGATTTTGGAGAAAAAGTGGTAAATAATCATCTGAAGGTGTCATGAAGAACAATTTTGAAAATATTTAAAATAAAATTTTGCCTTTTTGGCAAAAAATGAGGACTCTGATGGAAAACTGTTAGAAGTCCTGTCCGGTTCACAACTTCTACACTAATCATCACATATCGATTAAAATTGATATGGAGATATTGAAGGTGTGTCATGAAGAACAATTTTGAAAATATGTTTGTTTAAATATGATCGAATTGATCTTGGACATCCAAATACATAAATGTTTTTGTTTGATTTTAATTTTGTCATGTTACTCAAATTATGCCCAACAGTGGACATAAAGTTGGTATCATTAAGTTTTTTTTCCTTCATATTTTTGAATTTATTTGTTATTTTGTGCGACAAAACTTAGTCAGCAATATGATAAAGAAAACATATATATGTTGTGCAATTTGCGGGGGATATAGCTCGACGATGTCAGCTGTTTGTTATACCTGTTCTGGACTGTCGACTGACATCGCCGTCAGTGTCCTCACTTTATCACGGCAACATGTAAACTCATTTCGTTTGTTCCGCACTTTTCCTTCCAACTTGATTGATATTTGGAAAAATGATTTTCACGAGAAAATATAATTGATTTAGTGTTAATGTTGACGCTTTTTGTTTGATTTTTTTTTTAATTTTGATTTTTGGTGCCAACCAATGATGTACGTATATCACTTTGTTTAACCTTGTTTAAAAATAAAATCTTCGTGAATAAAAATTCCACAGCCATGATTTAATGGCTAAAAAATGACATGATATTCAATGTTCATCAATATCATATTGAATAATATGTTTTTATGATAGGTTAAAGGTTGAAGACGTATGGCTCAATGCCATCAATGTTTTATTAACACTGATGTGAAATGTTAATTTAAATTTTTTGGAAATCGAAGTTTCTGATCATATGTTAATGAATTTATGGAATATGGAGTCCATAGTCATCAATACTTCGTATGTCCACCTTCAGCTGCAGCTGTTATGCAGGCAAACACTCGACGTCTCATTGATGCCTGTAGGGCTTGTTCCAGCTGCCCCAGGTTGACTGGAGGGTTTGCTCTATTCCTTATTCGCCTCCCTAGGCAGTCCCACATGTGTTCAATTGGAGAGAGATCAGGAGAAAGTGACGGCCACGGCAAGACGTTGACGTTATTGTTGTCCAGGAATGTTGACAATGCTCTTGCTGAATGTGCAGGTGCGTTACCGTGTTGAAACAAAGTTGATGGCAACAAAGAAATGGCAACACAACAGGACAACGAACTTGATTAATGTATCTTTGTGCAGTCATGTTACCCATAACGATCACCAATGGTGACTTGTTTTCTCCTCGGATACCGCCCCAAACCATCACACTTCCCCCACCGTGTGCCTGGACCTCTGCAACACAATTTGGAGGGTTTCTTTCATCCTGACGGCGATAAACGCGGAACCCACTTTCATCGGTGAACATAACATTTCGCCAATCACAAAGCTGCCACCTTCGTACACTTCTTGTCTAGATTAATTGGTTATGTCGATGTTGACGTGTCAACGTTGGGCCACAATAAGGTCGACGGGCCCGAATCCCTGCTGCTCTTAACCTCCTTCTGACGGTTGATTGACTAAGCACCCTCCCGAAAACTGTCAGCAATCTATATAATGTTGTTCCCGTGTCCCTATAACGTTTCATCAAATTTTCGATGGTTTTTCGATGACAGCCGAATGTTCTTGCAATAAGAACATTTGAAGCACCCATGTCCTTCATACCCAAGCCTGCCACGGTGTTCTGGGGTCAATCTAGGCATTTTAAAATTGGTTTTATATGACCTGGCTCACATGTGAATCGCTTGCTAACTCACTTTCAATAATGAATGTGCGAAACAATGATCAAAGAAAAACGTGTTTTCTCAGTTCTCAACAAAAGTCATGAAAATCACGTACCTAATCAATTTCTGAGACGAACAAGTGAAATGTTACGTTTTGGCGACCTGTTTCCAAAAAACTTAACATTAAGTTAAAGTAAATTAAGAATATATTTGAATTAAAAAAATGGATAGTTTCTTTTGGGGTTTAGTGTATCTAAGGCCCATCCAAATCTCTTCGAGATGTTGGCATTTTTGAGGAAGGAACAGAAGCTGAATGAAATCCACCTTGTTCAGTATGCCGGTGGCTAGCGTCTTCCCCCCAAGAAGAGGAAATACTACAACATCAACAGCAGAATCACCATGTTGAAGGATGACCTGGCTGCTGGATAAATGGGTCTTCTTCCATATGCAGATGCCGTGGCATATTTGTTAAAACTGCAATGATGTGTGAGTGAAATGTGTAAATTGTCAATCCCTCCATAAAAATGTTATCAAATTTGTTACATCTTATAAATTGTGAATTAGTAAAAGATGAACATGTGTGAACTATGTCCATTCCTCCATAAAAAATGGTTGTCAAAATGGTTACATGTTATTAGATAAAAAGTGCTTGAATAAATTGTTGAACATTGTTTTCCATGAATAAATACACACTTCTCTATATTCACTTATGTTTTATGTTACACCTTTTCTTCCAATTTCGGTTCATTTCCAGTTGCGAATTTGGTGCTACCCGCATGCTTATCATCACAGATTATGCCAATTGTTTCCCAAATTCAGTCGACTAGAAAATCCCCACGTGCCGCCCTCACTTGTTGTTATAAGCATCACAATTGTCTGCTTCCAGGTATTGAACCCTTCAGATCATGCAGAACTCTGAAAACCATCAAACGAAAGCTGATGAAAAGTATATTCATTAAACGATGCAGCCCCCAGATTAATCGTGATCAAGGTGTTTTCTTACCCAACGCATGGTGCATTGATCAACAGTAGTTTCAGTGCTGGCTTCCACTCACTCTATAGAACACTATCAGTTGTATAAACACTGTATGTCACTATGTAAACACATCTATTACACTCATTGTCAATGTCAATCTATTTTAATTACATGTATGTCCATCTTATTAACTGGCCTCTGTACATAAATACTATATATTCTGATGAACTGCTTGTTCTGCTTCTAACTGTCATTGTCACTTAGTTGCCTTGAAACGTTGTATGCAAATAAAATAAAGAAGTTTTAATCCACCCTACTCTTTGTCATATTCTTTTCTAATGCTGTTTTAATTGCCTTTTTTTAAACTTATTCCGTTGTCAATCAAATTTTTAATGTATTCAACTACATTATTGTGTGTAGATCCATGTTTCAACCAAAACCAATGCTTTAACAAGTAATTGAGCATAGGTATTCATTAAAGCTCTAAGAAAAAGCGCCACCTGTAATGGCGACGGCAAGACGTGCTTTACACGATTGGGATAAATATTGAAGTGTGGCGGGTGCGTATAGGGTGTTTCACCCAGCCCAAAGGGACCAAAAGTGAACTAATGCACGGCTTAAAACTGTGTGGAGGTGTATTATCGCGACAATTGCAGATTTTGTTAATTACGGCACTTCTTCTTCTTCTGAGTGGAAATGTTGAACGCAACCCGGGCCCACCCACGAGGACCACGAGACAGAGTCAGCTGTCTGTCTCTGCTGCGGGTGTGGGACACACGGGACAGCAGGGCAACTCAGAGCATGGAGATATACTGCGGGGTATAGAAGACCAATTAAAAACTCTCAACACTAGGTTTACTAGCTTTGAAACATCTCTTCAAGCAATAAGGAATGAGCAAAACGACATGTGGCGAGAGATAGACAAACTCACTGACACAAACGCAGCGTTAACACGGAAGGTCGAGCAACTCGAGTCACAGTCAAGAAGAGAAAATTTACTCTTTTTCGGTATACCCGACAATGGAGGTAAAGAAAACTGGAGTAACTCGGAAGAAAAGGTGAGAGAATTTCTAAAAAGTAAACTTAATGTACAACCTGGCAAGGCCGACTCTATGCCCATAGAACGTGCTCACCGCATCCCCACCAAGAGACACCCTCGTCCTATAATCGCGAAATTCTCATATTTTAAAGACAGAGAATATATAAGCAAAACTGCCAAGGAGAAGCTACAGGGTAACAAGGAGTTTCGGGTTTCCCCCGACTATACACAGGCCGTGAGAGATACAAGAAGACAACTTGGAAAATATCTCCAAACATACAGAGAAAAAGGGGATGATTGTTTCATTTCTTACGACAAACTAATCGTGAACAACACTGTCTACTCATATGATTGGGATAAAGAGACCATAAGAGAGGTAGGAAAACGCCGGGCACGCCGTGGTACCTCCCCCCCACCCCAACCCAACAGCCCATGGGACCGGTCGAGCAGTAGCAGACGACAATCCACAGACGACTCACCGCGGAGTTAGCGAGGTGGCCGAGGACGCACAATAGCAACACACACGAAGCTAAGTACTTTTTCAAATGTAGGAACTGTAGATAGGCATCAAAATAAAAAGTCTAGAAATGATTATTGCAATGATAATAATAACAACTATGATGGAAATAATTTTAATCCAATTCTATGTGGGTTATTAACTGCCTTTACTCTAAATTAAACAGAATGGCTGAACTCACTGAGTTGTGTAAACGATTTGATATCATTGCTTTCGTTGAGACTTGGGCAAAAAATTCGGACGATTTTGTCTCTCTTTTTCCAGGGTATATATCCTACCAGTGCATACGAGAACGTACCCGGTATATCGGTCGATTCAGTGGCGGCATTGCAGTATATGTGAGACAGCCAATTGCAACAAGATTCACCCGTATACACGACGAGTGGACAGACTGTATATTTTTCAAAAGTGACTGTTTCAACGATGCCATTAACAAACCCACGATATTCGGTTTTCTATATGTGACAGATTCACAGAACTCTGTCGATGAGGGACTCTCGGGGGTAGGGTTATTAGAGAGTAGATTGTATACCTTAACTCGTGAAACTCCTGATGCATTATTTGTTTTGTTTGGTGATTTGAATGCCAGAATTGGAGACAAACAGTGTTACATAGAATTCGATTCCACTGATTACTTACCAATACAAGATGTAGACTATGAAAGTGATTTTTTTAATATCCCCAGATCCTCTAAAGATAAAATAGTCAATGCAGAGGGTTTAAAACTACTAGATTTATGTCGTAATTTTGATATTCATGTTTTAAATAAAAGAAATGGGAAGGATGAAAAGGGAGAGTTTACATTTATTGGACACCAAGGTAGCAGTGTTGTTGATTATTGTTAGGTATCATCATGCTTATATGAATATTTCGAAAATTTTGATATCCTAGCCCGATCAGATTCCGATCACTTGCCATTAACAGTCAATATGAAAACATCACATGACATACCACGTGACATCGAGCACCCCGAGCATGCACGTGCAAACACACATGACATAGAGAGAGAGCGATGGGACGCAAGCCGTAAAGGTGAGTCCATCCAATATATTTCTGACAACATCAGCGAATTCAGCAAGTTATTTCAGGTTGCACTACAGGATAGTATTGATGAAGGCAAACATCTTTGAATGAATTTATACTAAGAGTCATGCACACACACAGAGAACAGCCGCACCGACCCACGCGACCAGAGCCACGCACTCACGCTTATACTCAACATACACGAATTCAGCCAAAGTGGTTCGACAAGGACTGCGAGCAGTCTAAAAGGCATAAGTATGCTCTGCTAAATAGATTCAGAAAAACTAATAACTCTGTTTACTGTGAACTTTATTTAACGGCAAAAAAAGATTTTAAGACACTCTGTGATAGATAGAAATCAGATTACGAAAAGAAAATTTTAGATGAATTTGTTGACGCAGCAAAGAAAAAAGACTGTTAAAGAAAAAAGACTGTCGCTACTTTTGGAAATCTCTTAAGAAATATTGCTTCTGTAAGGAAAATGTAACCGGGAATGTATCGGTGGAAGAATGGCTTAACTATTTTAAAACTCTTCTGGCAAGTAACACGAATAGCACTGATAACTCTTTTGGTGAACATGTTGATAACTATATCAGTAATCACAATTTTGATGAGTGTGATGATTGTATTACTGCCGATGAGTACCTTGGCAATATTATTACGGATGACGAGATATTATGTGCAGTCAAGGGCCTTAAATGTGGAAAATCCCCAGGTGAAGATGGTATTCCAGTTGAGTTTTTTAAGGAATGTATTGCATTACTATTACCTTTTATTAGTGCTCTGTTTAATAGAGTCCTGGAAACTGGAGTTTTTCCAGACGCATGGAACGTTGGGTTGATTGTACCTTTACACAAATCCGGTGCTAGGGATGACCCTAACAATTACAGAGGCATAGCATTATTAAATACATTAAACAAAATATTTATCTCTATAATAGACAACCGTATTAAGTCATGGATATCCACTCGAGAACTTTTATCAGAATGTCAAGCGGGTTTTCGAGAAGATTACTCCACTACAGACCATATTTACACTCAATAGCATTGTTCACAAGTATCTTCGTAAGAAAATTTTTACTGTCTCTATGTAGATTTTAAGAAAGCCTTCGACTCTGTCGACAGATCTAAATTGTTATACGTCCTCTTACAGTCGGGTGTACATGGCAAGCTTCAACGCCTGCTACGTAATATGTACTCAAATGTGAGAGCATCTGTTAAAACTAGTAAATTCCAGATGAATGATATATTTGACACATATGCGGGTGTAAGACAAGGCTGTATACTTTCACCAGTTCTTTTCCTACTATATGTTGAGGAGCTTGTTAAAGACATGTTAGCAAGTGATTCAAGGGGAATATTTTTTAACGAGAATATCAGAGACCTATCATTATTGTTATTCGCAGACGATGTTGTCATTCTTGCGGACTCTATTGTCCAGTTACAACGTAAAATTGATACTCTTTACGAATATTGCTTAAAGTGGGGCCTCCAGATAAATACCAGTAAAACAAAGGTAATGGTTTTTAAAAATGGAGGCAAAATTTCAAACTCTGAAAAGTGGTATGTAAATGGCCAAAAGTTGGAAGTGGTGTCATATTACAAGTACTTGGGTATTATTTTTTCCTGTAGAAATATGTTCTCTAAAGCCTGTGAAACACTGTCAATGCAAGCTATGAAAGCGTTGCATGGAATCAAGAAATTCATAAGCAAATATAGAGAAATCCATGCATCATTTAAGATTTTTGATGGGAAAATTCAACCGATTTTATTATACGGCTCCGAGATATGGGGCATTTACATTAACAAGAATATTGAGCAAGTACATTCAAAATTCTGTAAGTTTTTACTACGTGTTAGTTACAGAACAGCCAATAAGATAATTTTAGCCGAATGTGGACGCTACCCATTATTTATCAATGCCCGTTGTCGTGTTATTTCTTACTGGCTACGATTGATGAGACAGCCACTTACATGCTATTCAAGAAGTAGTTATGAGATGCTTAAAGCTTTAGATGATGCGGATGATAGTAATTGGGTTTCATTTGTTAGAAATACTCTTTTTAGCCATGGCTTTGGACATGTTTGGTTGGAACAAAATGTAAATAATACCCAACATTTTCTCAAGTTTATTTAAGCAGAGATGCAAAGATATTTACCAACAGGACTGGTATAATGACACAAGGTCATCAACATGTATAGGTTTTTATTCAGAGTTTAAATATTGTATTAAAGCAGATCTTTATCTTTCTGAAATAAAAGCACTACAATTAAGGCGTGTGCTCACTAAATTTAGATGTAACGCACACAACTTCAAAGTCAGAGAAGCATGATTTTCCCAAGCTATAAATAATTTGAATAACCAATGTCCATATGTATTTTTTCGCAAGAAGATGAGTACCATGTTCTTTTAATATGTCCAAGATATTCAAATATACGTAAAACGTATTTGCCATATTTTTACTACAATCAACCATCAAGAAAGAAATTTATCATGTTACTGTGCACAGAAAATGTTAGTTTACTATTTAAACTAGCCCTTGTGTTATACCACATATTCAGATTGAGGGAAAAAAGCAAGACTGTTAATTAGTACCCTTTGATCCTCTGTGCTGATGTTAGGTTGCGCATAAAGTGTTGTATCATGCATTTACACATGTACTATTGGCCTCATGGCCACCTATACAATAATTTTGTCTGTCTGTCAAAGCTCTAAGGTCCTCGTCTCCGAGTTTCCTTTCTGCTTTATTCTCAGCAGCTTTATTGACAAGCCTTCATGTATGTACTTGTCATATTTCACGGTCCATTGTGGTTCATTCTCTTTTCTAGATTTTTCTGTCAACATTGTGAAATACTTTGCTTCATTGTTATCAGTGTCCACGATGTCTTCATTGTTAGTTTTACTGAGTTTGTTAACATCAGGTGCATAGTCGTCATCAATTTTTAATTGTTGTTTGTTCGAAGATTTACCTTCTGGACGCCAACGCTTCACATGTCTCTGTAGATCATGTACATGTACATCACCAAACACAAGACCACAGTCATCACCGGACACCATGTCTTCTTCTTCTCCTTCTGACGAGAGCTCGGAGGAAAATGGGGAGGGTGTTTGTTTCCTTTCATCCATTTCCCAAGTGTTGTTGTTTAGTGCTGTTAGGGCAAAGGCGATCCTCTTCTGATGTAAATGGTTTCAAATCCAAAATTAGATGACCATAAGGAACATATTTGGCTTCAGTGTACTTTTTCATGAATATGTCCAAGTTTCATGGGTACAATTTGCCTGGCAAGAGTTATGAAAAGTTGTCTGTCAATTGGATTGTTGAAAAGTATCACTTAATGACAGTTTCTACGCTGAGTTGGATCTTTTCCGTAGTATAAGTTCTGATTGATAGCGATGATGGAGAGATTCCTATGATGATTACCCTCTCTGAATAAATGGTTGATACTTTGATCTTTACTGGCACTGGACATCAGATCGTCTTTAGTGATAAGGTTTCTCATTTTGATGTTCAGAAAATGTTTTTCGTCTAAACCAACTGGCATCCCTTGTATACATTCAACTTGAGGATAGGTTACCAATCTTTGAATTTCCTCGTAAAGAGGTTGTCAATGTTTATACAACCATAGAATATGTTGTGGCTTGGGTTGTATATTACCATATATTAACATCTGTTTAATTAACAATGTCTTACCTGACGAAGTGGGTCCACTGCACAGACACGAAAACGGGCGATTTATAGTATATAGTATTGGGCAGCGTCAGTCCTTCCGTACGTATGTCCCGCACGAATGAAATTGAATAACTCAAAAACTATTGACCGGATTCTTTTCATTTTTTGTATATAGCTTCATCACCACGAGAGTAAAGTCCCTATAGAGGTTCATGACCTTGACCTTCATTTCAAGGTCATTGCAAGACTTTGAAATTTTACCCTTGTCAGCGGGATATCTCAAAAACCATTCACTGGATTCTCTTCATAACTTACACAATGCATATTATTAGGAAGGCGCCGGGCCCAATCGAATTTGATGACCTTCACATTATTTTCAAGGTCACAGCGAGACTTTGAAAATTTCAGCATTGAAACCTGCATTTTAGGCTTGTCAGTGGGATATCTCAAAAACCATGAACTGGATTCTCTTCATAACTTACACAATGCATATTATTGGGAAGGCGCCGGGCCCAATCGAATTTGATGACCTTCACATTATTTTCAAGGTCACAGCGAGACTTTGAAAATTTCAGCATTGAAACCTGCATTTTAGGCTTGTCAGTGGGATATCTCAAAAACCATAAACTGGATTCTCTTTTCAATTTTCACAAAGCATCTTATTGGGAAGGTGCCGGGTCCAGTCGATTTTGGTGACCTTCACATTATTTTCAAGGTCACAGCGGAGCTGAAAATTTCAGCATATAAACCTGCATTTTAGGCTTGTCAGCGGGATATCTCAGGAACCATTTACTGGATTCTCTTCAAAACTTATGCAAGGAATCTTGTAGTGAACACGCAGGACCAAGGGAAGTTTGATGGACTTCACATTATTTTCAAGGTCACAGCAGAACTTTTGATTTATCATCAATTTACCTGCATGTTAAGCTTGTTAGTGTGATATCTCAAGAGTCATTCACTGGAGTTTTTTTATTAATCTATTTTAGGAAAACACCGGGCCAATTTGGTTTTGGTGCCTATACATTAGTATCAAGTCACAGTGAAGCCAACATGCATTTAAAGCTTATTATAAGGCTGATCTGTTAAGAACTGTTCTCTATATTCTCTTCTTTTTTTTGCACAAGGCTTCTTATTTGGAAGACCCAGGGACCAGTCAATTTGTTGTTGTCTAAATGAAATCTAGTAGCATGCCAAGTGTAGACAAGTGTTTCTATGTAACAGTATGCATTTTGTTAACATCAATTTGCGGCGGGGGATCTTGCCACCTTTGTGACAAATACGTGTTCATTTAGATGATAAAGGTAAGATAACATGGGCAACTCATATTAGAAACTTATTATTTACCCATGGGTTTGGATTTGTATGGCTTAATGAAACAGTTGGTAATGTTACCGTATTTCTTAAGCAATTCCGAGATCAATGTGTTAATATGTTTTATCAAGAATGGAACTCAAATATGGACAATAGCACAAGATACCAATTGTATAGATCATTTTAAAGCTTAATTCGACCAGAGTTGTATCTTTCTGCACTGACATCTAGAAATATAAGACACACATTTGTTAACTTTCGATTGGGCTTGTTAGATTTATCAGCAAATAAAGGCAGAAGATTATACATAGAAAGAAGTTTAAGAATATACCCATTATGTAAATCTGCTGTAGGAGATGAAATCTATTTTGCTTTTGTATGTCCACATTATGCTGATTAAAGTATACGATCCATTTCAAATCATTATATTTTAAAGTATCCTAAAACTGCCTTTGTTTCAATGTTATCCTCGAAAAATGAAAATGTGATAAAGAATTTAGCGCTTTTTGTAAAACATGCTGTTGTCCGAAGAGACAATCTATTATCTGAATTGTTAAACCTGCTGTGAATTTTCTGTATATGTGTACCTTTTAAACTTGTATTATTTGTATATGGGCCGGAGGCCTGAATTACAATAAACTTCTTTGTCTTGTCTTGAATTGTCTTATATGAACAATAAGTTACTTATCTGGGAATAAACTTAACATATATTAAATGACACTTTCATTAAATTGAATATTTATCGTTTTATAACTTCTCAATGTTGTGGTAACTTCCTAATCGAGCATGGTCTTTTGCATGCAACAACTATAGAGTCATTGTTCAAGAAGTCGGCAGAGTTTAGCGATAGGCTGCATCACTTTCGAGGTTGCTGTCCTGACTTTCGCTATTCAAGGAAGTCTTTTCCTGTCAATGACCAAGGCTCCAGGCAATTCTAGGCTGATTGTCCAAAATCAGAACAATGTCTTCACTGCAATGTTCTCTTGGACTTTGGTCCATTTGCTCTCTCCTGTAGAAAAGTCAAGGACTCTTTCGACTATCTTTTCCGGAAGGAATCTTACAAGTACTGGATTTGCCTTCATAGTCTCCTGAGGGGGGGGGGGGGGGGGGGGAGTGTTTCAGGAGATCGAATATTCAACAAGTCGTTCGGTGTCAAAGGAATCAAATCATGAATGATGTTTGTCACTGTCTTGATTGGGAGACTGTTAATAATCACTTCTACTTCACAGAACAAGGTCTGTAAGCCTTTGTCGTCCAGATGTATCACTTGACCATGCATGAGAGAGTACAGGATCTACCTTATGGTACGGATCATCCTCTCCCACACACCACCGTAGTGGGAAGCAGAGGGGGATTTAACTGCCAGGATATATTCCGCTGGAGGAGTGACTCGTTTATTTGGTGGTGATTCCATCTTTCTATTTCCTCTCGGAGTTCCCTTTCACAGCCAACTAAGGTGGTACAATTATCTGTCCATACTTTCTTAGGATGACCTCTTCATGCAAAGAATCTCTTGAATGCATGGATACAGGAACTTGTATCCATTGAAGCAGCTACTTGAAGACTGATGGCTCTCATTGACAAGCAGGTGAAGACTACCCCCATAGCGTTTCACAGTCGTCGACCCCTCTTTACCATGAAAGGGACTTAAAAAAAGTCTACTCCCACTCGTGAGAAGGGTGGTTCGTCTGGAGGGACCCTATCACTTGGCAAGTCTGCTCTGTTTGTTTAGCAGTGTACTTCTTACAAGGGACACATTTTGAAGCGATGCTTTTAATGAGGTTTCCAACTCCAGGTATCCAGTAGGTTTGTCGAAGGTGAGACATCATGGCAGCCTTACCCATATGTTCAACTGATTTGTGAGAGTTTTGTACTATCAGTCTCGATACGTGGCAGATCTCGGGTAACAGCACTTGGTGCTTAGATTCATACGGGATCAAGTCTTGACTCAGGCGACTGCCGACACGGATCAGTCCATCTGTAATGAATGGATCAAGTTTTCTTACAAATTTGTCAAGTTTGTATTCCTGTGATGGATTCTTCAGTGCAAGGATTGTGTCCTTCAAGTATCTCTTTTGAACATAGCGCAGAATAGCTGTCTCTGCTTTCTTGATTATTTCAACAGTCAGTTTGACACTTGCTTTCTCTGTCTTTGAGGGAGTTCCTTCCTTCATGATCTTCCGCAGGTTGGTCATATAGAGGAGGAACCAACCCACAATAATCTTCATCCAGGAAGAACTGTAGTTCATATTTCTGTCCATAATGTCCAGATTTTCATCTGCTACTGTTGTAGCGACCACTTTCCGCTCTTTCTGCTTCAGTTCTGGGTCATTTTCAATATCCCTTCCACCTGTCTCAATAGCTTTGGGTCATTCATCATCAGGTCTCCAGAGGAAGAAAGGTCCGTGAAACCAATGTTTGAGGAAGTTTTCTATTCTAAGACCTCTTGAAGTAGCATCTGCCGGATTGAGTGTCAATTTTCGTTTGAAATTCTCTTTGGAGCAGTCGAGCTAGCTGAAGCAATACAGGCTGAAGTCAGTTCAAGTCGTGGTATTGTCCCTTTCTTGGTTGGAGTAACGCGAGCTTTGGCTATCACTAAGGAGCAAGAGATGTTTCCTGACAAGTCGGTGAATCTATGGTAGGCTGTTATGCCCTAACCTTTGCCGCTTGCGTCAGAAAAGAGATGAAGCTGAGCTGAAGTCCAAGTTTCTAAGTGCGAAGGTTTGTAACATCTTGGGATAGAAACTTCAGGCAGGTATTCAACCCAGTCTTGCCATTCTGAGAGTTTTGAGACTGTTACTTGTTCATCCCATTCCAAACCCTTGTCTTGTAGCAGGATCTTTCGCTTGAGGACAAATGGTGAAATGAATCCCAACGGGTCAAAGATTGAACTAACGATGAAAAGTACATGTCACCTTGTACAGGTTACATCAGCCTCATAAATCTTGAATCCAAAGGTGTCCATATGGATGTTCCAGACTACTCCAAGGGCTCTCTCCACTTGTCCAGATTCAAGGGGATCTAGGTTCAACATATTTACGTTGTCATCTCGGTCTTCCTCTGGAATGATATTCAGGACATCAAGACTGTTGCTCACCCACTTGATAAGTCTGAAACCCCCGTGCTGACACATGGAAAAAACCTGCTGTACACTGCGAACAGCATCACCCACATTCTTCTCAGAGAACAGGCAATCATCCACATAAAATTGTTTTTAATGATTTCTGCTGTTCTTTTCATTTTCCGTTGCGGTCTGTAACAGCATTTGCACAACTTGGGGACGAAGTTGTTCCAAACATGTCCGGTACTTGACAAGATCTCTAATGTTGTCTCCATCCTGCCACCAAAGGTAACGTTGATAGTTCCATTGATCCTTTGTGATGTGGACTTGGTTAGAACATGCTCTCAATGGCTGCAGGGTGTCTGCGTCTTAGGTTGTACTCTTGCATAAGGCAGTGCGGGTTAGCCTGCCTGCTAACGAGCTTCGCTGCTGAGACGGTGAGCTGATAAGGGTGTAGGCTGACTCAACTGACTCCCTAATGGTGGGCCTAAACATGAAAGAATTCATTTGAGTGCATAATGAAAAGGGACTTGTCCTGATGCCAAATTGACAACTAGAAAGTGTTTTTACCCGTAAAACAGATGTCTCCCCCTTCCTCAAATGCTCCAAACCTCTAAACAATACTATAATAAAGCACCATTAATGTTCTCTGTTTAACTCCACAATTGTAGCAAACAAAATATTCAAAATTCTAAATGATTTGATGCTGAAACCCTTGAAAAAGACTAAGTCCAGATTGTTGTCATGGAAATAAATTTTTTTTTTTTTTAAGAAATCTATAACCTCCAAAAGGTTCATCTACATGATATTGAGAGACAGTTACCAAGTTTGGTGATGATCGGTCACATAGTTAGAGATCTGCTCCGGAAACGAACACTACCCTTGAAAAAGACTAAGTCCAAATTGTTGCCATGGAAATAAAAAAAAAATTTAAGAAATCTGTAACCTCCAAAAGGCACATCTACATGCTATGGAGAGACAGTATACCAAGTTTTGTGATGATGGGTCACATAGTTTTAGAGATATGCTCCGGAAAGCCGACGCCGACGGGAACTCAGCTAAAACCAATATGTCTCCCGACCCTTTGGGGGGAGATATAATACAATGCATACATCGCTTTACGACCAAGATCAAAGTACAAAATAAGGCTATTAGCAATTAACTAACATTTCAATATTTGCCATACATCTTCCCTATACTCAAATATTTGTACAATGTAGATGTTATTAAGTAACTTGTCTTTTATTAGCAAAATGATGGAAAAGAAAATTAACAATGGATTCATTTCGAACATAATAAATAGTGCAGAGCTCCAGGTAAGCTGCGTATTTGCGCATTATACGCAAAGGAAAAGTCAAAATATGCAAGAAAAATAATTGTCTGCGTATAGAAAATCACTTACTATTCCTGTTTACGCTACTCAAAAATAAGGGTGCGTATTACCCAATACCCAAATAATTTTGCTAAGTGATTCAAGAACAAAAACAAACTTTCCCATCCTGAACTCCATCAGTCATTTTCGTATGTTTTTTAAGATTAATTTTTATATGTGACAGGGGATTTTAGTGAATAAAACACCCCCTTATTTTTATCGTGTTTGAAACCTCGAATGTTCTGCTGTTTCTTGGTCAATAAGAACGAAAGTAAAGTTTTTTTTCGGCAGCTATTATGTTTAGATAGTTGGTGGCCTTGTTATAAAAAAAAGATCATTCAAACATTTTACCCCTTCTTCAAAAACAGTGTACACTTATGACTTAACAGCAATGATCAGCAAACGTGGTTTAAAGATTCAACATGCTGCTATGAGTACACTATCTTATTACTTACATAATGACCTACTGGACACAGTAAACTCATGCTTCAGAATGTGTTGTTCAATTTTTTTTTTATGCTTTGATGACAATAAACTAAAGGAGTGAATACAGTTTGCACGTACTGTTGTTTAAGATTTTATAACATATCAAACTTGTTATTTGAATTGAATACCTATATTTCAAAAAAGCGATGGGTATCAAAAAGTATGAATACCCACTCAAATTAAAAATACCCACTCAATTTTCAAAACATACCCACATAGGCAAAAGCTTATCTGGAGCTCTGAAATACACAATAAATTAGGCTATCCGGTGCTGAATTCCTTTATCAGAAGTCCTCTCATGCATGCAAAGACCAGCAGTTCTAAATAACAAGTGTTATCTAATATGTTATAATCAATCAGTCATCCACATAGCAATAAAGCACAGCTGTCCTCAGAACAGGAAATGATCGGCCATATCAATTAACATAACGTAACATCAATTATGTTTATAGTACTTACAAGGTCTGGTTCAAACAATCACTCCAATCGCGTTCCACCTCCCTGGCTGCAGCTGACGAGCAGGAATAAATAAAAGAGAAATGAAGGTGTTATTGACCACCATAATTTTTAACCGTAAATAAATCACTAATTTACTTATCATTTAGTTTCAGGGTAAGAGAATATTGTAATTATTCATTGTCATTATCACTTCTTTAAAATTTACAGTTATAAATGCGTATTCAATATGCATACAATATATACAAAAGAAACATAAAAAAATTAAATTTACATCATATTGCAACTTCGAATAAAATTTCATTTACCCCCTGTCTTCCTGCTGAAGATCGAGTTCCATCAGCGTAAGAGATGTGACTGGATTGCAAATGGGTCAAACTTGTGGTCGCCCCAGCATTTGTATTTATAAGTTGAAAAAGTAATACTTTCGGAAAACTAGTTGATTATAATACAGAAGAATTAGAGAAAAATAGGAGGAAAGAAATGCTTTTTTTGTTTGTTTGGTTGTCAACTTAATACTCAAGATAAGATAAACGATGACTATGGAGAAATTCATCCATTTTGGTTACCAACATGTTGTAAAGTGTAAATGTTCCATTCCATTATTATCTCGGTATTTACTGTACAGTGTTATATTCAGTTCATCTCATCATTTCATTACTAATGTTTACCCACCTTAAGCCGTGGATAAATCCAGGTTGTCCCCCCTGATTGGTGTGGACACAATCACAGAAAAATTATTGTTACAATAAAATATTAAAATATGTTATGTGCACCGAATACTCTGTTTCCGACGGCACAGGTCGGATCTTATCTGGTGAAGCAATTTGTCCAGAAAAATACAGGCTCGATTTTGATATTTGAACATGATATTGCATAACATCAGCTTGCACAAGCATGTAGTTAAAAGGAAACTTTTTACATTTATTTTCCATACGTCCATCCTTTTCACAATCATTGTACTTATGAATTGCATTTGGCTTTTAAATAGTACATGATTATACATTATGTACAGCCTTTCAAAATACACATTTCATTAATTTGTGTTCATTTGATAATTCTGTAAAATTGTGTAGAAGTTTGTTTTTACATGATAAGGATGTTTCCAATACAGCAATTTTTTTTATTAAAATATCCATGACAATTTTCTTCCCTGTTAAATAGTAGGTCATGTGAGATGAGTTCTCAATGGATCGTTGTAAAACATCTTAGGTTGAATTGAAATTATCTCAGCTTGAAGTACATAATTCAAATAAATGTATTTGACTAATATTAAATATATGAAATTAGATTTACATCATAATGCACATAAAAATGTAAATGTTATGTATATTTGTTCTCGTCGTTCCCTAGGTAACCAATGAAAATTTAAGTAAAATTATGATATTGTAGCCCAAATTATTCTTCATAAATGCGTATTCAATACTAGTTTACGATAGAAATAAAAACTATTTAGACTACACTATAATAACTACAACAGTCAATGGAAATATCGTAAAGCGGCGAATTCTTTTTGAATTATGTACTGTACCTGCAATGACACCTGCACCTTTGAAACTGTTCTTGAATGTTGATTTTGGAGGCGTCTCTTCTCCTGACCGTTTCCCGAATACAACGCTTTTTCGCCGAGTCTGACCCCCCTCCCCATTTCTTAAGAGTTGGGTGAAAATTCAAAAACCTGTACACCTTTGACGCTTTTAAGTATTTCGAAATAAAACTCATGATCACTGTCAGAGTAATCTTGATTGAGTAATCTCCTGTGTACTCTTAAAAGATGACACACTGAAGTGTTTAGTTATAAAAGCAACTCAGTGTCAAAGAGTTGATTCAATCAATCGACGACAATTAACCCTATCAAGCCCCTTGCGAGGACGAGCTCTAAGCTCCTGACCACGTTAGTTTTCATTAGCACTTCGCTGAGCTGAGCTAGCCGACTCGCTAACGAGCTAACGAAGCCTCAGTCGACAAGTATGAGACACATATTTATGGTCGACTTAGTCATTCTTTCCGAAATTTCAACAGGACAGCAACAAGGTTATTTGTGAGATCTGGTCCTGATAGCAACTCTTGATTGAGAGAAATACCATTGAAGGTGGCTGCGCAGTTGAACACAACTCTCAACTTCTTCTTTGGGTTATACACATCGTGGTGAGGTATGTACCAGACGAGTCCACCTTTAGGTTCTGGTTCATGATCTGGAATTCTCTCCGCAAAATTCTTGTCTAGCATCTTGTTTATGAAACTTGTGTATTCAAGCCGGAATTTGTTGTCTCGTTCTATCTGTCGTCTGAGTCTCATTAGAGTCTTGAATGCCAGTGAAAAGTTGTAAGGAAACTTCACATTTTTGTCACGAAATGGAAGTGCGATCTCATAGTGTCCATCACACAGTATAATTGATTCCTACACTTTCTTTAGGAATACCTTGTCTTCCTGTGAGTGTTGTTTCCTTTCTATTATCCTCTCAGGAAAATCTATTTATTCAGCCTTTGTGCAGATAGTTCTGGGTGCTCCCATACTGTCAATGTCTATCTTCATCTGTTTCCCACTTGCTCTTAAGCTGTCAAGCAATGACTCTGTGTAGAATGATGCACTGCTCCCGGGATCCAAGAAAGCATATGTGTCAATGGCTTGCAACCCTTCCTTCATGCGAACCTTGACAGGAATGATAACCATTCTGCAAACAGCTTCTATATCCTCTCTGACCCCAATATCGGAGCTGAGACAAGAACTGGCTTGAACTCTATGTGTGTCTTGTTGCTGTACGTTGGCTCCATCCAGATGCAGAAAAATGTTGTGACGTCCATTGCATTTGTACACACAATTTGACTTCTACATTCCTTGCTCATGTGTCCTCTTTTGAAACAAAGTCCATTTTCGTTGATGAATGTCACCATATGATAATAAGGGATTGTAGTAAACTGTTTAGATTCACTAATCCTATGTTCTCCAGATCCACAATATCGACATCAACGGAAAGGTTCTTGTGGGGTTTGAGTAGGAGGCGTCGAGTTTGGAGGAGGTAACGAACTCGTCTGTCTAGGAGGAGGCGCTGAACTTGTCTGTCTAGGAGGAGGGGGAGGAGGCTGTGCTTAACTTGTCTTTCGAGGACGAGGCGGTGCTGAGCTAGTTCTTAATGATGAAGAGACATCTGTTGCAATGGTGAGCTTTGTTTTTTTTCCTGCTGCTGGATGACCTTGGGTAACCTTTGCTGATAGATGCTTGTGTTTTACAATGTAATGCTTCCTTCCCAAACATTGGGTCGTTAGCTTTCCATGATTCCTTTCTCACAAAGTTCATTAGGTCTAAGAATTTGAATGTTCTCTGTGTTGTCCAGGATATCTCCTTTCATAGCATTAGCACATTCAGACAGGAAAATGGCATCATCCAGGGATCTTTGCTTTTCCGCTTTGATGTATGGCCAGTTCAATGCTTTTGAAATGAAAGCATTCACTATCACTTCTTCATTTCCATACCTATCTTCGAGTTCTCTCATTGCTGCGGGATATCCATGTTGAGCAACCAGATACCCATAGCTACTGACTATGTTGCGCACCTCACCAGATGTAAACTACTCCAAGTAGTTGAGAATCTCGTCATAGTCATCTGTGTTGGAGAGAATCATTTTCTTAAACTGGCGCATGAGCTTTCTGTACTGAAGAGGGTCACCATTGAACACCATGAGATCTGTGGCGGGTTTCCGCATCCGTTTTATTACAGTAGAGATGGCATTGCCAGATGTTCCAGCTGTATGTGACTGGTCTGGAACACCTTGTCTTGTGGTTATCCTCTTAGGTAGTGACTGGCGTCCTCCTTCAAGCGCGCTGAAGACACATTCAATCTGTGTGAGCTACTATATGAATTGTGATCACCTTTGGACATCCTAGACGCACTGTCTTCAGTATGGGCCTTTTGCCTTCTCTCTGGTTCTTTCTCTTGCAACCATGAAGAAATGTAATTTTGGAAATCTTTAAAACATTCAATGTCACAGTCTAAATTGGTCAGGATATCCACATATTCTTTTGGAACATCATATTTGTACACAAGAGATGAAGTTTCTTCTGTCCTCTACAATATGTTCACATACAATTAACCACTCAAAAGAAGCCTTTCTAACATCCTCATATTCAATTGTATCTGATTTTAGAAGGGTGTCAATAAAATTCTCAATTTTCATTAATTTCTAACACAATTTTGTGATTGCATGTGATTTAATGTCCAGAGTAAAAAAACATCCCTTTGAAGTCATAGTAATATTTCTCTTATTCACTTAATGACAATGAGTACAAACTTGGCCAATATGCTGATGATACACAACTTTATCTAGATGGATCTGAAAAAAGCCTCAATGCTGCAGTATAAACACTCAACAAATTCTATAAAATGCCAGGGCTGAAAATGAATGTAAACAAAACAAAAGCTATATGGATTGGTTCAGTGATTGGTAGCAATATCACTCTAGCTAATGACTTGTATTTAGACTGGCATGGTCGGGACTGAAATACTAGGAATAACTCTAAATGCTTCTCTTAAAGACTTATGGGTAATTAAGACCAGAAAACGCCTAGAACACATAAATAGATTACTTGCTAGTTGGCGAAGAAGAAATTTGACTCTTATTGGGAAAATCACTGTTATTAAAACCCTTGCTGTCTCATCTTTGGTACATATTTTCACTGCTCTCCCTAACCCCCCAAAATCATTCATTGATGAACTCAATAAGATAATATATAAGTTTCTTTGGAATGACAAAAATGATAAGATTAAAAGATCAAATATCAGTAAAACATATGAAGATGAATTATTGACATAGAATGTTTTATCAATGCTTTGAAATTATCATCATTGAAATTTGAAGAAAAACTCGAGCTTAATTAACATCTTTCCATTAGGTCAATTATATTCACTAGGTTCTAATGTAGTTGATTGTTTATTAGACAAAGATAATCTCTATTGGAGAAATGTTTTATTGGCTTGGCAAACATTTTATATAAAAAACACAGCTTTGACAGTGATGATGTAGACCAAATCTTAGCCCAGCCACTTTGGCTAAATCATTTCGTTAAATCTTCATATAAAGAACTGGTGTGATCACAGTATACATTTTATTAGAGATATCTTTTCTGAAGAGGGGTTTCACAGCTTTGATTTTCATAAACAGAGGTTCAAAATAAAAGGAACATTTCTAGATTATCAACATTTGTAAAACAACATTCCAGAGAATTGGAGACAGCAATAAGAAAACAGAATTATATGTTTAAATCTTCTAACTTATAATATTGTCCATTATGGTATGATCTCTGATAGTCAAGGCTCAAGGGTATTTTATGACAAACTGATTGGTAACAAAACTGTTCCAAAGGTACTAGAGTTTTGGAACAATATCTTTCAACAAAACATAAATTGGAAAGATATCTTTATATTTTACAGACAATGTACCAATGATTGTAAGCTACTTGATTTTTAAAATAAATTCATTTTCAGAACTATTTATACAAAGAGAGAATTCGAACTACTGAAGATGAAGCTAGTTGATAATGATAAATGCACATTTTTTAAACATGCCTCAGAAGATATCTCACATGTATACTTTGACTGTGAATTTGTAAAAAAAAATTGGCAAGTCTTGGAAATGTTTATTAATAATCATCTTCATTGTTACATCATACTTACAAAATTTGATATCATCTTTGGAGTTAGTTCTCACAATAAAATACTTAATCATATGATACTTTTAGCCAAAAGATTTATAATGTCTCAAGTATAAGACAACATGTACTCTCTTCTGAGGAGTTTCTAATATATCTTAAAATGACATGTTCAATTGACAAATTTATTTCTAGGAAAAATAACAGATTAGAAGTATTTATCAGGAAATGGAACCAGTTGCCAATGATACTAGGCATTGACTGAAGCTCTCATAAAATATTTACCCAAACTGTCCATACAGCCTTATGTTGATATGGTATACACTTACCTCTGTTACTTTTGCAAATGTACTTGCCTAATCATGTAACTTGTATAAATGGAATTTAAAAAAAAATCTCTTATTAATTGTGCTTTCCTCTTCTGTGTAAACTGAATGTGAAACGTTTTTAAGCCCATGTTCACAGCGAGCTAGCGAGAGGTGCATCCGTGAAATCTAGTCAGACTGTATCACAGGCCGATCGGGCGAGAGAGCGTGCCGCTGCAGTGTCGTGCACTCTACAAATAGTCCTGATTCTAGGTCAAACTGAAGCTACACCACAGGCTTTCTAATTTTCGGTTAAAACGTCAATAAATATGGTTTCTTCAACTTAATCAGGGTTTCTTCCAATCAACAAGAGGACGCAAAGTCTTCTGTACGCAATTTTATATTGTTCTAGAGTCTCTTTTACAATAGATCGTATGTTGCATGTGAAACGAGCATCTAGTGCATATCGTGGAAGGCCAAGATAAAGAAGAAGATTGACTGCAATTGCAAAAGAAAAATATGATAAATGATTGCAGTAATGTACATAGAATAGTCTTATATGAACAATAAGCTACCTATCTTGGAATAAATCTAACATATATTAAATGACACTGTCATTAAATTGAATATTTACCTTTTTATAACTTCTCAATGTTGTGGTAGCTTCTTAATCGAGTATGGTCTTTTGGGCTACGGGTGTTAGGGTTACTTCCCCTTGGTTTGTCGATTTGAAACATACAAAATACGGAATTAGAATAGATAACAAAATATTACAAAGACTTATATATGATTTGATGGAACATGTCGAAACTTGCCAGATACCGGTTTTACTACTGATCATCGATTTTGAAAAGTCATGTGATTCAGACAAAAAGTACCTGAGCAATGTTGGACCGAGTATTTCTCATTGGATAGAAACATTCTACAATGACATTGAATCGAGAGTCCTGGATCCCTCGGGGACCCACTAGCACCGTACAGGTTTTTTTAGGTGTATAAATTTTCGGTATTATGATAGGCAAAAATAAGGGGGGAGGGATAAAACTTGGAAATAAAGAGTATCTTCTCTCACGACACTTACATTAGATGGATCGGAAAAAAGCTTCTATTCGGCTCTGAATACTTTAGAACTGTTTGTCCGTTTTTCAGGACTAAAAGCTAATGTAGATAAAGCAAAACTTAAACGGTTAGGCTCCAAAAAGAGATCCCGATATAAGATGTGCAAAGAATGTCATATAGATTGGTCACAAACAAATGTCACTCTGCTAGGAATTGATAGTGATCTGGATAAAATTGTTGAAATGCATGACAACGAAAAACTTTCTCAAATTGACTGATAAATGGATATCTTGTCCCTCTTGTATTAACCTCGTACGGCAGAAATACTGTGCTTAAATAAATCTTTCTACCAAAACTCAACTATCTTTTTTCGTCATCACCGAAAAAGTGTCAATGAAAAACTGCAAAATCAATGCTTTAACTTTATATGAAGAAACAACCCAGATAATATTAAAAGAGAAAATAGGGGATGAAATCTCCAAATCATGAAAACACTGTGTTTACTTTCGGATAATTTCTTCATCCAAAATTTAATAATTTCTTTTTAGGAAACTTATTTTGGAATGACATTATTTTAGAATGGTCCGAATGTTTGTTTATAAGTAAAAAGAATATTGTAAAAGAAGAACATGTATAATGCCAATCATTAGGGAACAACGGTAATATTATGATTGATAAACAACCGTTTTAGTATTGTGTTTGGTATAAAAAGGGTGTTATGTTTGTGAATGATTTGCTTCATGTTGAAGGCAGACTGTTTATCTTCAGATTATGGAGAGAAATAGAATCGTTGTTAACTAAAATTTGAATTTACAAATGAAATTATCGTACTGGGAATGAAAGGAAAGAACAGTAAATATAAATGCAATCAGTCTATTAGTCAAACAGTATAATTACAGATGCGACATAAATGGTTTTACACAAAAATTGGATTATCTTAGAAATGATATTGTACATTACTATTATTCAACAAAGTACGTTTTTCTACCTACAGAAACTGAAGAAAAGTATTTTCATTACTGGTCATTTTTGCATGTATTACTTAGACATAATCCTATTGTAACGAAAGGAAAATAAACCAGCCAATTGTTGACACATAATTGTGTATGCATGTGCTTACTTACACGATGTTCTCATTAGGCTTTATTGTGGATTTATGTATATGAATACATGTGCTATTTGTTAACTTATTCAATGTTTTTTCTATTTGCCTGTATCACAAAATAAAGGAAATATTTAAAAAAATAACTCTTGAAGATTTTCTGACTGACAGGGTATTGTATAAAGTTTTAGTGCCATGTTTTCAATTTTGGACATAGTGGAAGAATATTTAGGATCTGCTAATTTTATTTTGAAATGCTTTAATGTTCTAGCGTTTGTCATACTGACTCTAATATGTGTGTGAAAACAAATTCTAATGTTGAATGTAAAAATGACAAAAGAATTATTATGAATTTCAGGAACAACCAAATCAATACAAACCATGTCTGTATGAGTGGTTACAATGTTGGAATTGTGGATGAATATAAGTACCTTGGCACTATAATAGATAGTAAATTAGACAAAGATTACACTTCTTATTGTACAATAGCTCTGTAATGATTCAAAATGAATTCCATGAAGGAAGATTATTATATGTTAAGAGGCCAAGCCAATTGCCACATGTTTTAAAAGAAATATATACAATTATTCACTATTAGAATAAAGATCAACTACTCACATTCCTAAATCAGTTTAATTAGAAGGAAATTTTAGATGAAATCGATATTAATGCTCTAGTGGACAATTTTACCGTTTTTTTGTTAGACATATGTAACAGATTTATCCCAAATAAGACTGTTACAATCAGAAACAGAGACACCCCATGGATGAATTCTGAAATACGAAAACTAATTCGTAAGCGTAATCGTAAGCATAAACGAGTCAAAAAACGAAACTCTTCAACAGAGTGGGAAGCATTTAGAAATATAAGACATTAAGTTGTATCAGCAATACGAAGATCAAAAGAAATTTATTTTGCAAAATAAGATAAAATCATCAATGAAAATTGCAATAGTAAGACATGGTGGCGTTAGATAAAGTGTTACTTAAAGAAAAAAGAACAGAATACAGTATTTCCACAAATATTACATGAAAATAATATCTATGAAGGTCCAGAATCAATAGCACATACCTTAAATAACTTTTTGTGAGCCAGTCTACTGTTTCAGATCCAAACCACCCACTCCCTCCCCCACTTTTGAAAACTGAAAGTAAATTAGATTCCTTTGAATTATCACAAGGTGATGTACAAGACATACTACTCTAACTTAATATCAGAAAAGCCACGGGTCCCGATGGAATTGGAAATACTCTTTTGAAACTATGTGCACTCAAATTATCACTTCCTGTTAGCGAGATTTTTAATAAGTCACTACAGAAGGCTGTATTCCCTAACATGTGAAAAAAGGCATCAGTAATACCCCTGCATAAGAAGGGTTCAGTCAATGAGTGTGGTAATTATAGGCCTGTCGCTCTCACAAGTTGTGTATCTAAAGTTTTCGAAAAGTGTGTCCATAAATATATATTTAATTATTCTAGATATAATGAAATCATTAGCACCTTGCAATCAGGATTTATTCCAGGTGATTGTACCACTTATCAATTACTAGATTTGTATAATTTCATTGCAAATGCTTTAGACAAAGGTAAAGAAGTCCGAGCAGTGTTTTGTGACATTAGCAAAGCTTTTGATAAAGTGTGGCATAAAGGGCTTCTGTATGAATTAACATCTTTTGGAATAGGCGGTAAATTGATAGAGTGGCTCGATAGTTATCTTACTAATAGGACCCAAAAAGTAGTTATAAACGGATATAATTCTGAATTTAAACCTGTATTGGCAGGTGTCCCCCAGAGATCAGTTTTAGGACCGTTGTTATTCCTAGTATATATAAATGATCTTGTTGATGATATTAATTGCAACATACGCCTTTTTGCTGATGATACGTCATTATATTTAATAATAGAAGATCCAGTTGTATCAGCAAACACACTTAATGACGATATACGAAAAGATTCGACATGGGAAGATCAATGGCAAGTAAAGTGCAACCCTGAAAAAACGGAAACAATTCAATTCAGTAAAAAAGGGCTAGCCAGCCCCAAACCCCAGTTACACATGCAGGGAATTCCTATAACTGAAGTTTTAGAACATAAACATTTAGGAGTCATATTTCAGAAGACGCAAGCTGGACTGCTCAAATTAATAGTATTGTAGACAAAGTTACCCCTATGATAAACTGCTTAAGAAGTTTGAAATATCGATTATCACGTAGATCACTTCAGACCATGTATCAATCTTACACTATGTTTTGATTACTGCAGCCACATTAGGGATAACTGCACTGCAGCCCAAAATGTTTAGAGAAATTACAGTTAGATGCCCTTAGAACCATTTGCGGAGCAACAAGAGGCACAAGCCATAATAAACTATATTCAGAAACTAATTTCATACCACTTGTTGACAGACGATGAGTACAAAAATTAACCCTCTTCCATAAAATGATAAACAACAAAGCACCTACTTACTTATGTAATCTTGTTCCTGAAAACGTTTCGGCCAGTCATTCGTATAATTTGAGGAATTCATCAAAATTATTGAATCTTCAAGTAAAAACATCTGCTTATTCAAAGTCTTTTTTACCAAATACAATAGATCTTTGGAATGCTTTACCAAATGACATAACAAATTTGGAATCTCAAAACGTCTTCACTGAAAAAATTACCCCTCAGTTACGACACTCATTTAGATTTGATTTGAATTACGGTAGCCGATTTTGTCAAATTATGCACTGTAGGCTTCGTTTAGGCTGTGATCTAAATTTTCATAAATATGAAAGGAATATTTCAGACGATCCTACCTGTTCATGCGGCGCTAATCGAGAAGACACATCTCATTATTTACTGGTTTGCCCAAACTATTCTCATTTAAGAAATGATGCATTATACTACCAAAAAGGGTACAGCTTAAAAACAATTTTATATGGAAACCATGACATATCTGATCTTGACAACTTAGCTCTTTTAAAATCTGTTTACCTTTTCATCACCACATCTAATAGATTCGAAAAAAGAGTTTAAGATGTTTTCTTCTAAGCCATTGAATTGAAATTGCTATTTTTATTGTTAATTGTGTTTCGTGATTGTATTATCGCATTTCATGTCATCAGAATGTCCTTTGGTTGAATCATCACATTCGTATCGGAACAGCATTAATATAAGCCTCTGGCTTGTTTGCCAATCCGTTTCATATTTTCATGAATAAAATATGTTTAAACCATATGTTAAGAGGTTTGTTTTGATCGAAATCATTTTGAAACTTCATTAGCTTTGTTTCTCCAATTGAAACTATAGCATTTTTCTGTAGTCTTGCTATCGTTCATTGTTTTGGAAGGGTAAAGATGAGAATATATAATTAAATGTTGGAAGCAAAGGTGTTTAGGATGTTATTTCTACCATAAGGGATTAGCTGGTCAATAATCTATGTGCCTTTCAATCTGTGATAATTGTTCACTGTAGTTTAACTCACTAAGGTGTAATATGTCCGCGAGGACATTCCTTGTTACTGCTCAGTCACGTGACTAATAGAGCGGAAGACGTGTTATCATTGTCCTGATCACTACATGATTAATTACATTATCAACATTGTGAATTGCTATGGTTTAACCATATACATATACGCACGATATGTTTAATAAACAAACATATGTTTGTCATTTTAAATTTGTTCAATTACTAACAGTTAGGCTGTTTCGAGTCCTCCAGGACCTTTTTATCTTCTAACATCGAAATAAAAGAACTAATCGTAATGACAATCTTACCTATTTAAACCTAAATTAACCTTAAAATGGACTTCAAATTTGGAAAGGCTCGCGCACTGCATTGAAGAATTTAGAAATGCATCATAGTGTACGGATTGTTGAATCAATAGGAATACGGATCATTAGTGATTGCACCAAGCCTGGTGTACGGATTGGTGAATCTATAGGAATACGGATCATTAGTGATTGCACCAAGCCTGGTGTACGGATTGGTGAATCTATAGGAATACGGATCATTAGTGATTGCACCAAGCCTTGTGTACGGATTGTTGAATCTATAGGAATACGGATCATTAGTGATTGCACCAAGCCTGGTGTATGGATTCTGGGGATTGACATTTCTGGAATAAACCGACAGTACTATAAGTTGAGTGCGCCAAAATGTTAAATTTTCGTTAGAAATAGTTGCCTTACATAATGTGATCTCATTCGGAACATCCTTTCTCATTTTAGACTACCAAACAAACCAACAATTTTTACCCTGGATAAACAAATTCTATTTTGCCATCTTTTGGACTAGTGAAGCATACTAGTAATTGTGAATGGACACTGTAAAGTATCTTTGATAAAACTGTGAAATATGGATTTAGAAGACTTTTTATCCATATTTGAGTTGTTTAGGCTGTTAGTATGAGTGAATATCCAAGCCAAAACCTTAATCCTGATCAACAACACAAGGAAAATGGCTGGTGATGTAACATATCTCAGCTATAGTAGGGATGAGATTATATCACTCAGACCAAAGGCAAACAGACCAAGCTACTTACAGTGTCATTGTCATGATGTTGGACAGTTTGACTGTTGTGTGTGTGTGTCATTTCTGTAACCTGGTTAACTGATACCCACATCTGTGTTCACTGATGATGTGAATTGTCTTAAAGTAGGTAGATATGGGAGTCCTGGACCACGGAGATCAAAAAGGTATTTTCCCTTTAACTTAACACAAAAATCTGTTTGCTTCACCCGGCAGTTTTTATCCGTTGTAATTAATGTGAAAAATACACTTTGACCACCCTGTAATTGTTCAGAATGAGCAGGGGATATCTCAAGTTCACCTAAAACTTCATTGATATCCATTTTTGAAAATACAGCTTTTATGTTTAAAAAAAGAAATAGTAAGAAAATAAGTAACTTGAAAAGTATATATTTCATATATAAAATCATTACGATTACCATCATGTTAGAATATCAAGCATTTTTTTTATATCTAAAGGTTTAATCTAAAACAATAAAAATGGAGTTACCTAAAGATCGCCATTGTGCTATTATTTGTGGACAGACTGGTCACCGGACTGGTTGTGGTAAGACAAAATTTGTATTAGATTTAATTGAAATACAATGAAAATTTTGAGTACATAGTAATATTATGTTTATCCATAAATGACAGTGAAACATATAAATGTAGATTGTGGGTAAATACAGATACAAGAGTATATAACATTCTTCCTGGGGGTCGTCTTAATGAAGGTCTCAAATATCTACACCAAAAATTTAAAAATGAACAAACCTTATTCATTATTGATGACTGTAGTGCAGAGAAGTATCTCACAAAAAAAAGAAAGAGGAGCTGTTGAGACTGGCCTTCTCGGGAAGGCATATAGGACAGAGTGTATAGATTTTGTCCCAAAAATATAACTCTATACTCATTGACTTTAGAAAGTAAACTCGTTGGGTTGCCATGTTTCAATGTAAGGATAAAGACAATTGTTAAAGCTGTTTAGGGGAAATGATGTCATGGAAACAAAAGCTGAGAAGAAAAAATGTGAAAACAACTGAAACAAAATAATTACGCAAAGTACAGACCACCCAACCTCATACATATGTATATAGTTTTGAAATGAATGACTGTGGGATATTAATACAACACTTATATATCTACTGTGTAGGTAATAGGTTTGAGGGATTTATCTAAAAGAATATCTTTTAGAAAAAAATATATAATAGATAATAATAAATGCGGACTAGTTCAACTAGAAGCAGCAAAAGGCGGACTATAAGTGAACTAAAAAAGGATACCCCAAAATCAAAAGCAAAAACAATCAAGATAAATCCAAAAAGAAATTAAATCAGAAGACAATGAAAATCTAAAAGAACTTGATAAACAAATTAAAACTGATTTGAATATGGAAGATGGGAATATAAAAGATGAGAATGTAAAAGATGAGGATATAAGAGATTGGGACATACAAGATGAGAATGTAAAAGATGAGGATATAAGAGATGGGGATATAAAAGATGAGAATGTAAAAGATGAGGATATACGAGATGGGGTTATAAGAGATGAGAATGTAAAAGATGAGGATATACGAGATGGGGATATAAAAGATGAGGATATACGAGATGGGGATATAAAAGATGAGAATGTAAAAGATGAGGATATACGAGATGAGAAACCTGTTGCATTCCATTTATACAAAACTTTTAATGAGTATTTAAGAAGTTGGGAAATGAACCTTGATTATAAAGATTTATTTACATTATTCAAAAACACTAATATCCTTATTGAAGAAAAACTTATTGAGGAAAATAAAAGACTTGACTAATATTAAATACCAATTGGCAGTTAAAATTCGGTTGAGTAAAGATAAAGGGAAAACTGTTACAAATGGTTTTCTAAGAGGTAAACAAGGTGTTATAACAAACTCTAATGACCCGGATGGTATTATTTCATCGCTAATTGAATCTCAATAAGTGACACAATAAAGGTTAGACCGCTCTACACAAAATGGTTCAGGGTGGGTAGTAATCCACGTGGAAAACATGTTGTTAGATATAGCAAAATATAATCCATTGAAAGGATGGTCTTACATAGACTTACCAGGGTATTATAAGAAAAGGAAAGCTATTGTTAATGTTAAAAATAACGATGGTAACTGTTTAAGATAAGCTTAGAGATCTGCTTTATTTCCGACTAGTTCACATTCAGACAGACCAATTTCATATCCTACTGATGATGGTCTTAATTTTACTGGTATCCACATGCCTACTTCTGTTTCACAAATTGCTTAGCTATTAATGTATTCGGGAATAATAGAAGTAATAAGGGTTTCATTATTCATAGGATCTTTTCAGCCGATGGAAAGGCCCCCAGAATAAACCTATTTCTAATCGAGTACTACAATAGGTTTCATTATACTTGGATAAAGAATTTTACATTATCAATCCAAACATAATGAAAAAATACCTTTGTGAAAGATGTCTAAATACAGTAGTGTGCAAAAGTAAGTGGTCGGGCAACGCGTTGCCTCACGGGTGGCTAGCCGTGGCCCACCAGTAACTCACGCGTTGCTCACGGGTGGTTAACGCGTGTACAAGCTTAATGTTAAACGAGTCTCTTGACCAAGATTATCTCCCTTGGCTTTAAAATTACTGAAACGAAAGCGTTTACGATAGTTTAAACATGAGAATGTTAACTGAGGAAAATAAATTATTGTGAACATAACTTAGTGAAAAATATTTTATGTCTTCAAGTAAAAGGACTTAGATACTTATGAATAAATATGTTATAAATGTTGTAGAAATATTGACTTTGAAAGGTATTTTGATTTTGTGCCATATTGATTTTGAAAGAAAAATGATTTCAGAAATAATAGTTTTAAAAAGTATTTTTATTCTATGAAATATTGAATGTAAAATATTTTTTTAGAAATACTGACATTGAAATATATTTTGATTTTGTAAAATATTGATTTTGAAACGTAATTTGATCTTGTAAAATATCGATTTTAAAACAAATGTTGGTTTTGTGACATATTGGCTTTCAAAGATATTTTATTTTAGGACACATAAACTTTGAAAGATATTCAGATGTCAGGAATGTAAAATCCTTTTTTTGTTGTTGACATATTGACTTTGAAAGAAGTTTTGATTTAAGGGATAAAACTTTATACAATATTTTTGTTGTGTGAAATATTGACTTCTATTGATATCTATTTTTTAGAAATATTGTCATTGAAAGTTATTTTTATTTGGTAAAACATTAACTTTGAAAGATATTGGGATTTAAAGGATTTTTATTAGGTGAAATCTTGAGTTTGTAAGATACATTCTGATAAATATTCACTTTGAAGGTTATATTTTTGTGTGAAAAGATTACTTTGACAGATATCTTGTGAAATATTGACGTTATCAGTTTTCTAAATGTTGACCTTGACAGGTTTGTGAATTTTGATTTGAAGGGATCTATAGTTAAGACCTTAGCTCCACAGTTGCACAATCTTTACACACAGAACTGGCGGGTTTAAAAAATTTTGGAAAACCATTGAAATTGCTATCTTTTGGTCGTTTTATTAAACTACAATGGTATTACAATACATAATTTAAATGTTGTTGGGTTGGAGTTTAGCGTCTTCTTTCACCATTGGGTGATGTCGCCGACGTTGGGTCAATGCCTCAGTTATTTACAAAAAAATGGGGGCTTGAAATTTATAATAGGACACCCAAGTTAAGTTAATACAAGTTCTAAAGTTGTAAAAAAAAATTTGAAGTTTGGAATAGATGTATTCAAAGGATAATGACTTCGTTATAAATCACCAAGTGAAGACAACTTGCCAATCAAACCGACTGTATGCTGTGGCTAAGAGAAGAGTGAATCACGCGCCTAGCGATTGTGTAATGTTAACTCATTAACTTGGACATGCTTAACGGCTCGACGACTTGACCACTCCCAGCGTAACTGTCCGCCCTGGCGACACTAATAACAACTAAGCACCGCTCACCTCCCCAAAGTGTGGCATGAAGGCATGCAACAGGCAGGTGGGCTAAGGATAGAATACAGGTCTGGTGATTGGCATCATTGAGGTTTTTATTTCATGCATGTCACTTGTTTATTAACATAATCATAAACATCATGGACTTAAATGCATCTATAAATTTGTTTGAGTTTCCACATGTTTAAATGTCAAATAGAATGAAGAGTACAATAATAGAAATTTGAAATACTTCAATGACAATACTAGATATATAGTATATTTCTTGTATAAAAAACTACTGAAGAAATGCATAGGTTTTTGATAATAAATACATGCATTTTCAATTTTGCTTACATCAAATATCAATTATTACTGGTGTTGATTTATTTATTGAAATTCAATTGATATATTGTCTTCTCCCTTTGTCAATTCTGTATTTGTTTATAGTGATCATGATGTACATACTTACCTACATACACCCATGCACTTATACCAGCGCGGTAACGAACACAAAGTACACAAAATATCAACAGGCGCGCAGCTCCATGTTTGTTCTACAATTGCTACGCTTTAATTGTTAGTAGTAGTAGTAGTAGTAGTAGTAGTAGTAGTAGTAGTAGTAGTAGTAGTAGTATAGTTTTTATTAATGTGTCACACGCATCATTATATTTATATACAAAACATGATACATATTATAAAACAATTCGTCGAGCCACAAGTGGCTTATGAGACAATAAAAGAACACCTTTTACTTTTAATAAATACATGTTTTTGAATATAAAATATCTACCCCAAGCAGATCAATAACAGTTCTCTTCTATTAAACATATTTAAAATCGAAGAAGCTAAAATATTTTGCAAAGTGCTTTCATTCATTAGAGAATCAAACTTTTCATTTTAATTTAAATCATAAAAAGAATCATTACGTTTAAAAGCAGCTTCAAACAGAATAAAACGCAAATCATCAAAAAGATTACATCTCATTAAGAAATGGAATTCATTTTCAACCATATGTACATTTTTAATACAATATTTACAATGCCTTTGTAAAAGAGGAACCGGAGGCTTGGCATATCTGCTGGTTTCAATAAACAAGGGTAAAATACCACATCTAAATTTAGATGAAATACGACGATGATCTCTAAACATGAATATTTTACAAAATTTTCAACAATGGGAGTGTTTTTGTGCTAGTGTGGGAGTGATAAGTGCGCAATTTGTTTCCGTTTAACTTTCCAACATCATTCCACAAGGAAGCCTGCCAAATATCAACATCTTGTTTTTTTAAGTACCGTATTTCCTCTAATAAGGGCCCGGGCGCTTATTTCTTCAGCACCCCTTAACCCCCCGGCGCTTATTAGAGGCCCGACGCTTGTTGGAGACCCGGCGCTTATTTCTTTCACAGACACTGAAGATTATTTTAAGCCGTCTTTTACCATGAATACCTGTAAAATGTTTACTGAGGGAGCATTTATCTAATAGTTAGGACCCGGCGCTTATTAGAGACCCGGCGCTTATAAGAGGCTCGGCGCTTATTTTCTCAACTACCAATGACCCCCCAGCGCTTATTAGAGGCCCGGCGCTTATTGGAGACCCGGCGCTTATTAGAGGAAATACGGTATACCCTTTATAAAACTTAAACAACGTTTTGAGCCCAATTTTTACAAAGTAAAAATTCACAGTTATAATTGGATAACAACATTAAAATCATATAATCAAAAGAATTTCTTTTTTTGCAATGACCACAAGGGTACTCTTTTTGATATCCGACTGTTAGACATAAATTTAAGTCTAAAGATAAAACGAAAACATTAATTTGTTTGTAAAACATTTACAGAGAACCAGCCCCTATCTCCTCTCATTGCATTAACAGGGGCATTTTTACCAATTCCAAGAAATAATCTACATTCCTTATTTTGGACTATGAGAATCGTGGCGAGAATCTTATTTCAGGGTCAATGCAATTGCTAATTGATCACATTAATAGAGTCAGATTGAATGTTTATATTATGAGGATTTATACCTTAGTTAATTCTAGATTCTGCTTTTATTAATGTGGTGTCAAGAGAGAGTGAATTCATTTGGAGTTATTATGATAATTACATCGAAATACATCACTGCATCCAATTAACAGTGTATTACTTTAAAGAGACATGAGTATTGCTGATAAGAGCAAGGGGTAGGTTCCTACATAGGCTAATTTCTGTGTAAACTTCCAGCAATCCGTTTTCTTCAGAATGTGTTTACTTAGCAAACGTTGTATAAGCCTTTGAAAGCTACACGTTATTGATATCAAAGCACTGTGATTAATACCTGTCCGCAACACAAAGGGACACATCTAGCAAAGCATATTTCTTTGAAAAATATATCTTTCTATATCATATCTTCTTTGTTGAGTTTTTGCCATGTTGTTAAATTCGACTTTATTGTAATACAAAAGGAAATGTGCGATTCATAGCCGAGTAAAGGTTTTTTTCAAATGACGAACATACGCGAGGCTAGCTGTATGAAGCTGCAAATTAACTTACAATTATATGCAGCTCTCATGAGGAGGTTTACCTATATTTTTCGCATATTTGCATCTCTCGCCGGTGGTGAAATAAGTCACGTGTAGACAGACAGCAAACAGAAGAGCTCATGCATGTCCCACTCATATATACAAATGTAGATATATGAGATAAATACAGATTAGGTAAAACTACGACTTAAGAGAGACAATATTATTTTTAAGATGTACATACTATATGCTAAAAGTGTATTCACAGAATATCACGTCAGCAAAAATATATATTACCAAAAGCTAGTTCAAAAGCAAAAGCTAACCATAAAAAAATATCACAGCGTATTGTAAGAATATCATGGCAGGCGCTAAAACTTAGAGTGAGTGAGTGAGTTACTGTTTACCCCCCTTGGGCAATATTTTAGCCATTATCGGCGTCGAAAAAAATTGATCATTTGTACTTGAAATATAAGAAAACATATCTTTAGAAGATAGATTACTTAAAATTCGACAGTAAGCTTTGACATTTCTTTTAAAGCGATTATATAAATGGGACCATACAATAGAACATGAATTTCGTCTAACACTTAGTTAAAACAATATCCTTCCTTACATAGCACGTTGTCATATCTTCCCGTCTCCTCTCTCATTGGGGTCACTCCGCATCGGAATTTCGAATGTGCACTCTTGTAATCTTTGAAGATTGTATCGTATCAAGACAGTAAATCCCTATACACGTTTTGTCCCTTTTTCCAAATAAAACGACACGTAGCACGTTGTTAGCATATATATTATATACATACTCCCTCTACATTATAATTATCAGATCTTTGATCAGTGTTTTGTGTTTACCATAGTTCATAAAAGTTTTTTTCGCTCAATAACTTACAGAGTCATGTATTTCATCCCGGAAAACGTTGTTAAATATTATATTAAAGAGCTGTCAATGTAAGCCATGTGTGTTTTAACAATTCAGTTACTATTCATATATGTGAAATCGAAACCAAAGCACAACTTCAAAAGACATGGACATACTTCAATGGTTAACAACTAATGTAAAATACAAGGCAAAATGGAATTTGATAAATTTCACTCATATAGTAAATGACAAATGCTATTTTATATAGCGAAAACCTGCTATCCTGCTTGGAAACTGCGAGATGCCCATTTATAACCACTAACTATGTGCTTTAAATAGGTTCTTAATTGTTGCTATGTAACTAAATTATCCAATACAGTGAAAACGAAGGCTGGCTATTCTAAGGCAATAAAGATATCATCGCACGGACTGTCTGTTAATTGCTACGAATACACTAATGAGGTAGCCGATTAAACGGCCAGTTCGACCGCGTTTTCGCTGATAAGCTTCGGCTGCTAACGAAGCTATTTTTAACACAGCACGTGTTTTGTTTAGCAGATCTATAAATAGAATGAGAAATGCCCCTTCCCATAATGCAATGTAGTGTGCAGGGAATTCTGGGTGGGACCTATGTTTTCAGTGCCCATCAAAATTCGACAATGGCCCTTCGTTTTTTTAAAAACAGTCACTACCTTAATATCATGGAATTTACTTGGTTATATGTGTAAAAGGGTCATTTCATCCTTAGAAAAATCTTTGTCGTGTGAACAACAGTAAAATCAGTTACATTTAGGCCTCTTGCAGTGACATGTCAACTCCTGATTGTAAAGCAAATTTTAAAAATGTTTATCCAGTTAAATATCTCTAAATTTATTGTAGATTTCAGGTTATTTCATTTTGGGGCAATGTCTCCCAAATAAATCCGTTTGACATTTCTCTCTTGTCTACTAGCATGCGAATTTCCATCGTTCTTTCGCGGTCGCCCTCGACTTCGCACAACCTCCCTCATAGTAAACATTTTTGTTCTTCAAAAATATATCTTAATCACTAGATTCACATGATGTTCGGAAAACTGCAATACGTACTGTGTATAATTGGGAGTGCGGCAGCGCTGACGAATTTTTTGTATATTCGAAAGCCGATGCGAATCAACTATTCTTGTCAGTGTCTTGATCATATAGATCTGATTGAAAATTACTATTTTATTGATTTAATTGATATTCTAATCCCTTTTCTTGAACAATATTTTAATCTAATATTAAGCTCCGGAAAGTTACCAGATGCAGGGCTTAATGGTGTCATAAAGCCAATTTATAAGTGTAAGACTTGGTGAAATCACCAAAATTGAGGTAAATTTCTGTCTCACTTTTAGGGATGGGCAAGCGTGCTGGCTCAAGTACTCCAGTCAAAGAAGACACAACACAGGAATTAGTTTGATGATGTTGTATTCAGAAAGAAACTTTATGATGGTTGGTGCAAATTTTGTCTGTTCATCCAAGGGGGTACCTATAAACAATGGAGAGATGGTACAACTGATGTGATCCCTTGGGTGGTCAGACAAAAAGAGCTAAATGAATATATTGAAATATAAATTATTTCACTTTGATAAATGTGGTATGGTGGTTGTGATGAAAACTATTTATAGGATGAATGTGTGATGTAATAGATAAATACATGCATTTTGGCAAGCAGCATCAGCACTCGCACCCTCCCAATGAGTATTTATATTTAATTACATTTAATACTATAAATCTACCCAGAAGTAATCATCGCATCCTTCCACAGAAGGAAATGTTGCCACCTGATGTAAGTTACAAGTCACATTATTATACAAGGGGCCAAAGATATACATACACCTATGTATAAACCAAACAATACCGGTATATGGGGAAATGAAAAAACAATGATTATTAATGCTTAGCCAAAAACATTACCATTTGATGAATGAGCACATATGACATGCATATATAGGATAAAATAACTGAATTGATCCTAAGAAATAAGGCAGGGGGATAAATGCTACAGTGTAGAGAAATATCTTAGCAGACGACACAGCTTTGTTTACATCTCGAGCCGCCCTCTTGAACCATGGTCAGTGCATACTTAGGGGGGTTAATTAATACCATGTGTGGAGGCTGAGACAAAGGGGTGAGTCTACACTGAATGAATTAGGGGATAGACATATCAACTTTATGTTTTTAAAGTACTGCACTTATGATAGATATTCAAAAGTATTGAATTTGGAAAAGAAAATTTGGATCTTAAATTAGCAGTGAGCTAATTAAATAAAATTTGCATTTTCCAAAGTTTTTGAAATTAGCAATAAATATTGAATGCTATTTGCAAATTATGAATGCTACAAATACTGGTAAAAGCATTTTAGTGCAAATAAGCATGATCAAATAAAAAATTAACATAAAAGCACAATGAGAAGCTATTGTTCCAAATGATGCAGTTACCTATAAACAATGGAGAGATGGTACAACTGATGTGATCCCTTGGGTGGTCAGACAAAAGAGGCTGACTTTTAGCTTAAACTTTCCCTCCTGATTTAGGAATGAAAACATGATCTCTTACCATTGGTCAGTTTGGAACCACTTGTATGGAACCAATTACCTAGCAACAGCCTAACTAGGGGCCTGCTTGATTATGGACCACAACAATTATCTCCCTTAGAGCATTCTAATTAGTAAAAGGACAGTAAATACTGGCACCTCTAGGAACTAAAATCCTGGCCGTTACACTCTCCCCTCCTTTAAAAAAAGAAATTTATGAAGGGAAACATGAGGGAAATTTCTGCTGTACATCAAATACCAATAAACTCCAATGTCACAAGTATAAAACATTCTTGGATAATGATCTAAATTGTTACAGTTCACAACTTCCAAGAGCGCCACAGATTTGATGAAGTTCAATCTGATTGACAACCAGGACTCTCCAGGCTGGCCACATATTACAGTCTGTATTATTGGAGCAGAGAGCGTATAACATCATGTTAAGCCTCTAGTAGGTAAGATGTCGATACTGTCTATTCCTCCATGATCAGCCATGTGAAAACTCATGGTCATGTACAACAAGTCCACAAACATCAATATGCCTTCTCGGATCAACTCAGGCCTTGAGTTCATACACAGCGAAATAGGCTTTAGTTCAAGGAATAATGTTGAAACTTGACACCTCTAAGAGCTAATCTTACAAGGCTTGACCTGGAATCTTTAAATGTCATTCTACTATTGGCTTAAATGTTCACATCCTTTTCGGGGGTCCACTTAACACTCCAAAGGCAGGTCCATTGCCGAGTTCACCAACCGGAACATGAGGATCCAGGACCCTGCCGTTGATGTAGTTTTTCCCAGGAGTGAATGTTGGATGCATTCTGTCATTGAAAGGGTTGCATCAGGAAAGTTGATCAGCTGCTGAGAAGACATCTGTTGATTCTTCAATATGAGGTCCTTCCTCCTCACATAGTCCTCAGTTATCTGGAACAGACGTTGGCATTGGCTTGGTACTGCTGCATCTCAATCAAAGTCTTCCGTATGGGATGACATCTGGTAGCTACAGACCTGTCGCTGTTATCGGCCAGATTCCGTACTGAAGCATAAATTTGAAGACGGAAGCACACAAATCCAATCTTAATAAACAAGCATAGTTATGGCAAATCATTAACAAAATGTTTGAGATTGTTTGATAATAATCAAACAAAGCACTTTTCAGTTTTAGGAAATGTTTTACAAATTATCTTAAGCCATTCCTGGAAGCAAGAAAAGAAAACCTGACAAAAAGGATCATCACCCAGGCAAAACTGGAAACGTTGTGATGGCAGTTTGCTTTTGTGAGGCTGATAAGAGTACTTATCTTTTGGACCTGGCTGCTTACGCAGAGGTTCAGCTGGAACATCTTCCTCTGCCACTGCATCGTTGAAGTTAGCTCCTACAGCGTCCTTGACGACAGGCAGCATCCTTGGGTTCCACTCAGTTGGCGAATCCACTGGATCAGATAGGTCAGTTGTGTGTGGAAGATTGGCAGGGTTTTCATTATGAGCTGGTCGCCGGCCAAATTGACCGCCTCAAATCTCGTTTTGGCCGTCTCAAATTTTTTTTTTTTTATTAAATCGACCGTGTTAGATTCAGTAAAGATGAAAACAAAGGTTTTGTTATTAATCTGCGTAACAGCGAGTATCGTAAGGCTTGACAAAGGGCGGTAACCCATCCTCAAAGTTCAGCAAATTCTCCATACAGCGACGTCTCCATTCATTAATTAAGTATGACGCTGCAGCAGAGCTCAATGGACCACATGTTGCATTAACCACTGTTTACTGCCATATTACGATAGAATGAAAGTAAATAGAAATGCCTCTCGGAAAATTGACTGATTTCTTCTCAAAAAAGCCCAAAGCCGTGAAAGGTATGTATGAATATTTCGTTTTAGCATAGCGTTGTTTGCATCATGTTACGCATGGTATTTTTGTTATAAAGTAATCGCATTGTTAAATCTTTTGTTGATTGTTCTCGTAAAATCAAAATATTGTTGGAATGAATTTTGAATCTAAAGTCTTTGATTGAAGATATTCATATGATGTCTTATGTTCTACATATATTTTCACAATATGATTCATCACAATTCATTAATATTAACGATATTTTGATGTTATTTTTTTATACTTACACTGTTGCCATTAGGCGTTGTTTACTAGTATGTATTTTTATGAACATTGTAACAAACGGCCACTTAGATATAGCATGCAGTAGGGTTTTAACAAACAGTGGCTACAGCTACACGACATGACAAAGAATTGCACATATATGTTATCGGTATAATATTAAAAATTACATACGAAAGACGTACTCATTCATGGTTACATAATAAGATATTTACACTCGATAGTTGACTTTGTTATGAATATTTAATTTTAGGGTTCTTAGAAATGAAATAAAAATTTCCATTTTAATGCATCTGCAGAATGAGTCAATATATTTTAAATAAATAAATATCAGTAGGGTGCATAATATGCCCAGAATATCTAAACAATCGACTGTAGATAGAGGCCATAGCAATTAAGATATAGCATGCAGCAGGTTGATATACAAATAGTGGCCATATTATATACTCAGTTTGAAAGAAAAATATTAAAAAGGCAATAATAAGTCTCTTTTTAATTTGAAATGTGGCCACTGACCTCTTAATACTAGATTGGTTTAAAAGTAGTATTTTATTGGTAAATTAACCCTGCATTTTTTGTTCTATTTGGTTTCAGGTTGAGCATGATGATGCATGTTGTCAAGACTTTATAAGTACCCATGGTAAAAAGAAAACATAATATTTTTACTTAATTTAAATGTTTACCTCGTTATGCTTGAAAGTCCTGATGGGCTTGAGTAAGTCATGGCCTGTTGCTTGACATAAGTTCATCAGCGCTCAACATTTATTTTTATTTCCAAATGTTTTACAATTCAAAATTTAATCTACATTACAACATAAATTTTTTTGCATAGCATATGTTTATACACTGTACAAAAATGATAATGGAATCATGTAAATATGGAAATTATAGATATTATATTTCTCTGTTGACATTATGATTATAATGAGATTTTAATTATTAAAAAAAATCATCATCTTCTCAGTTCTCTAGAATAAAAAGAATGTGTAAGCTGAAATTTACTTGGTCAATGGAAATTGTTATTTAAGACACATCATTTATCGACCATTTGACGATTTACTGCCTTCAATGTATAAAGCCAAGGTGTGGGAATAATACATTAATTTTTCAACATAACTGTATCTTAGCGGTAAAAGCACTGTTGTTGGAAGAACTATTCAATATTTTAATACTTGAGTATATCATTAATCTTGTGAATTATGATGTTTACTTTGTGCATTGGTTTTCTGTTTCAGTTAATGAAGTCAGCACAGAAACAGAATCAACACTGCCTGACATCAACAATGGGATTTCAAAACCTGCTAGCCTTGATGATTCTCAGAAGAACCATGCTGTGGTTACATCTTCATGCGCACAGAAGAGAGTCTTCAATCAAGTTGACGCAACCTGCTCCAACCATGATTCAGACTGCACTGACTCACCTCCACCCACAAAGAAGAGATGTGTTGAGCCAATGTCAAGTTCATCTCAGGAAAAAGATGCCTTCCGACCTTGGACCAATGAGGAGTATCGTGAGATATTGAATGACATTTTTGAATCAAGACTGGTTGTGCACACCTCAGCATCCTGCAGCGTGTCACCATGTACCAATATAAACTCTGAAGAATTACTTCGTTTGAAGCCTTTAGGGAAGAAATTCAAACATGAGTGGCTGAACAAGATTTGGTGGTTGGCGTACGTGGAAGGCGAAGGCATGTACTGTGTTGTTTGTAGGAAACATAAAATGAAGCACCTACACAACAGGAGAGAGGTGTTCGTAACAGAGCCAAGTGTTAGATTGAAAATAAGTGCCATCACATCCCATGGAGACAGCAAATTGCATGCCTCTGCACTCCAGATGGAGATGACACAGAAGGTGTGAGTCTTTCACCAGGACTTTGTCAAAAAAGGACAAGAGGAACAAACTGTCCTTGAGAAGGCTTTTTCAACTGCATACTTTTTTATGAAAGTGTTCATTGCAAACAGGAAGTTTCTGTCTCTTTTGAACTTTTTGGGAAAAGTCTATGAAGTTGACTCCCTCAAGTTCTTTGGACATCGCTCTGCCCAGTCCCAGATGGAAATATTTCTTGCCTTGGGTGAAGCTCTGAAGTCAAATATATTGTCACGGGTACAACAGTGTTCTGCATTTGGATTGCTGACAAATGAAGTTGCAGATATTTCAGTTACAGAAAATCTGATCACTTTTATCCAGTACTTTGATGTTGACACTACGAAAGTTGAGACCAAGTTTCTTTCCTGCCAGAATGTTCTGAAGAATTTTGATTCAGCAAGTGCTGAAGCCATCTCATCACTCCTGCTGCAGGAAATCCAAGATGATGGTCTGGATGTTGCTGCTTTTACTGGATTTGCATCTGATGGCGCCTCTGTCATGCTTGGAAAGAAGAATGGAGTAGCAGCTAAGTTGAAGGCAGTGAATCCAGTGCTGATCAATATTAACTGTATTTGCCACAAGTTAGCACTATCCTGTGGAGATTCAAATGTCTCAATAAAGTACATCAAAACCGTAGAAGACATCCTTCGTCAACTCTGGCAGTATTTTGAAAATTCTCCAAAAAGAATGGCTGCATATCTGAAAATTCAAAGCAGAATGAGTGAGGTCCTAGCAAGTGGGAAAGCGAAGAAAATAGTTGCAAGGAAACTGAAGAAGGCATGCAGGACAAGATGGCTAAGTCTGGAGGCTTCTGTTGGTGCTGTCTATCGAGACTTTGTGACAATACTACATGTGTTGGAGGCTCTCAAGCAGGATGCTACAGCATGTGGACTTCTACAGAAGATGCGCTGTCTCAAGTTCCTTGGAACCATCTATATCCTCAATGATGTCCTCCCAATCTTGGCTGATCTGTCCCGACTTTTCCAACGAGGTTCAATTAATTTTGCAGCAATCAGTCCAGCTTTATCTATCACAAAGACAAAACTGAGAAAACTGCAAGAGGATAACACTCCAATCGGAAGCCTCAGAAGTGACATCGACTCCTTTGATGACCAGGATAATATAAGAATGTCTGCAAAAGAGGCAAATGAAATTGAAAACCTCATGTCAAACTATGTTGATGCCCTTATCACTAACATTGACAGAAGATTTGAAGATTCCTCAACAACATTGAGTGCATTTTCAATCTTTGATCCGCTTAATGTCCCATCAGCAGATTCTACAGAATTCAAAGAGTATGGAAAAGAGGAAATGGAAGTTGTTGGACTACATTTCTATCAACAAGAGGAGCCTGAAGCAAAACAGAGAAGGACAGACAAGGTTCTGAAACGGAATGAAGTACCACTTCAAGGACAAGTTTGTTGAAGCCATGCCTGACAACATCAAATATAGAACAGCAGTGATCACGCCCACTGAATGGTGTTTGGAAAATGTCTTACAAAACTCCTCCCTTAAACACTTCTTCCCAGAGTTTACACACATTGCAGAAGGTGTTGCATCGCTTCCTGTATCGAATGCCTGGCCTGAGAGGGGTGCAAGTGCTCTCAAAAACATCAAGACAAAGCTGAGGAATAAGCTAGGTGGGAACATGTTGGAAAGCATTCTTCATGTATGTATCAATGGACCAGATTCACTTGTTGCAAACAAGATCATCAAGTCAGCTGTCGGCCTTTGGCTGGGTAAGGTTTTCATTATGCTGATGGTGCAACATTTTCAATTGACAGCAATATGATTGTCCAACAGGATGCTGGCGTACAAACAGAGGAGCATGATGTTGGTGTGAGTGAGCAGACTGTCCGTGAACAGGTGAAGCTTGCACTGAAAACCCTGGATCTTGAGGATGATGTTTCTGAAACAGGAGAGGAATCAGAGTGATCAGATGATGATTGTTGTTGGTGAAGTGTTGAATGAAACATGTCACATATGAGAACAATTAAGTCTCCCTGAAAAGACTTTGACTTTGTGACTTTGTTTTGATATGATATGCTTATGGGACAAACATTGATGTGACTTTAATGTTTTGTGAAGATGTATGATATGGCCCCCCCTTTTAGTTATATAAATTCATTACATAAATATGCCTGTGTTTGGGAAGTCATTATCCATAGCTAAGAAATAATGGCCTTATTCAGCAAGTTCAGATATGCTAAACAGAATGATGTACTTAGGTATATTTAATGGATGATGACAAGGTAGCTTAACAAATTCCAGATTTTTTTGTTCTATTGACTAATGTTTGTCAGTAAAAAACATAAAAATTCTTGTTTTAAATTGCACATCAATTATATTGCATTCCATTTCTTAAATGAAATACTGTGTGAGGTCGTTGCTAGTATCAACTGGTATGAATGAAGTTTAATTTGTAAAAATGAAGATAACAAGACAATCATGCTATAGCCATTTAATGATGACAGCTACTCCACTTCAGATCTGTTGTAGGAAATTTGTCAAAACTCTGAAAAATAATAACAAGTACTGTATCAATTGATAAACAAAACAATCCCAACATAATGTTACAAAATTGAATGCAAATCAAGATTTTTCTTCATTGGGTTGTTTTTGTTATGCTGATATATTGAATTTGCACTATTAAAATCAAAATATTGAATTTTGAGACATTGTCAGTTTCTTTTATTAGTCCTTACCCCTCAAGTATAAGTGCAAAGGTAAATTTCTGAATATAAGGTACTTAAATAAGCCATATTTTTTCTGACATTACATCCTTATTTTTCAAAGAACTGAACTCAAGTAAAAAATTCACAACTTTACATTGAAAATCAGTCCAAATTTTAGTATAAAAATACAGGCTAGTTTGCATTAACTATAGCTCAAATACCACCATTGAGGGGTTGAAAAATCAAAAATTTTCGGGGGAGGCCCCCCAGACCCCCACCAATGGAAAGGCGCACCCTCCCATACCCTCCCCACCGACAACTTCCAGTTGCCTGGATGACTTCTTTGGAGTCATTGGCCTCTTATTATTTTCATTTGGCCTCTTGTTCTAAAAGAAAATGAAAACCCTGGATTGGTGTATCCTCCATTTACCCAGTCTTCTCCAGTGATATGCAGCTCTGGTACATCCCTACTTTCTTCAGATTCTGAGGGATCAGCTTCAGTTTCCACCGCACCTGATTCCTGGACGAGGGTTCCAGCAGTGGGCACATCTGACTGAGAGCCCGGAACCACTTGAAGTGTAGGGATGTTGTTGAGAGATGGTCGAGTTTGAGTTTGCTGATCACTTGCTAAGTGAACTTCAGTTTTACCCACAGAGCTGGAGCTAGAGGACCATCCGCTGTCTTCACTGTCAGATTGCTGTGTTTCAACTGTGTTGGCTGTACGTTTGGCTGCTTGCCTATTCTGGCGTTTGATTCTTCTATCGTCTCTTTTCTTTAATCTCTGCCAGACAAGCATCGGATCCAAAGCATTCTGACAATCTTCTCTTACATGATTGTACATGCCACAATTGTGACAGAACCGCCAGGTGTTTTTCCTCTTGGTCTTCTTTGTTGCAGGGGAGGTTGGCTCAGATGATTGGAGATTATGAGATTCTTCACCAACATGCTCTTTATCACTGGATGTTTCTGTCATGTAAGAAACTGATTGTTCCATCCCCTGCTGTGGGTCGAGGCATGAGGAGTGGTTGTTGCTGACAGCCCATGAAGCTTCGTCGTTAGCATTGGAGCTGCTGACTGCCGAGGGCTGAAATCCAACAACAGTCTCCCCAGAGGCCGGCACAGCAGGTGGGGGTACTGATTGAGTTGGTTTTATTTCTTCAGTACTGGATACTTCAAACTGAGAATCTACTCTAAACACATCATACTCCTCAGACCCGATGATAATTGAATCAAACACAACAGATAACATTCAAAGGGTTTAGAACTCTAGGATGGCTAGCTGATCATCCATATCAGGGAAAAAGAAAACACGCACTAGGCCATACTTTATGAGGAGTTCATCTTGCACAACTTGTTCTGTTATATCCAGGGGCAGTCCATTGATTGCAACTGAGGGGTAAGGGTCTACCTTAAGGGATTCCATGGCTTGATATAACTGGACTTGGTATGACATGATGAGTACGATGTTGATTCTGCTGTGGTTTTGAGTATCACTTTGACCTTTGAGAAGTACCCGAGCACTAACACTATGCCCCACGTTGGTCGCCAATGTAAGACTTGGTGAAATCACCAAAATTGAGGTAAATTTCTGTCTCACTTTTAGGGATGGGCAAGCGTGCTGGCTCAAGTACTCCAGTCAAAGAAGACACAACACAGGAATTAGTTTGATGATGTTGTATTCAGAAAGAAACTTTATGATGGTTTGTGCAAATCGTGTCTGTTCATCCAAGGGGGTACCTATAAACAATGGAGAGATGGTACAACTGATGTGATCCCTTGGGTGGTCAGACAAAAAGAGCTAAATGAATATATTGAAATATAAATTATTTCACTTTGATAAATGTGGTATGATGGATGTGATGAAAACTATTTATAGGATGAATGTGTGATGTAATAGATAAATACATGCATTTTGGCAAGCAGCATCAGCACTCGCACCCTCCCAATGAGTATTTATATTTATGGAGAATAATAAAGATGGGTTATGACTAGCTGTTGGTTGTACATACCAGACCATTGAGGCTGGCTCCAACAATGTACAGACACCCATTAGGTAGAATAAACATAAACTACCCAAATGACGTTACCTTACTTGAGTAAAAAGTAATGTATTCAAAATGCCATTCTAAGATAGTACATAATTATATTTTACTTAAGTTGAAGGTAAAGGGAAGGCCCATGTGAACAACACATACTGTATAAATAAGGACAACAGTGACTTCACATCCAAGGGCGACATTAAAAGCATAACCAATGTTGATAGAGGCTTTATCATTGTGAAAAAACCTTACATACAATAAACAGATTATGATAACAATGATTAGAAATGTGAGGAAAAACAATGATTTAACAGAAACATTGTGAAAAAAACATCACATGGATATTGCAAATATGATAAATGAATTTGAATTCATATAATGTGATGAAAAAACAATGCTTAATCAAATTCTCAAAAAGATGAAAAAGAAATTATATTGTGTTTTATAGACGTTTGCGTTTGTATAGCGTTTGATACTGTCTGGTCTCTGGTTTAAACTTATACAAAACGGAATAAAAGGAAGGTTTCTCCAACTAGTCAAGAGTATGTACCAGCAAATTAAATCGGCTGTTGAGATCGATAATGATATATCAGACTTTTTTCCTTGTAACTCAGGCGTACGCCAAGGAGAAAATCGACACTTTCTTAGAAAAGCGAGGCTCAACGGGGTTGAGTATTGAGTCAATCATTAGTGAAAATTTGTCTTTTATAATTAAGTTTATATCGCTTCTTTATGCTGATGACACTGTCCTAGTAAATGACAATCCAGCTAATGTACAATCTTCATTGAACAATTTTCACGGATATTGCAGAAAATGGAAACTAAATATCAATATCTCGAAAACAAAAGTTGTCATATTTGGAAGTGGTCCTGCAAATAGATCAAAGTCTTCTTTTACAATCGGAGACAATCCTATTACTGTAGTTGATGATTACACATACCTTGGTATTATTTTTCATAGAAATAGGCGACTTGTAAAAGCCATTAAAACTTTATCGGAAAGTGCAACAAAAGCCATGTTTGCATTACTTGAGAAAGCTCGAAATATGAGTATCCCTTTAGATTGCCTTTTAACTGCTTTTGACATTATGATTGTTCCTATTATGATCTACGGCTGCGAGGTGTGGGGCCATGAAAAACTTAATATTATTGAAAAGGTTCATTTAAAATTTCTTAAGTTAGCAGCAGGTCTGAGAGTGTCTACGCCTTCATTTATGCTTTATGGTGAGTTCGGAAGATTTCCCCTGTATATAACTATCTACAAGAGAATGTTATCCTTTTGGCATAAATTAGCTTCTTCGTCCTCGAATCGTAAGCTCTCCGAGATCATGTATTCTTTTATGGCACTGAACCTAAGATATTCCCTAGAGTTTAACCCCTGGTTAACCTCGATAAAATATATTCTCGATAACTGCGGCCTTTCATATGTTTTTTTATAATCCATCTAGTTGATCGACATCTTGGCTTGTTTCAATGGTAGATTCGATCCTTAAAGATCAATTCACTCAAATATGGAGATCAGAAATAGCCACAAGCTCAAAGGTTTTTACTACAAGTTATTTAAGAAAAACCCTTCTTTTGAGGAATATCTTTATCTTGATAAATCGATATATATGCCATTATTACAATTCAGAACCAGCAACCACAAACTACCATTTGAAACAGGCAGATGGCAAGCAATTCCTAATTCAGAACGTACATGCAATCTGTGTAACTCGCCCGCTATTGGTGATGAGTTTCACTACCTACTGAGGTGTGAGGCTCTCCACCACCATCGGGTCCAACTCATTGACAAGTATTATTTCACTTGGGCAGACCTTTTCAAATTCAAACAACTAATGTTAATTAATGATACCAAAAAAATTGAAAACAATATCAAAATTTATAAAGATCATCCTAACTAAATTAACTGTGACTATGAATGTTGTAATCAATGCTTTTACCCATCTTCAGTCTCTTGTTATTCGCTTAATGAAAATTTTCTCTGTTCATCTTGGAAACTATGAATTTTTCTTTTTTATATATTTCTATGCTCATGTAGCACCCTTGGTGGCGTTTTTGACAAATAAATGATAAATGATAAATTGATTGAGCGGTTCCGGGTCAGTTTGGCCTAGTGTCGTTTCGGCCCAGTACCGGGTCGGCCCAGGTCGGTTCGCCCCAATTAAATATGATAAACTCATACCTGAACTGAACTGAACATTATTACAGAAGAAGAAGAAGAAGAAGAAGAAGAAGAATATATTTTATTCACAGAGTCAATTTAAAAAACAACATCCAGCCTTAAAAGGCTTATGAGACACGAAATTCGTTGTTAATCTAAATCATGAGATAAAAAAAAACATATACATTGTTAAAATGGTGTGGAAACAGTTACATAAGTGCTAATAATACAAGCGAAAACTACATGTTGATTTTGGACCTTTTACGTCTATTAAACATTTTGTTTATCATGGCAGAGAGAGATATAAAAACATTGTCATTTAACATTAAATAAACAAATTGGTCAACTGGCGAAAGCAAGGCAAATCGAGGGTCTCTGCTATTTATATAATTCCAAAAATCGTACCTTAACTCAGAATAGAAACTACAGGTGGTCAAAAAATGGACTTCGTCCTCAATATCATTACTGTCACAAAATTTACAAATTCTTTGATTTAGTGGCACCTTGGGTTTTGAAAATCTTCCAATTTCAATTTCTAGGGGCAAAGTTCCACATCTTAATTTACTCAAAATGCTACGTTGAGATCTGTCCATTGGTGTAGATACATATTTTTCAACATTTGGGGCAATTTTAGAGTGTCTGTAGGTTCTTAATTTATTTCCGTTACACTGACCATTATCATTCCAGATTTGATTGTGCCAAAGTTCATCATCTACATTTTGTAGCCTTAATTTGCAATTACAAAATTCAAGATCAGACATATTAGATAAATCAGAAAAGGGTAAATTCCAGGAATTAATCAATGAAAAAACATTATTATACCATGACTTTCTGAACTTTAATGACCATCTATTGATACTAGTTACAATAAATCTATCAGGTGATTTATGTAAGCGACGCCAAAAACGAAGAATATTGATATTCTGTTTACATTGTTGTGAAAACCAGCCCATTTCGCCTTGTACAGCTAAATTTGGCGTTTTACGGCCAACTGACAAGAAAAACCTGCATGCTCTATTTTGAACAGCATTGATACAACTAAAGACATTTTGTCCCCAAATTGCTGATGCATAAGATATATTTGGTTGTACTAAATTAGTATACAGGGTATCAAAAACCTTATATGCAAATCCACCAACAGCTTTTGATTTGCATATTATAACACTTAAAGCTCTATTAGCTGATTTAGCAACTGTAAATTTTAAATCTAAATGTTCATGAAACCATAACCCTAAGTATTTATAACTTGCAGCATAGTCAACTATATTGTTACAAATATTAAAAACAAAATTAGAAACTAGCCTCGATGCTGGCCGAAAATGTATAACTTTAGTTTTCTTAACGTTTACAAGCAAACGCCATCTAGAACACCAATCGGAAACACAATTCATCATGAGCTGCAAAGACTCTGCATCTGGTGCTATAAGGGCGATATCGTCTGCATATAACAGAAAACTTAACATAGAACTGTCAATGTTAATACCACACCTTAAATTATTCAAATCATTTGCTAATTCATTAATATAAACAGAAAATAGAGTTGGCGACAATACACAGCCCTGTCGAACACCCGTTGATACGTTAAAAGCATCTGTAAATGAACCATTTATTTGAACTCGTGACCATGTGCTATCATACATAGCTTGCACAGCTGTCAGGCCGCAGGCAGCGGCATATGATGATACAGATTATGTTACATACATTCACATGCAAACAGATAGATTTGAAGTAATGAAATATAGTAATGCTCTAGAATTCCTTTCATTTAAAAGAGAAAGGTCTTCAAACTAGATCTGAAGAGTGTTAGATCTTCAAGTTTTCTGATGTCTTCAGGGAGTTGGTTCCACAGAACAGCACCAGCTTTGCTGAAGGTTCTGTCCCCGTATGTTGCTGTTCGGGTGGAGGGAACTGTCAGGACTTTTTGACTGGCTGATCTTAACATCCTCTCAGGCTTGTGTGTATTCACTAACTCCTGGAGATAGACTGGTGATTGTCCCATGACTGATTTGAAGACAAACACAAGAAGCTTGAATGTGATTCTCTCTCTAACAGGAAGCCAGTGTAAGCTCTTCAGGACCGGTGTTATGCGCACATGCATCTGTGTGCGTGTTATCAGTCTTGCTGCCGTATTCTGGACCCTCTGTAGTTTGTCAAGATGCTGCTGCTGAATTCCAAACAATAAACTGTTACAATAGTCCAGTCGGGAACTGACGTAGGCTTGAACGAGACACTTGACTGCAGGTGTGTCTAAGTACCTGCTGATCTGTCGAATTTGTCTTAGATGAAAGTAAGCTGTTCTGCAGATGTTGCCGACATGCTTGTACAGTGACAGTGTCGAGTCGAAAATGACTCCTAGGTTCCTTGCCTGGTTGGATGGCTCAACAAAACAATCGCCAATCTGGATCTTTGATACAACACGTTTTGCTTGCAATTGTTTTCTGGTGATGACCAGGATTTCTGTTTTATCGCTGTTTAGTTTTAGGAAGTTGATTTGCATCCAGCATTTAATGTCAGCAATGCAGTTTGTGATTGTTTGCAGAGTGATTTTCACAGATGAGGCACTGAGTGGCTTGAAACCGAGATAGAGTTGAGTATCATCAGCATAGAGATGGAAACTGAGGTTGTGTTCTCGTGCAATGTCACTAATAGGTATGGTGTATACAGTGAAAAGGAGTGGGTCAAGAACTGACCCCTGTGGGACCCCAAACATTAGTTCACTGCAATGGGACATAACTCCATCAATTACAACCGACTGCTTGCGTCCATCAAGATAGGACTGAAACCAAGACAGAGCATCACCAGTCACACCGACACGTGACTCGAGGGTATCAAGCAGAATGCGGTGGTCTACAGTGTCGAATGCTGCTGAAAGATCCAAGAGGACGAGGATTGCAGCACCCTGAGAGTCGACTGCATGAAGAAGGTCGTTCTGCACACGTAGCAAGGCTGACTCGGTGCTGTGTCCTGTCTTGTAAGCTGACTGCATTACATCACCAAGGTTGTTCTCAAGCATATGCTGTCGGAGTCGTGCTGCAATAACACGTTCTATTAGTTTTGAAATGAAAGGCAGGTTTGATATAGGCCGATAGTTCTTGAAAACGTTTTGATCGAGTGTCGACTTCTTCAGGAGTGGAGTGATGAGTGCCTCTTTTAGGGGTGGTGAAACGTGACATTGCTCACTTGATTGATTTACTATAAGCGTAATCCTTGGAATGATCACATGGATGGAGCGCTTCAGTAACCAAATTGGACATGGATCAAGAGAACATGATGTTGTTTTGCTTTTTGAGATGATTTTCTCTATCTCCACAGCATTTGTTGGCTCAAAGTTTGTCAGACAAACCAGTTCAGTTCTGGAGTTTTTCTCACAAGGTTTGCTTGGCAGGCTGGCAACACTTGATGTTTCGAATGTGGCGCGGATTTTAAGAATCTTGTCATTAAAGAAGTGCATGAAGGATGACGCCAGTTTGATTGAAGAAGTGTGGACAGGAAGGGATTTTTGCTTGTTCTTAAAGAGTAATTGATTTCCAACATGGAAAACATCTTTTTGGTCCGTTGTCTCACTAAGCTTTGATGTGAAATAGCTTCTCTTTGCTTCTTCAATCAAGCGGTGCACTTTGTTTCTTTGAGAAGCATGTATTTGGTGATCAACTGTGAGTTTTGATCTCCGCATTTGCTTTTCAAGTTTTCTCCGTTTCTGTTTTTCGGCTTTTATTTTAGCTGTATACCAGGCCGTTTGGTTGTGAGTGGTTACTTTAATTGTCTTCTGAGGAGCATGTTTATCCAAAACGTCTTTGAGAACTTGATTGTAGCTGTTGACATTGTCAGAAAGTGACAGCATTTGCACACTGTCTAGGGCTGACGTTATGTCAGCCGCAAAAGCAACACTATCAATATCCTTCCACTTTCGACATTTAACCAGTTTGAGCGATCTGGATGGTTTGTTAATGTTTAAGGAGCACAGCAATCCAAAGTGGTCCGAATGAACTGAATGATCATAGACGAAATCATAAAGGGCAGTTTCATCAATTCTTGTAATCAGCAGGTCCAGAGTATGGCCATTTTTGTGAGTAGGATGAATGATATGCTGAACCAAGTTTTTGGACCTTAATAGCAGACGTAATCTCTTGCTGGTGTTATCCTCAAGTTTTTCGAAATGTATGTTGAAATCTCCACAGATGTATAGTTTTTCTCCAAGATTATTGAAATTATCAGTGAAATCCTCGAATTCTGTGAAGAATGTCTCAAGGAGATTCATCTTTGGTGGTCTGTAAATGACACTTTTATTGAGAATTTCGTTACACACAACCAACTGTGCAGAAATGACTTCAAATGATTTTGCACTCAGCTGATCGAAAACTGAACACTTGAAATCGTCTCTATAAACAATAGCACAGCCACCACCACGTTTTCCGCACCTTGCAGCATGTACTATCTTGTATCCAGGAGGTGTTATCTTGTTGATAGAGACGTGGTCAGAGATATCTGAACGGAGCCATGTTTCAGTGATGGCGAGCACATCCAGATTATGATCACAAATTAGATCATGTAGCGATTGAGCCTTGTCTACATTTTGGTTATGAGCTTTTGCAGATCTTGCATTTATGAGTCCGAAATTAAGAGACATCGTTCCTTTCCGAATAGTGGTAGTGTTAATATGTGGGAACAAAAGACGTTTGCCAGCTTTTGACCCTCTATGTGTTCGTGAAACACCACAAATGTTAAGTTCCTTTAACAGGGCATAGACAGGTTTTGGTATCCGTTTTGAGGCTGCAACATTCAGTGACGTCAACTCAGATGGGAGATATGTTATTTGGCCCATTGTCACACTAACACACACAAGGAGATAAAACAAAAGACAGCAAGCCACTCTCCACGTCTTGGCTTCTGTCGTTACAATAGGTATTGATTGGTCCATTGTTTGGGTGAACAGTCAAACAGAAGGGTTCCCCACTCCATGAAAAGGTGAACATTCAAGGTCACATAGAATATTGTCAGTTGGGTTATAATATTCATAAATATAAACAAGTGTGGGACATCTGGTACTTCATGAATAGCTCAAATGTATCTTGGGTACATGAGACAGCATCTGAGCAAGTTTCAACACCAACAGTTGTTCACAACAACATATATATCAGATATTTCTTCTTTAGAACTGGAGAAGAAGATGAAAATAGGTTTTTAAGGTTGTGACCCTTAAAAACAAAGCAAAGTTACAAATTAGAATCCCCATTGTCCAAGGAGTCTGCACATATCATTTTAACTCTCTACTCCTTTTGGAACTGGAGAAGAAGATAAAAATAGGTTTTTAAGGTTGTGACCCCTGTGACCCTATTTGGGGTCACAGAGTCACCAAAGTTACAAATTAGAATCCCCATTGGCCAATGAGACTGCACATATCATTTTTAACTCTCTAGTCCTTCTGGAACTGGAGAAGAAGATGAAAAAAGGTTTTTAAAGTTGTGACCCCTGTGACCCTATTTAGGGGTCACAGGGTCACCAAAGTTACAAATTAGAATCTCCATATGCTAAGGTACCCGTACACAAAATTTCAGCTCTCTAATGTGTATGGTTCATGAGGAGAAGTCGAAAGTGTCAAAAGTTTACGGACGGACGACGGACGGACGACGGACGGACGATGGACGGACGGACGCCGGACGACGGGCCATGCCATAAGCCCATCTGGACTTTCAGTCCTGATGAGCTAAAAAGGTGAGAAGATTAGTGATATACAGATAGCGCGATCGCCCAATGATGTAAACATAAACTGTTCACCCGAGGGTTCGAAAGCTGTGTCTGACATTTTGATAGCTATCAATAAGCTCTCGTCCCACTTCGATCAGCGATTTGATGAATTAGAAGTTCGATTAATGGGGAAGGTAAAGACACTGGTCGACAGCGAAATAAAGCACGTGAAGAATGAACTCACAGCTAACATCGACGAGGTAAACAAACGAGTGGAACAGCTCCGTGATGATCAGTTTCGTGTTATAGACAATCTCGAGAAAGATATAAAACGGAGTCGCACATACGCTGATACAGTGAAGACAGACAATATATTTCTCAATACTAGTATTGTTATCAGAAATGTGCCAGAAACTGGATCGGAAGATGTGTGTGTGAAGGTGAACAGTTTGATCAGGGAGGGGTTGAAACTGAGAGCGACCTGATCGACTCGGCAGAGAGAAAGGTATCCAGGCACTCTAGATACCCGGGAGTCATCATCGCGAAATGTCGTTCCACTGAAGATAAGAGACAGATAATGGCTGAAAAGAAGCAACTGCGGGACAGTAGAAATTACAGCAATGTTTACGTCATGGGGGACAAATGTTTCCAACAGAGAATGTTCGAATCGAATATGAAAATGTTGGTGGACACCGTTGGAAATGGGCAGCTGAAAGTGTCTGGGGGCGGATACAACGTCTACAGGATGACCACCGCGAACATCGGCGGCTCGGACACAACACTCAGTCAGGCGATGTTTACAGTGACAGGTCCCCACGTGGGAATGTTTATAAACAACGATCACGTGATAGCTCTCGTTCGACCAATCAGAGTGATGCACGTCAGAGCAGAGGTCAAGGACGCGATGAACCCACAGGTCACAACGCACACAACAATTACCGTAGATACTGAGTAAAATGCGGGTTCTGGAACGTAGCGGGCTGGTCATCGGACACTTCATCAGAAAACCATGTGTTACGATCTGACTGTTTACAGTATGCTGATTTAGATGTAATCGGTATAACTGAGACTCATTTTGTGAAAGATAATAAACTTGTAGTTGATGGTTATACTTAGTGTGGACAGAATAGAACATCACTACATATAAACGCTAAATGTGGATCTGGGGGTGTGGGGTTTTTAGTTAAGAATGTGTTATTAGATTATTTTAATGTATATATTTTAGATTCTTCTTACGAAGGTATTATGTGGATTCAACTTGTAAATAAAAAAGACACTTTTTGTACCCTATCGGCATGTGTGTGTTACTTGCCGCCGGAAAACTCAACAAGAAATATTGATGTCTCGGACTTCTATGACAATCCTTTATTACAATTACATGTGTAAGTACTATGAATCAGGAACAACCTACATGTGTGGTGACTTTAACAGTCGCTGTGGGAATCTGCTGGACTTTGTGGAAGGAGTAGTCTCATTACCAGTTAGAGAGATAATTGACACAACCATTAACTCTCATGGACGTCTTTTTATAGTCTTTTTAATTAATGCAAACTTCTGTACCTTGAATGGAAGAGAAAATGTTACAAATGATTTTACTTATATATCATCACGAGGAACTTCAGTTGTTGACTATTGTATATGCCCTTATGAAAGTTTACAGTGTTTTACTGATTTTACTGTTATACGTCCAGTGTCTTAGTTGAAAAAGCAGGCTGTGTCTCCACATGTAGCTCCAGTACTGTGCTCAAACTGGACCACTCTCTTCTTTCTTGGAATGCTGAGTTAGACTGTCGTACAGAGCAGGAGGTGCCCACGGTTGAGAGGGACATGGAGACAGTTTACACTAAGTACGACACGCGAACAGTGCCAGGTGATTTCATGGCTTCGAATGATTGTGTGGACTCTTTAATTAATGTGATTGACAAATTAACCGCCTTAAATTCTGAGCAGAATAAGGTAGATGAAGCATTTTGTGCATTTACGGATATCATAGATAGAGAAATGAAAGCGAAGCTACCAAGAAAAACTGTTACTTTTAATACTAAAAGAAACGCTAAAAGAAGACGCACAGGAAAAGAATGGTGGAGTGAAGAGTTGTCTACATTATGGAGTGAGATGTGTGAAGCGGAAAGACATTGGTGTAAATGTAATGGACCACGTAAACAGTTTCTTAAGAGTAGTTATGTCACAAAACGTAAACTCTTCGACAAAGCTGTCCGGACTGCTAAACGGAACCATACAAGAACCACAATTCAAGAACTAGAACATTTATGTGAGTCAGACAGTAGAGAGTTCTGGAAAAAGATCGGACAGGTAGGAATAGGGTATGAGCGACGAAAGAGAATTCACATGGAAGTAAGTCTATCAGATGGAAGTATTAGCAGTGACCCTGATGTAGTGTTAGACACTTGGAAGACTGTATATTGTGACTTATTAAACTGTAATAGTTCTAGTGAGACAGCAGATACGACAGACAGCAGTGATAGTGAGGACTTGCCCCTTAATTGTTTTACTACTTTTCAGGAAGTACGGAAAGTTATCATGGACGCAAAACGAGGCAAATCACCAGGGTATGATAAAATTCCAGTGGAGGTTATTAAAAATGAAAGCTGTTGTGTATTCCTGCATAAACTGTTTAACATATGTTTTAAATCCGGTGCTGTACCAAGCGTTTGGGGTAAAGGTATAATCGCCCCTATAAATACCCAAGCCGGGTGGCGACCCGAGGGACCCACTGGCCTATAGAGGTATATAAGGAGAAGAAGAAAATAACTTTATTGAACTTGAACTACAGAGTTCCTCGTTCATAGGATGTATCACACTGGCGAGTGCCACCTATAAATTGTACTGTGGTGTCCTTAATAACAGACTGACTAAACATGTTGAAGAAAATAACATTATTCACGATGAACAGAACGGTTTCCGGAAAGGAAGATCTACAACTGATCATTTGTCTAGCATTTATAGAGACAAGGAAATCGTTCCGCAAGTCTACTTATGTTGCCTTTGTGGATTTCAAAAAGGCATATGACTGTATTGATAGAAATGTTTTGTGGGAGAAAGTTTTTAATGCCAATGTGAAGGGAAATATGTACAATTAATGCCTTGATATCCCTGTATAAAAATGTTAAATGTTGTGTTCGCTTAAATGGGCTCTATACACCCTGGTTTGATGTTAATAGTGGCTTAAAACAAAGCTGTTTATTGTCACCACTTCTTTTTAACTTATATATTAATGATCTTATCAATGCTGTTAATCATTTATCACTTGGAGTGAATATACAGATGGTACAAACATTAGTATTTTAGCCTACGCCGATGATGTAGTTTTATTAGCAGAAAATGAGAATGATCTAAATGTTTTGTTAGACTGTCTTCAGTCTTGGTGTGTTTTAAACAAAATCAGTCAATGGTTTAAAATCTAAAGTTGTACATTTTAGAACACCTTCTGTTGCTAGAACAATGTGTGAATTTAAGAGTGGTGATATGATTTTAGAAGTTGTTGATAGCTATAACTACCTTGGTTTGTTATTAACAGAACATTTAGATTATAAACGTATGGCAAAAGCTGTTGCCAGTTCAGCAAGCAGGGCTTTAGGTTTATTGATAACGAAGTTTAAATTGTTAGGTGGTATGAATTACCACACTTACACAAAATTGTATAATTCAATGGTTTGGTCCACTATGGAATATGGTGCTGCTATATGGGGTGTTTACGATTTTTCTTTTATTACTGCAGTGCAAAATAGAGCGATGCGCTTCTTTTTAGGCCTTCGTAAGTTTGCTCCTAATAATGCTGTTATTGGGGATATGGGTTGGACGCCGTCTTATATTTTACAGTGATGTAGCGTAATTAGATTTTACAGGCGTCTTTGCATCATCTCAAATGATAGATTAACAGCTAGGATTTTATCTGGGGAAATAATCATGCTTTAAATAACAGGAGAAATTGGAATTTCAAAGTGCGCTTCAAACTTTTAGATTTATATTTATCCCACTTCGCAAATGTTTCGGTTAATTATCATACTAGGTTTGTTGTCACTGAAGTTAAACGGTTAATGATGGATAGGTTTGTTATTAAGTGGAGACAGGATATATCACAGCCTTTTAGTTCTACGGGTACTGGGGGGAATAAGTTAAGACTATATTGTACTTTGAAGACTGATTTTACTGTAGCTCACTACGTAGAACATCCCATCCCCAGGTCGCACAGAAGAGCTCTGGCTCAGTTTAGATGTGGAGTTACCACTATTAGAATTGAGACTGGCCGGTATGGTGGCACTATTTTAAATGAAAGAGTGTGTCTATAGTGTAAAGATGTGACTGAAGATGAGTATCATGTTTTAATGAAATGTCCATTGTATGAGTGTGAAAGATATATTTTAATGAGAAAATGTCATGCGGAATGTGAGGATTTTATCAATTATACAAGTGACCAAAAGTTAAGATTTTTATTCTCCAGCCCTAATGTATGTTTTATTGCGGCCAAAACCTGCCATTTTATTCTTTCTATACGCAAATCTTATGTATATACATCCTAATTTTAACTATTTATTCTTATAATTTAAATGTTTGTAACTTGTAATTTCATATATCCATGTATATATTTTTTTAATATATTCATATTGTATCTTTTAGTGTATTTTACTGATTTTAGTCTCTCATAACCCCTTATAGGGGTGGCTCAACTTTGACTGTTTTGTATGTATTGTAAAATTTATATATATTGAGGTGAGACTTAAATAAACAATCTGTCTACACACATCTTGATTGGCATGGCGTATTCCGATAAGGGTTGTAGTCAATACTTGTTTAAACTGCTCTGTATATCAAACATGACTTGCGATTGCTCAATTATAACTCATTGGTATTACTTCAATATATTATTTCATAACTCTATGTCATGATTTATTATTTATGAAAATATACTTGACTTGACTTATAACTAATATACCCTCTTGAATATTCGATTTCGTATTGATTGATTTGTTTTCTTAATAAATTACTAATTGTACTTTTAGAGTAGTTGTCACAATCCAATTAATTGTTTTCTTAACGAACAAGGTATTGCAGTAGATGATTGATTTTATGTTTTCTTAACTAAGTATTTATTGTTGTTTATTATCCATATGTCATGAGATAAGTCATGACATAAAAAACGATATGTTGCACATGTGTAATAAACCCTAGCGGTAATTCCATTGGTCAGTTAAGAAGACCACGTGACATCGGAATGTTGGACTTCTTTACCAGCTACCCGATCTTTTGCTTTAGCGCAGCCGAGTTCTTCTGAGCAGCACGTGAAAAGCGTGCAGCACGAGCAAAGTCGCGTACACCGACATACAGCGGGCGAGTGAATCAGTGCAAACGTGTCATTTCATCTGCCTAACTTTGACACTAAAGACACGATTTTTGATAAAGAAGCATGTAAATTCTGCTTTACTTGTTACGTGATTATACTTTAATTGATAGATAACACCAAAAAAGTAAAATTTCCGTTTGAGTATAGCTGTTTGAAACTGGCGCTACACAATAAGTCTTTTAACCGTGTTAACCCTGACCGAGATACAGATGTATCCATACGCGCTGACCTGATTGGTTTCACTATTGACGATGTTTTGAAAATTCTAATATTCGGAATTCTGGCTTTCGTGCATTATGGATAATAAAGAAATTAACACACTCGCGAGATGTCATATTGTTTTTACAACACTCGTGCCAGTAAACGATATTTCCCTCGCTCTCGCTCGGGAAAATATCATTTTACAGTCACTCGTGTTGTAAAAACAATATGACATCTCTGCTTGGGTATTAATCTCTAAAGAGTCACCTCCATGGTTATATAACACAATTCCCTTTTCAAAAGTTTCAAAAGTCTACGTCTCTCACTCCCTACACCAAATATATGCATGCCCAATAGATTTCCAAAATTCCATTGGGATTATTCTGCTATGCACATCTCACTCTAAAGCTAACAGTTTCATTATACCAATTTTCTATCTTACACTTGCTATTTCGGTTAGTTGAACTATTTTGGTTTTTATTCATTTCTGTTGTCATCACATTGAGTTCTGATTATTAACAAGGGAAACATACTTAGTTATGAATACATAAATCCAATCACTATAATAACAACTTTATTATATAAAACTAAATACATTTATTTCTGGGCCGAATCGACCCTAGGCCGAACTGGTTTTGGGGCGAACTGACCCGTAACCGATTGAGCCTAGACATTTTAGGTGTCATATGTAGATTTCAATAATCAATCTGTCTCTCTGTCCATTTTCTTTTTGTCTAAGAGGTAAACAGTAACTAATACATTATCAAAATTACCATATTTCACTTGATATTCAAAGTTTAAGCCTTTACAGAAAATTCAACATGGCTGCAAACATGAATCATCTCAGGTTATACAGTCTTGTTGCTGCCTGATGATAGATAAAACATTGCCTAGTGTTTTATTGCCAATGATCTACAGTTTTTCAATCATAAATGTATCATAATCATTCAAAACGAAAGTAGGATTGACCACATTTAAATGCTCCGAATTTCAATGTTAATGTTTAATCTAATTTTAATGAGATTTATCCAAGATTGTATGATCTTTTATCTTTCATTTGATATATAGAAATAGTATTTATCATGTGTTGTTGGTTTACAAGATTTTTTCAAACATACCCACCAAAACACCCGTTTTCCAAAATGCAAAGTTTGACCCTTCCTCAGGACCGGAAATGACTGTTCGCGAGCGATTTTATTCTTTTATCTTGAAGACCTTGCTCATGTCTAACTCTCATGCAAAAATCATTGAATTTTAAGGTCTGGTTTTTGAGTTATCTGCCCTTGAAGTTGGCGATTTTTCGATTTTGGTCAACTTTGAAAGGTCGCAGCACAAAAAGTATTAATGTTAGCACCATTAAACTTAAAAACTTTTGTGTACAATACTCCAGCTACATTCAGTATGAATTTCAGCTCTGTAGTGCAAGTATCTTTAGAGGAGAAGATTGTCAAAGGCGGGTGGGGTCGGAAACTGTGAAAATTGCACTAAAAGCAAGATGGCGGCCTAAGCACGTGACCTACGAATTTGTCCTGATTTCCTTTTTTTCATTATTTTTTATTGCGCTTGTTTTAAAAAAATAATTAAGTTTCTAAGTGCATTTTGAAAAAAAAATCAATGTTAAATTTTCGATTTTGGATTCGAACTGGACCCTTAATGTACCAGTCGATTTTGCCCAAAAGCTTAGCATGTCGATTCCAGGGCAAGGGGTATCTGCATGCCAAGTTTGGTAAAATTCGGAGCAGCCGTTTGGGCTGCAGTTGATTCACAAAAAAAGTACAAATAATAATAACTAGGACTGCCGCGGCAGTACTCAGGTCTTCAAGATTCCTGTTTGACCTTCACATACTGTTTGACCTTCACATGGCTTTTAGTCTAAGAGGTAAACAGTAACTAATACATTTTCAAAATTACCATATTTCACTTGATATTCAACGTTTAAGCCTTAACAGAAAATTCAACATGGCTGCAAGCATGAATCATCGCAGGTTATACAGTCTTGTTGCTGCCTGATGATAGATAAAACATTGCCTAGTGTTTTATTGCCAATGAACTACAGTTTTTCAATCATAAATGTATCATAATCATTCAAAACGAAAGTAGGATTGACCACATTGAAATGCTCCGAATTTCAATGTTAATGTTTAATCTAATTTTAATGAGATTTATCCAAGATTGTATGATCTTTTATCTTTCATTTGATATATAACACAAGTATTTATCATGTGTCGTTGGTTTACAAGGGTTTTTCAAACATACCCACCAAAACACCCGTTTTCCAAAATGCAAAGTTGACCCTTCCTCCGGACCGGAAATGACTGTTCGCGAGCGATTTTATTCTTTCATCTTGAAGACCTTGCTCATGTCTAGCTCTCATGCAAAAATCATTAAGTTCTAAGGTCTGGTTTTTTAGTTATCTGCCCTTGAAGTTTGCGATTTTGAGATTTTGGTCAACTTTGAAAGGTCACAGCACAAAAAGTATTGTAGTTAAGTAATTTAAAAGAAAAGATTTTAAACTACAATGCTTCAGCTACATTCAGTATGAATTTCAGCTCTGTAGTGCAAGTATCTTCAGAGAAGAAGATTCTCAAAGGCGGGTGGGGTCGGAAACGGTCGAAAATGCACTAAAAGCAAGATGGCGGCCAAAGCACGTGACCTACGAATTTGTCCTCATTTCCTTTTTTTATTATTTTTCATTGCGCTTCTTTTAAAAAAAATTTCAAGTCTCTAAGTGCATTTTGAAAAAAAAATCAATGTTAAATTTTCGACTTTGGATTCGAACTGGACCTTTAATATACGAGCCGATTTTGCCCAAAAGCTTAGTTTATCGATTACAGGGTAAGGGGTACCTGCATGTCAAGTTTGGGCGAATTTGAACAAGCGGTTTGAGCTGTAGATCGGTCACAAAAATTGTACAAATAATAATAATAAGAACTTGAAGAAATCGGATAAAAACAATATTAGGTCTTCACGACTTTGTCTTGAAGACCTAATACTTCACGACTTTGTCTTGAAGACCTAATAAATATAGTCGCAAGCGACGACAAACGGATTCAGCGCTGTATGGTGTTAATGTAATTCATAAAGGTAATGATTTCAGTCAAAAGCTTATGGGTTATAGTCTTTTGTTGATGGTTAACGCATTTTGCAAACATACAGTTATCAAATGCATTTAAAACGCATGCAGGGTTGACAATATTCAGAGGTCCGTAACTCAATGTAAATGAAGTAACTAAATTTATTGTTAATTGTTAAAAGATTCTGTATTCTTCTAGCTTTCTAATGATATATGGAACAATGATTTATCGTCTATCACTGATGACTAACAACTTTTTTCACATACCTGTATCCTAAGAAATCAAAACGAAAGCAGAATTGACAATATTCAAAGGGCCGTAACTCAATGTAAAACAAATATAGGAATTTACTGTTAAATTTCAAAAAAATCTATAGACTTTTGGCTTTCATATGATGTATAGAACAAAGAGTTATCGTACGCCGTTGATTCGCTACGATATTTCAAACATACCTACCAAAACACCACATGTCCAAAATTGAAGTTTGACCTCTGACCCTGACCGGAAATGACTGTTCGCGAGCGATTTTATTCTTTTAATTTAGGACCTTGCCAATGTCTAACTCTCATGCAAAAATCATAAAATTCTATGGTCTGGTTTTTGAGTTATCTGCCCTTGAAGTTTGCGATTTTTAGATTTTGGTCAACTTTGAAAAATCACAGCAAGAAAAGTATTAAAGTTAGGACTTTCTTAAGAACAAACTAAGAACTACAATGCTTCAGCTACCTTGAGTGTAAGTTTCAGATCTCTAGTGCAAGTATCTTCAGAGGATAAGATTCTCAAAGGTGGGTGGGGTCGGCAATGGTCAAAAATGCACTAAATCCAAGATGGCGGCCAAACCACGTGACCTACGAATTTTCCATGATTTGTTTTTTTGCAGCATTTTTGATTGCGCACATTTAAAAAAAAATTTTAGCTCTCTAAGTGCATTTTGAAAAAAAAGTCAATGTTAAATTTTCGATTTTGGAATCGAACTGGACCTTTAATGTATGGGCCGAATTATCCCAAAAGCTTATTGTCGCCTTTCCACAACAAGGTCTACCAGCCTGTGAAATTTGGCTTCGATTGCATCAGTCGTTTGGTCTGAATCCTGTTCACAAAAATCGTGGAAAAATGGCTGAATCCTTAAATATAGTCGCAAAGCGACGATTACAGGATTCAGCCCAATATATGAGTGCTTGAGCCCATTTGTAGCAACTTTGGCATGATTTATTTTTTAAGGGGGGGAAAAGCTGTTTTGAGGTCATTTTTTCCATACCTACCATTTCAAGTGCACATAACTCGAAAACTTGAATTGATATCTGCCTGAAATTCTCAGAGCTGACAGACAAGTAGTCAGACTGCAGGGATAAAGGGAGAGAAGGGGACAGAGGACAGAGGACGAAGAAATATACTTGAAAATCCATTTTTTTTTATTTTTTTTTTTCATTGGCCATTTGCCGTGTTGCCCTGCCCTTGGGAAGGATTTTTATCAAATAAAATCGAAAAAAGTCCTTTTTTTTTCAAGCCATTTTTTCCGAGAAAAAAAAATTAGCGATTTTATTCTTTTATCTTAAAGACCTTGCCAATGTCTAACTCTCATGCAAAAATTATCAAATTCCCTGGCTAGGTTTTTGAGTTATCTGCCCTTGAAATTTACGATTTCTAGAAGTTGCTCAACTTTGAATGGTCACAGCAGAAAAAGTATTAACGTGAGGACTTTTTAGAAGTCAAATTAAGAACTACAATGCTTCAGCTACATTGAGTATGAATTTCAGCTCTCTAGTGCAAGTATCTTCAGAGGAGAAGATTCTCAAAGGTGGGTGGGGTCCGGAAATTTTGACTTATCATGTAATTTGACACGTCCCATCGACCGGAAATGACTGTTCGCGAGCGATTTTATTCTTTTATCCTAAAGACCTTGCCAATGTCTAACTCTCATGCAAAAATCATACAATTCTACGGTCAGGTTTTTGAGTTATCTGCCCTTGAAGTTGGCGATTTTTAGATTTTGGTCAACTTTGAAACATCACAGCACGAAACGAATTTACGTTAGGACTTTCTAGAATATAAATTAAGAACTACAATGCTTCAGCTACATTGAGTGTGAATTTCGGCACTCTGGTGCAAGTATCTTCAGAGGAGAAGATTGTCAAAGGTGGGTGGGGTTGGAAATTGCCAAAAATGCACTAAAACCAAGATGGCGGCCAAACCACGTGACCTACGAATTTTCCATTATTTTTTATTGCGCATCTTTTTAAAAAAGTTTCGAACTTGGATCCGACCTTGACCTTTTATTTGTCGACCGATTTCGCCCAAAAGCTTACTATGGCCTTTTCTCATAGAGTGCTATCAGTGTACACAATTTTACTGTTATAGCATTAGCCGTTTTGGCTGAAACGCGTACACAAAATCCGTGGAATTAAAATAATAATAATAAAACACGCCAATAACAATAAGGATTCAGCCTGAAAGGCTGAATCCTTAACTAGGATTGACGCGTCAATACTTAGGTCTTCAAGACTTCTGTTTGACCTTCACACAGTGTTTGACCTTCACATGACTTTTTGTCTAAGAGGTAAACAGTAACTAATACATTATCAAAATGACCAAATTCCACTTGATATTGAGTGTTAAAGACTTTTCAGAAAAAATCATCATGGTGGCCAATGTCAGCTATGACATCATCCTTTAGAGAATATTATTCCTAGAAGCAGAAAAAAATTTGGTTGAATTATCTGTCACCGTTTTTGAGATAACTTAAATAATAATGGAGTAATGAATTTTGGAACTTTATTGAAAACACTGAAATTTGAAGATTTTTAGACCCCTACTCCATGTTGGTCCTTCTAGCTCCTTAACTATCAACATTTTTATGATAAAGTACAGCATAGCAAAAGTTGTGCTTGGAATAGCGCATGTGTAAGTCTAATCAATTATAAGATATCTTTCTTAATAAAGAAACTGTGGAACTTTGAAATGTGCTAAAAATGCAAATTTTCCGAAAATCGCAATATTCAAGTAATGGTCATGGACAGAAAAAAAATTATCATCACTTGTTGATATTTTTTTTCTGTCTGCTCATTTAATCTGCTTCACAAAACATCAATGATAAAATTTCTATCTGTAACAGTTTTGAAACTAAAATTCTGAAAGTAAAATAACCCTCGAAAAATGTTAAAATCGCCGAAAAATGTAAAAAATCTATTTATGTCCACATATTTCCTTTAATATCAACTTTTATATGATAATGATCTGTAGTGAATTTCTTCAACTATCATCGTAGAACAGAATGCATCAAACAGATTTCTTATTTGACATTTCCTTACAGAGTAACCTCCCTTTGAAAGTAACACGAAAAATGACCCTTCAAAAAAATGTCGAACTTCAAGGGCAGATAACTCAAGTCACAGGTCGAAATTTAAAATTTCGCCACGTAGACTTTCTTACACACTTTATTTCGCGTTTACAGTAACTTCAATAAGGTAGGCTTTGGTCACATGACATCTAATAGAAGTTATGTAAACTAAACGTGTTCATTCAAACTTATATGTATACATATTTATCATTTCAGGCAACTATGCGTTAGAAGTTTATTTATTTAAGTTTTCTTTATTTGATTGAGAAACGCTCAAGACATGATGAAACATGGTGTCAAAAGGTGTATCGAATTGTATTGCGAACAGGGCAACTTAATACAATTTCATGACATGATGCCTCAATGACACTCTGTTTCCGAATGTTTCGTACTGTGTGGATAGCAAAACCTCATTCACATTATATAAAATTACTTAAGGATTATTCATAAGTTTTTTTTAAACATTTCTCTAACTTGTCTTCATACACCTATGGCCACTCACCACAACATGTAAACTTAGAACTACTAAATTCAATTCATCACTATATCGTAATATCTAAGAGATTTTCAGAACACGATTGAATATTAAAATTTTGCCTTATCCGTCGAATTTTCAAAATTGAACCGTACCTATCCGTCGAATAACGCTTGAGTGATTTTGTACCGATCGGTCGAATCTTGGCGAGCATGAGACCCTGGGAGAATCTAAGTTAATTAATGAAGGGGTGTACGGGTTGTTTACAAGCATTACGATTGATCACTTGAAATGAAGTATGTTGCTTACATGATAAAGTCTTATTTCATCGACGGACATATTACTGAGTAAAGGGTTCATAATGTTAAACCCCTTTCTGTTTATCTAAATTTAATACTTTGATGAAGGGAACAAGTTAAATGTTTACTTGGTCCTTTGTGTCCCTATTCAAATACATGTATGACATATGCATCACTTTCAAATCATTTTACTTATTATTTACTTATTAAATTTGACTATGTCCATGACCATACCATTTGGCTATAACTGAGGCATGGCCCCCACGTTTTATATTGATAATGTTATTTACTCAATCAATCTATCTTTATTTCTTTATGCACAGTTTTGGCCATAGGCCCAGTCTACATTTCAGATTCATAGAGCGATATATGTAGATAATCGTAAGATTTTTAATTTACATAAAAAAACAATACTATTGACAATTACTATTGTACCATTCTTCTTCATAAGTCTAAACACAAATTCAGACAAGAATTTATAATATTGATTAAAATTTTGCTGTTGTTCCCAAATATAGCTAAATCCAAAAGTGTAGAGAATATTTCATACAATTCTTTATATATCTACTCATTAGATACAACATCGCATCATCCTAACTTCAAGTGATCAAAATAAATGAATGAGAGTCCAAACACCCCCTTTGTCTTATTTTGGAACGTTCCAACGTTATGTAAGCCAATCAACAACTAAAATCACAGTACCGATCCGTCGAATGGATTTTTCTATTCTAAAACTAGAAATTCGACGAATGGGTATGCGACCGCTGACTTTTGGCTTTCATATGATGTATAAAACAAGCCGTTAGCGTACGTCGTTGATGCGTTACGATACGTTAAACATACCCACCAATACACCACATTTCCAAAAAGCAAAGTTTGACCTCTGACCCTGACCGGAAATGACTGTTCGTGAGCGATTTTATTCTTTTATCTTAAAGACCTTGCCAATGTCTAACTCTCATGCAAAAATCATAATATTCTATGGTCTGGTTTTTGAGTTATCTGCCCTTGAAGTTTGCGATTTTTAGATTTTGGTCAACTTTGAAAAATCACAGCAAGAAAAGTATTAAAGTTAGGACTTTCTAAAGAACAAACTAAGAACTACAATGCTTCAGCTACCTTGAGTGTAAATATAATCTATTAATTATTAAAAATAATAGATCTCTAGTGCAAATATCTTCAGAGGAGAAGATTGTCAAAGGTGGGTGGGGTCGGCAATGATCAAAAATGCACTAAATCCAAGACGGCGGCCTAACCACGTGACCTACGAAATTTCCATGATTTAGTTTTTTGCAGCATTTTTGATTGCGCACATTTTTAAAAAAAATTAGGTCTCTAAGTGCATTTTGAAAAAAAAATCAATGTTAAATTTTCGATTTTGGAATCGAACTGGACCTTTAATGTATGGACCGAATTGTACCAACAGCTTATTGTCGCGTCTCCTTATCAAGGTCTACCAGTATGCAAAATTTGGCTTTGATAGCTTTAGCCGTTTGGTCTGAATCTTGTTAACAAGAATCGTGGAATAATAATAAAAAACACGCCAATAACAATAAGGATTCAGCCTGATGGCTGAATCCTTAAAAAGAACTTGAAGAAATCGGATAAAAACAATAGGTCTTCCAGACTTTGTCTTGAAGACCTAATAATAAAGTTTATTACAGTGTCATGTGTTACATTTATACACATTTATAACAGCGTGAATTACAAACACCAGGCCTCAGGAGACCGATATGACACCTTATATGGCACAGATAAAAGCGATAAAATATAGGTAAAATTATTAAATTATTAAAATTATTTGTTTACATTAAATACTCCATCTCATGTGTCTGTATTGAATGTGTTCATCTCAAGACAGATACAATGCATATGATAAATTCTAAAAGTTTAACCCTCACGCAGTATCGTCGGGCCTTTGAGGCCCGGTTACATGTTTGACATTACCCAGAATCAACACATTTGAAATAAGCGACTCCTTACTTCATGTATTCCTCCATTAGTATGTTTTCTAAGGCGACGTATGACGTCATAACTGTAGACAAGATACTTCATTTTTTATTGACGTTTTAAGAAAATACATACGTTTGCTGTAAGCTCGGGCCTCAAAGGCCCAGGGTAAACCCTTGTTTCAGTACAAAATATACAGAATAGCAATAAAATAATAAATACATAATACCCCTTGAGATTACTTCCTGATATAGATAAACCAAAATCTGAAAAAAAGTTACACAGCAAAAATCATATAATTTGCCAAAACTGAAACACGTAATTTTTCAGAGAATCTATTTCTTCGCATTAGAAAACGAAAATGTTGCATAATTTCAATGATATCAAAGCGAAATTCCGTCTTTTTTATGAATTCATTTCATTTGCAAAAATTCTTGCTTCACTTTCCTTGGGAAATGAATTGACAAATTGATGGAGTCCCCATTATACAATTCTAACCCACTCTTTCTGCAATGCAAAGACCAATTGTTGGTATGTCTCGGGCGTATTGTGACGTTGACGTACACGTTTATTTAATTCATACCGTTGATGTTTTGTTTGGCTTTGAATCTAGTGTTTGGGAAGGCATAACAACTTATTTACTAAAAAAGGCAGTGTAATGACTAATGAGCCATCTGACGTTCTGCAAGTAAATTCAAGTTATATCAATAGAAGCACTACCTTTGTCGGTCAATAATCTGATGCAAGTGACGTTCATGGACGTTATCGAAATTGTGGTTTGCCTCTCAACTTCTTCAGAATCACCAATAAACCACATCTTTGTGTGCTCAATACTGTATCCAACCCAATCACACTGTCTCAATCTGTTGACTTGTGGCATAAACTATGGGCAACATTTTCCATTTTCCAACTGAAAACTATCCAAAGTAACGTTATTTTTTGTTATTGACGAATTTGTGAGTTTTGGTAAACCAAACTCTCCTGATTGAAGTTTTAAGGTTCAAGATCATGATCGCAAAACGCCAGTTCATATGATTGAATTCTTTGAAGCCACCAAAAACACAGACAATAACTGGCCTTCATGGTCAAATACCCCATTCATGCAAACGCTTTCGTAAAATTTAAATTTGGTGGACTTTTTAACCCAAATCAGTAATGATGTATTCCTGTGGCAAGAGAATGAAAAACAATTGTAACCCGGATGTAGAGATTTTGGGTTTTAGTGGCAACTCTTTAATGCACATGCACATGCATCTTAAGCTCTTTTGGCCGGAATTGGCCTGTAGGAACGAACCAATAATGCACAATATAGCGATAATGAATATTATAATGCCAGACAACTGCGAATCATGAAACTTCGGTTTCAATTTCACGTTTGACAGCGTTTTAATTTCTGACACTCTGTCGATGCAAAATGGTAATATTATTACATATAAAATTGATTAACAAAATTTGAAACAATGATTGCCTTCGGTTGGTCAAAGGTACCATATGATCTAGTGTTTGCTCTTACGTGAATTCTGCTTTGCATTTTTTCCAATTAATGTTTTACCAAAAGCCTGCAAATGAGTCTCGAATAAACATATCACCGATCAGTTTGTGAGGTTTGAAACACAAAGTTGACATATAATACATAAAAGTAAAAATAATATGCCCTGGCAGCGTTCCTGAGTTGCATGTGCATGTGCCTGGGCCTCTGAGGCCCACATGGCCGCAAAGGTGGTGTCATAAACGATACTGCGTGAGGGTTAATGTTTGATTGGATCTAGTTTGTCCTATTGTTGACCAATGGATGACTAGTGCTTTGACAACTGGGCGTCACATAGATGGGCAGACATGCTTATTCTCTAAAACAACAACCTCCCCTAATTCTTGTAATAACATTGTCAAAGAGTGTGAAATATCCCAAGCGCGACTCCCCGTAATTACACAATCAGTTACGATGTGCCATAACTGTTTAATTACTACTCTCATGTTTTATTGCCGGACAGATGAAGCTTCCAAATCGTGCTAAAACATGTTTATTCTGTTTATTTACCACCATTGTCTGTTATATTTTCATTGATTAGGCCCATTTCCGTTCTGTTTATGATGTCATAAAAGACTTCAGGCATGCGCAGTAAAGGCAATATCGTTCATCCGGTAGAATCCCTTTTCAGACTGTCAAAATTCGCGCACTTTGAAGGGCGATATCTTTGTTATTAGAGGACCAATGAAAACGTTTTTGGTGTTTTTTTAAAGTTGATAATGTTTTCTGTACTTATTTACCAATTAACATGAACAAAATAATGAGGTTTCTTGTTGTTTAAAAGTTAGTTCTCATATCTATTTTCCATTTTGGGAATGAATAATTTGAATATATATAATAAATTATGCTAAGTTAAGGGATAAGGGATTTTCGATATAACGATCATCATATTATTTGCTGCAATGTGATACTTATCATTCTGTTGACAGAAATTATTGCTTTTTGGTAAACGATCTCATTAGAAGTTAATAGTTAGAGCAGATTGAACCGAATGTAGGAAAAAAAGTAACAGGAAAAAAAGTAACGGAAAAAAAGTAACAGGAAAAAAAGTAACACTTCTTATATAAAGAAACACTTTAGTAGGAAATTGAGTTTGAATTATATTAGGATTAGTGTTGATAATCTTGTTATTAAAGAAGAGTATCACACTTACATCACATTTAACGTCAAAGGTACACTTGTTACTTTAACAACATAATTACATTGGTATTAACTGTTTCCTTCTCACCTGCTCAATTATATCAACATAATACTCTACCTTAATTGATCATTTGGACTGGGCTCCCTCATTTACTATCACACTGGCCTCACTCATTTACTTAATAATTACCTATCAAAACTTAACCCCTTTAACCACACAAAAACAATACCCATAACAGTTGGAATTTTAACAAAGCAAATTGGGAAATATTTCAAAATATTTGAGAGCAAAACCTAAACAATGATGTAACAGACTGGAAAGAAATTCTTATTATACCATTACACAAACAGGGAAAAGACCCTGCCAAATCCGATTCATATAGACCAGTCTCCTTAACATCAAATCTATGTAAAACACTCATCTACAAGACAACAACACTATCTAGAAACTAACGAATTGATCAAACAAGATCAATCAGGTTATAGACCTCATTAACCTCATTAAATAAAAAACAAAACAAAAAACTGTTACTTTTTTTCCGTTACTTTTTTTCCTGTTACTTTTTTTCCGATCACCGATTGAACCCTATATATTTATGGTTAACATCTCAAGAATGCTTGATTTTATAAAAAAATCTAATTAACATCTAAAATACATGTAATGGTCTAAATTATGCATCGAATTAACCTATACCTATTAATAACAATACCTGATAAACACTATCGAATCGAATATATCTTCCTGTCATCTTTATAAGGTTTCAAAATTACGTTTGGCGGATTAGAGCGCGCCACTCGAGCCACTTTGTCCGGTTTTCGATTAAAATCCCTACTTTGAATGGCCGTATTTTCGCTCAAATTGAGCGATTGACCTTGAACTTGTTATTTCAGTAACAGTTAGTGGTTCCCGATGTAATGTAATAACATCGATTTCAAAAGTTTACATATGTGATCCCATTAACATACGCCGTGTCACTTTAATTTTGTAATGAATTTTACAGCGCAGTTGTTTTCTCGCATTGCTAAAATTTCAAGATGGCAAATGAAAGGCGATAGATAGGTGTCTTTAAAAGTCACGTGACTGATTAGTAACAACGATCGTCCTCTCAATGTATTCCGAGAAGAAATAAGCCTGTGTGTGACCATCGAGCTTCCATTCTTTACACATCGTATACCGAGAACCAATCCACATCAGCTTAGTTTTGTCAATAGCTAGATGTAACGTGAGGACTTAGGGGGCGTATACATTACAGCTAGTTTTAACTAGATTACGTACAAACTGTTCTAAAGTATTTAAAGCTGATATTTATTTCCTGATGCATCCACAATGAAAGAGTTGTAGTATCTGCAAATATTGACACTATGATCATTACATGTACAATCTGTCTGTTTTTCTTAGGCTATGCTGGCAACCGGTTTGACATCCATGGTAAACAAGTCCAGTGAATAAACCTGCCCAGCCCAATCCAAAAATAGCTCGCGTCCCTTTCATATTTTAATCGTACCGGTTTTATAAAAGGTATTCAGTAATGCATGACCGCGATCTCGGCGAGAGGGTCTAGGTCTTACAGTGGGCGGACAGACGAGTGAGAGAAGCCAGGTGACACACACACCTGTACGGACTTCTACCATTACTGCCATAAATACGCCTTTACTTTCTCTCCTTCTTCCGTAATATTAATATTCGTACACAACCATGAGAGATAGAGGGTGTAGCAAGGTTGAAATATGCCTGATTACAGCCAATATTATAGGGGTGGCAGCTATTGTAATTATAGCAGCCGTTATAGGCACGGATAAGTGGGTGATGTTCACAGTGGACAGGACTAAACTTCTCACCACTCAGCGTTCGGAATCTGAGACTGGAATCACCGCCAGATTCTCCCATACTCGACATCGAGGCATGTTCAGGGAATGTTACCCAGGGAACGATACCAAATGTAAGTATCTCAGGTAATTGGATTTTCTTTGCATAGATTATAGAAGTTTATAAAGACATACTGTAACATACCTTATTCTGAATTTCTTTAAATATATAACGGTGATTTTTAAAAAAGGCCTACGTACAGTAGGTTTTAAAATGGTTGCCTGTGGTTGTTGGGCTGATTGGACAATTTAATTTTTCTTTAACAGATGAAATGATCGGTTACAGCTCAAGAAATATTTTCGATTTTGTATGTCAAAGTGGAAATAACCAACCATAAATAATTTCTGTCACCGGAAGCTGCCAGTAAACATTCACTTGTATATAACCAGAACAAAGTAAGGGCGTGACCTATCAGCAAATTTAAGCATACCAGGTTATCACTCAACCATGAAAACAAGCCGAAAAACCAGCTCGTGTACTGTACGTCAAACAAACACGCACACAACATACACACATAAATTGTGTACATGTAGGTACAGTAATATTTTTAAACTAGCATTTTCAAGAAATCCCTAAATGTTTAGGGGAATAGGCGATATCCCTGTTCTACTTAGGAACATGAACATGAAATCGCTAAAATTTCTTGTGATTTCACGAAATTACTTAAATAAACAGACAAATTTTACACAATTCAATACATTTCAATACAATCAGGAAATATCTTTAACTGAAAGAGATATTGCTCTGACATTAGTACTTGCTAGCTCCTGATGACATCAGGTACTCCAGTTGTTTATCTCGGAGCTAGGCAGTACCATTAAAAATAGATGTCTCAGTTTTGCAAATGAAGGATAAGCTTCAGTATGCAAGAAGTACTTGATACATTTTGACTCACTGTTTTGCAAACAGTCAACAGAAATGCTTACCATCGTAAGTTCGTAACCATTAGATAAATTTGACTACTCTTTAAAACTTGCCTTTTCCTATATGAATATGATAAATTGTGAAGTAAAACATCTCTTACCTCTGCATTCTTGCAAGACAAAATGACACAACTTCCATACAGAGTTTAAGATAAAGTTATTTTATAAATATGTACAATGTCAGAAATATTTTATCACTAAGGATGCTTAATTACTACCAGAGAAGACATGAAAACTATAGCTGATGTTTCCACTAGGTACCACACCCTCACTACTACATTCTCAAAAAGTATGAAGTGCTAAGAAGTTGAGTTGTAGAAAGTCCTATCAAGAAAGGAAGTCACCAGAAAAGCACCCAGTGTATTACGTCAGGATAAGAGGACACTTATAATAAATGACATACCCGGGGTAATCAACAAGGAACACATTGCTACTGGGCATGACGATCGGAATAGGATAATGAACACCTCTCACAAGAGTATGCCAACATCATGACTGATGCTGTTGAACTCTTCAAAGTCCTACCGGGAATCCTCGTATTTAAGCCCTGGGCTTAATTTCGAATTTCACCCATTTCATATGAGAAATATATTTTCTGAAATTATGCCCTGGGCTTAATTTCGAAAGAGATAAATTACACCAAAACGTAGGTTTTCTTTTTACTTTCAATCTAAGTTATCCCTGTAGTAGTCGATTCCACTTATATAATGCTGCAAGGGCGAAGGAAAAAAGAGACTTATTTTCTTTAAAAACTCTATGATAACCAACATCAACGATTTTACCCTATCAGTAACTGTTCCTGATTGCTTATTCTCTAACGTATTTAAACTGTTATGTTTGGTGTCTAAAATGACACTTGCATTTGGAGACCAATGTATTCTCTACGTTTGAAACCCTATTGACTATCGTAGCCTTATACAGGCAGAGTGATTCCATCGAAACATGTGTTTTGGACATTTTGAAGGGAGAAAATATGATATCAAATTTACGCCCATGGGCTAAAATTCGAAAATCAAAACTCGTTAATAAGCCCATGGGCGTAATAACGACAGGGCTTAAATACGAGGATTCCCGGTACTGCCTCATTTGTCAAGAGAAAGCGGAAGGGCACCAACTACTGGATATCTTTTGAAATCCCCAAGGCCAGGGTTCTGTTGTAAGAGCAAATGGTGACATCAAAGACATGCTGGTAGCTTGGACGAGTGACAATAACACACAGGAATGGACAGTCGGACTTAAAATATTTGTCAGCTAAATGACAGCTCTCTCTACATCCTTGCATCTTGAAAAGTCTTCTCTCATTACTTCGCAGCTACTTACTAATTCATAGCGGATGTCATTGTAATGTGGACACCTTAGCAGTATTAGTGTATCCGACGGTCTCTACCTTGAATGGTGCTACTCCCATTTGGAACATAGCAAAAGCTCTTCTATGTGCCTTTGGTATTGGAGCTGTAATGTATGGTTCTGTCGTGTAAGAGTTTTTGAAGCCGGTGTACACTTTCAGCTTTTTTCCTCCAAGACCTGACAAACTCTCTGGTTGAGCTATTGTCCTCTTCAACTGCTCGCGATACATTCTTGTTGTACTTTGTCTTTCACTGTTCTAGTAACATGTCGATAACAGTATATGTGTTGTAGATTGAGATAGTGTCTCAACCGGAGGTCTGTGTAATTTCTCTCTGAGACGATACAATCAAATTTCGTTTTCTCCTCACAGCCCACAGTTCAGACTATGGCCAGATCCGGTAAGTTGTACGTTGAACATTAATATTTCTGAGTCTCATGTATTGTCTACTCACAGAACACCACTGTCGTTACTGTCTCCGGCCACTATACCATTTGGAGCAAATTTTCTCTGGCCGAAAAAAAACCGCTTCGCTTTGTTTTCTAATGTGTTTATACTTCAATAAGATGTGTTCCCAAAATGCTCACTCCGTAGTCTAGAACTGACCAAACCATTGTGTCATAAAGCGTTTTATAAGTTTATTTGAAATGAGAAGGCCAAGTGCTCAACTCGCTGAAATACATCTCATTATTGAGGGTTAAAATCTTAAACATTAAAACTACTGGAAAGAAGATATTATGACCTAAATAATTAAGACAGAAAATGCTAAACACTGAAACATTTATTGTAGCTGTGCCCAGTTCCTACACTGTCCAATCTTGCAGCAGCCTTCACCAAAATATGTCATGCATAAACAAAACATGACTTTCAATTCTAGAATGTTTTGTTCATATTGTTCAAACTGGTTTCTACAAAATGTCTGCTCAATTGACCATGTGCTGTGGCAATTTTTTTTGTCATATTCTACTTTGGAAATAACTGAGAAGGTGTTTGTGTTGACGAGATCTATGGTGAAACTAATGACAAATACAGCTGAAATAAACAGACAAGCAAGTTCACGCCCTAACTCATCTTCCTACGCAGAGCCTAAAAGGCCAGTTTCCAAACTGTCATTTTAGGCTCTGCGTAGGAAGATGGCCCTAACTATACACTTAAAAAGCTTGTGTAAGCGTTACCATCCAGTCCCAAGGAATGAACAGTGTTGACGATTTAAGTTAAATAATTAAGTTAATAGTTTTTGTGTTACATTTCTTGAAAAAACAACAACTGAAGATTGGTCTTCTTTTAAGTTCATTACCAACTGGTTTCACAACATAGGGATCATCAGGATAACTTGATAACTTATTCATTGTTTTTCCAATGGTATAGCTTTAACCTCTCTCATAATTCTATTATCAATGCATTCATTGTGTCCACTTTGGTGAGCATCTGAGTCAATCTTCCACTGATGCAGCCTGTCTAGTCATGTTAAGACTAGCAACACCTATTCCCTAACTTTACAGTCATCCCATAGATTTGTCCGTCTGTCCCGATATCTTTCTGGAGCAAAACTCAAAATCTGTAAGACCAAGCTCAACGAAACATAGTATATGGATCAATCCTGTGTAGATGTGCCTTTTTGAGGTTTCAACTGTTTTGGTTTATTATTATTGGCAGTTTCCATTGAATTGTATCTTATAATTTTGTTTCCAGAGCAGAACTCAAAAACTGTTAGGCCTAAATCAATGAAAATTGGTATATGGATCAATCATTGTGTGTAAATTTGCCTTTTGGTGATTTCAACTTCTTAGGGTTATCATTTTTAGCTCATCAGGACTGAAAGTCCAGATGGGCTTATGGCATGGCCCGTCGTCCGGCGTCCGGCCTCTGTCGTCCGTCCGTCCGTAAACTTTTGACACTTTCGACTTCTCCTCATGAACCATACACATTAGAGAGCTGAAATTTTGTGTACAGGTACCATAGCATATGGAGATTCTCAGTTGTAACTTTGGTGACCCTGTGACCCCAAATAGGGTCACAGGGGTCAAAACCTTAAAAACCTATTTTCATCTTCTTCTCCAGTTCCAAAAGGAGTAGAGAGTTAAAAATGATATGTGCAGACTCCTTGGCCAATGGGGATTCTAATTTGTAACTTTGGTGACCCTGTGACCCCAAATAGGGTCACAGGGGTCAAAACCTTAAAAACCTATTTTCATCTTCTTCTCCAGTTCCAAAAGGAGTAGAGAGTTAAATGAGAGTTACCATGACCCCAAATAGGGTCACAGGGGTCACAACCTTAAAAACCAATTTTCATCTTCTTCTCCAGTTCCAGAAGGAGTAGAGAGCTGAAATTATATGTGCAGACTCCTTGGCCAATGAGGATTCTAAACAGTAGATTTCGTGACCCTATTACCCAAAATAGGGTCACAGGAGTCACAACCTTAAAAACTTATTTTCATCATCATCCTCAGTTCCAAAAGGATTATTGAGCTGAAAGACTGCATGTAGACTCCTTGGCCATTTGGGATTCTAAACTGTAGGTTTCGTGACCCCATGACCCCAAATAGGGTCACAGGGGTCACAATCTTAAAAAACAGTTTTCTCCATTATATGACAGTCTATGGCAAATTTATTTCTCCTTGGATATTTTAGTGTGGACTTCTTTCACTGTCTAATGTTGGCGATCTAGAAAGTGTTGAATAATAATAAATCATTTGGGTAAGGAAATTTATTCCGAAATCGTTACATTTGTCTTTAAATGCCTTTAAATTTAACTTCATTTTTCATCAGGTTAAAAAAAATACTTATTCCATTCAGTGATGGATAATTCATAATTAGAAATATATCTTTAATTGCACCTATATACAAAACAACATCTTAAGTAACAATTCTCAATGAAAGGCATGTATTGGATGATTACTGATGTCTTGTTTAAAACATTATTAGGGCATTGAAAATATAGATATAATTTCAATGACAGTCTTAATGTTTTCACTCTTATACATAGAGAAGATATTTTCACAACAATACCCGATACCTGTCCTAACAGAATGAAGATTTATTAAATCATCCTTATCCAAAATAATTCCTTACCTTTATCAGATAGAGCAAATACAGTATTCTTAATTTCAACAGTTTATAATTTACCAATTACAATTGCTATTTGATGTTACCTAATTAGCTGAAGTCACTATATAGCCATGTGTTGATAACTGCGCATTATATAACCTACCTTCTAGAGTGATCATTTAATATCTTTTAATTAGGAAACAGACAGGAAATAGACAGAAAAATATCTGTGTGAAAGTAATTGTGTATTAAGTGAATATCTGATCTAAAGAAAATATTTTACACCTGCAGACCAATGTAATTATACCCTCGCCTTACAGCGTAAGCGGGGGTATATAGCGTTCATTCTTTCCGTCCGTCCGTCCGTCTGTCCGTCCGTCCCAAAACTTTGTGCAGAGCAGATCTCCCAAACTATTCATACTAGCTTCACCAAACTTCATACACTTATCAACCATGATCCCTAGATGTGCCTTTTGAGGGTTAGATCCACAATTTGAAAATATTTTTTGCGGTTTCCATGGAAACATGACTAAATCAGTGACTCTATGACCAAGTCCTTTGCCTGGAGCATATCTCCTAAACTATTCAAGCTAGCTTCACCAAACTTCATACACTTATCAACCATGATCCCTAGATGTGCCTTTTGAGGGTTAGACCAACAAATTATTTTTATTTTTTGCGGTTTTCCATGGAAACATGACTAAAACAGTGACTCTATGACCATGTCTTTTGCCCAGAGCATATCTCAAAAACTATACATGCTAGGTTCACCAAACTTCATAAACTTATCAACCAAGATCCCTACATGAACCTTTTGAAGGTAAGACCAACAAATTATTAATTTTTTGTGCGGTTCCCATGGAAACAAGACTTAAACAGTGACACTATGACCAAGTCCTTATCCAGAGCATATCTCCTAAACTATACATGCTAGCTTCACCAAACTTCATACACTTATGACCCATGATCCATAGATGTGCCTTTTGAAGGTTAGACCAACAAATTATTTTCATTTTTAGCTCATCTGGCCTGTAAGGCCCGATGGGCTTATGGCATGGCATGGTGTCCGGCGTCCGTCCGTCCATCCGTCCGTAAACTTTGTGGAATTTCGACTTCTTCTCCAGAACCATAAGGCCTAGAAAGCTGAAACTTTGTGTACAGACTCCTTAGCTAGTAAGGATTATAAATTGTCGCTTTGGTGGCCCTGTGACCCCTAATAAGGGCCACAGGGGCCACACCCTAAAAACCTATTTTCATCTTCTTCTCCAGAACCATAAGGCCTAGAAAGCTGAAACCTTGTGTACATACTCCTTGGCTAGTGAGGATTATAAATTGTAGCTTTGGTGGCCCTGTGACCCCTAATAAGGGCCACAGGGAGAACGACACAAGAATCTGTGTCGAAACGTCGCATACAATGAACAAAGAAGTTGTCATCCATATATTCCTCAGCATTATTGTCATCCCAACTTCTAAAATGCCTCTCAAAGAAGCTATTTTCATCTTCTTCTCCAGAACCATAAGGCCTAGAAAGCTGAAACTTTGTGTATAGCCTCTTTGAAGAGTGAGGATTATAAATTGTAGCTTTGGTGGCCCTGTGACCCCTAATAAGGGCCACAGGGGCCACGCCCTAAAATACTATTTTCATCTTCTTCTCCAGAACCATGAGGCCTAGAAAGCTGAAACTTTTTGTACAGACTCCTTGGCTAGTGAAGATTATAAATTGTAGCTTTGGTGGCCCTGTGACCCCTAATAAGGGCCACAGTGGCCACACCCTAAAAACCTATTTTCATCTTCTTCTCCAGAACCATAAGGCCTAGAAAGCTGAAACTTTGTGTACAGACTCCTTGGCTAGTGAGGATTATAAATTGTAGCTTTGGTGGCCCTGTGACCCCTAATAAGGGCCACAGGGAGAACGACACAAGAATCTGTGTCGAAACGTCGCATACAATGAACAAAGAAGTTGTCATCCATATATTCCTCAGCATTATTGTCATCCCAACTTCTAAAATGCCTCTCAAAGAAGCTATTTTCATCTTCTTCTCCAGAACCATAAGGCCTAGAAAGCTGAAACTTTGTGTATAGCCTCTTTGAAGAGTGAGGATTATAAATTGTAGCTTTGGTGGCCCTGTGACCCCTAATAAGGGCCACAGGGGCCACGCCCTAAAATACTATTTTCATCTTCTTCTCCAGAACCATGAGGCCTAGAAAGCTGAAACTTTTTGTACAGACTCCTTGGCTAGTGAAGATTATAAATTGTAGCTTTGGTGGCCCTGTGACCCCTAATAAGGGCCACAGTGGCCACGCCCTAAAATCCTATTTTCATCGTCTTCTCCAGAACCATAAGGCCTAGAAAGCTGAAACTTTGTGTACAGACTCCTTGGCTAGTGAGGATTATAAATTGTAGCTTTGGTTGCCCTGTGACCCTTAATAAAGGCAACAGGAACGTCCTTCAAATCTATTTCATCTTCTTCTCCTGAAATATAAGGCCTAGAAAACTGAAACTTGTCGCCTATATATACTTAATTTTATGATTGGTGCCCCTGTGGCCTCTACAAAGGGGGTATCATTGGCCACACTCTACAGCATAATTGATGATGAAGCCTGATTAGCTACAGAGCCAATGGCTCTATTTTTTGCAGTTTCCATGGATATATGACTAAAAGTGATTCCATGATAAATTACTTTGTCCTGAACATATTTCCTGAAATATACATCTCAGTTTCACCAAATTTGCTACATATGTCAATCGTGATTGCTGGATATGCCTTGTGAGAGTTAAACAATATATATATGGATTTTCTTCTCTGTGGTTTCTTTGGAAAACATAACTTACAAAGTGACTCAACAAAAATAATTTTGTCCTCAGTGCATCTCGTAGAATATTCATGATAACTACCTCAAATTTGAAACAAAGATCCACCCATTATCCCTGGGTGTATCCTTTTAATTGTAAAACCTGTTAATGAATTTGGTATTGGGGTTTCAGTGGAAAGAAGACTTTCACAATGACTTACTGTATACTCAACTATCATACAACTTTAACCAATATTAATCAGTTTTACTGTTTGAATTCTTTGAACAAAGTGGGGAGCGGGGGTATGTGAGCTTTGCTCTCTTCTTCACTTGTTGTTTATTCAACATTTTTACACAAACCTCAAATCTAAATGTGAGCATTGTTAATTCAGATTATTATCAAAACAAAACCCAATTTACATGATAATTGCACTAATATACACAAGCAAGTGAACAAACTTAAGATACGCAGCTGTATATCATCTTGGAGAAGTTTACAACTTACAATACGCAGCTGTATATCATATTGGAGAAGTTTGAAACGGTTTCGGTTACAATCTGTCAAAGGTCAAGGTCACAACAAAAATGGTGCAACAAAAATGCTTATTTGAACTATCACAGTCTTAGTAAACCTAGCTACTCGCTAAACTCCTCTATTGAGTCCAGCTAGATAAAGTAACAGGTCACGTCAGCCGACATTACGGCGACTTATGATCCGCCAACACTTTACATGCGAAAGCAGACTATTGCGGTTTAGTAAGATGAGCCCTGATTGTTCAATTCGATAGATCAGCTGGCGCGACCTTTAACTGCATCTTGCTAGACTCAATATTTGAGTTTAGCGAGTATAATTGAGGCTAGGTTCACTTAGACTGTAACTATCAACACTGTTTTTTGGTTACATTTACATTTTTGTCATACTCAATGAAAAGTTAACATTGATTGTGTGATCTTGAATGTTAAAGGTCAAGGTCATGAGAAAATGCCAAATTTGCTGAGGCCTGTAAAAGGTGGAACAGGGGAAGGCGAAACCCCCAGTTTTGAGGCTGTTCTGCTTTTGCGGTGTCCAGCTGAAGCTTATTTAGTTTCTATCAATATTTATCAACTTTTTCCAAAGAGTAGACTCATAAAGATAAAGAGTGAAAGTGACAGTTTAAAGGTGTATTGTCTCGACAGTTATCAATATCCAGACCGTAACCAATGATAAGAACTCAAAAATAGTAAAACATGAGTTTTCATCCATCAGGACTGAAAGGCCAAATGGGCCTTATAGAGATTGCCACTTTTCACTTGTTCATCTTTTGCAAAGTAAGTTTCACATTTTAAGATTCTTTCAATAATTGCTGCTTGGAAAGAACCTTGAACCTTTCTTGAAAAGAAAAGGCAATCTGAAATTGTCCCCCCCCCCTCCCCTCCAACTTCTGATCTACTGTCTACTATGTAGGATTCAACATGTTCATGTGGTGCACATGATTTTCATTAAATGCAGTGTGTCAGGGGTGAACATTGTGAAAAGTTAAGGGTCTCAACCATTGAATGCCAGTAACAATATGAGGGATAAAAAGTTAATTATTGTTGTCCTCTTTCAGTCATATAAATGTTTTTAAGAGTGAACTCTTTCAGAGTTTGGTTGGGGTAAGATGTACCCCTCCCTTTTCTTGGTTTAACAATCATTAATCCTCCTGTTGTAAAGAATCATACCTGCTTCTCACCCTTAGAGGCTCGGAGGCCTCTCGATTCTTGATAACAGAAGGATTTATGACAGATACAGCTTGAAAAGGTTGGGTACATCTAATACATATACAGTTTTTGTTAAATGAAGTTTAGGTATATAATTTGTGATATTATTGCATTCACAAATCATGCATCGCTTTCCTGAGCAGCTCAAAACCAGAAGCCTAAGGTCACCTAACATAGGTCTGACCATATGATGAAATAATGTTTTTTGATTTTCTTATGTTACAGTTCTTGAAACAGCATCAAATGTGATTGACAAGAACTGCTTCCAGTTGCTTTTTGTGGACAATGTTGAAGGATCAAGCAATGAATATCAGCTTATGATAGGTGAAGTATTTATTTTGTTTTCTCACCACATATCATTTTAATATATACCTGTTATCATTGGCCTGTTAATTTAGAATTCTTTCAAATGTTCACTCATTAATCTTTGGCTCAAGGGTATATGGTAATACTAACGATTCCATCAGACTGTTCTTCTGCTCCAGGCAGAAAAACTCATCGGTTTATAGCTCATCTGTAAACTTTGTGCATTTTTACTTTTTCTCGAGAAGCATGAGGCCCAAACGTTGTGTAGAGACTCCTTGACTAGTTGGATTATGATTTATAGCTTTGGTGGCCCTGCAACCCCTAACAAGGGCCAAAGGGGCCACACCCTTAAAACCTATTAAGGTGAGCTCACAATCTGCAGAATGCTTAAACAATCTAGGAATATGTTTCATTCTTAGATTGTTTTAATAATCAGTGCTCCTGATAAGCTGCGTATCTGCATATTTTACGCACTAAAACCGTTGAAAACGTAATTGATAAGAAAACTGAGAGTACAGATACGCAGACAATTTCCTTAAAACCCAAAAGAATAAAAATACCATGCGTACTGTACGCAATAGTTTGTAAAATCTTGCGTACTGACGCATAAATTTGTCACGAATGGATATCAAAGCTCTACATGTGTGTTTGCCACGCAAACCGATGCCTATCTGTTGTATTAAATTGCGGGTTATCCAGATGAGTGAGGAGCTCATAAAACTCTACAGTAGTGCTTGTTTGTATAAGCGATGCCTCCTCATTAATTTTAGTTGTTTTACTGGAACATTTAAATTCAGGAACAAGATGTACTTATTCTTTCAAAAGACATTACAAGATTGAATAACTACATTCATTGTTTTCAACATGTTCAATATACAATTAAGATAATAACACAGTTATCTTGGTAGAAAATAACCCAGTCATGAAGAATTGTGAGTGTACAAAAATACCCAATAGCCAGAAATCTGAGGAGTACAATTTCACTCAGTACTCTCTCAAAATCAAGTTTACTCAATTGTTTTCAAAACAGGGAGTAAATACTCAATAGGTCGAAAAATTATCTGGAGCACTGATAATGATCACAATCTAGGAATTCCTTTGGGGGTTCAGCTCTATGTCCAACTAAAGGGACGTTTCACAGATTGTGAAGGGCTTCGTGTGCGTTTTTCAGTCTTTATGAACAACTATAAGGGGTGATTCCTAGTTTGTGAAGGGCTATATTATAATCTGTAAGGGACGATTGTGATGGACTTTGTGCTTGTCCTTGGGTCTTACAAACAACTTTTAGTTTGGATTCCCAGTTTGTGAGGACTTTGTATGCGTCTTGCCGTCTTTATTAACAACCATGAGAGACAATTCTTAGAGTGTGAGGGAGTAGTATGTCTTTATGTAAAACAAATTGACTATAGGGAACGATTCCCAGCTTGTGAAGGGCTTCGTGTGCGTTGTATAGTCTTTTTGAATAACCATGCGAGACGATTCCTAGATAGTGAAGGGCTCCTAGTTTATTGTTTGGGTAATCAACTATGGGGAACGATTCCCAGATTGTGAAGGGCTTGGTACGTGTCTTCCCATCTTTATTAACTACCATGAGAGACGATGCCTAGATTGTGAGGGGTTCTTAGTATGTCTCTATGTACAACTAATTGAGTATGAGGGGCGATTCCCATATTGTGAAGGACTATATTATCATCTATAAGGGACGATTCCTAGATTGTGAAGAACTCATTTATTGTTATGTACAAGTAATTGACTATAGGAATAGATGCCCATATTGTGAAGGATTATATTATCATCTATAAGGACCATTCTCGTATTGTGATGGGCTTTGTGCTCGTCCTTGAGTTTTCCAAAACAACTTTTATGGTGGATTTCAAGATTGTCAGGGCTTTGTACGCATCTTTCCCTCTTTATTAACAACCATGAGAGACGATTCCTAGATTGTGACGGGCTTTTGGTTACGTTTTTTTAGTCTGAATGAACAACTATAAGGTACAATTTCCAGACTGTGAAGAGCTCTATGCTCATCCTTGAGTTTAATAAACATTTATAAGGGGCAATTCCCAGATTGTGAAAGGCTATATGAACAACCATAAGGGATGATTCCCAGATTTTTAGCTCATCAGGCCTGAAAGGCCAGATGGGCTTATGGCATGGCATGGCCCGTCGTCCGGCGTCCGGCCGTCCATCCGTCCGTAAACTTGTCTGAAATTGTGTGTACAGGTACCTTGGCATATGGGGATTCTAATTTGTAACTTTTGTGACCCTGTGACCCCAATTAAGGGCCACAGGGGCCACGCCCTTAAAACCTATGTTCGTCTTCTTCTCCAGAACCAATGACTCTAGAGAGCTGATATTTTGTGTGCAGGTACCTTGGCATGTCGGGATTTTAATTTGTAACTTTTGTGACCCTGTGACCCCAATTAAGGACCATAGGGGCCACGCCCTTAAAACCTATGTTCGTCTTCTCCAGAAGCAGAAGCCCAAGAGAGCTGAATTTTTTATCTTTTTCTCCAGAAGCCTAGAAAGCTAAAACTTTGTGTACAGACTCCTTGACTAGTGAAGATTATAAATTGTAGCTTTGGTGGCCCTGTGGCCCCTAATAAGGGCCTAAGGGACCATGCCCTAAAAACCTATTTTCATCTTCTTCTCCAGAAGCAGAAGGCCTAGAAATCTGAAACTTTGTGTACAGACTCCTTATCTAGTGAGGATTATAAATTGTAGCTTTGGTTGCCCCATGGCCCCTACTAAGGGGGCACCACATTGGCCACACCCTATAGCGAAATCAAATGTAAAGCCTGATGAGCTACAGAGCCCATGGCTCTATTTTTTAGGGCTTGGTATGCTCCTATGAAGTATAGGAGTTGATTCCTAGATAGTGAGGGGCTCTTTGCTAGTCATGGTGTTCACCTGACAGAGAAGTGTGGATTATTCAGAGATCGTGATAGGCTGTGAGCTGTTAGATGTATCTACGGTATGTTTACTTATGGAGTGTAGGAGGGCTCTTAGTCGTTATTTTGTATATCTGATGAAATGAAAGGCTCGATTCTCATATTGTGAAGGACTGTTTGTGGTGGAGCTTAAGGTTCGATTCCAAGATTGTGAAGGCTGTATTTGTGTCTTCAAGTCTTACTGATATAGTATAGGGGTGGTTTCCCAGATTGTAATTGGCTTTAAGCTCGTCAAAATATTTGAGTATTAAACACAACTATTTTGAGCCTGAAGTATACGCTCACCTGCTTAACGCATCACGTTTGGCTGTCCTTGTGGTTCTGTCACCTACATACAGTACTATTACTTATGCATATGATCGAAAAAACTGTTGACTTAAGCATACCAATACTGTATCGAATATCGAACCTTTTAACTGTATCCATGTATATTATAGTCCACTGAATTGGTTTCATTCTGGACGATCTTACAGTTTTGGAATTGCGGCAATTGAGTTGTACATATATGGTATACCTTGAAAGAATTAAAATATCAATAAAATTAAATTGTAAGCCAAAAAAAATTAAACAAAGATTCTAGTCCTCTGATTTATACATATTTAATTCATGGAAAAAATAAACTAATGCATGGAGTGAT